>OY390721.1:20023184-21494258 GCA_959613375.1 Heteropelma amictum | reverse complement strand
TTGCTCGTTCAGAGTTTTTCGTTTAAACATTTGACACAATAAAAAAAACTTTAATTCAACCTTGGGGAAATTTCCTCAAGATTTCGTTCGATATTGCGAGTTTCTTCGCAATATCGAGGAAAGGGTGAAATATTCGGAAGGAAAGGAGGACATATTCGCAAGGAAATCATTAAAAAGTAGAAAACACAGGATAACGACTTTATATTCAAAATATCGCATTTTTTTAACCAATGTTGCTATTTCTTTACGTTATCAGAGATCACTTCAAGATAGAAATGGACAAAAAGGGAATGTTTTTTTTTGACAAATTTTAAACTCACAAGATTGCTGACTTTTGGCGTTATATTTTTTCTCACTGTGATAGTTTCGTTAGAATTTTTAATTCCCATGCCTTAGCACGAAAAACCATTTTTCTAAATTAAAATTCACGCTTCCGATACATTTTTCTAGTTCAAACTCGAACGATTCAATTATTCAACTCAGCAGTTTGGGAAATTTTGTAAAATTCTGACAATGTCAATTATCAAAAGAATTGCATTTTCGTACCTCTACAAATGAAACGAATTTAAAAAATCATACTTTATTGGAATAAAAGATATGTCACGAGTGCAAAGAACTTTCGTTCTCACAGAGCATTCGTGTGATTCTGAAAGTTTTGTGGTTGAAAATTGTTTTTTCGCAAGATGCGGGCAATGTCTCAAAAGCAGAAGACAGTGATCGCTTTGATTACTTCAAGATATTTAGCGCGACCCATGTCTTGGTTTAAACAGCGTGCCATTTTTGTAATTACTTTTACAAATCTTTCGTCGTTGATTGAAAATTAATCCTTGGCATTCAAAAAGATCTCGTCGGGTTGTATCAATGCCAAATTTCAATATATCTACAAATTGTTTTCCACTGTGATAAAATGGACAATATCATCGCACGAGCTGCGTTAAACAACATAATTTATTGCAGTAGAAAGTACTATTTTAAAAACAGTTAGATTTCAAAGCAAAATCGTAAAGTACGGTAAGCAGTATGCAGTATTAAGAACTTGAGACGAAAATCAGAGCGAGCAGACAATATTCAGTATTTCAAAAAAATTTCACAATCAACAAAATTTCACTTCAAATTTTCCAAAAAATTAAAAACCTTTAAAATATATCATTCATCATTGTTTTCGATTCCACGGAAAGAAACAAATTGGATTTTTTCTTAATTCAACATTTTCGAACGACGTCATCACCATGAAAATATTGCGAATAACGGCAAAAGACAAATGTTTAATATCTCTGCTGGGTTAGTTATCGTTTGACGATAATGGAAATAGATATATGCACCAAACGCGTACAAAAATTAGCTTTTGTACTTCGACTTTCAAAAAAGTGTTTCGAAATTATTTCAAACTTTTAATTAACGTAGAGCATTTTTTTCAAACGCAAAACCAGTTTTCAAGCGCGAATCGTTTGAGAATCAAAGCAAGGTTATATGAACTTCAGAAATTGATCGAATGACCGCGTGTGAGTCGAATAGGAAGGAAAACTGATTAATCGGCAATAAAATAAAAGCACGAACGATAGATCGAAAAATAATAAAAATTATCGCTGTTTTTTCATATGCAAGATTAATTATGTTCGTGAAACTCTCGTTGGCAATGTTAACGTTAAATAATAAACGAAAATTGTGTCCAACGGCAATTGTTTGATTGACATTTTTGTTAACGAACAAAGCATTTTTTTACGTTGGCGCGACGATTCGATAGACACTGGAATTACCGGGCACTCGTCAAAGACGCGACGACTATTATTTAATAGGATTTTCGCAAAATATCATCCAATCAAAACGCACTTTTCATTATTATCAATGAAAATAATTGAAAATAAATCTCACTCACCGACGATGTATTGGTCGGTGCCGGTATGGTTGCGTCGTCCCATTCATCAGCCATTTTTGTTTTTCCCGATATTCACTTTACCTGTAATAACGTGTATTTGAAAAGGAAAGGTTTTTGAAAAATGCTCTAAATTTCTCACAAAGTATCGTTAAAATTTATGGAAATCCGCAGAATTCAATATTCAAATCGAAAATACAAAGGGAAATGATTAAAACATTCGGATGTGAATAACAAAGAGTCTCTGTGCGCGTGCACGAAACGCCGGCTAACAAAGGACTAGCGAACGACCACGAGCGCGCGTAGGGAGCGAAAGGAAAAACAACGCAATGGTAGGACGCTAAGGTATATATATATATATATCGTTGAAACAATGGAAGCCCAAAATGGAAACAAAATTCACCTTGTTTCTGAGCACACGTACATACACGTTGAAATTTACCAAAACCTATGAAACTTGTGTGAAGCTCAGAAAAAATAGAAAAACAGATTATATAAAAAACTTCCGGTGAAAAAAAAGCACGTGATGGGACTGCAAGATCAAACGTGTCTATGCATACTGCGGACGAAAGCTTGTTTTTTGCAAATGACGCGATAGATTACAGTATCATTTGTGAATGAATTTTTTTTCCTAGAGACTCGTTCCATGCTGTATGTCCACGTATTAGGTCGGTACAAGAATTTCAAAACGGAAAGTTCGAGGATTCGTCTCGAAAAACGTAGACGTTCAATAGGGGAAAAAAATAATTGCACGTGTCCCATAAATGAAATAATAGTGCGATCGAGAAATTTTCGTGAATATTTACATTTCAAAGCAAACAATGCAACGCGACATGCGGATAGCGAGCACAACTTTGTCACTTTGTCTTTGCACGAAAGAGAAAAACAAATAGATACGTATCACGCGTTGCTTCGTAAAATTTCAAGCACGTTAGACCGATCATTTTCTTCTGACCGGCGAATGAATATCGCACTGCCGTTAATTGTGAACTATACAAATTACTTTAGAGAGAGAATATAATCGTTTGATTTTGAAAAAAAGAAAGATAAAAAGCGCTTACTCAGTTTAAATTTTCTCCTCGGCCTTCGGAATTTGTTGCGTAGCAAGAACCAAACTCTTCGACTTGTAAAGTTCTTCTGAGTTACGAGGCGCGAGGATACCGTGGTGACTGCGGCGGTGCTGCCCTAAACAAAGGGATATTTTCTTCCGCCGAGCACATGGTGGCGCCGCCGGCGCTTTGCTCTTGGAAGGGCTGAGAAATAGTCGGCACAGCCAATAGCGTACTCTATACGATTCGTCTTCACCGGTTACAAACTTTCTTTTGATTTCGATGTTTGGGCTTATTATGAGTTATTCCGCATATGAGCGATACAGCGATTGAAGGGTTTAAGGAATTTCCGACAATATTACATTATTTTTCACAAAGTTTGCAGGACTAATTTCCTTCAAAATTTGAAATTGAAAAAACAATCTCGGTCGTAAAATTGCGTACGCGAAATAAAGAATACATGTATAGCGTACGGAAAGTAACGACATCTCGCGAGATGCACGTGAGTTGCGGCTCACCGTCCAAGCTATGAACAACACTCCATAGGGGGCACTAAACGCCTCTCTGTCGCGCCTTGCAGTTGATCATCTTGCAAAAAAAAATCCTCGGTACGTTCAAGGGAATATCGCACAAAAAACATCTACAGAAAAATAATCCTTACAGTTTTTCTCATATTTTTGTTAACTCGAGAAACCTTATTTTCAAAAATGAGAAGTTCGTGCGACGAAAATGAAATATAACCTAGGAAAAATTTATGGCACCTTTTATCTCCGAGATCCTTTCTACTTGCTTTGGGTTACAATAGACGGTTTTGTTTTGAAATTCGTATACGGTGTCTCAGCGTGACGGCTTTTACGAGCACAGCATTTCTTTCTGACGTTGCAGAATGTATGTAAAAGGATACAGCATCAAAGTGGTTAAATACAACACGTGATTGAAAGGCGCCTCAATTTATGAAATAGGTTATATTTTCACTGCGACAGATCGTGTCAGCTTTCTGCGTTATTGCTTTTGCTCTGTCTTTGAGGAAATTTCTCGTACAAGCGAAGCAAGTCGCTATCGAAGGACGTATCAACGTATTCGACCATAATTCACTCTATTTTCTCCCTAGTGTACAAATTTGTTCTGCTAATATATCGTGCCATGATAAAAAAACTAATGACTCACATCGATTATACAAAAAATGCATCGCAAGATGCGAGATGTAAAGGATTAAACACATCGTGATTAAAATCGCAGGAAAATGCACGATATATCTTTATTTACATCTATATATGTGTATAGATGTACACACATGTGGCATATCCTCTTTCGCGATTCATTACATACCACCGTGGACATTCGTCTCGCTCGTGACATAAATACACACGTGATGAAGTTGCGCGCTTTTCGTCAACATTCTACGTCTGTATAGAGGGCGTATAAAATTGCTAAAATTCATTTTCAAACAGACAACTTCACTCGCCCAACAATTCTCCGACGAATCATAAACAAATTGCAAAAAAAAATGTATACGAATACGACGAAAGTATCAACGAAAATTTATTTTCAAACATTTTGAAAATGCTATTTTTCTGAAGAATTAAAGAATATCGAAAAAAAACGAGATACCTATGAAAAATACCGGTAAATTCCTTCTCTTTTCTCTCTTTCAGTATAATTATTATAGTTTCTCGGTTACAATGACATGAAACAATAACAAAAATAACAAATAAGCTTCATGTAAATGGAGGTGAAACACGTCACCACGCACGGTCGATGATGATCGCATTTCTTCCATCGATGTCACTCCGAGCGTCTCCATCTCTCTCTTCCGAGCCCTCGCTCCACCGATCCCCACCTTTTCTCTGCCGGCTGTATCATTTGATCGCGGACACGTTTCGTATTCGGCGCTATCGCCGTCGACCGAAGCCCGCTGCACGTACACGTATTTCACCTACACGCGAAACACACACTTAGTAGCCTGTATCTCTGGGCGAACGTGCTCCGCGAACGATGCACGTGTGTCGTCCGCGAAGAGGAGAGCAGGAGAGATATTGCCGCGAACGCGATGGCACGACGAAAAAAGCGCAGTTACAAACGCGACATCGAGCACACACGATACCGTCATGTGTTATTCGCGAGTAAAAATGAAAATCCAACGATATTTTCATTAATCAACGTTTTCATTCACGAAACGAATGTCAATTCTCATGTTTTATTTAAAAAAAAAAACAAAAACAGACAAAGTTCCAACTCGACAATTTTTCGTCGTAGACGTGTGACCGGACTTTTATCTTTTCAAAGCGTTTTGAATGGTCGCGAGATTTGTCCTTTTTTTTACGACGAGAAAAGCAATCCACGTGGTCCTTCGAGTGCCTCGTCCACGGGTTTGAAAAGGAAGCAGAAAAAAACGCGAAAAAGAACGTGGAAAAAATTTCAAGTCCCGAAAAACTAATAGACACTTTCAGGGGAGCGTCCGAGTGACGAGATTTTTTTGGAAACGTTGTTCGAAGGAGAAACGAGCGATGAAGACTCGTCAAAGTGTCATATGGTGTGTAACAAATAGCTTTGTTGGTTCGAAAACCACTCCTCTCGCGTTATACACATTGTGGCCGATTGATAAACAATGGGATTATATTCCGTTGCCAGCAGAGAACGCATCAATATTTATCGTGCGGATGATTCGACGATTTTTGCTCATTGCCGAAGGCAATGTGTCTGTGTGTATGTGTAATTAGCTGTTTCGAAACTTTCGGATCACAATAGAGTCGATCGAAAAATGATTTTCTCCCCCCCATCCCCCCTTGGATTTTTATATCTCCTCTGTTCGCTTTATTAATCACAGCCGTTGATTTATATCGAATTTAAAAGATTGTATTTCGTCGGACGTTTTCGTTGATATTCGACGAAAATTTCGGATGGTCACCGTCAAGCGTGATCGCCGAAAAAAGGACGCACATGTTGAGAGCAAATGCCACAAAAGAGATACAATTTAAATGTATATTCGCTGCAAGAGTGTCCTGTAAAAGAAAAATTCTTGAAACGTTTTTTTTCCCTTCTTTATAACCTTTTTCTTTCATCCTTAATATTTTTTTCTTGTCGACCTTTTTTTTCATCCAATCGTCCTTTCGGATTTTACGACCCTTCCCCCGTATGCCTCGAAGTTTTTGCTTCACTTCGTTTTCGCTGTACGAAATTTTTTCGTTTTCTCGTGCTTTTCAATTTTCCTGGATTCTACAAATCGTGTACAAAATTCACGTGCAGCTTCGATACTGTCGAAAGATTCAGTCACGCGCGAGAGCGAGTGGAAAAATCGAAATAGAAATTATTAAAAAAAAGAAAAAGCAACTCCAAATTTATTTTCATCCGATACCATACGCGGATGTCTCGAGCGCGACGTAAGTTTTCTAGAAAGGACATCGATGATTGCCTGAAGCGAGACCGATTTGTCCAATTAAAACAAAAAAAACTAGATGGAATAATAAATGCGTATTAAACGCGTAATTATCGCCTGCGATTTTTGCGTCATGGCGATCGATATTTTTTTCGTGCGTCGATGAGATCGGTGAGAGGCTCGTTTTTTTATTAGCTTTTTGCTGAAAAAAGATTCGATCGCCGACGAAATTATACTGTACGTAAATATGGTTAAACGAAATTTATATACACGTAATTGTGCGATGCTGAAAGCGAGCTAAAACTATGTATGTTTGCGCTGTATATCGAAAACACGCTGGAAACATAACGACGAGTAACATTCGCTTCTCGGGCTCTACGACAAAATCGTAAGTACACCGAGCGAATCTCCCGTTCGTCGGTGTGCTGTACATTCTTTTTCTTTTTTTTCTTCCACGATGCTCGTGTGTCACACACGTTCGCCACTGAGTCATTCCCTTCTTTTGCCTTCGCTATATTGGAAACAACGTGCGCCAGATCGTAATAATAGCAACGGAATTGATTCACTCGAATGACGACGTTACCAGCAGATATGAGATGTTCGCTCGCCACTCCTTTCACTCTCGCGATTTTTCACATCGAATACGTCATAGGTGTCGATTAATCAGAGGATCATTCATATTTTCGTCTATGCGCGTGAAAGGGAGAAAGACAAAACGGCTGATTTGTTACACACACTCCGGCCGAAAAAAAAAACATTGCAAATGTTTTTTGAAATTTTACGCGAGTTCAGAATAACAGTAATAAACTTTATTTCTTGATATACCGATTTTAGAAAAGTACGAAGCTGCCAATTGTTTTGGGAACCGAATGTCCCGTACACGGGCACAATTTTAATTGCACCTCGGCAAAAATTCAATTCTCGTATATTTCGCGGGAACCAATTTGATTTTTTTACAATTTTTTGAAATTTTACAATTCAAAATACTCGCAGGGTGGAAGACGCGAATTTTCCGGCTAAAATGTGCAACCCCTGACGATTAACGCTCACGTTAATTCACGTAAACCCAAATGTGTATTGAACGAAGGGCTTAATTATTGAGTAATTAACAATATCACGTATAATCGTGGGTATGGGTATGGTCAGAAACAAAATTTTCGAAATTCGGAGGGTAAACTCGTATGCTTTTGTGTATAAATGGGAAAATAATCACGCGCGTACCGAAAAAAACACACTTCGGAAAGGTGTCGAAATCTAAAATGGTTATAAAGCCTCGGAGTCGTTCGCGTTCATTCCGTCATTAAATTAGTATCGTCCGAGACACGGTCGAGTCAGCATCGCGAGAGGTACGTCTGGTCGATATTTCTCGCGTACGATTGATTAAGAAAAAATATTATCGCCGAGCACGTGCTCGATTACGTCACTCAAAGTATCGATACGACTGTTGCATCTTGAATGTATATACGTATATGTATACGAGAAAAAAAGTATACAAAAAACGCTTTGTTTATGATAAATACGTCACGGATGATAAAATTGACCGTTGGCCCTCAGCGCGAAGCCTTCCTCGTAATATCTAGCTCCGAGTGATGATAAAAAGTGTATAGCGCAATTCGAAAGGAAGAAAAAAAAAGAAAAAGACGACGTCGCGAGCGTAATGTGTATCGCGAGCGTTTCGTTGTTCTTATCACGTTCGCGGGTAAGATTACAAAAGACGAGGACGCGAGTTTGATGGTGCTCTCGCCGCACATCGCGTCGTTCCGCCAAACGAAAAAATTCCGACCGACTTACACGCGCAAAAAAATGAAATCGTTGCCACGATCTGTACAACGGCGGTACGGAAGGCGAAAGGCTTATAAACGTTAGAGAAAAAAAAAGGCGAAATTTTGTGACAATTCGAAAAAGTGCACGCGAGTTATATTCGTTATTGCAAAATTACACTAAAATACACTCGTTACGGCAAATGCAGTACAGACAAACTTCTCGAGATCTGATTTATCGCGGAGGAAGTGAAGAAAAATCCGCCCAAAATACAGTGTTTCATCGATCAGTTCCCAAACTGTAATTCGATTATAGCTATTTTTCATCGGGTCGAACAAAGAACTCCGACTCCTCTGTGTTTATGCGGCTGTTCATTGATCGAAAGTCACAACGTTGATACACCTCGTGAATGGCGAGGATGGGTGTTGTCGTTTACGCGCCATGTACGTATTATATACATACATTACATAATTTCTCTTTTTTCAATAAAGAAACGAAGGAAATCGAGAAGAAAAGATCAAATTCTTCCAAAGACTCCGACGGTCCTCGTAGGCGATGAGGAGTATGCGAGTATTTTGAAAAACGTCCGCCTTTCGCGTCGCACGTCGTTTGATTTTTTTATATTCAATTTATTGCATAATAACGTTGAACGATAATTTAATCGATCAAAGTTACTCTCCCCCTTCGTTGTGTACTTGAATCACCGCATCACCTTGAGTGTACTACACTCGTGAGTCGTTGGTACAAAAACAAAAAATTGTTTTGATTCAACGGTCATGGAATGCAATCGAATGGTTCTTGGAACATTGAAAGAAGCACTCTTGTAATCAGATACACCATGCGCTCTCCTTCCACCGAACGTCGTCGTTCCATCGCCTTTTATCACGCGGCAGTCCAAACGTGTATATCGGTCACGTGGTAGATAAAGATAAGCTGGTATGTTATAACACATTCTTATGAATGTTATATACTTGCGCGTAAAAAGTTGCCAAGTCATGAGTAATTTGAATGTTCAAACGATGATCATATAGACGATTTCACAAATCGACCCTGACTTTCGAACCGCGAGAGTCGTTAACGAAACGTCGGGAATAACTGCGAAGTACACTTTCTGTTAAATCATAATAAGCACATGTATATATATATATATATATATATATGTTAATCGCGTAATTATTAATTGTTAATTTTCGATAGACTTTATTTGTATTATCCACAAACGGTACCGTTTGCGCAGGGATAAAAAGATTCAGCTCATAAAGGCGAACGAACAATCGTGATGATTATGAGCACGAGCACCAAAAATTCTGACGGCTTGAAATGGTTTTTTTTCAAAATTACACGACTCTGACGACGATTCGTTTCCGGTTATTGATTTTTGTCATCGTCATTAACCGCAATCGTATAAAAATGACAGACTCGAATTATCATATTTGAATTGAAAAATGAAGGAAATTCGCGTTTAACCTGTTTAATCTTCAGTTTGAATTTGTTCTGACAATTTGTCCACAGAGGATTTTTTACGTTAATTAATCAAAAAAGGTATGCGGTTTTTCATGTTTTTCGACTTTGCGAATCGAATAATTTTCGTGCGGACACGCAGGCTGGTAATGGCCGTTCACAAACCGCAAACGGATATTTTTTTTTTCACGTCCGCTTTCCTCCGCACGTCGGAGGACGTTGCTTGGATTTTCAGGATTTTCAAGTTTCAACGCTGACTTTTGAAAAACACCAGCACATATCCACGTGTCACGATGCAAGGAAAAAGAAAAATAAGATCGTGTAAAATCGTCTTGGAATTTGTCGACGAATCTTTGATACAGATTTTTTTTTATCATTGTCAAATCATATTTTCAGAGAACAAAAAATGTTTCGAATAATCTCGGAAGAGCACACAGATTGCACCCAAATCGATCGAAGTTCGATATTGAAGAATATTTATCAAGGCATAAATATGTATGCATACACACACAAGAAATGTTCTGGCGTGAGTTTTTTCGTTGACCTTTTGTTTTATGGACTCGCGAAAAATTGAACATTTTAGCGGATGTACGGTTTAATCGACAAAGACGAAAAACAAGAGCGTGGAGCATGGAGTTTCCAAATATCTCAAACATCGAAAACAAATGTGGAATTTTTGTTATCGTTGAAATCCAAAAAGTATTCGTTCGAGCATTGCTGATAATTTTGCACCAAAGTACATGTGTTATACATTATGATGATAATCGTATGTCGATCATCGATGTTATATAAATATAGCACGATATAATCGTGTCGATGATAAAAATTCAACATTGTAGCGACTCGTTTTTCGCTGCCCATGATAATAAAAATGTCAACAACGATAACGATATTCCTCATACGATGTAAGGTCCAGTCATTCTTTGATTAAACTCGTTTTGCGTGAAAACGATTTGCAACTCGAGGCCAGCTGCATATACATAAATTGTCGCATTATTGTCGAACCGTTTTGTTGCATCGTCGGAAACTGCGTTGTTCTTGTCTAAAATCGGCTTGACTTCAATTCCATCATTTAAATCATGTAAAAACTCGAGCCTAAATTTCATCGAAACTGCACAATGAATCTGACTGAACAAATTCAGGTTTACCAGCGTGACGTAAATATCTATGAGGAAATTTCGTAAATCATGGCCATCTTTTCAGTTGATGTATGCCACCAGTGCACAAACGTTTGCGCTTGACTCTCTTTTCTGAAAACGCTTTTTTCTTATCGTGGAGCTGATACATAAATAGATAAGATGAAAAAAGCATCTTAATCCGTATCAGACACGAATCAGACGCTTTTGCTTGATCCTCGATCGTTAACTATCGTACGTTCCCTTTATCTGTACATGTAGTACACTTATTATGACACCAATTGGGATGTACTTTATATACCTAGTTCCGGAAGCAACGCGAAACCAGCTGTGTATTCAATTTTTTTACGAACCAAAAAAACTCGCGGTTTACCTCTAAAGTCCCAGCTGGAGCGTTTTTTGAAACGTTTAATTATCGCACTCGGGCTTTTTCATCCTGAAGCGTTCCTTGAATGTTTGATGTGTGATTTTGTTTTGATGCCCAAATGCTTGACTATCAAATTGTCAAATTATTGATAGACTTTTTTGCTCCCCAAACTCGGTTCCATGTATGCGACTTGGAACACTCGGAACGTAATTTTTCCAAGCGTCGGATGAAAAACGTAATTAATCATAACATTCAATGACGAGCCATCTGTACTAATATCGCGACTGAAGCGCTAAACGGACATCGATAAATTTTGCCAGGGAGAAAGTTTGCACCTCCAGGAAGGTCATGAGCTAAATGTCGTTATTTTAGGCCGTTACGGCCATTAACGGCTAAATGCCGTCATTATAGGTCAAATCTCGTTATTTTTCAACATTAGATCTACCAAACCAGTCATTTTGACTCGTCGTGCAATTCGCGTTTCGTCTTTCTCTTTTCCCCTTCAATCTCCCACCGGCAAAACAAGATCTCTCCGATTACGCAAAGTGGATCTTGACGCCAGCTATTTAAATATGCCTTAAAAGTAGGTATTTTTAAGCAGCCGTCGAATCCAGCGTTAAAGACCTGAGATATCAACCGTCAACAAGTGTTCTCATAAATAATGTCTCGTTGCTTTTGATTGCAGGTATGTACACGATGCGCATGCTCGACAACAGTAGCAACAATGCGTCAGGACCGACCGGTGCGGCGGCTTTGCCGGGAGTACAGGCCGCAGCCGGCACTCCGACGGGGCCAACCGGAGTAACGAATTTGACCGGTGTAACCGACGAGAGGATGGACGCCTCGAGCGACAGCGCTGTCAGCAGCATGGGCAGCGAGAGGGTGCCATCCCTTTCGGATGGCGAATGGATGGAGACTGGCTCAAATTCGAGTCACACTCAGGCGGATTCCCATTATTCAATGGACTATGCTAGGTACTTCAAAATTCATAACGACGTTTTTGGCCCGGGTGGTTTGAAAAATTCGCCCAAACTTTGCCCACGATTAAAGAGTAAAGTTGACATTGCGCCGAGTTCGGCATCGCCTCAGTCCGAAAAAAACACGGTGAAAAGCGAGACGACGAAAAATTCACTGGCGTTTCGTGGAAAATTATCAATAATTTCAGCAAAGTTCAATGATCAGCCACTTTTTGCCGCATTACCGCGGTGGCTGACGCAAATTTCTATTTTTTTTCCCTCCCTTCCTCTTGGAGAACGTGCGAATCGCGTTTTTGCGATCTTTTAGCGGACAAAACATGAACGAAACATTTGACAATTTTCCATTTCCCTTTGCAGCAAATACCGGATGCCCTACGATTATAGGTATTCCGTAAATGGGAGAAACGGAAGTTCGCAACGTTGCCCGACTGAACGCGGCGTAGTTCCACCTGTTGCCCAAAAGAAGCATCAAATGTTCGCCAAGCGATACTTTCAGGAGCAAGGAACCGGTGAGTCGCAATTTTTTTAATGCCTGAGTGGAATTCGCGTCATCGTGAGGCGTACAATCGAAAAATCCAGTCCAGGTCGTCGAAACTTGCGGAGAAACGATATTTCCAAAAATCCGGTACTTCCTCGTTGTTGCTTGTTTGAAAAAAAAAAACGGTTCAAACAAGCACCGACGAGAGTGTCATGTTTTTTGTTTTCCATCATTTTTCGAGGTACTAGAATTCTGCAATCGGAAAAATATCCGAACTCTGCGAACGAAGATTTAATATTCTGCGTTGCGTTTCAATGATATCAGCTTTGAAATGTCGTAAATGAAGTTTCATTGCCGGACGATGATAACGACAATGATGAAAAAAATCATTGTCACTTTGATGACGAATTTAAAAAACCAATAAATCCGTTCGAATTTCAGGCTCGCCGCTGGGTGCGAGCGCTCATTCAACAACAGCGGCTAAATACGATTACGATGCGCAAACGGTGGGTGCCGGTGCACCCGGAAATGCATATTCCGGGCCGATCGAAGGTGCTGCTGGTCCGCAGCCTGAAATGAAATACAGCTGCAGCGTTGACTTTACACGCCATCAATCTGCTCGTAGCGCGATCGAACACGTGCATCACAACCATACTTATCATTTGCCTGCCGAAAGCTCGGGAGCCCTTCAACGACCGCTCTCTCGTGACAAAAAAAGTATATTTTTCTGAATAACAAAATAGCTGTAAAAAGTATACCGATCAGACTGATTTAAACAACAATTTCAGTCGTAAATTGTCTTAGACGTAATGTTGTTTTTTTCCAAATTTATTTTATCCGATATCATAAATTTTGGAAAATAATTGCAACTCTCGTCGAAGCCGAAATTCATCACGTAAAATTAACCGGTTTAATCGATTTTATTAATCGTTTATAGTCCGCAAGAGCGAGGTGGACGAGCATCTCACGAGAGATGAGAAACGTGCCCGATCGCTCAATGTACCGATCGCCGTTCACGACATAATAAATTTGCCAATGGATGAGTTCAACGAGCGTCTGAGCAAATACGATCTCAGCGAGGCACAACTGTCTCTCATCCGCGACATAAGGAGACGAGGAAAGAACAAGGTCGCGGCGCAAAATTGTCGCAAGCGCAAGCTCGATCAAATTATAAGTTTGGCCGATCAAGTTAAGGAAATGCGCGATCGCAAAGCGAGGCTCATCCGCGACAGGGACTTTATGCAGCTCGAGAGACAGCGCGTCAAGGATAAGTTCAGTCAGCTTTATCGTCATGTTTTCCAGGTCGGTAAAATACGATTTTCCCAAAAAAAAAAAGAATACAAAAGTCTGCGCAAAAAGCGCGTTTTGAAATACCGTAATTACATTGTGATAATAATAATAATAATAATAGTATCTATCACTATTTTTATTACTGATAATGTTAGCGCTATTATTATCGCTTTGATTGTTTTTCAATGCCGCGAAATTTCGTCCCTTCCGTCTAAAGCCGATGCTCGAATCATCGATCGTTACTAACGGTGCGCTGTATTTTAATGCAATTTTCAGTCTCTGCGAGATCCTGACGGCAATCAGTATCATCCCTACGAGTACAGCCTTCAGTTGTCAGCCGATGGGAATGTGCTGCTCGTACCGAGAAATCAAACGAATCCTCATCATTCGCGTTCGTCGACGATGGAACCAAAGTCCAAACCGGATCCAGAGAACAAGGAATGAAACTGACAGTTGAATTGTGCTCCTAAGCGACTGGTAATCAGGAGACTCAATGTCACTAAAGGCTGCCGCTAGGCACCGATGTGTTTGCGTGCTCATCGGCGGTTCTTCGTACAGCGAAAACGAGATAATGTGAAATTCACAAAAAAAAAAAACAAACGATTTAAGAAAAACAAAACCACAAAACAACGAAAAACATCATTACCGAAACGTCTCACCGGAAGAGGAACGAAGAAGCAACGTTCGTACGCTCATTCGCTCCAACGACAAGACTCATTTCTCCATGAAAAAAAAAAGAAAAGAAAACACAAAATGTCTAGGCAAATTTGGGATTATCCCGCGACAAAATGCATCGGTCCGCGAACCCGCACTGCGTCCACCGGAAATTGGACTCTACGTGTCATTTTTTTCGTTCATCATCTTGTGGTTTTTGATCCGAGCAAAAATGATAATCATGACCTGACGCTTTTCATGAGAAAACAATAATTCAATATTTTAATATCCTTCGCACGGAACGTAATCTGAATGATTCGTGAAATAGAGAATCATATCGATCGTGAATAATCGATAATGAGAAACAAACGCGAAACAACGAAAGGGAAAACGGACTTTTCTCTGCTTTTTTTTTGTTTTGTTTGATTCTCGTTGAAAGCGGAAACGGGAACTGATGTTAAACATCGTGATCCCAAAAGTAGGCATTTTGCGATGGCTTATACTCAAAGTTTGCCTATTCATTCGTCCCGATCGAGGACTTGTTATTGTTTTATACTTGTACGTAATAAATAATATGAAATTCTTATTCAAAATTGTTACAGCTGCAATCCGACACTTCCATAACCTCCGATCCCGTACAATCTTACAACGAAAGAAAAACAGCATTACGGGATGCTTCACACATTGGCAATTCGCGATCAAATTTTGGTCCCTCAGATTTTCGCTTCCCCCGAAAACATATTAAAATCGCAATGGCGCGAAACGAGTGTTCCAGAGTGCACATTTGAAGCCTTCGTGCAAAAGTCAACAGTGCAATTTGCATCAGCATCTTCATTTTTTGTTTTCCGTTCGAGATAAATCTGACTATTAAAAATATCGTCACGAAGAAATGTATTCGTTACAACCATGTGTCCGAGTGATATTATGTTTGATGAATAGAAACGTTTACACGGTAATGATTGTAATTACGACGAGAGATCTCGACGCTTGTGGAAAAAGCTTGTGAAAAATCGCGCTAAAGAGAAACAAAAAAGAGAAAGAAATCAACGAAACGAGAAGAAAGCGAGTTGGTCGACGGAATCATCTACATTTCCTTACAAGATTTTTATTTTCCCCCGCAAACAGTGGGGAACGAATAAAATCAGCGTTTGTAACGGGAATAATACAAATAGTTCCGGGTTTTTCATCCTATATTGCTAAATATAATGGCGTTTAATTGGAGCTCCGAGCGCGAATGTTCTTGCCTGTGAGCTTTTAAATTCGTCGCAAACGCGCGAACCGTGCATTTAAGTGATATAGATAATCGACAAAAAGTGTTGTGGTTAATTAGTAAAAGGCAAATGCTTGAGGTGTTTCCAGCAAAATACCACGGGATAGAATATGACGATATAGACATTACACAGATCCTACCATCTTTTGCGGCAATAAATGACTGAACGAGACACGAGTAGAACAATAAAAAAAAAAAACAAGCGTTTTATAACACAATAGGAATAGCGGAGAGGCGCGAGGTTTTTTCGTGCGAATACGATTTTGCCGGCACGTGCGTGTACCGCTGCGATTATTATATAATATAGCAAAACATTTTTGCCGTGAACGAAAGATTAATTAAAAAAAAACAAACATATTTTTGTAACGCAAAACAGACAAAAAAACAGTCAGGTATTTCACATTTGCCTTTTTATGTAAATATCGATGTAGTTAGTATAATTTTCTATAAATATTATACAAAATAAATTAATATAAATATATAAATATCAATATATATATATATATGTGTGTATGTATGTATATCAAAGTGTTTATTTGCATATATAAATGAAAATAAATAATACGATATATATATATATATAGATATGTATATATATAAATTACGGATGTGTACGTACGAATACGTAAATAACAGGAGGAGAATAGATTTTAAAAAATCAAAGTGTATGTCGCAATGTTAAGAATGATATGGTTTTTTTTTGTCGCCAACTTAATCTTCAGCTGTTTTATTAAGATTTATAAACACGTTTCGTATTCCATAATACTGGGTGTAGGATACAATTTTGCGTACCGTACTTGCCGAGCGAGAATCGAAAGACGATTTAACGAGAATAATGTATATTGAACGACTGTCAACGAAAAAAATGGCGACGATATGCAATTCGTGTTGTTCGGTGGATGTAAGGGAGGAAACAAATTCAATTGCACTTGAATCCTTTTTGTCCCTAGTGTTAATTAAGCCGTTATTCGATTTCTTATAATGTGTACAAATGAAGCTGGAATAAATCCTTGGGATTAAGTATATCAGCTGTTTTACTCCGACAATTTTACCTATAATTATTAAGGTTTTTGGAAACAATGATATTGCAATTGTTTTTAAGGCTTCTAGGGCGATAGTGTGAATTATCGAGGACATTCTCTATGGGCGATTGTAACTTACCTGATTGATGAATATTCTAATCGTTTGCAGGTCGTTTGCGGGTGATATTGTTTAATAAAGATGAACGTTCGTAGGCACAAGTTGAAATTAAATTGAAAATGTTATCATTGCTTAAAAGATCTGTGCACCGTTTAATTGCTCCTTGTCGGTACTGAATGGAATCCAAATGTCACGCTTACCACTTTCGCACAGCTTAAAAAAAAGACGCGCAGGGACGCGCCACTCTGGTGCTTTTAGTCACACAGCGCCACTAGCGCAATCCTCAGGAACTACCGACCATTTTTCGTTTCTATGGAAGCGTGTCACTTGTTTATTTAGACATGGCGTCGGAACTGTGGTTGTCAATGATTGAAAAGGCTAAAAAAACTGCAATAATACAAGACGGTAAGAGTTTTATTTAGGGTTTAACAGGTAAGTATCAGTACTCTGTTATTCAAGCTTTCCAGAAATAATATGTTTCCATTGTCAATCACTATCTCTGTACTTAACCTCGAAAAACTTTAAGAATAAATTTAATATCTTCGATTTCCCCTGCGTAATCTAATTTGTAAATGCAAAAACTTTACTTTACACAATTTATAGCGTATCAATTTAACAGCATGAAATGATTGCTGATAGCGCGTCTTACTCCTGTCACATCGAAACAAATTAGTAGCATCATGTTTGTACGAAAATTCGTCAATTTGTATCAACTTCCAGCACGGTGAATAATTGTAAAATTTGACCGCTTATTTAACTCAACCGAATTGCATTTTTGCACACGAATGGAATAATTCAATCATATCATGATTGAACTTCAAAGGACCATGAAACTACCGGGGGAAACTTTCCTCCGCGCCATGCCATTTTGTTGAATTATTTTCAGGCTTTTCTTTTTAAATGCGACCTTCGGTAAAGTTCCACAATTTGCGCGCAACAGGAAAGCGGAAAGTACACTTCCTGATGGAAGACGGCAGGGAAATGGTGGAAGAGTACAATCTGGAGACAAACGTGATGACAAGGAGGACATGGAGAGAAAAAGGAAAACTTGGCCAAAATGTTGGCTGGATGGTCGAAATTGGAGATCCCGAACCAAAGCTGGAGGATAATCTCGCCGACACGGGCATTCGAGAATCTGCTAACGCTGTGCGCATAATTAATTAATAATCGAATTTGTATCTTGTGCAAGGAAATGATTCCCGATCTTACACGAAATAATGATTCTCCTGGTCATGCAGAAATGACAAATGTACAATTTTTTCCTGCAGTCATAACATTCATTAGCCAAATGGTGCCAATGATATTTTACAAAGTCATTATTTTTTCATTTCTATGAGTCTTGGTCTTGTTTTGATTTCTGCCGTAGCCCTTTATCACGAGAAGAATAACGAAAACTGGTCTCGAATGGAGGATAAGAAATCTGGCTTATCCAAAAGATGTCTATTCGGTGACGGCCGAGGACGATGGTACGATAACAGTACGCACGAGTAACAAGAAATATTACAAAAAAATCAGAGTGCCTGATTTGGAACGCTGCGGATTGAAGCCCGAGCAGGAACGTATATCTTGGACTCATCAATTCAACACATTGATTATTACGGTGCGTTTTTCTTTGCTCAATTTATTGACGATGAACGAATTTGTATTTTTTACATTTTCCACTTCCGCAGTACAAAAAACCTCTGGCGCTTTTGGATTTGGAAAAAAAAGTTTTTCAACAAGTGATGCAACTAAAAGCAACAAAGGACGGGGATGTTCAGTGCCCAACTAGTTAAATTTATATTGTTTAATAAACATTATGGTATTATAAATGTGCATTTGATTTATCTAAGATAATGAATCGACGGTTTAGCTTTTTCTCAGCTAATAGCAATATAGCAAAAATAATCGCTGCACTTGAATTTTCCAAAACGGATGAGGGAAATGGAACGAGTGTTCTTATTGTTATTGAATAAAAAATTGAAAACAACATTTTTCATTACGCCTGATGATGTCAAATAAAGATTTGAGCAAAGATTTTTCAATTATTGTCCTTTTCCTTAATTTATTACCGAATCTGTAACAGTCATACGCTCAAACGTTCTCAAGCATGCGGAAATTCGCGAAAAACAAAAAACTGATTTCTTTTCGCAATTTATTGTCACTCTTCGATTTCATTTTTTCAAGAACAATTCATTTTTTCCTGCTTTTTTCCTGATCAATAATATTATAAAAAATCTATCATCACATTTCTCTAATGTTTCGATAATTCTTCCATTTTTATCGAAACTTGACGATTTACAGATGCAGATACACAGATTCGCGAGAGCAAACGCGCGCGCGTGTTTGTAGGTTTCTATTAACGCAAGATAAAAACGGAAATTGTCACAGTAACACTTATCGATCGAGCTTTTTTGAGATTACGCGCGCTCTCCTCTCTTCTCCCTCTCCGCTCCTTCTCGCTCACTCTCCCGGTAGTTCGACAACCGACAGCGATTATTGGCCTGAAAGATCCGCGAAGTGCGTGGTGTTGTGGGCAGCGTGCGCGGTTTTCGTATTATACAGTTGTTTATTGTATTTTTCGTCCATGGACAATTAAACAGACCGCGCAAATATGTCCAGATCGATACCAGACAGGTGAGTGAGAATTATAAGATCACGATATTACGTCAAACATGAATAATTCATTGTTGAATTTGACCACGATCACTGTGAAATATTATTACTCGTTTGAGGTTATGTGTCTTCGTTGTTTTTCTGTACTATTCTTATCGAACAGTGCGATCTCAATGGTCGTAAATGCTTTTTCGACAAAACTACTACTTTTCTATCATTCTATTCGACTCCTCGAGCTAGTAGTACCCTTTATTTATCATAATACAAATGTTCACGTGTATGTATATAGCTATGTAATCTGGAAACGGCTGCATGTCTATTTTGCCGGGAGAGAAGCAACGCGTGGCGTCGTAAGCTGCCGAAAAATCCGAAAGATGTCGCCACGTGTGTCGATTCTCGCGCGTGCCATAATATTCTAATTCAGATCACTTTGTTCGTCTATAAAATAATTAAAAATGTTGACGTATTACGAAAAAAAAGATTATAATTGGCGACAAGCACTGCAAGATCTTCATTAGCATAAAACTTCAATCTCGACTCTTCTGCGCACCCTTTTGTTAGTTCCAATATTCAAAACATTCATTTCTTCACCATGATTATTTTGTTCAGACATGACGAATGAAAAACAAACATTATTCAATTTAAAAATGATCCAACACTCAATTGCAGGTGGCAAGTGTACAACCCTCATGGCGCTGTTATCGACGGTACTAATATCTTGGCATTTAAAGTTCCATTAAAAGACGTAAGTAAAACTATGTATTTCATTGAATACTTCCGATTGAAGCGTTCTTTTTTGTATTTGTACTGTTTGTTAAGACAAAGCTTGTACGACGAAATTCGTCACATGTAAACCTCTGCACTGTTTGCTCCAACGTCCCGAAAAATCGTAAACAATGCCCGATATATCCTACATCGTTGATATTCTCCTTGAATATTTTATATCACCGAAAGAGTTCTTTTCCCACAAGTTCTCCTCTGCACTGATTACAAATTTCTCTCAAATACGTTTCGCGATGAAATTTTGAATTGCGTGAAGTAGGTGTGGTCTGAGGGGAAAAAAATGTACACAGAAAGTAAATAAAAGAAAACTACGTATGGGACGGTGAATAGTGCAACAAAAGCGTAAAGGCAACCGCTTTCGTATAAGTTGGACTGATTTATGTTGTGATAAATCATTCGTTTGGTGGCGCGGTGCGGACATTCTGCACGCTCGTCTCACCGATTCTTTGCTAACAACATATACAGGCGCAAACTTCTTTTTTCCAATGGAATTTTTTCCCGCCGATTCTTCGTCATTTCTTCTTCTTCAATGCATACCATAGTCGCGGTACTTTTTTTTTGCATATTTTATTCGTACATTCGTGAGACCATATTGTAGTATATACATATATGTATATAATGTAAATAATATATATATATATATACATCGATTTATTCGTACTGGAGACTGGTTACAATGATGAATTATGGAAAACGAGTGGCCTTGTGAAAAAAAACTGTCAGATGAGACAACGAGGGCGGATTTTTTTTTTCGATTGTACAAAATTCTTGATCGAAATTTGAATCGTTCCTTTTCCCCAAAATATGCGCGGAAAAACCTTTCGGAGGGCAACAGTAACAAATCCGCGGATTTCAGACGGACAAAGCTTGGTACGACGAAAAAATAGAACATTCTCGAAATAATTTTTCACAACTTTTCACAGCGCATCAAAAATATCATCTTCGTTCCTCATATTCTTTTTTCCTATAAACAGAATATGCAAATTGTGTTTAAAAAAAAACAAAAAATCTCGATATCGGCGGCGAGGAAGCCCGAGCGTCCGAATCGAACTCGTTCGTTCGGTTCGTCTTTTTTTCTTTTTTGAATAACGTACACTCTTCAATTTCGTTGGCACTAAATCAAAAAAGAAGTGGCTTCCATTTCATTGAATACTTCCGATTGAAGCGTTCTTTTTTGTATTTGTACTGTTTGTTGAGACAAAAGTTGTACGACGAAATTCATCACATGTAAACCTCTGCACTGTTTGCTCCAACGTCCCGAAAAATCGTAAACAATGCCCGATATATCCGGAAAATGGAATCTGCTTCGAAAGGGCGGATTTTTTTTTCGATTGTACAAAATTCTTGATCGAAATTTGAATCGTTCCTTTTCCCCAAAATATGCGCGAAAAAACCTTTCGGAGGGCAACATTAACAAATCCGCGGATTTCAGACGGACAAAGCTTGGTACGACGAAAAAATAGAACATTCTCGAAATAATTTTTCACAACTTTTCACAGCGCATCAAAAATATCATCTTCGTTCCTCATATTCTTTTTTCCTATAAACAGAATATGCAAATTGTGTTTAAAAAAAAAAAACAAAAAATCTCGATATCGGCGGCGAGGAAGCCCGAGCGTCCGAATCGAACTCGTTCGTTCGGTTAATCTTTTTTTCTTTTTCGAATAACGTACACTCTTCAATTTCGTTGGCACTAAATCAAAAAAGAAGTGGCTTCGCGGGAGTCGCGGGTTCTCGGGACGGGCATGGTGATAAGATCGCGATTCTCGAAGCGGACCAGGCGGTGGCCTCGGCTCATCCCTATATGTGGTCCGTGCAAGGTGGCCATATATGCACCGTTGATGCGCAGCAGTACGTCAGAGATACGCACGCAGTGGTAAATGAGACCAGGCACCGGCTTCTAGGCTTCTAGGCTCCTAGTCGGTGTAAATTATTTTTCGTTCGCCACAGCATCCAACCGGTCTATGATCTTTTCATCTCTCGGACACACCCAGCCTTTGACACTCGATATTATATTCGAAGTCCGTCCGAAGACGTCCCCCGGAAGATTCCGTATCGCAAGATCGAGCAAATTGGTGTATTGTTGTCGATGGCGGAGCATTTTTCTTCTTCCTGTTCCCCTAGCGCCCTCTATCTGCCACCCAGGCTCCAGCATCTCGAAATGTATAAACAAGCTTGATATACGCGCTACCGTTCTTCCTCCTTCTCTTTATCTCACTGGTAAAGGCGTTCCGCGATTCGCAAACTGCAGTAGCCGGTATAACACCGACCGAGCACAAACCCATATTAATGTATTTCGAATGTTTATTCGCTTTATCCCGCAACAATGTACGGGAAATCCTAACGGGCTTTTCCGATCTGCCGTTCAATCGACAAACCGCGCGCAAGTCACGGTAAATCGCACAGGACCTCTCCGTTCGAGATACATCGAGATTTTCTCGCAAATCGCGCCGAATTAATGGCAATTTCTCGGCGGGTCCTCGTAAGACTCGTTCGGCGAAAGTACCAGTCGCATTTTGGACTTGGGTTTTTTTTGTCATTCCGCACCTTGGCGACAAACGACTCCGACGCGCGTTGGCACCGTAGAAACTTCATTCCCGCGAACAATCGATGCGTCATGTGATATCGTGTTTTTATGTACGGTCACCGTACAAAAGTTGTAAACGCGCATACGCCAAATTGGCAATCCCGCGCGTCACGGCTTTCCGTTGGCGCTTACAGGACTTCTCATTTGCCGTGCCGAGTATGTTGATTACGTGGCGAAAGCTTAAGGTATATAGACACACGGGTTGCAAGTATATGCTCGCATGTGTGACTACATATGTATATATATATATATATATATGTATGTATTTATGTTTATATATGTATATATATGTTGGTTCCGTGTCGGTGTAAGAGATGTACCAGCGAGAGAACCGTTGGCCTAATTGATGGCACCGCGGTGCCGAGTTTCGCGGCACATAAACCATTTTTATGCCTTTGGCTAGTGGCTCGTCGATGTGTGGTTCATTAAAATACGAATTCATACGCCTGCTAATTGTCCGTATGTTCTCTCACTTGCATACATCGAGAGAATTCCATTCGCGCGCCCATCAAATAGTTCTCGTGCACCATTGGCCCCGTACTCCCTCTGTCCTCCTGTTGCTTTCCGACCGGTTTGATAGTTATTATCATTATCGTCGCTACACTCGAACAAATTTTTTCTCCAATCAGTTATCTCGTCAATTTCATTGCCCGACAAAATGAACAAAGTTTTCACACGCGAATCGTTGTAGGTCGTTCTGGCCTCGTCTTTGGCTCCGGCCACGGCCGAAATTCAATCGCGGCAACTCGGAGCCGTCTCAAAACCATTTAATTCCTGCCTATACCAACAGCAAAAACAAGAAAAGAAAATGAGAAAAAAAAAACCGGTTCTCACATATTTTCGCGCATTCGCAACCAGGCATTCTCACTTTTACTCACGGAAGACGCCACTCGCTCTTCGCGGGTTTCGTTTCTCCCTCGTTCCTTACACTATCCTGTCCGCCGCTTGGATCACTCGTTCCCTATGGATAAATCTATATATATATATGTATAGCATACGCGTTAGATCGATGCCCCTATATGCATATATACGCAAAATAGGCGGTTGCCTCGGCTAATTGATTCTGGCGTCGCGTAAGGGCTTTACATAAAACAAGTTGACGGTGAATCTCTCGCGATGCTCATCGTTCCAGGGATATACCCTTGGGATCAGGCCCCTATGAGAGAAGAGGCTGATTGGGCCCGCTGCGTTAGCCGGCAGGGGGCCCCTCGTTAATAGGGCACTCAGAGGCTCGTACCAAAATCCATCTGAAACCGTAGTACATCTTTCGAGAACTCATGGACTCTTGGCCATGACTCTTTTATTATAAAAACTCGGCGTGTAAACGAGATGATCCTGTCTTTCTTCCACGTCAGGGTACGGTCATCAACGTTGGGTCTCATCGTTTTTGGCTTCGCGCTTCGATTCCTCCGACTGCGAAAGTGTCGAACACGTTTTACGAAGCGGGTTTCATAGCTTCTGCGCTTCGCACCCGCGTGGGCTTGATACTTAACCCGTCGCGGAAACGGCGAAGCATGAAAGTCGCGGCTCCCAGAGGGCGTGATTTAGAGCGAGGTGTTTTTTTTTGTTTAACGGAGCTCAAAAAAGTCTTTTGAAAGCTTCTGCCTCGTATACCCTACCCGGCAATTGCTGTGGTGTTTGTCGTGGAACGAATGACGCGCGATGTATGCAAAGATCTTTCTCGGGCTAATCCCAAGGTCGACTTTGGAAGGACTTTTCTCGCTCCTGCTGATGTATTAATTTTTCCAAACGTCCAAATGTTGATCTTATCCGTAAAAATGGTGCTCTGCTTCTCAATCCGTGTATGGGACCCTTTTTCCTACGAAGGATCATTGCGACGAGGGTTTTCAATTGTTTTGCGGATTTCCTGGGTTTTCGCAGAGCTAAAACGTTGTATCGCGTCGTGATTGCGTCAGAGTATTCGCCGAGTGCGAACAGAGTACGCTGGTCCATCCGGCAGAGATGATATTTTACTGTGTTACTAATTTTCAATGTCCGATATACTCTTGTGGCTAATATGTTCTGTCTTACCCGAAACATATAACGGTGAGATGAAACCCTGCGGGTATCATCGCCGTTTAGAGATACGACGAGCGGCAACGATAATATAAGCGCCGGTCACGGGACACAAGAGGGTCGAAGACACATACTCGATCGCTTATTCTCCCAGCGTGCGCTCGGCGTTCCGCAGCTCGTGTAGTAGACGCCTGTACACTCGACAAACTCCGAACTGACATATTGTTTTTATTTATTTTCCTATTTTCCGTAGTCCGAAAAAATGAGAAGACGAAAGTAGTCGGCGCTCGTCCCCTGCTCTGTCTTCCCATTTCGCATCGGCCGCAGCTTTGTCCTTTCGCGAATGACTCGTATAACGCAGGTTATGGGGATAGATAAAGAAGAGAGGAACTGGTTGTTGTTGGATGAAAATTATTCGAGGTGAGCCTCGTCTCATCGAAAGTGGACACACACTTTCGTATATTCTTCGGGCAAATGGTTAATTATACCGTTGAGGACACACACGGCGTAGATTTCGCCTCGGATATATTGTGGTATAAAAGAAAAATAATCAGGGGTGGCGGAGCCGTTGAATAAATACAGATTGCGTGTAGCGAAGAGCAATGGCGCTTTGCCGTCATCGCATATAGACAACTGCCGTGCACGTATACAGCCGGAAAGTTAGTAAATCAACTTGAACGAAGACCCGGCAAGATCTTGACTACAACCGGTGATTCTTTTGCGAATCACCTTCGACGCCCACGCACGTTTAATTACCCTCCGTTATCGCGCGATTAATTTGCCGCGCGCGGCTCTAAAATTATTCGTGGATCTCTATCCGACGTAAAGAAAGAGCCGCGTGTGCTTCATGTCAAAGATATGTGCGGTTATGTGTACATGAGTATAATTATTTACATATATGCGTATAGCGAGTGCCTCGGGAACGATGCACATTGCGTGCAGCAGCCATTTTGATCTTACGTAGTACATATATGTATGCGTATTTTTGATGCACGACAAGTCAGAAATTTACCGAGGAATAACATTCGTGTGAGGCCATCGAAGAAAAAGAAGAAGAAGAAGAGAGACCGGGAAGACTATATCGGGAGGGAAGACTGCACGGGGAAAAAAATGACCGCGGAAGGATCTCGTGAAAAGCCGGCATTTCTTTTCTCTCTAACCGGACGTAGTGGCCATATATTTTCCAAAATATTTTAGAGAGGTCTCGGGGACGAATTTTTTCGACGGTATATGTATATGTACCCGGACCTTCACACCGAGCGTTCTTTCACCTTTCTTCAGAATGGGAAAGGACTTTTGGCTTGTTACCTCCCACGATCGCTAAAAACGAATAATGCATGCGGCGAACGAAAACGTCGCGTTCCGTCCGACCTCGTTCGATCACGAGAACTAGGCGGTTTTCCTTAAAAGAGAGGATGGAGGGATCGTTTGATACGACCTGTTTGTGCCTTTGTTTATAAAACCAAGGGAAAAATTGAAAGGTCTAACGGAAGTACAACAAAATGTGAAGAAAAAAAGATATAGGATGTTCTGGCAATTATGATGACAGACGGTCTGTACTCGTGGAAATATGTTACGCTGAATCGAGATCAACCGGATAAGCAAATAGTCTTGAGCTTGCAGGAAGTGGTACCATTGTGAGAAAAGAGGGAAGTGAATGCCAAAAATACTGCGCAAAAAAGTGTCCTTAAGTTTTGGAGTTTGACGCCGTCTACGGGTGTCCCGCATCCTACTGCGCTCTTGAAGAGATTTTTCGGAAGGAATCCTTTTTCTTCACTGTTTTTAACGTTTACTACCGATATAAGTTCTTGCACATAATTGCCATACAACCTCCCACTGTCCATTGAGTTAACGGAATCTCGCACTCATCTACGATAGACCGTGAATCATAAAAGTGTAGAATCGATAGATTGTATATCGTCAGGGCAAATAATATGGTTACGTTATGGTCCATTTCAATGTCGAGACTAGGGAGGAACTTCTGCACCGGATACATCTTTTTACAACAAAATCTTCGGCTTGCGGATCACCGTGTGCCAGAAATCGTCGGTATTTTTCTTTCGCGTAAATCAGTCTTTCTCGACTTCCTACTGTCCCTCTCCATCTCCGCTATTATGCGAGCTGAGTGCAAGCATCCGCTTCTTCATTGTTATGTCCAACACACGCCCAATGGAATATGGAATCGAGGCAAATACAAAATACGCGTACACTCTGTACATTTATAACCAAGTACAAATACGTGGATAGATGTTGCAACAAAAGTCCAAACGAGGTGGGGAAGGCGTGGTACGAAACAGTCGAAAGTCAGGAGGACATTTGTGGATTCGGTGGTCGGATGTGTGATTTTCTTCTCTTCTCTTCTCGCCTTTCCTTTCTTCGTCTTGGTGGCTCTCTCGATGGACGTTTCAAGTCGCCGGACTACGCGCCGTTCGGCCTGTCTTGCCTTTATGCTTTTAGTACATAAATTTTCCATGAATGTCTCGGCATCTCTCCTATTCCGCGCGGGTATGAGGTTTACTCTGTCGCCCACCGTGGCTCTCCTATCTCCCACCTGCCCCCTCTGACAAACATAACTTTTCCCTCCACTTTCCGTGTGCGCTATCCAATTCTTTGTCATATGCTCAAATCGAGTCCATGTGGTGCTGCCTTCTTTTCTTTCCTCCTGCGAAACACGGACTTTTT
Source organism: Heteropelma amictum (assembly GCA_959613375.1). Classification (NCBI taxonomy): domain Eukaryota; kingdom Metazoa; phylum Arthropoda; class Insecta; order Hymenoptera; family Ichneumonidae; genus Heteropelma; species Heteropelma amictum. The sequence continues at coordinate 21,466,763 of OY390721.1, read as the reverse complement.
CCCCCTTCTCTCATCCCTTACCCCAATCCAGACTCCCTTACTCGTTATCTCTAGTTAATGTACACCAAGAACGCCCGTTCCACCGTTCGAGCTCGGTCCAAAAATGCCCTGTACTTTGTCGCAATCGATGCTAACCTCCGCCACGATCAACGACCTAGACCACGATCTTTCTGTCACCGTGTAATAAAAATTGCCAAATTTATGTACATAACCAACCGCATCCCCGTCTTTTGTGCTCAAGCGCAATTACCCTCGTGTGTATAACTATGTGTATAACAGGGGTCTTTTCGCAAGGTCTCTTGATAGTGTCTCTCCTCGAATACGACACTCTTAACGAGTAAGGAGGAAGGAGACAAGTGTGGCACGGAGAAATGTACAGGAAAAAGGAAACTGTTTAAAAGAGAAAGGAGTCTTTACTCGAGCAACACTGACGGTTTACAGCGCCTAGAATGCCTTTTTCTGGAACTTTAGGTGGATGGTAGGGTGCGTTATATGCGCTACGCGTCAGCCTAGCTTTGGCACCCGTTAAATCGTACCAGCCGCCGGAAGTTGTTTGATTTTCCAATAGAGTGGATAAAAGAGGCGTGTGTATAGACCGCGCACTCGTGTGTGTGCGTGTGTGTATCTATACTGCTTTTCGGAACCTTTCCATGGTCAAAGGATGTACTTTCCCACCGAATCCTTGAAAGTTAGCGCGACTCGCGACACAAAGATATTATCGTCATCCGTCGAAAAGACTCCCGATTTTTCCTATGCCCCTTTGTATCCATGGTCAACTCTCGATACGTATGGATATTACAGCTCTATCGTCGAATTTCCAGCTTCATTCGTCGTTGCGAACCTTTCGATTTTCGCTCTTTTCTCAAAATGCATCATCGATGATACATTACAGCATTGCCGTTCACTTTATGCCCGTTTGTCCGTAGACATTATTTATTGCGGGGATTGATGGAAATCTTTTGAGGCTTCATTGGTTCGCCATCTTTTTGGCAGTTCCAAGTGAATTGGAAGGACAAGGTATAATAGGGGAGAGGTATCGAACAGCGGCGGCTTCAGTGAGCGGAAGGTTTGTCGGCTCGGTTGAGCGCATACGTCTTTTTCACGGGAAATTGGCTTACGGTATTTCTTCTCCGCGGTGGGTGTTTACGGGAGACCCAAGGTTACATGGAAAGTGTAGGGTTCGTGCGGCGCTAAGAAAGGGCGTCACGGTCCGGGCCCACGGTGACGAGGCACGCGAGGGATATTTTCGTACCGTTAGCATTCAACGCTGATCTTGAGGAACTTGTGGTCATCGAGTCATGCCTGATGTCGGGGCATGACCGAGGAGTTTCGTAGGTTTAGGGCGGCGAAAGAAAAAAACAATCTAGCTTCGGTCGCGCGTTGCCTAGTTCCTGCAACAAGAAGGCCCAAAGAAACAAACATTTGTTTAAACCGCCCGAGCAATTCACGACCATAAATACTCGATAGTCGTTAATCTTGTCTTTGACTAGCCGGCGACGCCATGGCCTTGTTAATACACATAATGTATTCTCACCCCCGTAGCTAAAACAATCAACTCTCTTTGGCGCCGGCGTGCGACTGACGCGAAACCGAAAGGAAAAAGAAAAGAGAAAGGACCTCTCGCCCGAGTCTCTAACCTGTCGATAAAATTTTTTATTTCTCTATGAAGACAGACGCAACACAATTGTATACCGAGAGAGATTTTGGAGAGTATTGGGTGTCGATGGTCGGAGAGAAAAGATATATTGACAGTTTGGATATATAGATCTGCGGATCGAGCGACCAATTCACGGAATTTCAGAGACCCTCCCGAGACCCTTGTCTCAAGCGGGCGACTCAAGAAATGATATATGCTGCCCAAAGACAGGAGTAACGAGAGATTAACTTTTGAAATTTATACCTGCAAACTGTCATCAAAAATGACGTATATATTTTTTCTCGTATTCTCGTACTTTCCCATTATTTATAGAAAGTCAAAGAAGGAATGAGAGAAAACCCATCGGCTGTATTAAAAAGATTTTAAACGTAGAGAGGAATCTTTCGTCGTTGAAACACATGACACCATTTATCTGACTTCGGGTATGTCGTGACTATAAATACTTGGATCGTTCCTAATTCAACAAGAGGAAAAATACCACAGTGGAGAACGAAGTATCGACATATCGTTAGCACACTTTTTTTGGTGGTCAACGAATTTTTTACATTCAGCCGAGAGTATACATGGACTCGGACGTCTTTCCCCAATCACACGTGGTACGATCCGTCTCACGTGTTACCGCATTGATGCACTTTTCACGTGATAAGTCTCTGTATCAGGAATCAAAAATTCATGCCTCCTGTCAAGTACCGTTCAGCATCGTGTATTTTTCTCGCTAATGCTCCTCCGTATCCTGGTAGGCTTTGTAAATTCACAAAAAATCGTGGAGGAAGATACGGTTCTGGACATCGACGGTTTTCCTGCACGAGCCGAAGCTCTTCCGTGCGTATGCAATCTTCGTATGTTATTATCCATCATCGACATCTCCCAGGCTCGTTTTGTTCCATCTGTCGTATTTTTTTTTTCATTTTGTAAGTTTAGAGTTTGAAATCTTGTAATGTTTTCCTGTAAAGAACGGCGGACTTCTCCCACACTTATTTTATCTCTTTGTGTGGCATTGGGAGATAATATTTTGAGTTTTGAAAGAAAATACTGCGATGGAAATAGTTTATGAAATAACAATGATTAACAATGCGCGGAATAACAGTGATACATTGCGAGGCTGTATCGAAGGCAGTGAAATTTGTAAGCTCGTGGATATCGTTCTCTTATGCCTCTTTGCTCCGAGTCGTCCGTTTGCCATTGCGGGAGCGACTGGTGAACTTATGCGCGAGCACAGCCCCTCGACGTTTGGACCCCCCGAGGCGTGTGGCGAGCTGCCCCGAATAAGATGAAAAAAAAATATTTTTAATTTTATTACCGCCTGTATTATGGAAATTCTACGATCTCGGTTATTAGGTGTGAATTGAATTATAGCGATGGGCCACCGCACGGGTTGGTTATTATTTATATTATTTTAAGAGGAAGACAGAGAGAGAGAGCGAGAGAGAAAGGGAGAAGCGCCATAGTTATAATTTGCAAAACGTTGGATACATTCGACCCGGGCGAACTTTATGCGACTTTTTTATATGTATACGCGTATTTATGCCTGCATATGCAAGCGAATACGCGTGGACCTACCAATAAACAAAGTAAGATCGTCCCGAATCGTTCCAACGAATCCACAATGTCCTATTCTTGGTGACAGATCATAAGATTCATCGAAACAAAGGTCTTTCATCGTGCGAAATCGTCGTGCGTTTGTACCATATCAGGGTCAAAGGAGAGTTATTTATTTCGTAATATTTTTGAGACAACGGCGTTTCAAAGTTTTGGGTGATCAAGTAAAGAGCGCCGAGTATTGAAAACAGACTCTTCAACCTATTTGATGGCTCTTGTGAAGCTGTTCTCATCACTGGAAACTCGATATCTTTGAACGAGTAGCACCTTCCGCTGATGCTTTTGTTGAGTGTATGCAATTTGTACGGATGGCACCAGTAACAAATGACCTTCCAAAGTCATTTCTAGATCAACCCTCGTCCATTCGCTCTATCCTTATGGCGCTTAAACCAGCTTATAACGAGAAGGTCTAGGAAAGCTATGAAACGAACAACCGCACGCATATTGCATCGGGAGGCCTTTGAGGCTACCTTTCCAACATTTCGAAAAACAGCCGAGAATCTTTAATTGCCCTGTTATCGTAGCAGTGAGATCGGGCCTTAAGGTGGAACATAAATAAGGAAGACTCTGATGCACATGGAGCTAGGCTAGGCGGGTCGTACCGGACTAAATGAGCTACGAGACCATCTGATGGTCGGTCGACACATGGTGCGGCTATCTAGCGCCTAATACCAACAGAAGGTTCAAAAAAGCTCGGAAATTACGTGGTTCCAAGTAGGAATAAAACGAACGAAAAATTGAATAAAGTCTCCAGGACATAGTGGGGAACTAAAAGAGTGTGCAGCATGCGTTAGCGGTCTCGAAATATTCAATGCTAATGGCTAATTCGTCGCACACAATGGTCCCTCTGGGCCGAGACTAATCGTTGATTGATTCAGGAAATATTCCGGCATATAGATAGTGGTGTTCTTCTTCCTTGAATTTTTCCTGCTCTTCCCGTGAACGAAAACTACGCACGTGAGTTCCATAGTCATGTGTATATGCAGTGGCTCGTCATCTCGTGGCAATGGCAATCCAGACGAAAATACTGCGTTGATTGATTCTTGTAACATACATTGAGAGTTTCTTTGTATCATACCATCGCCATGTTGTTTTGATGGAGCTGACGACGGGAGATATCGCATCAGGATGATTTCTGCCGTTGTCCGAATGCCACCCTTGAATCCTTACATAATGCGCGTCTATCGCCACAGAATGAGAGATTAATGATTCTATATTTTTCTGTAGAATTTCTCGATGCTTCTCCAAGTAGGGTTTTCGTTAGGGTGGTCACGGTGCGTTCTTGTGCTTTGTCGATACATAATACTGTTTACCGTTATTGATTCCTTCTCGAAGGATTTTTCCGTTAGGCTCTTTTTGCTGTTGTGCCGTTAGGCACCTTCAACCGTCCTCGTTTTATCAGCTTTGCGAGGTTTCGATGATCGTCTCCATAAAAAAAAAATCGTTCGTTGAATCCACTTCATTGATATTTTCAATTTTAAAGGAAACGTTCCGTCATTTACACACATGCGAGTGGTTCGCCAGTGCAACGTGCGGATTCTTAGCGATCATACTAATCTTATTTTCTGCATCATCGATACCTTTCAAGGACATTTTCGTTCACCTTAGACGGTTGTAGATTATACCGGATATCGAGGGAGACGAACACACGCGATACCAGTGTACACGACAGGGAGAATCACGAATTTGTTAACGGGTTTCTTTATGCAACATTATCGACGAAATCATTTCGCCCGTCCTGAAAGACAATATCGTAAATATCAACAACGTATCTCAAGTTCGGAACCGCCCACGTCTCAAGATCGAAATGCGCGTGAAATCCTCCATGTGAGAAACGATGCCCTGTAAATTTTCGTCGTATATTTCAATTGATATCGTGAAAGTCGAGAGATGCTGTTGTTCCTGTCTCCGCGGATACATTTTACGCGTACTTTTTTTCCGGGCGCTGTGCGTCATCAGGCCTCGTGATGTAAATCGAAGGGGCGACGATGAGTTATGCAACGTCACGACGGTTACAAGAACACTTCGCCGGCCATTTTGGTCGATAGTCGTTTGTCGATAAGTCGTCTCACAACGTTCAAGCGCATCAACAATGCTCGCGCATTGCGACGCTTATTGGCCAAAATGTGTTGCGAAATGTTTCAAAGTGCCATGGTCTTTCTTTCGTACACTGATGAATTACGAATGGGCCAAGCTTGTACCGTTCACTCGCAACGTCTTTTTCGTTACAACAAAGGCCTCCGACCCTCGGATATCTTTGCGGTTTCGTAAAGAAGATCCTTACCCTCATTGACAAAGATTTGTTTTCTCCTTTCCATCGCCAATTGGACCGTAAAGATTTGAAACATTTGTCCGATTTGTTCACGTTGTTGAACCGCATGTTGCACGCGTTTGGCTGATTTCGCGGTTGATATCCAAAGAGTCTTCGTCCTACGGAAGAATCAGCGTCGTTCGGAAGAATTTTGATATTGCATATATTAGCAACCCTTGGAGTCATCCGCCCGCACACAGACCCGCACATAAGACCTCTGTCCCGGCGCATGTACCTTACCGCAGCGAGATTGAACTGGCGCTCGCGTTCACAATAGTTTCACGACGCGCATCCCGATTTAATCCTGATTTAGTCGGGGTCATATATCGGACTAAGGATCGTGAAATTGAATGGTGGAATCAGCAAAGGAGGGTCTTGCGCTTCTTGCCTTTCCTTCCTCGCGTCTGTCGCGTTAGCCCCTCGGTCTTTATATTCTCCGGCCTCATAGTGCCTCGATGGATATAGGTATTTACAGTGTATGGCATATAACAACAACTTGGGGGGTGAAAATAAATAAACTGCTCCTGCGGGCCGAGTCCGGATGGTCCGTAAATTTTGCAGGTGGGCAGGAACCGTAATTCCGTGCATGTGTACCGCCACCTCACTGACAAACGTACACCAAAAATTCTTCCCGCGCGTTCTCAAGAATACACTTATAAATGCACGTTGACCGCATCATCCACCCCTTGCCTCTCTTGCCCCATGTGTGCCCTCTCACATGTATTCTCTCTCTCTCTCTCTCTCTCTCTCTTCTTCTTACTTTCTCCATCTATGTCCTTTTGGTTCTCTTCAAAAGTCCGGCTCCCTCTGTACGAGCGTACGAAACGAAGAAGAATGAGGAACAACAAGATGGATCGTAAATCTTTATATTTACTCCGCGCATAGCGCACTTTCTTTTCCCTGCCTCGATTCTGCGAGCGCAAATACGTAAATCTCCATTCTCATCACCCCGCGAAACTTCGACCCGCCTGTCGATAAAACCCCTCGCTTCCGCTGATGCTCACCAACGCAGCAGGGATAATCGCCAGTTTCGGTCCAGCGCTCCCGATAGTGGTTCGACGGAAAACAAAAAACGGAAAATAAACAAATTTGTAAAACAATAGATTGTCCGAACGTGTGCTTCAGATCGAATCATCTGTAAATGGTAACGATCTGCAGATTGGGAATTCCGTTGGGAGTGTATGCAGTCACGAAAAAATGACGTCTATGGAGATGTTTGAAATATGGTTTGACACTGCATCGCTCTGTTGCACGTATCTTCACGTACCAATCTTAACCACACGCCCAGCCAATCGAATAGCCGGCGCAAGGGAGAGCTAGCACGGGCTTACGAAACCCATAATTACCATTAGCCCACCCATTGTGAGTTCTATCGACGAGAGTTACATTTTTTAATTTACGTATTCATGCTGCTTTATAGTCGAAAATAATCACTTTGTAAGATATACCTTTGGAGATCCCTCGTTGCGAGATATCGAGCGCTAATCTTCCGATCAATTCAATCGAGACTGCTCCAATTATCGTTATCGAGCGAATATGAGGATAAAATATCAGTTATACGTGTTTAGAATGCCAAAAAAATACTTTTCTTTCGAGCTACGTGTAAGAGAGTTTTTGTCCAATCGACAATTTCTCAACTCGCTACTTTACATTATGCATATCCATACAATAATTTACTATTATCGCTATTAGATGTACAGCATATCTCTAAAACTGCGCCGTCGAAGTAAGCTCTGCGATATATTCATTTACAATTCAAGACAGGAGGAAAATAAATACGAAAAAAGTCGCAAAATTATCGGAAAAAGTTTTTCTATCGCTCTGCATAAAAAACGTATATAAAACTGCAGCGTGTTTGAGACGAGACACATTTGTGAATCTAAACGGTGGGTCGCATTAAAATTTCACGAGTAATCGCCCAACAACGTCCTTAATTTGCTCTCCGAATTTCATGCAATTCCTAAGAGCACACTTTTGGCGCGATACCTACCTAAATTTATTATTAGCCATTATTTACGTCGTCACCTGCCTTTCATCTTATTTTTCCAATACATCCATATCGAATAACCGTGCATGGGTATAAGCGATGTCGACGATTTTCTCTTTTCTCCTCGTTGTGTTTCCTTATCAGCTGAGCTGAGGAGGAAGATGGGTCGCGGTCTGGACTCGAACCTAATCGATCATTCGGACCATGGAATTCGATGTGTAGCACAGACAGGGTGCACTCGCACTATTAATTATCAGAAATATAAAAACAGAGGTTGTCCCTGCATTTGATATTTTCCGCGGGCTCGTAACACGTTCGATCGTATGATGAAGGAAGACGAAAAAGTTTTCGTCGATTTAGCTACTTTTGTGAAGTACACGCGTTTCATTGCCCGCCTTCCGGTTTGTCAAAATAAAGATTTCAATTACACCATGGACCTCGAGTGCGTTTTTTTTTTCAACTGACACTCGAACGATTCGCTTAAATATGTATATATATATATATATATATGTATATTTTTGTTTGTTTCAGGCGATAGTGAGAAATCTTCCATTGGCACAACGGTAAGTATAAATACGTCGTTTAATTACATAACGGGTTTGTTTTAGAATGTGGGGGGGGGGGGGGGGGGGGGCTGAAGATATTTTAATCGCTCTCGTAGAATGAGAAGCCGCGCATAAATCAATCCGATCAAATTAACGCTTCGTTAGTGGATTTTTTAATCGATTACCTCCAAGATAAAAGTCGCCGACTAAATTTCATTTTATAATAGGCGCTTCTGCCTATCCTTTCCTGTTGATATTTATTGGGCGCCTCAGATGCAGCCGAATAGAGCGCGTCGATTTTTCTCTCGGAAGATCAGATTTATCTCTACGAGAGTGCGTGAGACCGCGTGGACGCTGAGGACCTGTACGAGGGGGCTATTTGTCTATTTTTTTTTCCTTTCATGCCCTTTTATAACCTATGTTTCCCAAGGTGAAAGTGAAAAATTAATCTGTGTAATTTCATTTTAAAAAAAAAAAGAAGACTTGTCTGTCCGACAGTTTTTTCGACAAAGAGAGATGACTTTTGAGAGACGAGTTTGAGAGTAACGGTTGCGCAATAAGAGTAGTGATGATAATGATGATAATAATGACGACGATGATGAAAACGCTGACGCGTACGCGACAAATTGCCATTTTTGCAGATTCACACCGGCTAAGCTGATGAAGCAGTTTCCAAAATTGAAGTTTATCGTGGATCTGACGAACACGAACCGATACTATTATTCAAAGGTAATACTGATAACTATTTACACAATTCCGTCACGCATCGGCAACTCGGTTTTATGCACTTATTGACATTAAAGCGTTGAACGTACGGGAAATTTCATTTACCACCTTGGGTGCTGTAAGTTACGATTTTTTCTCAGCGAGCAGCCGGAATATACGTATGCATACATTAAGGTGTCCGTTATTCCACAATTTGACACTTTTCCCCCCCTCGCGTATGGTCCAAATCGATATTTTATCGCCTACAGTTGAATTTAAAAAAAAAACGATATTTTAGATACCATCAATCGCTCTCGACCACAGTTATTTTCCTATTCAATTACCGGGACTTTTTTGCACTTTCGAAATTTTATTTCCTAGTCGCACTATTCTTCATTCCGTTTTGGCCATTAACCTTTCACGTTCACGAATTTTTCTATTGACGAAAAAACCTTTTTTCTCACAAGTTTTAAAAAGTTCAATCGAGCACGATGATTTGCGCACTTTATCGCAATTACGTAGCATCGGAAATCGGAAGCTGTGTACCTGTAAAAGTTTAAATAATCATAGGCTTTTTGACTTTATCACGACGGACCTTTTTTTCTTACACATGTGTTACCCGAGCGTATTTAATTGGGGAGAGTCCGCCACCTAACGGAATCCCCGAAGGTAGTGCAGTGATTCTTAGCTCGGAAACTGGTCACGAAAAAAGTTGCCGTGTGCTTCCTGTCTGCGGTATCTTTCCGTAGCGATAAATCATTTATGTATATACACGTATGGGTGTGTATATGTAGAAATGCTCTGGAAAAATCGAGACTCATTCTCCGAAACAAAAGACCCTCTGCCGAACATCATCACTGACTCAAGGGAGAGACATGCTTGCTTGTCTCTACAGAGAGTCGTCGACCAACACCGAGATTGTTATCTGCAGTGAGTTGTCTGCCGGTATGCCATCTCGGGAACATGCTACCACATATATAACTATGTATATACATATATATATATACACACACACAAACACACACACAAACATATATTTCTATTCCAATAAACTCTTCTTCTTTCATGTCCTCCCGTCACATCTCGCGAGTTTCCGTGCGCGCGATGACAGATCGCAGCCCGTCGTGTTTTATTGTCCAACTTATTTTTTCGTCCGATGTCTTTAAGGCGTCTGGCCACTCTGGAATTTTTTTTAACTTAATTTTTTGACTTGAAAAATAAAAATATTCAGACCAATAGTTTCGAATTTATTGATTTAAAAAAAAAGTGCATTTTTCGATCCGCCAGGGTGGCCCGACGCCTTAACACCGTATCCTGCAATCGTTGTTCGACCAAACTAAACGATCAAACGACACCGAGCGCACGAGAATCCGAACGATACTTCACCAAAATATATGACGTCATATTTGCGAATAGGGAGATTTCGATTCACGCGGTCGCATTCAGCCTCTCGTTTTCAAGGTGATGAATAATAATGATAACGCTGATAAGAACAATAACGTTGTTATTATTCATTTATTACTGTTACCCCGAGATTAAAATACAGCCGCGTATCTTCATAACCGATGCTCGACGGTGATCGAACTTTTGCCGATCGAATGAATCACACAGGGAGGAACAACGCTCTTCGCACAATGGTCAATGATAGCCGATTTCGAAACCTGCCAAGTTTCTCACCCACGGCTCATTAATTATTCATACAAGACACGGGTAATTAACGGGATACCGTGTAATAATTAGGCTCGATAATTAGCACCGAAGGGTTCGATCGGAGATGGACGGAGGAAAAAGATACCGGGGAGAGAGAGGTTATGCGGCCGCGAGGGGAGGATCGTTGATTTTTCGTAGGCGTGAACGTCGTCGTTCCTCTTCGTTCGCATCGCACTTATCTCTAATAAAGTTTCACTGTGAAGGGAGGGTTCGAATTGAGCATCTTGAGAGAAAAGGTGAAGGGGAGGGAGGAAGAAGAAGAAGAGGGCAAAAAAAAACATAAACTATACATTTACACGTATAATTTCACGATACGACGTTGTACAAAGCATTTTTCGTATCGCGATGTTAAGACAGTTCGCGCCGATGCTTTCTGTTGCAGGAATTTCAGGATGCTGGAATAAAGTACATAAAAATAACGATACCCGGCAGAGAGCTGCCCCCTATCGAAGGCGTTAAGAAGTAAGTTTTTTCCATTTATCCGTTGCGTCCTAACGAACTTAATAATAATTAATTGCGACAATTGTTATCATCGCCGATAAAACTAATGGAAATGAAGCCTTTGGCTTACCGTCATCCGCAATTCCGAGTAGTACATATCGTAGGTTCGTATTATAAACGCGATTCATGATATTGCTAAGGAAAACGGACAAGTGTACATATGCATGTGTTCACATTTTTGCCCTCGTTTTTTTTTCCTCTCCGCGCATTTGTGTGCGTAGAGCCACGTGTGGGTGTATTCGCCAATATCCGACGGTAATGTACGTGCGTATTAGCTACCACGTACCGAGAGATTTTCTCTCGTTAATCGCTTCTATCTAGCCTGGCGACGATCGTATTTTATCCACGGCGGTATGCATATTATTGCACAAAACGTTAAAAATCTCTATTGCTCCTGAAAAGACATAACTTTGAAGCTTGATAGTCCGACGAGTAGTTATGTCGTGCTGACGGCGATTATAAGTGTTCCTGACTCTACAGCTGGTCAAATAATCGTTATCCAGTGCTCGGCGATCTGTCACTCGTTGTCCATTTCTCAATATATGCAATATATGCCGCGATAATCGAAAAAACGAGTACTCACGTTTTCTACGAAACAGAGAAAAGGTGATTAATCACGGAAGTGTCGTTTTTCTCATAAAATTTCATAAAATAAAATCAGAAATTGGATCACTACGGCTTGGTATCGAATCTTTCGACTGCTGGTCATGTAGTTACGAAAACATAAAGCTCGTGAGGTTGACGTTGATGAGCGGAAAACGTATTAGTGGTAGGTGGGCGCCGTTCCTATGTTTTTTTTTGCCAAAAAAGACGACAGACGCACACGCCAAACAGCTGATCCAAAAGTCCCCTCTGGTTATTCATGTATAATACGCTCAAACACAGATTCCCCGCATGGGAACGTGGATTAACCATTCTAGCATTGTTTGGATTCGTTCGCTCACAGGTGGAAATGAGATAAGAAGCTTAAGGGGGTGGGAGAGCACTGCGGAATGAGTGAATGGATGTTTAGAGCAAAATATTAAAATTCTCCATAAAAAATATGATCTTGAATACAATATTGTTTGCCTGCATGAAATAAATATATATTATATACATATAAAAAATATATATGTATGTTTATTGCGATATATAATTGTCTATATCTTAAAATATATTTGCCTGCATGTCAACAGATGTGTTTGTATTATGTATATATATTTATATACAAATATGTATAAAATGTGATCGTAAGTAGAAGAGAGAGCGAGGGATGAGATAGCTTGCGGATTCTAGACATATATGCAAGATGACCTTTGCACGGCGCCATCACGAACACTCTCTTGATTCTCCGTGTATTCAAGTATCAAGGATATCGTATAGTTTATTGGGCGCTTTGGAGATTCTTGCGTCACTGGTTGGCGGTGCGTGGAATCCTCGTAGTTGGGGTTAACGAAATTTCAAAACTGCTCGAGCGAAACAAAAAAAATACCAAAATGAAAGATTCTGGAGAACCCAGAAAATTGCGTGTTTAAAAGTCAGAAATATGACAATTTTTCGAATTTTATAACGCATGATAATCTTGATGTTTGAAATTTCCGAAATTTTCATTACATTTTCTTTCTTCTTTTCTCGAATGTCATAATTTCGTAATAATTGTTGAAAAATATTTGGCGAACCGTAGAATATTGACAATAAAAAAGAAGTTGGTCGCACATTTCGTTGGGGTCCAATGATGTAAACTTCAAAATCATAATTCGTGTATTGAATTATTATGAAGGTACAAGAGTCTTTTTCGGTGCTGAGGCGCCCAGACAAATCGCGTACCCTCGCAACGATGAGACGCGATCTTCAGTGAACTCTCTCATGCACTTGCGATCGCACAAAAATTCATCCCGCTTGCTTCGTTTCGTCAGGCCCTTTTGTACGCGATTCCATCTCTTTCTCCCTTACAGGCTTTCTCTCGAATGCAAAACAGGATCGTGTAGACTGCGGCCAGGCGGCTAATTAACTGCAATAAACGTCCGATGATTTACCGAACGTTGAATCCTCCAGCGCGTGTACTCGTCTCTTTCTCTCTTTTCCTCCACTTCGCTCGCCCTTTTTTCTCATTTTATCACTCTCACTTACTTCACGCAAGCCTCTCATTCGAGTTCCTTCTACACCCACAAATACTCCTTTTTTCTCAGCAATGACGGAAACGTGCTATGAGATACGTCAAAATGAATAATAATTCATCGCGAAGAATTTTATCGCTGGTGCTAAAGCTAATTGAAATGAAGTCCTGGAATACCGCGATTCGTTCGTTAAAAGCTTCCAAAATTGTTTCTTCCAGCTTCAAACTATATCGTTGCAGGATGAATAATATTAAATGGATATCTCGAAATAATAAAAATCTTAATTCACCAAACATTCGGTAGGCGGAAACGAGCATTTTCTCGTATTCCATTCTTCTCCACCGTATATCACCCAGAAATGTCGACTTGCCAAATTTCTAATAAAAAAATCGACCCCCCACTACGCGGAATGTGATTCCCACTCATGGCTCATGGCGGGAGAAACGCTCAGCCAATGGTCGTGCCGGTTAGCAGACTCTTTGACTGCGTAGAGAGAAGTGCGCAGCATGGAGACGCGCGCATGCGTTGCGGTTTTCGTTTCACCGTCCTTCTCAACGCTGACGCCGTATCCATAAATACCCCCTGCTACAATGTCACTTGCGTTTTTCCAGTGACTCGTTAATATAAAAGCAATCGTGAAAAATAGCTGAAAAATCGTTCGTAAATTTCCATACGCTGGAGCGTCAACGATAAAATTCTTGTTAATTGTTTTTCCGTCCCGCATCGAAGACCTCGACGATTCCTCTGTCTTCCGCTTTTATATTTTAAGCCCCAGGATCGTACGCGAAGTTCTTATTGCACTTTTCACGACCGTATCTTTTTTTTTCTTTTTTTTCATTCCTCGCTACCGTCGGTCTTTCCTCGGCGATATCGTATAAAGGATATAAAATATTTCACGCGCGAGATTCGTATAATTCGTGAATAAAAGCACGATGATTCGTAACGCAATTAATGGGCACTCGCGAGCTGAAAATCTCTCGTTCGTTCTGGCAGTTTGTAATGCGGAAAAACTTTGTAAAAATTCTTTATCCGGCCACACTTTATAATTAACAGCGTGGCCAACCTCGTTAAGATATCGTGTTTACCTACATGCGAAAAATATCGAATAACGTTGCTGATATGTATTATATGCATGTAGATATACGTATGTAAAAGTGACAGAGAGTCGAAGGCGAAATTAGATGGCGTTTAATATCCTGGATATCCTTGAACCCTCGTGGCGAACGAGACAAGAGAATTATACACACGTAAAACATAAAAATGTGAGACACACGATTGCAAATGTTGCCAGAAATAATTGCGCGACTCCTCGGGCGCGAAAAAGAGAAATTCTCGATGCGGGTGGGTTTGACGTTCTTGATCGTCCGTGCGCATTTAAACTTCCGGGTAATTACAATTTTTCAAAATTAGGGAGTGTAGGCTGCTGTTAATATCGAGGACAAAAAAAACTTATTCTTCCTCACGATGAACAAATCGACACATTTCTCGAGCGACGGTAATCTCAGCCAATTTCTAGAATTTTATTTTTGTATACTTACGTATTACATCATTTTTGTGTAAAAGTGTATTAAATATTGTGATGCGATACATTATATAATCAATTTCAACATTTAAATATTTTTCTATACACGACATCCGACTCAGTGCTATCTAATTGAAAAAAGTTTCATTCCAAAATTTTTTGGAACTGTCCTTTTTCGAATTATAATTTCGCTCGTTTTTCAACATCAATTATTCATACGCGGTAGAAGCTCTTAAATTGCTTACGTAATCCGAAAGCAAAGATTCGCTTCTTCTCCCCTGTCCAAAAATAATAGCAAGTCTTTGGCGTTTTCCTCATCGTCGGTCCATACAAAACAAATGGATGGAATATGGAATATAACCGACGTTTTCGATGCAAAAATAATAGTAACGTATAAAAAAAACACTAGTTCAAAGACGATACTGAAAAAGATAAATCGACATTCGATAGCAGAACAATCAGATGTCTTTTTATCGAAAATAGGTATCGGTGAAAATCGACGATGAAATTGATTTTACCGGTTGTTTATACGACGCGAGGAGCGGAGAACCGCCTTGTAGTTTTTGCAATTCGTCGCGAGCTGACTCGTTCCTTTTTTTCTTCCCTTTCTGCTCAGTCGTTTTCGAATGATTTTTGTTCTTCGATATTTTGTTCCGCTCCTTTCTTCTCGTAACTGGCAAGGAGTTTCTATTATGAACGCGTGAGTTCATCTTTAATCGAATCATCGGCATGTTCGGTCGTCGAAAAAGTTGCGCGGCCTTTTTGTAGACACAACCGTGTGGTTGTGAGAAAAATAATTAAAAAAAAAAACGGCAAAGGCACGCTATGTTAATCGAGACCGCGAGGTGACATTCGCATCTCTCGCTCTCGCATGTTTTATCGGGCTTGTAAATTAAATTAAACGTTTTTCGCTGTAATTAATGAATCCGCCGATCCATCGATTTCAAAAGTAGAACGATCTCGAGTATCGCAATAATCTACGCAGTATGGCACTTAAAAGTCAAGCATTAATGTTAACACCTGAGAACCCCTACGGAGTTGTGAAATATTCCCATTTAATACGACTCTCGAAATTTCACGAGACTCATAATTAACTATCGAATTTATTTTCTGGCTTGTCGTTAAATTCTTTTTTCTCCTTCGATGGGACGAATTTTGAGCTGGAGTTTTTTTTTTTTCAATCAATTAATTATCCTACAAATTTCTCGTAATTGAATAGCAAGAATCCATCAAGTATTTTCAACGAAAATCGGCCTTCTTCGACATTTTCCTTACAGTTTACGTCATCCGGGTAGCGTAAAAGCGTCTCAATTTGCTCTGTACGTTTCACAAACTTGCTTATTTAACCCAAGAAAAACTGCTTTCCCATGTGCCGACTAATTCCTCCTGGAGTATTTTTTTTCTCGTTTATGTCAAGGCCTCCAAGGTATATTTTGGAAATTTCATGTAAAACGATCTTTCTCACGAATGCGTCATGTATATTATGTAATAATCTTCGGTCTAATAGCTCCTTGTAAGTCTTCAAAAGAGGCAAGGAAAAACAGCTTGGTACATTGAACAATTTTACCGTTAATTAAATGCAAAGTCGATTGAAATACAAACACGCGTAAGTCCGAGTGCGGCAACTTGAGTACGGTACTGCTGTCAAGTTCGCTATGCTCCTCGGATTCGTCTTTTTCGCGTCGTCGTTGTCGTTAAATTTCTCAGGTTTCCCTGAACGGCGGTATACACCGGAGCCACGTGAAAAAAATATTCCGGACCCTCGCCGAGAGTAAGATCTCTTACTTTCTCTCTTTTCCCAGCGACTTTGCCACATCCATCAAGTCAACCCTGGCTGCGTCTTTTTCGTTTTATTCCGTTCTTCCGACACGAGCTCGAGTGTGCCTTTCGCTAACCAAGCACGGCGCCATGTTCGTTCGACCCTTTTGGGCGACTTGAAAAAGCAGGTGCGGTTGGACATCATCCTCTTGGAAAATTACGCGTAAGATCGCGAATTCGTAAATCCCGAATTAAATTCACGGGTTCCTTCTTTACTGACCAAAATGAGAAATGAAAATTAAATTCACACACCCAACTCTATGAAGATGTCGTCAATTTGGAAAGCTATTTGCAAAATTTATAGCCAAGTATTTTTGCTGGAGATTTTGATGTATTTGATAAATTGTTTAAATATCTTCATCGTTACTCAGCCCTCAGAAAATTGGCGCGTTTGATCTTGGTGGGCGATAAAGGTAACGGTGAATCAAATAATAATGGAATAATGTTTTATTTGTGTAATCTTGTCGAAGCTTCGATGTAAATTGGGCATTTTTTCGACTATGAAAATTTCATGAAAATCCAGGTATACGCTTGTACAAATGGCGAGCATAGTTGACAGAATAGCTGAAGATCGTTCCAGAAATGTATGCAGATAAACGAGGTAGATACGAGTGGCGATCCGGAGTCAAGTTTCACGTGTTGTCTTCATCGTACATCGCGCGAGGCGGCCCAACTGTATCTTTATCTCGCGGTATTCTCATGCATGCTGCTACATAAGCTTTGAGAAAACGGAGGAGAGTGTTTTTGCGCATATGCTTAGTATTTGTGTATGTGGGTGTATTGGCGCCTCTCGCGCAGTGACGTCTTTATTTCTACGTCGCTGAGAGACGTCGAACGCCGAAGGTTCGCGCGTGTTCCATGTTCCGTTGTCTGCCTCACGGAAGACAATGCTCACAACGTATATCCCCCGTGAAAATCGCAGCGTAAGGAGATACCCCGACGTTACACAGATCGATTCAAATTTATGTAGCTTACATTTTACATTATTGCACATGAGTTGCATTCGTGAATTATCCTTCCAAGTCTCTGTGTTCAAAAACTGATATTTTCGTTAAAAGCATCGCTGTATCAGCTATCGAATTTGTGTTTAAAAAAGAATTCAACGATTGGGCGATGCTGCATATTGCTAAAAATCTAAAAATATTGCAAACTTTTTGTAGCTTAAATTTTGCATTATTCCACATGAGTTGCATTCGTGAATTATCCTTCCAAGCCTCTGTGTTCAAAAACTGATATTTTCGTTGAAAGCATCGCTGTATCAGCTATCGAATTTGTGTTTGAAAAACAATTCAACGATTGAGCGATGCTGCATATTGCTAAAAATCTAAAAATATTGCAAACTTTTTGCAGCTTAAATTTTGCATTATTCCACATGAGTTGCATTCGTGAATTATCCTTCCAAGCCTCTGTATTTAAAAACTGATATTTTCGTTAAAAGCATCGCTGTATCAGCTATCGAATTTGTGTTTGAAAAACAATTCAACGATAGAGTGATGCTGCATATTTCTAAAAATCTAAAAATATTGCTAAATTTATGTACCTTACATTTTACATTATTACACATGAGTTGCATTCGTGAATTATCCTTCCAAGTCTCTGTGTTCAAAAACTGATATTTTCGTTAAAAGCATCGCTGTATCAGCTATCGAATTTGTGTTTGAAAAACAATTCAACGATTGAGCGATGCTGCATATTGCTAAAAATCTAAAAATATTGCAAACTTTTTGTAGCTTAAATTTTGCATTATTACACATGAGTTGCATTCGTGAATTATCCTTCCAAGCCTCTGTGTTCAAAAACTGATATTTTCGTTAAAAGCATCGCTGTATCAGCTATCGAATTTGTGTTTGAAAAACAATTCAGCGATAGAGTGATGCTGCATATTTCTAAAAATCTAAAAATATTGCTAAATTTATGTACCTTACATTTTACATTATTACACATGAGTTGCATTCGTGAATTATCCTTCCAAGTCTCTGTGTTCAAAAACTGATATTTTCGTTAAAAGCATCGCTGTATCAGCTATCGAATTTGTGTTTGAAAAACAATTCAACGATTGAGCGATGCTGCATATTGCTAAAAATCTAAAAATATTGCAAACTTTTTGTAGCTTAAATTTTGCATTATTCCACATGAGTTGCATTCGTGAATTATCCTTCCAAGCCTCTGTATTTAAAAACTGATATTTTCGTTAAAAGCATCGCTGTATCAGCTATCGAATTTGTGTTTGAAAAACAATTCAACGATAGAGTGATGCTGCATATTTCTAAAAATCTAAAAATATTGCTAAGTTTTTGTAGGTTACATTTTACATTATTACACATGAGTTGCACTCGTGAATTATCCTTCCAAGCCTTTGTCTTCAAAAACTGATATTTTCGTTGAAAGCATCGCTGTATCAGCTATCGAATTTGTGTTTAAAAAACAATTCAACGATAGAGTGATGCTGGATATTGCCAAAAAAAAAATCGCGCGCGAATGTTTCGCAGCGCGTGCACGTCGACTCCCAAATTTTTTTTTAGCCTCGCGCTCATTATACCCGGAGGTGAAAACCCATTTCAAATATTTTTTGACGTGTGCAGCTCTCTCGTTCGCTGTTGCACCGTGCATGTAATATACGATAAGGGGTATTCGGGAGATGGCGAAGAAACGGGAGGATGATGAACGTATTGAGAGAGCAGAGAAAGCGAGGAGGAGTTGAGGAAGAAAAACGAGGAGAAGCGAGGAGAAGGACGTGAAAAAATAGCTCAAGACAAACGACTGTGGGTGGCACTCGTGCACATACATTGCACAATTTCTTCTCTCGCTTTACTCTTATCCACTTATATTCAAACGTTGTACATGTGTATATCCTTGCGTATATATAGTACGTCTATAAGTACGTGCAATATTGTCCATAAGTGTTGAATCTTAACGCGTGTTTCTCGTCAAGTTGTCTTACATACTTCCGGCGCCGTTGATTCGCGCCTCCGAGCGCATTCGTTCGCCCTGCATGCCCGAAAGTGAAGGAGCGCGTATGGGGCTCCGAAAAAGTGGCGCGAACGAAGAATTTCAAAGCGCACTTGTAATGTAGACACGCGCGCACAACACTGGCTTATATGCGAGCAAACATGTTCTCTCGCTCGTAATTCTCCCACGCGCTCTCGTGCAATATTACGTATTCTTCAGCAGCTTCACCTTCCTCCTGCCTCGGTTTCGGTACCCGTTTTTCTTGCAATTTCTTTTTTTCTCCTGTTCCTTTTTTTCCCTTATTTCCTCTTCTCTCTTATGCCGAGACGCGTGTAATATACCGTGGTGTGCATATTATACGCGTTCGCCTTGCTCATACGCGTACCTCTCCAGCTTCCCGCTTCTCCGCAATGGACCACCCCGAAGATCTCTTCATTACGTAAATTCGCGACGGTGTTTTCCTCCTTGGACACGTCGTTCGAGGATGGAGGTGTTCGGGCATGTGCCTCTCGAGCCTCTGGGAATCGTGTGTGTAATACGTTTTAACGACGTTCATTGGCTATTGGAGATAGTCACGATCGTAAATAGCGAAAAATAATCATGTGTGAGATCGTAATTAACCTCTTGATTAACTACGGCAACGCTCGTAGAAAAAGAAAAAACTCTCGACTGCGTCAAAATCTTCCCCGAGTGAGGCAGAAACTCGCTTCGAGAAGCGAAGGGTTGCAGAATTTATCTCCGAACATCGGGAAAATCGGAGCGAATTTAAAGAGCCAGATTTTTTCGCGATTCGCACAAAGTGTCATGTACCAACTCTTGAACCGCAGATTTCGAGGTCTGGGCATAAAATACTCCACGTGCTATTTTTCGATGAAATTTGAACCCTTGAACCTGTGAAAATGTCGATCAGCTCTTTTCCTCTGTATACGTTAATATCCATAGTTACTCTTGAGGTATGCGTGATTGGGAAACACGAAGAGTCGGGCGAAGAACGAGTGTTTGCCGAGTACTTGTTCGATCTCAGGTTTGTAAGCGGCGAAAGGAGGCTGTGCTTGTTTTTACTGCTGGCCATCTATATATCGCGCATCCACAGACACTGTATTGTATTATTTAGTGTATATATATATATATATATACATGTATGTACAGTTAACATATATTAATATTTTACGATGTCCCAGTACAAACAGTCTGGATCATTTGCTGTATCTCGGTATGCCTTTTAACGCATATGATTAAATATATTGGAAATACAGTATGCCAGTTTACGTTCCCACGTGGTTCCGTAACTTTTCAAGTGCTGTTCCTTTACAGACGACTACACACCCGTAATATTCTACTCCGTCGCTGAAACAAATGTCTAAAACGTGACTCCATCCGAGACACTGTGCGTACTACGAGACAAGGAGCCCAGAAAGCTCTTTGCAGTTGGCACAGTCGAATGAGAATTATAAAAGAAAACAGCGTACAAGCAAACCGTAATTCGTATTTTTAAACACATTTTTCCGACGAAAAGAAAGTCAATGACTGTGAGGATTCGATCAATCACTTTTTTTTTTCATTTACTAGAAAAGTGAAAGTTGAATGGTTGTCGGTGATCGTCGGGAGATTTCTGGTTTTAGGTACTTTCCGTAATTTCACGAAAATCGTTCGTACTTCGAACTGTGTAATTCAATTCGATTCGATCGCTCGGTTTACAATGATAATTTTGAAAAATTTTCATCTGTTCTGGATTTTCTTAACGTCTGTTTCGCAGACATCCTCGAATTTTCGTGCGCTTTATGTTCGAAGGAGAGCAGGGCGTTGGTTCGTGGTATGGCAAGGCTGCTCTGAACTTTCCTGAACGGCCAGCGCCTGAAAGCATTTCATTACAGATTTGGAGTAAATCCTTCGGTTACGATGAATTTTCGAAATTCACGTCCGAGCTTTCGAGGTTGTCAGATTTTCAAAAAGAGCGTTTCAAACTCGTGCAACACTGTGCATATCGAAAAATTCTGCGTTTCTAGTTCAGATCGTAAGCCCTTGAGATCGTTGTGAATTTCTGTGAGCGGCGGAGAAAGTTGAAAGAAAATGATATTGACGCGATTTCGTTCGACGCAATTTTGCAAAATAATACTTGCGTGATTTTGCATGCTGCGGTCGAACACCGCTGCCGTAGTCCAACGACGTATTTCCTGTGAAAAAATAGAGAGAAACAGTTGCAAAAAATCATTAACGATTAAATTATACCAGCAAGACAATCCAACATGAACAACGGTTTATCGACATGCGTCCAGATCCGTTGACGTTTGGAATTAGTGAATAAGAAAGATACGACGGTCGTAAAATGGAAAGATCCTTTCCAGCCTCAATCCCCAACGTACTGGTGACGTACTGATTTTCGTATCGTTAGGGACGAGTTTTTCGCACGATCGGAGCAAAAAAAAAAGTATACACGAAATGGAAAAACGAAAAC
This sequence comes from Heteropelma amictum, assembly GCA_959613375.1. NCBI lineage: Eukaryota > Metazoa > Arthropoda > Insecta > Hymenoptera > Ichneumonidae > Heteropelma > Heteropelma amictum. The sequence continues at coordinate 21,444,908 of OY390721.1, read as the reverse complement.
TGTAAATCTTTGGAGGGCGGTGGAGGGGATTGGCGGAGCAAGGAGCATAAACGTAAAATCGAACGACAAAAGTGGTACGATGAGAGGAGCTCTAAAACTTGCGGTGGGAATCGAAGGTGCGAACGATCGTAATATTTCTCAAATGTTGCGTAATATTGTGTTATGCAAATTTTATGGCAATAAAGATGGCGAGACGTAGAAAAATTCCCGGCAATAAGTGTTCATTGCTTGTACGACGATGGTGCGAAAAAATAATGCAGTTTTACTCGCGGCCCTCTCGAAAAGCAAATGTTCGTTGTCGAGACGTATCCTTGCTGATTTGCCAGGCAAATTCAGAGTTCGATGCCAACCGCCGTGTTACAGAATTACGACGCGGGCATCGATGATCGTTGAAAAATTAAAGAAAAATGAACAAACGAAAATACAAGCTGGGAATATGTCAAACTGCAAAAAAGTGCGCAGAATTTAAAAGCAATTCCATGTCCAAATGGAAATTACCGAAGACGAGAATAACCTTGAACAAAATTTGTTTGGATCGTTCATACGCATGATCCTCTCGGCCTTAAGGCGCAATATCACAGTCTACGGCGTGGCTTGAGTACCCAAGGAGATAGCCGTGAAACGCGGATTGTTATTTTTGTTTAAAACGTTCAAGATTTTCACGAAAAAAAAACTAGGCCTCTAACGATTTCTGTCAAGATTTTGCATTAATCGATAATATAGTCGTGCTAATTAACCATTGCGATCTCGAAAGATGTAAAAACTGCGTACGCAACAATAGAGATATTTGCAAATTTACGAAGAGAATTTGCAAAAACTCGGCCGAATACTCACTGTCCGTAGTATCACGTTGAACCACCGCGATTCCTCGAGTTCCCGTTATATTCAATAATTCTTTGATGTAGTAAACTGAATTGGATAAATCATCTTGATGGTACTGAGATCTATCGTGATTGGGCATGTTGATAGTTTCGTCATAGGTTAGAACGCGTCTGGCATTGCGAAAACTGGTCCCAGGGTTCGTTTCATATCTTCCATCTCTCTGCCACCTTTAACCGGATAAATTCATCAACGATTTTCGAATCTCTTGCTGGCAAAGTAAATTGCCCACGTATCTGTTGTTTGAGGTTAAAATCTCGTATTTATATAACATTGCGAGGTTATTATTTTCTAATACAGACTGTGTATTATCCATCGTGTAGTTTGGATACGTCGGTATAACGTCATCTTCGCATCCACAATTACACATTATACTGATTTTTTTCAATACACCCTTGCCGAGTAAAAGACTTACAATTTTGAAGTGTCTAAACTCTCTGACGAATGACGCGAGAAGAAAATATTTATTACGTCTATCAACGAGAAATGATATTATTATCATCGAGCCTACTTCCGGCTGCAACTTCAGATTGAAGGCATTCGGTGATGTCGCGGTATAATTTTTTTTTCTAATAATAATTATAATAAAATGGACGAATGCGCCCTACCACGTCTTTTGGCCAGCCCTTAGGTCCATAAAATTAGAAAGACGATATATAAAATTATTCGATAAAGGCGAAAGATTATCGGAATTAACGAATTGCCATTTGTTTTCCTGTTTTTTGGAAATTACTCGTAATACGACAGGATGAGAATTTCAGTTTCATCAATGTTTTCGTCTTTTCTAAAATTACCTATAATTTGTATTATCAGTCGTTTAATTACCCCGATTATTTTTATCGTATATTAAGCTATGCATTCGTTTTTGTATGAATAGAGGAAATACATGTATTTGTAGAGCTCCTTCGAAGACTCATTAATATCGATTGTTTGTCGATCAAGTTCTCGAAACAAAAAGGCACGTGAATTGAAATCACCCTTTGCGTTTTCAAATTTTGAAAAAACTAACCATAACACGGTTACATGATTTTTTACTTTCCTCATACATGGCGTGAGTTTTTGGGAAATCCAATCGACTGACAAAATAGTCTTTGGAAAATAAAATGATGCGGAGATGTACATTCGAAAAGATCTTGAAATTTGTTACAACAAAAAATCGATAGAAAGTCGCGCATTGTGAAACTTGCACTCTGCTCTCTTGTAATTACTTAAAATCAGATAAGGCGAGTCCGTTAATTTCTCTCTTCATCGTGCTCTATCGTCGTCTTTTTAAATTCTTGAAAACGATTCGACAAAACGGTAAAAAGATAAATTTAACGAACGCACCCAAGGATTCCTTTATGAGAAAGTTGAAATCGAGAAACTCATTACCGCGTGAAACTATGTTTTTTTTTTTGATTTTTCGGCCTCGAACGAAACTGACAAGCAACAAATTGTGCAAATACCAAATTATAGATTCGAAAGAAATCGTTTTACTTAATTGAGCCTGCGATTTTTCAAGAAACTGTGATGTAACCATCCACCCCCACTCTGCAACGAATCAAAGTGGGGGAACTTCTTAGCCAACAGCGATACGTTTGAGTCTCTTGACAGCGGCGCGTTCGACTCTGCGCAGCTGTCAAGAGAGCCGTCTTCCGAACGAATTCGTTCAATCTCCTACGTTTCTCTTCTCGCATCATTTATAAAAAACGCGTGTCACTACGGTCCGTGCATAAGTGCTCCGTAAAATCCGAATTATTGCCGACTCGCACACGATGTGTTAAATCGGCAAGATCCCAGGAGCCAAGATAGGCGGATGATCCAACGTGTGGATCGTACGTGTACAAGTACGTTGACTTCCCACTGAATCTTGAGTCTACGCGTTTTACGAACACACTTGGATGGTCCCTGCATAGAGTGTGTATAACCTGTGTACCAAAAGGGGCCGAAGAACGCGTGCTGTGGAAGGCCCACACACGCTGTGATATTCAAATGAGACGAACTTCTTGTACTAACACCTCTATCTTCCTATCTTTTTTATGTCGAGAGTTCGTGTACCTCAATAGGCTCCTCTTCATTCTCGTATATACACGATCCTAGTACTATTTATTTTTGGTCTGAGAAGTTAAGCAGTTCTACAATTCTGTGTTTCCCATACACGCCCATGTCGATGAAAAAAACATGTACGGATGGATATACACGGAGGAGAAAGTAATTCAGGGTCAATGGCAGTGGTTTTTTTTTCGTCTTTCCAAAATCACTGGATAGATCATGAGGCTTTAAAACGTAATTTTCGAGTGTTGGGATTCGCCCGGTGAAAATTTTCGTCCTGCAGTGAACGCGGCGGAAAGGACAGCAAGGCCAACGCAATAGGTGAAATAAAACGATAAAATTATCAAAGGCGATTGCAAATTTTGAAAATAATTCATTGGCTGGATAGAAATGAGATAAAATTCCATTTTAGAGTTTCCAGAGAATTATCAACAATCTTTAATTAAGGTCGTCCGGCTTCGAACTGTGAGCACCGAATTGCGATAACTCGCGCGAGAAATTTGCGCGCGTTACGCACCTTTTTGGTTGCCCTCTTTTCGAGCTATGATTTTTTGTGCTTTTTAAACGTTTTTTATTCATCGAACCAATCGTTGGATCAACCGGACACTTTTCAAGTCTAAAATGTCGTTTATTTTCATTTCAAAAAAGCTCTTGGAGAAGGGTAAAAAAATTGTTCGTGTCGTTTTTTCACTGCTAGCATTATTAGTGTTATTGAAAATCAACGATTTTATAAATCTTCGATACCGCTTTTATATCTGTGTCACGTTGCAAAGAACCGGAATTTTAATGAAATGAAAGTTTTCGTCGAGAATCGTACACGTCAAGCATCAAGACGCCACACTCGCTGTGCTTTTCGCTGTAATAACAGTATTTCATTCTTCCTATCTCGAGTTTACGTATAAACGTCAGATAAAATGTTCATTGAATTTGCGGATTATCATTTACTAACCGTGGGTGATTTTTTCAAACACTTAAAGTATCATTGATACTCGCTAACCATTACCATTCCCTTTTTTCGATAAAGCCTGTTGCTGCTGGTTTCTTGGATCCTTTTTTATTTTACGGTCGATGCGAAATCCGTTATATCGCAGAAATATAACCGAAAAAACTACAAATGAAAAAAATGTGCCAATGGAGCTTCGAAAAATTAACCAAGTTTCTTGGAATATCGTACATGTTTGTACTCTGAAACGTTGAATCTCATTTTATTTTGGAAAAAGTCTCGTTTCCACTTTTTATTCTGAAGGAATTCTTTTTTTCTTATTTAAATATTAACACTGTGAGAGACACGCGTGCTCGCGTGATTCGCGTGGGTGTTCGAATGCAATTTCTTGGAGATTCTATTTATTATCGACACTTGCATCTATACTTCCGATTCATGAAAATTCCTGACACTCAGGGTTCACAACAGGACGAGACAAATTAGCTACATAATTCATTCTAGGCTAGAACCGATGAGTTCTGTAGATCAAAGTGAAGGGCGGACAACACCCTTTTAGAAAAAAGCCCCACTGCGATAATCATGCTGACGTTCAACGAATCCTTTCGTCGAACATTAATTCAATAGGAAATTCCTGATTCATTTCATTCCGACGATCTTCAAAAAACAGATCGATGCATTTATGACCAATGAATTTATTTTTTCCTGAATGTAAGCGAAGTACACGGAAACGGAGTATTATCGATGCATTTCTGATTTATCAAAAAAAAAAAAATTTCTTTCGTTCTATTAAACTTAATTGGAATTTAATTCGGTCACGAATAACCTCATCTTGATTATAAATTCTCGGCCGTGCTCAATCTTATCATTTCCATGAATGTTAAATGATCCATGTGATCATGATTTGTTTTCTTCGTAAAATATAGTGGTTATGTGTCAGTAAAAAGGTATGCAAGGATGACAACCGTCGGGGTAGCAAGCGCAGTCTAATTTGTACTGTGAAACGAAATGGCACACGCTTTTAGAGAAGGTATTCAGACGGCCATTAGAAGAGTCGAGAGCGTGCATCATACGTGCCTGCGAGAATATGAGTATATTAATAGGCATATCTTTGAAGCGTGCCCGGGTGAGAACTGAGAGCGAGGAAAAAAGGGTTATTGGGACGTTACGGGGGCTTTCTATGGTCAAGTTGCTCGAACAGTGAGAGAGAAAGAGAGAGTCACGATTTATACTGAATAAGGTTCTCTCGAAGCAACCTGGGTGAATTTAGTGCTTGTAATCACGTTAGGACTAATCGTTTCTGCTATACTGAGATTGTGGGAGCCGTCGTCATCTTTCCCAAGCCGATAAAAAGCGTGAGGGGGCTAAAAAAACATTTCATTAAACTATATGAGATTCAAACGTGATCAAATACTCCAAGGCTAAAATATTATCGGAAAAAAAAAATTGTGCACGAGATCCGGAGCTGAATATACGTTTACCATGAGAAGCGATAAATTGGTATAATAATAATCAATTCGTTGCATCGAAGGATTCAAATGAAATAATTCGTAAATTTTTATATTCGGTATGAACAAACATTTGAATATAAACGTTTTTTTTTCTGTATATAGTTTCTGTTTTCTGTTACGTTTTCTAGTAACAATGCGCAATTTACATTTGAAGTTATTCAATTATTTCAATATCTTATTGCATTGAACTTGTTTCATACGTAGATTCATGTCCATGGATCGAGAATATCATGAAACGGTGGGGGGGGGGGGGGGGGGGGGGCGATTAATAAAAAGTGCTTTGGCTCTCGGAGAATGTGCTTCGGAATGTCTTCGGTATGCGAAATTTGAAGAATAGATGAAGATGAGGAAGAAAAAAAGGGAAAACGAGCGTGTTGGGCACCACCTGGCGATAATTTATCGCGCAGTCTCGGGCTTAATTCGTTAATAAGCCCCTGTCCCTCTCTCGCTCGCGCGTTTTGTACGGTGCTTTGAAAAAAAAAAAACGAAATAAAGAAAAAACTAGGAACAATTCGTGAGCACGCGAGGGGATGATGATGCACGGCTCCTCCTCGTGAATTATTACCAGCTGGCTTTCCTATCGCCGAATCTGCGAAGAGAAAGATTCGAAGATAAACCCCCTCCCTTCCTTCGCTCCTTGTATCTTCGTGTATATATTTTTCTTGTCTTTCTACTGCCTCTTGCTTCTTCACCACCCTGTTCCTTTTTGTCCGCAGAAAGGGTTAAAAATGAATACAATAAGATACTGCATTTGATTGGACGCGCCAACTTGTCCCGAGCATTAAAAGTTCCCTGTATTGAATTCACGTGTTTCAACCAAGACATCGAAATTAATTGTCCTTTCGTACGCAGATTAATATCAATCGCGATGAAGCTAATGAAAAGTAAACGTATTTCGTTGTTCTATTTCAGATTTTTCAAAGCGATGGACTTTTTCAAATCAGCTGCGAAAACTGGTGAGTCAATGATGGATATATTATTATTACTCTTCGTGCATAGCGAAAAAATGAATAAGAGATTGTTTTTCTGTCGCATTGTTAAGAGATGACACCTAATAAATGAGGGGTGATGGTGTTTTTGAAAGTTAAAGTTGAAAATAAAAAATATCTTGGAATTGTTTCACAAGATATTTCCAAAGAGGCGTTGTTCTTTAACGAGGTAGAACCCCTTAAAGCGTCATATTGAATTCATTCAATGCACTGGTCCAATCTCGTGAAATTTGTCTCCGTCATATTCACGTTTGATCGCGACGGTACTTTGGGCTTTTACTTCATCGTGGCGCCGTAGAGTTCTCAAATCGAGGATAGTCGTCCCACGCTTAAGACCGTGGGCACGTATCGCGTGTCATTATTAATTATCCAACGCCGTTTGTCAAAAGCTTTCAATTCCCGGGAGCGATACTCCGTGTATGCTTCCTCAACACCCGTTGCATTTCTTATCAGGAATCGGACGTTTCCTATGTACGACCGCCATCGCGAACATTTCGGTATAAAATATCGCTCGCGAACTTGCTGTGAAATTACCATCGAGCAATGATTATGAAAAAAAAACTGTTTGCAATTGTGGGGCAGGATAGATGCATGATGAATAATTCTTCGTTTGGAAATTCTTACGTACCACTTTAACGACGAGGGTTTGGTGGTTTTATTTGGGAAGTATAAAAAAAGGCGATGCCCTCATCGGCCCTGTCGTACCCTTACCAAACGCCGTACTGTCAAGCTTGGGCCGTCGATTCAAAATCAATACTTAAATCCAATTTACCCAAACAGTGCGCTTACACCGTTTATTATAGTACTAGCACTGACTTAATTATATTAGCTGGTCCAGATATCGGATGTTTAAATACGGGTTTCCATAATTTTGAAGCATCGTGGATTCTATAATTGTAGAAGAAGCGCGTATCAAAAAGGGCGAAAAAACTTACATCACGATTCAGAAGTCATTCAACGATGCAACTTCAAGACAACGTGCAGCTTCCTCGAATCAATGATCATTTATTTTCTCACGCAATATCTAGAAACGCGGCAGCGTCTCGACACCAAGTAATTCGAAGAAATTTTACGGTATTTGAAATTACGTTCCGCGCTCTCTATATGTGCAGTATAAAATGGCATTGATTATACAGTTTCGATGTAAGCTTCGGTCCAAACTGCGTGACAAATTTTTCCCAAGGTTATTGTCATTGAAGAATAAAAAATAGCCGGAGTGGAAACATCGTAGCTGACCTTAGCGAGATATTGAAATAATATGTGGGTTGAAACGAGAAGGCATTTTTGTGAAAGATTCTCGACTCGCTTGTATGGCCGTGATCTTTTCGTCGGAATTCGAAGAACCGTTCTTCCATGACCTCAGTACATGTAGCTCGTATAGCATCAGCGGTCTTTTCGTGTGACCGGATCTTGTATCTCGTTTCCGCACTGTTCTCGTGTGGAAAATCCCGAAAAAGAAGGATCTACCCTGCATAGACATGCCCATGTCTGTGGCAATCGCTTCCATAGCGCGTTACATGTTGATTCTTTCGGAACTCTCGTATCGACAAATTTCTGTGCGATTTGTAGGAGCGAAAACTGCGCACACGCAATGATTGAACAAAAAGCGCGTCACATTCGTTCGTACTACTTGGCATTTATCAACGACAAGACTCATCGTCCCGGGAGTTCAGCTCCAAGAGCACTCGAGACGGTTCGTGACAATACCAACTTTTCCCGAGACATTTTCCATCCACGGACGGCTATCATTATTTACTGGGGAAAAGTATAGCCTCGAGCTATGAGAAATCGAAGAATCGCCGTGAAACCCGAAAAAAGCAATGTCGACTGACATTGAATATCCACGTAGAAAGTAGATAAGTTCCGGACCATATGTATATACGGCGTAAATGAGAAAACTACCATTGCAGTCTCCGTGGAAGACCACTTTTCCATCGACTACTTTTCTCCGTTCAATTACCATAACAGAGTCAAACTTTCTTGACCGTTGATAACCGTGCGGAAACTTCCCGTCAAAAGAGAATCCGGCGCGATCATAAGAATTAATAGAGGAGGAAGGGAAAATTGATGATTCGTGGAAACCTGTCGTATTCGTAAGAACGTATCAGAGCATCTAAGATGAATTGAACAAAAGTACCGTCTCGATGAGTATTTTTGGATTTTACTCCGGGGAAAGAGACGAGCAATCTTGGAGGTCAAACAGTCTTTGCGATCTTCAAATCTTTTCACCGTCTACCATCACGATTAGGCTGCAGAATTAAGACCAATCGTACGCCTCGAAGTAGAAAGATCGCGAATCAAGGAAAAAATCATTAATCCGAGAAAAAACACGAGACTATTTTGGTGAGCGAGCGAAAGATAAGTTTTTGCGAGCGAAAACTGTGGAGAATATATGGCATCTTGGCTGGTAGATCGAAAACAGCGTCGCAGTCCGCGAACTCGGCGTATCGTTCGATTGATTTAGACCAGCAGTAATCGACCGGTCGAAATGCCCATCGTATCTCGTTGTAACTGACGGAGATGGAGGGAACAACGACCGGGAGCGATATTTTCAAGTTTATGTACCCGGGCCATGGCGGATGAACGGACGTTAACGTTCTCACATTGTGCGTCGTTTCAACAGCCCGAATTCCCTCGTAACTATACATATTTTTCTTATTGGTCGTATGTCTTGTGGGTTTTTATAAGCGTGATGCTACTGCAGCTTCCATAAGCGGCGAGGACCGTACAGTCCACCCCGCACACCAACGGAAAATCGCAAACGGAACCACAACGACCGTGGCTGAATCATTCGTGCGCACATCCACCAAAGGTTATTTGCAAGACTCACCTTTTGCATACATCACATCGCCACTTTTAACCCTCGTACCACATAATGCTGTGGTAAATGAAAACCAACTAAAACGAACCGGTAGTCATCTGTGCGAGAAACCGAACTCGAGAGTTTCCTTCGATCCCTTTACGATGCGGCAAATATAACATCAAACGTGGTTCCGCAGAACTTGGATTTCTTCAGTCCTACTTGAGTACAACCTATCCCATTCAAAGCTCGGGATACCCGACATGTTGAAGACGAAGATTGGTCGCAGCGACGGTGCAAATAAAGCCTCGCAAAGTGGGTCTTTTTCTTGTTTTCACATTGCGGTTTGTTAGGTTCATGTTCAGTCCAGTGTCAGGTTCAGGAAGGATAATTATTGGTATAGGTTGTGATACGGACTGTCAAGAATAGAACAAGTGCCATGCCAAACATTGATGCGTTACTCGTCCCCTTTTATGTTCATGGAACTCAAATTCACTTTTAAACGACCCAGCAAGCTCCAGAAGCAGTGACGGCTCCGCGAATGAAATTAATCGAGATCCTCGACTAATTGATGGACTCAACCGCTCGACTGTGACGGCAAACGGAGCCGCGGGGATTATTTATGCTCTCATTGAGCGATGTTTTGATTTCGAATCGAGCCCAGCGGGATATCCTTGCCCAGAGACACCCCGCAATCGAAATTCCTGTCGAATAGCGAACAGCTAGTTTGTAGAGCGTATGATGATTTGGATATCCCGTTTTGGGGTACCGGTAATGCCGGCGGAATGGAGATACGATGTGGTGCGCGAAATCCGGTAATCCCGCAGCTCTCGTTGGACCTCTTGTTCACTTTCGAAGCTTCCTGAATAATTGACGGATACGCGTGTTGTCGTTGGCAATAAATGTCAACCACTGCGACCAAGTGACGACGTACAGTCATGCTCCACATTTACGTCGACCGGTAATATTTTCCGAGAATAAGTTATGCGCATTCGAGAGAACATATACTTAAGACTATTTGCCTGTGCACACGACTGCTTCCATCTTCATCGTCCACGAGTATAACTGATGAAACTGTTGACACGGGCAAAACTCTTGGAGCAATGACGAGATGATCACGCGTACGGTAGAATGATGTAGAGATATAATCGTTGTGTTGACGTTTGCAAATTCCTCGAGTAGCTTTAGAGTAATAACGCGTGCAATTCTGAAACTCTTCTTCATACGTTTCCAGAGTAAAAACATATATAAATACACGCGCGAAACCGTATGTGGTATGTTTTATTTGATTCGGACGAGATTTCTGTAAGATTGCAATGACGTAAAGTTTTTACGATTTGATCGTCATCAAGGATTCTTTCAATCCTTCTTTTTTTTCGCTTAGGCTGTTCGATCGAACCTCCTCAAGTTACACATGGATCGTAATGGCAGGGTGTTGCACCTTTCCTTCGTACCATTCGCCGAAATCCTCGCCTGCCTCTTGCTGATTTTCAGCTTCTTCTCAACTTTTTTTAACCTTTCGTTGTTATCCCCGACATCTCTAGGCTTTCCTGGTTTTTTCGACTGTCGTATAAAGTGGCCGAGACAAGGTGAAGGTCAGCCATATGCGAAATACGGTTTGTGACGAATGTCCCTGGTGATGTATGAAAGAGAACACGGTTTGGAGAGCGCGATTCAGAGACAGCCAACGTTAGAGCCTAGTCGAAAGGCCCCACGTTTCGTACCACGTTCCGTGGGGAGATGCATACGCGCGCGTACGCTCGTAACTATCGTTGCCTCGTGACCTACCGTTTCACCTCAATGAGATTTCGAGTATGGCGAGAAAGAGCCTCATCTTGTACGAAGTCTGGAGAAGCACCGATGAGGCGAACAGTAATAAGGGAATAAGAGAGTCATATACGAGATTTTTGCAAGATGAGGGTCAGAGGTTCACACGTGCATGCCCCGACCGCGACTCTGAACGATTCGGTGTTTTGTTTCTCATAGGATTTTCGTACTAATCAGCGTTACATATTATTGCAAACGGCTAGGATGACAATATAAAACGACATGACAGGGGGTGATGGGTTTATCGCAGGTAGGCGCGGAATCACGAGTCAGGCGTGACCCTTTGGGAAGCCAACAAATCGCATATTGGTAGGCACGATTCGTCCTCGCGAATTCGTCGCAGTTTTTGCCGGCACCGCGATATAATAATCAGCCCCTCGCTGCGAGGCTACAAAGTCAAGCAACTTGGGTACGGTGCGTGTAACTGAATTAATGATCCATGCAATCGTACGAGGATCACCCACCACTACCGAGTTGTCCGTGTAATTCGAGAATATGGTTAAGTCGAAGATTTCTCACCGGTATGCCGTATCCTTCATTGCAGATAATTAATGTCTCACTCGAGTCTGAAAAAATATTTATTATCGCAGGCGGTTGATGAAATTTTTGATATTTTTACCAGAACTGTAGTGGATAGTAGGTGATATCGTGGGCTTAAAAGTGTAGATCCAATGAAAATAATTCGACACTTTAAATCTCCCAGTCTGATGATAAATATGTTTTTTGGCATTCCCCGATACAACGATACGAGGTTTTTTGACTTTCAATAATATTGTTCCAGGAGAACTCATTGGAGTTCACTGCACTCATGGCATCAATCGGACGGGTTACCTGATTTGTCGGTGAGCTCATGCAGTAGCTTTCCACATATTTACAACATCGCTACATCACCGTGAGAAGTAAAGTTATTTTTCAATTTTTACAGATATCTCGTGCAGCAGATGGGTTGGGAGCCGCAAAAAAGTGTAAAAGGTACAGTCGTCACGGTGATTCTTCATGCGAATTCGATGTATAATGTCGTGACAGCCGATTCACAAAATTTCAAGGTCTCCCGTCGAATTCCCGCTCCAAACAATCGTGGGATGTTTCTCATACTTTGTTTCCGAGGATCCTCACATCATTCCCGAAATCCACCCCGCTGATTATTATGAATCCCCCAAAACCGTCCACCCCGTGTACCGCAATATTTCACAAAGAGATAAGATCGGCGAGGCACACTCGTGACTCCGTGGCCTCTTGCAATATGTGCAAGGAACCCAACGTATAGTTTTTTATATTACGAGACGACCGGCGTTTCGCCGTGTTGTTCGCGTCGTTTGAGTATACATGTGTCCAACATTCTCTCCGAACGGTTTTACCCGCGGGTTCCTCGGCAAAACGATGCGCCTTCGACGAGACTCACCATAAACAAACACAGTCCGTGTCCCGTCACGAATTATTATCATATATATGCGAATGCAGACGTATATTTGCGTGAATAATTTCAGCGTTCGAAAAGGCGCGTGGCTATCCGATCGAGAGAGCCGCTTACGTGGCCGAATTGATGAAAGTACCGCGCACGAAACTCGATGTTTCGAGCGTTACCATGGGAACTGACAGTAAGGCCAAGTTAAATTCGAAGAAGCATCCAATGACATCGGGACCTATGATTCCATCCAAGTTCGAACATCGGGCGCGGTTTGCGAATGGTCGACCATTTCCACCGCCGCCCCATCACCCGTTCGGTTACGGCCGGCCGCCCCTACCACCAAGAGCTTTCGGCCCAAGACCACCACCGATACCGTCACTGCTATCCCCAGCGCCTGGAAGATGGCTCGACGGTCCCCGGCCACACGCTTACGGTATGCTACCAATTCGACCTCCTGGCCCAGGTCCTTTTCGCGGACCTTGCTTCCCACCGAGAATGCCAGGCCCACCGGGAATGCCGGGTCCGCCGAGGTTACCGCCGCCCAATATCGGATCATCGCCAAGGTTGCCGGGACCGGGAATGCCCCCACCTAGACCACCACCACCTGGAATGGTACCGCCTAGACTGCCGCTACCGGGAATGGGACCTCCTCGACCGCCGCTTCCGGGAATGGGACCTCCTCGACCGCCGCTTCCGGGAATGGGTTCACCATGGCTCCCACCGTCGGGTATGGGCCCCGCTCGGTTACCATTGCCGGGAATGCCACCGCCGCGTATGCCACCGCCGCGTTTGCCAAATATTCGCAGATGCGAAATGCCACCGAGTAATTCGTTTAAACCGAACAAAATAGCAAAAACATCGATTGCGTTACAGGGAACAGGTGGCATTGTGCAACCATCCAGAATTTCTAAAGACTTGGACTTCACCGTTGATACTTTCGATGATAATCTTGCGACAACTGTATATCCATAAGACGAATTCGTGCCACGATCAGGTTCAATCTGAACGATACAGGCATCGCGTTGAGTTTCCCACATTATTTCCGATGTATTTGCCACACCGTAATTGACGTTGGTTCGAAAGTGCCGTAAGACACTTTATCCAAAAACTTCACGACATCTCGCAAGGAATGACTTTTTTTCCTTTTATTTTTTGAAACGAATGACTCGATCGATGGCAAAAGTAACAAAGGTGCAATTGGATGCCGCATAATGATCAGCTCCGAGTAACGGGGCAAGTTTTCAAGATCAAAATTGTATATCATGAGACAAGGGATTTCGAACGGATCGAATAAAAGCGTTTCTTCATCCACTTTGAATTCGTACAGTTGATCATCGTACATTGATATGTTTTTATGTATTCATTGGAAAAAATACGATACTTCATTGCGACGAAGAAACAAACCACAACACCCATGCACTATCGTGTATACGACCAATTTTTAGAGTTTATTACTGGGTAATGATTGAATAAAGATTACCGAGTGACCACCTGATTTTTTGAACAATGAATAAACGACATTTACCGGTAATACGGATTTTCTTGTATCTTATTCAATACTCGTAATGGAGCTTATTATATCAACGAAGAATTGTGTTAACCCTTAGAAGCATGGTGGTAACTCACGTTACCACCTCGATTTTCTTGAATTTTCCTTATTTATTCACTTTTGAACTTATTCCGGTACGGTTTTTAGCACTTTTAAGCAAAGAACATAACAATTAAAGCACACGGTAAAATGCCTTAAAAAGTTGAGTTTCTCATCTTCTTTCGTTAATCCTGGTTAATCCCTAAAATTTTGGAGGAAACGAGCAACGCCACGGATACCCGTATATTTCACACAAGAATTGCAGTGTCTGGAATGTTTGCACCTGTTTGATTTCTCTATCAATTCAACGTGAAGAGTTCAACTTCCACAGTAACACGGTCCGACAAATGCAGTCCATTAACCCCTTTTTTTATGAGCGATACATTTAAGTGTCGATCAATCGATGAGTCAGACTTTCGAAGATGTCGACATGCGTGCTCTCGGCTCAGGCGCCGATGAGATATTAAAGTGATTCAATATTCAGCTTGGGTCATGGGTTATGCGCGTGGGTGGTAAAAACATCCATCGCAAGGATGGACCGACGGTTCCAAGACCTCCTTCGTTCATACGTCAGATAGGCTGCATCAGCTGGAGGCACGTGTACAATAATTCTACAAGACATGGCACGAGCATTGGACAACAAATACCCATTGCAAGTGCGAATGGAAAGAGAGAGAGAGGAAGGGGGGGGGGTAAACACTAAAGCGCGTAATCACATCACAGCAGATACTCGACTATCGCTGTACGAAAAGCGTACGAGGCTCGAGGTACACGCGACGATTTGCAAGCTGAAATGATTATTTGAAATATAAAAGCAGCGATGAAACACGAAAATAAATCATTCTTCTTCTTAGGCGGAGAGGACAAACGTTCGCACAAAGGTTTACCGCGCAAATCTTCAGCACGCCACGTCGATCAACGGCTGTAAATCATAGACAAGTGAATTATATCTGATTTCTCAGCTATTCATGATTCAACTTCAGCATCTGTTGTTGAATATCTCTTGTGTAATCTCCGAGGGCGATTCGATCGTGAGTTATCGATTAATCCCATTTGACGTATTGTTTTCGCATTGCTTTTATCGCGGGTGGGCTGAAAATGTCCACGAGGCTCTGGATTAATACGTATCTCTCATTTGCGGTGGAATAAACTTAACATACATGGACCATTACATCGCAAATCATCGGTTGGAGAGACAGAAATATCCAGAGGAGAGTAAAAGTTGTCGGGGTAATAAATACCGTTGCAGGGGCGTGCATGCACTTTAGGTGTATGTATATACACGTTGTTAGCACAGGGCAGTTATGATCAATGGCCCACATAGAGAATGAGAATAACGTTCTCAAACGTGCATCGTTGAAATTCCAATCGTATTTTCATTCCATTCGTTCTATCGTCTTTTACCACAATGGAACGTCGGATGTGCATGCATGAGAAGTTGTCTCGGATTGTTGCCAATCGTTTTATGATATTCTCAGTGGACGTACGGGCCATTCAACGTCGATTCGTCGAGGCTCAAAGCCTCGCTACTTTCGATTTTGATTTAATGTACGAAGAGTTCTTCCCGGTTCTTTTAACCTCCAAATATTACGAATCTGTGCTACCAGGAGAAACATTTTTCCAATTTTACACATAACTCTGCGAAGAATTCAGACTATGATTTTGATGGAGTGTATATAGACACGATAATAAAATAATTGCGATTCTATTGGAATATTAAAAAATCATCATTGGCACATTTTTATGTACTTAATTAATAGTAGTAATATTCGTCTGAAAACTCTCATTTTTCCATGGAAATGTTCGTCGTTGAGATAACAATTTGCGCGTTGTTTTTCTTTCAAAAAATCTTCTGAAAACGTCAATATTATCGTTTCTCGTTCTCATCGGTTCGACGTGTTTGGGGTTTGAAGGAAAGACGCTAAAAATTGAAAAAAAAAATAATACATGTTGTTTGATATGGGAAAAATACTTCCTACGATTAAAAACAAAATCGGACGATGACGAATCTATGAATGAGAACACTCGCTATATCCTTTTCTTTCATTCGTTAAGAGCTTTCCCAAAACGTCTACGACAAAATATATATCTTTGTATAAATTATTATTCAGTTCATAAACGTTCGTACTTTGTGTCCATGGGTATGCAATATTGCGCGAAGACAGAAACTATTCAAATTGCGATATTGCAAGGCTCGCCGTTTTGGAGTCTATACGATTGGTCGCTGTCGTATCCGTTGTCGTTGGGTAAGCCATACGTTAGGTCGTAATAGACGAAAGACAGTATAAAATTGAGAAACGGTATTTCTCTTATGCCAATGGGTTCATAATGGAACGTCGCGGGGTTCAACGTTCGAAAGAGCGCTTCGCGTCGCTTCGGTTTGATAAAGTGATGCGAAATACAGAAGAGGGGAGGGGTTAAGAATATGATATAGGTAAAGGTATCAATACCGCGGGCGATAAAGCAAATAAGACTGCGGGCAATAGTGCGTTTTCAATTTCGCAGAGATTATATTCCTCCGATGGATTATCCGGCAATATCCCGCTGTTGCCATTAACAAATAATTCTCCCTCCTTCTTCTATTTCGATTCTCGCAGATGTAAACTGATGGAAATTAGAATCGCGCAATACTTTGATAACGGGAGGAAAGAATTCTTTGAAAAAAAATTATATTACACGTGATGGAGACAGGACTGATTTCTCCGTTCATATTTTCACCAGTTTGTTGAACTCTGAGTCAGAGCTTCGAGACTTCTGCCATGTAATATCGTAGCGCCAATCGCAGTATCATTACTGAAATCGACAGTGTGAGTGTGTTTATGTGTGCGGTTCTGTATGTGTGAAGGTACAGTTTGCGAATGCATACATAGATGGGGTTGCACAGAATGCAATGTCGATAATTTCAAGATTCGTTTGGAAATTTCAAGTAGAAAAATATAAACTCACAGCGAGTTTATAGAGTACTCAAGCTGCGTCTCTGATTGATCCAAATTGATTCATTAATAACTCGCGAGGGAGCCGTCCGATCAAAAAGCGCCATGACACTTTTCGTCTCAGAATCGTCCCCCGCATCGCATTTAATATTGTCGATTCGAAACGTCCGGAACACCCTGTATATTCGAATACATATACAGGGTGTCCCAAAACAGAGCGCTCGCGATTTAATGCTACATTGGGGATGAAATTCCAAGTCGAAAAGTCTTCAGGTACTTTTCGCTCGGACAAATCCCCATCGAGTTATTAATTGATATAGTTGGATGGAGAAGGGAGGGTGCGCATCCGGTTGGCTCAAACTCTGACCGTTTGATCGAATAAAAAATATCAAAATATAATTTCTACTCGGAATTTCATCCCGCATCCAACTCCGAATGATTAAGATCGACTTTTGGGACACCCTGTATGCAGGAGCATGTGTGCTGGGGTATGTGTGTCCGTGAAGAAAATACCGGAGGTAAAAGCAGTTCGATCGCTCGAGACGGCCGATCGGGGGATGCGTCGGCGAGAAACGAACTTTTCGAATAATTCGTCGAAAAGTCTGGAGAGGGTAAAGGACGAAGGGAGTGAAAGGGGTGTACGGGCGATCTCTCTACTCGCGCAGGGACAAACAAGCCCATAAAGACTTCCCCTCTACTCTCGTTCCCGCTCTTTTTTATCGCTGCTTTTCATCCCCCTTACCCAATCCCTCTGCTGGTTTTCGTTGAGCCACATTGTACTCATACTACCCATGTTCCCCGACATCGTTTCGCCCGAGTTTTACATTCGTTCTCGTCGAGGTGTGTATTATAGCTGAGGGCATACACGGTACTCGCTTCGGGAGCTTTTTAGTTCGTCCAAAGCTCTGTACGGGCGACTGCGTACGTGTAGAGAAATATATATGTTTGCGTATCTTTGGAAATCGTTCTATCGCGGATCCACGAGATTGTATAGGTGTATTACACGTATATAGTTTAGAAAATACGAGGATCTATGAACATCCGCGTAACATAAATAAGCAAAATTTTTCGTGGCGAACAGCTATGTACATAGAAGCACGGTGGATATAACGATACAAACGTCACGTCGGAGAATAAAGAGAAACCATGCGAGTCAAAGTTGAACTATGGATCACATTCAACCTTCCTTCGTGATAAATTCACGTATGAACTCCACCAAACTGCTGCATCCCGTGAAAAGTTTCTTCTGATTGGAAAAATTTCATCAAAATCGAAGATGATTGATGTTATCTTGAAATTCATGATAATCTTCAAGATCTCGCGTTTTACGACCCGATGATATACGTACACAGCAGGATCATTAGAATGAGACGTTGATGGGGGTAATTAAAAAATCAATTCGGCAGCTACGAGGTACCAGCTCTTCTCTAAATTACAGTTTACCGGGTCAAATGCCACTGGAAGATTGCTGCATTAAAAAATGAAGTAGCAAAAATTTCACCGCCTGATTTTACAGTCGTTGCGAAGTCGAGATGCCCGCGGAGATCGGAGGAAGGAGAATGAGAGAAAAAAAACGTAGATACGCAGAAGGGCTAGAGTGAAATACAGATACGCCATGCGCGAACTTTAAACGAGCGCCATAATTCTCGCAAGAGCCAGAGACGGGGTGAGCATTTCTTCCCTTCTGCGGGTCCATCTAGCCGCGAGCACTCGGGCATGGCAATTAGTCCCGATTAATTCCTCAAAAATGAGAAACGAACGCGTGTCCGGTGGTCTGCGGTAGGTCGGGGTTTTTAAGGGCGATAGATATATACATATCTGTGTTATAAATGAATATTGAACGCGTTACAGGGTTCGAATAATAGGCAAGTCCCGATTGGGCTAACCACACACGTGGGGATTGATCCATACACGTTTAAACGCATGGTCCAGCAATATTTCCTTGTGTATATTTATGTGTACCGATCGCCGATCTAACGAAAGATCTTGACCCTTTTTCTTTCACAGTCAAACTTGTTTCGCTTACGCCCTTTCGTTGGTCGAAATTAGAGCAATAACTGTCTTTTCATTATTTATAGCGATATACAGGGTATTCAACACGAAATGAACTACAGGCGAAAGTTTTTAGGGATTTTTGAGGCCGTAAATACCAATGCAATAGCGCTTCAAACGAAATACAACTATCACCAGTTTGCATACTTGACAAAGCTTTTTTGACAAATGAACATTTGAAGGGAATCAAAATATTGGTAACGTTCATCCGGGCCAAGAGCCGTGCCATTTTACGCGGAATGCCCCGTGTGGTTTTTAGCAGCAGGGAGTACACATGATGACGACGATATAGTCGTCTCGTATATGGTTTATATACGTTTACATTACTGGTATATGAGCAAAAATCAGTTTTCAAAGACGATGGATGGCGGGGAGGGGGGACGATGCACCTCCGGCCAAGATCTCGAATACACTTTAATGCCACAGTACGGCCTACTTAGCGGTCAGGTTGATTAACGTGGAATGATTAATAGTCGCTCCCTCGCTTCATCCGAGCAACCCTGGGACACAAGATGCTGCTGCAGCTACGAGAGAACTCTTCGGTAGAGATCTAATCGCATGATATTTATTACCTAGCTTGGTATACCGCGAGGCCCTAAAGCCACGATTTCGCGAAGTCTCTTTTGCTGTTTCTCTCTCGCTCTCTCTCTCTCTCTCTTTCCCTTATCCATTTTCTTTCTTTTTCTTCCATAGGGGTATCTCAGCTGCCTCGAACAGTTGCGTAAAACTGCCCCCTTCGACTTGCGAATACCGCACTCATCGTAATGCATCTATCGAATGTACTCGCAGATCCAAAGTCATGTCTATATTAACGCCGACGAATGTTTTCATTACGAATAAATTTACGCAGAGTTTATACACGGCGGTATTTGAATTATAATTCTTTATTTTGTAATTTCCGAAAATATCTCCATCTAGACTAAATGACGGAAAGCAAATAGTAATCATGAAATCATCGGTTAATTATAATAAATAATAAATATTATTCACTGTTCAAGATGCGTTTGCGGCACGGAGGGAAGTGAATTGAGATCGACGAAACGGGCTGCGAAAAAAATGTAAAAAAAGGATATATTTATTGAGACTGAAATATAAATACTTGCAATTTCCTTTCGCCTATATTCACGATTCGAAATTCATATTTTAAACACGCTGTACCGAGATGGAGAAGAATAGTTCATCGTTGAATAGGGATATTAGGTATCGAAAGGATTAAAAGCTGAGAAGAGTAATAATTCATTTTCAAGGGTCGTCGTCGTGAAATTGATTTAACTAAAAAATATTCAATCGATAAATGCAGATATAAAAAATAATATTGGTCAACGATCGAAAGAACCGGACTTTCTGGCGACGGTATGGTGTTTGTTGTTATCAAAAATAGCAAAAGCGTACCGTAAATATATCTAGCTTTATAGAGGAAGCTCGTCGTTCCTGTTACTGTAAATCATGAATGCGATGACGTGTTTGGCTATACTTCTCGCGTTTTCCCTCTTCTGTTCCATCTGAAGACGTATCTGCGTTAGCCTCTGTCTCTTTCTCATTCTGTATGTCCAACCTTCTGTACTCTCGTACGTGTTGCGTCAGCGCGTTACACTTTGGCGCCACATAAGTCTGACTTTGCGGCAGCCGAGCTTACGATGGACCATACGACGCGAATGCTCCACGTACTTGTGGACACACATGAGAGCAGCGTAGTCGGACGAGTTCGGTTCAAAGTCTCCCGATTCATTCGTTCGATTATGTACGGTCGATTAACGGCTACATAGATGGCTCTTCTTTCGTGGCTCAAGAGCGTGTGTCATGCTCTCGAATTATATGAAAAAAAACGTAATCTCCCTGTTTCTTATAAATATTTCGCTGATGCTATCCTGCTCGAGGATTCCTGATGGCTGAATACGATCTAAATAAATCAAGCCCCGTCGAGAAAATTTGAAAATTTTTCTCCGTTTGTTTCGTATTCGCATTTGCTTATACTTTATCGATTTGTATTTTCCTTCCAAGCGAAAATGGCTTCTCTTGAAAATGCGAATCCGAGATTGGCAACGAATCGATAATGACATTGTTTGTTGCCTCAGCGTGAAACACATGACGCGCATGATCTAACAAACAACCTCGAAGTCTTGGAAACACTTGAGGCTTCTCTGCCAATGAGGCGAACGATTGAAAGTGGTGCGTCGATTGATACAGCGTTTACGCAAAGACTTTGTCGAAAACACTTGAAACTCGCGGCTCGACAAACTTTGAATGCTGCGGACGTTTGAAATGAAATTAATTGCAAAAACAATTGATGAGGACATGAGAAAAAACGAAGATGGAAGGGCGGGAGGAAGATATGACGCACGAAAATAGCACTGACGTGGATAGTGCGAGTGTCGATAGACGCGCACCGATCGTCACGCCGAGATGCTGGAAGGTACATACGAGATGAACTTACTTTGCAAAGACGTGCATGGCTGGGCGTTTCGAATAATTCCAGCGATCGACCAACATTTCCAGGTTCCAAAAAATTCCACTATTAGTCAGCGATACCCTTGGGACAATTTTTGGCCACTTTCAGCGTCAACGTCTGTCAAAACAATCTTCTCGGGGCAGTCATGGCAAAAAGTTGCGGTTCGAACCAATGTGTGAAAAATTGTACAACTTGTAGAATATTCGAAAAATATTAATTATATTACATCTATTATATTATTATCATGTTATTATATATTTATATCGATTATGTATTATATATGAAACTAGGGATTGGAGACGCGCGCTAGCGCGCGCCACCAGCTGCATTGTCGCGCTGCAGCGCTCCATCTTGAATTGAGTATAGACCCCTACAAAACACATTACAATTCGGCAAAAGTAGCAAATGGTAAAGGAAGAAATTTTTAGATTCAAAAATGAAGTACAAACAATAATAATTAATGAATCATAAATAATCTTCATAAAATGCATTGCCCAAAATACTCAAAATTTTGTTTCAATAAGCCATTTTTGCATCACAAATATGTAGTTGAATAAAAAATTGCAATTTTACATAAAAAAATGTTTTACATAAAAAATGTACTTTGAAGGAAAACGCTTCTCGCGAGATCGTCTGATCGAAGAGTCATTTCTTATAAATTTTATAAAACATTTTGAAAAAATTTTCCGAAAACAAACCATGAAGCAACTTGTTTAGAGTTGTTTTCACTATTCTTGGTTTATTTTTAATGCAGTTGTGGGTTGTTCTTTCCATCTAGCACCACATTAAAGTAAAACTCTTTCCGCGAGATTGTGTGATCGAAGAGTCATTACTTGTAAATTCTATACAACAAACTGAACAAAAATTTCCGAAAACCGGAAATGAAACAACTTGCTTAGAGTCGCTTCCTCTGCGCGTGGTTAAATTTTTATGGAGTTGTCAATCGTTCCTCTCATCCGCCGATCGAACGCTGGACCATAATCTGTGGCAAAAATCTGAAACTAAATTTCCGAAAACCGGAAATGAAGCAACTTGCTTAGAATCGCTTCCTCTGCGCGTGGTTAAATTTTTATGGAGTTGTCGATCGTTCCTCTCATCCGCCGATCGAACGCTGGACCATAATCTGTGGCAAAAATCTGAAACTAAATTTCCGAAAACCGGAAATGAAGCAACTTGCTTAGAATCGCTTCCTCTGCGCGTGGTTAAATTTTTATGGAGTTGTCGATCGTTCCTCTCATCCGCCGATCGAACGCTGGACCAGAATCTGTGAAAAATCTGAAACTAAATTTCCGAAAACCGGACATGAAGCAACTTGCTTAGAATCGCTTCCTCTGCGCGTGGTTAAATTTTTATGGAGTTGTCGATCGTTCCTCTCATCCGCCGATCGAACGCTGGACCAGAATCTGTGAAAAATCTGAAACTAAATTTCCGAAAACCGGACATGAAGCAACTTGCTTAGAATCGCTTCCTCTGCGCGTGGTTAAATTTTTATGGAGTTGTCGATCGTTCCTCTCATCCGCCGATCGAACGCTGGACCATAATCTGTGGCAAAAATCTGAAACTAAATTTCCGAAAACCGGACATGAAGCAACTTGCTTAGAATCGCTTCCTCTGCGCGTGGTTAAATTTTTATGGAGTTGTCGATCGTTCCTCTCATCCGCCGATCGAACGCTGGACCATAATCTGTGGCAAAAATCTGAAACTAAATTTCCGAAAACCGGACATGAAGCAACTTGCTTAGAATCGCTTCCTCTGCGCGTGGTCAAATTTTTATGGAGTTGTCGATCGTTCCTCTCATCCGCCGATCGAACGCTGGACCATAATCTGTGGCAAAAATCTGAAACTAAATTTCCGAAAACCGGACATGAAGCAACTTGCTTAGAATCGCTTCCTCTGCGCGTGGTTAAATTTTTATGGAGTTGTCGATCGTTCCTCTCATCCGCCGATCGAACGCTGGGCCATAATCTGTGGCAAAAATCTGAAACTAAATTTCCGAAAACCGGACATGAAGCAACTTGCTTAGAATCGCTTCCTCTGCGCGTGGTTAAATTTTTATGGAGTTGTCGATCGTTCCTCTCATCCGCCGATCGAACGCTGGACCATAATCTTCGGCAAAAATCTGAAACTAAATTTCCGAAAACCGGAAATGAAGCAACTTGCTTAGAATCGCTTCCTCTGCGCGTGGTTAAATTTTTATGGAGTTGTCGATCGTTCCTCTCATCCGCCGATCGAACGCTGGACCAGAATCTGTGAAAAATCTGAAACTAAATTTCCGAAAACCGGACATGAAGCAACTTGCTTAGAATCGCTTCCTCTGCGCGTGGTTAAATTTTTATGGAGTTGTCGATCGTTCCTCTCATCCGCCGATCGAACGCTGGACCATAATCTTCGGCAAAAATCTGAAACTAAATTTCCGAAAACCGGAAATGAAGCAACTTGCTTAGAATCGCTTCCTCTGCGCGTGGTTAAATTTTTATGGAGTTGTCGATCGTTCCTCTCATCCGCCGATCGAACGCTGGACCATAATCTTCGGCAAAAATCTGAAACTAAATTTCCGAAAACCGGAAATGAAGCAACTTGCTTAGAATCGCTTCCTCTGCGCGTGGTTAAATTTTTATGGAGTTGTCGATCGTTCCTCTCATCCGCCGATCGAACGCTGGACCATAATCTTCGGCAAAAATCTGAAACTAAATTTCCGAAAACCGGAAATGAAGCAACTTGCTTAGAATCGCTTCCTCTGCGCGTGGTTAAATTTTTATGGAGTTGTCGATCGTTCCTCTCATCCGCCGATCGAACGCTGGACCATAATCTTCGGCAAAAATCTGAAACTAAATTTCCGAAAACCGGAAATGAAGCAACTTGCTTAGAATCGCTTCCTCTGCGCGTGGTTAAATTTTTATGGAGTTGTCGATCGTTCCTCTCATCCGCCGATCGAACGCTGGACCAGAATCTGTGAAAAATCTGAAACTAAATTTCCGAAAACCGGACATGAAGCAACTTGCTTAGAATCGCTTCCTCTGCGCGTGGTTAAATTTTTATGGAGTTGTCGATCGTTCCTCTCATCCGCCGATCGAACGCTGGACCAGAATCTGTGAAAAATCTGAAACTAAATTTCCGAAAACCGGACATGAAGCAACTTGCTTAGAATCGCTTCCTCTGCGCGTGGTTAAATTTTTATTGAGTTGTCGATCGTTCCTCTCATCCGCCGATCGAACGCTGGACCATAATCTGTGGCAAAAATCTGAAACTAAATTTCCGAAAACCGGACATGAAGCAACTTGCTTAGAATCGCTTCCTCTGCGCGTGGTTAAATTTTTATGGAGTTGTCGATCGTTCCTCTCATCCGCCGATCGAACGCTGGACCATAATCTGTGGCAAAAATCTGAAACTAAATTTCCGAAAACCGGACATGAAGCAACTTGCTTAGAATCGCTTCCTCTGCGCGTGGTTAAATTTTTATGGAGTTGTCGATCGTTCCTCTCATCCGCCGATCGAACGCTGGACCATAATCTGTGGCAAAAATCTGAAACTAAATTTCCGAAAACCGGACATGAAGCAACTTGCTTAGAATCGCTTCCTCTGCGCGTGGTCAAATTTTTATGGAGTTGTCGATCGTTCCTCTCATCCGCCGATCGAACGCTGGACCATAATCTGTGGCAAAAATCTGAAACTAAATTTCCGAAAACCGGACATGAAGCAACTTGCTTAGAATCGCTTCCTCTGCGCGTGGTTAAATTTTTATGGAGTTGTCAATCGTTCCTCTCATCCGCCGATCGAACGCTGGACCATAATCTGTGGCAAAAATCTGAAACTAAATTTCCGAAAACCGGAAATGAAGCAACTTGCTTAGAATCGCTTCCTCTGCGCGTGGTTAAATTTTTATGGAGTTGTCGATCGTTCCTCTCATCCGCCGATCGAACGCTGGACCAGAATCTGTGAAAAATCTGAAACTAAATTTCCGAAAACCGGACATGAAGCAACTTGCTTAGAATCGCTTCCTCTGCGCGTGGTTAAATTTTTATGGAGTTGTCGATCGTTCCTCTCATCCGCCGATCGAACGCTGGACCAGAATCTGTGAAAAATCTGAAACTAAACTTCCGAAAACCGGAAATGAAGCAACTTGCTTAGAGTCGCTTCCTCTGAGCGTGGTTAAATTTTGATGGAGTTGTCGATCGTTCTTTTCATCTGCCACTACTTTGAACGAAAGCGCTTCTCGCGAGATCGTTCGATCGAAGAGTCATTTCTTATAAATTTTATGAAACATTAATGTGCAAGGGAGAAAGGGAGAAAAATGTTCGCTTGAAAAAATGTGCAAGAAATGCTAGTTTAGTTTATTCACTCTCATTCTCCCGGACTATCTCTCATTTTCTCTCAGTACAATATAAATTCAAGTGTGAAATATAGCACTCTTGCTTACTTGATATGGATGATTTCTTTTTCACGGAATTAATTATCGTAGAACTATAACCTTTGCTAACCGCGATTAATCGACAATGTCACAAGTCGACAGTTGTCGACTTGTTCGGTCGACAGTTGTCGACTTGTGACACAAAAACAGCATAAAAAACCGCGCGAATACAGTCTCGCATGAATTTCGCGGCTACGCTCATCACCGACCAATCACGAAACGAATAAAACGACAACAAAGCATGCGATATTTCGATAATTTCGATCTATATCGCCTCATCAACTTTTTAATCAATTTTTGTTTATTAGAAGGATAAAGTGGTCAAAATTGTAAAGATTTTTCCAAAAATTCAGTGAAATATTCATTCAAAATTCTGGCAAAAGAGAAGGAAATCCATGTTTACGAGTCTATATATCATTAACGTCCACGCTCTCAAAATGTCATAAAATTGATAAGAAGACCACTTTTGGCGAGACGACTACCTTAAGGCGAAAAAATATGGCCAAAGACAGTTTCTTTACGCACATACTCGTGCCAACGACTGCATTGAGGTTATTTTCTCAATGGGCCAATGATTGTGTCGCTTGCTTCGTACATTTGGGCGAATATATATATTTATCCACTCGGGTATCAGAGGACATTTCGCAGAGATCAGATTTCTTCTTATTATCGCCCTCAGGGTTTTAGTTTTGGGAGATATTGTGCGGGAATAAGCTCGCGCTCCCACGAAATCTTCCGAAACTTTATATCGGTCCGCCCGAGTTTTGGCGTGCAGTAAAATGCATATATTTTCAACCGACCGAAGCAATAAGAACTTTGATATCTTTATTCGGCTGAAATACCGTACGTTTCGTTCGTATACCTATTAGCAGTAAACACATTGATACGTTTAGCACGGACATAATGATATTCGATAAAAAGAATTTTTGGAAACGGAAAAAAGAAGTCTTCAACGGGGTATATATGGGGTATTTCACGTCAATTTGTCAAAAGATGCGTGTCATCGTCGATTTTTCCACGAGTATCAAAACTGTTCATGCTTGCGGAAGTGACATATTTCATTTCATTTTTTTCAATTTTTTCCATCCTCTCTTGGAATCCCAAAATTGATTAAAAAGTGTTCATGAGAACTTTGAAATCTGCATCCGTGGATTTTTTAATAATACCCGCCATTACCTGACCTGGCGGAGGAAAAAGTCAAAATTGGAGTGCCGTCTTGAATCTCTATCTTGAGCTCGTATGGTCGCACGCATTTGAGAGAAACGAAAAAAGAGGAAGATGCGAGCGAACGGTGATGAAATGAAGGGACGTTTATATAATACTCCGGGAGTTCGCGTCTCCCTTCGGCGTATCAGATCATACGCCAAAATCAAGTATGTATGAATTATGTATGTATGTACATATGTATATCGCTTGCCTGCCTATTGGCGATTGCTGAGAACCCTGGCGTTAATTGAAATCAATTCGATGGCGCCAGGGTAGCCTGCGCACACTTTTTATAGAGAGCAGGATTCTGTAGCATCTGTATTGATTGTGAAAAAAAAATCATAATGGCGCGTTTCATATAATCCTACGTGTTAAATGCCATGAGATACTTTCTTCTGAATTTGAGTGTATACATATGTACAAATATACATGTAAACTCCTCTCTCGAGCGGAGTGAACGATCGAGGGAAATATTAACACTCGTGCGGTCCAGAACTTTATTTCGTTGAGCATGCTGGACCACTCGTTTTCTTTTTGATTGGAAACTCGATCTCATCCGTTGAGCTACACGGCAGAAAAAGATGGAAGATGCAGTACCAGTTTTCAACGACATCTTAACGAGTCTCTCTTGCTCCTCTTCTTATACTGTCCTTCTGTGCGAGATGTTAATTAGCCGTTATATTCATTCAAAAGCCATCTGCATGGATTTACAAGTCGGGTACGCCTGATAAGTTCCTTTCGCCTCGTTCGAATGAAGAAGTATTGTAAAACAGCGCGAGTACCGCACAATAATTATATCGACGCGTATTTACTCGCTTCCGTCTTGAAAAAAAAGTCGCGATGCCTGAATTTTAACACTGTTTGAAAAATTCAAATGTTTCAAAGCACACTGAAGAGAGATCAAGCTTTTCATCAGGGCTGATAATTATGAATGCACATAAATTGCAATGATTGGCGAGGCCCCGCGTGTGCCTCGCAGAGTTGGCGATTATTACTGAAAAGTTCATCTCGCATCTCATTTTGTGGGTTCGCCATATGCGTATATGCCGGGACCGAACGGATAGCCCGTGTTATACGCACTGACTGCTCGCAAAAAGAATAATAAACAAAGAAAAAAAATTAATGTGGAAGAAAAAGGGATATAACACGATATGTATATATATAAATATTACTCGCGAGCTAGACGAATGAGAGAACTGTCATAAATTAAAACAACAATTAACCATTCTCGGCCCGCGCCTGAGGAAGCTTAAGTACGTTCCCACAGAAAGATCCGTCTCTAGAATACTATTTGTATCTTTTCTGACCCGAGATTTTTTTTTTTTTTGCGTTCCTGACCATCTTTTTCTCACATTCTCTCCCCTGTGGAGTTTGTTAGCCCCTTCCCTTCCCCCAAAATGCACAAGTCAAAATGGCACTTTTTGTCTTTCTCCCGTCTGCATGAAACCGAGAAAGCTTCAGCGGTTGATGTAGGCGCGAATGTGTACGTGCGCGTACCACACAGAAAAAACGTCAGATGAGAGGCATTAATGTATCGTTCGTGGGTCAGAGGTTAAACTGTTCTCTCAACGCCATATCTGATTTATTAATCATCGTCCCAATGGCTACCTACGAATATTCCGCCTCTCGTATCGAGTTGATTATCTTTCCGCTTGGGGCGTCAATCTAGCGGTACATCACCTTTCATAAACGTACACACATATACACGTGCATGTGTTTACCATGAAATCACAGTAAACATTTTGGTGAATCGTTTTATTGGAGGAAAAAAGAGTCTAAAACGAATTTGTCTTTATGGAGAGTAAAAAAAGGTGCAATAAATGCGCAGAGGTCCGCAACAAAAAATCCGACATTTACGATTTTTCTCCTCTCGTGAAGCTGGATGCGTAAATTGATAAATAATTACAGAGAGGCCGTCTATAAAAACTACGGGGCATCTTGCTTTTTTGTTTTTCATGATATTCAAATTTGCATCGTCGATATACAATTACCAATTACGAATTTCTAATGATAGTCCTGTAAGCCCTAAAAGTCTAGAATTCTTTTTTATCCATATCGTACGAAGATGTGTCGTGTGTGGTCCAGCGGACGTTCAAAGAGCTGTCATCAAATGTCAAGGTCTATATTTGACACAAAACCAACGATAAAATGGTATACGATGGTCGACCGAACATGAAGCGCGCGCGCACTTGACGAGCTCCAACGCTTCTCGCCTCATTTTGCTTCTTCTCTTTTTGCTGTCAACGCACGGATGCTGAGTCTACTCCCACACGCCGAGCAGTGACGACGTACGTGCGAGAGGCACGCGAAGATTACGCTGAGCCACGCGACTGGATGTCGTTACGTGGTGATGGTTCGCAACAACATTCATCGCACATTATTGCACGTGATAATGGACCGCGCGAGAATTTTCTATTATCGGTCCACGTTCTATCTTTTTCGCTGCGATCTCGACAAATTTCAGGCTTCGTTTCTCTTTTTGCCCCTACGACCATACGTGAAAATGTTGTTTACTTCCAGGTGCTTCGTTCTGCTTCCATCCTGGGAGCGGGGTGGGGGGAGGGGGGATGACTCTCATCTCTCTGATTTATCCGAATTACTCTATTCTTTCTGGCACTAATTTATCGCTGTCTCCGGAGGGTAAGGGAAAAAGTTCGACGTTCTTATCCCTCAGCAGACTTCGATGCGTGTTGAGATTTGTACAACGGATTTATCCGGCGAACGTTCCGGTCGAATCGAGGCAAAAAAGACGGGTGGCTCAAAAGTTCGCAGGCTACACTGATGGTCTCAGTGAATAGCAAAGTTTTTATTTTTTTCACGCCACGTCTCTGATGCTTTTTTCGTTTGGAAAAGAATTCTGCGCGAGAATACACGACACTTGGCAACCACAAATTTTGCATTGTTACTTTGAGAATATTTCGAAAGTCTCTGATGGTGATCAAATCGACTACTGATCGATATGTGAAAAGTCGCATTTTTGTTAAATTGTCCAGGCGGTTTTCTACAACGTGCTCCTTATCGTTTGTGTCCGGAGAAAGCAAAACGATTACGAATACGTCAGGTCTCGTGTTAAATCAAAGGAGTAGCTATTCTTCACGCTTTCGACTGTGATGCCAGAGATTTTCATGATTTTATCTCAACTGCGAGTTTGGTAAAAGTATATATACTTAAAAAATATATACGTAAAAACTTTAAAAAGTAAAAAATGTACACCAAGTAATAAAAATAGTAGTTTTCGTCGAAAAGTATTTTTTTCAAATAGTGTGGTACTCAAATGTACATAAATCTTCCGCGACTCGTGACTCGTAGGTGTTGCTTCTTGTGTAACAGGCCTACAATCATTAGGCCACCGACCTTACGCCATCGATTTTACGACAAAAAAAAATGTCGAAACGATGCCTAGCTATTATTGCCGGTATACATACTGCGGAATTAGCCAAATTTTTCATCGCGACGGACCATACCGAGTGAATATAAACAAGCAAGGCAATCAATATTATTCCGTCAGTCTCTGACAGTATCGTACTTTGATTGAACTTCAAGAATTTTCAAAATTTTCGACAAGCCGACGCAGAATCGAGGCAAAAAGTGGCCGAGTGTTCGACAGCTTTGAAAAGATGTCCCGTTTCGAAAAAAAATACATATCCCTTTTTCAGACTTCTCCGTCGCGCGCCTACCGAAGTCTGGCGCACTTCTCCGCGCTTCTCAAACGCGAAGTTTCATAAACAGTTTTTCGTAAACGCATGTAATAAAATTTAATGGATGGCAGGTGAAGAATTTCGCCGAACGGGTACGGTCTTGTTGTCCAGCATCTACCGCACAAATGTCGAATTAGCCTTGATGCAACGTCACAATTAACGTCAGTCCATAAGTGTACTCGCGAATATTAATGACCGTGGAAACGTGCTTTCTTTTAATTACAAAAATCTGTGTCGAATTGCAACACGATGACTGCGCTTCGTAAAAACCAGCCGAACCCTGCACGCAACGTAATTTCAATAACTTTTAAGACCCGTTGGGTTGGTCCTCGTCTCTCGGTAAGACGAGTATATAAAACGGCGAGAGCTATGCTGCATGCGAAGGTGGCGAAAATAAAAAGGTGTAGATATGAGTACATTTTTCAACTTCGCTGATGCTGACCAGACACGAATATTTGCAGAACTCGGCAGTTTTTTTTCTTTCCAAAAACAAACGCGATAATGTAAATGAACTAGACGGTACACACCTTCCTGTAACACGCGAGACAGGGATGATGGTTCCGTCGGAAGTTTCGCACAGCTGATGAAAAATTCTAATTCACTTTTAAAAATTGAGAGATGAAGGAAAATAACGTACAGGAAGCGCACGATAAAAGATAATTCACGAGCAGATGAGAATTGAATACTTACGGAGTTTCATGAATTCTTAATGAATCAAACCTTGGCGAGGAACACTGGTCGTATCCATAACAGTAAAATTTAGAGAATTCTCATCGCCTACGCACCCATCATACGCCATGAAATATATCGAATTATGGTTCAGAAGAATTGTTTCTCTCGGGGGTACGATGTATTTTGTCTGTTGCGTAATTTCGTCTCGTTTGAATGAATAATGTACTTTTGACTGGAATTTATCCGTCTGGACCGGTGGCAATATTCCGTCCACTGGTACACTGTGCGGTACAGAGTGTATTATGGTTTTACATCGGTGTGAGTTGTATGTGTATACACATTGCATACATATATGTACGGTACCAAAGAGCGGGTCAGTTGGTTTCAGCCTCTTTATTTAATGGACGCCTCAGCGTCTACGACGGAACTCGCCCCTCGAATGTGTTTGCTCGTTTCACCGCCTGTGCAGCTATATTGGCTACCGCGAACGCGAGAAACCGAAAGAAGCTGCGTATGGACCAGCGTAGGGATCGGCGAGTGATGGGAGACCAAATTTTGACATCAGCTTTCTATGCTTCAAAGATTACTCGTATATTGGAAATCTCTATTTCCGTCGATATCGATAATCGAATTCAATTTTTTTTTTAAGTACCTTCTTGCCCTTAAACAGACAACCTCCTCTGTTTGTCGACCATCCGTGAGTGGTTATAAGTAACGGTGCTTTATCCATCATACACCTTTCTATCTCTCCTTTTTTTCTCTCATTTTCCATCTATCGTAAAATGTTCACCCATAATAGGCGTTTTTACGAAGGAACGTGTCAACCTTACGTCTCGAAGAAGATTTTTTTTTTAAATCTCTCGCCGGTAGTAGGAACCTTACTTACGTCTGTTATGTTAACTGCGACCGCATACCTCGCATTGCAATTGAGTACGTGCGTTTATGCAGTGCGGCATGCTGCACTCGCGTCTTACCAAAGAGAAATAGAAAGAGAGAGAGAGAGAGAGGGAAACGTGAGCAACGACTTACGCTGTATTAGCGGAGAAAAAAATCGTGGGTTACATACTCGGCGGTGCGAAAGTACTTTATTTTATGTACGAGTCTCGCCTCTGGCCTGCCTCAACAAAACGCGCGTTGTACGTCCCGCGTGAGAGAGAAAAAGAAGGATGCACATGTATCGCATAAATGTTAGCGGAAAGCACGCATGAAACAAGCAACCAAATCAAAATGAACTTAAAGGCAATGAGAAAGCAGTTGGAACATCGTTGCGACCATTTTTTTATTTCCTTGCGCCTACTATACATAAACATAATTTGCACGTTGTTTTCTCCAGCACACATAATCGTGTCAGGTAATGTCTGGTGCCATCAAAAAAATGCAAACCGTCCGAATTGAAAGAGCAACAATAAGGACGGTATTTCTAAAACGGAAATCGATAGGTTAATTTTTATTATTTCTAATTTTTATTATTTCTAAAACGAAGAATGATTCCTTGTTATGTATATCATCGATGACTATTTAGAAACTTGGAATCAATATAACACATGAAAAAAGATAATGATAAATAGAATTCGATAGTGGAAAACGAAAAACCAACGTGCAGTGTGGGTAGACAAATTTTGAAGTTTGCATCGACGAAACGATTTTTTTCCATTCCTTGATTATCGATTGATTTTCAAATGGATTTTATTACGATTTTTCAAAATTTTCGGGTTGCACATTTTTCAGTCGCAATGCTGCTAATTGAATAAATTGAATCGTGAATTTTCCTTGATTTTCCACGCTGAAAATTTCATCGTTGCAAATTCCACTGTGAACGTTGAAGATTCGTTCAGCAGGCTGTAACATTTACAGTGTTTTGTATGCCATTTGAGCATTATTCCATTAAAATATAGTCAAAAGTTTAAGTCGGACAGTTTAAGAAAAGCACAAGCATATTCCGACATACATATACCGCACGAAAAGTTTAAGCAAAAAATCGAACTTTATGTTTCCGCTGGTGATTATGCGCATTACATGTAGCGGCAGCGTGGTTTCTTTTTTACCACGATATATGGAAAATTAATCGTCCTCTTAAAACATAACGTCCGACGAGTCACGTGAGAGCATCGAGAAAAATCCCCGAAGCATTCCGCGGCGTATTCATCCCGTGACAGAATCTTTTCTATTGATCTCACGCAACTCTTGCACAGAGACAAAGAGAATCCATATTGCAACTCGCAAAAATTGAATACCGCATGTATAGACGGTCAGTTGACGGGCGTTTGCGGCCCTGAAACGATGACTGCGTCTACGACGTCATCGTCGATGTATGGCAGGAAAAAAGGGGCGAGAGGGAGATGAGATGGAATGAAGAAGAAAAAGGATGAGAGAGCAGAAGAAAAGGAGTAAGAGGAAAAAAAGAAAGATGGAGACAAGGGTGAGTAAGAAAAGAAGTGAGATACAAGAGTCGTGGAACCACTCACCAAGTTGTTTTTCCGGAAAATGGCATGAGGGAGTAAGGGAGGAAATGGATTTCTCCGCGGTCGTTTCCCAGACTCACTCTCCTCATTGCCCATCTTCTCCAATTCCTCTCTTTCTTTTTGACTCCCTCGCCTTTTTCTACCATTTTCATCTCTCTTTCCATCCTTTTCCACCCCCTGCCCCCTCTCCCTTCTTCCCTCTCCCACACTCACCCTCATCCGATCTATACAATATCCTTTTTCGTTCTCTCCCGAATATTCCATCTCGCTCGCTGATACAACGAGATTTTCTCGTGCGTCGCGGATACCACCGCAAGAGTGTAGTACAGTCAGCAACGCCCACGACGTCGTTTTGCGAAGGAATGATGGAAAAGGATGGGAGAAGAGATGAAAGTGCGAGAGGGGGATGCTGCGCGAAAATGTCAGACGAAAATGTCAGACTGTAACCGCGAAGGGGTGAAGAACTGGGGGGCCGCCGGCGGCAAACGGTCGCGAACATTTCTACCCCTTGAATTCGAGATACGGTACTCCCACGCTTAGACAATGTAGGGCAAAGTCGATTCATTCATTCACTGATTCATAGGTTTGCCAGGCGTATATGCTGTGTTCAACATACTTTGTACTCATTTTTGCCCGTGGGCGGAAGCACGATCATACATGGACCAACATTAAAAATAAATATATGTATGCGAGGACAAATTTCCTTTATCCTCGTCGTTTTGTCTAGGAATCTTGTGGAAATTAGTTCGAATGCAACGTCACCCTTTACACGTCGTTACGCCATGGTACGCGGTCCGAAGATCGCCTCCTTTTTATCACTTACATCAGCATCAGCGTCTACGTCATATTACGAAACCAACAGCGTTTCGTTTCGGCATTTTTATTCGTTGCAACGGATCGCGCAATATTTCGAAAAGCTTCGTAGATCGCGATCAGTCGTGACGTGATTTCCACATATTTCGAAATTTTTATCAACTTTCACACTTCCTCGGAACTACAGGATGGTCACGGATGAAACTGAGCGACCAAAACGATTATTAATCGCACGGTCATGCCGTTTAACGATGTCAAAGTTCAATTCTCGTGAAAAAAATTCTCAGTCACACCCTCCCCGACCATGGAACACCTGTCCGAAAAATGCAATTGAGATACAAATAGTTTTTCAGAGGACAAATTTCGAGTGAAAGCTTGTTAACTTTGTTCGTCTAATTCATAGACCTTATTAAGAAGACACTAGCGTTGTTCGTTGGAAAAAAAGTATTTATCAGGTTTTTTAAAAGATTCTTCCGTTGGACATTTTTATCTGGCGATCTTCGATGATTCATCGGGTAGAGTGGATGATTGATGGAAAGAGAGCACAGACGATTACCGACGAGGCTGTTGTATTTTTTTAAAAAGTCTATTAGAGAAATGGAGAGAAAAACCGAAGCTATTTGCAGTACAGAAAATTCGATGCTCATGTACGAAAAACGATGTGTCTAGTGGAAGACCTCCTTGCGAAAGTGTTTTGGATAGCCATCCTGAAATTTGAATACCACAATTTGCGTGATAGTAAAAGGTCGAATATACATGAATGCTCGATTATGTAGTCCATGTAATGCTTTTATATAAAATAGCGAATTTTTTGTTTTTTATATGGCTATTGTTGTAAATATATCGTAATAATACACTTGGATGCTCGAGCGAACGAACAATAGAACCCTCTGTTACTTTTGGCATCGCGCCATTTTTTTTTCCCGATAACCTTTGCATTATTGTCGGTGAAGATGATGAGAAATTCTCGCGATTGCATATTTTGAACGCGAAGAACGCTGTTTTTTTACTCCTACGTAAAAGCTATCATATTTTTGAGACAAGTTGACAATCTTGCACACTGCGATTTTTTACCATTTTTCTGTATTCTTTCATCGCGCGATTTTTCGAATTTTATTCAGCCAAGATAATCATGGCCGAGGAGAGAATCAAGATCCAGGACTTCCAAGCTGAAATCGTATTCCTTATGATCGGAAAATGGTATTTTTATCATGTTTTGTTTGCAAAGTTTGGAAATCGATTGTTGCAAATTTAAGGGATATTAAGGGCGTAAATTGAACGATCAAGAGAAGTGGAATGAGCTTGAGAATCCCACAGATGTATGCTGCAAATGAACACCCACGTACCCAGCACGTTGTTCAAATGCTCATGCTATGCATATCTATGTATATATAATATATATTTATCGGTCTGTGCTCGTGTGTATTATACGATATGTTAGCGATATGAACAACTATGCAGAAAGCGTAAACGAAAACTGGAAATAGACGTTTATGTCAACGAGCAGTTTTATGTCGTGGAGATTTCGGACGACGAAAATAAAGGAGAATATATAGGACGAGAGAAAATGTTCAATTTTCCGTGTCGCGAAAAAGCAAATCTATTACAACAATTTCCGTAATAATCGTTTTTCAACATTCCCGTTCAAGTTCGATACATTTAACGTCTATTTTTATTGATACGATAATCGTTTTTCGATCTTTGATTTAGATTTTCCTCAGGCTTTTTTTTAAACGAGTTTTAAAAATAATCAAAGTTAAATGCAACGACAAACGTCATTTTTTCATCGATTGAATATCAAAATGCTGCTGCATAACACGCATGATCGATAAATTATCCAATAAATTGTAATAGACACTTCGAGTTGCACCTCGATCGTTAATGCTTTCAGTAAAGACCCGATCATCGTGTTGCATTATATTTCATTCCGATGTCTTGATGCATCGTTCGGATCGTAAATCAAGCAAGAGAAACTTGGACGAAGACAGAGAGGGAAAAAGATAGCGGCTGATGAAAGAGAAAGAAAAGTGATCTCTCTTACTCGGTTCGTCACGAGTGCATCCGACGTCGTTTAGTTGCAAATTTATTTTCCAGTTGCGTTGCAATTTTACGTAATAAAGAGACTCAATCCTCAAAGCGCACGCTTAGTACGAGATACCCGTGACGAAATTTCCTTTGGATGTGCTTTTTGGAAAGCACCAGAGTTTATTTTTTCGATATCTTTAACAAAATTATGACATAAACGTTAAATTGATTATTCTTTTTCTCTATACCGTCGAGCCAAAAGTCGACAATTTATCCAAAGAGATATAATTTATCTTTTGATGGAGTGATCAAACTATGCAATAATTCTGGACGAAATACACATTTGCTCGTCCTCGTTCAGTTAAGACAATGACCCATCCCGGAAAAATCGATGTATTATTCCGGTATCTGTTTGTACCTGAAGCTTGTTGATCCTCCCATGAATAAAATGGCGGAACAATGCTTCGGGACGAATCGCTGCGTGAAAACCGTGAGAACTCGAGCGCGAGTCAAAGTGAAAGGTAAAAGCTACGAAATGAATAAGTGGGCGAGAGATGGAAGGAAACAGGGGGAAAGGATTTGGCGCGTGCCGGCCAAGATGGCTTGGGGGGATTGATCGGAATTCATAAGATGCTTCTTTCGTTCTTTTCCCTTTTTCCCGAGACGAAAGGAGATCGATGCAGCGTGATGTGCAGTCAGTAACGCCGCAAGGCTCTCTCTCTCTCTCTTTCTGCACTCTTCGATTCGCTCAGCCTCCTGTTCCTCGCTCCATTCTCTCTTTCCCTTCGCTTATACGATGGTGCAATTCTCTCACTCACTTTCTCAATCGAGTGAGAATCGAATTTGGCCAAGTCCCAAATCGATCTGCAGATCCTCGTGCTGGAAACTCGGAGAGTTGCGATGAGGGTGTGCGGAGCAAAGTGGCAGGTCGATGGTCGAATTTGATGCCGAATTCGAAGGCAACACAGCGTGTGTTTCATTCTGCACTCTCCGTCACACTTTCTTCTCGCTAGTTTACCGCATACTTGTGACGAATCTTATCGATAGAAACACCATACAACTGTGGGCATAGAGGGAAATTGTTTGCACGTATCTGTACGCGAATAGGCATACAGTTATAGGAATTAACGGTTGAACCAACGTCGCGTATGCAGAAATAAACGTCATTCGCAGGTGCATCGACCTCGCGAGGGAACAGCGCTGCAACTGTCCGAAGCAATGAATGAATGAGATAGTAGAGTGTGTACGGAGATGCGACACGCCATTGACTATCTTTAACGAAAGTGGCGCTTTCGTTTCGAGTATCTGGAACGCGAGTTGAACAAGCCTGATACAATCAAACATTGATGAACAGCCAAAAGTGTAACGGGCGTATTTGAAATGAATCGACACGGATGATATCATCGTAACTACGCCCTTTTCACCCCTAGTTTGCAGAGAATTACATCACAGTAGGATGCGTTATAATAGAGACAAGATGACACGAGAGTTTCGAGCCTGGCAGCCATTGTTTGTGTCTACAAGATCCGCGACTATGGATGCTTCTTGTCGAGGACGAATCGATTTTCGCGACAAGTGCATCGCCCTCCATATCGAGAAATATATCGAGAACGCGGTTCGTCAATTATGAATGAAGAATCCTCCGAACCGATTATCAGCCAATAATACATTTTTTCTCCGTCGTCTCAAGTTAGAAGTTATATTTAGACGTCAAATTTCGATAATTACAAATCTTTTTTATCGATTGTTATAAAAAAATAGTCGTTGATTTTTTAAGACCGTAAAATACCGTGAATCGATAGCGTATTCTCGTTCAGGTCGTGATTTATTCACAGCTTTTTGCATTTTTAAGATCCTGCATGGCAAAAATATTACGAGGGTAGTTTTTGAAACTCTCGGTTTTAACGCAGATGATGTGAAAAAAATACAGTGTGATAGCAGCCCTCGCCTTCGGATTGGGCAGTCAACTTCACACTCTTCTGATTCATCCCTCGCCGCACTATTGCCCGTCAAGGGGTAGCAGATTGCAGTGTGTGCAAACACTGCAGGATCCACCGAAAGAGAGCCTATAATAATTTTCTCGTGTTTCGCGTATCAACAACTTTTGACGATTATCAGTCATGAAATGAATGCTCCCGGTACGCCGCTAAAAATAATGAATCGTGAAGAAAGTTAAATTTCTTTCGAATTGTTTACTATATTTCCATCACAGATCGTAAAATTCGACGAGCGAGACTGAAGAAATTTGGAGAATATTCACGATGTAGTATCCGCGCGTAGGCGTTTATATCTCTAGGATTGCAATCTCGCCGGAGTTCCACTTTCATATGTATGCACACATTTAAAAATCGAATAGATATGTTTATGTAACGTACGCAGTTAGCATGGTGTGCGGTGTGGACACGAGGGCGACGGAACGCGATAACGCGAATTTCCCGAGTAATTGTTTACGCGTGCCAAGTGAGTTATTTGGCACGTGGCCATTGCCGGCTGCTCCGTGTGTGACTGGAAAAAAGGGGTTAGGAGGGGTAGTGGAATATCGAGGGTGGAGGGATAAAGAGACGTCGCGAAGTGCACCCACGTGTTCGGAAGACCGTCCCTCCAACACCCTCTCTGCTTTCTTTTACCGAATCGCAC
This sequence comes from Heteropelma amictum, assembly GCA_959613375.1. Classification (NCBI taxonomy): domain Eukaryota; kingdom Metazoa; phylum Arthropoda; class Insecta; order Hymenoptera; family Ichneumonidae; genus Heteropelma; species Heteropelma amictum. The sequence continues at coordinate 21,405,580 of OY390721.1, read as the reverse complement.
ATCTACCCTCGACATATGCGTGTGTCCGTCAGACCTACCGCGTGGTCCTCGCAGCTTCTACGATAGTGACATGTGCCGCGAAACGAATATATTCGAGGTAAATGAAATTCACTCTAATAGAATAGACATTTTTTAATAACACCTTGCTTAAAACACAGTTTGACGTTTTTTGGTGTTTCCTTCATTTTATATTTTTTACTCGAACGCAAATATACAAGCTGGGGGGGTTTCTTGTCAAAATGTTTTCGGTTTTTACCATGGGCGAAGTTTTCTTCCAGTCTGCTCGAAAATTTACATCCCCTGATGTTCCATGCAGTGACACAGCGTTGTGTTTCGTTTCCGCGATTTCCAATTATCGATATAAAACTCTGTCTAATCGATTTCTTATCTTTGACGAATATCGAGTACCGCATGGCTTGCTTTTGCAAATGTTAAAAATTTCATAGTCCTGAATGAATCAGATGGTCCGTAAATGGAATAAAAATTATCGTTCAAAAGTCGCTGAATTTGTCTCGGATTATTCGACGATTTTGTCCCGTTCGAAATGACCTTTTTATTTTTCTCTCGTGTGACATTTTCCGTATCATTATCAATGTATATGTCGAGATTGTGATACAAACGTGAATCATGTACTGTTATCGTGCGACAAACGCGATTACAGCTATATGATTGTAGGTTGCATCATATCTATGGTCACTCTGAATTTTGGGTACATAAAACCGAGAATGATAAACTGCGTGTTTGACGCACTCGATTGTCCAGCATTCTAGGGTGACATCGGACCTTTTTGCCTTGCATGTCATTGGGCTTGAGTCGAATGGGCGTATGTGTGTTGCATACGATAATACGTAATACGACTCTTCAGCCTTTCGGTTGGCGATTCATATCATAAAGCTCGCACGAATATTTGCAACATATATCCACTGCTGTCGGACTAAAGGACGTAACATGCAAGATTCAACCCATGAAAAAACACGGGTTATAACCTTTTGTTCGGTAGCAGTCAATGAAACGATATATCGCTGGAGGATCATCCCTATCTTTCTCTCGCTCATTCTCATCCTCGTCCCCCTCTTTGTCTCGCGAAATTTTCGGATTGTTCGTGTTTTCATGTTTGCCGGGATTCGCGGGGGTGGTCGGTCGCGACGAGTCGCGCTCGCGAGTGAAGTTCGTGGTGCTAGTACCGGCGTTCGGGGATGTTATAGTTGGTGGATGAAAAGAAGGAGGAGGGGAATAGAAAGAGCGAGAGGGAGAGAGTGAACGAAATAAGGGTAGTTTGTAGGGGGGTTCGTCAGTTTCCGGGTTGTTCCGGATTGGAGTGAGGGTGAACGCGAGTATAGTACGAAGGTTTGCGATACGAGGGAGGAAGGGATGAAAACAGCGGCGTCGACGTCGTCGTCGTCGTCGTCGTCATCGTCGTCGGCGGCGTCGGTAGCGGTTGCGGCGGCGAGGAAACGACGGTGGCGGCAGGAGTCGCGATAGCCGCGACACGACGAGGCGTCGCGACGTCAGTAGAGCGCCGCGCTATCGACCACCCACCGCTATCGCCGCGAGGAACAGCGACGTCCTCCGGTCCTCGTCCTAGTCGTCCTCGTAACATCTCGTCCTCGTAATCGCGGCGCTTCCCGATAGACGAGAAGACAGTGAGGCCCTCGATTCGAAAGATCGCGGTCGCTAAACTGAAACATCGAGTAGAACGAAATTTCGGGAAAATAAAAGACGGAATTTCATTCGAAAGTTTAAAAACATCTCGAGTCGTTTGCTGTTCGAGAAAATTATCAACGAAGAAAAAAAGATCGAAAGTTTCGAAAAAATAGCGGTATCCCGATTTCGATTGACGATAAAAAGAGATAAATTGAAGGAAAAAACGATTTTGTGTTACTTTAGTGGCTGCGTATGATCGATATACTGAGAAAAAGTTTTTAATTGGATCATTGGAAAATTAAGTATTTTGTGCTGTTGAAGACGGGTGTTCGGGCGAGCAGGTTTCCGGGTTTGTACGAATCGTCAACGAGAACGGGGCCGAGAGGGAAGATTACCGGTGTACCGGCGGCTACAAACGTTAACCCGTTTAACAACGAGCCGCCGTCACCACGCGACATCAAGTGCCGGCTCATCAGTGTACATCGCTTCCTGCCTCGTATTCCGAAGGGCCAAACTGTGAGACCCAATGATTGTCCATCGAGGGACCACGGGACACACATGTTCGTTATAAGGTCAGTTTCCTTCGAAAGTAGACGTCTCTTTTTGCACAAATTGTGCCTCGTTTTGCAGATTTTCCACGATAAGAATTATACAATCTCGGTTTGGCAATTCTCGATCAGCATTACGAGAGAAAGAGATGATACGCGATAAGCGGTATTTTTTCGTCGATAAAAGAAAATGTTCGCCGCTGTTTTTCTCGAAAAAGTAAATCATTTATTCGGCGAACGAAGATTTTCGCTCCTTTTTCAGTTTTTTTTTTGTAATTATTTCAAAGTAACAAATGATCTTTGCATCGAATCATTTGTGATGAATTTCATTATGGTCTTTTGTCTTTACGGCGATTCACAAGAGTCCTTGGATTAAAAATAAGAATCGAAAAATGGAATTTTAGATGATAGCAACGAACTCGCGTGATCACGACGACAGCTTTTCTCGCGTTGTTTTGTGGCGGAAGTCACTCGTTTTGCAGGTTTTCTACGTCATGTACGTAAGACATTAAGAAAATAATATTTTATCACTCGCGATCCAACGAAAAACTTTCACCAAAGGCGCCAAAGACTACACACACGTAAATATGTATATATGCACTCCGTGAATCTTGCGTCACTTCATCCCCCGTTGACTATTCCGTCGCCACGGTCATGAAAAGCGAATATAAATTCGGGCAAGCTCTCGTATACACCAAGAATATAGTAATACGCGTAATATCGTTGAAACATCCCCGCGAAGGTCTGCATCGTTGCAAGGCGAAATTTCGAGATCAAACGACCTTGGTTAAAAGTGCGCACTTGCATCATACCGTGAAAATAAAAACGAAAATGAAAAAAGTAAAGGAAAAACTGTGCACGGCCGTACTAATTTATGCGACGGTTTTTTCCTACACACAAAAATCATTATAAATTAAGCATCAAAGGGAGAGAGACTTGTTTCCATTTTTTGTAGGGTTAAAAATTCATAAACGCACGGCAACAAGTTAATCATCGACAAGTAAATCATTTTCGGCTGATAAAATATTTTATTCGTGATAATTTATGACTATATATGAAAGTGTGGCGAATATCAAATACAGGATCGCTGCGCCCCTAGTTTAAATCATTCGCTCATCTACCTGTAAGGACGATCATATTTATTAAATACCAGCCCTGTCAAGCGAGTCCAGCCGTGTAATCACTCCACTTCACACGTCGCAATCGGGACGAAAGAAAAGTCCCTCTCGTCGAGAATCGCGAGTTTTCTCCTATCCCTTCGTTTACACTCGTTTGTCGTGTCCCGTTCTGCTAAAATTGATGTGTATATACGTACGCATAAATTGCATATATGTATATGCCTGCAAAATCGCGAATATACGATCGTGATTTTCAGATTTACAAGCGAACACGCAAATAAATGTAAGCGAGCGCGAGCTTCCCACCCTTCCGGTCTGTCAGCGCCCTATTGTCGCGCTTTCGCGGTCTCTTCGATGCGGTGTGCGTCGCACCCTCTTATGTTGGATATCATAAGTATGTATACACATATATTCGCACCCTCTAGCCGTGAGATTGGGGTGGCGCGCGATGTATATCCCCTATCGCGCTCTTCTCGCCTCGGTTGCCAACCACGAAATATTTAGTCCTCGAGACCTCGCTATGAATATATTTCTTTCCCAGCAACCAAACCTCCATCGTCTGTCTGAATTTCGTCACCGAGTTCGTCCCCTTAATTATTTTAGAATTGACGAAAGATCAGATTCCGACGCTTGTGCGAACGATTAATGTTCCACGGTTGTGTTTTTCGGAAGTTTTGGATTACATTAAACCGCTCAACGCAGAGCTTCGTTCGTAATTTATCTACATGTGATTTTTTCGTTAAAAAAAATCTTTGAGATCAGAGTCGTTAATGAGTACTCGTGGGCACTCTTTTAAATAATTGCTTGTCTTATTCTGGAATGTTTACTATGCAAATTATACTTTTCATCAATTATTAAGATATACTCGGTTAATTCGCGATTTTTTTTTAGGTCTATACAACTCTCCAAAGTGTACTTTAAATTAAAATTGCATTTTATTATTGCTCCAGGCAGCGTTAATTGAACACAGAATTCTTTTGTTACCCAACGACCCGTCATTTTTTCATGTCGAGTCGGTGAACCTTGCCTTTCTTACATTCGACATCTTCAGCCACGAAAACTCTACCTTTCATACTGGACCACTTCATTGTATCAGCGGATTTGAAAAAAAAAGCAAGTTGTCGAAAAAAACGAGGGATATACTCGAAATATCGAAAAGTGGAGCAGTTGCGACGAATAAAGGAAAATCGACCTCGGAGGGTCCCTCATTTGACAGAGTTCGGTATTCCTGTCGACTTTGCAGTAACGTTTCGAACGTACGAAAGATCAAAGAAATCCGGGATATTGAAATTCTATTTTGCTCGCCTATTTTCTCTCTCTCTACCTCTTCTGTGCGAAGACACGTCTCGCTGGCTGGAGAACGAGGCTGGAATCTCGAGAACCGGTGTTGGTATATAAAATGCGGGGGCACTGGCGCCACTCCAATCGCGATTTCGAGTCCACCTGCATCTATATGTACATATATATTCATATATACAATATAAATATGTATATATATCAAAGTCTGATCAACAAAGAGGCGTAACTTATTCGATTTATAATGCAAAGTTGCATGGGCTGTGTCGTTTCGTTTGATTGTGATCGCAACTCGTGTACATGCAGTGGCATGGGTAACGAAAGGATTGCAGAGAAAAGAGCGAGGAAGGATCCGTGTGCGCGATACCCTGCTCCATTCGTACTGGTAATCGAAGCGGAGAATATACACGGGAACGAAACGAGAGCCGAAAGTGGGTCGTCGAGTGGCTATACAGCACGTTTTTTTTTCCGCCCTCGGCGTTTGCGGGGGTGGTTAAAACCAGAGTGGAATCCCGAAGGGGTTGCACATCCTCGACTCGGTATTACGTATTTCATGTGGTGCATGTACATGATTGCATGAATATACATAATGCACACACGTGTACTTATGTTTGCACATGTACATTACGTATGCGCTTCATAGGTAGGCAAAGAGCCTTGACTCGGTCACCCCGAGGGGAGTCGCCGAGGATTTTGAAGAGTCTCCTGCACGAATGAGAGTTCCAACTCCTTAACGCTCTTCCTAACTACCATTTTCATTCTGCTTTAATACTCTCGCACGCGTGCAAAAGTCACGAGACGAAGCAGTCAACGTTATTCCCACCAGCCTTGCCGCACATAACAACCCTTTGTAATTATTCGTACACCCTTCCGTGTACGCATAATTACGTCAATCTCACGATCGCTATTGTGCCTGTACGTCATTCGCTAAAGCAGACTACTCGCTCGCACTGTCACAAATTGTATTCCACTTGCCGATAAATGTCGTAGATGCGATGTTTGTTCCAAAGAAATAAACTTTGGAGGTTTGAAAAAAAATTTCATTTAATAACGCCATAAATACATTGTTTTTCATTTTACACGACTGCATCAAGCTTTCGGATATAATCATAGTGAAATGCCATTGTTTCACCCGATTTCGGTAATGCCGGTAGTCGATTAAAAAAAAGTTCTTCGCGGTGACATTCAAACTGTACATTTTAACGGTACAACTGCTCCAAATTTTCGAGCGTGAGACAAACGTAAAGAACGTATACATCAAACTGCGTGTATGTACGTGAATTTAAAGATCCGTTTTCTTCATGATAAAATTACTTTTATTGCTGTCGCTGCTCCTGTGAATGCCATATCTGAACTTTCGGTCTCGACTTCCATCGTCTGTGTAGCATGCACCGATTGCTGATTCATTCGCAGATGAAAAATCTTCCCCCTCCTCCCGTATTTTTCGACGCCCTCTTCCAAACGGGAGTCGTTCTCTCTCTCTCAGCTCCTCGTTTTACGAGCTTCAATTTATAAGCTCTCACCGGTAGTTCGCCCTGTACATCGGTCTGTCGCACTTGTTTCACTCATCTTGGTTTACTCTGCTCCTGCACGCGATTCTTCGCCCAACCAAGGTCCTCCCTCCCCCCTCTGTATCTTTCTCTCTCCTTGATGCTGGCTACTGCCCTGACACCCACGACAAATCCCTTGGGGCCTTCAAGCTTCGACTGTGCAAGTTAAAATGCAGATGTATGCAGGCGTGTGTGTTTGCGCGTGTATACGTGCATCAAACACGTGTGCAAGCTAATGGGTAACGCAGTTGTAAATTCTGGACTGAGCGAGGCTCAGACACGTGAAATACGTTACGATAATATCGTTGTCGTGACTCGGCACCGGGAAAAATCAATTTATTAAATATATGTACCATTTCAATTTGAATAAAGTGAAACACATTTTCGCACCTTCATCGGGAGATTATCTTTTATGGTAGATCATATGAAATAGCGATAGCATCGATTTTGTAGATAGATAAATATATATTTTTTTATGTTTATTGTGGTTTAGCATCGTATTGCGGTGGGGTTACGTATCGCAGTGAAATGTTGCCTGAAACAAATTGACTTGAACGAATTGAATTGAAATACCTGTGAAAGTACTTTTGGTAAAACAAATGGATGTCAAATATCTCTGTAGTTTCATTGAATCGGAGGAAGTTTTAGAGAACAGGCAAAAATGATGTAAGTTACTCCGATTAGTTGGATTGTCATTTGGCCAAAGTACGCAGTTTTGCTTCGTGATTCACACCAATGAAGGCGTTACCAGCAATTTTCAATTGCTCATGGCTAATTAGATGACTAGGTGCATCAGGTGTAGATGAAACTACTGCATTCTCTTTAGAGGTAAAACAATAACGGAAAAAGCAAGCGAAAAATGGGAAGAAGATGAAGACGCGAACTTTTGGATCGATCAATCGACAGGTAATCCACAAGATCACGAACGCCTAAAATGATGAGATGTCCTTTGTCTGTGCCTCAATTTCTTTGAATTCTTTTTCAACCTCTCCAATTTCTCCACTGGAAAACACTAAAACTGCCCTGGCAGTTTCAGTATTATGGCGTCGGTCAGGCGTTAGAAAGTTCGCCCGACTCGATCGTTGTTTGCTCCAACGCCTCTCTCTTGACGCAATTCTTTTCGGCTTTTCTAGTTACCCGAACCCTATGGTAGCAGAGAAACTAAAGGAGATGAAAGTAAGAAGGATCGATGGTATAAAGTTCGTTAAGGTTATATATATACGCACACATAACTTAACGAACGAAAACATCATGATGACAAGACGAGGGAACTTGGTGCGTCCGCAAGGAGCACCTGTGGAGCCTCTTGGGTCCGTTGTACTCTTTTCGAGTAGCTTATACACACTCGCACACTGTATATATACGTATATACATGTACATAAAATTTTCATCTTTATGCCACCTTCCAAGTTTTTCATTGTTCTTTCTTGCACCTCATTCCGCTCCGATATTTACTGCGGGGGTCAATTGGTGAGAAAATACCCCGGTGGCTCTACCTGCACTCGTATAGTCGTACGCAGGATCTTTACAGCCGATGACTCAAACGAGTCTTCTTTTTAAAGGGATTAGCGAGGTGTTTTTCGTTTTCTTTTTTTCTTCAAATTGGGGATGTAAATGGGCTCGAAAAGATAACAAGGTGAGCGACTATGAGAGAAAAGGTGCTGTGGTCCATTGTACCGACAAAAGTTCAAGCGGAACCGACAGTTTCGGCATGCGTATATCTATTTTAGCATCTAGACGCCACGATTACGTCTTGCTGTCTTTCTAAATGAAGAAATTCAAGAATACTTCAGGTATATATTCAAATCATCGCATTAAATCGCACGAATTCGCTCATTTTCGGAGCCGAGTGTTCGCTATTAAAAAAATTGAAAAATGTTTATTTCTTCAAACATTTCGGGAAGAACTGTGTTTGGACTGTGTCTGAAGTGGCTATTTATTATTACATTTCGTCATTTGTGCAACTAAGAGGATTTAGTTGTGACAAATGACTATAGTGTGATCCGTAAGAAAATCCGTTTCGAATCTCTTGTATTTTAAGCGATGAATCCAGGCGGGTGAAGGTTGAAGAGGTCTAGTTGGTGAGGAAAATCTCATAAATGATGTATGTGGAAATAGAAATAGTTCCACGTCACGCTCCCTGACGTGAGAAAATTGTTAAGAATCGGCGCCCTCTCACTGTGCCTCGGTAGAGAGTTTCTCAGTTCTTCGGGATAATTAGAGGTGCGGAATTCCTTTTCTCGCGGTCGCTCGTAGGTAAAAAAAACAGCAGTTCTCGTTTACAATAGATGCATAGTTCGTCGATACGCCGGGCCTCGTGACTCCGCTAAAAACATGTGTTTTGTCTGGAAAAATACGCTGAAAAGGATTTGTTCGCGGTTAAATTCATTATTTGTTGGACAAATTTCACTCCCCTGAATAGTCGTTCCGAATGTTTGGAATTTGTTGTACCGTTCGATTTCGAACGTTCGGCAAAAGTCGGAGAATTTCCTACACTAATTGAGGCACACACAATTCGTCTTTCCGTCGAACACACAAGGGTTTTTTTTTCTTCGTGAATTATGAAATTGACGAACGATCGACGAGAAACGACCACCCGACGAGGTCCTCTTAAAAACCTTTTCTTTTTTTTTCCTCAAAGTGGACTCTCGATCAACCTTCACACTCTATCTTATTCGTTATAATTATTGAAAGGAAACTTTGACGGAAACACCCGGAGATCAAGAATGAAAGAGTAGTGAAGGCACTAATTTCTTCATTCCTGCTTAGAACCGAAGAATTTTTCCATCCGGAACTTCTCGACTTACAAAAGAGCGAAAAAGTAAAAAAGGAATTTATGATAAAATTATCGTTCAAATAAACATTTGTGTAATTACCGACCGTGTATTAGTGCAATTACCGTCTATATTGCTCCATAAACCTACAAAAAAATTTGCTACAAATTCTCCGAACAATGACTATAGCCGTAGATTTTTGAATGTCCAATGATGTTTGCAAGATCGTGATGCGATATTTTCTGAATTCGTACGAAAGTCGATATTTCGTGTCTACCGTCAACTTTTATGTTGCCTTTATCTTTCTGTAGATCGAGTTTATAAGTGCACCCATGCACACGTATTTTATGATCTTTTCCGATTTTCTTATATCGAATTCCATCTCCCTGCATCCCTCCTGTTCGTCCCTTTTGCTCGGCGTTCATCCACCCCGTGCAGTTCAACTTCGCAACTTTCACCGAAACTCGCCGTAGACATTTTTACTGGATTGATTCCTTTCGAAAATATACTCAAAACTTGGACGATTTGTCGTTGTGAATGATTTCAGTCGAGTTCTCCTCTTCGTCCTTCTCGCCACCCCCTTAAAAATCGGGAGTTATTCATTTTTCATATCACGATGATGTAACATCGCACGGATATATACTTTCCCATAAAATAACATGATATATACGCGAGGAAAGAATAAGACGGGAAGAAAGCAGTGAACTTCATTGCAGGAAGTTGACGTCTATGGGATTTATCGTAGCGTTAAATTAAAGAATCGCGAACTAAAGGCAGAGAAAACTTAATCTCATAAAATTCTTCAAGTTCCACCGTTCTAACGATCCTTTTTCTTGCGCCCAACTTCAGGACAAGGGATGAAATGTTGATGGCGAATAATTCTTCGTTGAGCATGCGAAACTCGTATGATTTCCGGTGTTAAACTTTACACGTTTTCATGAAAGCTCGCACGTATTCGTATAAACTTTGCACGCACCCTTTTCACCATGAATCGTTCAATGCCGAAATATCGCCACCTAATTCAGACTCTCGGATTCATCTCGAGACACCAAAAAATATTAGATCCGTTGTAGCTTTTTAAAAATAAGGTAAAAATAATAGCTAAGAATCTTCCATCGTCATCGATGACATTTTAGTCGGACTTCCCGTTAAGGAACTCTCGGAATTCAGAAATGACGAAAGATTCGATGTTTTTAGTTGAAATATTGTTATTGGGGATGCTGTGATCGAGGATCAAATATTTTATACATTTAATTTGCTAAAAAAAATGATTAATCGCTTGTCCAGGCTGGGTCAATATTGTTATCGATGGTTTTTGTTAATAAACGTTGTCGCAAAATGGCACGAACGAGTTTATCTTTTATACGCATCGTGATTAAATTGACGATCGCCTGCACGACATTAAAAAATGATTTGTTATTTGACTCGCGTGTGTGCATGTATCGTTCTATTGTCATACAAGTTTATAAAGAATATAAAAATATATTAAAGTATGTATATAAATATAGATTTAGATCACATATAGAGAGGATCAGAAAAATACATTTTGGCAACGTGAAGGAAAAGCGCCCTAGCTGATAGTTCCGGCTCCACTGTCTCTTTCTGGCAACTCACTGCGGTAATCGTCATCAATTTGATGTCCTCTTCCTGTGACACATTTGTAGCACTCTCCCAATGTCCCTCGCTTTTTACAATAGCCAAATGCACTTTCCCACAACAATAAAATATATCTGTACGTCTCCTCGATTGAGCCACAGGATGCACTCGACGAAATAATCTACTTTGCAGAGTTCGTTGACTATTTTCTGTCCCCGTTTGCGAGATGTTACAAAGCTCGGTTCGATGAACGAATATGGACATGTATACAGCTTCCCCATGGAGCTCATCTTTGTACATTTAATACGATTAAGATGAAATTTATTTGACGCACATGAAATTCTTTTGAACAAACGAAATGACTCACGAAGGCCACATTTTGCGATAAAATGGAGTTTCGATGAAACTTTTGAAAACTTTGACAAATTTCGTGATTTTTCGTAAAGATTTTACGATCAAGCTTCTCTTAATCATTTTTTTTTCACAAACCTGCCACAAATTGACGATAAATACACTACACTGCGAACTCGAGAGGATAAAAATTGTGGCTAAAGTTCCGATGCACGTGGTACTGAACGAAGTGTCAGAAGCTCGGAAGTTCTGTCAAAAAAATTAATCCCGTCTCAAATCCTGCTCATCTTTGAGGGAACAGGAATGGAAAATAACATCTTCGCTAGTGGAGAGCGTTTCGCGAGATATTTTATTCACGCTTTTCCTGCTTTCGATCCATTCGTGTTACTCTTCATAAAGGACCACGGAGTGAAAGCTGAAGAAGCAGGAGAAAATGAAAACATCTCGATAAATCTGAGCCGGTAGACTTTCTGACGTGCATATACTTGAGCTTTGAGCATATACATGTGCGTATATGCACAGCAAGTGGCAGGCAGCAGCGACGAAAGAAGCAGCAGTCAGCGTGCTATGAGGAGATTAGAGCAGCTTACAAGGCATTACCAGTGTTCCTCGTGAAAAGAGGAAAAGATGAGATCTGCAGAAGAAGGAAAGATGGCTGGAAGAAAGTAGCAGCAGCATCCGAAGAAGCCTACGATGTCTCCCTGCTACATAGTTCGCGAGTTGCCCGCTCCTCTCCTTTTTTCACAACTATTTTTATCCATGTATACACAGGTTTCTTCGTATCTGGTTTACGTTTTTATCGTTTCCCTCGTTTCTCCATAGTTTTATTCGCTTTCGCGATTCTTTCTTATTCTTATGCCAGAGAGAAGTTCGTGTTCCACTCTTCCTATGCAACGACTCGTAAGCTACTTTGGCGGACTTAACCACCCGTGAAACGGCATAATATATACCCTCGTAGTTAATTCGTTTGTTGGGTCTGCGCTTATGGAACCGAATCTCCAATCTCTTTTTACTTCTTCTCCGAGTTTTTCCTGCGTTTATCTTTCCTTCGTTTGACGTTGCATCGGTTTTTCCGCAGTCCTGTTTTCGGTTGCACAATCACATTCCGAAGCGAAAGAGGAGAGGAAACAAGAAGCATATCGTAATGGCTTGATCCTTTTTTTCCCCTAATCCACCGAGGAAAATACAAATATATATATTCACAGAGTAGCGGAGATGGTTGGAACTTTAATGAAAAAACATTGGAAAATTCAATACAATTGGAGTATCGATAAAGATTTGTCATTTTTTTTCGAAATTCGTCCAGATTCTACTTATTTATTCTCTAATACGAGTATCGTGACGATCGAAATATCATCTTTTGTCATCCTACTTAAAACATCGTGGAACCAAATATACATTGAGATTATAAAAAATGATTCTTCGATTGATTTTTTTCAAACGTCTAATCGTGTTCGAGGGTACTTCGAAAAACATTTTTTTAGCATGCAGCCAAAATTACAGTCGAAGGAAAAGTTGCAACGGAAAAATGAAAGATTTTGAACGACAGCTAGATTGATGCTCACTTATAACCACGGTGGGCTTGAAAAACTCGAATTGTATTGTTCATCAACACTTTTATAAATTATTATAGTGTTGAATATATTTATTCATCGGCTCCATCGGCTTTGTGGAAGAATCGTTTTTTTTTACCGAAAGATCGACGAAGGACCGGAGCGAAGAAAAGCTATGTGAAATTCGTCACGCAGATCGCTTTTCCCTTTCAAATATTTAAAAACTGTTTTTCGTTCCACCTGAAATCGTGTCTCGCACGGTGCTCCCTGTGGTGGCTTCAGCAAGATCGGTGACACTTCGTGTCGACGCACGTGTCTTTTTCCCTCTCCTCGTTGGTACAAAATCAAAATGGTCCATGAGGCAGGAAGCAAGATAAAGATAGATGGAGAGAGAGAGAGAGAGAGAGAGAGAGAGAGAGGCGTAGTACGGTTGACTCTCAACGACGACGACGACGATGCAGCAAGGAACTTGTCGTCACGTTCGATATACACCGACGATACGTAACCAGCAACCTGTCAAACCACCTCGATTGATCGCTTCTCAACTCTCATCCTTCGATCTAGCTTTCGCTCCTCGACAACTCTCTCGCATTCGGTCTTTTTCTTTTGCACGTCTTTGATTTCAGGTTTTCTTTACGGGAATTCCTCGATAGGAGCTCGAAAAAGTTTTTTCGTTCTTTTTTCCCACCCATACGAATTCATTTCAGAATCGTGCCTCCTGAATTTTTCAATTTGTTATTTGGGATTCGTTATCTTGTCAAAAAAGTTGATTCCCAAAGATTCACGCATTCCTTTTCTTCCAGCATTTGACTGTTTTCCATTTTCCAAATGTCATGGTTCTAAAAATCATTTGGGTCAATCGACGGTTCCTTCCGCAAAACTATTAGGGTGTGCTCGGTCGATTCAACGACTTGCCGAAGATTTCCAAGTTCTTTCCACACGAATTTTTTCTAAAATTTGCTAGTATTGTGTGCTCCTAACTCTGACGAGTCCTGCTAGGATCTGGTCAGCTCTTGTTTCGGATTTGTGTGGTTTGAACATTAGTATTTTCAAATTTTTGTTAACTACCGTGTATTGGGCTTAGAATTTTAACAGTGTGATGATGAGATGATTTTTTATATGAGAATATAACGCAAAGGAAGAAAAATTCAGCATTATATCACGAGAAAAAAGAATGTCAAATATGTCAGTTGAAATTTATTTCTCGGAAAAATGGTATTGATCGAACGAGGATCAAAACGTAACGTTTGTCCCACTTTGTTTGATTCCACCGTTCCCAGAATGAATTCCCAGCTCGCTAATTGGCTCGTTAATATATACATTTTCGATATTTTTTTTCTCTCCGTGATAAATTGCTCAAAAGTATTTTTCCCAGGCTCTTTGTATTCAAATATCAAATAGTTCTTACCGCAACGTTGAAAAGAGTTTTAATCATCTTTCGGATAATCTCTTTTTCTCTCGTGTAAGCACCGTTGAAACGAAAGCTTGCACAAAATCATTAAAGAAGCACACCTCGTTCATTGAATTATCCTCGAGGATGATTGTCGAGAAAAATACGCCGCAGCCTTAAAATTGTCACCTTGCAAATACTGGAACACTTAATTCTGTGCTACGTACTCGAAGCAGAGAGATACTATCTTGGTTCAAGCTCGTAAACGGACCTACTGGTTACCGCATGAAATTCGGTCCTTGAATGTAGTGTGTAATATGTTAATGTCCTGTACGTGCGGTATTAAAGTAAGAGCATTGAACGAGACCCCATCATCGATTTGTTTTACGGTCTACTTTGCATCCGAGTGCATACTCCCTCGATCTCTTATTACGTTCTTGCACTTTTTTTTTCTCGCATCAATGCCATCAACACTGTGGCAGAGACTTTAAGAGCACACAACCCGCAACCAATAAGTTCCTTTTCACTTGTTCCGCCATTACCCGAGTCGTTTCTTTTTTTTTTTAACGCAGTTCTCGTAATTATCATTACCTTCTTTTTTTTCGCGGTTTTTATATACCGTGATGCTGTACGTTCGTGCGAAAGGTTGAAAAGGAAAAGGAGACGAAGAAGAAAAAGAAACGAAGTCGATTACGATCAGATATCTCCGCAGGCGACGACCATCGGATACATCTAATATGTGCGTAACACACACGTCGTACAGAATTATATTTAGTAGATTTGCTTCCCTCTAGGGTACAAGAGAATCAATGAGAAGCGAGAGAGAGAGGGAGAGAGAGGGAGAAAAGAAGTGGTGCGATAAATCCATAGATCTGCAACTTCCTACATTCGGAGCTGTAATAGCACTTCAAGCTTTTATATTTAATTGAATTATTGTGGAATCCTTGATCAACAGGCTTACAGTTAATTATGGATGAACTGGCGTTAGAATTGTAGGCAAGAATTTAGTTCAACAATAATTTTAGTACTGTCCGATGAAACAAAAATCTGCAAAGAAATATCAAGTCTTTGCAGCTTTGCAGTAACAGTTTTGTTTGAAAATGATTAATAAATATATATAAAATAAAAATCTTTCTACAAATTTGCTACGGGCTTTTCGATCGCGCTTTGAAGAGTTTATGACGAAATTTAAAGTGACATTTGCATGCAAAGTGCATCGAGTGTGTTGTTTAACTCGTTGATATTGTCAAAAATGAAGAATTAACGAGCGTTCGTTGATTTGCTGATAAATGTATTTTCGTTATATGATATTTCACGAAGAATTTTCGTGTAAAAAATCTTGATTTTGAAGATCGCATCTCCGAGGTCAAAACTGATCTACCTAGAAGATGAATTGAATGAGAAAGAGGATGATCGTCCGGTAAATATTACAGCCCCTGATCCAATGACAAAATACCACCGGATATTTGAAAGATGTAGTCCCACGCGATACAGATAATTGTAGCCTTCGGCAAGTTATCCAGCCCAAGACCTTAGGAGGAATTAATTAATTAAAAATGGATTCCATCAAGATAACAAAAGATCGACTTACGAATCACTGTTCCTCACCAAATATTCAATTTTACAAATAACTACATTAGTGTTTTGCATACCGTGAATTAGCATTATAAAGTTTGTAGTGTCAACTTTTTACTTATTATGTCTGTAAATGCTGATGACAGCTTGCCGGTAGAGCGAGCTCACTCAATTTTTTTTCGGACCCACGAACGCTTTGATGTAATCCCAAAAATGTTGCTTCCACATGCCAGCGTAAGTTTCACATTGAAAAAAAAACCAGATACTCCATCGAGATGAGCCAAATTTTAATTTTCAAAGATTGAGAGATTTCATTTCGAAGCCCAATGTGACACGCTTCGACCGCTTCGAAAACGCGATTTACATTTTCTCGATCACGACATAATCAATCGGGATGAAACTCTCGCGTTCGTGTCAGCTGTCGCATGTGACGCTTGGCTTCAGTGATTAAAATCTGTATTCATCGACGTAACGACAAAAGTACCAAATATTCTGTATTTTACATTGAATACGATGGACCGATGGATGTGTCGATTTACCGATCGAGGATTATGAAAAAAAAGCATAATTACTAACAGATATGAAAAAAAAATAACGAACCATCATAAGTAATGATCGTAGCATCGATGATTATTAGTATAATTCTAATTGAACCAAGCGACAAAGACGGTTATCAATTTATCGAGGGATGCCATTAAATACTCTCGTGAATAAATTTGGTGTAATTTGGAGTAAATTTCCCTCGCTTCACATACCTTGAGCTTCAAGATGTCTGCAACTATCCAAAGCTTTGCGAAGTTTGGCTTCGTTCAGCGGAAGTTCCACTGATGTAACTTCCGTCGTATTCCAAGCATCCCATGACTGCTGGACCAGAGAAACTTGGCGCATAACTCCGTCAATATTATTTATGTCCGTGATGACGGTTTCGATTATAGTGGCAGTACAAATTCTAGAATGCGATGTTACGAAAAAGAAAACTGGCTATGCACCCTGGCATGGTTACTGTGATGATACATTGTGTCTTCTCCGAAGAACTTACCAATAACACGTAATGTCTATGCCAATTACACTTGTCATTCGAACACTTCGGTTCCATCCACGTGGTCAAGAATCTTCGTCAGTGTAATATATCCTTTTCTCCTCTTCTTCTCTGTATCGTTTTTTTCTCATTCGTGTTCATGCAAATTGGCATGTCCTTATTCGTCTCTATGAAGTTTGCGCAACTAGTGTTACGCTCATGTGCACCAAACAGCATTCCTGATTGCGGATCCGTACGCACCCAGAAGCAAGAAGAAAAAGGCGATTGGAAACAGGTTAGCAAATCTTGTTGCGTACAACGATGGTTCGAAACAACGAGAATGAACATCAGCAGTAGCATCTTCTCCGCCCTCGCGCTTGTGGGGTTCTCTCGGCGGATCGTCTTGGGGCAACACCGAAGATGGCGAAGGTTCGGTGGTTCCCCTGTTCCATGTCCGAGCTTCAGGCTGCTGTGCATCACGTGTGGGACATCCAAAAATGGCAGATTGGGGAGATTTCGGTAACACTGGACCCTGTGGGCACCGCTGCAAAGCTCGGAAACACGGTGGGAACTCGAGGAAGAAAACACCACGCAGCTACGTGTACCCAATGCGTGTGGGGTTTGGCCCGATACCTCGCAAAAGACCCAAGGAAGAGTTCGAAAAAACCTTGAGGTTGAACTTTGTCCAGCATTCGATTTACCATCGAACGTTCGACATGTGGCAAGAGATAAAAACGAAAAAGAGAAAAAACCATGGGAGGCTGTGAGATAAACATGGAACACACAAGTTAGGGACGAAGACACGACGAAGTGTGCGATGCACAGGTTCGCGCGTTCGATAGCATCGGTAGAAGATGCGCCTGTTGCATCTTCCCAATCGTATAACCGGTATATGCAACATGCTCGGGGCGTGCTGCGTATGTAACGAAGAACACGAGGCGCGTGGTCCTTTTCCCCATGGGTAGCCACGGTGGAACGGGATCGTAAAAGTTGAAAAAGAAGAGGAAGAAGAGGAAAAAGAGGCAAGGAAGAAGGAGAAAAGAGAGGAACGAGAAGATGACAGAGAGGACGACGAAGATTCGAGGAATAATACTTATCGAGTGATGACTTACGAAGCTCGTTTCGTCAACGATCTTCTTGTTATACGGTTCTACCTATACAATATACGTATTTGTCCAGAGATCGGAATGAACCGTAACTTCTGAGTGGGAAATTCGCTCGTGAGACCATGGCGCAGCTCTCTTCTCTGGGAATGTCGATGTTCCTCCGCTGATGTCTCATGACGAAAGACACGTCGAAGAAACTGCGAGAGAGAAAGAGAGAGAGAGAGAAAGAGAGAGGGGCGATATATTTACAAGATATAGCGAATACGTATCATCAGCTTATCCCACAAGATGGTGATCACAAGTTGAAGACAGATAAGATCGGTATGATAACTGCTGAAGGCAGCATTCTTTCTCATTCGTGAGAATTGGCTATATGTGTAGCGATACGTCGTTTCTTCTCTCGGCCCGAGGCTATCCAATGATAATAACAATAACGCATTTTTATTACAGCCTCCACTGGTAATGGAATTAGGTTCACGTTACGAGACTTTTCGCTTTTTGGACTCCCGGTTCCGCCCGTCCGTCTTCATCCTTTCGCAGGCCTTCCTCCGACGAATATCTCCCTCGCTCGTACGAGCAACATTTTCATTTTGTCGAACTCGTTGATCCTCGCTTTTCATCTTTTTCTCGGGAAATTGTTTTCCTAATTTGGACAGTCCGCGAGCTCCTGTTTTTCTCGTAATTTGCAGCGTATACACAGAGTCAAAGAGGATCGAATGGTTGTACTCGAAAACGTATTTTCTCGCGTGTAGATCCATTTGCGAGTTATGAAAATGTGTTTGAAGGGAGGATGATTCTGGTGTGCTGTGGCATGGTTTATTCCCTCCTACGCACAAGCACGTTGTCTTATGGCCGTGGCACGCGTTTGCCACTGCCGAGCGTCCGGAATATGATAAATGTTCACCGCACGCATTCTGAGTTGGACGACGATCGGGAAGGTGCCATAAATATGAGAAGGGAGAGAGAGAGAGAGAGCTAGAGGAAAGAGAGAAAAGCAGAGTTGACTCTCAGTTATTGAAATTTATTTATTTAGATACCAATCGACGAGATTGAATTGCACTCGCAAAATTTTTCCTTCTTCTCCGTGGTGGCTATATATTACATAAAATATTGATCGAAGGTTCGTACAGCGGTAGACTGATTTATACATATTTTATTACATTGGTTTCTGCAGACTTTTCTCTGACAAAGCATACTATTGGCAGTATAATTATAGGGGATAGGGAGAAGAAACGTCAAAAGAACCCGAAATGGATTAAATCGATTGCAACAGCGGGCTAGTATCGGATTTCACCACAATGACTAAAGCTTTTGCAATTCTGTATCACGGAGCATCCTTCGTGTCGAGCCCCGCTTGAGGGTGCGCTTTTCCAAAACTTTGACGCTATGAATTTGCTACTATTATCCATTGGCTATAATTTCCAACTTCCCGTATATTTTTCTAGGCAAAAGAAAACAATCATATCTAAAATTTTATTGGCGTGCGTTGATATTTACCTCGTTTTGCTTGTTCGACATCGCAAGTAGAAGGAGTACAAGATATCACTCGTCGAGAGATTTGTTACAGTTAGAAAAACGACCGAAAGATGTCATCTTCAACCCTAGTAGACCGCGATCATTATGGTATACAAGCTTTTTCACACCGTGCTCGTTCGAGAGCTCCGCAATAACCCTACGTCATTTTAAAAGTTATACAGACACCTTTATATAGATATATATATATATATATAGCTTTTAAGAGCTGGAGCAGCATCATACACTCACATACACGGTACAAGCGGTGAGTGCAAGGGCTTGTAGAGCAGCATGTTACGAGACACGGTGCGGGAGTAACCTCGTGAACGCGACTGTGGATGTTGGCGGCTGGGAGGGTGGCAGGAGGGGGGGGGGACGTAATCGTGTTAGCGTGTAACGGTGCCACCCTTTCACGGCTCTCCATCACCCTCGACTCGTGTTCAACAACTATCTACATGCACTTATTCCCCATCTTTCACTTGGTCAAGCAATTTGAAAAACACTCGAGCGCAAAGAACGATTGAAAATCATTCATAATGAAGCAATCGCCAGAGCAATTATTATCAGCCTTATTCGCTTCTTCAAAGTAAAATCATCAATAATCAGTCACGTTTGATCTTCGTCATTGTGGATAAAAAAAGGCAGGATAATTATTTTTTCACTGATCAACAGTCAATTCGAGATTCGTGGGCGTTCGAGTTGTCAATTCGATATTCGTGGGTACACACTCACGGTGCAAATGTTTTACGAACGAAATTTTGCTATCGTTTTATCGTAATTGCATCGTTAGATTCTGACGGGCATGACGATGGGTGAAATTTATCCGCGAGGATGTTTTTCCTGAAATTTTCTTTATCGGTACTTTTTTATAGCCAGAAGTTATCGTTAATTTGTAAATAATTGCCAAAGAGTGCACTACGAGTAGAACGATGTAGAAAAAAAAACCCTCCTCTCTTTGATTCTACACTCGTCAAGGGAATATGGGAAAGGGAGAGGGAGAGAAAAAAGGGAACGAGAGAGAGAGAGGGAGAGAAATGATCGGCGCGAGAGAATTACAGGATAAAATTTTATCGCATCGTGCACGTGCTGGTTGTACAGTATACATCATATACCGTAGTGCTATACGTGGCATACACTCTTCCATGACACGCTAATTACACGATATTACATTTACGAACAGTGCCTTTTGACGTGGTTTGTTCCCTTGACTATATATGCCCATGTGTACGTGTGTACGTTATTCACGCGTTTCTCACTCACTGTCTCTTTCATTCTCTCGCACAATCCTTTTTTCCAACATAATCCCCGTAAGTACTCGACGGTACTCGCTCTTCTCATATTTCTGAAAGAACGATAATACAGCGAGGAAAAAAAGCGAGTTTTTTTTTTTAAGAGGAACGAAAAGTGCAGCGGGCAAACGCAAAGGCTCGTAAGGATAATGGATTGAAATACGAAACGTCTATATATGTGTGTGTAATACCTATGCAAACTCGTAATAAAATGACCGACAGACACACGCATTTCACCTTTCGACCTGAAATCGAGTCTCTTTCTCCTCAAATCGTCTTTTTTTTCATCCTTTATCTCCACTTCGCCTTCTTTTCTCTTCACCGACTTGTCGGAGGCAGCTTTATTCGATAGCACACTTTGCGCAAAATTCCTTCTGCATAACTCTTGAATCCCATCCGCAGACGAACGGTTCACGCGAAATTGAACGATTTCTGAATTATTTCCGATACAAGTGGAATTACTTTCAACTTCTTCGTCGAAATGAAATATAAGGCGAAAAAAGTATAACGAACAAAGAGAAAGCTTGAGATAGAAAATGATCGTATTATTATCTCCGTATAAATATTAGAAATTAACTTAACCTTAATACGGTCCTCAACGAGACTGAAACGTTAAACCGCCTTTGGGTCAAATTTGACCCCGTGCGTTAAATGATCATTTTATCATTATATAATAATAAAACAATTTGTGGTCATTATTTAGTGGATATTTCATGATTATAAATAAAAATTGTACAATTATATAGTGTGTTAGTATAGTAGCTTTTCATGGAGATTTTATTAGCATGAATTTCGAGTAAGTCACTGTTTCTCGAGACCTGGGTCAAAATTGACCCGGAAATTCATTTAAACTGCTGTATCATTAAAATCCGTTTGCTTGCACTCGCGTATATTACACCTCATAGATATCCAAGTACATAATGCACTATGCCCTTGATACTTTCGTCATATCAAGAGCTCAAGACCCTGTCCGATCTCGCGAGGGCAATCGCGCTTCTCGTTCAGCACTTGAAATTCCAGACAAAACGTAATGAGCGCACGTACACGTTGAATAGGTGTAATATGAAATGGCACGTCCCTCCGGTACTTTACCTTTACCTCTCACGTATACTTTTTCTTTTTCTTTTCATCGCGCTGTTCCCAATTCGCTCTTCTTCTCTCGTCTTCCAAATTTCCCGCATGTCCACTGCAAATGCTCGAGGATGTCGCATCTTCAGAGTTATATCGTCTCAAAAGCGGGAAAACCTGAGCCCCGCGAGTTTCCTACAGTTGGCTATTTTTCAGAACATTTTGTAAAATGCGAAAAAAGATGCTCATCCCTCAGCCTCATTTGCGGACATAAAAAAATTGCGATTAAAAAAACGTAAGAAAACTATCGTGGTTTCGTCATTTGCTTGAAATAAAGCGGATTTTGGGTTAAAGTTTTTTGAAGTTTGCATATACTTTTGTAAATGAATGCATACATATGTTGCTTCATTCGGGTTTTTAAATAATCTTCTTTTTCTTAATTAATTCGAGTACACGTAATATTTCTTGACTCTTTTAATTGTTGTATTATTAAATGGTGAAAAACAAATTGAGAGGTTAGAGGAAAAAAAAATGATATAAACATCTGCTTTTACAACGTCGTCTTTTTCGGCAGTGTGCGTACGTTTGTGTGTGTATTTTTTATGCTCCGTGCTTCTCTCTCTCTCTCTGCCTTTTTATCCTCCGCGAATAATGTTGCAGTGGAGAGTTCAGGTCGTTAATCGGAGTCATTATAGGAACTCCTTTTATATATAAATCCGAGATCAAGCAGGCTTCTTCATCCCGGATACATTTCACTTTTTAATCAACGGAATTAACCGCCGACGCCCGAAACTTTGCCCATGACGAGAACGCTCTCTGAAATTTTTCAAACTTTTTTTTTGCCTTTTTCGGGCAGTGCAAGTAAAAGTTTAGACAGAGGTATTCACGGGATCAAGGACGTTCGTGTTAGCGGCGGAATTAATATCCATGAGTGGATTGCGAGGTCCGGACGTCTAGTTAAGGTCCGACCGCGAGAGGGCGCAATCTCGATGCTGACCAAGAGAAAGATTCACCGTGAAATTCAATTCGAAGATCGTCGTGTCTCTCGTATGAGAAAGGTTAAGAACTCGCGTGGCCAAATCTCATAGTCCTTTTATACTATCTGCATCATTTCTGAGGGTATATCTATATATAACGAGAGAGCTCCATGAAGATTATTCCCCGTGGTGACGTGCCGACAGCAGCCGACTCTCTCACCCTCTCATCCTCGTATAGGCACTTCCGAAATTTTCAATTAGAACTTTGCCGAGGCATCCTGAACGAAAACGAGGGGGGAAAATGGTACAAAATCTGATAATTGACCACATACTTGACAAATCTTCATGGTATCCTCAAATGATCGATTCCAGCATTTTTTTTCTGTAGTCTCAATTATTTTTATGATTATCATTCACACGTGGAAAAGTGATTAGATTTCGTATTAAAAAAAAATCGTATTAAAATTGCATCTTTTGGTGCAAGATGAGTTTGCTAATTTTTTTGAGTGCATATTCGTATCTCACATGAAAAACCGAAAATTCGAAAAAAACCCTCTTTTACTGTGAATGGAATAAGAATTTTCCACTGATCGATAGTTTTTACGAATTGCCGAATCCATTTGCCGATAAGATTTTCCCTGTTAGAAAAATTCAAAAAACTACATCGCGCAAGACGAATTCAATCGATTGAAATTCGCACTCGCGTTAAAATACCCTCGATATTATTATGCCAGTTCTGTCTGTTTCTTTTTCTCTCTCTCTCTCCCTTCTCCTCCATTTTGCATTAGCTATTTCGCGCGAGTTGGGTTTGTGAGTACCTCGATATGAAAGATGTTACGGCGAACAAGATTCGTCAGGCGGCACTTTTGACGCGATGGTGGAATCGGAGATGCACGCGCATACATAAATGAAGAAGTGTATGCATATATATTGCTGTATTTAACGGTGACTGTCTCTTGTATTACTTTTGGATGCGGCGAATGCCAAAGAAGAGTGCGCTTCGCGTATAAGATGCTTCTCCTCCTTCTCAAAAGTGTTTTATATACAGCGAATTTATAGCCCGAATGTTATTATAGCCGCGGTGTATTCGGACTACAAATTGCCTATAGGCTTTATATGGGATTCGTAGATCGTATAACGGCTATATATCACGTATTATCACCGAAAGGAGGGCTCCACAACGCGTAGATTTCGCTCTCGCACATTGCTCTTTCCTCTCAGCTGTCGGATAAAAGAAGAAAAGACTTTCGTATATAACTGTATGTACGTTTCGTCTGTGGAGGAAGAAGCGCGCGTCTCCATCATGCAATAATACCGCAACGAAACCTTTTGTTCGACGGAGAAAAGGAATAAAACATTGAACGAGGGAAGATCCGCTGGTTTCTCTAGCGGATAATATATTTTTACTGCCTAAAACAAATATGTCATGAATTGTCGGTTATATATCGATTTTTTTTTCATATTCGGCCAATTATTTTTACAACCATCGAATATACGCAATATTGTATCCTGGCTAACGCTTTTTCCACCGTGCCAGAGAACGAATTTGAAGGGATGAAAAGCAGATTCGAACGTTCCAAGGTTTGCGAGTTTTACGCAGAAAAGAATATTCGATTTTATTCGATCGCGTAGCAAAACGAATCGATTTCGTTCGTCATACGATGGAGATGAAATTTTGTAGAATCAGATTCGAATCGAATGGAAATTGGTGCCAAGACGTGATGGTCGCTTATTTTCATCCAAGTGGAGAGAAATTTTGCAGTGATCTCAACGTTTTTCATGCTTTTTAAATTTCACAAAAAAAAGTGTGTTTCGAAAATGTCTCACATGATCATAGGTCCTAATGCGTTAAGGGCTCATCGTACTTCAAGGTACGATGAGTCGATAATTCGTTAGGATCTTTTTTGATTAATCTGATCTTCCAAATAATTTCCCAAGATCAAACTGGATTGAACCCACAACTCGTTACAAGAGATCTTACCTGAATTAAAGGTCGTCGCGAATGACATTGCAGTCAATGATCTTTTGAATATCCCAGTGGAAGGGTGGTGTGGCGAGTGTCGAAAAGATCACGACCTCTTTCAATCGAATCTCGCTGGGATGCTGGAGGGTTATGTGCGGACGGTGACGCTACTTCACGGGAGGTCAGTGCTGGGTATATTGACAGGGCTCAGAGGCTAATCGAGATCGATCGGAGCTAAATATACATATAGCATGTCAAACTCAGTAGCATGCCGCTATCGGTCGCGGATCTTGCGCTCTCGGCAAAATTATAGGCCACGGTGGTGGTTCTCGTCATCCCCCAAAAACGAAAAAAAAGAAGAATAGATCGGAGTAAGTGGTTCGATATAATGGGTACACCCTCAATTACCTGCTGATTTTCTTTTATACTCTGCTCTTTGCTCGACATCTTTTTCTGCTCCTGGAGCATGCGCCGTCCAAGGATCTTATCTGTTCGGCTTAGCATGTAGTACATCCGGTAAAAATCGACGCACTCCACAGTTTGCCTCAATTGATGCTGATGTACCATCGACTCGAGCTGGATGCTGCGAGAACATTTCAATGAAAATTAAACATCCAGAGAGAGAGAGAGAGAAAGAGAGGTGATTTTACACAATACGCGTTTTGATCAGTCATTGTCGTGCCCAGTCATCTCCGACGTAATATCTATTCGAAACCCGTCAATCTTGATTTCAATTTCAATTACCCTCTGGCTGTGGTTGCTTTTGTTGTACGAACGCACGAACGTTTAGTGCTGCTACTGAAAAAAATGATCAAAAATTCATTCAAGAGCGTGTATCTCTTTATAAATCAAAATCTTTGGAAGTTGCGAATATTTGCAGTTCCAAAGGAATTCAATGACCTCAAGTTTCACCATACATTCATGTGGGACAGAATTATATGTGAAGCATCGCTTGTTCGTTCTATCACCGAATCAAACAAGAGAGATGAAAAATTGCAGAAGGGAACGAAAAGGTGAGACTGGTAGGGTTACCAGTACGTTTGGAGGTTCCCTGGGGGCTGCGGATTTACCTCGGAGAGTTGACTGATATACGCGATCGTAAAATCACGATATTGTACCCACATGTGTATCTCTTCGTTCTGATATCTCCATTAGTGAAGTTCCACCCTCAATGCCTTCACATGGACGTGTATACAGACATACGATATTTATTATGACTTTTTTCCCGTACTCTCCCGTTGTTTTCCATAAAAGAGAGTCCAAGCGGACTTAAATCATAGAGAAGTCAAGCTTGTCATATTTTACGAGTCGTTGAATGGTCTAACGTAAATATACGAGAGCTGTGTTTGCGCAGCCTTGCAATAACGTGAACCAACTACGGGAAGTTTGTATATCACAAGTGTGACCCGCTCTACTGGATACAGCAATAAAAATAAATTTATTCTGTACCCACGAAGGTTTAATGATTAATTGATTTATTGAACGTTATGATCGTTATGATCGTATTGCCAGCTGGAAAAATGCGTTTTTCAATATCTGTTTGATTGTCAAGATATTTATTTTTATTTGTGAGAGAATCGTTTCTAGAATCTAGAAAGATTCTGGAAAGTATTTATCACTACTTTTGATACTTTAATTTATTTTAAATTACTACTACTTAATACTTTAATACTTAGTTAATACTTGAAAAAGGATCGTAATTTTAGACGAACCAACTGTTTCTTCTAAAACAACATCGCAAAGGAGCCGGTATTGATAATTTTTGAAACTATCGTGAGAAGAATTTCAAAGGCATTGCACGACGGAAATCTTGCTTGCAATGCTTGATTGGCCGAGACTAATTCCGGAAGTGAGGATGAGCAATAACCCCCTACAAAACAAGGAAGGCCGATTTTCGCGGTTTGAGAAACGACGACCCTAGCACAGTTTCTGTACGAACATGTACACACGTATACCTATCAGATATCATCGAGGGGTTCCCGCAACCCTTTTTTTGTCGGCAGGTTAAAATACTCGCGTATATGAATGTATATACGTTATATATATCTCAAAGCAAAAACGTGCTGGACCACCTTATTATTGTAGTATACGAAAACGATCTATCGAGCTGAACGCGGTGCCGCGCTTTCAACTCGAGCTGCTTTTATTGGTTGTATTTCATGCGTGGAGCGATACCGCTGCTGGGACTGTTGATGGGCCGACCGCGAGCATTCATATGCTAAAATCGTTTTCACAGGGTTTAGGACCCTACCCTTTCTTTTTACGTGACCCAAAAGTGTTTAAATAACATCTATGGGGTACAGCGTGGGTACTTCGTCCTCTTTTACTTTGCTCACGGTGGGTCGCTCTACGTACAGTGCAAAGTACTCAAATCTCCGGGAGATGGCTTTTCGGATGTTTCAACCGCAAACGTTGCGGTTGGAGCACCACTGGGCCCAGCAGGAATGAAAAGTTCGGGTCGTCCTATAAAAATTCAATCCCACCACTCTCAAAAATAATAACGCGGCGCTAGGATATTTCTGTCCGCAGAAGGATGAGCGAAGATATCCCATAATGCCCGGGGCTGCGTAAGCTGACGTATATAACCCCCTGTGCGTGCTACGATGCCGCAACTACCTGCACATTTCTGCTCCATATTGCTCTCCTTCGTTTCTCTCAGAGATTTTCTCTTATTTTCATTCTTCGCGAAGTCTCATTGCCAGAATTATCAATACGTATAGCAAAGTCCTTAGCAAAGACAGTTTTCATTTCTGCAAGTGGCTCTTCGAGAACATTTTTCTGAGATACTTTTTGCCACAGATCTGTTCTCCGAAAAGTTGACAAAAATGGTTGAAGGTCCTCAAAAACAGGCAGGGTACGACGTAATGTGCAAATCTGCGACTGGTTATCAAAACCATTGAATATTCCAACTTTTTTTTACAATCAATTAAAAACAGCTGTAAATATCCATTTATTTGACAGAATGTAACACATGTTGCTTCTGTCGAGCGATTCTTTTACGTAACAAAAACAGATTTGAGTGGACCTTTCGTAGATGATGTACGGCTTGCGTTGGATTATTCTTCAGCATCGTCGCGGTGCCAAACTGCTTATAACCGTTGTGCGTATGTAAGTACAGAGAGTGTGCTGCAGTACACGGTTGCGCGTGCCCTAAACCGAAAGAAGGACGTACGAAGAGAAAGAGAAAAGGGCGAGCAAAGGGCGCAGCATCCTTCTCGTCGAAGAGGCAACTCTTGCGCTCTGTTAGTTATGGCTCAGCTTCCAAGGAAGATCAACGAGAAACGAGAAAGACAGAAGGAGAAAAGCGAGAGAGGGTACAAAATGAACAAAGAGAGACGTTGGTTCGAGAATCAAACTGTATAACCGAGCTCACGCCTAAGAAGGGTTCCCACGTCGAAGATTCCTTTCTCTTGAAATGCCTCACAGTTTTCCCATCAACCACTTCTTTCTTCTTCCGTTTTTCTCACTCTGCTTTCTCGTGTCACCGCAGCAAAGGAGGAGAGAAAAGATAGGACGATGCAATCGGCGGAATTTAATCAACAAACAGCCATCTTTAATTGAGCTACGGTGCGTCGTTAAATATTAGAAAAGCATCAATGAATTCGCGAATCGCGAGTGTTTGATTATTTCTCATCACCGATCAGAATTACGAACGTCGCATGTGAATGATTCAAAATTTATTTCGACTGTTATTCCTGGAAAATAAAGAAACCAATGTGTGCCCTTTGGAACGATTTTGCGAGCCTGAGGAACGTGTATTATTTTACGCCTCACGTCTTGTAAATCATACCCTTCTGTTTCGCAGCCGATCGATACAGACATAATATTCCAGTATACGAACGTCCCTGGCATATCTCGGATTAAGTTACCGGTAATCACAACGTTAGCGAAAAAGGCACGTAGAGTCTTGCAAATTCCCCATTGAGTTTTGGCTGCATTAAATAATGACGGTTCTCACAATAGGCGGCTAAGAACTTTTTTTCGGCTCGTTAATTGTCCACCTGCCTTTGAGAGCTGTAAAACGGTGGAAGATCGGAAGTATCAAGGGAAGTACCTGTTGCGCACATTCGTGCACTGGTATTTCAAGATTCTTCCGTAACACTGACAAATTCTCGCTCTCACGAGTCAGGCATACTTTTTCCTGAATAGATTTCATAACTCACTCTGCTAAATCAGCACACCGAGGGACCAATCATCTTACCAAAATATACTTCATTTTTTTCGGAGATATTCGTAGTGTTACACGCTTCGATCGTTTGCAAAACACTTGTCGTATATGCTCGCACCGAAATGACACGATTAATGGACTCAAAGTCCAGGTAGGACAAGGCAGAATTACGGCGATTTGTACCAGTTTTTTTTTTCTCCAAGAGTAATTGATTACGTTTTGTTTTTAACGGCTGTCACGAAATTTCGAGAAGATTGGCCGTTCAAAACTTGGAACAGTTGCTGAATCTTCGTCGATTTCGTATACGTCCCCTGCCATCTCGCACATGTCTCCGTTTATTCTCCACTGCCGGTGGCAAGACAACTTGAGGATAATGGCCGACTATGAACGACGTAATGCATATGTAATTGGTCATATATACACATATCGAGTTATATGTAATCGATCAAGTTATATAAAAGTAAAATTGCCGGTAACCCGCAGGGTTATGCGCGTGAATGTTTAAATTCCTCAGGGGTCTGAGCGGATTATATTCCGAAACACTCAATCGACGGTAAATCATTGGGTTCTTTAATAATAATACGACAGGAATGGAATCTCGCGAATGCTTCGCGTCTATGTAAATTTATACGTACATAGTTAACTGGAAGCTTCGGGGTGTGATAAAATTGAATTCTGTTGGCACGTTTCTCCGCGCCGAAAACGATGGTGTTCTTGCCAGTATCAACTTTCCTACACGATAATGACATTTCGCCAGGCGCGGAGATATTTCACTCTGGCTGAACGTCGCTGAGAAATTATGGCAGAGCGGAGTAATTACAGCGTGTGAAAAAGTACGACGTCAATGAAATACAAGCTCCTTTGGTGTACGAAAAGATCGTCGCGAAACATCGATAATCCTGTGTATCACTTGATTGATTCAATACTCTTGCAGGGAGATGCCTTCGATGCCAACGCAAACACATTTATTTTTCATTCGACGAAAGAGTAGCGCTTATTTTTCCTCGCACATGCGAGTCAACTGAAACTTGGTTTCAACTGCTGACGCTCGTTATCCCTCTTTGTCGTTGACAATAGAGAACCGCCAGACCAGAAACAATCAAATTCATTGCTATCTTCGGAGACCAGCAGGCCATTTTCATTCAAACTATACATATAATCGATCTGTACGTAACTATTCCTATTCTTCGGAATCTATTTGTGCCAGCGTTGCACCTGCTTCCCAAACTCCGACGAGTAGCGGGAGGGATGGATCAATGAAATAATTTTAAATCCGCATCAATAAAGTTCGCTCATAATTGCGTTGCATATTAAATGATGTCAAAGTGAGATTAGCGGAGTAAATCGACTATTCCAGTATGGAAGAGTTTGCTTTATTCGGATCATAAGAGAGAGCATAAGAAAGAGAGGAGCGATGAGGTGTTGCAGGGGCTGATCCAACGAGAGGAAAGGCCTTTATAGCAGTCGTCTGGGTACTTTGCTTCTGCGAATTATGTATAGAAGAAAAAAAAAGGAACGGCAGCCGCGTACGTGCTTAAGACCTCGGTCGGTCGAATATTCATGTATCTGCACACGCATAGACATACCGCATAATGCGATAAATGAAAGGGGTTGAATGTTCCGTCTGGGCGATCCTCAAACAGAAGCTCCCGTGACAACCCTTGAAAAAGGGTTACTCTGTTTCTTTGCTCTGTCTCTCTCGCTGTATCCGGGCGTGTTATTATGGCTGCGCTGAAACGTGTCCCTTCACCTCCAGGGCCAAACTTCTAGGATTCCAATTCGCGTGCGAGGCGACCAAATATATTCCAAAGCTTTCCTATCAAGCCCGACGAATAATCGCGCTCTTCGATTCGCGCGACGGTTCACACAGACGCGTTTGAGCATTTGAATGATACCCATTTCAGCAACCCTTACGCTGACCAGTCAGCCGTTGAGAGGATTATAACAAAACCCCTTTTCGTTGACCCTTTGGTGATACACCTGGCATTCTCTCACCTATTTTCACACTGGGCATCCATACTCTACCTCTAATCGTCCATCGTTCTCGCGTCTGTCGTTGCTTCAATGTTGACAGATTATAGGCTCTGGAAGCGGGGACTTGTGAGTAGTGCATAGGGTCGGTAAATTTCAGCGATTTCGCATTGCTACCATTTTTCTTTTACTTCACTTTGGAATTTCTTGGTCGACAATCTTCGTGGAACTGGCATGAGTCGCTGGGTTAATGCTTGCTGCGGCGGGAGCGAGAAAAGAAGCAACGTGTTACGGCGCGTGGCGAAGGGCCTCGGGGGCCGGAGCAAAACCTCGCGTGCCACAAATTGCTTTGACTCGTACTGCGAGAGTGGTAGGTATGTAGAAAGAGAGAGCATCAGAGAAGTGGTAGCTACCAGCAGAAGCAGCAAAAGAGTCGTTCGTGCACTCACTTATTTACTCGCCTTACTCCTTTCCCGCACCTCTCACTTACGTACATGCCCCTTATCCTTTTCCTTCTTCACCCTTTTGCAATTCCTTCTTTGTGGCGTGTGTACCAGCGCAACCATATATACCCGCGCATGTCGGCATTACACTCTGCCTCGTGCCGGTGAGTTTCACCGCTTGGATTTATCGTTCGGCAGCTTCTACGAGCCTCCACCTAGTCGATTCTCTTCCTCATCTCTATAACACTTGTACACATTTGGATATCGTCGTTCAATCTCCGATATTCACTAGAAATCTCACGCGTTTCACCAGCAATGTTCGCATCACTCATTCGTGGCCATCTTGGGAAAACTCTGTGTGTCCAAAGAGAAGTCCCAGTGAGAAGATTCAAGGATAGGCGTGTTTCAATTTTATGACGTTAATTCTTTTTTACTTTTCTGCTCTGCGAAATACGAAGGTTTTAGATATCGGTTGAATCTCTGTGACCACCGAAAAATAGCTTTTTTTCCGACTTCTCATACCGTCGATTCGTTTTTACGCTCCAACTTTATCCTTCTTCGGTTCGTATATATATTTCTTTTTTTTCGGTGCTCATTACAAAGTCGAAGCTGCCGGAATGCCATTAGACCCGCCGCTAAAAATTCAAACGAGTGAGCATCGTATGAGCTACACCAAACGGCTACTGGAACCGCCTTGGCATCGCTGAAGTATGTTTAGTGCATGTGGGGACCAGGCGTCAAATTTGGATGCACATTTTCGTTGGGGTTAAAGCGAGCGTCAGCTTATTCAATGCAGAAGCAAAAGAGAGCGTTTAAGGAGCCAGTGGCGGGCGCATAAATTCGTCGCGTCGAAGCTTGTTAGCCCTCGTTATGGGCGCTTCTGACTTTATTCCACGGAGATTTCGCCCCGGGAACTTGAAGGAGGCGAACTCGCTTTCGGCACGTGAATATACGAACGTCACGACTTTTCAACCTTGCACAGGTTTTTCGGATATTTTATGAACGGCAGAGAGATACATGGGCGCATCTCAGTTCTGAGCTACTGGAAAGTCTCGACAATTTCCCTGTTATTTTATAAATATTTCAAATGAGCTCAAAATCTGCCCAGGATCCGAGGATCTGATGTAGCTTTCGAGACTCAGCATCTCGGCAGGAAATTTTAAGAACAATCGAAAAAGGAGTCGGAGAATAGATTGCAAGGCTCTCGTTGGATTTCCATGAGTTAGGACGTTGATGGTCAACGATCATTGCTCCATTAAATAGCACATTGCATTCTGGTCGAATCAAGAAATCAAATTAGTCATTGATGCATCGAACCATTCGCGTATGTGTAAAGCCTCTTTGTACAAGAGCTTGGCAAAATGGTATTTTAACAGAGCTGCCGAGTACACCGCGCGAACGAGCAGATTTTCCAACGTGAAAAATTAGTCTGGTCGAATTATGTGCTTGGTATTATTGTGTCTCGTTTACTGGGGGCTAGCCAGTTGCGGTTAATCAGCTTATACATTCGCTGGCGAATTATTCGATCCGCTTTATTGTACTTTATTGTGCTGTACCATTGAAGCCGGAATATCTCTTCATCTGAATTCGATTGTAAACATATATACCGTTCAACTTATATCGTTGAAACCCGCTGACGATTTCGACAATAAGTGTTTGTCAGCTTTGCCATCAATAGAAATTAATCCGTTTTGTCACTCAGCCTAAACGATTTGGAGCTCAAACCTTTCCTTCAACTGCTCCCGGATTATGTAGCACGACAGGTCGACTTACCGCTGGAAGGTTCGAAAAAAAAATGTTGATTCAAAACTTTTTCAAAATTTCAGAAAATTACCAAAGTTACAAAGTAACTTGAAACTCGTGGCAAATATTTTGCGTGGCTCTTTGCAATTTTCCGCTATAATTCTTCATTGTTGTAACATACTTTGGTATTTAACTGGACGATTGTTACAAATATCACGGCTTTTATAGTTCGTCAAGAGCCTGCAAGCAAAGGATTTGCTGTGCAAAAACGATTTCCATCGCGTGCGCTCCTCTGGCCGTTTATCTCACTACTTTGTCACGTGTCGCATGCAGATTCACAATAAATCGTAACAATGACAATCAAAAGTACCGATGACAGTAAAACGTTAATCTCAGCAAAACGGCCAGTGAACTCCAGGTTTCCTGGACAATGTCATCGTACTTGATGAATTATCGGACTGCAAACAAGCACCCTGTCACGATACAGCACGCGATGAATGTCCTCCCTATGCGAATATTTATTTCCTCGTTTCTTCGTCAACTTCTCAAACTTTTTATCTTTGCATATACGTAATACAATGCCACTCAGGCCAGACTAAATTTATTTAGATCGGAATTGCAAAAATCTCTGGAATAAAATCCGTTAACTCGAAAAACTGTGCTACAAAAAATGTAAAGGTGAGATGTAGAGGTAAGATCGCAAAAAAACCAAAAGAAAATATCAATTTCAAGTTCACAGAGTTGGTACAAAAATCTGAAAGAAAATCGGTTGCATAGAACCCAGCTCATGGATTTCTTACACCAACAATGTTGAAAAGTTATTAGCAAATTGCTGAGAAAAAATGTCCCTCCCCGTCGATCGAAAATTCCGTCCGTTTAATTCAGTAAAATCTAGTCATTTTCTAAAATCGGGTTGCTTGGATCGAACTTTTCCCATCGTAAAGTCACAAGCCGAAGAAATCTCAACAAATCGATTTTCGCTGAGATTCTAAATATAACAATAGTGTATGAAGAAAGTTCAATTGCCTGTGAGTTTATATACATTTTCAATATATAGGCTGACTATTAAAGCTGAAAGACCCAACGCGTCGATACGGAAGTCGTTGCCTCCGGAATCACGTATTGCTTATTGGCATATGATTTATCGAAAGAAGCTTTGTCGCTCTGAATAAGGGCTCGATGAAACACGAAAATTTACGTTCCGTTACTTTACGTGTGGAGTAAAAATAATCCCAAGATGGACTGACACATAAAAAATCGGCGAAAGTTATACAACAAACCAAAATGGTGATCGTTTTCGGCTTGGGAATGCACTGGATGGGTCGTAACGCCGAGGAAGAAAGGGTAGAAATAACTCTTTCCTTTTCACCCTAAAAAGAGAAGAACGCTCGTGGTCACTGCCTCCCTCTCATGTTCTCCGTCTTGGGCGTCTCTTCCGTTAGGCGCGGCTTTACGAGAACGCCTGACGATGGAGCCTGCTGCGGCTAATTTGCATTTTTATATTTATCGCGAATCGAATTTATATTTATCGCTGTTAGCCTTGGGACGAGACGCGAGGGAGATGCAATGTTTGCTTCTATACGCAAAAAAATACACGGACGTGCAGAAATGCCCTTGTGAGTGTACACCAACATGTATATGGCGTCTATGTACCGTACATATGCGATATACTTCAAGATCGCGGCGGGACCTGGCGAACGAAAATCCCGTTCGGTGACTTTTCGTCGTCACAGAATCCTCCGTGTCTTGGGTGTATGTCGTGGGCGGTGGAGTTTTGCCGACAGCAGGAAGATCTGTGACGTTCATTCGAGAGTGTAAGGTTCGGTGGGAAAGGCACAGGTCAAGAGGATGTCGCAACGGTTGTAGGTAAGCGTTGAAGAGAAAGTATGGCGAAAAAGTCAAAGGCGAAAGAATAAAAAGCCAATTGCGAAATCGAAGAATAAATGGCTAAAGTTGACCATGAAACACTGGTCAAACGCCACAAGCTGCGAACGAGGTGCTTTGTCGATACATTTCCCATCACCGATGGCAATAAGTCTTCAGCAAAGTATTGACTGTCAATTGGGTGAGTTTTTGAAACATTCGTTTCCAAGTATTGGCAAAATATTGGCTAGAAAATGGTAAATACTCGCGTACAGTTGCTCAAAGTAGTACAAAAGCCTTCATTGACTATACCCAGTTGGTAATGAGTGAAGCGGAAATAGTCCATATATAGCATACACACATGCCGTTCGCGGAAGCGATGTACCGCCGTTAGCCTGATGACCCATCGCTATAAGCTGGCAAGGGATTGTGTAGGGGTCTCGTTCTGACTCTATCTGTTCGTTCACGTGCCAGAGGTCTCTGCACCCGGGTCGACCGGATCGATAATCGATGAAAACACAAAAAAAAAGCGTCTGCGAATTTGTTTACAGCTTAGTAACCCAAAACAGAGGCGGTAGGTGGCGCGTTGGTGCTGGTAGTCGGAGTGTATGTGTTTTCCACCATCTCCGGACATCCACCTAGCCGGCGCTGTTGATTTTATCAGCACTCTGCTATAAAGTCATACCCCTTTTCTCTCCTTTCTCTCACACCGTGTGCGAAAATAACTATGTACCAGGTCGCAGTAGTCTCGCTACCCGAATGTACCAACATTCCGGTCGGGTTCTTGCCCTGCCGCCTTTGTAAACTTAACTTTGAACTCCGACACCTCGCCATCTCCAATACTACGAATAGATTGACTCAATGCTGTAACAATACGTTAACTTTCGTCTGAATTGCGAGTATGGACAACGCGAGGATGCAATTCAAATCACTTTACACTTTTCGCTGAGTGAATTGCGTCCATTTGTCATCTGGCAGTCCATCTACCTTGGCCATAATGAGGATCGCACGCAGAGTAATTGCACAGCTTTCCCATCAACATGGAATCACTGTATGTGTCGGACGAGTCAGCAATACCGGAACATGACCTACCCTGTTCACCAATTCTCACCAACACCACCCCGAGAATCTACCCTCTGTCGGAGTGAGGGTGAACGTACACTCATCGTGTTATTCGTTACCCCTGACTCACCCTGTCTCTTCAACCCCACAGCGAATTGCCCCGATCCGCGGTCTTTTATTTTTCCTCGTTTCGTTATTCTCCTCACTCTCTTTCTTCCCCTATCACACACTTTAAAACTCTGCCGGTTTCGTTCGGACGAGTCTGTCCAACTGCTTGCCTCTACTTCTTCTTCCCTCTCCGACTATTCCGTCTCCATTTCTCCCTCGCCCTCACAAAACGTTCCATCGGAGTTTCCCTCTCGCTCTAAAACACATTTGTCAAAGGTTGAAACAAATTGGCAGACGGCTGCTCACAAATACCGTCTCACCCATGTCTCTACACCCGCTAGATTCCGAGACCGATAGCTCCGCTGGTTGCTCGCTCCGTTAAACTCTGTATTCTCTGCTCTTCGACAAAACGGCATAACCCACTTTCACCGACGTGTTTGAGGGTGAGGATTACGACCTATTGTTTGTTAGGCGGTCCATGTCCGAGTACCCATGCGCAGCTGAAAAGTTTAGGTGCAACTTGAACATGTACGGAAGTATGTAACAAAGTTATATGGCATTTTTCAACTACCCTCTCGGAACGCACCACCAAATCTCTATCTCCATTTCTCCCTTTCTCTACCCTACCGTAGCACAGCAAGTGTAAACTCCTCGCCTTTGACTAATGTGTTGTTCATCTCCGACACGGCTCATGCACTTCACATTCGACGACACATTATACTGGATCCATAGCGGCTACTGCAACGACAGCAACGGAGATATCACAAAGTCACTCCCCCGGGAACTCGGAGCGACACTAACCCCCTTTACGTATATATTTACCTGCTACATTGCACTCTAGATTTCGCGTATACGAGACTGCGAGTGTACGAGGTTAAGTAGGTTGTGGATAGATCGGGAGGGAGCTGGTTTTATTTGCGGATTGCTTTTTCGTTTGCGACTGCCTCGAAGGTACAGCAACCGGCGAAACGCTCGATAAATTTGTCGACAAACTGTACGTACAGCAAGACCGATTATACGTAACGAAAGTTGTGGCGACGCTTGTACTTTGTGAACTTTGTCGCAAACTTTCGTACTCTCTGGGATATCCTATTGTACGTCCATAAAGTGTATGATGGGTATGAGTTATCGCCCTGGAAACAGGATCATTGTTGTTGCCCGTTTGTACAAGAGATTCTCCGTCTCGTACGTTCCACTCCGCAGGGCAACATCGATAAATCAAAATTGGAAATGAGACGGAATTAAATCCTCGCAGAAGGAACGATATTCCATTAAAATTGCAGATGAACGGGAGATAGACAATCG
This sequence comes from Heteropelma amictum, assembly GCA_959613375.1. Taxonomy (NCBI): domain Eukaryota; kingdom Metazoa; phylum Arthropoda; class Insecta; order Hymenoptera; family Ichneumonidae; genus Heteropelma; species Heteropelma amictum. The sequence continues at coordinate 21,368,586 of OY390721.1, read as the reverse complement.
TTTGTCAAAGACAACCGATCTCTCTCTTCTTGTTTGTCTTCACATATATATATGCGACTGTAGCTTTTCCCGCAGCTGCGTTACAGAATAAATGATCACAGCGTACTTTTTTTTAATTGAACGGAATTTTATTATACATGGTTTTTTTGATAATTCGGTGAGTCTCAAAACGTGGCTGACAAAGTTTCCTAATTTCTTTCAAATGACTGAATTAAGGAGAACAATGTTAAAAATAGCACAGCCATCCGAAAACCTACGTATTCCTTTGCTTCCAATTTTCCCTCTCATCCGGAAAGTGTGTTTTCTCATCGGCACTTGTCGCACCCTCAAAGATTCGTGTCAGCGGATGATAGGCTCGAGGAAAAGGTGTGATGGAGAGGCTTTTTTTCCTCTTTGCTCTGGTGTAACCGAGTCATTGAGATATCTTCAAAATAAGAGCTTGCCGCCGACAGTAACGGGACATCCGCATCACGCGGTTCGTGAGAAAAAGAACTCATCATGAGTGTGCTGTTTCTTTTTCCTCCCTTACGAATGAACCTTCCATGTTCCTGGACCCTTGGAGAGGACTCGGTTAAAAAAATATACACTGCAGGCATACTTCACAGTGCATGTGTAAAACTTAAAAGAACGGAATAACATACTTTCCAATCCTCGCTATCGGCCAATTTAATGTTCCCTCCGCTCACACTTTTATCCCAGACTTTTTTGCGCACGTGTGGTCCCAGTTGCCAGCTGACCTGCCTAAGCGTTCCAAGTATTAATTCTCATGACCTATCGGTTTTTTTTTCTCACCCTCTTCTTAAAAACTTGAGTTTTATGTCTGGAACAATCCTCTTCGCGTGCCCCGGATGTCTCAACGTTTCACAAAACGGCCGGGGGATACTGATGGAGAGCCAGAGATGGCAATGATTTCACACCAGCTTCCTTAATTGGAAGATGATGTAGCGGAATGACACTCGTATGAAATTATTTTGGCCACTATTCTTATCCCCTTTTTTTTCAACGACTCTTATGCAAATATATTTGAAAGCCCGCGTTTAGTTTCATTCGGCAATTAGGTTTAACGATCTCGACAGTTTAGGTGTCGGAATTTCAACGTTTTTACGACGCAAGTTTGCAACTATTAGACTGTAAAGACCGAAATGTTTAAATGGCCGAAGGGTTTTTCGTATCGATTCCGGTTGAAGGGTTTATCGATTTCCACTTGTACAACCATGGGCGCCCTGATGAATGGAATAGACGCATATACGTATAAATTCGAGTGAAATTTTGGCACAGATTTGTGAACGGGTATTGGTCTTCATTCTTCTTGTTTATTCGTGTGAATATCCGCTTTCATCCACGCGGGAGAGTTTGCTACAGCGAATCCGCACTCTCTCGCGCGCCCCCGCGAAACTCTCGCGAACGCACTGCTAGAGAGAGAGAGAGAGAGAGAGAGAGAGGTGTTGGGATTTTATGACTTATTGACTCTCGTCCGTGTTTACTCCGCGACTACGGCGCGACGTCCACACGGCGCCAAGCAGAAATGCGGACATCACGCTCGCGCGATATAAACCCCTTTCCCTCTTTTCGCATTTTTAGTGGGAGAGGGAGTGAGAGGGAGAAAGAGAGAGGGAGAGAGAAAGAGCCCTGTTTTATGTCGAATTCGCGTGCAAAAGAAATTCAACCGAGAACGGTCCGCGGATCGAGAAAAAAATATGGTAATTAACACTTATTTTATATCAGGTGTATTAATTTTTATTGGATTTGCGAGAATATATTCAAATTACACGCTATTTGGTTTTATGGAAGAATTTTGCGCACGATTACTACTTGAAATAACGAGTCGGAGGGCAGCCATCTTTTTTCTCGGAGGACTTCCTCTTAAAACGAGAAGGCCGCGAAACATTTTTTCTCTCCACTACAGTCGCTGAAAAAAGTATTCGCTTATTGGTTCCTCGGGTAATTAGAAATGCCATTATACGTTTTTTCGGACCGTTTTCGAAAAATATTATAGTTCCCGCTCCTTTCCCGAAATTGACGATCCATCCAATTTATACAAGCCCCTTGTGCTTGGATGCTCAGAGAAGTTTTAAATTCCGAAAATCGAGAAATTTGCTTAGCACTTTGCGAATTACCAACGCCGAATAAACAATTCGAATAGTCGTTCGGAACGATCCTTATTGATTTTTTTGCTCAAAATTTTTGAAAGTTCTGCAAATCTCTCCGTAATTGAATTACACTTTTTTGCAACTCTACAATTTTGAGGCTACACGTATATAATATCGAAGCAATGGTTCGTGAAAAAAAAAACAATTATTTATTCGATTCCCGAGTTGTCGTCGATTTGCGAAATTGCAATGAAACATAAAACCGAGATATAGGTCAGTCATCGGAATGTTCGATGATTCATGCTTCTCGGAGCGTAGCCTCAAAAAAAAGAAAAAAAATTACCAACAATGTTTGACGAAAAAGATGACGTCTAAAAGTACCATCGTCTTTGTGTTTATTCTCTGAATTCACGCGAATCCTTGAGATAATTCGCGGATTTGAAATGACGGTAAAACGAAGGTATGCGTCCAGTGTCTCGATGGCGCCAAAAACGTGACTCACCTGTACGATCTCTCGCTCCTCCCCCTACGTTTCTATCCAACTTTTTTCTCTCATCCGACGTAAAATTTAGAGAAGACGAGCATTTAAGTCATTCCATCGCCGCAATTTGCATTCCGGAGAGTTTGAACGCCAGCATCCATCTGGACCGCGCGACTAATTTCGATTGACAGACCCCGTGTAGCGATGGAAGCTTTAGGCTAATAAAAACCACTAGGAGTCGTCTCTTCGATTCGCGCAATCGCGATGCAGAGAGCTCATGTCAAGTCTGTTCCTTAAATCGAAATCATAGTTTAATTATCTCTCAACGGATCGATTATTGAGTGCGATCATACGAGTTGCTCGGCAACCATCACGAGATAGCAGCGTCGATCGATGACAGAAAGAATGGGGCGAGACGTCAAGAGAAAGTTTAAAATAGCGGCGACGGTGAGTGCAACGTTGGTTTTTATCGAATAACCGATGGGATTAATCCTTTATTGTTGGCGCGATGATTGCATCGCGCGTCGATGGCATGAGTCGCTCTCGCTCGTATCTGTCCCGCAAACGGTAAATACGTAAGCACATATATTTTTTTTTACATTCGAACGTAAGCAAAAGAATGAAATGTCGATGAAAGCGCGCACATCGCGCGCAGGGCGAATAGCATCGGCGGTTTAATTACGTCGATGTTGATTACTCGTATCTTAATTCTTTGGTGGCTGATTGAAGAACAGCCATGCTTCTCACATGCATCATGCTCCGATGGATTCTCGGGTTAATCGAGCGGAATTTATTCCCGACTCTTTCGACATTGTCATTTTTTACGCTGACGGATTGTCCGTTTCTTACGAAGCGTTTTGTCGGGAAAGCTCCAAGAAGCGCCCTGTTGAAACGCTCATAATAATCTCGACATGCGTCTGGTATGATTGTTAGGTGAATGCTTGTTCAAGTAGTGAAACATACATTTCACGCAGGTGTATGTTTTCAAGAGGGAGATGTGACTGTTCGCGATTGTCTGGTTTACTTCCGGTTTGCTGGATTCTTGCGCCAAGGATTCGTGTACACTCCGGGTGGGAGTATTCTTCATATGTGAGATCTATATATCTATATATATATATTTATAGATGTATATACGTGTAGTCTCGAGAGGGAAGAAAAAGAAAGTTGGTACCGACGAAGAGAGCGATGGCGGCTATCGCAACGAGAGGAGAATATGAAAAAAAAGAAGGAATGACACGGGAAAGAGGACTCGTCGCCCTGTGCAAACACTTTTAACCGCGGGCGTTGCGCGTCTTCGTCGTTGATGTCGTCGTTGTAGCTGTCGTACCGTGGATCTTTGCCAGAGCTTATGGGACTGCAACTAAAATGGTGTACCACAGAAAGAGAGCTCGGACGGGTCTTTCTTTACCGCTGTATACTCTCCTCGCTCCTTCCATCTTCCGAGACGACAAAGAGGACGATGAACGAGAAGAATCCTCAGAAGGGAGAAAGACTCGAGGATTTCGCTTAGCTGATGCTGTCGCTGCTATACGTCGTCGTACGTACTTTTCTCTCGTCGAAGCCAGATAAAGATGAAGATAGATGGAGAAAGAAAAAAGAAAAGATATTCAGGATAGAGTACGAGGGAGGATTTGCCGCTTCCGCTGCTTGTTCTTCTAACTTGCTCTTTTACTCTCTCAGTCTGCAGCCTCCTTCTGTTTGCGTCCGAGCTCGTGTTTGCCCGACGCATTCCACCCATCTCTCGTTGCCTGTGCAACGACGTTTCTCACTCATTTTCCCTTCTTTACCGTCTGGCTGTTAATACTCCACCGAGAGCCGGAGATTTTGCCGCACAGCCAGCATAACCACGCGGCGAAGACACCGCTTCTGTTCAACCTACCTCGTCATCCGTCGGTTCCTCTTTCTTATTATTTTTTTCTCGTGTTCTCGTCTTCTCGATCCCTCTCATCCATCCCAAAAACTAATCGCTCGCTCGAATAAATTAGCCGCCATTTCATCAACGTTTACCCGGGACTGCAGTCTCGCCGAACTTGACGCTACTCGACGTGGCGATTATTCACGAACGAGCTTTCGCGAACCACAAATTGGTCGATGATGAAAGTTTTTCGCGGTCCTGACAATTTTTGTAGAGAAAACAAACATTTTCGTCCAGAATACCAACGAAAACTAACGTTCTTCTTAGTTTTCAATTATCATATACGTCCTTACAGAATTATCGCTATTTCTCGAAATTAATTATTGTAATATCAAGTCTTCCGGAGTATATATAGTGTAATTGGTGTAACGGGGATCGGGGCTGAGTAAAGAATTATGAAAACATGTGTCCCATTGCAGGAGGCGCAAATTCGATAAGTTTGTGCAGGTTATTCGTGCGAGCTTTTGATTCGAGAGAATAGTTTGCGCGACTTATCGGAATTCCACGTACTGAGATGAATCGTAACAAAAAAAACGATTACAAAAATAATTAGCGCCGCATCGAACAAGCCATATTTCATTTCGCCACTCCAGCTGATCTCGATCGCAATTGATTTTTTTTTCAAATTTTTCAAATTCATCAACAAGCCTAGTATTCAACCTTCCATTATTCATAACGCATATTTTCATGATTGATAACGACTCTGTGAAAAAATAATTCCGATTGACACGTTTGCCTTATAACGCTGATATTATTATCATTCGTAATTCTTCGCGGAATTGTGCATCATTAGTAACGTGAAAACGTCGAACGCCACGACAAGATCGTGCTCAATGTAAAACTGTTTGGCTCGTTCGTGTGCCTGACAACGTCACCGACATCTCCAGATTTGTCACTGTCCCGGAGCATTCGCGAATTCGTTTGCGATAATCTGCCGATCCCAGGCAAGACGGATTGCTCGGAGTTTTCCGAGACGTGTCGGCAACGACAAGAGTTTCGATGCAGCTTGTACAATCCTCGTTATCGTCGTTCCCGTGTTTCGCAGCCATGCTCCTTCGACCACCCTATAACGGGCACACGTCTTTTGGCCCAACACGGAGACTCGAGAGACAAATCTTGCGGCGAAAATTTTCTGAGAGACATTTCACCGGCATTAAAAATAAAAAGATTAAATTCGCATTTTAACCCAATCGTGCCAACAAATACGAATCCATTACGAACTTTATGATATTCGAGCAAAACTAACCCAATGCGTCACGGGTTATAAATATACAATATCTTTTTAGGCGCAAAGAAAAATAATTTAAATTGCCAATAATGGCGAAACAGATGTTCCCTGTATCCGAGGATAATCATGGTATGTTGATGAAATTTTTGTAATTAAACGGTTGACGTAAAGATTGAACTGTTCTTGAATCATATTGTATCATTTTCACTCACTAGAAAATCATTCCAAAAATTGCTCGTGTGTTACAGGATGAAAAACACTCGTCGGGCTAAAAATAAAGTGACTTTTTGACGATTCGAAGGAATGTTTTCAAATTATTTCTCAAGACTCCGCACGGAGGTTTTGCGATGTATAAATCTGTGCGAAATTTGATTTCTTTATCGTGATCTCTGTCGTCATGTCCATCCTCCGACAGTTCATAGCTCACTCAGTTCGCTCTATTAATACAATGCGCAACCGGAAGTAGTCTCTTCCCCGAAGGTTCTCTCAGGTTGCATATCTCTCTTATGCAGCTGGTAATAGCAGCATTAACGCACATATAAAAGTCAGAAGTGTCTTTACCGAGAAACGTCGGCGATTAATGTGTATATAAACTCTAGGAGTATAGATAATCACCGATAATCCAAGTAGCGTGTGCGCGATGTACGCTAGAGATCGAGATCTAATCTGGCCTTCATCTGAAAGCGCCAACCGCCAAGCGCTTCGTCTACTACCGTTCGCAATGATTTTTTCTTTCTTTCCATCAATACTTTTTCACTCTACAATTTGTTTATTTTTATGACGAAGCCTACTTTGACGCGAGTTCCAGAAGTCCGAGCGCGGAGCACTCGTGTTTTTCCGACTCAACAACGATCACGATCGCCACGACCATTTCATTCGCGCACGAAAATAACCTCGAGTACTTCCGCTATTTGATACACGTAACACCTAATTAAGGTTGTTCGGTCGAATTGAGGATCACGTTTAAAACCCTGATTTTTTAAATCTAATCGAAAGAGTTGACCTTGCTCGACAGGGCTGCAAAAATTTTAAGTTAATTTACCATGTAGTTTGGGTGTAATTAATAAATAACTTCACATTGCTCTTATAAGGCTCAGATGACACGCCAGCTATCGAAATTTCGATATACACGAAAAATTAATCGTTTGAGGGCCAAAAAAAACTTACCACGATAATAAGGTAGGTTCGCTCCCTAACGTGCAGAGAGATAATCAAGTTGAGTCTTTGTCATTATTTCGAAAGAAGCTTATATTTACTTATGCAACAATTTAATTTATCATAGCTTTTATATGGTTAAATTGTTCGTACATAAATCTAAATCACGGATGAAATTTGACTTGGACCAAACTCGACCGAACTACCTTAATCGCTAATTCTTCATTTTCGCACGTGGAATTCGAGAGGACGAGGGTCAATACGATTTAATCCTGGAAAATCCTTTAATCTCATCGATACAGTGAGAAATCTTGGCAACATTTTTTGGATTCATGTATTATGAAAAATATGGCTCGTTTGTCTCTGTGGAGGCTGCGGAACCTGATCGAACGCAAAGTATAGGATACTTGTACGATATCCTACGTGTTGATTCATACACGCTTTTGGAGAGGGGGGACTGCAGGAAATTGACACTGATGCATGCAGCCCTATATTATTCCCACCCTTATTCAAAAATGATCGTATGACAGTAGGCCTTAAGTGCACAGGTTCGATTCTCAGAAGGAACGGTCTCTTTGCTTATCGATCGATGCCGGCAGCCGGTGCACGGTTAAGCAATCGCCGATTCGAGTAATGGACACGTTCAATATTGCTTAACACGCTGAGCGGTTGACAAAGCCGCATTCTAACCGCGTGTCTATCCCTGTGAATTTCTCTACGTTCATAACTCGTACATAATGCATCAATTTTAATTCACATTAATTTTAAATTTAAACATAATGTAATTTTGTATCAGCGATCACATGATTGTAAATAAAGTATACATTTAGTCGTCAGAGGGATGACTTTTTGATTTTCATAAAAAGTCGATGCGCATTTTCAGGACCTTTAAAAAATCGTAGTACAACTTGCTTTGTAGAATAATACGCCATTACAGTTCCACGATTCTGTAAAATACACCGCTGTAGCGTGTGTAATGCGATGGATATTCAATCGAGTGAAATTTTGATTGAATTCGCAGGAAAAATCGTGAGTAGCGTATACGAGTATTCTTTACGGGCATAGAGAGGACATTAACCTCGAACAAGTACTTTTGTCATCGTATACCGCGATCACGTTAATCAGTGATTTTAATCGCGATTTCAATCGAATTTTGAATCGATGAATGTTTGTACTGCGACTCCGCAAATAAATTTTCTCGCCTTTTCTCTCTCTCTCTCTCTCTCTCTCTCTCTCTCTCTCTCTCTCTCTCTCTCTCTCTCTCTCTCTCTCTTTTGAATCTTTCAATAGAGCAATGTCTCCTCTATTTACCGTTAAGCCATTGATAAAAGTGTGTACAGAAACACGCGATCGTGCCGGTTATAATACATCGTTTTTTTCTGATATGTGTGGTTGGTGTAACAGCAACGTGCGCAACGTCATCGATGCTTTCAGATAGGTAAGACGGAACAAATAGGAAATCGTGAGAGGACATACAGACCTGATAAAAATGTATCGATTGCGAGTGAAATCGTTTTTTTTTTATACGAGCAATATCCTTCCGTGTCTGAATATTCAAGTACAAGATGATGTTGAAGATTCTGTGATTGCACTACTTTGGCTTTGATTTAGGGAGAAGTGAAAATCCATCAGTGGAGCCTAGCGTTGCGTGGGAGAAACAGGCAGCCATTGACGATGCTGCGATCTGTCTCATCGCAGCTGCGCGGTATTCGCGATACGATTCAAGCGCTGCGATAAATGGGGTGAATCGTCATCATTATTGGTGAACCAAGATAATTATTATTTCTAACAAAATGGATTTACAAATTCAAAATCGTCAATTCTAAAACTCGATTCTGAATTTTTAACGGAATGAACTCTGATTTATCTATGGCTAATTGTTATTACTTGCAATTAGTCGAGATATTCCATAGACGTGGACGATTTATGAATTACGATAATACGATAACGAGAGCACGAGTTGAAAGAAAAGCGGGAACGAGAGAGAGAGAGAGAGAGAGAAAAAAGAGAGAAGTTGAGTGACCGCAGTTGCATTTGCCGGACGTCGGTGTGCGTAACATTCGACTGCATAGTTTGTCGCGCAATCTTATCGTCACTGCGCAGATGCTCAAATTTATAATTGCCTATTAATTCGGGAGAAAAAGGGCAAGGGGGAACACGAATCGTCAAAAATGTCGAATGAACGACTCACAATATTCTCGATCACCGATCGCAGTTTCACGTTTTTTGCAGATATTTTGAAACGCAACTTGTTTCATTTCGGAAGCACTCCGATTTTGCATGTTGAAAGGATATTTTCTCATTTCGGTAGGGATTTTGATATCTCGAACTTTTATTTTATTTTCTGAAGCTCTCTTACGTTTTTTACGTGTTTTATCGCATTTATTATCGGTCTCCCACGGTTTCCCTCCGCGTTTTCTCTTTTCTTGTACATCTCAAACACCTCTTGCATCACACTGGGAACAATAGAGCTTTCATCACGTGTGTCACTCGGACGATATTATCGATGAGAAGTTGTCGTATCCGAAGTAGGTGTATTTATATTTATGTAAATATGAGGGAATCCGTATCTATTCGACAAGGGTGTGATTCTCACTGGGTAGGATTTTGATTCTAATTGTGGGGAGTATTAACGTGTTTTATTTGAGACTTTTATCGTTCCCTCTTTGACTCTCGGAAAGCCCGAATCGATATTAATTGATAAAATTCGTATTATTGCATTTTGGGACCGGAATATTGGGTTTCCGATGAAATACCCGTGTGTTTCGTAATCAGCGGAAGAAAATACATCGATGTAAACCACTAAAAATCGTTTTTGAAATCCAAAATTTTTCGCCATTTTCTGCCGGATTGATATGATTCACTTAAATGTTTGCCATTTTTTTTTCGTTCAAGATAGATACCTCAACTTGCTCTTATTCTCTTCGCAATTGTTGAGGCTTCAAAATCCCATTTGGTTCATCGAGATATCTTCATTTTTCGATTTTTGGCAGAATTTTAAAGACGGACCTCCGATTTCTGCCAATTTTCTCATACATACCCCTTTGCGGTCTTTTTCGCGAATTTTCAACATCGTTTTTGAGAGTGAAGGAATTTAGCTATCGACATTTAACTTTCACCGTTTTTTAAGTCTACTCAAGGGCTTTTCAAAACACCCCCGATAAATCTATGTAGCGTGATTTGAAACGCAGTTATGGCCTTTTGAAAATTCAGCTTTTCATCGATTCTAGAAAAGTAGCGAAAAACGACAAATTTTTTTTTTTTCGAATTTTCGATAATTCAACAGCTTGTTCCGTCGCAAATTTTCCGCCGATTACAAAACTCATCGAGTTTCTCGCGAAAACTCGAAATTTCAGTAAGAAAACGCAAAAAATAGTCGAATTCAAGCAAAAACGAAACATACGCGTGCATCATTCTTTTTTAAAACAAAAACGATACTGTTGATAATAAATATTTTGGTATCGTAAGGAAGATCGTAAAAACGTTGAATAACGATAATGGTATTTGGCCCGATGGGAAGGTACTTCCTGTAATGAGAGTCAATAATGAAACTGGTGAGAATCATACGCTTGTGGAATTGATACGAAATGCCTCATATACGAATTATGTATCGATCGATATCGAGAGAGACACTCGTTTTTTCAAGCAATGGCGTAGATTTTCCTGTGGCCAGGAAATATTCTCGTGCAACGGCACATTTGTCAGAGTTATCCAGAGGCCTCCTTCATTCCCTCGAAAACGTGTTCCATAAGAAGATTTACGAAAGATTACATTAGTAGCACAGATATATATTAGATAACAGCATCGAGGTGAAATTCCTCGGGCTACTCAACTGTACTATATAGTTTTGCTGAGAATTCTCGATATTCGCAAAGTCATGTTGCCGGGCGCACTTGGATATCTTTAACGCGTGTATATACCTTTCAAATGTGCTTTTCGTTATCGAGACATATTGTATTATCATTATACACACGATAGTGGTTCGATAGAGAAACACGAGCGGAAAAACTGTACGCTTATCTGGCGATAACAGAAAAAAATTGGTCCACGTTAAATCCAACGCCGGAAGACTGGAATCTTTATACCATTTTGTTGCGTTCTTTCGATCCTCGAATTCACGTAACTCGCCTCGAAGATATGTACTCTCTTTATTGTTGAACAGATTTCGGTGGACGTTTTCATTTGTATTTTACCATCGCGGGTTTCGCGGCATATCAAAAGACGACGAAAAATATGAATAAAAAAAAAACGAGAAAGAAAGATGAAGAAATATTTTTCTAACAGATAACCAGCGTTTTGCATTTACGATGTATGGATTTATCGATACAAGATCTAATGAAAAGTTGCGTTCTCTTTTTTGTGCAGAAACGTGTTTTTCGATTCGAAAACGCCATCCCGGCTGTTTTTTCACTTGCGCAAACCGTTTTAATGAAAATCGAATGGAAATCTCGTGGAACTCTCCGCACTTTGAATGGACAAGAAAATCCATTTACACGTGCGATCTCTCGAATCGGCATTGTACAAACATTGAAATACACGGATAATGTAGTCATACCACTTTACCCTGGCGCCGTCTTCTAACGCGTCTATTACCTGTTTGCAAATATTTCCTTGTCGAGTTAGAGCATTTCTCGACTATCTTGGTTTAATGCACCAACTGTACATTGCGTGGTGTTATCTTTTTCACAATTTTCGAAAACCTCATGCGCACTGTCCTCATAGGATATCGCATAGACTCGAAAAATTCTGTGATACTTTTGGTAAAAAAGGACTCGTTCGATTCATCAGCTTTAATAATTTATAGACTCTGAAGCCCATTAAGTAAAAATAAATGAGTATTCCAAAGTCAAAAATATTCTGGATGAATTGAAGCCTACAGATTTTGCGATGCCTCATTTTGAGCTGGTCACTGGGATCAGCTTGAAAAGGTATCTCAGGTACTCTCGAAACATTGACAAATCGATCAAAGTGATTAAAAAGTTAAAAAGTAATTAGCAAAATAATTTGCAAATTTGAGAATATTGAATTTGAAAAAAGAGCCCTGTTTATGTGTTTTCAAAGGATCAGAAGCCAAATTTTATTAGATATACTTTTTCTGAAGAATTTATTAATTTTTAAACTTTGCATGAGATGAGAAACACTCGGGAAAAAGACGATTTTGTAATCCTAAAGAAAAATCATCATTGGAGAAACGAAAATCAAAATCAATTGGCAGATCAGGGCTATGGCGGGGCACTCGAATTTTTATCAAGCAAAAAAAGTGCCGGTGAACGAAGAATCTCTGACAAATAGCTTCTCAAATCATACTGCTGGATGCGAAAAATTGTATGGAACGATGTTGACAAGGCCAGCTACTCATCTGCGGATAGATTACATCTCACGTGTGGTCATTACCATTGAATCTTTGCGAGAAAAAAAAAGCTATTTCTCTTGCGATGAACTTGTGAAATACTTGAACCCTCTCGTTTTCTTCCTTGAGCGATGAACAATACGCGACGTGGCCATATACACGTTGTTATTGTTGCAGAGTGGATCCCACTTCTTACGAGTCTTGTCGGCGAGATAAACACTTTTATGCGTACAGCCGCGCGATTCATTCGCTCGTTTTCTTCCTTTTCTCTTTTGTTATTCCAATGGAAAAGTTGGTGTGTACCAAGAGTGTCACAGAACTGTTTTGCTTTTGCCAACAGTCCATGACTGCTGATGCTGTGCGGTGGGTCCATGGGATCAGCACGTTTATAATTTTTGCTTCCGAACAAAAGTCCGTATGCCTTTAAGAACCAGCTGTTTTATGAAAAAATAAAGGACATGTAAAATGTTTTCGCTGCCACCGATTATTATATTTAAAAAAAAATCTGGTGCAGATTGATAATTTTTTTTTATAGGCAAGTCATTCGCTGACAATTTTATTGAGGAAGCTGTTGCTGTACCTAGCTGTTGGAGGTGATTTTACAAAAGTGACAATTTCGAGATTGAGAACAATGATGCTCTTGTTTTTTTATTACTGAAAATGAAGCAATCTTTGTGTGAAAATTTAGAAAAAAACCGATCGGGAAATAAAAACGATCGAATACAAACGAAAAGTCGAGTCATCCTTGAAAAATTGCATTAGCGATCAATCTAAAAAAAATTTCATAGGAAAGCGAAAGATTCCAGCAAGGATGTCTCGTTTAGGACCTGCGACAACAAAAAGAATGTAAAGTAAATTATTCCGTCCAGATGTTATGTGATCGGGGCAGTTTTTGATATATTAGGAATTCTGAAAAAATATAATTTCAAGACGAACCCGACGAGGAAAGGCGAAAGATCGAAAGAAAAGGAGAGAAAGAGTGACAAGAAACGAAAAGCGACAAGAGGGGTGACAGGGTGAGAAAAAAAGTAAGAAAAGTGCAAACCGGTGTCGACTCTACTTTGTTAAATTTATCACTGGCTTGTGCCAATCTTTAATTTCTTGATGTATTTTATCCACTTCGACAGACTTACGCAAATTACCGTCCAATACATATCGGACATTCCACGTTAATTCGCCACAGATCGGACCACGTTACAAACGCCAAAATACTTTGGGCATTTTTGAAAACGTCGGAAAGAAAATAACACAAATTCTGAGTCGAGAAAACTCAAAACTGAGAATTTCAACAACTAAAAAAAGTATACAGAAAGCCGATCGGTGTTACTTCTTTTAAATTGAACTTTTCGATAAATAAAGTGGTGAAAAATAATTATTTCAATTGGAAAAAATCACAGCACAAATTCTTATATCTCGACGAGGGATTTGGGATTGTTGGTGGCCAGAGTCGTAAGAGTCTGAAAAATTATTATCCCAAGAGTCAAAATTGGAGGTCCCGACGATCGGATGCTTGTCTAACCGACGTGGAATGCCCTATACGTATATACGCATATATATTGCGAACGAAGCCCGACGAGTGTTTGAGGAAACCGACTTCGCGATATTTCTGCAAATTTTTTAAAAGAAATCGTCCATGCGGCACAGACAACATGATACATGGGTAAATTCGCGAAACACGAAATTCTTCGTGACAAAAAACATACGTCCGAATCTTTACTGCGCTTCAAAGATCAGGCTAATCGATTCCATCGTAACCGGATTGGTAATTTCGATCAAGCTCGGTTTACTGGGTACGAGCCTTGCGAAAATTTTAAATTATTACTACTCTGGAAGGTTTACAAGTTTTTTCACTCTCAGAAGTGATTCGATACTTCTCTTTTGACTTTATTTTGTATTTTACAGTTTTATGGAAATGTCCGAATCGTGAATTATCCCGAGTGTGAAGTGATCTTATCGTACATTCAAATTTGAGAGACGAAATTTAAAAAAAATACACAGACAATTTACTCGAGTTGTGAAATATAAAGTTATGCACAAGCAAAACGTTGATTTCCATTAATTTTTCGCAAAAATGATTTATTGAAAAACAATCAATCTTTGTCTAAAGTCGTCGGATCATAAGAAACCAATCATTTAGAAGAAAAAACGAAGACCCCTGTACTTGTGAATAATCAATTTTCTTTATCAATTTGATTTTGTTTTCCCGAATGAAAATGATCACCAGATGTCCGAAGTCACACAAAATCCTGAAATTATTCTCGAAAAGATCGATAAATAGTCAATTTGTGGGAAGCCACACCGTTATCGCAAAACTTTCCTCGCTAGTGCCCACGTTTAATAACGAAAAATACCGTCTATTAAATGACTTCATAAATCAATTAGTAACAGGGCATCATAAAGACTGTAAATCGTCTGGACGTTATCGTGGAGATCCTTTTGATCACCGCGGATGAAATCATGCTTGTATTTAAGTACTCGCCGGATTTTCACGTTCTTTTTTACGAGCTCACGCTTTCGCAACTATATTTCGTATTTTGATGAGCGCGAATCCAATCGATGGAGGACTTTGATATCGTTTTAACGTTCCGGGAATAATTGTTTCGTAACAAATCAGCCAATTTATTCGAATCTGTCTTTGTTGATAAATCGCGTGCAACTTTCTTTTTTCGTGCGGGTTTGAGTAAACTGTTACCTGAGACTCTACTTGTTTGAAAAATACGGATACCACTCGCTACCAGAAGACAATAACCGGCACGAAAGAAGGGCCATGTTGAAGACGTAAAATATGAGTCCAACTTTGTTCCTAATACCTCGTGGCCCTCTCGACCTAACTGTTATAAACCCAACGACTTTGCGGGATACCCACCCACATAGACCGAGAGTCACTAAAAGACCGGGATGAAGGTGTCGAGGTAAAAATTCAATGTCTCGCCCTGCGCTCTCTTCGGAGTTCCAAGCGGTAATTGAAACGTTTCCTCGAAACAAACAGCGGATTCTATTCAACACTTTTCGCGTTTGGAGTGTGAAGGCTGCCACACGGATCGAGTCAAAGCATCTCACTCATCTCTGCGATAGATCGTTTTACACACTGGAATCCTTAAATATTTTCAACTCCTTTGGTTTCATCCTTAGAAATAGAGGATGAGAGCGAGATGGAGAGCAAAAAAATCGCCGAAAGAGATTGCCATCGAGATAATGAGCGACCGGTTCTCAATCAGTAAAGTTCTTAAGTTCTCGCACTTTTATAGCCAAACTCCTCGTCTTGATGTCGAAAAACCCTCGTCAATAGTGTACAAAAAGAGAAACGTAAAATGGCGTCTTGTAAACATTAAACGGATATTTCAACGTCTATTATGCGCGAAGCTTGAGTGTCGTCTCCATCTTCGGTCCCTTTTCCACATCCCAGGTCGAATTGATGAAGGAACGACATTTCGTGAATAAAAAGAGCTTGACTAATTCGTAATTCATCATGAAATCTCGGGGATTTAGTTGGGGCTCGTGAGAAAGCTGTGGACCACACGCGCAGCTATATTGGACAAGCAAGAATCTCGTAGGTAATTTTCGATGCGGAGGGCACGCGTTTACCTCGTAAAACAGCTATATCCAATACTCTTATGGGAATTATTCGCTGGAGCAGCCACCTCCTCGTATTATGATCCAATAAAACTTTTACCTATTGGTTCTTCAAAAAAAATTGGTTACAAAAAAAGAACGAATATATAGTTTCGAAATTTTCAAAAACTCATTGCCATAAGAAGAGAGTTATTTCCCCCCATACGAACCTATTCTCCCTCTTTTGAGGGTGAAATACGGCGAAAAGCAATTAAAGTGATGAAATAAAAGAGAAAGAAAAAAGTATATTGCACACGTTCGCGACAGTGTGGGCATCTCTTTTATCTGCAGGAGATGCAGGCATACGAATAAACGTAGGAGAGCACCTGAAAAAGGAAAAGAACGAGGCAATGACGTTTTTGCGGTTAGCTCGAGGATTTCGCGGGTTCTCAGTTCATCCGATGGCATCGATTCTTCGCGCTTTAAATATTTGTTTCTCGCACAGACTCGACCTTCTCCATTTTTTTGCGTACATGGCGTAACTAAATTAGCTTTTCAAAATCGAGACGTCAAAACTGAGCTAAATATGTTCTTGCAGAGATAAACAGAGTGGGTTTATGGTTGGACGAAAGAATCGCTGGTTAGGCGCGGTTGGGCACCCAGTGGTGAGATTCTTCTTCGCCACCGTGACGACGATGATGAACCGAGCTCCTCGTCTATTGCTCCAAACGTACGAGAGTGCGAGTATCGCTCACGCGGCAGTTTCAAATTGCGACATTACTCTGCGTGCAAGTTGCGCCTTCCGTTATTGCTCCGCAGTTGGTGCGGATAAAAAATAACAATCACAAAAATGAGATGAGAGTGAGAATGATTTTATAAAGGCGTAAGGGCTGCCAGCGTTTCATGACCGCAAACTGATTAAATGTGGTCGGGCAAAACCGGCGTTTCTTGACTCTCTTACGGTCACTGGTACTGCGTAGACATGATATACACGTACGTTGAGGTCTCACGTGTTCGACCAGCTGGAAGTTGGAGCACGGGCAACCGCGAACCCGACGCAATTCCTCGTTGTTCGTTAGAAAACGTTTGAAAAGTCTGAACCAATAATAATGATAATGCTCCCTCCGAAGCTCGAGATTTTATAATTATAGGCAGGTTTCTCTAATCACTTTCTTTCTGCCACGAAACAAGTACAATTTGACGAAACTAAAATCGTTTACATGGCCTGAAAAAAAGATCGTTATCAATCCGGATGAATTCGACATCGTAATTTTCACAATGAAATTCACGTTATTCAGGTACCTACAGATACGCTTTTTTTTAACACAACGCTCGTCGTATCTCGTACTTTGCCTAGTTCATTCGTCCAGATACTTTGGACCTCGCATAGGGGCGTTAAATGATGAGGTATGTGACAGATAAAATGATCGAAAGAATGAGAGAATCGAGCGGAATGTACGTTAGAAGCACTTGTGATGAGATAATCGTTGCCGATTGGAATTTTGAAATGTGTCGCATATTCCGAGGCGATTGAAATTCTTGATACAGGGAAGTATCATGCTAGATTTAATTGATGATTATCCTGAAAAAAGTTCTAAGAAAAACAAGCCATGGCGATCCACCAGTTTGCCTATCGCGATCTTATAAATCATTTGGACCCCACATCGAAGCGTTTCAATGATTTTCGTTCGAAAAATTTGGATAAATATAGATCGAAAGTTATCACAGATACAAGTATTGTCCATTGATCAAAGTTCCATGAATCGAAACCACAGTGAAATATATACGTATACAGTTTACTTAACATTCTATTTTCCGATCATTGAGCTTACGAATGATTGTCCAATTTGCATTATTTACTTAGGCATGTGCAAGCAAATCGGTGCCAAAAAAAATACGTGTCTGTGAGATCGCCGATCCTGATTTCACTTTGGTTCTTCCATGACTCTATGGAGAAGCACGAATAGGATTCATTTCGAGGATCGACCTGCCTGAGGTGCGGCACTGAATACGCAGGAGGGTCAATGTTTGAGATCACGGTAAATATCGCTGGATCTCTCAGCGAGAAAATTTCCGGATTATTTATTCAAACAGAAGGAAAAAAAGCCCAGAGTGCAAAGGTCTTCTCTCCGCGTTTGCAATTGTATCATTTTCTCTATACAATATTGCGTATCTGCCGTAATATACATGTCTTTTCCACGTGCCTGGTCCATATATCCCTGTTTTTATTGGTTTCGTGCGTAAGGTACGGGCAACGATGTTCGTCTTTTTCTCGTTAACACTTCGTGGAGAATAGAAAGATTCAGGATCGGAGAGTGCGAGCGATAAGAGCAATTCACGTATGATTTAATCTCACGACCAGAGAGTCTCGGTTACTCGCGTATATGCACGATTGAAGGTGTTATAAATATCCCTCATTGGGTCAGATATGTGGTCAGCTTTCGTGCGCCGAGATTTTCTCGCGTGAAGAAACGGTTGTTCGTCAAGTTACCGCGCTGCGCGCTGCATTCTAAATCTTTATGGGGCACATAAAGTCGGCAGTCGCTTTCGTTTCATTGAAAATCACTCGTGTTTATTCAAACGTTGTGTTTTATCGCTGATGCACGATACCCTCGTACTTTATGGTCACTTTTCTCCGGTGTTACCATTGTTCATGACCGCGAGCCAGGAATCTCGAGGCGATCATGAGCCGCGAAGTTGAGCTCGAATACGGCGCGAATGCAGTGCATTTTCGTTGCGATTTCGCCGGCGATCGTCGTGAATCTGTATGAGAATCTCACGGCGAGTTGATACAAGGCCGTAAGTTGGAATAATCCGCCTGTTGAAAGCCGCTACTTGGGGCTCTTTGTCGGAGCTCCCGAGTCGAAGGTTGCCATGTTGATATCTGTACGAATCGGGCAAGCGGAGATAAAATTGACACGTCATATGGACGTGGCAACGATGCTAGTCGATACACCGACACCTGTATACCTCTCTGGGTTGAAGATCGATGATCCGTTATCGGTTTTAAAAAAAGCTGGTAAATTCCAATTGGTAGATACAACTTCACTCGTTCGGTTAGTTACACTTGCTGCACGGAATGACCGATGGCACTCGGACGTTTACCGAGACAGTCCATCGAAATTCCGAGTGTTTGTGCGTTTCAGTGTTTTTTCCATTGGGAAATAAAATCCTGCGAGATTTCCATGCCGTAAGGACCATCCCAAGAACAAAGGGTCCGGTTGCATTGTTCCGTATGATTTACGTCGCTGTGCTACGCGAAGCACACGTCTTGGCGTACTCTACTCTTTGGAGGCAGGTAACTTCTCGTACAGCTTGCTAGAACGAGGATCTAGCGATCCTGCGGACGTGTCTCTGCGTCTCTCTCTCTCTCTCGCCCTTTTTGTAACGACTAATTAAGAGGCAACCCTGATTTTCATCGTCTTCTGGGACCTGTTCTTCCTCTTTCTCTCTTTTTCTCGCTCATTTTCCAATTCTCTCAATCCTCTGGCTTCCCCAGAGACAGACACGACTAATATAACTTTTCAGGGCTCCCGACGAACCTTGTTCTCCTCTGGGGTCAGACTTTTATCCTCTTCGGGAGTGTAGGCACAAACATTTTTTCGTAGGTAGCCGGCTGCTTCAGCGACGCACATACACATAATTTCCGCCCAAGATTGGTCTCGATACGACGAACACGCCTCGCTATGATCAAACGCTCCGCTCTTTATATTCACTGCGAGCTTCAACGACACGAGAGTCAAGCTTCTTTTTTTCAGGAAATGTTTCACTCAATGACGGAGAAATCGTCGCGATCGGAGCGAAACATCCGAGATAGCGCATCCGATGCATTCCGGAGGACGTGTCGAAATTTTACGGCAAATAAGAGAAACAAAGCTCTCGGATGTACAATTTATTTCGGTTAGTTTGTTTCCGGGATTGACGGTATTTTACCGAAAGCCTGAAGGAATGCCTGATGAAAACCGTAGCGCGTGTTTGGTGATATACAAACTGAAATTTAGATGCTTCGGTAAAAACACTGTGAACCCTCAGTGAAAACATTCTAAATCGTCAAAAGACGACCAACACTTTGGGGATTTTTGAAAATTTTGCGAAAATCGGTACGAAAAATTCCCACATAAATGCTCCAATATGCCGACGAGTATCGAGATCGCTTCTGTTTCGTAGTAAATAACACGAAACTAACAACGTCGATAATTGAAACAATAATTTTTCGATTGTTCATCCCGACGGCCATTGCTAATTTCCCCTTTGCTGTCTTAGCTCAGGATGCGAAACTTTTATAATTGGTAGAAATATTTTAAAGACCCTCCAATGTCCGGTTTCTCTCGATATTATTGATTCAGAATCTTCAGAGGCTGAGATGAGAGTGGCGAAAGTCTGATGAAATCAAGACACGTTATTCGGCGAGAAAGATAGGAAAATCAAAGGTGGTCTCGTAACTTTATATATTTATGTATTATAGATTATGTCCATATACGTGGACAAGCAATTTTGAACTTGGAACTTGGCTTGTGTGGTCGAAAAAAAAATACCCCACGAGTCTCGAGTCTGAGAAAGAAGAGTCTGCGGTACGGAGTACATTCGCGTATGTGTGCGGCTGTATGTGCGTCATGCTGACTCGTCGTGCCGCGAGTGCTCGTCACGTTGATTGATAATTAATTATTGTGATTTGCGCGGCAGGGGCCACAGATCGCATGGCACTGCCGTTTTGTCACCACGCTCTATGCTCGGTGGGGGCGATTCTCCGTTTCTCTTTTCTCGATCTCTGTCCCTCTTTCTCATTACTGATTATTAAATTCCTCCCCCTCTCCCTCTTGTATTATCCACGCAGTGGCAAAGCGTTCATTTCGTAACGAACATTATTGTCCGTACCGATGAACTGACGGAGAAAGAAGATCTTTCGGTCGTCCGGCGGTTCGCTTTGACCAGACGTCGTCAGTATCGCGACCGCAACGAGACGAAATACGACATTATTACTCCTCTCTCTCTCTCTCTCACTCTTTTCTTATCCTCGTCTTTCCTCCTTCTATCTCTTCTCACTCATCCTCTTTCTCTCTCTCACTCTCTTTGGCGTCTCCTCACTTGGCCCTCGACTTTTGGAGTGAAATCATTTGTTCAATCCGTATTTATTAGTTTGCGACATCTCAACACGTGACACGTCATATAAATTGTGGAACGTGGAAGGTCTCTGTCTAATAAACAACAATCGTGAAGATCCGAACGAATCAGCAGCCTCGAGTGTCGGTGGTGCGGATAAAAAATATCGCGATTCCACAGAGTGTATACGATTGTCTGCAAATAATTAGCGAGAGATTTTTTTTTATACGCGGAGTATTCCGCGTCGGAAAATTCTTTTAACCAGCGTCAGTCACGCGATATTGTCGACGAGAGGAAGCGCGCACGTGCCAGCCCCCTCGCGATACCGGATAAAATAATTAATTGTCAAATAGCTGAAATTTATTACGTTTTTAATAGCTTTTGGAGCTAATTTGAAATTTCGCCGGGCCGCAAGTCGACAAAACGAGTGCGGAAGGCGAAATTATTCTCGAGTAATCTCGGGGACGAGGTCGTGAATACGGTTATCAAATAGACGAATTTCTTATCATTCGTTGAAACATATTGAATGAGAAATATGTAAAATGATGAAAAGAATTTAATTGACCCGGAAAAACGAACATGTAGATAAATTTCATAATCGTATAATTACACCGGGAAACTCGAATCATCGTTCCCTTAATTTTTCTTCCTTTTACATCCATTCATTTTTCTTCCAATCGTCTTTCATCAGTGATTCCTTTATGACATATTTCCCAACTTTTGTATCAATAAAAATATTCCTGAACATTGGCAAAAATGATCCAGTCATTTTCGGCGTACATTTCGAATTACATTTGCATGAAAATCAATGATTTTCCATTCCTAATTCACCGTGTTTCACTTCGGTATTTCAAAAATACGAATGGACAGTGAAAACGGTGATTTATAATTAAAATAAAATTTTCAGATCTACCCGACGGATCGCGTGTGCCCTGAGAAAAAATTAAATGATTACAACCGAGCGGAAAATAATTACGAGGCTAATTTACAGTGTGAGCTCGTCAGCACGAGCGTTCCTCTAATTAAATAACTATTGAATTACTCCAATTTCCATATTTCCGTTTCATTGTTCGTTATGTCCGAGTGGATAAATAACCTTAAAGTTCTAGGCCACTTTCAACGCGCACGAACCTACGGAATTACATTAATTAACACTGTATAGCGATGTAATGGGGCCCGGAACGTACAATGGGACATTGGCATCTCACTTCCTCTCTCGCGTTCTCTTCTTGTTCTCTTTTTCTTTCCTTTTGCTTTTCACCCTTGCTCAATGAAAAAGATGGTGGCGGTATTGGGTGAATCAACGTTCGTTTGTGCTGTGTGGTCGCATCTCGATGGTAATCCCCACAACGGTGGCACGCGTCGCTCCTCCTCACCGAAGACACATTAGGAGAAGAAGGAGGAAAGGAAGGAGTAGGAGGCTGGGGAGAGAGAAAAGAGATCAGCATCACTCGGAGTCTGCGACTAAGCCACGGCAAATCACGCGTGTGTTCGCTATTTCATATAATACATAAATATATATATGTAGTATGTGGGAGTCTCGATGTATATCGTAGCTTCGGATCTTTTTCAATTGTTACTATTCTCTGCCTCCATACATTTTATTATATTCATCGGGAGCCTTCCTTCCCCCATACTCTCTTCTTTCGAGACAAATATCTACAATTTCATCAATTTTTTCTCAATCTACAAATACCCACAAGACAAAAAAATATATATCCGGACTCGTACGTAATCGTTACTTTCATTATTATATTCCAATGTAAACATAGCAATTAAATTCTTAATAATTATCATTAATTTATAATATCGTTGTGTATGATATAATGTACCATCATAATTATGTTGTTTTTCGAAATTGCAGAATATATGCTTTATAAACGAATATGTATTGATTTATTTATATAGTTACATTTTTCATAATTATTATTAATTTTTATATTTTCGCTTATGTACAATATATGGCCAATAGAGAGAGTGAGAGAGAGAGACGAGAGAACCCTATGGATCTATACATATATATTAATAGAATAACGTACGAAGAGTAGGGGGTAGGGGCATCTCAATCGTTCTTTCTCTCAAGTGCCATACACAGTAATAACAGCACGTATAAACGAGCGCGAAACACACGATATCGTTTGTACGTGCATTTACTTACGATATGTCATGTACGTGTATGTAATTTATTTACATATATATATACATATAGTATATACATGTACATTGGTGTATATGTAGACTTATGTATACGAATATACGAATATGTACATCGAATATAGCATTTACATGATGGGAGGAGAGGAAAAGTGAGATTAAGGGGGGAAAAAAAGGCAGAGAATATTGCTGGTGGGGAAGCCTCGTGTATGATACGGATGGTGGGATATGCCGGTGTTGATAGAGTGGGGGTAAAACTCTAGGCGAAGAGGAGAACTCAGGCAAAGCCACCAGGTAAGCGACGACGACTTACCACTAGTGGGGCTGACTCGCGCGCCTCCGTGTGCCACCGTTACCGATCTACTCTCCCTCTTATTTCGAGTTCTCAGGAAACTTGCTTTCCTTCGACTTTTCTCATTTTTCTTCAATCGCAAAGTGAATCCGAGCGAAATCTTATTCCCACGATTGTCGATCTCTCCTACATTTTCTCTCTTACCCCGCACTACCGGCGCCACTTCCATTCCCGCAATTAGCCACTTAAATTCCGGCCAAAGTAACCCGAGTGACATCCCAAGCGGGATATTCGTGTGCCTCTCGTTTTGCCTCTTTGATAATCGATGCGAAGATAGGCTCGGAAAAAAGTATGGATTAATCAATAAAACAAAAAACAAACAAATTAGTGCTCTTCGTGCATGAGTGTCTGTTTATTTCGCCTTTTTTCTCAACTTTTCTCTCGTGTAGAGTCAACACTCTCTTCTCTAGCTCTCCAGAGACGAGAGTGCATCGTGAAACGAGAGAGAAAAAGAGCGCTCTGTGGAATACGTTTTTTTTTTGACTTTCGGATTAACGTGAACCTCGTTGCCAAAGTGGATTACCAATAACACTGACCTACATATTTTTGTATGCAAATCTATATGGTTGTAGTGTTCGAGTGCTTGCTCCGAAATGTTATTACCTTTTATTCATGCCTGAGGATCATCCTGGGAGGATAATTGTGGGTCCATCTTTTAAGACCATCGTGTTTTGCTATTTCGAAAACGTTGCGATATCGTCGTGAGCAAAAAAAAAGAAGATTGACGTTCGATTTTGTGGTGTAACTTTGTGTTGGTTTTATCATCAATGGAACTCGTTTTAAGTGGTTCGAAAGTTCGAGTGCACTCTTTGGAGCCTCTCATGGTTTAGGTTCGCCGAATAATCGTTCTACACACACAGCAAACCGATATTTTTATACTCAAATCCATACATACACGTAGATAATCGTACGTTGAGGGAGGATGAGGCTGGCACGTTACCAGATACCTCGCTCCTCGTCCTCGTCATTGACGAACTCTCAACGTATGAAAAGTGGAAATACCAGCATTAGGTGCAACGACTGAAAGTTTCGTCGAGTTTGTGCAAAAGCAGCTCGAGGGTTTGCAGTGACAAAGGGGAGGTTGGTAGTTTCGGGTGAGAGAAGCCGAGCTTCTTTCTTTGTTTTTTTTTTTAATCGAACCTACCCTCCATGCGGCCTCGTAATTCGAGATCCCCCGGAACGGAGTTAATCCGCCTTGCAGGGGCGATCCAGTAGCCGCATGGATACGATCGAAGTGTCGCCACGAGTGAAATTTTTCGAGCGAAAGAAATAAAAATCCACGAGAGATTTTTCCGGTCAAAGTTCACCGTGATCACTGAAGATTTTTCATGAATTTTGTTCGAGAGATGCTTCTGACGAGGAATCTTATCATCGTCGACGATTTTTCTATCGATTTCGTTGCGTCCGTTGTGTCCGTTGGATAAATTGAATTATTCGTGTGCTTATTTATTACGCACGTTTCGTTGGAGATTATCAAACGAGCCAGGATTAAAGTGAGGAACGAAAGTGTTTCGCGAGGGGCAGAGAAAAATACGAAGAGAAAAAAGATTAATCGTACGATTAAGAGTAGTCTTTGTTATTTTTTTGCGATAAGCATCGTGTTCGGTGATTGGTAATAATCGCTTTTTTTCTCCTTTTGTTAATTCTCGTTAATCATATTGAATCGGTAATTGGAGCGAGCTCGTTCTGTGTGTGAATAAACGACGACGACGAGTTTTCACGAAGAAACTTCCATCGGTTTGGATGTGAGGATATTGTGAAGCAGCTAAGAAGGCCAGCCCGACGCAATGCGTCGACGCTGCTGACGCTGCAACGCGCCTGGATGCGTCTCACTCTAAGCACGTGAGTTTTATTCTTCATCGATATTAATCTTTTCTTTCATTGCGATACCGCGAGGTAGATTTAAAAAAGATGCAAAAGTGAAGCGAAAATAATGTGCTCAATTAGGGCGACAATCCGACAGAGAATTAAACATCTTCAAAGTATAAACACTCAAAAAGGAGATGGGCGTTTGTATCGCCATCAAAGGGATGCTGAATTTATCTGGCGCCAATTTCGAGAATTCTTGAATAAAAAACATTTTTCAATTATTTTTTTTTGTGCTATTTACGATTGCGTGATTTTATAGCCAAACGAGCGGAAAAGTAATTCTTGTTGTCCACACCGGAGTTTGAAAATTCTTGATGATTCGGTGCAGAATTATAAGCGGTAATTGATCGACAAAAAACGGTGATGATCGAACGATCTTTGCTCTTTCGATGCTGATATTCATTCGACATTCAAGATTTCGTCGTGTTGTACAGACGTTAATTCTTAGCCTCGATTGTATCGAAGGTTATGAGATATCTTTTGATTCGTCAGAGCCTTTTAGTTTTGATTTTGGGATATAAATATCAAAAATCGATTACAGACGTAAACTTTTTACTCGAGGAGTTTTCGTTGACACTCGATTGCGCGGAGCAACCGTACGAGCGACGCTGAAAATCGTGAGTGTCGAGTTTCTCGCATTACCTTCGTCTCTTCGTAAAATCATTGTACAAATGTGCGTCAATTAATAATTTTTTCACAAGCATCCAGTGTAAATGCGCGAGACTTTATATCGCAACGTGTTTCCTCATTAATTACTCAACAATAAAAAGGTGTCTCATCTTTTGACAATCATTTTTTTTCATTCATCATCGATTGCTTATCAGTAACGAGTACGAGAACAATAGTTGTCAAATCCTCCCAGCTCTTGGCGAGATTTTTAAATTTATAAACACGGCACAACCATCGAATTTCTTTATCGTCGATATCGCGAGACATTTCGCACTTGCGAATCTTATCACTCCCAAAAATCTGAGTAAAATGGATAAAAATAAAGCGTTGTTTGGACAATTTCCTAAAATCCAGCAAACGTCAATTTTGGTGCTCGACTTTTTCAATAACTTTTCTCAAGTCCTCAGACAAAGCAATAAAAACCAGACCCTCGTGTGGTAAGATCTGAAAACCTCGGCAGAGAAATATCTCGAAAAAAAACGTAACATTTTTTTCACTTTCATCTGTAGTCTTTGTGTGCTATTTGCGTGCGATAATTACAAGCTGAATTCGAGAAGAGAAGAAATATGCCGCATCAAGAATCTTATGAAATCGTATACGATAGATCGTCGCGATCGAGGTATCATATTGCGATTGAAGTACAAGAGAAATATATATGCGCATCGATACATCGACGTTCGAAAAGCATTGCATGATTTATGAAATCGTTGTGTCGATGTGGTATATTCTTTTTGCGGTGATTTATCTCAAAGTTTCAATACTTTGTCATGTAATTGCGTCATAGCTTTCGCTTTTATGATCCGGTGAGGCGATCCCCTAAATTGCATCTGCGTCGAGGTATACCAGCAACCCCTTTTGTGAACGAATGGCTCACGCGTGAAACCTGTCGGGGACTCCAAACTGCTGAATTATTGCTCCGATATTTCCTAGCCCTGTTGAAAGCCTCTGCGATGCACCAGTGTGTGAATATCAATGTGTGTGTGTGTGTGTGTAGGTATAGACGAAATTCCGTAACGACTTTTCAAGATGAAAAAGAGCCGGAGCCGTCTTAATCCGACGGTTATATCAAGGGGTCGAGACAGAAGGACGATTGTGTATGCGACAATTTCACGGCTATATAATATATATCCTTTGCAGGCTCCATACAAGCGAACCCTTTTCGTCCTTTCTTTCCCTCTCTTATCGCTTACTTTCATTTTTCTTCTTATTTTTTTTTGCTCCTTCTCTCTCTCTCTGTCATTTTTCACTCATCGAAAAACATCGAATATGGCAACTAGAATACCTCAAAGTGTATATAGTGTTTCCCTTTATTGTCGAACGCCTTGAGCACGCCCATGCATCGAGGTTTCAACCCTTCAACTTTATTTCGATCAAAAGAGTCTACAAGATATTTCCCGACAATGCCTAAACTCCACAGGCGACAAAATACAATATAATGATCGTGTACCAACATAAATTCGTTTATCGAACCGTGATATTTTGAATATTTTTTAGCATTGTTCGATTTCAACAAAGTCGTGAATTACATCATTCAAAAATTTCATGACAAACGGTAGCGCCGACAAAATGTTGCAATAACGGTGGAGGAAAACATTGATCAATGTTATAAATAGATACTTTACAGCACAATCATTTTTTTCCTCATTTTCGTGTATAATACAGGTCGCAAGAAAGTTTGGACAAGTTTATCATGTTCGATAAACAGATGTAGAGACTTGCAACAACATTAAGTCACCACGAACGATGTGGAAATTTTTTCGGTTGACGTTTTATATTTTTTCCATGGTTTTACGTAATAACCCGTCGAATTTTGTAATAAACAAAATTATCGTCATGATCGTTATTATTCTTGTTATTATTTCGACGATAAAACTCAGGTTTTGAGAATTTACCGTTGTCCTATTGGAGAAACGAATCTTTTACTCTCATCTCGGTTGAAATAACTCAAGTAGCAGAGTGTATCGTACATGTGTTAGCACATTTAGAGCACATGGTTTACCAGAGTACGTTATTTCCCTCCTAATCAACCCAGCACGAGTAAACATTTGATTGCGGAATTCCACTGTGTAATACACACATACATTCGAGTGTACATGAAGCACAAACACACAGACACGCACACAGTTACACGGAGTCACGAAAATACAAAGTGCGCATTGAAGAGAGAAGGAGAGAAAAAAACCCGCGTTTGCGGTTATCGGACATGGTCAGGTTGTCAGTCGGAAAATCAGTCGTTTAGCTGACGATAACACATACGTATAGTACATTTATAGAGATATGCATATATGTATATGAATATACATAAGATAACAAGAGCGGGCAATTAAAATGCTTTCTGGATGAGCCGCTCATGATTAAGTTGTCGGTATCGTTTGTAAAATTCATTCGTCTTTTAATTCTCGTATTATTTTTTCAAAAATCTACTCTTCCCTCGGTTAGAAATCTAGCAAGCTCTATGCGCAGCTTTATTACTGTTTCCTCTCTCATTATCACTGCGAATCGATTATTCCAAATATGTTCTACACTGTAGTTCGTTTTTAGTCGAAAATCTCGATCTTCAAGATCTTTCTAAACAGCCCTATTTGCGAAAATAGTAATAATAATAACAATGAAGATAATGACAATAATAATAATGCGTTGATCAATCAAGATCAGCATCCCGTCATTCTTACGATCATTACGGACCGTAGAAACGATTTTCCTCCGTTTGCAATCTCGAGGACGTAACGTCCGTAGGTTTGTCGAGATGCGATCGAGTGCATACAAATAATAGGAAAATATTGCGAATCTTTGCGACTGAAATATGTACAGATATACTCCGATATAATACTCGCCGTGATTCCAGATGTGCTAATATGAATAACAAGCGAACACAAGAAGTATCTTAACGTCGAGGGCTTTTGCATCCAGTGAGTGCTGGTTTGTGGAGGATATCGTTGCATCACCGAATGCACCTTGGTCCATTGTGTCGACGTTCCTGGTCCGCTTTCAATATCGTAAAGAGAGGTTTTTCATCTCAGTACACATACTCATCATTCATCCGCGGTACACTAAAGATTTACGTGCATAAGATGACAACTCTTCAAGATACTGTCGTCGCCATCGGTCTCTCGCCATCCAGCTCTCGTTCTCGTGGGAACGAGGTCACAACACACCTTTACAATTATCATGATTTTCCCTACTGTATACTCGGCTTCCTTAATCCTCAAGGTGCACCACAGACACTGTGTCACAGGCATAACGATTTTTCCTGCTATCTTCAATTATAATTATGGTTCTTGAAACGTCTTTCAATTCGCAACTCGGACCGATGTGAAAAAAAATTGGCATTAAAGAAGTATAATCGTCAGTGCCCAATATAGCGTGATTCATAATGGTCCATTTAAATTTCGTTCAAATCGCGACTCGGAATGAAATTCCTACGGAAATGCTATTATTATCCAATGAAATAAATTCACAATTTAACAAGTGGCTTTTACATTTGCTGATTAAATGTCCTTTTTTTTTACTCTATTCGGTTTTGCATTTTCGAGTAATTTCTACGATAATCTTGCAGATTCTGAAGCTGCGTCTGCAGTGAAACGAGTGCGGCTAAATAATATTTGCAAGCGGAGTATTTCGGGTAAGGGCAATCCAATTCAGGAAGACGATCCAGGCAATTCTATAAATATATAACAACTGTGTAATCTGTATATATATATACAACGATAGAGGAGAATAGAAACAAGGTCGCTTTAATGCCATTATCCGGCTCGTGTCACGGTTTGATATCGAAATCTCGGTAAAGTAGTTAAGGAGCGCGACGGGGCTTCTCATCGCGGGTACTAAACTCTCATCTACGTATATATTATATATTCGTACATATATACGGATATTTATGTAAAGTCTTTATCGCGACCCCGAGAATTCGTCCAAAGCCAAGTGTATTCACCACTGAAAACGATATCGCTCTATCATGACGCTGTGATAGTGCGCTCAACGAGCTTCAACGAGCTTTTTTTCCATCTCGACCTCTGATTACTTCAAAAAAGCAGAAATGAATAAAAATATTCCAATGGAAAATATACCAAGCTTCGAACGACCTGCTTTATCGAGATGAGATACACTCGATAAATTTCTCGTAGATGTTCAAGATTTTCGTGGTCGCATCGATCTCTGCGAAAATGTTTTAAAAATGACGGGTATTGCGTTGTTGATAAGGATTTTAAATAATACCAATCATTAAGCATATGAAGTGAAACTTCAAGTTTTCGTATAAATTTTCGGCACACGGTGATGAAGAATGCCAAAAATTATATTATATCGCGCTTGAGAGGCTTCAGAGGCATTGACAGCCTTAAAAATATCGCCTTAATTGAGAAAATAACATTTCGGTGTATTAGAAATTCATGTGCTATATTCGATTACGTTATTTTTCTTTGCTATTTTCATAGCATTGCCGAGTGTATCTTAAAATCTTCAATTTATCAACGTTTTTTTTATCTTCCCGCTGAGACATATGGTGGACTCGAATTGCTTCTGTCCTTTTCGTTGTTTAATTCGTTATTTAGTTCCGCGAAAGGTTCGATTTGGACCGCACAACCAACGTTCTTTTTTCATCCGGTATTGACACAAAGAATTTGGCTCTGAAAATTTGTCGTCACCATATTCATATAGGACACTGAGCTATTGCGGATATGTGTTGAAAAGGATCACATAAAACGCTTGCATCGCTAACTCAGCTCGTTAATCGAAAATCCATTAACGCTATCTTCGTTAGTCTTCGAAACTTCCCATCGGCTCGAGAGCTCTGGTACATTACTCTCCGGATTCTCGTACAGCTTTGAAGCCTATATAATCGTTTGTCGCAGCTAATATAGTACGAATAATATATATAATCACGATATCTCATCGAGTATGTGCAAGAGAGAGTGCTCTCTGCGTTATTCTCGTAATTATTTCACCGAAAATTTTTGTAACCACGTTGAACGACGGTCCGTTCGAAAAAATGAGGGGAAAAAAGCCGTAGATGTGTATTCCATCGAACCAGGCAATAAAATTCACGAAACCAACGCTAATACCAAAAAAAAACATCGATAAAAAAAAATGTATCGATCCCTTTGATGCGAATAATTATTAATTTTCTGAAAATACACTACGCGGGAAACAAGTTTTTCCAAAAATAATCACCATTAATTTTCTCAATTTGGCATCAAGCCTATTGTCCATACGTATATACTTTCAACAACAATACATCCAATAAATGGCTTACGCACGGTGTTGGCAAAAGGATGAGCTGTGTCGTTTGATAATTGAACTGATCGCACGATGAAAATTGATATCCAGCGTTTGCACATCGGGCGTTGACCGATCGCGTTTTAAATGCCATCCTGGAACATCGGAGAGTGATCGCACTCCTTTGATTATGCGGCCCGAGCGCATTTTTATCGATGCATACAAACACGACGAGGGATGGAAAAAAAGGATGAACTTTGCTTCTCCATTCTTTGTTCCGTCTTTTATCTTTATCGGTAACGTTTATATTGCATTTTGTCACGGTTATTAAATTCAGCGTTATCATCATCATTAATACTATTCTTACGCGATGTTTCGTTCCGCGACGATATACATTATATTTTATCCGTTATATAACAGCAACAACAATAATGGCGGTACATCGATGAATTACATCATTATATTCTGCCGATAATATTATTACAGTTACTGGCGTTCATATTGTTGCAGTTTTGAGTACACTCGAATAAAAAAAATGAAAAAAAACCCATGTAGAGGCACGAGAGAAACAACCGTAGGTGTAAAATTGCAAAATTTCCAAGAGATGAGAACACGACGCGAGAGGAAATTATAAAAGTGTATACACAGTGAGGGTTCACTCCCGAGACCACATGGCAAAACAGCCGTGAAGGTAATCGAACGCCGTGCGTAATCGTCTGCGGTACAGCAGTGTGTACCTCGTATGTACGACTTGACGGTCTCTCCCTTTTTCTCCTCCTCCTCCTCCTCCTTTTCCTCATCGTATATACGTCTTGCAGGAATATGCCGAGAGTACTTACTCTCTTTGAGAGGGGTAACTCGTCTCACTTTCTTTGAGCAGCTTGGTAGCCGTTGTCGAGAAGCACGTAGTACGATCGTACGGCTCGCGATAATTCCGCGGCTGCTGCAGCGGAGAATGGTCCTTCGTGCAACACCCTCCGTAGAGAGCAAGTAACAAAAAAGACCAAACGAAAGAGAGAGAGAGAGAAATATGTAACGCGATGAAGATCGTAACTGGTCCAGAGTCGACGAAAATTCAGTAACCCTTTAATAACACAAATATATACAAAGTTCCATAGAAACTTGGTGCAAATTACATCAACGTTCAAAATTCGGCTGAATCCTTCCATTTTTATGCGTATCATACACTTTTCGAATTGAAAAAATCGATGGCCTTTTAGTAGCAGGTTACACAGTCTCAGTGTTGTCGGTATTGTTGAAATTGACGATACGGATTTCTCTCAACATTTCACGGTCGTCGTATTAAAATTACATTGAGTGTCCTATACATTTTCACATTTTATTACAAAAGTATATGTATCGATGTATCGTATCGCGGACTACAGAACAGTCGCGAGTCTCACATCGATGACCGTAACTGTGAATGTATATTAGATATCGGCAGTATCATGTTGCATTGCCCGAACAGCACAGGTACTATTATACTCGACGCTATATGCACGTGGAATACGTAATATATTCGGGTAAGGAGCTTGGAAGCGGATTGTGGTAACGCCCCCGCGAAAACTCCGGGAGTCGCGATTACCAAAGGGAAGGGGGGGGGGGGATAGGAAATCAACCAGCACTCGTTGATATCGTTCGTGATTTCTTTCTTCTCGGATACGCGAATCGTGCTCCAACGAACGTTTCGCATCCTTATAGCGCATTTTCAACATCGGCTTAATATTGGACGACTGGGAACATTCTTGCATCTGCAATAAAACAGGGGTGCGTTCTAGAGAGTTGAATTACGATAAATTCGTCGCGATCATCCAACTGTTTTTATCGTACCAAAGTTTGCATCGTGGAGCATGACGAAGGCGCGTGAATTTCTCTGTAAATATCGCCCAATTTTGGAATCAATCGGAGGAAAACAATTCGAAAAAACGAAATTCAAGTCAAAATGCGGGAAGATTTATATAACTTTTCACCTATCACTGTTTGTGGAATGATAAAGATTTTATTTAAACGTTTTTTCCTTCTCACTTTGTAACACGAAATCTTGGTTTACGAGCGTGGAAGAAGATACGTGGGAAAAACCGAGGCTACTTAAAGCACTTTGTATATTTGCATTTTTATCAATTTTCCGAAACGAACGGTGGGCCGGCTTTTCACGTCACGCTCAAAGGGAAAAGCTGTTTGCACCTGTGAAAAATTATTTGATGTGGTGTCTTTCTTCGAGTGCAACGTCACATTAACGAGACTAGCAATATACGAAAATTGGCAGGACAATTCTACAATAATCTTGGAGAATCTGGTGATGATAATTTTATGTTTGTCAAAATTTAATCATTTGATTTAGAGCTCGAGATTGCCCGAAGGTATATCCATTAGAGAAACGTCCGAAAAATGTAAGCCTTATCGCAAGTGGCGGTGCAAGATTCCCAAGTTGAGTCTCGAAGTTTATTTTCCATTACCGCGTGAAGATAGCGACATGTGATATTTCAAAAGTATTTTCGAAATTTTGTACACCATTTTTTTCACGTTCTCTCTTTCTGCAAAAGCCGGAAATTGAGTCTCGGCTCGAAATTCATTGTCCGCTGCGTGAGTATGGTGATGAACGAAATTTACAAAATTTTATCGAAGTCGGGATGTTTTACAATTTTTTTTTTTTTACAATTAAACTGGAGCAGGCTTGATACGTTTCAGAATTGCAGAATTGCTCAATCCCGTAGATGGTGGGCTTTTCGACAACCTCTTTTTTAGTGTCCGAGTAATCAGGATCTCTCGGATGGAATGCTTAGATCAAGAGCAAAGAAAGTCCTTTGAAACTTTACGCTGTATTAAAACAAAATGATTAATGGCTCATGATATAAATACTACGCGCTACTACGATGGTGGCACTGCCATTCTCGTATGCACAACCTACTTAATTAGTTAAATTGCCGATCATACGAGATAAAAAGAGTTGTGCGAACGAGAAATTAATCGATTGATTATCAGTAGAAATTAATCGAAACAGTTTAAAATTTAATCGATGAGAGATCGAAATCGGGATGTTCTTTATCACTAGCGTATATCCATAACTTTTTCATCGAATATAATTAGGTCTGTAATAATATCGGATACTAGAGGAGAAAGATAGGTTCATTTATTTCCTTAATTACCGCATCGGCGAACATTTTTTTACGCATATCGATGAGCACGATATTCAAAGGTTTCGTTTCTTTACTCAACCGGTATGATTTTATTGAGTTTTAGAGAGATAAAAAAACAGCCGAGTTTCACATCGACATGTTTCATGCAGGAAAATTAGCGACGTAATCGATGTACAGGAGCATCGCGATTTTTTTTCCTTTTTCTATGATGCGAAGTTGAGATCAACGACATTTCTGCTGCTACGGGATGTTCGTTTCGATCAATGTCTACACATCGATAACGATTTATAAATATTTGAACGGAAGACAAAGTTAGAATTTTGGCGGGGTGATTTAGGACGAATTATCATTAAAATCAGAAATTTCTCTGCTTTATGCAGACGACATCGATTCCGGCACTTTTGGTTTCGAAATCACGATCGTAAATAAAAATCGCAGTAACTCTATGAAATTCTAACATAATGAGATATTTTTTTCTATATTTCGGCGGATTTCACGCTCCCTACAGTCGAAATGCGCCGTAACTTTAATGTTGCAATAATTTTTCTTTAATTCATTCGAGAATTCTGATACAATTCGAGAATGCATTCATTTTTTGCTCAAGAGCACAAGTACAGTTAAATTTTTTAATTTTATTTGAAAAAGAAACAATAATATAAGTCAAATAAATATAAATCCATAAAAATATACAAAAAACCTTGAAATAATTCGACTAAAATTCGATTACTTATCAAAGTTATCCAGAGTTCGTAGGGAATCTTTCATGGCCGAGTGATACAAGGATCGATTGCGTTGCCCTGAAAAAAACTTGGGGCACGCACCGCTATTTTTTTTCATTTCATTTTAGTCCATTAACATTTGATTTTTCTTTTTTCTTCCTATATTCCGGCGCTCAATTTTTTCAGTGGAGAAATTTTAATTACCCGTTGAGATCTCGTTCAGGGGATCGAAAATTGACCGGGTAAGAGGAGATCGGTATATCGCTTCCAAGAAATTCCGAAGTGATTCACGCTGCCAGCGTTTGAAAAGATGGTGCATTATTGCACTTGTTGTACTTTGTCCAATGCCGCCGACGTAAAAGGAAAAAACATTTGAGGAGGATAACTCGTCGCGCGTGTCACTTACTTTGGTACTTTAATTTTTCACCGGTCTCGCGAGATTGAGTTAAACTACAACATTTATTAAAACGCGTACGCACTCAACGATGTACTTTCACCAAAGGCAGGCAACTCACGTACTCGATTGCGGCTTCCATTTGCTCGAAAATAATTATAGCTATATCGAGTCTTTTTTATTCATTCGCTTCCATCACGCCAAGAAGATTCACCTGCTGAACAAATACTCGTTGCGATGCCATAAACGCAATTATAAACTGAAAAAAGCCCACATAAATACGGGATGAATCAATCACTGCATCTTCGGTCCGAGATCGACTGTCATTTTTTTCTAATCTCACGAATGTACGAATTTATCCATGTCGATAAAAAAAAATGTTGATGCAACAAGAAAACAGAACAGCCTTGTTTTTTGCTACTGCAATGAATTCCTAAACTCCTAAAGGTGGATGGAATTTTCACGGTCGACTTTTTATATCGATGGCAAGAACTTTATGAAATTTTTTTTTTCGATTGCAACATTTTTCAAACACTGGTATAAAAATTTGTCCATTCAAAAGGAACATGATCGAAGCTGAATGAACAGACGGGAGAGGAATTGAAGTTTGTCATGTAACAAAAAGGATGTATTTCATCTGTCGCAAAAATGCGCGATCAATTGATTTACCGCGTGACTAAAATGCACGTATACGTTGATATAAAATTATTTAATTGCAACGCCAAATGCGGAGGAAAATCTGGGTCATTCGATCCATTTTTACCACGATGTTTTCATCGTCTGTTTTTTTATTATTATTGCGATTATGCACGGAACCTCCGTTGTTTGTTAATAATCATGAGAGCACATATTGACCGCAATGTGTTACCAGGCAAACCTATATTTGCCGATCAGCAGTACTTTTAATTGCCAGTACAAGGCTGATGGATTTTATCATGCGGTTTTTCTCCGCTGTTTTTCTCTCTTATTATCTGCACTTATATACACATATGCATACATCAAAACGCTGGATCTAGATATCGCCTCCTCTACCGTATTCGCGGTACGTTCTACGCGCTATCAGGCTGATGTACAACGTAGCTCCATCGACTACCGGACGGTTATGACGTTGTCGACAACGACGATGACGATGGCGACTGCGAGATCGCATCTTGATTGGCAAAATCCACATAGTTAGCAAAGTAGGAGGGCAAGGGCGTGTTTATCGTAGTTTTTTCTCTTAAAAAACAGTTTGTCCAGTATAGACGATCGCAGAACGTATCAGGATACCCGCGTTGACGTCTGGATCAGGATGAATGATCTTCGGTGAACGGGAGATCCCGATCGAGTGAGAAACGCGAGATATATATATATTCTAGGCTTTTGCTCGATTTTTTTCTCGATTTTTTCGAATTGGCTCTTGCTCTACAGGAGACACTGTACGTGTATATATTGTGCGTATAATATGTGCAATATATACAGTACGGTATTCACTACCGTTCGGCGTTCGAGGAGAAAGGGAATCGATAGAGGTTGGCTCGGCTGAAGACGACGAGTAGAGGGTAATTGCCGGTCGCGCTGGTTCAATTAAAAAGTCAATCAACCGCCTCCTCTCTCTGTGATCTCGTGAGGTCTATACTCGCCTTTTCCTCTGCAGAGTACGAGCCAAAAAAAAACTGCGGTGTGTCGTTTCGAGCGGACTTTCGGTGACGCTCGAAATCGCTGGCCAAACACCTGACACGACGCGATGAGCCTTTATACACAATACGGTCATCGTGTGATCACACTCGTCAGCTGGAATGCTGCATCATTTCAGAGAGTCGAAACGGATGATAAGAGTATTGATTAATTAAAGTTGTCCCTGTCGCGAAAATCGGTAGCCGAAAAGTCTATCAGTTTTCCAAGAATATTCAGTGATTGACACGCAAAGTTCTCCACTGTTGGGGGTTATTTTCATAATACCTTTGAAGCCTTTTTAAACCAACGATGTTACCGTCAACATCGCTATATATTTTTTTTTATTTCCTTCGCTTTGCGAATATCAGCGATGCTGACACTTTTCCACGAATCAGCATCGATCTTGATCGTTTCTATCTGAAATCTTTACGTATTTTAGTGCAAAGAACACACGCCGACTTTTAAAGGCCTTGTATAACGAAAAAACATTCGCGTGTATAAAAAAGACCTCACGTATCGCGAGAGCCATCGTTTGACGACTACCAATAATCCATCCGATTTTCTGCTATTTTAATTGCTGATCTACCAACGCGCGTTTTTATTTCACCGGATTATATAAACGCTGGCCAGAAACGAACATTTAAAAAGTACTTTGGAGCACGGCGTCGGACATTATAATATACAAAGAAGAAAATAACGATCTTTTAGATTAGCTCGCGGATACAGAGCTATCAAGACGATCGCTATATCCAAAGCTTATCTGTGTGTCATCTCAAGAATGAAGGGAACAGGAAGAAAGAGATACAGAGAGAGAGAGAGAAAGAGAAAATGAGAGAAGCCCTAAATACTTGGTGATACAAGGAACGTTCGTTCCGGAGACTTTTTGAGTCGTGTAGGAAGTCGAGCCTTTTTTTTAACGATCTCGTAAATCACCATATAAACGGGCCGCCGAACGATTGAGACATCACGAGAGCTTTATGTATACATGTATCTATGTACCGTGCGGTGTTCACCCGCACACAAAATCTAGTAGTCCAAATAAATCAAGAAATCCGTGAAATACCATGAAAAATAGGACCCCCAATAGAAAAATATGTATAAACAAATTTTCAACGTCCTTTCCCCTCGTAGAAGTAATTTTCATGCTTATTTTTGTATATATGCAAATATTCTTTTAAATATCTTGTTTTCAAATAACGTCATTGACGGTGAAGCTGCCCTTCTCGTCATTTTCCCCGTAAGGATTGCAAGTTCAGCACTTTGCTCCATGTTCACCTGAATATTTTCAACAGCATTCACCGTTTAGATTCAGAAATAGCATTTAACAAACATACCGTAATTTTACCCGGGCTTTCTATGCATAGATAGATATGCGATAGAAAATTAAACATTTTTTCCGATAATTTCGTAATTTTTATCGAGATATTTTTTCTCGCCAGTTCTGAATTATGAAAAAACATACAAAATTGGAGAAATATCTCTAGTTTTTATCGCTTGTATGTATAAATTTTCAGATGTAAGATATTGTATGTGATAACAATAATAAATTGTTTAAATAAGCAATAAATATTAATAAAATATCATAGATATGTATTGCGCCAAATATTTTAATAATATCCCGCAAGTCGCATCTTGCTCTAAAGTTTTAATGGCTTTAATACGCAATAGTTTGCATCGTTAAATTTTCCCGATGCGACATAAATGAAAACTTACGTATTATCGCGTTACACACAAATCACAAGCAGTCCTCCATTTTTCCTGGATCGTTTATTTCATAAAAGCCCGAGTCGTCGCATTTTTCAGGCCAGCGAGTCGCAAACACTTTTCGTTTTCGTGTTATTTCGGCGAGCAAGTA
This sequence comes from Heteropelma amictum, assembly GCA_959613375.1. Lineage (NCBI taxonomy): Eukaryota > Metazoa > Arthropoda > Insecta > Hymenoptera > Ichneumonidae > Heteropelma > Heteropelma amictum. The sequence continues at coordinate 21,329,696 of OY390721.1, read as the reverse complement.
GTATATCTCGATGTGCGTGCAAAACTACGGCACTCTTTTTCCATCCACCGTGTTCACCCTCCTATTATTCCTCGTCTTGCTCTTTTCCTCTTTCTTTATTCTCTCTTCCGTACGTAAATGCTTGAGTAACTGCCCGCCGAGTGCAACGCGAATTGCATCCTATGTATACGTCTATGTATGTACACATACATAACGTACAAAATGTGCACGCATTCATCCGTTGGGTAGCAAGTTTAAAGTTTCGTCACATTGTTCCTTCGGGAGGGTTGGGACGCTCCCTCGGGTGTAACGATCCGCCATTATTGAGAGTCCTGTTTACAAATTGAACTACGTTCATCCCCCTCACTGTTTCTCCTCTGGCCACCATTTTTCCCGCAGCATCCACCACTGAAGCTTGTAGCGTAGCATACGAAGGTTTCGTATACCACCAGGAATCTTGTACACAAACTTCTTTGGTCGAGTAGCGTCGCTCCGAGAACCATCCCTTGCGTTCGCAGCGAATCCTCCGAACGTTTTCCTCAAGCATCCCCCAAACTCGCTTGTTATCGCTTTCGCTCCTTCTCCCCCTTAATCGCATTCCCGTCGGCATTGCTTTTTCATTCTCCGACTGTCTATCGTACGATTTCCTATCACACCCTCGTCGAGTATCTCCCTGGGAGGCGACTCCAGAGTGAGACACGTCCAGCTTCACCAAGTTTTCGGATACTTGAGTGGGAAAGAATGCTTTCGCTCATTCTTTTGCTCCGTTCATCTCTCGCCGTTTATCCATTGGTCTCTCACAGATAGACGCGATTCAGCTCCCACCCCCTTGAAAAACCACCCCTCCAGCAGTTCTACTTCGAGTTTGGTGCTCTCTTGTACCTCTTTTACCTTGTAGGGGATTCTTTTCCAAACTCTTCTGCTCTTTCTTATTTCCTCTTATCTCCGGTTATCTCTCTTTCCAAGCGATGGCGTGTGTGTGCGTGTGTGCGCGCAAAGACCGAGACAAACCTGGAAAAACTTTATTTCGCTGAGTTGTCACGAAGACCAGCGTACATTTATATAGAATTCTCTTTCTATATTTCTTTCGGGGGCGAGAGAAGTTCGTGCAGTACGCGAATGTTGTTTTGTCGATATAGACTTGGTCTCCAGTCTCGGGCGTCGAACCCAGAACTCCTGTCACGTAACTCTTTCTGCTTATCCCACCAATGCATTGCATATACATATGTATATATACATAAATATCTATATAATACTGCAGCACATGGATGGTTACTCTTTTGGTACGAGTACAACGTTGTTTTCTTGCGGTTAAATAGGAACAGGAATCCTATACTCGCTCGAGCCAACACACTTGCCTTTTTCCTAATAACTTTTCGAAGAAACGTCATATTTTTTATCGCAAGAAAACGATAATGCAGCACCGAATGTTTCTCGTACAGTTTAAACGGACTACCGTGATTGGCCAAGGAGATTCGTTTTTAATAAAACATTTATACATCAGGCATTAATTAATTTTGCAGCGAAAGAGGCAGAAATAATGAACTGATAACGATTCCAGACTCACTGAATTTAGACAACATGACGCAATAGCTGAACCCTCAAAAAGTATGATTTGTTAAATTTCATTTAATAGAAAAAAAATTAATCTTTCATCGTGTACCGGCTGGCCATTACTGGTTAGCCCGAAATTTTTTTTTTGTTCATTCTTACCCTCGAGTTATCGATGACGATGACATGGCTTTATAAATAAATCGCTGTTCTCTGTGCATATTCTATTTTTTTATTTACACTTTTGGTTACGCGATGTTGGAGAAATCCTTGTAAAAAAGATAATGAATTTTTTTCTCAATAACTAATTTTTCAACAATAAATTTTTTCGGTCGTCATTGGATTCGCGTGAACCTCTTCAGGGATACGATAAATCTACTCGTATCCAATTTGTAGAATTTTTTCAGCGTAAAAATTACGTTGTAGCATCAAAGAGGAATCAATGAGCTTTGCAAGATGCGATGCAGAGGTATGTTTAATTATCGCGAAGCTGTACTATACCGTGTGAACTATAAGCTGTGCCCTTGCGGTAATGCGAGACGAGAATGATATAGTTCAATTCTCGTTGCGTTATCGTCTGTCTGCAACTTTTGCGATGCTTTGCGAGACAGCAGAGAATGAAAGAGAAAAAAAGTGTAACGTCAGACAAATGCAACGATATACACAGAGATATGATATACGCGGAGTATCGCTTGGGCTAATATGACTCAACGTCGAAGATCGTCGGTGCACTGTACAATGTGTGCACAATACTTACACGAACGTCTAAGATTATAAATACAAAATGAATGGCAAGCTTAATGATATTGCCGTTGAGACGGGTCAGTTCGAATGCTAGTCTAAATATTTAGAAGACGATCTGGCAACATCGACGGACGCGTGGGGGTGGGTGACTGTCTTATCAATGACCGAGTATCGCGAGAAATCGCGATTTTGTGCTCGTCCTCGCGATGTAAACTCGAGTTCAACGTTCTGTCGGAAAATTTATAGAGCCGCGATTCGTAATATCGAATGCTCGAACGACATCAACATTTTATCGACTCTTCGTCACAATGTTTGAGAGAAAGAAAATGGTAACGAGAATGCAAAACGCATGGCAATGTAAAAATCTGAAAAAGATCGATCAAAATAAAGAGCGAATCAATTTTCAGCAATAACAATATCAAAAGAACATTATACGTTTAAAAAAAATCAAAATCGCTCCCTCAGTACTCGGGCGAGTGTATTCCTTTTCACGTACAATGTGTTGAATGAGATTTTTTAATATAAATGCATTTTTTGCAGCAACTTTTGTTGCTCACTTCGAGCATCGTATATATCGAGACAAATCTCCTCAACAAACGTCCTTAATGAGTCCAGCTCTGAGAGACTAGCTAGAAATAGTTGATTGAAAAAAATATGTTACGAATTGATCATTGATTCTTCAAGAATCGATCGTTTTTAATGGAGAACAATTTGATAGAGAATTTCGTGCGAAAATATAGATGGGAACCGTAATTTTTCGATCTTACTGGGGACTTACTCGAGTTTTGGAAGTTTATTGCGAAGTCTTTTTTGAGTATTCATCCGTGTAGCTATAGTTTATCGATGCGCAGTGAACGCTTTTCATTTTCGTGATACATGAATGCTTCTGGTGTATAAATCTCGGGGGAAGACAAACGGACAGAGAGGGAGAATGAGAGGGAGACGAAGCATCCTTCGCTGCAAACCCTGTCATGTACTATCTCATGTACTTGAAGTATATACTGACGTATTATAGCGCAACTTTAAAAAAACCTACATCACGTATTAGATCCACACTGCTCCGAGACGTTTCGAGTTTTATTCGCAAAGCTTTTTCTCTTCTCTTCAGATCGATGCCAGGGTATGAAACAGAGGAATTCCAAAGCTCATCATCATATCGACTTTCAGTGCTAACGACCCCACGAAGGGTTGCGAAGCATTCGTAGTTTTTTTGAGTAGAGTATCCCGGGTAGAAATTATAACGTGGGCCTGGTCAGGGCCTGATCAGATTGCCTGAATGCCCTATTACGGCACTTTAGGGCAAACCGACAACGGCCTGATGCCACAATGTAACGTCTTGGCACATATGGCCGCTATCAGGTTGCCTGATGAGGCCGCTATCAGGTTGCCTGATGAGGCCGCTATCAGGTTGCCTGATGAGGCCGCTATAGGGCTGTCCTGAAGTAAGCCTGATCAGGCTGCTATGGCGCTCCCCTGAAGTAAACCTACTTGAACACCCATATATATATATATATATATACATATATATATATATATATATATATATATATATATATGTATGGGTGTTCGTATATGGGGTATAAATGATTGTATAAACACACATATAATGACTAATTTTATATATATTTGCATTGGTACTATGTTTCATACATTCTTTAATATATTAATGAAAATTAATATTTTTTAAATGAAAATCAAAATGATTAATAAATTATAACGAAAATATTAAGTTTTACTGCGATTCATTTTTTTTTCTCATGTTACGGTTCCCCTCCCAATCTTTGGCATTATTAACGACTCTTCTTAAAGCCTGCTCGAAATCTTTTAAGGTTATTGGTGGTCCATTACTTGCACATTTCGCGACAACAACATCTAGAAGTAATATATAGATATTTTAGCTGCCATCTTTATTGTCAATTTACGATATATAGATTATGATTAAGGATGCTTGAGAGGTAGTATGGTAAAAAAAGTTGGAATAGGAATTACACGTACTTACTAATGTTATAAAAATCGGAAAAAAATCAATCACATATGGATTGGATCGTTTTTTTCACGTTTTTATAACAATGGTAAACACTTGAAATTCTCATTCAATCTTATTTTTATTGGCATTGTGCCTCCACAAATTATCTCTAAATCAAACGCATGCTCAAAAGTTCTAAAATACATACCTTGCATACACAAGAAAAATTGCGTCGTCTTTAATACCAGTTTTTTTCCCGTATCTTTAACAACCGTGCACTGCAGCACGACTTCTCTCGACACGAATTTTTTTAAAATATCTCTTACTGTCTGCTGCACTGTAGCTTTAATACTAGCAATTTGCCAGATACTTGCTACCTGAAAAAAGTAAAATCTTATTGTACATAAAAAGTAAGTATATTATATATATATATATAGTGTATATTATATATATATATAACACTGTTAAATGCAATTAAAATTTGTATAAATACAAAATTTGAAAAATTACCACATCGTCACGGAATGGTTTATCTGACAACAATCTATCATCAAATGCCTTGAAATCATCGAGATTCTGCAGTGGAAGTACGAGATCATGTTTACGAACAGGAAAGCTGAAGTCGTTTATGTTCGATATTTGGCCGACGTTGCACCCACTCATCATATTTTTTATTTCCTCCAATTGAGTAGATATTTTCGTGAGGTGGAGACTTTGCGTATGAAAATGTTTGGTGAGGAACCGTTTAAGATCAGCAATATCTGAAAAATAGATCGTCACATTAAAAAATTAGATATTATAGAAAATTATAATATACACAGATCTTATGTACAAATAGTTCAATTTTTATTTAGATTTTAAAAAAACTTGGTTCATCGAAATTGAATGTTTTATTTAATTCGTATTATTTTTATCTGTATTTTTTTTCAATATTCCTATTATTAATTTTTTGTTATTTTGATTATTTAAAATATAAAAATGTAATATTAATTCAATCTTTGCAAAAAGGAATATCAATGAGTTATCAGCAGGTAAAAATCCATTTTTACTGTTAATGCTCACCTTCTGGTGATGCGTTCGCCTCCAACACCGGAATCATTTCGTTGAATAAGACGGTTGGAACATTCATTTCATTCGACTTTACTTTGTCTGTAACTATTACAAATTTTTAGCACAAAGTAATAAAGTACTTATGTAAATTATACTTACAAGTTCAGAAATAAAATAATAACTAACCATTACCTTGCGTGGCAGGATTAATATATTTCCCTTTCTTCTGGCTGTCTGTTGAATATATATAAAACAAACTACATGCAAGATCAGTCATAACAAAGCATTGACAAAAGGTGTTTTTTGAAATATTTAAATTTTGAAATATTTATTTTAAGGATGAAAAAAAAATCGAAAACATTGAAAATAACAAAAAAGTTCAAGTGTATTAAAAAAATGAAATAATTAATTTAACATGAAAGCAAAAGAGATTTTCTAAATATTTTCCAAACTTTTTTTTCAATCATTTGTTAATACCTTCCCAATATTGTTATTGAAAATTACATGCCATATAAATCGTTGAATACTCACTTAAATTTTCGTTTTCATCAACGATGATGTCTGGAACTTGCCAAAGATTTTTTTTTTTATATTTATCACTGGCAATAGCGGCTTTTTTTATACAGGAAATTTCATCGTCCGTTGAAAATACAAATTTTTTTGTATTTAACTTTTTCAACTTTTTGGAGGCTTCTTCGTACGTTTCTATTGAATTAGTAGGATAAAAATAAATGCCAGAAAAATTAATATCTGTAAATTTCTACAAAAAATCATATAATAATAAATCAGCTTACTTGCTTCACCACGTATAGCGATTGCGTACGATGGCCAAGAGTGTGGTGCCGGTGCTACACACTTAACAAGAGAATGCACCAGCGCAGTATTCTCTTCATCGTAAGGTGGTGGCAGGAACTTCGTCTTTAAAATTTCCTCTTCAAAATCAAAAAAAATCCATGATGACGGAACAATGTCAATCATTTTTTTTCGCTCGTGTGATTCTTTTATGAAGTCAACAAGCTTGTACTTGACTTCATCCATCTATAATATGATGTATGTATTTTAATTAAAATAGGCTACGGTTTGTTATTTCTCAATTCTATGAAATCAAGAAAATAACACATTTTCACATGTACATTTAGATTTTCAGGAGTGCGCGGTATATTTGTAGGTTATATGTTTCATTAGTGTCTACGCGTATATTTCGTCCACAGACATACAATCACACAGTATTAAAATGTCCAATAACTTGTTATTGAAAACAATCAAGTAATATTATTACCACAAAGTTCATAAATACCTGCGCAAATAGGCAAACTCGTGTTTATAAAAACGTGTTTGCTGATTTATAGGTTATCAAAGTTTCGTAACGTTTTTGTCAGTATATACATATCTTTCACCGAAAATACCATGTGTGATTTTCCTAATACTGAAACGATTATTAAAATTTCTTCCACTTACTTGATTTAACTTGATTTTCGGGAAATTTTCAAATGTAAACCGGCTCGAAGCACAATTCCGCTGTAGTGTCCCGATATGACAAAGATACATATATAAGTAAACACGATATGCTATATTTTGGCGCCAAATATACTGACGCATCCGTTGCGAAAACAGGGTTACAAATACGTGTATATTAACAGAGTTGGTATTTCACAGTTCCGAAATACTTCAATAAAAAAATATTATGGATCCTGAGGATAAAAAACGTTTTGCAACACGTACCCGTGTTAAAAGACATCGTGCGGTTCGTAAAAAAATTGAAAGTGAAAATAAATCACCGTTGCTACCAGGTATGTAATGAAGCTAAAATTGTACTAGTTATGTTCAAAGTAATTTTACAAAACTAGAAATTTTATAAAAATATAAATACATCTGTGTTACGTACACTTTATATGGCATAAAGATCTAAAAGATCTAAAACAGGTTGGATTCATTTTTGAGGCCTATAAGTGTGAGAAGAATATTATGCTGTATTGCAAGAAAAAATATGAGTTTTTGTTATTTGTAAGGATGTTGAAATATTATAAGTTATAACCAGAAACTTATATTTTTGGTACTGGTATTGTACAATTGTTGAGTACGAAAAAGTATTGAATGTTTGGTATTACTGTAATAATATAAATTCATATTTTTGGCATTGCAGCGACACGTTAAACTCACATTTTTGGTTCACAGCGATATGGTATCACAACGTTACAACACAAATAATGATAATTTATATTTTTGGTGTCATTCAAAACGTTGTAACGAAGATATGTAAAAAACATATATATATATTCTCAATTGTGAATGTTAACAAAAATATGTTGTCTGAAAAAGAAAGATTTCAAAAGTAATAATTTTTTTTGGATTTCAAAGTCACGTAGCTATTTTAAAAATATATTCTCTAACTTAAAATGTTTTTTTCAAAATATATAATTGGATAATTACAGATGAGAATCAGCCAAGTACTAGCGCAGTATCTGTAGGAAGTTCGCAGAGCAAACAGCATGACTTGCCAATTCAAAATTTGAAATCGAGCAGTGGTGAATCTTCAGCAAGTGACAATGATTTTGGTGAAATTGAACCGCACAGCGACTTAGACAAGGGCAGCGAAATCGATTTTGGTGATCATGATGAATGTAGACAGCGAAACTATATTGTAGACAGCGATGATAATGTAGACAGCGAAGAAGTGCTGATCGATGAAAATCAAGTCACCGAAGAAGAATCTATCACCGGAAACTCTGCGATGGAATATGAGACGGAAGATGAAAATGCTGGCTGTCATGGAGAAGACATTGAAGAAGAATATGATGAAATTCTGGAATTGCGAAAGTGGGCAATAAACGTTAAAATTCCGCATACACATTTAGATTCTCTCCTAGGAATCCTTCGGAAAAGATTACTTCCACAGCTACCAAAATCGTCGAAGACTTTTCTGAATACAACATCAGCTACATACGAAATTGAACAATTTAAGGATGGCGGTGGTGATGTTGATGGTAATTTTATATATTTTGGAATCGCTACTTATATTCAAACAGCCGTAAACACGAACATACACGAGGAAAAAGTTTTATACCTGCAATTCAACATCGATGGAATACCTCTGTTTAAATCGAGTAATCAGCAACTTTGGCCAATATTGTGCAAAATTGATTTCGAACCGGACGTTTATGCAGCATTCCCAGTGGCAATCTACATAGGAAATCAAAAGCCTCGTGACGTAAGAAAATATTTTGAAAAATTCATCGACGAGATAACAAGTCTTCTACAGGAGGGAATTACAATAAACGACGAAGTATTTACAATTCGCATAAAATGTTTTACGTGCGATAGACCCGCTCGCTCATTCATCAAGTGTATTAAAAATCATGGCGGGTATTATGCGTGTGAGCGTTGTACTGTATCAGGAGAAAGGTATGATAATCGCACTGTCTATGTGCCTACAAATTGCGACCTCAGAACAGACGACAGCTTCCGTCGACAAGAGCAACCCCAACATCATACACTCATCTCACCATTGACTGCAATACCACAACTGAACATGATCGATCATTTCACACTGGACTTCATGCACCTCTGCTGTCTCGGAATAATGAAAAAATTTTTGGATTATTGGATAAGTGGACATCGAAAAGTAAAATTAAGCCAACAAAATAAAGTTCGTTTAACGCAGTGCTTACTTGAGTTGCAATCACAAGTTCCGCAAGATTTTCAACGTACAACAAGATCCCTCACTGATATTGCGAAATGGAAAGCAACTGAATTCCGGTTTTTTTTATTGTATTTATCTCCAGTGGTTCTAAAAAAAGTTCTATCACACGAGTTGTACCAACACTTCATGCTTTTCCATGCTGGGTGCAGAATATTGTGTTCGGAATTTGCATTACAGTTTAATGAACACGCGAAAATTTATCTTACAACGTTTGTACTGTTGGCTAAAAAATATTATGGAATTCAGTGTCACGTATTAAATATGCATTCACTGATTCACTTAGCTGATGATGTCAAAAACATGGAGTGTTCTCTTAGTAGAGTTACAGCGTTTCCATTCGAAAGTGCTCTCGGAAAAATAAAAAAAATGGTTCGTAGCGGTAATCAACCACTGTCACAAATATCGCGTCGTTTTCATGAAATTTTCAGTGTCGATGCATGTAAAATCGTAGTACCACCGACAGTAGATATCTTGCGTAAGGCACAAACAGCGGGTGTAGGAGGTATTACGCTAATAAAAAAGCTTGTATACAAAACATCGATTTTGACGATCAAACCTCCAGACAATATCGTTTTGCTTTACAGTAATGAAATTTTGGAAATTAATACTATGTATATTTCGCAACACGAACATCGACATAATGCTGTACAGATTGCAGGAAAGCTTTTAAGTCCGGAAAAATCGATATATGAATATCCATTCAACTCAAAAACCCTTCAGATGTGGAAAGTAAAAAAAACAAACGTAGAAAAAACATGTTCTCTACAAGATGTCGCATCTAAAATGGTATGCATGAAAATTTGTAATGATATAGGTAGGATAAAAATCTATGTAATGCCTCTTCTTCATCAATAAATATCAATTATGTAGATAAAGTTTTGAGTTAAACGTTTGTTTAAAAACACTGTATATATTCCTAAATCCTACAATTAATAATGCACATATGTATATATATGTGCACAAGCGTGCTGTGTCGATATATATTTAAATGTTAAGCGATATATATATATTTACATGTGGGCCATGGAAGGGAGCGCTGCGTAGCGAGGGCCATAAAGGATTTGTTACATATATATATTATATCATATGGCTATATTACGGCGAGCCTTAGAGGGGCACTTTTAAGGCAAGCATTTTTACGGCCATATTACGGCGAGCCTTACAGGGGCCCTTCGAGGTAAGCCCTGTTACGGCCGTATTACGGTGAGCCTGAGCGGGGCCCTAGAAGGGATGCATTGCTACGGACGTATTACGGCAAAATTATGGCGTAACGGTCAGGCCCACGTCAGGCCCACGTCAGGCATTGTGTATTAGGTTTGCCCCTGATACATACTGATCAGGTCCTGATCCTGATCAGGCATATCTAAGGCAATTTCTACCCGGGATAGCAGCAATTTTATGCACATATGTGCAGTATATATACTACTTACAATTAGATTTAATCAATAAATGTACAAATAGCTGTACGGTGGTAGGTAATCTAATGAACGATGCTTTTCTTAAAAAAAAAGACTTCTTTGTAAGGAAGCAACAATTTTGAGAGTACTCATACACTTATCGCGAGTTGAACACTTTTTCGTAAATATTCGTATAAATTTTATAATATTAATATTATTCGAAACGAATATTCTCTGCACTTTTGGCACTATCGATATTTCGAGATTTTTCACCGCAAAGGAGGAATGAAACGTCGTCATATTCGACATGGAAAAATATTAAATATAAAATTGACAAATTGGCGTAAAATAAACAACAACATAAAGCTGCGTGCATTCGATAGAACTGTGTACTATTTAAATACTTTGTACTGAAAAGTTTTATTCGTCCGTGTTTGATGGATACAGTCACACCTTTCTCCGCAATTTTTGATGTGCCACGCGCGTGAATATTTCCGCATTACCTCTGACATAGCTGCGACTTTTGTGTAATATTATTCCAAACGATAATATCCGCATTCTTCAATGGCTTTTCTCTTCTCTGTGGTATCTCTTATTTACTCACACTGAATAAATGTGTAAATAAAAATAACAAATTCGCTGCCGCAAGATCTTATTGCGAGTTTATTTCTTTTTGACGGGATCGCAATGAAAAATTTCATACGCGATTCAATGTTAATGGTATTTTCGTATTTCGTGCAGTTAAACGCTATGCTTGTCATTCGAAATTTTAGATTTCAAAAATAGAGTCTCTTATTACCTCGATATGCATTATATCGCTCACTGCGTAATTTGCTTACGTGAAACATTCCCCGTGGAGGATTTAGTCTTTCCAAGTTGCATTCCAAGTTGGAAAAAAGGTCTCTCGAAAGCATGAATAATTTTGAAAAATACGATTTTGAACTGATGACTTTGTGCTTAGCAGCTTCAACGTGAATAAAAATCTTATTGTACGACATATTTCATTATTGAAAACGACATCGATGTAAAACAAATACGATATTCACACGTTAGCAATACTTCGTGACAAAAAAGATATCAAAAGCGTGTACATCATGTGTATCTGAATTACTCGTTTATGCGAGATCGATGTAAGACATACATATTTTTATATCCCGTGTTATCTACCGTCCACCCCTCTCTCGTCTGGAATTTCGAGTTTTTTGCTGTTGTATACTTTTTTCTTCAATTTTTCGAGTGCTACTACAGGAAATTGTGTTGAATGAGATAAAGCGTTGGTAACGCGATATCAATAGCCGTCAAGAGACAATAATCGTTGGAGCCTCGTGGTCAACTAGATAGTTATCGATTACATAAAATTCCTCAGCGCAACAAATGAAAAAACAGGCTACCGGTGACGCGAAATTGATTATCGCGGCGTGTAGCCGCATAAAATACAAGCAACAATTCCGAGCGTACGATTGTCAATATTTTTGTCGCTTTCCTTTATGCAATATCGAAACCTCGCGCGAAGATTACGATTAAAAATCACATGAGTATGAGGAAAAAAAAAAGTTATCGGTCCGACGATTTTATAAAATATAACAGCATCGTCATACGAACGGATCGTATTTATTATTAAAAATTTATCATCCTCGACTTGTTGTATACAAAATTTCACGGTTATACGATATTTTCCATCTTCGTTTGTCCCTTCTCGTTAAATACCCATTAAAAATGTTCTCCGATAAGAAAAAAAAAACGAAGTCTTTTTTATGTCGGAAGGAACTTCAAACACTGTTATAATTTTGTTTGATGGGTTCTTGAGTTAAAAAAAAATACCTGGAACGTCAGGATAAGAGCGTACGACAGCCTCCGAGATTCTGTATCTCGTGAATGAAGAGGACACGACAAAGTCCTGTAAAAACTTTTCATCCACTGGAGCTGCGTTCTTTCGGTTCTTGACGTGCTCCTCTCGGCCCGAGTTTTACCTCGAGGCTCTCTGTGTGAATGTCCGCTCGTCCATCGGATGCTCCTCCGTGGCATTCTTCGTGGGAAAACCAAACAAACATCTTGAGTCCCGCATAGTCTCGCGAGATGAACTCTATACTTATGTATATTACATGTGCATTAAATACGTGTGTCTGTGTGTATTATATAAACATACTTATTGCATCCTTGAGAAACTTTTGATGCAGCGACACATTTACGTTCACAGTCTTTGCCGGTCTTGACAGATGCAGCTTTTTATCGTCCGTGAAAACTCAATGTTTCAGGCCAGTAATTTACGGTCGCTCATTTATCGTATGATTAGTGAAATTTTCGAAAAATCGTGGCAAATTTTCAGTTCTCTTTCAGTTGACGAAAACAGTGAATAAAATTTGTATGTACTGTATAGAAAATTCTGCCGGAAGAAAACATTTTTATCTCAGTTTTGAGAAGTGTCGCTGGCTCTTTGATATTTTCATGCTGATAGCGTGGGATATTTTTGTTTTATTTTCTAAAAGGCGGTTTTCAACTCAGCACGGAGAAAAACACTATTATAAATAGGCATTTTTGTAGGAAATTTCATGCTCTACAAAATTGCTCGGAGGCTCCAAGTCTCCAAGACCAATGGTTTGAGAGTTACACGGGTTCAAAGGTCAGACGTCGATCTTTGATCAACTTTGAAATCGTTCGTATAAATAGTATCCATGAACTCGCTATTCCTCAATCATAATTGGCGCGAATTCCATATTTCTGCATTCAACAAAAAAAAACGTCCACGAGGTATATCGCAATGACATAAACCAATCGGGAAGGTAAACTCGATAAATTTCAAATACTCTTTAATCGGTTTCTGCTCCAACGATTGTCGGATTTTTTTTCTCGCTTATTTTCCATCGCTATTTTTTTGTTTGTTTTTTTTATCGAAATACAAGTATATCTCAATTTCGTGATATCGTATCTGCTTTTTACAATGTATAAATCGTGTTCTCTCAACCCCCCCGAGATCTTCGTGTTAATGGCTCGATCAATTGACGGTCGATTAACACGAACAAAGTGATCTCTCTCGGGGATTTCATTGCACATGCACACTCAGGGTGCATTAAAACGGACGAAGAGCAGAGATAAAAGGCGCGAAAGGGAAAGAGAGGAGAAGAGAGGAAGGAGATATAAAGAGAGCACACGATCAACCCTGAGCTGCTCTCACGTTGTGCTTAATGGGCTGTTATTTCGCTCACCTTTCTTGCACGCGTGTGCAATTACACATTCAATCAGAGAATAATCATTCCGGCCTCGATACATCAGACCGTCCAACTGGTAATCACGGTATGGGGATTCTCTTGCTCCGCGATCTCTTCGAGCCTCGGATGTACCCCGTATAAATGACCGTCCGTCACGTTCTGTATAAATTGTTGCATACTCCTCGATAAGGGCTAATCAAGAACACGTGACGTTCGGTTTTTCGTTATTTATTAGACGGATTTATTGGCGGGCGATTCCACGGCCAATCATATCGAGGATCCCCCCTCGATTGTAATTCTTTCTTTTTTCACTCTGCTCTAAACCTCTGACGTATACCATTTTATTTTACGATCTTATAAACATGCCTCGAACAGAGAGAGAGTCTCTACGATCACAGTAGCGGCGAGAATTGATTTCTAATGAACACCCAATCATTTTAATAATCGAAGGAGATAAATTTCATCGAGCAGACATAATACAGTCTCATAAATAACCATAACTGGCTGATTAAATTTCTCCGATGATTTATGATGCTTATGCTCGTGGAGAGATCTTGAATTGTATTAAAAAATTCGAATTCCGGAATATACACTCCAGGGGGAATAGACGAGGAACGTACTGCCTTCGCGATATTAATTATTCATGAATTATCGATTTTTCCACATTTCGATTAGTTTTTGTACTCGCTTTTCGTTCAATTATCCTAAATAGATTTTTTAAATCGTCGTTCTATCGTATGCAGTCCGTGCTGGACAGATGTCACCAATTATTTGTTCAATAGTTTTATTTCCCGTTTACATTGGAGATAAAATTTCGTTTATTTGCCTTAATTATGTACGTCATATGTCGAGGACCAGCCATATAGGTTCTTCCTCAGTCGAGTGCGTGCACTAAGAAAAAGGGTATAGTACAGTAAATGCACTCACAATTGCAGTTACGATGCGCCATACGCGTGGGTGTACCTTGCATGCTCGTGTGTAACGCCGGTAAGCCTTCCGCGAGGAGCGAGTTCACACATATATATATATGTTTTGTCTGCTCTCGGCGGTTTATTGCTTTCAATTTGGGTCAGATGCATAACACCGACATCACCGATTGCTCGTAATACAGAGCTCCATAAAAGCCCTACAGAAAGGGTTTTACCCGAGCTTGTAACCCGATCGATAGTATATGCACAAGTGACCTAATTATCAAAATAATCAATTAACGGCGATAATACGAAAAATTCTCTTACTTCACAACGAACATTTTTGGTACGTCAAAAGGAACAGAGAAACGCATAGATTTGAGGGATTCCCAATAATAATTTCACGTTTTATTGATCGTATACGATTACACTTCGACGATAATATTTTCCTCGGGTTCTGAAAATTGATATACATGTGTTTGAATTTATTCACGGTTTCTCGATGTTCATCTTTTTTTTTCTTTCCGTTTTTCATGTTTACAAGATAAGAATGATATTTTATCGTAAAATGCTAAATAAGCGAAGACGACTGATGATCACGCGTTGGTATTCTCCGTAGGGATCAACGCGGTGCGATAAAAGTTACATCGTCGAAAAATGGGGCAAATTCACTATTGGTTTATGAAATACGTTTTCGTTGTCTGCGCTATCATCGTGTATTATAGCGAAGAATTCGATTGATCATCGATGAAAAGGGATTAGCTTGATCTCTGTATCAGATTGAGCGTTGGATATTCCACAGATCAATGCGTATCAAACACGGATATATCGCGTGCTCTTTGTTCTTCCCCGCGAAAAAAAAGAAGATAATTCAACTCGTAATTTTCTTATTCGCCTTTTTTTTCAATTTCGTCCGCATTCTCCGTGCGAGGATTCAACACCAACGAAATATTCCCAAAGCCCTCGTGATAAATCCGAAATAAATTTCGAACCATCGAAAACTCCGTTTGGAGAAATATCAAGTTTGAAAATAAATGACATATTCAAAAATCAGAGTAAACAGACTATTGTAGGAGGTCCTCTCGTGTTTCGCCGTTTTTTTGTTCTCAAGATCCCAGCACTCGCCGAATAATCGTCAGGTAAAAACCCCTCGTCGAAAGGAAAATAACCCGGGAATATTCATGACAATTCGTCACCATTCGATCAGTGGAAAAAGTTTTCGATGTATATCCACGCTCGTTTTGGAAAAAAAAGATTGATCTCAAGACAGCGGGTCAAAATTTCACGACAGCTTGGACCAATCAATTATTTTCGTACGAGTTAAATATATATCGAATATCGAATCGCATTGAGGATGTATCCACGATTTTCGAGAGTCTATCGATCATCCCTCAAGATCATTCCAATTTCGGAGCTTCTCATTGTTGACAAGATTGATGGCGTACGTCATGGAAATTTTTGTTAAATCGCTTCGAACCCGTTCTCGCGTGGACTCCATGTATATTTATGGGTATTTCAGGATTTTTTTTTTCAAAGATCTCACGCATTTTCTTATCGATAAAAAAATCAACAAAATTCATTACATTTCGAAAAACACTCGCTTGCCACATTACTGAGAACGGCTCGGTACCGAATCGACATGAAAATGGGAATGGCTTTTGAATTATTATCTCTTGGTAGGTTATTGTCTCGAGTAACGGTATGAAAATAGCCGAGAGATTTTTCAAATTTTTATCATACTTTTATCGACGTTGTTCTAGAAATTTAATCCTTTCACATCAATTTTCTTATAAAACGGTATTCAGTTTTATAAATGTAACATTACATAACGTTAGAGTTTATCGATCTTATTCGTATTTTTCTTCGAAAGTTATTTTATTTATAACGAATTATCGATATCCTTCGCATTCTTCACAAGATAGATCCATTTATATGTCCGTACATCGTATATACATAAATGTTGCCGATATATTTGTATACTCATATCGCCTCGGCAAAGAGGAAGATCGCAAAAAAAAAAGAAACGTGTAAGAGCCCGTGTACTATCGTCGTTGCGGAGGAGAGATTAGATTGTTAGCAATTGAAACAAGTAAGCAATGGCGCGACACACTTGCCAATGATCGCGAATCCGGATAATCCCGAGCGTTGCGCGTAATAATTCCCTCAGTCTTTTAACGATCGACTCCAAGTTTCGTCGTACATACGACGAAATCGCCGTAAAAAAAATGAGCCCCCGGTTTTCATCACGAAAGTACCTCGTGATTGCCATTGGATCATTATCGAGAGTCACACGACGCATCAGATATGCAGTCGTCGGCAGCGAAGCAAATAAAAAATGAGAAAGCTCGCAGAACAAAAAAAAGCTCGTAAAAATGATGAAAATACAAAGAAGAAACGAAGTCTCAATGAATTTCAGTGTAATTCGAGTGTGTTTCCGCGAATTACTCTTCTGCCATCAATCAAATTAACGCTGGATCATCGCAAATTCACAAATATTTAACGTTACTCTCGCGGACACCGGAGATGTGGGCGCAGCCTGGCACTTTGACGTGCCGTTCGTGCTTTCAAAGTTACGAGCAAAGTATGGTAATATATACATGTATATATAGCTGCGTATAGGAGGATGGAAGAATCTCTGAATGTTCCGAGTGCAAATATTTTTGGCGCCAGGTTTTCCGACTGACGTCTGTGCATATGTTCATCCTTCGGCCTCCTATCGTCTATGTATGCGTGACGGTAGATCATATGCACCGTGTTGAATGCGTGAGACTGGAGTTCACCAAGAAAATAAAAAGATCGTGACAACGAGAGGATCTCGCGGTCAAGCTCATCTCCTTGCAGTGAGTGCGTGAGTGCCAACGACTGTTGACCCAAGAAATTATCGTGCGGGAGTATAACGAGCGTTACGAGATACCCGCGAGTGTATATAATTGTACATATACTATAGTATACACTCAGGAACGTATTCATTGATACTGATACGCGGATGCATTTTATACGCAGAAAAAAATATATACGTACACGAAATCGGTTGAAAAAGTTTCCCGTAAATATTTCAAAATTATACGATTCGAGCAAAGGGCTCTCGCAATGGCTGATTGTAGGTATATTAAAAACCCAAAATAATGAATTTTTTGGCGAAAAAAATTCGCGTCGTAATGACGCTTGAAAATTTTTCAATTTCCTTTTTTTTAACAGCACAGGGCTTTTGTACGTTTGGAAAAATTTTGTAATTGAGTTGTTTTATCAATTTCCCGTAAATTTTCGTTATTGGAAATGTATAATACAGAAAAGCGAATGGGTCCGTTTAATTTTCTGCTTTATGATTTTTCTGATCGACTATTTTGCCGATGATCGAGGTAAAGAGATTTTAAATTGCGGTGGTGCGATCAAAATATCACCGGCTTTTGCCATTTAAAGAGAAAGAATGGAAACATTACGCCGAAAATTTGCGTACTAATTGAGGTTTTAATGTATGCGATACTTACGAAAGAAAAAAAAACCAGTTTCAAAAGGTTTCGAGGAAACTATGTACACCTACGTAAATCATAAATCTTACCGGAAAAAAAAATCGAATAAACACACATACGCACCGTGAAAAAGATCGATTTAATATGGTGTTTATTGGACTGAAATTTATTTAAATCAAAGAAATGTTTTCGTTTTATTGGGAAAAAAACAGTATTTTTCTGTGTTTGAAACGGATTTTTTTTCAGTCAAATAAATCTCGGCTCATTAGACGCGATAAACATGAATTATTTCTCCGAGTGTGGGATTTTTAATAGATTCTATATTTTTGAATTATCGTATACATATTTAAAACGTATATCTGAGACACGATTTCAGAGAATTTGCTGTTTAGCTCACGACAAATATGTCTGAGATAAAGTTGATTCGTATAAAGATAAATATTTAGAATTGTTAGTTTTACCATAATTTTCCGGATAAGGCACGATTTTACATATTTACCGACGAATGACATTGATTTTTTCGCACATGCGATTTTAAAGGGGATACTGAAGTTGAAATTATTAAAGATCACGTCTTTGACGTTTCAACAAATAAAAAAAACTGACTCGCATGCACCGCCTGTGGTACGAATGCGTATTTTATGTAAAAATACTAATGTACAAATTCTGTTTTTCATGTTCTATACATAAGAGATACGCGCGTTCGTCTGTTATCTATCTGACCGTTTCTTCTTTTGCTAGACATTAAACGCTTGTCCCGCCGCTGGCTATCCGTTAATCTCGCAGCAAGCATTGCGCAAGATGGCTTTCCTCCCAAAGTGTACGTGTGTGTTCCACATTCCGATCGATCCAAAATCTTTTTAATTATATCGGACAAACTCGCCCCTTCACATTCTATTGACGTTATCGTCAGATAAATAAAAACAGCCGAGTAACCGTTCGATTTAACGTTAAACTTGAATCGAAAACGTCGTTGAAATTTTCTCGTATGAAAACAAAAAATTGTCAATATAAAAGGCAATTTCCCTCATTTTCGATGCTTTCGTCGTGAAAACTGATTTCAAATACATTTCATTCAAATTGAAGCAGTTCGTAAGATTTCTGATTCACACAGCACAAAAGGAAAACATTTTTTTCAAAATTTTCAACGAAAATTTGAGTATTTTTGATTGTATGATTAAATAACTCAATGGCGATTGAAAATAGTTGAATAGTACCTGTATCGCTGTCAATCAAAATGTTTTCTATAAGGATGCTGAGGAAAAGGAATAAATGTGTGGATAATTATCTTGTCTCGAGTTGCTTCGTGATGATGACGCCTTTTCGAGGGTTCGCAATCACTGCATAGCGCTGCGTTGCGAACAAAGTGTTTCGGTAATACCGCATAGAATGAATAGGCAGCGAGATGAACCTCTTTTCTCGCTCGAGAGATTTCGAAACGCGCGAGGGACACGCGATTATGACCAAGAGAGAAATGGAGTGCGCTTGGAGGGGTAGAGATTCGAGATTTTCTCGTCACATGGTTTATTGGGAGCATACAGGTTGTGAAAGGGGTAGTTTATTTATAGAGGGAGTGAGTGAGGGAGTGAGGTGAAGAAAACATGCGCTTGGAGCTCGAACAGTATCGGAGTTCTTTGGAAGATGATGAAAACTTGAAAAATAATTCTCGAAATATTCGAGAATCCCTTGAATTTACGACTTTATGCAATTTTTTGAGTAAATATAAAAATCCAAAGGTATAATGATGTTCACGAGTGTACACATTTTTTTTACATCAATCGTTTTGTTCCAAGGATCAAACGAGACAAGGATTGCACTGTTATGTTTGATTGCTTCATTATTGAAAAATCTATGTTTATAGCGCTTCATTTAGTTGATAATCTTCTTATTTTTGACCATGACTACATTATAAGCAACGAGTCAAAGCAATAAGTCGATTATGACAAATGACGCAAAGATCGTGAGCATTTCGTAAAAGCCTGAAAAAGCCATGTGAAAATGAAATTGTCACTCAACGTTTGAATAGAATTAGATGAAAACGATTATCGCCCGAAATTATAAAGAAAAAGCTTTAAAGAAGGTAGAACGCAGAGGATAAAGCTCGTACAGGTCCTCCGTCTTATTCTCATCATTCAAATGCCTCGGCTACACGTACTTTCAGTGAAGATGACCTTTTGCTACTACAAAGAATATTCTCAATGTCCCTTTTACCATTTCCTTCCTCCTTTTTTTTTCTCTGAATGCCACTGCCACGCCGAGTACTCTCGTGACGTATTTTATCTCACGCGACGTATCTCGTTAATTCCGTAAGTGGAAACACGCACTGTCACTCTTTTACTCCTGCGTGTTTCTTCACAGCGTCTCGTTTGTCGTTGATGTGATGCTCTCCAAACTGGTTACTAATATCTACCGGACACGCGTCCCGTACAGATTCATAGTGTCTCCCGTATGATGAATGTCATTTCTGCGATGGCCATTCATCTAAAATAACACTCTTCAGGGTACTGCCAAAGGCTTTTTAATACCGGCGTGAAAAACCTTCAACGCAAGGATGACCGAGCCAAAAGGGCGCGTACAGAGCAACTTTGATCGAGGGAACTCTGAACCGAAGATCGACCCCCACCGCGTGACGCGAAGTGATTGGTTGTCGCGCATGGCGGGGGGCAAGCTGAGCCAATGGCGGCGCAGCTGTGCAGACGCGCGCAGCATTTCATCAAAGGACGGCGTACTGTACACGGAATTAACGTGCGAGCGTTTACAAATAGTGTGAATCATTGAATGAATTATCATTCATGATTGTCACGGCTTAATACGATCGCTCCGCTTCGTGTCTAAAATTAATTTACATATAATTATACGCACACGTTTATCCGTGTGAAAGTCGGTACGTATGCGTTTGTGGTGCCTTCATTTAGCGTGACAATGAGAAAGGCGCCAGTCACGCCTTCGAGCTGACGAGAATAACAACCGCAACAGACGTGCTAATACCAATAATTATGAACGCTAGAAAATCTTTTCGACTAATCAAACTGACGTTAGGCTACAAATAATAATAATCTTCCACTTTGATGCCAAGCGTAGCCGTGTAATAAGCGATTTTTTTCACATTCCATGATGAGTTTTTCATTTCTGTTTGTTATTATCCCGGGCGTAGGTCATGTTTCAATCACTCGTCTCCAGTCTTAAAGGTCCATGACCCAGAAACGGAGTTCGGTTTGATAGCTCGAGAAAGGGAGCTGGATTGGCACGAGAGTGACAGTTGGGAATCTCGAGTTACAACCGTAGATGGCGAAGCAAACCGCGAAACCTCATTATCGAGTTTGCAAACAAAAGGGCCCAACACAATTCGATTTAACCATCGATGCAAATGCCAGTTACGGCTCTATTCCGTTTCGGCTTACTCCGCATTCTTATTTCCATGTGACAGTTGGAATTGCGTATAACAGTACATGTGAACCATCGGTTAAAACCAAAAGATACCGTTCCAGGAGATTTCCGATTTTCATCAAACAAATCTTGCGCATCGTCTATATGTATACTCGAATTCCATCAAAGTTTCGAAGTAATCTTCCGGAAAAGAGCAACAGAAATGATAAAACGAGAGAAAAGGACGAGAATAACGAAATGCCTGGGATGTCTTTGTCTGCATGATTTTCTATGAGAGAAAGCGACCGATTCTCCCTGTTTTGCCTTTCTTTTTATTCTTTTTCCTCGATGTGAGCGGGTGAAAAAGCTTCTCGTTCTCGCAAGGGTGGAGTCGGTCGGCACTTTGCAAAAAGACACACGCTGAAGTGAGAGCACCGCGAGACAGGGTCGAGTTAGACGAGTTGGGCGGAGCGAGTTTGCAGTCAAAACACATAACCCAAGACGTTTCAATCCGGGCGAGTAGTAGCTGCAGCAAACTTCAACCTTTCGTTTCTGATGCAATGCCTTTTTCATCTCATTCCTAGTCTGCATTATATTTATCCATCCATCCCATGTGGAATGAATATCCAAACTAAAAATGCAGCCCATGGTCGCTGATCCTCTCATGCGGTCAATGCCCACATTTGTAGGAGTGAATCGTTTGAAAAAAAAACTGCAGCTATGAAATCTATCCATGAATTCGGAGCATACGAATCTTCTCGTATATACAAAAATAAAAGATGAATCTTTTATTCCACGCAGCCTTCGACTTTCCATCGGGAGTATTTAATTTCCTTATGTTAATCGTGGCCCTTGAATTTCATTGCCTCTCGTCCATTCTCAAAATCTCGAAACGCTCTCAAACTCGTCTCTTGTTCCAGGCAGAACCGCGAGACAAATTTAAATCTTTTGGTCCATTCTCACACGCACCTGTGTTGGTATATACGTATGTACAACCGTGTGATCCGCGATGAAACGAAATGAAACGCGCGGGCATACACATCAGGCATAATCGTTATAAATTACGTTAGACATGTGGCGTTTAGGCTCGCGTAATTGATTGCTTTCTCAGCGATGTGAGAAACATGTATTGTACGCTTATGTATAGGTGTTGTGCGATAGGGATTTATACGGCTCTTGCATGGAAGAGGAGAGAGAGACGAAGGAGAGCCGAAGCCTCGAGGTATAAATTATAATTGAATTAGCCTGAGCTCTTAATTAAGCCAAGAGAGAGAGAGAGAGAGAGAGATGATAGGATTCGAAGGCGGCAGCGCCTGGCTCCAATGGCCCAGCACCAACGGCAGCCAGGCAAAGTATATATACGAGCGAGACGAAATCAACGAAAGAGAACACGACCCGTTTTATTACACTTGGCTTGAGAGATAATAGACGAGAGAAGAGCTCCGACTGGCGAACGATGATGATCGTCCCGACTCTTGGACTCTTCACGTGTGCAACGCACCTTCATGATGTTGCGTGATTTTTCTTTTGCATCTCATCTGCGCTATACGGCTTACTCGGTCTTCTTCTTCTTTACCTCTCATTTTTATTTTCCTTCTGGGCCAAAAAGACGAAACGTTCTACCGAATCTTCGACTGGAAGCCCCTGGACACGGACAAACACGTGCATATATCCTCGTGAGATGTAATTTACAACGGGGGCGTCACAATCGCATTTATGATGCACGCTGTGTCCTCTTCACAGCATCCTCCGCTGTATAAACGCCGCTCTTTTTTATTCCATTTTTTTTCCTGTTCGCTCCTCTTTCACATTTCCCCGGCAGGTTTGTACGTGATTTCAAAGAATCGAGGATACGCTTCGAGAGATTATTACGAGGGGAATCATTACTCAACCAAAGTGGGATGATCAAAGTGAGAGTAGGACAGTGTTTGCTGCGAGCTCACGAAAAGCAAAGGTTTCCCCAAACTCCGGAACCAATTATTCTTCATTCTGAAAGCTTCAAATCGTTCTCTTTGCTTGGACACAGAGGCGTATATGGGTGGTATAGAAATTTCAGCTGACGCGATGGCACATACAGCCTTGATGATTAATAGAATTTATCTCCTCACCTTTTTCGACATAATGGGCACGATTGAAAAATTTGGTAAGAAAATTGACTTGAAAAGAACGACAAAACTAGCGTAAAACAATTAAATTATCGCTATAAAAGAAGAATTAAATATACTGCGATGAATTAAGATACGTAAAATGGTGAAGGCAGTTTGGATAATTAATTATGTAATTAAAATTATACTATTATTATTATTTAAAAAATGACATAGACAGCTTTACATACAATCCTTCGCGTAAACGTACGTGCGTATCTAGTTTCTGAAAAACGAGAAACCTCTCGGAGGGTAAATTTCTATAAAAAAAAAAATACGACAGTGTATCGTGGTTTTGGTGGATTCCACCGAATCGTGCATTTCGTCCCATACACAATTGTGACTCTTGTGCTCCAGAGATCGCGACACATGTTGTTTGCGGTCTCGGTGTATAACGAGTCCCTTACGATGTACCAAGAGACACTCTCGTCATCGTCTCGAGACAATCTTCCGTACACTTGGGACTGCATTAAAAGCGTAAGAACATTTCAGCAATGAAGAAAAGCACTCGAGCACGTACACTGGCATTCGTCTTAACATTTTGGTTCGCGCGTAAACATTTTGACTCTATTTTGCAAAAGTGAAAGAATTTTCGCCGACACGTTGGACGAGAAATCTTGGTTCGAAAGTTGCGAGTGTATAGCTCGTATAAATTATGCAATGCGAACGGTATGTGGCTCTCGTCTTCTCGTACCTACTCGTCTCCTCGTCTTTTGAGGCCTGGCCCCTCCTTACATACATAGTGTAAATAAAGATCCAGTAATTATAGGAGCTAAGTGGTAAATTCCAATGTTCGAGAACGTTTGTACCTGTTACATGTCGACTCGAACTTATACATATACATATAAAAGCAAATATGTGTTTATATATGGATAATAAGTATTTTCTACTCCCGAGAGCCACCCGGCTCTCGTCCTTGGGCTTCTTTCCCATTGGAGGTTGACGCAAAGTTGAGTACTTTGTAAGATGCGAGTATCGGCGAGATGAATTTAATTGCTGTATCTTTGTGTATCATTGCTAACAAACAAATAGAATTTTTACTCCAAATTTGTGTGACGCGTGCGACAATTGCCAATTGCAATTGTAAAACAGTACAATCGCAATGGAGTCTTGAACATTGCTTCTTTACTCAAAATAATTCTCGTATTACGATGGCGTATAAAGATAAATATAATAGATGAAAATTGATGACGAAGAAAATGGCAAATAGCCGACAAAAAATGGTAGATCGATGAGAAGCGATGATTTTTTTTTTTTTTTTTGGTCGACCGTAAATAACGAGAGCAAGAGAGAAGAAGGGGAGTGAAAGAGCGAGGCGCCGGCGACCCGCGACTGTAGTACGCCGGATCGAGAGGGCCCGGCGTGTCTGACCAGCCCGGAATTTATCTACTTGCACGGGAGTACGCGAGTTCAGGGGTTGCATTGACCGCGTCGGCGTCTCTCTTGATCTATACAACATCGACTACTTCCCATATTGGTTCTTGATGGACAAAAAGGCGTAATCCACATTAATTCTTGCCCAAATCGCTAAAGTTACGCCTTTTTGTTTATTGCGAATCGACGTATAAATAGAGCGAGATCGTCTCGATTTTCGATGCTGAATCCAACGGTCCACAACCGCCTCCCTCCACGTATCATCCCGGTGCAAACTTTTAATGCGACTGATTCAAACTTTTCGATGGATATCAACTTTGAGAGAATGAGGAAAATTTTTCCTAGTTTCAACATTGGTTGGCGAGAGAACATCCGCTCCGAAAACGGAACGACCCGCAACGACTTATTAATCTATGATTATGGAGAAAATCCGATGGGAAAAAGGAACAGAGTATCGAACGGTAATAACAATTTCTCGGTCTAGGTCGTTCCTTGGATAACAAAAATTGGAAAAAGCACTTTCAAATCGAATCTCGATTATCCGGGACGAAATTTTCTCACAACCGCTGTCCCGTTATGTTCGAATGACTTTTTTGTTTACAAAGATCAAAGCGATGTGAAGTAAGTAAGTCAATGACCAAAACCGTCTCATTAGTGCGGGAGTACTCGCTCCGGTGGAGAGAGAAGCTTGAAAATATTTTTATTCGTTAATTCTTCAACCTCGAGCTGTGGGGCAGTTTCAACTTGAAGTATCGTCTCTTTATTAGCGACATATTTTTCGACTCGAGGAATTCGGGAAAGAGTTTCATTTCATCGTCGAAAACTTTCGGAATGATGATGATTTTATGAGGACCATTAATTTCTTTACCATACATTTTGGGATTTTTTTTCCCCAGTTCACACGGTTCAATCTTTCATGTTTCCGACATGGAATTCCGAACCGAAACCAATGTTTTTTTTTTTCACCATGGCAATTTCACAATGGCTCGAGGCAATTTATAAACCTCGTTAGTGGCCCTGCTGGTACTCTACTGAAGGGCTCGCGTCGGAACTGGCCTTAAAATGAGGACGTTTGCCTCACTGAAGAATAAAGAGTGAATTCTTATCCTTCTTCATTGGAGGTTCGGGGACACAAGAGAAATCCAATTGAACGGTATGATCCTTGTCGTCGCCAGAACAGCCTCATTCTTGGCCTCTTTACCGTGTTTGCTGCAATTAGCGTGTGTTGGCTCGGGTTCTTCACCCGTATTACCATATATACCATGCACGCTTGTCGGTATATGACGGAGGCTGCTACAAGGAGGAGACTCTCGGCCTCGAAACCAAAACTCATCCGGGAATATCGTCGTCGTAAAATCGATTCGCCGAATCCGCGAGAATATAACCGCGAAAAATACATATTTGTTACTTTGGGCTTTCGGTCGCGTCAGCTTTTTCATACATCTCACCGTTTAACCAAAGACGTCATCTAGCAGAGACGGAACAACTTGTTCTTTGATGCTAGGGTGATAAATACATTGTAAAATAAAATTCGTTGAACTTTTAGTCGAACTTTGGTCCAGTGGATTCATTAACCAGGTGATCAACAATAACCGAGTTAATCAATACGGATAATTGATTGAAAAAAAAGTCTAGATTGCTGCAAAAATAGAGTGGTAATCTCTGCAGTTTCATCCTATGCACCAAACGTATTTAATCGCTAATTATCCGTCTATGGAATTCCCTACCGGAAGTCGCAGACTAATTGACGGCGAAAAACCCGTTCGATGCATTAATGTCGACCGTTTTATTTTTTCATTTTTATAAAATCAATTTGGTCTTCGTTTCATTTGGAGTTCAGTAGTAAACACGACAAGGAAGATATCTTTTCCAAGCGATTTTCGGGTCAGAGATAAAGGAGTTCCCGTCGTTTAATGTCGCATTAAAGTGGGTTTCTGAGCGAACGCCACGACAAAATTCCTCGTTGAGCGCTTCGATGTGCTCGTGCGCTTCATCCTTCCTTTTTTTTACTGATTCTCGTTTAGCATGCTCACATGAAAACTGCCCACGCCCCCTCTCAGACTTCACCCCCTTCTACCTGAGTCGTGCGAGCGCGAGAAAGACTTGCAGCCGCGGATGCTAATTAAGAAATAAGTTGGGCCACCCGCGTCGCCTCGGAGACTAGCTCGAGTCTCTCGCAGCAGGTGATCCGCTATACGCGAAAGCCGGTACAGTCGGTTTATTAAATTTGCAAAATGGGAAATCATGTGACAAAAATGTCGGGGAATTTGCCGCGTCGGAGCGGCATTAAAGTTGAATAAAATTCAAGTTTCTCGGGCGGGTAGGCTGCGTGTGCGGTTATATAGCCACTCTTGAGCATCGGAAAGCGTGCCACCAAGAGAGTGAGCCAGCTGCCCATGGCTGTCTCTCTCAAGATGCAGTTCTTGGGGGTCTTCGCTTCTGTTGGTGGAGCAAAACCTACAAGGCCTATCGCAGACCACCTATGGACAGCAGCGTTGGGTCACCGGCGAAGCTTATCGCGACTAATTAGCCGCAATCCACCCTGACGATTGGATAACACTGGCAAAACGTTACTCGGAAGCTCGTTCAGCCATGACCGAGTCCCTCCCGCTTGATCAACGCGCGGTCTTGCCAAACCTGCCCGGTTTCGCTACCGGTAAAATCCAACAGTTGCTTTCCCAATCAGAGTTGGTGACACTATCTCTTTCCTGCTAATGCTAGTCGCTCTATTCATGCAGCCTGCGTTTGGGAACTTGTTACTCGGCGGTATAATTACGTGTACCAGGCAGCCGGGCACACACTTCCCGTTCCAGCATCGCGGGGAAATTTTTTTTTTCCATTTTTTGTAGTTTAATTGCACCTGGATTTTAACGTCTTTGTTGGCAGTTTCTCAGCAATCTTCCGCACGGGAATTTCAACTTTTTTTTGCGAGATGGAAATTTATCTCGAATTTCCTCTTAAATTTCTCTTTATAACACGTTTCAAAAGTTGACTGCAAATTGTGCGATATATCGCGTCAGGTCCATGCTAACGTTGATGCTATCGTTGCTGTAACTGAATGGCATTATTGCGATGATAAATCGATTTGTCGTTGACGAATAAATGAAGGAAGCGAAGGTCAGCGACTGGTATCTCGCTGGATTGATACTCGTGAAAATTGCTCGCAAATTATACGTTGAATGCAACGGCGGAAGTCACTCGAAATATGTCAGCGAAGAAAAAGAAGCACAAGTTTATTTATCACATCATGTATATACATGTATGTATCCACAACGCGTGTAGATATTACTTTACCAGTAAGACACTCGCGTGCTTTAAAAACATGCTTTACCCATACGCACGCTCGAATGCTAATGGCGCCTTTCCGATTATGCATATTGATGACCGCGCCGCTGCTGCGCAAGGATTGATTCCGCCGCTAATTGTGAGGCTAAAAGTGCGTCTGTTATCGCTCCACGAGCTCGCTCAACCGCGTTATTCATCCTTCATTCCTTATCTTCAACCGTACAGTATACAATTCTTCTCTTTTCTGTTTTTCTCATCGTCATCTTTGTCGATCTTTTCTCTCTCTCTGTCTTTAAGTTTTTCTTCTGCCTCCACCTCAGATTTCACTGCTACGTCTTTTTTTAATCATTTTCGGCCTACTCTTTTTTCAAAGATTCAATTACGAAGATCAAATGCTCTCCCGATCATCATTCCTTTACATTAATTTCCTCATTTTCCATACGACTTTTGGAAAATCTTTTACTACTTGCTACTTCGAATTTGGTATTTCCAACTGGCAATAAAAGTGAGAGCGAGAACTCCTCCCAGAATGAGTGAGAATCATCAAACTTCCGGGGGATTTTGCATGACGTATATCGTCCAACAATATCGTACTTTAGCTCTTGTTTTTTGAACGAACGTTTCAGCCAACGTTAATACTGAGTATTCAAAATTTGCTCGATTCTGACAAAAAATAAATTCCAAATAACGACGTCACGCTATTCCGCAGTCAGTCGGAAAACAAATTATATAAATTCGTTATAAGATTGTAGTAACGATATTTTTTACATAAGCACAAGAGCTGACTTGAAAAAAATCAGTTGAAGTTGTTGAGAAATTTGATGTAATTCGCTTGTGTCAAATTTATTCATAACTCATTCGTGAATTCGTCAAATCCGT
Organism: Heteropelma amictum; assembly: GCA_959613375.1. NCBI lineage: Eukaryota > Metazoa > Arthropoda > Insecta > Hymenoptera > Ichneumonidae > Heteropelma > Heteropelma amictum. The sequence continues at coordinate 21,300,677 of OY390721.1, read as the reverse complement.
TGTCGCTGCGTCACTCGATCTATTTTGGCACGTCGTGACGTCGAGGAGATCCTCTTACTCACTGGGAAGCACATCGCACCAAGCTATATCCGCGAAGATACGAGCTTGGTATCCTCGATGGTACTCAAATCGATTTGGTCCTTGTCGAATATGTATTCCCACACCCTATACATTAAATCACTCGACTTTTCACATATCACCACAGAATATATGTATGATAGTTATGGATTCGATTTTCCATGAACGAGAAAGTGTACAAACTTTGGAAGAATGGTCGATTCGGTCCTGATCGATCGGTCCCTTTTCGGTTACATTTGTGTGTTTGCTGGCTTGTACGAGGCTCGGGTTGCTCACAAGGAAGGCACCCTAAAAGTGCGCGACAAAACTCTCTTGTGCGGTTTCTTTCGATCCCAAGTTTCGCGTGACTAACCCCCCGAGTTTTGTGAGTCATCGTGGAGTTGTGCGTATACACCCGGCTATATACACGATGAAAACGGGTTTCGTTGTCGAGAGAAGCGACAAAAAAGAAAACACGAAACAACGAGAACGTCGTAACGCGTTCACGCGCCGAGCAAATTCGATTCGAAGGAACAAACAGGAATAAAAAGGATAACGAAAGCTTATTACGATGATAAAATGTTTTGACAGGAGTACTTAGTGCGCGGATTTGGTGATATCGGAGACTCTGGGTGGGCCGTCTCGCTGCTGAGATACTTACTTAAACGATCATAGAAAATCCATTAGAGATTACGATTGAGACAAGCGTTGACATTAACGCCGGACCAAAAGCGTCCCAACCAAACTCATTTTCTCCGTTTTTTCCTCTCGCTCTATCATTTTTCTATCATTATAATAAACTCTCGTACTCTTTCTCGTTTCTGGCTATCTTCAAACACGAACGTAAAAACCTTCACCTTTCTCTCGTCGTGTATATATTTTTCCTATAGAATCCTCTTTATCTACGCTCGATTCCGTGACGTCCCGTCTCTTTCCCAATGTTTTCAGTCTATTTCGTTAAGCGAGTGTTCATTTCGCTTCTTCTTAGTTAATAAAAAAAAATGTAGTTTACGACGGAGATCAACGAGGAGAAAGAAAACGTGATGATCGTCCGGAGGAACGAGCCTTCTCATTTCTGTTTGAGAAAAAAAGCGTGTGCTATGAGTTGCAACCTTTCGTCACACTGAGATGCATCTTTCGATCTCGCGACAGCCTCTCGCGTCGGCGTAAAGATAGAACACGAAATCAATAGACTTTGCTGGCTGTTCCGATATATATTTTCGTCGCTAATTTTAAACCACTCTTGTTTCGTAAGCGCAAACACGTTGGATGATTCGCCCATTGGAACGCGAAAATTCGAGTGGGTCTCCAGAGGATTGGCGAAAAAAAAAGCGAAGAAAAACGAAATGTAATAAAATATGACAACGCGCGAGCCCGGCGACTAGAAGTGTCCCAGACCCTTCAAGACAGTCGAGACTATCGGCGCCGCCGTTTGACTTCTCATACGCTTCTCATACTCTGTCCCTCTCAAAGTTTCTTATTCATTTTTAGGTGCTTCTTGTATCGCCGCGATCGAAACTTCTTTCCTACATACTTCCTACTTAGCCCGACTCTTATTTATCTCGTTGAAATCCGACATGTGCTTCCGCACTTTCCCGCCAACGAAGGTTCGGCGTGACGTCACGTCTAGATTACCTCAATGCTTCTGGCGATATTGAATCATGTTCTACGAAACGTTGAAATGCTCGTCAGATCGCGTTAGCTCAAGCGTTGAATATGAGTAACTTTTGCTGTGCTCAATAAACGAAGGAAGAAGAAATCTTGCGCGTTTTATGTTTCCCAGCACGTGGACCGTAACTTCAGCTGCAATTAGCCCAATCAGCGATTTGTCACTTTGTATCCGCGAAATCGAGAATGATGACACTGAACATGATTCCTGTTCGGGGTAATCAAAGGTTGGTAACTAGAAGCGCCTCTCGTTCAATGATTCTCATTCGCTCTCCTCCTCTGTCGCTCTACGTAAATGACTCTCTCTCTCTCATTTCTCTAATTGCGATGTATGAGTCGTGTGGAATTAGTAAACAGGTTTTTTTTCAACATATCCTCATGAAAGCGAACAGAGAACCGCGAGAGGGCACATGGGAGGCTTGAGAGAAGAGAAGTAACGAAAAGAAAAAATTAATAAAAAACGACGATGCTAATGTCCGAGTTCAGAGAGTCGCGGATGAGTGGTGCAATTAGAGCTGTCCGCGGAACTCACTCGTTCTAATACGCGATGACGCGTCGGCTCTTTGGCCTTTCCGCTTTATATCGTTTCCACGTAGATTCTTGAAAAAAAAAGGAAAAACATCAAAGTCAAAATACCAAAAAGTAGGCAGGCTTTTCAAATTCGTCGTCAACGGGCAATAAAATCTTTTTTATTCCATTGCTTCAACCGATTAGGCACTTTGAAAAAACGTGGACGAAGGTCGAAGAATTTCTTCCGGAACGCGAGTCTGCTTACGCTGGTTATAGTACACGAGCAAAGTGAGTGAAAATAATGAATATGATAATACGCTTATGCTTATCGGCACTCAAATGAATTCCTAAAACCAAATTAACCGTATAATGCGTTTAAGCGGCCACGCGTCGCTCAACGCGTCAAACACATACTCGTAGCCGAGGTAAAAGGTACAAAAGCATGATGTGGTAAATAAACGGTCCCTCAGAATTTATTCAGCATATACCGATACTTGAACCGCGTGTGGGCTGAATCGAAAGATGAGGAATAAGAAACTCGTTTATGATCTACGCAGTAATGAACATTGAGTGCTCTTAAAGCAAAAGAGCATAATCATGATAATAGGCGTTAATTCGTTTTCATTAACAAATCTAATTCGACAAGAATCCTGTATCGTGAGTCTTGGTCCAGAGTCGGCGGAACCTCTCGAATTTTCCAAGAAAAACTCCAAAAAGTTCCCATACGTGAGGACTGCTGTTTGTTGGATTAAATTGACGATGATTCATGATAACTATACCGTGTCTTGGTATTTGGATTATTTTTTCAAAAGTTTCAAAAGTTCGCCCTCGTTCGCCGCGATGTTTCGTCATTTCGTGGCGAGAACGTGACTTCGTATTGTCGTGCACGAGGTGGCCCAATCGATGCACGTGTCTCATCGCACGTAAATTTTCCAGATACCGCGGGAAGATATTAATGATTTGAAAAACAAGTAGTTCCATGCGGTGAAATCGTGAAACAGCCGCGTGTCGGGTCGTTTTTGACTCGCATCCTCTATTTTTCACATCGTCGCAACTCTCACCTTTCCAATGGAGATTATGCCATAGAATACGGAGTGAGAAACCATCCTGAGGATGAACGTACGGCCAATCACCTCGGTGTCCTTTTCTTCTTTGACATATAACGATCATTAGGATTCTCCGTTGCTCCGCTAATAGCCTCGATGGAGGGTCTGATGCAAAAACGTAAGGGCGTAATGCATCTGCCATGGAGCACCACGTTGTGCACATTACGCCCTGCTTCCTCCGTCAATCTTTGCCAAAAGTCTTCCATGGAACCCCTACTCGGTCTTCCCTTGACGTGGACACATGACACCGAGTCAACTTTTGTAGAAGAGCGTTATGCTCGTGTGGATGAACGCGTCATCCTTTTCCGTGAAATTTCATTGACACTGAAGTACACACGTGGAGAAGATGGAGACCTCAAGGATGATGCTGGAAGAAAAATCGCAGTGTGTAATGGATCTTTCGCATGTCCTATTTTTCCTAGCATAAATCGTTTTTTTTCCAATGGCGTAGTTGAACACGAGCTCACTGATGGATTTTCATGTCTTTCAAGAACCCAAGCTGACATTTTTCGGATGAATCTGTGCCCTTGGAGACAGGAACTCGTACTTGTGGCTTGTTGAAAAAACTCCTCCTTGTTGCGCCCTCTTCTGCTGATATTTCGGTGAAACAAATTTTATTTGAAAATTGATAGTTCGACTCCACATTCGCAATGCCTTGGATCACTCAAGGAGATCGGCGTGAGATCCCGCGTTGCAGGGTGTATTTAATTGACTTAACAAAAAGACGCATCTCGTTTAAATTTACAATAAACTTTTCGGTCCGATGAGGTCTCTTCGATCGCTGTCTCGGAGACGTCTTCTTCTTCATCTACATTTCGCAATAACCGTTGAGTATTTGCATTACGAATTTGCAAAAGAATCCACAACTTCACACTTGCGATGCCACCAGAAGAATTCTCATTTACTTTCGCGTAACACGAGGCCGGATCTTGTATTCTTGTTGCACCTTGGCGTCGGACGTTTTTTTCTTAGCCGTATTATACAGAAACGCTGTTGTTGCATCTGCATTTTCCCAAGGCAAGGAAGAATTTCATCTCAAACATCCTGTCTCGATTTTTCAGACTTCAAAAAAGTTTTTTCGAACCTAGAAGCTGAGCTGGATCTACCCACCCATTCGCATCTTGTTTTTGATTTTTCCCCAACGCGTACGTTCTGTTTCGTTTCGTAAAATGTTCCGGAAATGTCGGCTAATATTGATTTCCCAGATCGAATTTTTTTTCAAGACTTATGAGGCGAGAAATTTCGACGGTTTGACGCCCGAGAAAATGAAAAGGTCGAATGAGTTTTAAAAGCTACCCTGCAATTTCGCACATATCTCGTCAGGGTACTGTGAAAACCAGGCTGAAATGTAAAATTTTATTCCCAACGTCGTTCGTTTTGCTTGTTACGATAAAATGTGGTAAACGCCCAATTTTCTCGAAAAAGGGAACGCGCCAGTAAAACCCGGCGCCTCTTTCTCCAAAATGCTCTCTATTCAGTTTATTCCCTTTCACACGAGCCTCCCTTTCTCCATTTTCTCTTTTGATACTTTTCACTCTTTTGACCTCCCGACTCTCGCACCCACTATTTTTTCTCAATTCGCTATGACAAATTGCCGACCAACGGTTTCCTCCTCGTCATACACACATTAGATGTTTCTTTCCCAGTATTTAGTATTATATACATACACACACACATATATATGTATATGTGTGATTTGTCGCAATTCGTTATGCCTGTTTGGGAAACAGTTCGTACCTGGGCCATTGTCCAATACTTGGGACTCACCTAGGGGGTGACCAGGTGACTCTTAGACTGGCCCCGGCGGTCATGAGATGCGACGCTTTCCCGCGGAGCGGAAGAAGATCTCACAAAGAATTCTGCTGCCGGTTTTTTTGATGCTTTCTTTCCATACGACCGACGAAAAATATGGCTCGTGCGCTGTATGCGTATCTATTCATACAGCCAATGGAACGTATATAATGGACAACCCTAACTTCCTTACAATCAGATCGACCCAAAGCCACTGCTAAATTTTGTGGTTATCTTCTTTCTCTCTCAATTTTGAGACGCAGATATTACTCATTCCTGTATACGAAAAACCAAAAGTTTTCAATTCAATAAACGGATACATGATGTATATGGATACATGATGTATGCAGGATTCATGAAATAAAATGGCGACGGTCGGGTAATCCTTTATTACGGAAAAGGAAATCTGTCTCTTGTTTTTTTGAGATTATCATCGTCTCGTATTCGAGGGGATTCCAAAAAAAAGAAACTGTAGTGAAAATGTTTACGACGATGAATAATCCTTCGCCAAGTTGTACTCTTCCTTCGCCAATGGTCCTTCGGATGTTTTCGAAAATCTCGCACTCCATCGTTCTACAGTAAAAGATTCTTTCCTCTCGAATGCACGAGAAAAGAAGCCTTTTGAGAAGAAGATCAAACGAGTGTGTTGGAATCGTTGGACGGTAATGATCATCGAATGAAGTCTGCGGGTGCGAGAGGATCAGCGCCGCTTCCACTTCAGGAAGGAAATGACGCTTTTAGCGACTCTACGATTATTCAAGGCGTTTGAGCTCCCGTCTCGACAATGACCAGAATGTGGCTTGTAGTGCCATCACCCTTGTGACTTGTGTATATATATATATATATATCTATAAATGTATATAACCATCCAGAGTCCGGCGAGTGCGGTAGCCAAGTTTTTCATCCGTCGGTCCATTCAAGTGTGCACAGTGGCGTTTTTCACGCGTTCAAACGGCGACCTATATACATAGATATACCCATGTATCCCCACTGAAGTCTTCTCTGGACGAGTCCCCACGTGGCTCCGCACGAGGGTGTCACACGCCGGTTCTCTACAACATGCCCGGCGCACATTCACCGTGCTGATCTCGCGCTGCTTTGACCATCCCGGCCATCTCTCGTAAATACGTGACAGAAAGACTCGAATTTTTCAGCGGGTTCCATGTAATCATCAGGCCCGATCGTTTAATCATCACGTTCGCTCTCGTCTAGTCCCGCGTCGCGGCACGTATTGCTCTAGTCATCAACCGGCCGTCCATCAAGAAAGTGTCTCGAAACTGCCTGTCCCAGTGCGTGTGTACGAAGAAGGCGTTATCCTCTCATTAAAAGTGTTTAATTCAGATTGCGACGTCTTTGCGATAAGGGATTCTCACTGAAGATCGTATGTGCGTCGCAAAGAGTGTAAACAAAGTTTTTCGTGATGCCATCGGATAACATCCGCAATGCCGAAAAAATGTACTTTACGGCTATTGGATGCGATCGATCGCGATACGACGAAGACTCGATCGACGAGTTTTTCAATCGTTTATCAACGAGGCCACGGGTTCGAGGGTTCTCCTTCGTTACATTGACTTGAATAATTTCTGTTCTCCCCGCGCCCGAAAAATAAACAAAAAAACGACTAAAGTGCAATTATCGCAATGCACGAAAGCGGTGTATTTCCGCCCCGACCAACTGTGCGATAATTAATCATTTATCTGTGCCATTTTATATCGGCGGGCTCTGCCTTCGTATTTATTAGCAGCAACGTTGTATTATTACATTGCGGTGACGCGCGAGCATCACGAATGAGATTGCAGCTCATTAGCTGCTACTCGATGCTGGGATGACGCGAGAACGTCGTTGGCCGTACTCGCAGCTATGACAGAGATCGTACGGTGAGTTTTTTATTCCATCCCACATCGGGTGCGTGTGTGCACGCTGACGTTCTTTTTTCTTCTTTTTAACGCGTTCATACACACGAATACAATGATAAATCGACTTGATAATGATGCGGTATGATCGCGGTTTATTCGACGAGGCTGCTTGTATCGAGTCGCGCACTCGTTTACCGCGGACCTTCGCGTGTCATGGAAATTCCACGCGAAGCAAGAAATTCCAGAGGATCTCACACGTGTCCTACTGTCTCTTTGGTCACACAGTGTGCATGTCGCGCAAAGCGTGTACACAGCACATACGGTGATATCACACGAGAGTGCGATGACGGGACTGGCGTTGCGTCGAGAGTCTGATACAGTCGATAAAGTAGTTTTCGTTAATATCGTCAATCTAATACGAGCTTTTCTTATCGAGCGCGGCTATAATGTACTACGGCCGTAAAGATATCGTTTTCCGTATGACACTTTACGACCATAAAGTGTAATGTTTATGGATAATATATTCGAAATTTATTTTTATGGTGATTGCACAATTTTCATTGAAATTTGAAATTTTGTTTGTCGAACGCTCGATAAACACATTCGCGGGTATGAATAAATCATCGGCTGGTTCATTCGATTGTGAAATACTTTGAGCAAATCGATTTGGAGAATCTGTTTTTTTTTCACCAAATTTCCACCGTTTGCCGCGATGTTTTTGATACAAATTCATCAACAAATTCATACGCGAAAATACGTATCACTCGACGGTGCATATTTATGCATGTCTGCGGTGTCTGTAAATTTAAATCTACGCGATATGACGTATTATTTATACACTCGTATATACACGTTGGCACTTGATTTTTTTTTTCAAGATTATCAGTTCGCGTCATGAAGCCGTGAATTGATTAATTCGAAATTATGAAACGCGGAACAAAAGTTCGTCGTATCGATAGGATGGACGGAGAGAGAAATATCTGCTTTAATAATTCATATCAAATTTCATTTTTATTCAAATTCGGTGTTTCCGATATCATTGAAATTAGACGATACATTATATACAACCTTCCCGAAATACCTTGACTTTTTTCGTCAGTGTTGATACGTATTTTGTTCGTTCGAATGAAACCTTGCGAGCCAACTGTTTAAGGTAGTTGACTCGGGAAAGCCACTCTTAAAAGTTGGTTCTCCAGCCAACGAGTGAAAACTTGTTCAACTCTCGGAATATTCGAAAGACACTAGGCTTTAAATATCATAGATCGATTATATCATAGTAAAACACAGGATTATTCGTTTATTATTTATATTTGTTGTATTATGTGTAATAATGTATTATTGTTATCACGTACATTATATTACACCAAAATCTCAAAACCACAATCTTAAAATCTTGAAACCAAAGTTTTCCGAACAACTGCAAAATAAAAGCGAAAGGAAAAATCCTCGATTTTCTATCGCTCTGCGCAATATATTTCCGAACCGAAAGTTTCTTTCCAAATTTCGCACGATTTCTATAAAAACACTTCTGGCTATGCAGCTTAACGTCGACGAGTGTCCTCTCATTGCCGTTTTTCTATAAAAATTGCAACGAAATAAGAAAAATGACGAAATCATTGAGATTAAACGCAAAAATTGCTGATATTATTGCTCAGCGAGAAGCCTGAACGACCGAACGCACTCCGCTATTCAACGATGGAGTAATTAGACGTTATTTATCGAACACGAGATTTCACAAAAGGTGGAACCGCTCTGTGGCCATTTTATCATTTCAAAGCGTTCGTACCTACCTCTGTATATTCCACCAGAGTGAGGGAACTTTCACGTCGGCATCAGACTTCTCGCAAAATCCTCATGGACTTTCGTCGCCATTCGCCGTTATATGCGTTCCCGAACTCTCCCCACAAGGCAAAAGTGCAGCGAAAGGCGTGGCTTTATATGTATTACATAAATCAGATACTCCTCTCTCGCAGCATTTGCGATTAATGCGAATTTATGCAACATTCACACACACACAAGTCTACGCGCATAAAGCGACTAGAGAATCAACGTGATTTCTCGACGCTTGCACCTGTAATATCGCCGATAAAAGTGTTCTCCCGTAAACAAGTATTGAGAAAATTGCTTTTCGGCGCGTCATCGGTGCTCTCGAAGGAAAGAATTCTCGCGGAATTTCTCATGGTGTCTCATAAAACTTGTTGACTCACCGTTAGGCAAAACCGCGGTCCATCTTTCGAGACGCTGCTCGCGATGCAACGATGTACGCAGAGATGTACGCCAAATTGATGTACCATTTGCGTGCGAGTGAATGATTCTGTGGTTTGGAAACTCGTGCGCACCGATGAGCGAATAACTCGAGTGAAAATGAATATATCAATGAATCAATGGATTATCTCGCTGAAGACGAAAGATTTTTCGCATGAGAAACCTTTGACGCGGTCTCAGCACCTTATGAGCCGTTTTCTCGTACAGGATTTACGTACGTACATACGCACATTATACGATAAAAGTATCGCGAGATCGAAGCCCCACCTGCTTGTTCTTTGCCTTTTATTTGTAACGCGAGCTGCACTTATTTGCTTGCGCAATACACAACGTCGGCCTCCTGGTTCCGAAGAAGGCGAGAGTGCTCGACGGGGCGCGAATATCTCACCGCAAGGACCGGATCTTTCCGTGCGAACTACCCTGCCCCGTTCGTTTTTTTTTTTATATTAATTTACTAGATAAACAGCAGTGTTTATACCATCTGTATAAAAAGTTGCTAAACTTCAAGTTCGATCACGCAGCAATATCAAATATGAAGAAAGATTCACGAGGATGACGAAATTCATCGTCAAATATACATTCGGCGATTCAGCATTTTTCGTCTTCATCTCTTGAGTAATAATAAGAACGATGATAATATCAATATTGACATTGATATTAGCTTTTTTTTAAAACTATTCCTCGCGTAGAAAAACCGCTTCAAAAAAACTATATGAAAAAAAAACGTCGAGTAAATGCGTTGCTTGAGATGTCTCGATAAATTATTTCATCGCGGTTTCTTCACCAGCATCTGTATTTTGTCGATGATTCATCACATTTTCCAGTATGCAGAGATCAGTGTTTGACGAGATGTAAAAGGGCTCTCTGCATAATCTCACAATTCTATCAGTCCAGGAAGTATCTCGGTGATTTGATTCGACATTGGTAAAACACTCATTCGAGCGTCTTCAGCATTTGTTTTCCTCTGTATTTGTTAGTAATTTTTTTTTTAGTGCTTCGCTTCGTGTAGTTGGATTTCTCTTTCTTGTTTTATCGAAGACGTGCAAATGCGTATTTCTCACATACTGCGATGTGGCATATATATGTGCGTAAAAGCCGGCGGGAGACGCGAGGGTCTCGAAGCCTTCGACTTTGTCCATTATATCCCGCTTCTCGTCATCCTCATCGTATCTCATCTCTTATCTCTCTTCTTCCCCTCTTCTTTCTCTATCTCTCTCCATCCAAGACACAGTGGGCTCTGGCACGCGCCAGATATACAGGTTTGCGGCTGTCGATGCGCCGGTGGTGCGAGACGATTGCCGGAGATACAGGGTACGCTCGCAAAGTTTACGCCAATCATGCGAATGATATTTTTTTCAAGCTCCGATATCACTTTGCTCACTGACGTGAAAAAAGCCCTCATACAGCTGGCTTACCCGCCGAACTTCACGTCGGGTGAAAACTATTCATTTTTAGAATTATCCACCTTAAAGATCGAAAAGCCCTTCACAATTATCGGTTCATTATAAGAATTAGGCATAATAGAATTTAGGAGAAATTCACAGGATTTTTTATTTTTGAGTTTTGACTGTATAAAGATAACGTAGATCAGCGATCTTCATGATATTCGAATATATCTTGCAATAATTGTTGAATTTCGGCTGGATGCCTTTTTTTAGCAGAAGATTCGGGTGCCATTCTGCGTTGTCTGTTCGGTTGCCCGTTGACAGCTTCCGAATTTTTTACTTCGAGGATGTTGACACAGTGGCACGAGCTTTATTTTTTTGCAATTTTTTGCTCTCGTTTGAGGATCAAGACATATCGAATATTTTGGAGTATATTTGATCCACTGTTGTTGGTGTTGGTGTACGTAGATTAATAGTCGAAAAAATATGCCAAGAGAACGGGAGCAGCATCAATATAAATATGACATTTTTTATTGATGAAATCTGATGTTACTCTCGTGAATACTTTGTGCGATGTAAATAAATGATCGATTGTTTCACTATGATTCCCTAATTGAGACGCGAGATTTCACGAACTTTTCATATTTTGTCTGACCGCATTCGATTCGTACAAAAATTGACAATGATAAGTGAATATTAATTCGATCGTATGGAACAAAAGATCCGTGAGGATTCAATTAAGTCTTTTCTCAGACTCTGCTGCTTATACGTGGCTCATAAACCGTTATATATATTACTCTTCTTTCATGATCGCGTGTGGCCCGAGGCCACGACCCGAGATTTTCGACGCCTGCCGGTGCCTCGTTAAAGCCATTTCTGTTGAAGAAATATTATTCAAATTTCGTTTTTTTCAAATACGTCGATGTAGATAAACCTTTGTGCGCTGATAACGATCAAAAAATTTTTGCGTTTTTAAATATATTTCCCGATGAATCGCGTGATGTTTACGCGTTTTCATCCAAGTCGTTTCTTTTTTCTGGATTTTTCAACAACATCAGGCCCCATACCCGTTATTTTACCTTGTTCTCATTAATAACCGCGATTTGCTTTATTTCGAAACGTCTTCATTTTTGCCATGTCGGAAATGTCGAGATTTCACATCTCCGCAGTTTTTCATCTCGATCGTTATAATTTTCATAATTTTATGAATATGCAAATACATTTGTACGTGTAGGACGTCGTGGAATATTGCCTCGTCTGCGATTTCAAATCGCATCTTTATGGATGGAAAAAATGAATCGTCAAGCCCACCGGCAGCGAAAACTATGCCAACATCGTGTTTTATTTCTCACGTACAAGGTGGATATCGCAGCGGGAGATAAATTCAATCGCGTACACACCGTGTGGCATTCGAATTTAGCCACCACTCGAACGTACATGAAATCTTGGACCTTCTGGGTTTTTAATTTTTTCGAGAAATCGAGAAATCGAAATTTGATCACTTATATTATTACCACTCTCTTTCTCTCTTTTTATACACTCACATATAATGTGTGTGTGTGTGTGTAATTCAATCTCTTCGATCTAGCACGATTAATTCACAAAGTACATACATATATTGCTGGAATTTTGGGCATGTTTTATTTTCGCCTTTTCAACCGTGGCTTTGCTTATCTGTTTCAGGTTACCACAGCTTGCCGTCTTAGCGAAGATTTTGTGCCTCCTGATGGTGAGTCGAGCATTAAAAATATAACCTAACAACATTATTTCAAAGTAGTTCCATCGGCAAACGCATAGCAAATCGAAGATTTGCATTAATCGTCACTGAAAGTGGAAAATTTCTGTACAATACTTACGGTTTTGTGCCAAAAATCTTGCCAAGCCGCGATAACAAATTAGCATCGACGTACTGTTAAATTGCCATTTGATCTACCTGCTCGTTGGATCGATCGTTTTTGCAATTATCCAAAATTCTGCGAGACCTCAACAATTTATATCACGCCTTCTTTTTTCACGCTAGTTCAAACCAGCCCTTTCCACGAGAGTCGCAAAATAAATGTTTGACACCGTTATAATTCTCGTTATTACACCTTGTTCGCGCAGTGAAACCTAAATTACGCCTCGAGGTGGGTTTCACCTCAGAGAACGATAAAGATTCCATCATCCAAGTTTTATTAACCGTCTCTATTACTTCGAATCGTTCGCGCTGTTCATCGATCGAATATCCCGTATTGATATGTATAATTACGTGAAATCCGTCAGGAAAGATCCCTTTTATTTTCATGGAAACGCAAACCCACGAGGGATCCACCGTTATTATCTTACTACCAAGACGAAAAAAGAAACGAAAAATAAAAAGAAAGCAATATAGTTTACCGAGCTTATATTTAAAAGAGATTTATGGACCAACGGGTCCTCAGCACGTGACGCAATATATGTACAACCCGATAGTCGCGGTCAAACAAATAATTAAAACGCTTGGGTTCTTCTTCTCCGCGAGACGAGACAGTCCAGGAACGATAAATTAAACGTCTCTCTATTTCTCTCTCTCTCTCTCTCTCTCTCTTGCTCACTCTCTCGATATTTATACATACACATTTATATCAATACATCTCGTAGAATTCATTGCCGATGTCTGTAGAAAAAAAAAGAAGAAAAAATTTCACGTCGCGTGGCTTGGCGTAATAATAATAAAAAAAAGTGTCCTCATCGCGAGATTTTTTTCGCTCCTGCGTGAAAGCTCTGCTCTCTTCGGTTGTTTAGATAGTATCGGCGCGTACCTCTCTATTAGATAAAGACGTGAAGTTTTAATATAATATAGTCGAATCAAAGAGTATAAAACGTCTGTGAAATTTCGAAACGCGTCACCGGCTGCTTATAGCAAATAATTCATTCTCGAAATCAAGATATTTGATTCGCGTTCCATCTGACATCCACGCTGATGAAACTTTCAGACAAGATTGAGGAGAATTAACGATTATATCATCGGAAATCATCGATTGAATTGACTAATTATTGCATACGTACATTTTTTTTGCTCTCCCTTCCTTCCCCTTTGTTTTTTCCTTTTATAGCATGGAATTCCGAAAAAAATTACACGATCGACGGTCTATGGGATTTGTCAAGAAAAAATGTTTTTTTTTCTAGGCTATGATTATTGCGTCTGATTGAAAAAATCATTGGCTCTCGACTTGGCGCTTAATATACAACCTAAAACTTTGATCAGGCTCGAGTGTAAAATACTATCTCACACAAAAGTAGACTGACTGAACGTTGCCGTAAAATCGAATGTTTTTGTTTTTTTCCTCTACCAGTATTTTTATACCAAAAAAATTACGGTATTTCAGTCCGTAAAATCGAGGAAAATTAAATCGAAAATCATCGATTAAATTGACTAATTATTGCTTACGTACATTTTTTCTGCTCTCCCTCCCTTCCCCTTTGTTTTTCCCCTTTATAGCATGGAATTCCGAAAAAAATTACACGATCGACGGTCTATGGGCTTTCTCAAAAAAAAATGTTTTTTTTTCTAGGCTATGATTATTGCGTCTGATTGAAAAAATTATTGACTCTCGACCTGGCGTTAATATACAACCTGAAACTTTGATCAGGCTCGAGTGTAAAATACTATCTCACCCAGAAGTACACTGACTGAACATTGCCGTAAAATCGAATGCCAGTCGTTAAAAGTGAATGGATAAACTCAGCTAGTCTGTGCATATCATGAAAGCTTTGTCACATCGAGAGTACTATTGCGAGAAGAGGAGGAAAAATCGTCGTTCCTCCGGTTCCTTCCGCAAATAGTTTTTAACGCATCTAGTAAAAGTATAAGAGTCACGGTATAAATAAAAAAGCGAGAGAGGGTGGAGAGGAAAATTCAGAATAAGTGCATGTATACAGTAATTCTGTTAAAGCATCAAACGACTTTCTAGCAATTTGCGCTGTATAGCATCCAGGAGAGCTTGACGATGTCGCAATATACACGAATCGATCGTAAAAGTCGCGAATACACTCCGTACGAGAGAATATAAAATAGGATACAGGGATGCAACGAGAATCAACCAAATTAATGACGTGAGAATCGGTCATTCAACCTTTTCTCGATATCACCCGAGCATACCATAGCGAGCATACATAAGAAACACAATAAAAACTTCCGGTCTGAATCGTACAGAAATGTCTTAAGGTTTTTTTTTATTCCTTCGTATCCATTTTGAAGGGGCTATAAAAGAGACGTAAATTACGTATCGCTCTTGTGTTTTGTTGCAGGTGGTAATGTGCGGGGCGATGCCGGCAATGGTGCGCTCCGTGAGTCTCTATTCGACTTGCAGCGGGGACAATATTACCGTGATCGGCCGCACGGTCAAGACCATGGCCAAAGACGACCAGACAGCGCCTTTCCGTAAGTTTCACCCTAAACCTGACTTTGCATTACCTAGGTTCAAGTTTGACGCACGTTTCCTCTCTTCCGAATCGTTGGCATAATGAATAAAAAAGGTTCCATGAATGAATAAAAAAGTTCGGGTTTCCAGAAACCTGAAAAAGTCGAAATTTCGAAAGCTCCTGACTACCTTTTGCTTTCTGATGCGCGCGTATGTTTTGTTTCTGCTTGAATTTGACAGTTATCGGATTTTGACGGATTAAATTACGTAAAGAATTAAGGCGCTGCAGCGCAAGCGTGTTTACTCGTTAAGTTTTGATGGAAAGTTGAGAAAAAAGTTGAGTAACTTTATAGCAGCTTGCGAAATTCTTCATGTGAATGTAGACCAAATTACTTTGGATAATCCGAATATTTGCATACATTTGAAATGATGTAAAGTTTATTACAATTATTACTTTGGCGCAATGATTATATTTACGTATAACCGTTTTAACGACTCACAAGAGACTGCCCAATCGACCTTTAATCCAACTAAAATGGTATCATTTTTACATTCAATTATATCTTCGTGACGTTTCATTGAGAATTCCATTAATCAGAGTTTATAAGCAACATTCAATTTTCGTGATTTTTATTTATGGCCTTATCATTTGCTGTGTGCGTTAGTTCATTGAGTTATGTATTTCGTAAATTAATTTATGTCGTAATCAATCATATGACCATTTCGTCGCGTATAAATCATTTTATACACATGCCATATAGCGCCTTCGGATCTTCCGACGAGAAAAAAATATAAAAAAAACAGACATCGTATCTTGAATCTAGTTTTCTTTTTATTTATTTTTTCCTACGCGTATAATCTCGAGAGGGTTAACATTTTACCTAAGTCAAATTACGAGGTCGACTCTAAGTACGAGTAGGAAATTTCATATTTGTCGACTAGTTAACCTCGGAGACTCGTTTACGATACCTGGTATGTGTATACGGATACATATATGTATATATATATATATATATATATACTTAGATATATATGTATATATATGAGCTACGAACGAAAGCTTCGCAAAAGAGGCACTAAAGATGATAATTTATGCGTAAGACCATCCGATCGATCGGCCTTCTTCTCTTATCGTTCTGGTATCTCCTACGAGGGAGACGTTGGAAAAAAAGACTTTCTCGCTCTTTTTTTTCCAGAGCCTATAAACGGCGGCATAAATACGAGACCTCGCCATGAGTAATTCCACGGTATTCGCCTCCTCTCTCCTTTTTCTCTTCCCTCAAACTAACAACACACCGAAAGTTATCAGCGAGTCCACGAGTCTGCTCGTCCACCGCGAAAATGCAGCGCACTATCGCTGCTGTTAACATCGCGGAAGAATGCAAGCTAAAGTAACTTGGGAAATATATGGTTCCGCGATATGTGTGCTGGTTGCGCAGTAGCTTTCGATCCAGCGTAGAAACGGATTCTCCTTAAATGTTTTCCATCCCCCCAAAAGTAATGCAACTTCCACCCCTTAGTTTCGCGTGTGTGCGCGCGTGTTTTCTTATTAAAAAGTACACGGGACACCGTACATTTGCGATTCAAGGAGTAGCGCGGAAGACGCACGAAAGATATTCCCATAGATAAAGGAGAAACAGCAGGATGAGTTAAAGCAGCCCCTCCGGGTCGGGAAACAGAGTGCGATATGCGTCTGCGTCGCGCTCGAGGGTGCAATTGTTTTCGACCAGACTCCTCTTTCTCTTCATATCTCAATTGTATTACATAAACGTGTACATATATAACGCTGGCTCCTTACATTCTAGACGCTCCGCTGAATCTTCCATTGTTATTGCGTTACCGCCTTTTATTTATCGTCGATTCGAAATAACTTTGTTTCCCGTTTCACTTTCCTTATTCCTCGTAAGGAGGATAAGAACGTCGCGTTACACACGCCGCGTCTAACGTTTGCAAAACGAAATATTGAACAAACGCTGATATAATCTTCCTCTATACGTGTCTAGCTACGTGTGTGTTTGCAAGCCGCCTCCGAATAATCGGCGGAGCGAGATCTCTCTTGTGGTACTCGCGTGCGCGGAACAATTTTATCCTACGAGAATTTTGCAGCGCCCTCTCGCTTTGTAGCAAAGTTGCACGAATGCATATCACGCTGTATGGGAGCACATGGTGTGGCGATACAAAACGCCATAGTTAGCCGGAGGAATGCGCATATACGTACGATGGAGAACGGAGAACCAGCTATCCGCCCTCCTGTGGCGGTTCTCCTCTGTGAAGCCGATATACACCGAGATTCGAGGTTTTCTCGCACACGTTATAACGAGAGAGGAGAAGAGGGAGCGAGATAGACAAGTTGGCCGAGAGGATGAAAACTAAAGGGCAAAGTAGAAAGTAACTGGATAAGGAGGAGGACGAGAGGAAGAGAAAATATATAAGAGCTTGAACAAACAGGGGAACCACTTTTTCGCACCGCTCTCTTGTTGCCGCCTCCCAAGATCCATCATATCTTCTCTCATATTCATCCTCTTCTCCGGTAACCATTACGTTTCCTCGTGGTTCCCCGTGTGTTTCGCTCGTTATCCACAGATATTTCCCTTCGGAGTTGAGAAATCGTGAGAGCCCGTCTCGACCGAAACAGTTTCTTTTTCTGCCTCTAGATATCCTTCAGACTCCATCGAACGGAGTTATTTTTTTTCTTCCTCTTTTACCGTGATCGAGGAGTTTTATCGTACGATTATTTAT
This sequence comes from Heteropelma amictum, assembly GCA_959613375.1. Classification (NCBI taxonomy): domain Eukaryota; kingdom Metazoa; phylum Arthropoda; class Insecta; order Hymenoptera; family Ichneumonidae; genus Heteropelma; species Heteropelma amictum. The sequence continues at coordinate 21,282,918 of OY390721.1, read as the reverse complement.
TCCGCAGCGTTTGATCGGAATCACTCTCCATGGATGATAAATCGATATATTGAAATATATTTATACGCCATGAAAATGAAGGTCAGATTCACGTTCCGCGAGACGAAGATGCGTACAGATTCGGCGGTTCTAGTGGAGCGGTAGGGGATGTGTGGACCCCATGAGGGATCTCGCACTGCGACCTTTTCTTACCTTTTTTTCGTCGAACTTTCTCCGAAAACTCCATTGGATTCGAAGGGAGGAAAGGCCACTTGGTGAAAATGAAAATTTGGCAACGTTTGTGAGATTGCGGGCAGCAACTCTGCGGGGTGTCTGGAAATTGATTACGCCGGTACCAGTACCAAGACCGCCATTATCGCGTGCAAACCGACCATGTCTACCTGTCGCACCTTTGATCCGCATAGAAGCTCTCTCATAGACGTTTAATCGCGATGGTTCATTGCATTCAAGTTCCCTTGCGATCCCGTAGATGGTCCGGTGAACAAGCGCACAAATCGTTTTGTTATCTCTATTTTTCTTGCTGTTATACGCGCATAGTCGTCATCGTAATGTACATGAGAAAATGAAAAGGCCGTGCGAGGCGGGAACGCCTGAAGAATAAGATGAAAAGGAGAGAGAAAAATGAGAGAAGGTCATATGGAAGAAAAAGAAGGTGCACCAACCAATCGTCCGTTTAGGTGTTAATGATAGGGTCACTATATACCCGCTCGTTCGTAACAAGAGCAACGCCAAGAGCAGCGCCAAAGGAGCTGCCCAAGAGCCACAGCCTCTCTCTGGCGTTTTATCTTCTGGAAACGCATACGCTCGTTCATTCTCTCATACGTTATAAACCGTTCACTCACTCACTCCCTCTTTCGCCTCTTCTGCTTTGTATTATAGCTTTCATGACGCCGACCCTGTGCGTGCGAAGTTGTCCGCTTCCTTTCTGCTTTTTTACCAGTGGTTCTCCTCGCCCCTTTCCCTTTCATTTGCCCTATAAAGTTTTCACGCTGCGGGATATGTAAAGAGCCTCTAGGGTTTATTGTGCCGACAAAGATCGCCAGCTCAATACCGTATAGAGATATTCTTTGCGGAATCTCACCCGGCCGACCAGCAAGCATCGAATCGCGAGTTGCGAACCTGCTCGAAGCATATATGCGCCCTTTTTCGGCGTTGTTCAGAGGGTTTCCTCCCGCGCGAGGGCTATGAGAAAACACGTACGACTAATATAGTGTGTACGCGGGCAGTATCCATTCTTCTCGATCTCTTTCTTTTCTCTTTAAATTTTAAACCCTCGCAAAACTCTTCGGAACTGGCCTCTACGACTTTCGTAGTGTGTAGTATAGTTATATAAATGTACACATATAATCCCCCGCATCGTAGCTTTGCCGGGCTCCTCCCACCCATGATTATCCGGGGTAATCGTGTCTAAAAGCCGGTGCCCGCTTTTGATTAAAATTGGCTTTTAATTCATTTGGCAGCCTCTAATCTAGCGCGGCGTCGGCTCGCGATCAGAGGTAGTCCTCCCGCTTTTGCGGCTGTAACCAGTGCGGCCTCTTCACCCCGATCATCGTCATCATAATCCGGTATCTTTTAACATTTTGTGATCAGTTATTACTCACCCAAGGGTGCTCAGAGGAGGGTAAATTGAAGCTTATTACGCATAGAAATTCATTTCCCCAATATCTGATTGCTCCAGGCTAAATTGGACACAACAGTTTGAAATTAATTAGTTCATCGTTTCTGATAACTTTTTCGTTCCTGCAAAATGACGTCCACTCCCGAGAGACATTCTCTTGCACCTGCTGAAACTTGCATTGCGCTCTCAATCCGTTTAACTCGCCGTGGTCGATCGTGGTTCAATCATTCCAAGCTACAGAAAACGTCACCGAGCAAAAACAAGCACGTCAAAATTTTGCTTCTCGATGTACGAAAAACGCATTTTTCCACGCACTGCACCTTTTTCGCCTTAAAGTAACAGCTGTTTTAGCCCTCTCCACAGCCAAGTACGAAACGAATAAGTTGACAGCGATAAATGTGTCAAAGTTTCGATGTTTCAAACGAGGATTTTTTAAGAAAGGATGGACCACCAGCGTGGACCCATGCGTACCACATTAGATGAATCATGCAAGGAAGTCTTTAATTAGCACGAAGGAATATTTTTATGCAGCATACTTGAGTATTTTCTCCTTCTCTCTCTGTCTCTTCTCCATTGAGTAATCTACATCTTAAAGTAACAGCGTGTACGAGATTGCGCACTCGTTTGGAACGTTCTCGCTGTAATAACCGTGATAAAATTGTCCTTGAGTGTCGTGTACTGCCCTCCCAACTCGGCCGCAGATTTTCATCAAGTTAGTTATATATATAGTAAACACACCTCACCTGGAGACGCGCGCGCGCGAGTCCGCTCGAATTACCCATCGTTCGATTGATCTCGATGCAGGAGATTGCGACTTTTCTCTCAAGAGCGAGCATAGATGTACCGGGCTGGAAAACATTAAGCGCCTGAGGGTATGACAGGCCGCGTCGGCAATCCAAGCTTTCCGCCAGAAGACAAATTGTGCGAGTTTGCAAGACCATACCAGGTTCATCGTTGACTGCTCGCTAATTCAGAGTGGAAGAGAGAGAAAAGAGTGGGGAAGCAAAAAAGAAGAGTTTCGGAAATAGATGGAAAATGAGAGAGCAAGAAAAATCAACGATGAAAACGGAGGACACTCGAGATGCCAGCGGTTCGCCAAAGGCGGGAGAAAAACGTCGCAGGGATTGCCACCACGAGAGACGCAATCGGCGTTCCATCGCTGGTATATATTCAATTAATTAATGGAAGCGATGCAATTAATTGGAGTGGATCGTTCATGGCTAGTACGGTTATAAACATGCATATGTATGCATATATTGTTGGCTGGAAGCCTTTTGCTGATTTGCCGCGATATATCTTTTTTTTACCTTTGATTTCTTAGTTACTGGCTCTTGATACTACATATAGAATCCGCGTCCCTGAGTAGTGCAAGATTGAGTCCTTTCCTTTCCCTCGTGTTCATCGACGTCGATGAACCAAGAAAGCCCGCAGGTGGTACTCGATGATGCCGCTGTGACGTTCGTCATCTTCGTACATATACATAAACGCACATATACCTGCACCCGTATATCTTGAAGAAACAGCAGCGATGCGACAAAAATAAAAGCATGGGGCAGAAAGAAAATACGAAGAAAACGAAGATGGAGAACAGGAAAATCAACGACTGCGAAGGAGCAAGAGCCTTTACGATGCAGTTCGGGGACATTCTTGATTCCAACGTGGATTCCCTCGCTCAGGCGTGAGCCATCTAACGAGAACCACTTGAATTTAACGAGTCATCGGTGGCGGTAAATGGCCCACCCTGCATACTCTATCCAGCATCTTTTTTTTCGTCCAATCTCCCTCGCTTATTGTACCATTCTTATTCCCTTGGTCAGTTTTTGGAAGGGGGTTCCGAGATTTATTTTGGAGGCTCTTTTGGCGGATTTTGAACGAATGGGAAAGGAACTTTGCGTAATGGAGCAATCCGGAGAAGATTAGATGGTCCATCTATACATATCCCGGCTAGCATTCAGTGGGTCAATGTCTGATCTCTTTCCGTTTGTATTCCTTGTTTTTTTTGCCGATCCATGTCGAAATCGTTTTCCTTCTGTGCCAAACTAGACAGGTGATCTTTCGAGAACTCTGTGCGAACAGAACTCATGTCCTTTGCCTTCCTTGCTGTATTCCAATGTGCGGAACAAAGAAAAGGGTCTTTAGGATGCGAGAATGGAAACGCTCGCGGTTTGCAAGAGGACCGGAGTATATATAGTGTATTTAGAAATTTCGTAACTTCTTTTGGTATGGTACTGTTTCACGCTGTTCACCCGCAGTTGTTGAGCGGATAGACGCATGAGGCAAAAAGGCAAAAAGTGCGAAGCTTGTATGCCGCGACGTTGCACTTTGTGGGTTCCAGGCTTCGATATGCTATACGAGTTAGCCCGCTGTATTCCTCTAAGTGGCAAGGCATACACCGTCTGTGTCTCCTTCATTAGCACCAGCTAGTCACAAGCAAAAGGCTGTAGTAAGTTCGCGACCATCCACTGGCGTTCGCTCTTTCTTTTCTTGTTGAACCGCTGGTATATGAGTTCTGTAGGGATGCCGCCATTCTAGTAGCACCGTACGTTCGCCAAAAACGACGATGAAGAAGAGGCAATAACACACCTCTTGTCTATGTGGGTACCAATCGCGCTTGCCGTAAACCTTGACGAGACTTCACTTCTCGGAAACCCGATCGATACACACACACGCATATGCAAATATATCTATATAATATGTATCCTAGAATACGAATCAATCCTTCACACCCTGCGAACAGACAATCGCTGTTACCTGTTTGTATGTGTTCATTGAACATTATTTTTCGTGCTCAAGGTTCGACTCGAGCACCAACAATATTAACAATCCGACGAATACATTCATTGTAATTTCGTAACATTCATTCGTTAAGGTGGTAAAATACTTTCCAATATTATTCCAACTGTATATTGTTTGTCCAACAACTTCAAGTTCTCCCTCGCACTTTTGTGTCTTATCGAACGTACATACGTTATTTCCATATTGTTTTTCCATTCCTCTTATTAACGAGATCGTTATTTGCTTTATGTTTCAGAGCTGTTGACGACGCAGTCGGAAGACTTCAGTGGAAAGTTATACATCTATGCTGAAAAGTCTCAACGATACATTTGTTTCAACAAACGATGGAAACCCGTCGCTTTGGTAATTATTATAATTTGGTCCATCATGAAACCCACCACTGCCTGTCGAGCCATCGTTAATGCAAGAAATTGCAACGTTGGTCTCGGCATTAATACGCAATTTTCAAACCAAATTAGTATATGCCAACGTTGATTGATACTTTGAATGATCTTATCGAGACGAACTTTACCTGCATGAGTCAAACATTGAGACCCAGCAGCAGCACGCTTTTCGGAAATCCACAAGTTTTCCATCTCGGCTGGAAAAAATCCCTTATTTCACGTCGGCAGAAATCATTAACCCCCTGACAAAAAATCGGCAAGAACGAATGACTAAACTATTCGTCACTTCTATGATTGCAGCCAAAGAAGCAGAGGGACGCCATGTGCCAGTTTTACGAGTCATACAACGGAGCATTTTTTCGGTACAGAAGCGCGGTAGATAGTAATCACATGCTCGGATTCAACAAGTGGGGCAAACCGATTAGAAATCAGCGGGGTCGTCAGGAATGCTTCAATTTCTTAAAGTACAATCCAAACATGGAGGAACGCTTGGAGCGTCACAACGACCTTGTCTCCGGTAGAACAGGTGGTAAAAATTCCAAGAGCACTAACGTCAATGGCGGTGGTCGCCACGGTGGTTCAACGTCACGACGAGACATCGTGCAACACACGAGAAAGCATCAGCAAGGATCGGTAACGTCGCACAATCAACACAGAGCGAAGAAGAATTTGCTCCAGGCAGACGAGGTACCTAGAGAAACGATGATAATGTCGATGTCGCATCGTCACCGACACTCGAATCGTCTCAAGCAGCCACACAAAGACGTCACGAGCCCCCGGAGACGGCATCATCAGAGTCGTCTCCTCGAGGCTAGCAAGTATTGAGCCAATGTTCGTATACACGTATATGAATATTATATAGTGTATATATACATATATATACATATATAAACACAAACACTCTCATATATCTCGTATATATATATAGTATATATATGAACGTGTATGTATTTATACACAACAGCTCGGCTCGAAGATCAAGACTGCCTCTCACCTGTGACACTACGAGACCTACTCGCGGCTAGTACTACTATAATAATAAAGAAGACAAACAAACAAAAAAGAAATGAAGCGCGATTGGGAAGCCCGGAGGCTTTTGCAGAAATATTCTTTCTGTGCGTTGGGACCCCGTCGGTCGTGACGCGACACCGTATATTTATATATTACACATATATATCTATATATATAGATGTACGCAAGACGGCATTTATATATATATATATATACGTGTATAAATATATATGATCAGCAATATGAAAAGAGCAACTGCAGGTTGATTCAGCCGAAAGCCGTCCGCTGCAAGTCGCGGACAGACCGCACAGGGGCGCTGGTGTCTCGCTTGCGGTGCGCATGACGGGTCCCGCGTTTATCGACCAATCACGCCGCTCCGTAGCTATAGCCATGCTTGCGCAGTGGATCAATGCGCATCGATGAACGGCATTGCGCAAGACGCTGAAGAAAAGAATATACAGCATCGCTGCCGTCGTTGTCGTCGTCGTTATCGTCCAATCGTTGCAATTGCTGTCAGCGTCGCCGTAATCGTGATGTCGTGTCAGCCTTCCGTTGTCTTGGAACAGCTTCGGGAGCTTGCATCAAACTCTCACTCGCTGCGCCGCCCTCCGCCGCAATGAAAGAAAAAGAAATCCAATAAAACAACGTCTATGTAGTGTGTATAGGAGTGAGTGTTTATTCCTTTCTCAATATTTCTTTTTTTCTTCATCATTTTCCTTTTTTTCGTTCACGATGTTGTATATTTCGACATTATTACGTGTGTGCATGGGATTCATAAATGAGTGTGTCTGTTAGGTCTGTTCGTTGAGAGGTGGAGCCATTTTGAATGGTTGGATGCTGCGACCGTGGAGCGTATCGCGTCCCTCTGCCGGCGTCTTTTTGTACCACCGACGGACTGGTGTCGGAGAGCGAACGTTGATTTTCCTCATCGCTTGTACAGTTGCGCGTTGGGTTTTTTTATAGAAAACGAATTGGGGAGCGGTTGACGGTTGTGAGGAGATGCGGACATCGATGTCGGAACGTGAAAACTTCTTTCGTTAATTATTACGCTGTAATTATTTCGTACGATTTTTATCAGTCGAGGGGATAAAATGGCCTCTCGTGCGTTCGAGATATTCAATCGTTGATTACATTTGTCTCATCTGCTCGCGATAAAGCGGGGGCGTCTTGTTGTACATGTGTTTATACGAAAAGGGCATTATACAGGACATTTTTTTCTCCTACGATAACCGTATCGGGGCGCTTTTATATTGTTTGTCCGAAAACTTATTTCGCGAAAGTCCTGGAAATCGACGGTCGCCGTCACACATCGTGCGATGTACTTCAACTACTTTTGCATCTTCGACGATTTATTCGTCCCAATAAATCGTCGGAGTGCGATAAAGGTTTTCCTTTTCTTTTCTGTTTTTTTTTTTCAAGTAGGAAAATCTTATGACGGAACGATGTGAAAATTCGTCGAAAATTCGCTAAACAGTATTGCAAATTGTCATTTGACGCGGTCGATGGTGGTAGATAATTGGTGACAAAAATCTACAATCTCAAACGCCATTCCAGAATATTAACCCAGTTTTCATTCCACTCTTGGATCCAGTGTTCTGTAAAAAAAAAATATATATATATATATATACACAAATTACGCGCGAACGACACTTGAATAAGATCCGTGAATAAAACTCACGCGAAACCGAGAACGCTTACGATTATGTATTATTATGTTATTTTTTATGAAATCACATCAATTTCGCGACACGAGACGCCAGTCGCGTTGTCGCAGAGACACGGGTGTGAAAATTCGCGCAGAGTTTTTCGCGCGAGTTTTCACACTCGTGCATCTGCCCGATCGAACGATGATGTATAACGATTAGAGAGATTACAGACGTAAGAGTAAGTGCGTGATTCGCAATGCGTATGATTGATGAATTCTGAGAGTGAATGCCTTTTTTTTTTCTTTTGTTTATTCGTTCGTGAACGCGTGCGAGTGCGTGTAATATACTTTATACCATTAATGAATTTAATCCTTAGGACGCTATCGCAGACTGTATTACTAGGCTAGATAAACGACATGCGGATATAAATACATATATATATACCTATAAATATATATGTATATATATTCAGAACGCAGTAACGACTCCGTGAAAACACTTTTACCAACGTCGCGAGGAACTTTGGCAACTTTTCTGCCGTCGCTGTAAAGAGAAGGTGGAGAACAAAACGCTGTGAATGATCTTGGTGAGAATGATGAGAAAAAAAAATGGCCAAAGTGCCTCCCGTCGTTTTCCCACATTCACACGCCGGGTCGTTACTCGAGGGAGCGCCTGCCTGCTGCCCCCTTCCTGGAAAAGAAAGAAAAAAATAATTAAACGAATGAATAAAATCGCTCCCTAGGTAGCTTATTTATTGAAGTCACGTTAAGATACTAATAACGATATCGACTCGACCGATCCTTCCTTTTCCTTGGTACGTATTTTAGTAAAAAAAAAAAAAGAAAAGGGATAATTTGAATGAAAAAAAAAAAAGGAAACGTACGTTGCTCTCTTTGCCCTCATTACCGCTGCTGCCGTAGCTGCTGTCGCTGTTGAAATACCGATGAAAAAATTTTTGTCACGTTTATCCTTCGATCCCAAAGATCCTCGCGTCACACGCAATCCGAACGAACGAATGATTTTCTTTTTTCGCTCCTTCTCGTTCGCTTCGTTCACGATTATCTTTCACCTCTCACCTTGTATTGTTTCTCATTAACCACAAGCCACAATTGCTAAACGTCTGCGGGTCAGGTGAAATCTTCGCGTTATTCCTTTGTGTCCTCCTCGGCTCGACTCTTCCTCATCTCTTCACCTTTATTCGACGCTCATATCGCGAAATCTGAGAATACTCAATACCTGATTAGTTAACTGTACTTAGCCGATGGTTTTTTTCTTTTCTCTATTATTCGGTGAATCTTTTTCCCCACTCGTGTATCTTTATCTCGTTTCTCAATGGTCGTCGAAAGTCTCTGCGCGCGTATGACGTATTGCACGGAGTGCGCAATGCGCGAAATGGGAAAGAAGAATTGGGACGAATCTATCGACGAAAAAAAAAAAAAAAAAACACCCGAGAGCAAGTATTCGCGTGAAAGCAGACGAAAAAACTTATCTTCCGCTTGACGTGAGAGTCTGCCGGAGAAATTCTTCTCTTCTCTCCCTGTTCGTCTCCACGTTTTCTCCGATTTTAGTACGCCTCGGTCGAGAAGCGATTGAAGTTCGATTGTATTTTTGTTCATTGGACTTTCGATAATCACGGAGAGAATCGAGATGAGGGGAAAAAGTGGCACGTTTTTTTTTTTTATTTTTCGATATTTCGATGAAAACATTCGATCGAGAATCACGATGAACAATGAGAAAAAAACACGAGACACAAACGCTCGAGAAAAAAAAGAACATAACGTACGGAAAAGGGAAAAGACAGTAGGAGAAAATAAATGAAAATTCGACGCTTATAATTTAATAACGAGACAACTAATGTAATGTAAACTTGTAATGTAATGGATTGAAAAGTGGCGACGTAACGCCATGTCTAAGATTAACCTACTCGTTTTTGTATGTGTAAGAATAATCTCATGAAGCGTCGACAATGGATCACAAATAAAACGATTGAATGAAAAAAATTAAGAGCTGCGATTCGCGCCATCCTTGCTCCGTGAAAGAGAGAGAGAGAGAGAGATGATGATGAGAGAGAGACAGAAAACAATAAAATTGCACCCTCTATATTGAAATAGTTGTGCTTCGATGATTTAGTAAGTCCGATCGGGGCGTCGCGACGTCCTGGATTTTTCCACAATCCCACCAAAAAGCGACACGAAAAGAGAAAAAAAAAAGAAGAAGAAACAGAAAAACAAAACAACGGCCACACAGTCGAGTCGTCTTGTCGAGTGACGATTATTAATATATACTTAATATAAATATATATATATAATATCATCGTGTACATGCCGATCGAAGCGCGGAAGATGTGCGAAGCGCCAGCGACAATATTTAATAAATGACAATTTGAAGCAATGAGAAAGAGAGAATAAAAGTGGAAAAATAAAAAGCTGCTGTTGAATCGATTCACTGACTTCGCGACTCCCTCCGGAACTCAATTAACGTTCATCCTATCGTTCATCCAGTTCGTAGTAGAAATAATTCAGTTACCAGTCAATCTCGCCGACAAGGTAGACAGACCCGCGTACCAGAGGTACACTTGTAAAATCATACACATATATACGCGCACACACGCTTACACACCATTGGTTCTTAACCCTGGAAGCTTGGCGACGACGATACGCCGTCTTGCGACTCGACTGCGAGGGTAATTAATGCGTTTTTTAAAAACAATTTTTTATTGCCCAACTTTAAACACCGGGGGTACGGACGAAAACAGCGGCAGGAGCAGCTTAGCCAAACAGAAGAAGAATCTGACTACACTATGATAGATACGATATACCTATTGACCGATGAAATAAATAAATTGAGGAGAAAAAAAAAAGTAAAGTATAAATGATATATGGAAAAATTAAATATATGGAAAATTGTGTGTATTGTAAGATATTTAATACCGTCTCGTTGGACAAAACACCATATGAATATTAATAATAACGATAAAAATAATAATAACTACGATGATGATTATTGTGAGGGATTATCATAATGAATGACGATAATAATAATGATAATAATAACGAATAATGATAGTATTAATAACGACGATGGTAAAGTCGCGAACGCCGATGTATTTTTTTGTTTTTTTTTTTATGTTTGAATAAAAGAAAAATATTTAATGGAGAAAAAATGGAGCGCAACGACGATCACGGTCTGATGAAACCTTCGCACACTATTCGCGCTGTAACATAGAAACGTGTACTATTGTTATTCACTAAATCGATGTGTCAATGTGATCTTGGTCGTAATAAGATCGTGTAAACTCGGCGGTAAAGTGAAGAAAATTTTTTCAACGCCGCGTCGATTCATTTTTGCGATGAAGACAGTGAACTGTAGAGAGGAACTTGTGACGATTCTGTCGTTGCGATAGTGACAATTTTTCATTGTCCACCGTCACGGCGGAAGAGCTTTTTTGTATATTTTTTTACTTTTTTCATTTCGTAAAATTGTAACGGATCTTTGGAAATGGCAATTACTGGCCGGTGACTTAATTACCTTTCCCTTCGTACAGAAATTTCATTGGGAGGACTGTTAATTGATAACAGGCACGATCATCGTTACTCCCTCGGTAAACTTTTGCGAAATCGGAGAAAAACTCTTTCGCCCTGAGAAAAACGTCTGAAGCACATTCGCGAGTACTGCATATCTGGCAACAGTAATAACAACAAAATCAAGAAAAAAAACATTCGTACGTAAACAAAAAGCCACATTCGAACTGCGAGTTCTGTAAACGTTCACCGCGGATTGAGAAAAAAGAACACTGTCGAATACACGCTCATACACTGCTAAAATCATTGTAGTAAACTTATTTAACATTCCCATTGTATCCTCGCTCCAAAATCGACAACGTCAGCATACAAATGGACATTTGCAGGCTTATTCTCTCAACGAAGCGAGGTTGGATTTGGGATGAAATTTCGACTCGAAAGGTCTTGTGTCATTCTCGGATGTCACGAATCACACCTGCAAGATTATTACTTATCAAAGCTGAACCAATCAGCGTCGAGTAATGGATCTTCCCTGATTAGCTTACATTCCATTATTATGTTTTTTAATCAATTTTAAAGCGTAAACTGTAGATATTTCGAAAAACGATTATTTATACTCAAAAATACCTTAGCGTGTTGAAAATTAGGTAAAATATGTTTTACAGATAAGCCAGGTTTTATAATAAAAGTTTTATAACCTTTTTCCAACTCGGATTACACAGTTTCGTATATCGTGCCGTGACGCCACCGTTCCTAAAAAGAATCGTCGTCTTTTTTCCCTCTCAGAGCCAAGAACGATAAATTCCGTTGGCCAGATTTTGCATTACATTTCTGATTTGTTTTCTCTGCATTATTTTCAATTTGTCGGGAGAAAATTTGAAAACGCACGAGTTCAAGCAGTCCGAGCATTTCTTCAATGAACTCAAGTGTCTCAAATGACTCTGGAAGATGCACAAAAGTCGAAGAATCAAAGTCAAATAGAGCAGAAAACGCAATGAAAGCTCGATGGTGAACGGTTATAGCTGTGGTGATCCGTTCGTCCTTCCTGAAGGAGCTCAGCAGCGAGGGCTTTAAGGCTCAAATACATACGTGAAAAGTGCTGAGAGTAAATGGAGAAGAAGGAATTCCACAGTCGCCACTTCAATTCGGACGGTTTATTTCCTCGAGAGTATATCTCGAGGACTCTACCAAATAATGTCAAAAAATGCTCGTCCCCCCTCGCCCGTGCGCGTAGGTTTTTTTCTTCTTTCCCTTCCTCCTCCGTTACTCAAACGGAGGATTATATAGTTTGGTACAACATCGAGTTCAGATTCACGTGAAGAATAAGGGATCGTAACGATAGTATTCCACCCTAGAAACTTCTCCACTCTTTCAGCTTCCTCCTTAACACTCCTCGAGTGTATTTGATCTACAACTCACCGGGAGAGTACTCTCAAAGAGCCTGGCTGTATAGATATATATTCACCAGGTGATGCCGTTAAATTTCACCCCTCAAACTACACCAAACTGCTGCGTTTTCCCCCTTCTATTATTATTCGATGACCACAAAAAATAAGGATCTTATCTCGATGGAACGGTGAACGATTCAAGCAGAACGGAGTACGTATATACGTATACAAGGTGTGTATACGCGAGGAAAGCTTTTACCAAACTACCAATGAACATATCAGCTGCCGTCTACCTACCGCGACTGCCAGCAATTTTGGCTCAAATCGGTAAGTTCAAGCAAAATGCCATTACCGGTTCATTCAAAGATCCCCTTTTCCACACGCAAGCCATCGTCGTATACGATACACGTATATAATGTGTCCAAGAAAAAAATAATAATCCATCGGGGAATGCAGTGAAAACACATTCATTTCTGTAGAGAAAGTATGTTCGAATGCAGCCATCGGCCGAAAAATGTCGTAAAAACAACGTCTTTCAAATAGTAGCCTTTTTTCGTTGCGATCGTATTATGGCGATTTTTATAAAAATCAGTATTATCGGAATAAAACGCATAATCACTAGAGTCATTTTAACAACGGACGAGATGAAAAACGTATAATATTGATGAAATTGAGATTATTTACGATGCTCCCGAGGGCTGTTGCGAAAGAGGCGTGAGAAACGTTGCAATACGCGAGTAAATCGACGGGTTGTAAAAACGTACGCGAATACGATTCTTCCAATTAAGATTTCTCAATTAGCGTATCTTATCCTGCGGTCCCCGGGTCCTTGTCCTTATGAGGTCGCGGCTCCTTTCTTCGAATTAAATACGTACAGAATCTTACGAAGCCCGCTTCTCCAGCTACCTTGTACATCGTCAGAAGGTGGGTTTCCTCTCGTATTCGCATCGCGAGCTTATCATCGATGAAATATTATTGCTTTCGGTCTGGCTCTTCATTAGAATTATCAGCAATTTCGTAAGCGAGAGCCGGCGGCAGACATCTTAATGAAATTTGAAGTCGACTCGACTTTGATCGCTGTCGGAGCCTGTGGTCTTCATTTCAACCACGATACGCTCCAATCGTTTCGCAGATAACGAATGGCATTAACGCGATACGCGAAATATTTTAATTCTCATGAGGAACCGTTAATTCCGCGATAAATTCGCGCTTATCAAAAGTTTCATTTAATACGGAATGAAGGGCTATAAGGAAATTCGAAGAAGGTTCGTTTGGATGACGTGAGTTCTTACGTCACATTTTTAAGGCCGCATGAAGCTCGTCTCTCGATCTTTTTTCGCAATTCGAAAACTGGAAAAAGTCGCATTTTAACGGGTATACTTTGTCCACGCGTATATTCGATTCATATTCGAAACGGATATTCAACGAATTTCACGCAACAGCAGAAGCTTCAAGAGTGTGAAAGCGAGAGTTTGTCCGGCACACGCTATTTTTGTAAAACGTACGGAACAACGAGGGTCGAAGAACAACTCGAATTGCACATCGTTGTAGGAAACAAATATGAAGAATACAGCAGGACGCAACCCACTGACATTCGGTCGATGGAAAAACCCACAATGTGCAGACCATGCTCGTAAATAATTCACTGGTCGGACGGCAATGTGGTCAACGCAATTGTGCCCAACGCCGGACATTCCTTGCAGCTATTCCCCCTTTAATTGTCAAAGATTCGTTGAACGGTGGAATTTATGTGCTTGGACTTCTGGGTGGGCAAGTCTTTCTATCACCCGGCATTAAATCCAACATCGGAGGACAATTCCCTCAATCTTTTTTTTTCTTTTTGGCACACTGGTTCATACTTTGTTTGCTTATGCATTATGTATATAGAGGATGTTTACGTGATGCGGGATTTTCCTTAAGAATCTATGAACGAGGGAGCCATTCAAGCTGAGAGCAAGCCCGGCGTCATCAATACCACAACAATCAAACAATCGACGATGCGCTCAAAGTTTCGATGAACGTCTTTAAATAAATTTTTATAATGCTCCCGCTGTGATCCGACCAACGAATTTGGTCAGTTTCATAGACTCTTTTGGTGATGTAACAAACATTCCTATGTACAACGAGGCTAAATCGTTTATACTTTTCACGCAATTTAGTATTAATGACTTCTTTTTTTTTTGCTGCTGGCCGTTCGGCTTTTTTTACCGAAGTACGTGGGAATTGCAAAATCTTGACGCGATGAATGAAAAAAAAAATTAAACGTCATTTCTGGACACATATTGCACGATCGATATGTAACTTGTAGAGTCATCAGGCGATGTTGATCAATGCAGCGGAGAGGTGCATTCTGATGTTCATGAAACAATTACTTCGCATATCTTACATCGGGAGGCAAACAAATCCGGTGAAATTTCGCTCAACAGGCATGAAACGAAGCGATTGCCATGCTTGTATTGATACAAGAAGCAATAAATTGCTCGATCGCCGAGGGCCATTAACCCGTAAAAAGCGAACCCAGTCTCGTAAAACGAACTCAGCTGGGTCGTTACATTACTACGAAAAAAGCGAAAATGCACAAGGGGAAATTCTACAAAGGTTCTCTTCTACTATCACGAAAGGCCAAATTGATTTTTACAAATAGCGTAAATAGCGAGGATGCATTTTGATTTTCCTTCGATCTTTAGGCTTGCAGACGCTGACGTTGTCGATCTGGATTTAGAATGAAAAAATATAATTATTCGCTGCATAACTGTGCTTCTGTATTTTTTTAATCTACCATCACGATTTAATGGCAATTTGTTCGTTATGGTGAAATAATTGTACGAACGCGAAGCGAGGCTGCGTTTTTTTTCCCTGAAGGTTCGATCGACAGCAAAAGAGACAGCGACGAGTTTTGCCTGTCCCGTGGAAGACAAATAATCGTGTGCCACTTTACGAGGACGAGCCTTGAACCTGGAGCGAGAACCAATACGCGGCAAATAGCGGAGGCATTACTGATATTTATAACAGACGCCTCCTTGAGATCTCTCGCATAGCGGCATGGCCACGAGGGCCTCCGGGCCAAAAGGGTCTTGCCGATGTTGCATATTACGCGAGGATGATGTATGCGCTCGCGAGTTTTGTACCTCCGTGACGTTCTTCGCGTATGTTCATGCAAATTCTATTTCACGGTGTACCCATCATTTCCTTTGACGTAATACGAAATGTTATTTACTCAATTAATATTTTTCAGATCCGATCGCTGTTGGCAGAGTTTCCGACAATGAAAATTTCTATTAGAATTTCTATCGAAAAAAAATTAAACACCTCGATCGCTTTGAAAACGCGATCCCCGATATCATCAATTGCATTGAAATTTCGATTAGGTCATGTAGAAGACTGTCAATAAATGGCTAAGAATTTGGCTGTTTTTCAAAATGGTGTCCATAAAAAAAAAAATACAAATTCCATTTCATAAGGATGTTCCTTGCACTGGCATCAAACTTGAACCCTGAGTTTCTTGATGTATAGTCTTCGTACTGTACGACCGCTGTTCAGCAGTCTGCACGAGTTACTTTTTGGCGCCTTGATTCTCGCGAGTTGAACGGATCTGGGTTTGTACGTGCGTAAAAGCATGAAGCACACTGTGCCTGGTGTTTATGAACCTTAGGAGTGTACGCCACACTCGGGCGGCTGGTCCAAGATTGCGTTTTAAGGGACTAATATACCATGACACACGCTGCCCGTTTGAACGTGGTAAGTACCACGCCGGGCTGCGCATTGTGCAAGCAACAAGAATGGAAGCTGAAGAAAAGCCTCGCCTTGTCGAGATCTGCGGGCGATTTATTGACCGTGAGACGCTGGAACCGGAAGACCTTTCCGTAACATCCAGTCAGAGTATTAATCGGTACTATATGTAAACGAAATCGATATACAATCTTCGGACTAAAAGTGCTAATTGGCTAATAATCCTTGAATTTTTAATCGGAGGTCGCAGACTGACGAAATATCCAACGATTAAACCTTCTTTTCCAATGGAAATTTTTAACGCTCACTCAGAGATTATTGACAACTGGGGTGTTTTGACAGTACAATCATAGCAAAAGTTGAATCGAATAAGAATTTTAAGTAGCCGGAAGTTACGTGATAAATTTCTCGTACGCGCACGGTAAATGTGCCTGGAATTATTGTATCTAGTGTCTTAAATACGATCGACGTTTTTCTCCTTGTGATTTCGATACATTACTTTCAGAAACAGAATCCCTCTGTAAAAAGTTGATGAGGTCCCGAAGTTGATCCTCTATCGAAATTATATCGCGCGATTGTTGCCATTTTATTCGTTCCGTGATTGGTCGCAACGTTTGTGAGAACGCAGTATTCGCGCGGTTTTCTATGCTGTTTTTGACAGTTGTCAACTGGTGGCATTAATCGCGGTTAGCGAAGGATAATATAATTCTACTATAATTCATTCTGTGAAGAAAAGAAATCATCCATATCGAGTAAGAAAGAGTGCTATATTTCACAGCTGAATTTATATTGTACTGAGAGAAAATGAGAGATAGTCCGGGAGAATGAGAGTGAATAAACTAAACTAGCATTTCCTGCACATTTTTTCAAGCAAACATTTTTCTCCCTTTCTCCCTTGCACATTAATGTTTTATAAAATTTACAAGAATCGGACGATCGGACGATTTCTCGAGAAGCGTTTTCCTTCAAAGTAGTGGCAGATGAGAAGAACGATCGACAACTCCATCAAAATTGAACCACGCATAGAGAAAACGACTCTAAACATGTTCCTTCATTTCCGGTTTTCGGAAACTTAGTTTCAGATCTTTGCACGGATTCTGTGGTCCAGCGTTCGATCGGCGGATGAGAGGAACGATCGACAACTCAATGAAAATTTGACCACGCGCAGAGGAAGCAACTCTGAGCAAGTTGCTTCCTGTCCGGTTTTCGGAAATTTAGTTTCAGATCTTTGCACGGATTCTGTGGTCCAGCGTTCGATCGGCGGATGAGAGGAACGATCGACAACTCAATGAAAATTTAACCACGCGCAGAGGAAGCGACTCTGAGCAAGTTGCTTCCTGTCCGGTTTTCGGAAATTTAGTTTCAGATCTTTGCACGGATTCTGTGGTCCAGCACTCGATCGGCGGATGAGAGGAACGATCGACAACTCAATGAAAATTTAACCACGCGCAGAGGAAGCGACTCTGAGCAAGTTGCTTCCTGTCCGGTTTTCGGAAATTTAGTTTCAGATCTTTGCACGGATTCTGTGGTCCAGCGTTCGATCGGCGGATGAGAGGAACGATCGACAACTCAATGAAAATTTAACCACGCTCAGAGGAAGCGACTCTGAGCAAGTTGCTTCCTGTCCGGTTTTCGGAAATTTAGTTTCAGATCTTTGCACGGATTCTGTGGTCCAGCGTTCGATCGGCGGATGAGAGGAACGATCGACAACTCAATGAAAATTTAACCACGCGCAGAGGAAGCGACCCTGAGCAAGTTGCTTCCTGTCCGGTTTTCGGAAATTTAGTTTCAGATCTTTGCACGGATTCTGTGGTCCAGCGTTCGATCGGCGGATGAGAGGAACGATCGACAACTCAATGAAAATTTAACCACGCGCAGAGGAAGCGACTCTGAGCAAGTTGCTTCCTGTCCGGTTTTCGGAAATGTAGTTTCAGATCTTTGCACGGATTCTGTGGTCCAGCGTTCGATCGGCGGATGAGAGGAACGATCGACAACTTAATGAAAATTTAACCACGCTCAGAGGAAGCGACTCTGAGCAAGTTGCTTCCTGTCCGGTTTTCGGAAATTTAGTTTCAGATCTTTGCACGGATTCTGTGGTCCAGCGTTCGATCGGCGGATGAGAGGAACGATCGACAACTCAATGAAAATTTAACCACGCGCAGAGGAAGCGACCCTGAGCAAGTTGCTTCCTGTCCGGTTTTCGGAAATTTAGTTTCAGATCTTTGCACGGATTCTGTGGTCCAGCGTTCGATCGGCGGATGAGAGGAACGATCGACAACTCAACGAAAATTTAACCACGCTCAGAGGAAGCGACTCTGAGCAAGTTGCTTCCTGTCCGGTTTTCGGAAATTTAGTTTCAGATCTTTGCACGGATTCTGTGGTCCAGCGTTCGATCAGCGGATGAGAGGAACGATCGACAACTCAATGAAAATTTAACCACGCTCAGAGGAAACGACTCTGAGCAAGTTGCTTCCTGTCCGGTTTTCGGAAATTTAGTTTCAGATCTTTGCACGGATTCTGTGGTCCAGCGTTCGATCGGCTGATGAGAGGAACGATCGACAACTCCATGAAAATTTAACCACGCGCAGAGGAAGTGACTCTGAGCAAGCTGCTTCGTTTCCGGTTTTCGGAAATTTTGTTTCAGATCTTTGCACAGATTCTGTGGTCCAGCGTTCGATCGGCGGATGAGAGGAACGATCGATAACTCCATGACAATTTAACCACGCGCAGAGAAAGCGACTCTGAGCAAGTTGCTTCGTTTCCGGTTTTCGGAAATTTTGTTTCAGATTTTTTAGCACAGCTTCCGGTCCAGCGTTCGATCGGCGGATGAGAGGAACCATCGACAACTCCATGAAAATTTAACCACGCGCAGAGGTAGCGACTCTGAGCAAGTTGCTTCATGTCCGGTTTTCGGAAATTTTGGTTCAGATTTTTTACAGAATTTACAAGAAATGACTCTTCGATCGGTGATTTATTGTCGAATCGAAAAATTTCTTGCTTTTCGCCATTTACTACTTATGCCGAATTACAATGTGTTCTGTAGGGGTCCATACTTAATTCAAAATGGAGCGCTGCAGCGCGAAAATGCAGCAGGTCGCGCGCGCGCACGCGCGCGTATCTAATCCCTAGTTATTATTATAAAATTGATATTTATTGTTTCGATGATAATCCGCAGGTGGACTTTTTGGTCAAGTTAACACCCCGGTTATTGTCTGATGAAGCTTGGATTGAAGGTACAAAAAAATCCCGCACTGTTTCATCCGTCATAGAATACTGATGAAAGGAAATAAACAATGAAGATGGGCGTTTGAAAAGAGGTAAATGCATGACATGGAAAACGGGCTGTGGGTACGCGTGGGTTCTGAACTTAATGTTGGTCACAGTAGGATGCCTTCAGGGCAAACGAGAAGGACAGAGGGAGAGAAAAAGAGAGAGGAATGAAACGGCAAAAGGAAGAAAGGTTGAAATGAGGTAGCCCCTGATGATAATCATTGCGAGCACTCGGTGCATCGAAGGGGGCTCATAAAGCATCCATTACACGAGTAATAGCCAGCCTCGGGTATTACAATAAATGTTTTATCGCGTTCGTTCCAAAGCTCGCGAGCTCGCAAATTTTTACTTTTTTTCACCCTCTCATCATTTTCATTCACCGCGATTGAGACATTAGCTGTTTTACATACTTTTTAAACCGCATCTTGTATACATAAGCACGTTTCGATAAATTCGCGATGCACGAAAAAATAATAGCGAATGATTTCGTGTGGGAATAATATCGGAGCAATAAACCAGAATGAATTTATCGCAATAGGAGAGAGAATGGAAATACGTGTACAGGGAATTGAGCGGAATCGTGTCAGACCGTGAGGAAATTTGATTTCGCGCGGTTGGATTCGTCTGCAATCGAGATCCGATGAGTCGGGAGAATTAAATTTCGAAATAAGTGCGAAAAAAATCGATGAACAATCAACTTTTAATAATGCTGAAATGATATCTTTTCCACAATGAGAATTTGAAGATAAGTCTCCCTACTTTTGACGATGGTTTATGATTTATGCTTCCGATTGATCTGTGGATACGTGCATATGTATACGTGAGATGATAAAATAACCATGAAACTCACTTATGCGAGGCGCGAACATAAAACAAGAGTATAAATCTTCGCGCTGATTAAAAAAAAAAAAGATTTCAGTCATTACTCGGCTAATACCAATAAGGCTTACCGGACATCCAAAAGTTGGCTCGCGCAAGAACCATTACGTCGAAAAGTACAGCCCTATTTGGAGGAAAAAAGTACTTACAATTTTGAGAGACAAGAGATTGCAGTAGCAGTTGGTCTTGTCGTCGTTTAATTCGAATGTATAATATAAATGAGGAACTTTTTGCAATTAATACAGCTGACTTTTATCGAATAAAAAGTAGGTGTTTTACATGATGATAAATCTGAACGAATCTCGAACGAAAGGGCTTTTCGTTTATGCTGTAGGATAGCCTGTGTGAATTATTCATCAGTTCTTCACCTATATAAATGCGGTTAATAAAGATAGGACAGTCTGCCAGACTTTCCTCATTTTATCGCTAGGATGGTAAGCATTTAGAACGTTTACAGCGAACGATAAAACCTTCTGAGTGGCTTGCGGTCTTGGAATAACGAATCGAACTTCGTTAGACGTCGAACGATGGATGAAACGGTAGAATGAATCATTTTCGAAAATTCATCTAATCTCCGTTTTTCAATTTTTTTTATACATGAAGAAATGTAATCGATCTTTCACGTCATTGTCAGAAAATCGAGGGACAAAAAGCAGGATGGATGGTGTGTACAAATTTCCAAAAATGCGTCTATAATCTTTGTTGAAGACTCGAGATAGGTACTGCGGTACCTTTGCGGTAAATCTTCCACCCTGATATGCTTAACCCACAGAACTCATCACTGATGAGCTAATTCGCATTTGGCTGCCCACCAAATCCAGTGGATTCGCGAACTTTGGCTTTACTGTGGCAGCTATGGTTCGTCAAAGTTCGTGACTGACACGGTTGACGGCGATTAACATCCTACGGGTAATGGGCTTTCGGGGTAGACGTACGAATTGCGCAAGAACGTTGCTGAAGAACAATCTTCATTTCAGACGAATGGCTCCGTGACATTTCCGCTTTTCCATGCCATTGCTTTAGGGACAGCGAGATTCGTGCGACGCTCAATGGGTGTCAAAACATTAGACCTTCATCCTGATAATTCAAACCAGCAAAAAAAAGCGTTACAACTAATCCAGCATGGCGTCACATGGCGTGCAAATTAAAGAAAAAAATCAGTTCTCATTTGATTCTGCTTTTTATTTCCTTTTCTTGCACGGGTAATGGCCATTTTGAAATCAGCTGTTCGATCGTGTCCGACGTGTCGTTCGATCGAACTGTCATAACGCAGGGGTTGAAAAATAAATGTGTAAAAATATTTTTCTTGATAACGATTTGTTTTCTCGCCATTTATCTATGCACTTACTTGGATTCACGATACTTTTGCTTGATCACTGAGTTTGATAACGAGTTATCATCGGGCACTGATAAGACATACGAGCGAGTTTAATATGGATTCTACAAAATATCCTTCCGTCAAAGGTAAACGCACTGCTTCTCGCTCTTCGTCAACGTTTTGATTCCCTCGATTTTTTCGTACGTACACGAGCTACAAAGTAAATGCAATATGTCGTTTGAAAAAAAAGTTGGCAAACATGACAGCGAGATTATCGCTGAGATATGCAGACGTTATTTTGGAGACGTGATGAGAATTCGCGTTTAAAAAATGATAAGAAAACGTGGTTTAGATAAAAGCACATGGACAGGAAGGATTCTGACGTTTTCGGGAGAAGAACTCTGATGAATCTCAATAAAAAGACGTAAAGCTCATCCGAAATTCTCCAACACGATGTTAATGAAGACGGCGCTTATCAAATAGCGTACATTAATCGAATTACACGATTCAAAAATAGGTGTGACAAATAATACTACAATTTATCTACAAGTGAGAAAAACATCCATCTGAAATAACTTATTTATTTACGTAACACATTTTTTTTATTTCTACATACATACACTCATTCGTGAACATGAATTCTTCTTCCCCATCCAGAGTACACCGGTCGAATATACCGGAGTATTATTTATGTCGACACTTACGCACGTACGTGCAAATGTAACGCGTATATATGCGCATGACTTTGTTGCAGCGCGTGAAGAAGGAGACAGCGAATTCGTAAAAGAAATGCAGCGGAGAAAATAAACGAAAATGCGTAGAAAAAGGCGGAAGGAGGAGGATAACCCGACGCAGAGAGTCGGATGCGGTGAATACGCTCCGGTGTCATCCGTTCTCTCTTGGTTAGTTACGCGTGGGCGTAGATGCAACGAGATTATGCCCGAAGCTGGCTGGAAGAGAGTCGCGTGGCATTGCACCCCTTCTCCTTTCATCCTCGTGGGATAGCCCCAATCTTCTCTATCTCTATCTCTCTCTTTTCTTCTTTCTTCTTTCTCCTTTTTTTTTATTTCACTTTCTCACTCTTTCCTTTTCTCCCGATCCGGCCAGCATTTTCAATTCCTTTTTCTCCTTCATCGTCTTCCTTCGTTGCAGTTGCAATCTTCTTGGTCCTCGTCTTTCTCATCCCTTTCGTTGCCCGATACCCTTTCGCTTCTTTTCTCTCCCTTCCACTCTTGCACGCTCGTTTTTGGTCCCGCAGAATCCTCAACCACGCGTTGTATACTACCCGGTGCACATAAAATACAACCTGGAATTTTAATAAGCCCGCCATTGTAAACGTGCATCTCTCTCGGTTCCCACAGATTTTGGCTGGAGACAACAAACCACACGCAGATACAAATACGCACACACTTTCGCCTGTCGGATCGGTTTTTTTACCCTTGTCTTCCCTCTCTTTCTCTCTTTTTTTCTCTCTTCCGAAAATAGCGGCTGCAATTTTTTTTTTTTTCATTTTTCAACACCGATTCGCGCGCTTTCGTAACTCTGGTGCGCATATATACACGTGCCAATAAATGTGAATTCATACTGTGTACGTTATACCGGGTATGGTGAAAATCTCGTCAAGAAATTGGGAAGAATGATTCACTTTTGTCAAAATCATATCGCGACGGGGATTAGCGATTTAAACTTTATTGTTAGTGTCAGAAATTTTCGGAATTGGTCGAAACCGTGAGTCATTTTTTTTTCGTACATCTCGTGGATTACGTGCAAGACGTTGTGAGCGCTCTTATCAATGGAAAAGAAATACTGTAATACAAATATTTGTGCTCGGAGGTATATTTTCGGGGCATTCCACGTCAATTCATCAAAAGACGTTTATCTCCTTCTATTTTAAATCTAGTTATAAGGAGAGTTTTTCTGGCACAAAATATGTCATGATTCTGTTTCATCTTCGCCGCTTTCTCCTGAAAAAAATTCAAACCAACGATATTGAGGGAAACAATACTGAGCATTTTGACAAATTTCGAAAGAAATTCCGCAATTTCTGTACTCAAATCTCGAAATTTCAACTTCAACTCATAAAACTTTGTTCAATTTTTTGTTGAACCACTCAGTTTTGAGTAGAAAATATCTGTCATTGTTTCAAGATATTCACAGTATATTTTCGCGTGACATGATCGTTTCAGAATTTTCGACGATCGAAGAAGCAATGACGCTTAAAATCTGGAAAAATAAGACCTCGTCGAATTGACGCCCAATGCTTCATATACATTCAGATTATATCGGAGTAAATATCTCGATTCAAAGACCCATGATAATGATTTATCGAAATAATTGACCGAAACAATGTTATTATGTCTCTGAAAGAAACTCTTGTGTATATTATTTTCGTTTTTTGCTCTCAGAATTTTTTTCTCTTTTCATCGTTGTCATTCGATATCGGAAATATCTCGTTACGGGAGATTTATAACGGGGGCTTACGAAGGTGACTAGTATTTCGCTATCGTTCGGGGCAGCAAATCACAAATTGTCGTTATGCACACGACTACGATCGCGAAACAGCTCGTACGAAATTCTCCCGAGAAAATAAAGATTGTGAAAGTGCGTGCTACGCGAGGGAGTTTTGAGGTCAAGTCTCTTTGCAGGCTCCAGAGACCTTATTATTCGTTACCGTTTTTACGCGGCCGTTAAATCACGAGAGATATTCAGTGATGAGCTTGGTTCGTCACGAGAGCTCGTCTCGACTTTCGGAGCTTGTAGAAAATGTATTTATATACGACGACAGTCGAATTCAAGCCACTCGAAACTTGACAGAGCGAGAGAAAAAATACTCACTTACGTGTATGCTGGCTTTATGTATATATCAACATATACATATGTATGTATAAATTTATATATATACAGGGTGATCCAGTATAGGTATCGACCTTTCAACTGCGGATTCTCCGCGATATTCCGAGTAAAACTACTTGGCTGTTTTTTTTCGAAATCTCGTTGATAGCTTTTGATGAAATGGGAAGCATTTAGGACGCATAAATGTAAATTTAAATCATCGACATCGGATTCTGGGACACCCTGTACATTATACACGCGATATCGAAGGCTCTCGTATTCGTCTGTTGATTCTTCGTTCTTGTTAACAGGCCAGCGTTAATGTCGAGTGGTTTGACGATGCAAAAGCCCTGCTGAGACCGACTCTAAGTACATCTCTTACGAGATCACACGCGGGAGGAAAGCCCGCAGCATCTCTCGCACGGGCCATATATAACGCCATTCCGGAAATGCCGGAATGCTGTCGTGGCGCCAGAAGCGCGCGCGAGTATATATCGGCACTGGCCTAACCGCAAATCAATTTGCAGGTCCCGCCCGTGCTCCGCTCCTTCACTTGTCACACCAGAGGCTCTTACAGCCATGACCACCGAGATCCATCGCACTCCGCGAGCTCTCGGAGGTTATTCATCTCGTATACGATTGCGGAGTGAACGCAACCATTCGATAGCCAAAATCCTTCGGTGATCGGGCATACAATTGACACACGATGGTATGACATCCATCGTACTCGATCAAATCGCATAAGATTCTCTCAACTTTTTAGAAATTGCGGCGAATTGCATGCATGCGATGTTTTTTTTTCAGAATAACATACATCAACGGAACGATGGATAAAACACACTCGATATTTCGGGGGTATGTGGCACGTCATAAAAAAAAGATATAAATAAAAGAAAAGCATAATCAAGTAGGCGGAAAAGACTCGATATATAGAAAGTCTAAGTCTCGTGGCGCATGCTGCGTTCGCGAGATCGAATCGATTGGTTCTTTGATTGGATAACATTTTTTTCGACTACCCACCGAGAATTCATTACATTCATTTATATCCCAGCTAAGCTCGTAGAGATTGCGCGCGAGAAAAATTACAATGGTGTTTCATCGATATATCGAAGCTCGGAGGTACTGAATCATAAATTCGTATACGACGGAAACGTATGTGCGTGTACGTATACGCGCGGGACTCTAGATGGTAGCGGCACGTCGTAAGGAGCCTGTGGAGATTGTAAAGAAAATAAGATGATGCGCGGGAGGAGCGAGATGCGATTTTCAGCTGCTGCTGGTTGCTTTCAGTGGCGCGTTGTTGATCGCGCGCCTCGGTGGTGGCTCACACGAGGCGAAAAAGACCAAAGATGAGAGAGGTGCCGAGATGAACAAGCGCGTGCGAGTGGTAGTGGAGAGATGTAGCAAAAAAAAAACCGAAGAGACGAAAGCGAAGAAGCAGAAAGACGCGAATGATTAACCTGTGGCGCCGGAGCTCTCCGGATCGTAAAGGCCTTTTTCTCACAGCTAAGTCCAGGGGTTGCGGGGTATCGAAGACGCCCATTCCGAGCGGAGGGAATAGCGAAAAAGTTCTCAGTTTTCGCGTCGGCGAGTATCTTTGTCATTGGTACGTGTGCCGCGATCGATCGAATGAGAAACACTGACGCCAAGTGTATCATATTAACGGTAGTAATTACAAATCACTGGATGCGAACTGGAACCGGCGGCGGTATACAGCGGCTTCGTTGTCGGTGCCAGTATCTCTCTCTGCGTCCCTGCTTCTACCTGGATGCTGCAGTCGCTTCTCTCTGCAACGCGAGAGAATCGAATTGCTGCTCTTCGTTCTTCGTCTTGTCCTCTCGGCGCGATAAATCCTTTCTCGTTCTTTCATCTCTCTCCCTTCCCTTTGGGAGCGATACCGTTCTTTCTTTGAGAGATTATGAACCTCCCAGCATCTCTGTGGAGTTTAAAGATGCTGGACGACCGAGTGTATAGGTACAGCGTATACACACGCGGATGCATGAACGCTGAACGATCTCGCCGCTTCTGTATATCAAGATTTTCAATTAAATTTCACGATGCACCACGGGCACCCACTAAACATTGCTGCCTTCGTTTCAACGCGGCGTATGGACCGAAATGAATCGAGAGAAAATGCTACGATGATGCTTTTCAACCCGTGACTAAAAAAAATTGTAAAAAAAATTGGGTGTCTCTCACATGGAGTCAGTTTTACCTGGATGTGAAACGCTATGTCGTACCTGCGAATAATCGCGGAATAATAAATTGCTGTATGGAAACGTGTTCAAACGTTTATACACTAAACGATTACCATATCTGTAGGCAGCGGTTTACAATCGTTCCACTCATAGCATAAGGAAATTGATTTTTATTCGACAAAACTAGGCAATCGAGATAAATTATTCAAAATTTCTAAAAAAAAAAACCAACCAAATAATAGAACATAAGTGATGGTGATAATTTTACATATGACGAGAATCGCAATGCGACAATTGGTTTTAGAACTCCCATGTGCGCGATATTTTATTTTCTGCAGAATTGTTTATTGTCTTGCAAAAAAAAAACTCGTACACTTTAATAATTGATATGGCGAGTTGCGTGTCGATCTTATCGTAATTCGTCTTGGTTATTTTTTATGTGTTTCAGTCTTTTATAGAAACGTAGAGGAGAAAAATACGTGCTCCGCCGTGTTGTATACGCGTATTCCATAGATACGCAAAGAGTTTCGAAAAGATCGAGTGTACATTTATCGCGCAACAACGCTTAATAAAGACGCGCTCGCACGTGGCGGCTCTTGAAGATTATTATACATGCAATGACAGCGGTAATGGCCCAAGGTGTAATAAACCCTCGTAGTGAGATATGCACATTATATCCACACGGGGAGGCAATCGTTGCACTTGCTGAAGAAGTAAAAAGAGTGGATTGAGCGACGCTTATACCGCTTATATAAGCGCGAGGGTGATGCGCCGCCTGTACGTATACGACGGAAGAAAATGGATAATCGTGCATCTGACGTACGTATACACATAAATGCGTGAGCAATGAGGCATTCTCGGTAGAATTAGCGAGAATTTGTCTCGCTAATAATGAAACGATCATATGCCCATTGTCACCGCATCGACTCGTGTACTATCTGCACAGCACGAGTCGATAGATTGCCAATAAAACGAGTGAGTTCACGTACGAAGCGCAAATGGAAAATACGATAAATATTTTACCACTTTTTACCTCGAGATAATATGTTTTTGCAGTCTCTTCGAGCTTCAGACCATCGTTGGAGAGCGTTTCTTTCCGAGTTACATTTATTCCGATCGAACAATGATTACTCAAAGTCGAGGTTCGGTTAATTTCGGTGGATGGAAAATAATCTTTATCGAATTTCCTCACGAGAATCTTACAAAATTTAACGTTCGGCGGGCTTTTTGCCATAATTCTTTGCCCACTAACCTGAATTTTATCTCGATGAGTTTCGCATTTTCTCGGAGAAAGTACAAATTCGACGTTTCGACGTGGTGTCGGACCGTGCAACGCTGCGCCTCGAGCATATGGAAGTCCACCAAGGCCGTACGTCCTCCGTACGCCTATCGTCAACAGTTAACATATTACACAACTTGAAAATTGTGCAAATCACAATTTGCAAATTGCTTTCACAAATTCGTCATTTGTTTGCAGAAGTACTTCCACGAAGGAAGCCCAAATTAAAAGAACCATCAAGTCTCAGTGGAATATCAATAAATGCGCGTGAATAACAAAGCTGAGATGGTCAATTTTTAATTTACACGCTTTTTTTTACTCTGCGATAAACTTTTATTCTATGGGAAATAAATGCTGTTTTTTTGGAAAACAAACGCAATAAAACTTGTGGAAACGCATTTATATTATGAACAAACATATTTATTAGCACTTTTTCGAAAGGCATGCATTCGTCCGGTGATTTTCAATACCGTACACCGTTGTAGTTTCGAAGGACGGTATAATTACAGCTGGTCCCTCTGCAAAAAAGTATTTATAGAATCGTAGAGGTGGTCGGAACAACAAATTGTCCGTAAGAATATAATAATCTCGAAGCTAGCCGATAGAAAAAAAGAAACGGTCCTTTTGGCACTTTGAAAATCACTTTTAAGGGCTCATCGGTGTTTGGCTCAGCATCAGCGGGTGGCATTTCGTTCCCTTGTGGCGTGCGGTCGAGGCTGCAGCATTCAGAATCGTAAATCGCCGACCTGGACTCCGGGTTCATCAGTTTTTTCCTCTCACACAGCTATTTCATTTTAACGAAGTCAGCTTTTCTCATTGTAGCCTGAACGAACCTAACGCACATCCAATAAAATCATTTCACGCGTGTTACAGACTTTTCGAGCAGAGAATAGGTGAAAATGACGGCTTGGCAACACGACTTGGAGCGCCTGTGGCAAACACGGTATTGAATAAATTCGGTGGTTTATCGCCCACTTAAGCGCCTCTGATTCTATTGTCGAAAATAGGGTATACATGACGAAGTGATGGACCTTAAAGTTCCTACAAGTAACTACACATAAGGTGGGAAAAAACGAGACGACAGCGAGAGAGAAAATAAAAAATGGGTGCTGTACAATGATTACCGTGGAAAACAAAAATAGCATTGAAAATCCCGATCTTTTTGGAAAATATGTTTGAGGCAAAAGAAAAGTCCAACTTTAGCGATGATGCTCGGATTAAAAAAAGGATCTATCGATCAGTAATCCGGCTTAGGTATCGTCAAATCCGAGGGGGGTAGGTAGAAAAATCCACGATTGTGATACAGTGAAATGGACGCTTTTTTTTCTTTTTCGGCGTTGTTGTCGCGCGTAATCCAAGAAAGATTTCCGGAGTACGATAGCTCGCCTCTTATTCTTTAGGTAGCCGATAAAGGAGTTACGAGCCAGTTGAGCCGTACAACATTTTTATCTTATCTTTAAAAACATATATGTAATGTACTGGTGAGTAAAGCGTATCCGTTTGGTGTGCGAGTGTGTTTTTGTGTTTGTGTTTGACTATTACAAAAGAATAACTGTATGAAAGAATCGTGATGATATAGATACTCTCTGCCTCGAGCTATTAGACCACCCCGATACACGAAGGTGCTACTGTAAATGGTATTTGCTCGTGCAGAAAGTCTCAACACGGTATACAACGTGTTACCAATGTTCTGGCTTCCGTTCACCGCTCTTACCCCGTTAAAATTAATCGATTTATCGTACGCGCAGCTATCGGCATTAACTTACAAGTAATTTTTCTTATTTGCTCCTTGTCACGATCCAGTCACGAATTTATGGGACTTTATAACGTCGATGGACGGTGTATTAATGAACAGAGAGAGAGAGAGAGAGGGAGAGATGAAAATGTATGACGGAAAGAAATGTAACGCAGAAAAAGAAAGATGAGGTTCGCAGAGCATGGCGCACAAAAGATGTATCGATACTCCGATCTTGTCTCTCCAATCTCTCCTCTTTCTCTCTTCTTAATCTTTCTATGGGCGTTTATCGATGTGCACCAATCTTAACGCCCTGTACCTCGTACAGCAAGCAAACAGAAAACGGCTTCTCTCTTTCTTCCTTGGCCAGCTGTAAGAGAGTGGACGCCACCATCCCACGCGAACCGCCTATCAAGAACGTCGCTCGTGTTTTATCGTACATATACATATATACTTTGTGGCATTCGCATGTGTATATATACCATGAAAGGAGTATATGCTGCGCGAGAAACGCACTGCATATTGCAGGCGTATTAGGGACATTCTCCACGATCGTAAGATACATCTTGTTTCTATACGTGCATCCAGCATCCTATCTTTTTCATTGCTTCAAGTGCTGTTACCGCAGTGTTTTCTTTGAAGTCGCGTTAGGATTCACCGTTGCGAGGTATACGCACTTGGCCTAAGAACGAAAGATGGTGGGGGAGATAAATGCGAAACGTCCCGTGCAGAAATTCGCCCGGGATGGACCATTTCACATCCGATTCGGTATCCTAAGTAACTTCTAAATGGTGTTGCAGAGGTTCGAGGTTTTTCTTTTATATTGAGGTTCTTTATCAAAAATCGGCAAAATCGCGGTGAATTTGCGAAACGAGTGCATGTGGCAGCATTTGGTTCACGATTTTTCCGGCCACGCGAGCTTTGCGAATTTGAGATTTCTCGGAAAGTCTCGGAATACCAAAAAGAGACAGGAGGATGCGCCCTTTGTGCCAGGGAGGATAATACCTGATCTCTAATTCAATGCGGGACCCGTGGAATCTTGTAATTTGGTCGATGTGAGCACCCGTTTTGTTCCCTCGGGGGCTTCGAGAGTCTTCTTTCATTGGGCTTTCTCTCGAGAAGCCAAAGTATGTATACATGCATATGTATGGATGAG
The DNA here is from genome assembly GCA_959613375.1 of Heteropelma amictum. NCBI lineage: Eukaryota > Metazoa > Arthropoda > Insecta > Hymenoptera > Ichneumonidae > Heteropelma > Heteropelma amictum. The sequence continues at coordinate 21,252,159 of OY390721.1, read as the reverse complement.
GATTTACAGTAGGATCATCAGGAGAACCGCGAGAAAACGAAATAATGGAGTTTCAGCGATGTGTGAGGTCCGCGTTCTCGCGCGACCCGCAGCCTAGCACGCACCTGAAAAATGTCCGATTTTGAGAGACCCCGTTTTGTTTCAGATTAAGGAGCCATTTAAATCCGTGGTATTACGTTTCGCCACGGTTCTAATATAATCACTCTGTAACGTAATACGAAATGAGCGATCGCGTCAGATGTATAGTGTCCGGTGTACCTTCAGATCGTCTCCATTCGACTCTGCCCAGTTTTTCTTCTCACTTTTATTCGTTTAATTTATTTTGCTCGCGAGCGAGTGCATCATATCCGGTTTTGTCTCGATTTTGTGTTTAACCGAAATTCTGCCAATTCAGTTACAGCTGTCATTTAAACTTTTTGTCGCGCCATTTTAATAACGACTGACTTTTTAATAATCGTGCAAGTGCTAATTCGAGTCTCGATATTGGGACCTGTTGCATTAAATTTATTGCATCTTATTTTTATAGCTTTTTCTTTCATTATGGGTATCAGGAATAATGCGAATTTTTCATCGACATTTTTCATGATCGAATCGTCGCACAGGGTCGAGGGAGGAGTTCTCCTTCGGTAAAACGTATTTCGTTCCTGGGAAGAATCATTAGCTTTTGGAAAAACAGAACTTTACTCGATGTGTATCGACAGATCTACCAGCTCACCGCTAAACGGCCATCAATTTAAATAATGGACTGTACGCCTGACTGACCGCGAAGTGGCACATCCATAACTTACCCATTGCTATTATGGTGGCTACCTCCTAATAATAAATCAATAACTTTGGTGAGTAACTTGACCGAAAAGTTGATTGTTGAGAATCGTGTATGATTGAATTTTTAACGATAATTCTATAAGCCGGGAAGCACCGTGAAACCCCGAATTAATCTTTGTGTCACTCATTTAAATACTTTAGAAAACTTCGGAAAGTACACTCGGATAACGATGATGATGAATAATGACTGTATTTATGTTCCGCAGAATGTGATACTGAGAAATAAGACTTGAGTTTACTTTTTACAAAGTTGTTGAGTTTTCGAAATCAATTTTGGAAAAGGACCACTGAAATAATGAGAGATAACATGAGATCCTGAAGAAAAAAAATAGCATAATTTTTATCGGCTCTTAATATTTATGACTATTCTCTTTTCCTAATTTTTTATTCTTATTTTATTAGTTGTTGTTTGAAGATCTTTCTTATTCTACATGATATTTATAGAGCAAGGCGGTCCAAAAAAAATGGTAATAAAATCTGTAAATAATTATTTTCCAACCGTTTTGAGATTTCAGAAAATAAATTGGAGAAATTAAGACACAATATGACCCTTTGATCGTCAACAGTTCCACAGGGCATTGAACTCTTCAGGCGCGATATGTGCTCTTTCGAAAATTGATGGCTGTCGAATTTCAAGTCCGAATGAAGCTTCAATCGGAGCTTTATCTCATGTTAAAGAATTCTGATATTTTCTTTTGAACGTCGTGCCATCTGTTTTTGAAAAGAACAAGTTTTGAAACGGTTTGCCATTGAAGCAAAATAAATGTATGCACGCCTTACCATCGGTTAAAGCGACCTGGTTAACCGACTGCCGAAACACGATCATTGAATGATGTATGTAGATATCATTGCTCGTCTATGTGGAAAAACGAAATACCGTCAGTAAGCAAAAATCCTGCTGCCCGCTTTATCCAACCCAAGGTGATTTTTATTAGCCACTTCCGATATCCCAATTCGTCGGTATATACTCGATTCTTGTTTACCATTTGCTGCTTACTTCAGTTCATCGCACCGTCATTAATGATATTCCATCAGGGATTGCTGAAATTTTTCATAAAATCATTTTTTATGGATAAAAAATACCCAGTAGCCAACTAGCTGATAGTTACTCTTCTGAGTATTTTCTGAAAGTAAGCAAGAGATAGCGATTTCAGACTTCGTTTGATAGGACAGATAGGCAGTCATCTACTGATCACCAGAGAAGCCCGATGTCTGCACTCGTTGTGAAAAAAAAAACACAAATCAAAAGTGTCCGAAATAGTATCTCCTAAACCTGCTGTAAACCAATATCAATTTTTTTACAGAAATTGGGAATCAATAAATACTATAGATCTTCCTCACTTTCTTTCTTAGCAACAAATAATGTTTGTAATATCGATGGTAGAGGGAACATTTTTCGATTCAGATGGTTGATGAGCGAGGTTTTTGAATAGCCGAAACATTTTTTCGGTAGGTGTTGTTTAAGCAGACAGTCTGTTTGCGCAGCATTTCTATCAGCTCGGTGTTGGACGCGTCACTTCACATCACCCTTTTTCGTGGCCCTGATCGATTTCTTTGAGAATAAGAAAAGTAGAAATCCGTTTTTCCCTCGGAGTTGACGTCACCGTGTCAAACAGGATACCATAATGTCCCTACGTCTTTTATACAAAAGTATACGTTAAACGTGAAATCGCATAAGACAGAGACTCTGTGGCGGCTCTATTTTTCAGAAAATATTATTTTCAAAAACCAAAGTCTACCGCAGTATCAATTTCCACATGTCAATCGGCAATTGACCTTTCGTCTCTCGTTTTGACCATTTTCCCCAACTTTGGCATTCAACGCCCTCTGAGATGCATGCAAACTTTGTCTTTTACCAATACAACAGGGTGCAGCAGCTCGGTAAAGCAGCATGTATTATCTTTCGTGGTAAAGTAACTAATAGTTTCTCTGTGGTGACACAAGTTTGTACGAGTCTGATAAATGCAAGCATTAACGCTTTTGCCCTTGTTACAAGCGATTCAAGGTATTTATATTCTGCTTTTAATAAGAAATCGCAAAGACATGAGAGTAATTAGAAAAAATGAATATGCTAGGTGTGGGGTTCGAACCCACGATCCCAGATGGGAACCAGAACTTAAGTCTGGCGCCTTAGACCGCTCGGCCAACCTAGCTATGACAGTTTAAGCGATTGAAGCTTTTAATAAACATTAAACATTAAAGCCGATGTTCACATCGTACGAAGACTAATAATAATCAGGTAGCCTAGAATATGTTACGTAATTGATGGACATGTGCCATTTGCACCGAAGGCGGAATCCCGACAATATTGAAGAGGAGAATATTTTTTCATCTGACCTAATAATTTTTTTCTGATGGCATCTTTTTTCTCTTCTTTTAGAGGGAAACGACGTTGGATTCTCAGCCTTGTATTATTTTATCGTCAGAAATTCATTTGCTGGTTTTTTTTCCCGATTCTATTTTATCCTCGATGCATTAAGGGTCTTTCGTTGAAATTCGATATTTATTAAAAGGGGATATTTATATCAATTCATTTCTTCTCCGACTAACCGTTCCTTTTTGCCACTAACTTCCGGTTTGGCGAAAGATTTATTTTGGCAGTCACGTCACGTTTGAATAATGACTGCGTCCTTCGAGTATTAAAGGAGCATATATTTTTTACTGATTCTCTAAATATCACTAAAAAATATCTAGGGAATTGTCGTAAAAAAGTTACATAAAATCGTCGTAAAGTTCAACAAATCGAGAAATTTGTCCGAGATGAAAATTGTTGCAACATTTTCACGATATAATGTATTTAAACGCATAAAAAATCAAACAAAAGAGTATGCATCAGTATGCTGCAGTTTTGGGAGCGTGACGTTTTCGAACTTATTTATCTTTCTTTTTGTAGCTTTTTTTTTGGGCAAACATGTAACATCCGAATTCACCCTTCTTACATGATATATAATGTATATAACTGAGGGTTGCATTGGAATAACGTTCCCGGGGTAAGAGAGTTAGCAGGGGGGATGATGACGAGTAGTATAAGACTGGATACGAGCAATCCGATGTCGGACCCCTGACAGCTATAACGATACGATCTAGGATTTCCATCAAGTTGGCTCCATTCGAATTCGGTTTATAAAAGCTCCACTCGGATTCCGCCACCGGTCCCTCCACAACGCTATTGTATTTCTAAGGGATGTGAAAGCATATTAACATCTGCTGATTACCAGTAATCTCTATTCAACATAATCATATTTTTTATCTCACAGCCAACCGGGCTTTTCGACGCACGTATACGCCATGAAAACTTCCGAAAGAATTCAACGTCTTTCTGTGATTTTTTAAGGAAGCTGTACCGGATCTTGTTTTCGAGAAAACAATTTTCTAAAAACTACGGATTCTCTATTCGCATTCTAAAAAAAGCTATCTCACCTATCAAGCTGCAAATTTGTTGAACGTCGAGATATCCTTTCAGCCAGATTGAAGTGGGGCTAACTTCAAGCGTTCATGCTAGCCAAATTTGCATTTAAACAAAAAAAAAGGCACAATTTTCTGTATCCTTGGCTTATATGTGAAATGTTCGTGTATGAAGTTAAAGAATAGATTTTGTTATGAAAAAAAATGGCTAAACAAGGTCATGAAGATCCGATAACGGCGTCTCTGTTCAGTTAAAGAACATTTTTTAGTGACAAATCGCTGGTTTGTACATCCGATTCGTATAATTTTTCCTCGCACGTTAACTTCGTCTTTTTTTCTTCTCTCAAATTGCCCAAATTGCCTGCATTTCACCGGACTGGTATACGTGCATTCACTTGTCTAGTTGATCGATACAAAAATAGAAAAGTCGTTCCCCTCGCTCGTGTTGCTGTACTTGTTATTGCGGTATAATAGGAGCCGCACGATCCACCCCCATGGGGTAGAAACGAGAATTTGCATTAGCTGGAAACGAATAAAAAAAACAAGAAAATGAACGAGTCCTCCCTTGTGCGTAAAATAATTCTTGCACGATTATTTTGTATCGTTTCTAGGCTCGTTCGAACGTTTGCTCTTTATAGTACGGCACGTGGCCCTTTGCGGGGGCTGCGGAGGCTGGCGACTCACGTGGCACGTGTCGACCAATCTAAATCTAATAACGCAAACAGTCTCACAATAACGTTGTTCCTCGCAATTGTGTATACCGTTTGTACTGCCGAAGGTAACACGACACCATGTGAACTAATCGCTCCGAAGTGGTACACTCTAATACAAGCTCCAAAGAGAATGAGAGACAGAGATGAGGAAAAATGAGAAAAGAGACCGAAAGCGGTATCTCGTTTCGCTACTCCCATTGTAGATGCTTCAACCCCTGATGGAACTTTTTTTCACTAAAGTATGAAAATAATTCTTACGCACGACCTTGTTCGCGTATTATATATATTTTTCGAAAAAAAAAAAATAAATAGAAATAGAATGCGATCCCCATTTCTTCCATTGGATAATTCGTTCGCGAATTAGCGGGTTCAGAATCACCATTTTTCATTACGACATCCGACGAATATAATGTACTCACCTTTGGCATTTTATCGCACTTTATTCGGCGACGTTTCTGGAATTATATTTTTCCATACGATGATCGAAAAAAATTACGGAGACGCGTCGTCTCTGATTGCACTGAAACTAAGAAATAAAACATTCGTGTCTATGCGAATTACGAGAGAAATAGTGCAGCTATAATTGTTTTTTCCAAAGATTTAAAATGAGCAAAGTGCGTTTGTATATTGTTTATTGCAGTTATTTAAAAACATTGCACCAAACTACCGTAACTCGCATAAACGAATGCAAGGATGTTTGCTTCATCGACGAAGGAGTATTTCGCGAAAAGAATCGCGGTATTTCGGGACGACGAGAATTTGAATATCGACAAAATCACCAGCGGGCTTCGGGTTTCATTTTTTTTTTAATTCTCAAAAATGTAAGTTTAATTTATATTAATATACATCGACGAGTGTATTTAAGTGGATTTTCGTTCCTCGTAAATCGTACGAGAGTGTCACGCCTTGTGGAAAATAATGACTTTACGTGGTCAAGATTGTGACAAAACGAATTCAAAAAAAAAAAAGAGCAATACCTCACGCTGAAGAACACAAGAGCGGATAAAACCGCGTACGGTTTTGGGACGAGTGAGTGCTCGTATACCATTCGTTGAGAACACTCTCGTCTCGACGATACGAGGTATGAATTCTCAACAATATTCATGTTCAACGATATTTTTCTTCTCTATTTTTATTTTGTTTTCTATTTTCTTTCGTCAACGAAATAGGAAACTTTTGGTGCCTTTGGATTATCTCGGTCACCCGGTTTTTTCTTTTTTATCGTTTACCGGGTGAACGTCATGCTCCTTTTCGTATACTTTCGTGAATGACAGGTAGACCCGTTTCCGGTCCGGCTTGTTGAACAATTCCGTTTGTCTATACTTTTGTTTTTTTTTCTTTGTTCTTCTCTTTTTTCTTCGTTTCAAAACCCGACGATAAGTACAGTGAAAAATTTGATTGTAACAGTCGGGGAAGAAGGTGGCTCGTAAAAATCTTGACGATCGAGCTTTTGAACCTCCGAAAATACGATTTCCCTCGAATATTTCGATTCTCTAAATACAACAGTATTCGGATAAAAGCTACGGGCGCTCTAAGATTATTTACATCACTGCATAATAACCGTTTAAATCTACAATCGCTCTAAACTTTTTTTTTCTCCCTCTCCCATCGGCTCTCGTTCTCTCCACTTCGTTGGCTATTTCGCAACGACAGCGTCACGCCGATTTTTCACACTCGATTTTCTCGCTTTTGTATTTTGTACATCGCAACAATATTTACAAGTAATATACAAGTTACAATTTCTTTCTTAAAGCTAAATACGTTATCGGTTAGTCCCCTTTTTTCTTCATCGATCAGACGTGGAAGGAGGAGGAGGAAAGGCTAGAGGAGAGAGGAAGGAAAGGGACCAAGTGCGCGGGAAGTTGAAATTATCCAAATTCGTGGACGATCGGTTGTCCTTTCCGAGACGCTCCGAAACAACTGTACGAGAAGTTCCTCATCGATTTTTCGATTACTCTTATAAAAGCGATATGTCCCCATTTAGTCTCCAAATTTTGACGCTTCTTCGATATGTATTAATTCCTAATTCGACGTCACTTCGCTTCGTTCTCGTGCGCACTCGTTAGTCGTTGGCAAAAAAAAGAAGAGACAATAAATAAACAAAAAGATCGGGTCGAAAAATCGATCGGCGGAAAAAAATCGCATTTCCAGAGATTTTTGCGAGTCTCAAGCGTTTTTGCACCTTCGATGATGAATCTCGACGGAAACAAGATGAATAAAAATTCTTTCGCCAATGTGGTCCGATGATGGACGAATTCCCGACGAGACGCAGGAATTCTTTACGATTTTTCGTCGGGGATGAAGGAGTTTCGCGTCTCGTATCGTTATTTATCCGAGGACGAAAGCTGAGAGCCCGAAACGTTTGTGTAGCTCCGATTGCCGGCTGGTAAGTTGAACGAATTCGTGTTGAACGCCGCCCCGGAGACGTCTCCTAACCCTGCAACATGGCCACTATCGATTATACGGTTAGTTGTCGTCGTCCTTGCGTGCTTTCACCGTAATCGCGCGAAGTTGGCTGACGTAACGGAAATACACGAGAAAAACTCGCAAACGTCTATAAAGACACACATACGCAAATCATAAGCGTCCAATGAGCGTGTGTGTGGAATGGAAAGAAGATTGATGAAAAATGGAGGAACGCGTGGTGCCTGTACTTCTTTCCAGCGTGCACCGCCATAAGCATCGTGAATCGTCGTTGCCAGAGGGGTAACACGTGCCGACTAAACGACTTGTACACACAACCTGGCGCAACTATACTCGGACAAGGCGCGATTTATTGCCGAAACGATACCCACGGACGCTCTCGATCGATCGAGCGACGATCTCTAACGAGCCCCGATCACGTGCCCATCACTCGTTCGTTCAAACACCGCGATCTGTTTTCTCCCGACTCTTTTTTCCTCCGCCCTACCGTGTTCGGTTTTCATTTCGATACTCGTAAGAACCGTGACGTTTGCGGAGGAAAATATCGTTTATTCCTTTTTGTATCTTTTCGGCAATTCGGGCGAGTTTGAACAGAAGTATCGACAGTAGGAGTTCCGGTGATTCGAACCCATTGCGAGGGAATTCAACGACCGATCGGTCTTGTAAAGTGTATTTTATACGAAAATTGTGGTAGCAAAAAGGAGAAAGGCCAGCGTATATTCCGCTTTGTGAGACAAAGTTTATGGACCGAAGTTGGAGCCGTAACCGTCAGTGAGATGGAATGTGAGTTTTTCGTGCAGAAATAAAAATGTAACGTGGCCAATCTTCGACGCGCGCGTATTATGTATATAAAAATGTATACCCACGTGTAGAACTCCGGACGTTGCTGGCGAATACTCGTGTGATTCTTTAAACGTTGTACATTAGGGTGTCGGTGATATCGCGATGGTGATGATTGTGGTGATGGTGGACGGTTAGCGGTTACTGGGCAGCTGTAGCGAGGTGGTGCTGTGTGGACCAGTGCGGTGGGACTGAGGTGGTCGGTGGTCGGACTACGGGGGCGAACGCGCTCCCATCACCGGACGTATAGAAAATGCCATATTGTTCGTGCGCTAAAACGTCAAGTATAAACCACATGGAGCATTCGTAAGTGCGTGCAAACGATGCTGATATGACACGACGACAATAAAATATATACAGATACGTATATTATCGCACGTATAAACAATTTTATGGTAAACAAACGAACGTGCTTCGTCGCCATGCAATTGCAGGATGATCAACGTCCGCGTTTGTGAATTTCCAAAAATCACGACGATGGCGAATGACAGCAGGTACTGTACCGTTTTTACGAAAAAAAATGGAAATTTTGCCGCTTACGTGATGTGTAGAGTGTTGGACTTCCGGTGTATGGATTGGCCGTAGAATAACTTCCGTTCGTGCTGTGACTGTGAGGCGTGCTTGCCGAACTTCCGCAGTATCCGCCACCGGTCACAACGCCGCGCGGGCTTGCACTGCTGCTTTGCCTGTAGACGTCGTTGTTGCCACCGACGTTGTTACCGTTACCTCCGCCACCGTTGCCTCCACCTCCTCCACCAGTTGCCACGGAACTACCGTCTAGAAATAGAAACCTGCCCGTCAGACGAACCCGTGAGTATCCGATCGCACTGAACCGAAAAGTCACTATCATATCCCTAATGACGATCGCAAAGGTCAGGCGATTCTAGAGTCACCTTCAAGGGTCAATCGGGTTCCCCGACTTTGGAGGGAAAAGTGGCTCTAGCGTCGAGGTACCCTTTTCCGAGTTCGTTCGTTTTTAGAGTAGGATGCGGTGGATTTTTTATACCCGCTTTTTCAATGACAGACTCTTGGAATCATTTCTCGGCTATAGCCCGTTCAATTTTACCGGAAGTTCCGTTCCGTTTTCTAGTTTTAGTTCGGAGCCTCTTTATTCTTCAGCAAGGTTATCAATAGGAATTTACGTGACGTACCGTCGGTCCACTTGGCCGCGCTGCCATTTTCCTGCACGGTCACGGCGAGTTGACCGGTGTACGAATTAAAAGCCGTCGTTGAACTCGACGTTGGTGGCGCCGAGGGATGACCCAAGCCGGGGCTACCCGGGGCACCTGAGATCGACGTGTTGCCGCTCCTCGGCATGCTGTAAAGCACCTCCGCCAAATCGGCGGCTCTCTTCAATATTATTTCCTTTGGTAATTTCTCCGGATCGCCCGGATGCCGCGGTACGAGCTTTTGTAACCTCTGGAAGCCGTAGTCGATCGTTGGCTCGTTCAGCGCTGAGGATAAGTTGCAAAAACGGCGTCGATGAAACATCAAGGTCAAACGGTGTCGTTTGGTCCAATAGCGAGAACGGTATTACGGTTTTTAGTGACGCTGGTTCGCGATAAAAAATGTTTTACGCGTATACTCACAGACATAGACGAATCTGCCAGGTGACCCTTTGCAAAATTGTTTGCTCTTGTACGACAACGTTACCTCGACGACTCCTGGTATCTGTCGAGGTGGTGTTTGAACCCTGATTGCGTGATCCGTTATCAGCTGATAATAATATTCGGAGATTAACTTTTCTCATCCTTCTTGTGTCGCGAGTCTTTAACTCAAGTTTTTAACTCACCTCGCTCCACACGAGCATCGTTCCGAAAACTACTTGCAAACCGTCGAAGAAGTGCTCGCCGATGATAATTACGGTCGAACCTCCGGACGTCCAACCCTCGCTCGGCGATATCGCCTTTATGCAGGGTGTCTGAAGGGGCAGTGCTGGATAAAGACCTGGCAAAAAAAATAAATTTTTTTGCGTCATTATGTGTCCAAGTGATCATCCGACCTGCACGAAGGGTATTATTAATTTGACCATTAGGCGAATCCATCGCATAGTCGAGATTGGTAAATATTGGCAATGCATTTTTGGTTTTGTTTTTCATGAATTTTCAAAAATTCTCGCACGAGAAAGACAGTTGCGAAAGCACGAAGGTGCAAAGTCACGGGAAAAGATATCGAATTACACCAAGACGAGAGAAAAATGGAATTTCCTTGAAGCGGCATAAGTGTGAGGACAATGAGATTGCAGAAACGATGGAAATAAAGGGTTGGAGTGAAAAACGAGATGGAATCGCAGAGAAATGCTTGCCCGAGAGTCCCGTGGCACTTCCGCAAACGGGATAGGGCAAAATTATCAGAATATTCTGTTTATATTCGGCCGAAGGAGAAAGAGAGAGAGAGAGAGGGAACGGAGCGTGTGAGAGATATATTCCCAGCGCGGTGTCATGGAATGAGGGGGTGCTCTTGCCGTTGAAGCACGAAACGCCACACAATCACAGAGAAGCGGGAGGGATGAGTTAGTTGCAAGGGGATGGAGAAGGAGGAAGATGGAGCAAGAGGATGGAAACGGGAGCATATAAAGGTGGTACAGAGGTAGTCGTCTCTTGGCTTTGGAACAGGGATGAGTGCGGCATGAGATGTGTGAGATATATAGGATGAGAGTCAAAGAGCAGGAGGGAAGGGTTACAACGGAAAGAAGGGATGAAGGGGGTTAAGGAGGAGAGCAGCGATCGGGCCGCCAGTGTCTCTGCTTGGAATTTATAACCCAATGATATCATTTTGTACCCCGGCAAGCCACCCCCGCAGTCGGGCAGACGAGTGTGAGGAAAAGGGAGAGGGCGAGGAGCACGCCGGCAGAGTGGCTGACATCATGGTATATTGCCTTCAGTGACGCTCAAACACTTTTCCCATACCATGAGGCTATATTTGCCCTCTCTACATGGTACCATAGGAGAGAGGTATATGGTGCGAGATATATGTACATGAAGAGCGTACAACACGATGGCAAGCGTTGGCGAAAGCGAGAGGCGAAATGTGCGAATAAATCACGAGCGCTTAACGAAACTCGAACGATGCCCCCCCCCATTTGTTTTTCCCGCTCATATTTTCCTTCTTTGTCGGAATGCCTCCTTTTTCATCTCTTTCGTTCTCTTTTTTTCTTCTGTTAGCTATCAATACTGTATCAATGACTAATTAGTATTATCACTGCCGTATAGTTTTTTTTCCGAGCCAACCGCAGATGGTTGAAATAAAATATTTGGGGTAGCTAACAAACTGTCCTGCTAGCAATTTTTTCCTGCACTATTCCATTGTTGTTTTCCGGCAATGAATAAAAGCAAATACCATCGAGGCGTTTTTCAGCGCTGCCAGCAACAAGTTTACGATTCATTTTTTCTGGTCCGAGATGTGGTGTTTTCCGTAATCATCAGACCTGTCTGATCTACCCCTTTAGGCTCGAAAGCAGAGAATTGTACACTACAGCACCGTAAAATAAGTCTTGGGGGAAAAGTGTTTTGCACGGTCGGAACATGAACTTCAGTCTACATTCATAGTGTGGTACACGAGCTCCGGGATGCTGCGGCGTGGCTTGCAGGTTCAACTGAGAGATAGCTGAAACTCAGCATTCGTGAACCAACGCTGGAGCAGCAGCACGGTTTGCGCGACCAAGCGAAGGAAGTATACAACGTCATACTAGAGATGATGGCACGAGCATCCATACATCTATCGACAACTAGGAAACAAAAGGGCGCAATTTACATTGCCGCTGAACGTTAAATCCTCCAGAGTAGAGGCTTGTTTCCTGCTGGTAGTCGATGTGTGCGTGTCAAGTACGAAATGAAAGTTCAGCACAGAGGGCCAATTGCGTGCTCGTTCTCGTGTATCTTAGGCTACTCCGCGGCAGCAACAAACCAGCAGACAGGAGCTGAAGAAAAAGTGAGACGAGGATGAAGAAAGAGAGGAAAAAAGCGACGGTCGTACGAATGAGGATGAAACAGAACGGTATAGGAGACTGACTCAGGCAGATCTAGGGGCAAGAAATAAGGGAAGCGAACGAGGCGGCTGAGGGAATGAGAGAAACGCTTGGGTGGAAAGAAAGCACGGATCTCGGGTTCGGTCTTCTCTTCTGCTTCTTCTTATTTTTTCTTTTACACTTTGTCCCTACATTCCGTGCACCCATAGAGAGAATGGGACGGTGGGTCCTTCGTTTTCTCCCGCCTTTTCCCATTGATTTACATCTTGTCTCGACAGAGAGGGAGGGCTCGAGAAACGGAAGAGGAAACTCGTGGATCTTGAAGAGGAGGAGCGAATTGTCCGTGTGTACGTGATGCCTATATTTGTAGCTGGTACCACTTTGCTCGCGAGCAGGGGAAAACGGCGAGCGATATCAGCCGTTTGTATGCGCGGCCGACGCCAAACTTTGCTGAATTGCCCTATGACTCTCCTTGTATTCCGTCTCACTTTTGCTCTGCTTCAACCCTCCCTCTGTCGCCCTGACACGCTCTTTCATCCATACGAAGAGATATATTCGTCCTCTTCACAAGCTTTCTTTGCTCGCTTTTAGCTTTCGAACATGCACCATACAGCTCTACCCGCCACACGGATATATTCACATATATGGGTCATTTCACGCGAAGTTACAGTCATCTTTGGACAATGAGGTTTTTGGAATCGGTTGAATTTACAGAGGGAGGTTCTTACACAAATAGGGAGAATAATAAGGGTCCGAAGGGACTTTTGGATAATGTTTTTTGCAACTGTAGCTGTCCGAAGGGGTCTTTAAATGAGCTTTTCTAATCATATAAAGCTGAACCTTCCGTGAATTATTTCATGACATATTCCTTCGTTTTATTCGCATTTGTCGGTGTTTTTTTTTGTGTGTTTTCTCCTTAGATCGTTTTACGAATGTGAGAATTTGCAGGAATTATTCAGTAGAATATTCCACGTGAACAACCACCCATCTGGGTTCGGTCCATGTGCGTTTTAGTAATTTTAGAGGCAATGACTTTCGCACTTACTGTTGTACTCGCCGTGATCACTCGGGTCCAGTCGTTTGGCTCTTCTGCCGTGTTTGCTGTTGTTGTGAACGAACATATTTTCTGAGATCGCTAGATGAGGTCCTTCAACGCAGACCTGTGTCGATATGATCACCTGTCGGTAAAAAATTTCAGAATTACATGATGGATGAAAAATAATTACAAACACGACGAGTTGTGAATAACGCTTTTTGGTTTTTCTCGAAAATGGCCCGCGCTGGTTTGAGCTCATGATCTTTCGTCCGGTTCCCTCGCAGTCTCAAGTTCTCGGGAACTCGTTTCGGAGCGAAGGCAGTCGTAACAGCGTTTGCGTATATATGTGTAAAACCGTTTAGCTTTTCCGCTCCGTCGAATGACGTTTCAGCAGGGTTACGTCGTGTGCGGAAAACTCAAAGAAAATCTGGTGGCGCAGGCGGTGCGCGAACACTTTTATTCCGAGGCACGTCGTAACATAACACCGTATACGTACTCAGAAACGCGCACGAATTTGAGACCGAGGGTGATATTCGCGAGACCGCCGGAGTAAAATTTTAATTCCGCAACTTTTGGCAATAAGCAATTCCGGAAGAGATTCGGAAGTGCGATAAATATTTTAATTTTTCGTCTGTGGTTTTCGGGAGGATAGCGGATAATGTGTATATAGCTTGCGGACGCGAGGACTCATTCTTGCGTTCGCCAGAAACATCGAATCTCGCGCGTGAGTGTATGTACATGATTGACAAACACAAGGGCGTATTGAGTATTACCAGTACGTGCGCGATCATCCACCGCGCCCTTTAGGTCGTTATTATGCACCCATGTATGTATAAATATATTTACAATGTAGAGAGAAAGGAAGCGAGAAAGAGAGAGCGGCGCCCTGCACCATACACAAAACTCACGAGCGCCCTGGATTTCCCCTTTTTGGCAATTTATTTTTTTAATTCTATCTTTCATTTCCACGGTTATCCCGAGATACGGGGAGCAGGCGTATATATATATACATGTACAGAACGTTGTGTTGAACTTTGTTCCGGGGAGGAGTGGACGCAACGCGGTTCCCTTTCGACTACCTCCCTTTCTCGATGTACATATATAGGATAAGGGATGAAACGGTAGAAAGGGTGGAAAAGGGCATGCCTGATACCGTTTTGAGCTAATTGCCAGTCCTCTGGATTACAAGTTTCCCCGTGGTTCTGTACGCGCGATACAGCTCTCAACTCCTTCGCGAAAGGCAGTCGTGAGGATCTCGATCACTATATAGATGAACCTGCTCATCCTTGTTCGGTATTTTGCTCGAGTTGCGCTTGTCGCTCGATAAGTGACTACGCGATAAAAATCTATATCGGATCTGATACGGGAATATCACGGATAAGCCCTATCACGGTATGATAGAAGCAGTAAATTAATTGCTTCGTATCGATTACAATTGATTGATCAATCATTTAATTTGGAGTATGATAAGCGATCGAGACACTGATCACGAGTGTTCGTCTTACCTGGAATCGCCGCATGTCCCTCGGATTCCCGGCGTTCTTCAGACAGTTTTGATTGCACTTGAGGAAGAATTTTAGAAAAAATCTGCAAACAAAAAAACATACACGAGAGATTAATTTTCTTTCTCCTCACTAAATGTTGCGAGGCGAAAATGGTTGACAGGATTCACAACGCTCCTCAACGGTGCAACAAGCTAATTGGGGGAACAATGCTAAAGAGAAATTGTGCAGAACCAATGAGAGAGAGAGAGAGAGAGAAAGGCTCATAGACAGAGTGAGAAAGAGTCTTGAAACGGTGGCTTGAATACTGCATGAGCCAATCGCCAAAGCTACCCGAGCTCTTCTCACTCGACTCTCGTCTGCATTATTCAGTATTTCTCTAGATTAAACCCGGTTGCCGCATGTTTCTCGGCCTTTGTAAAGGACCAAATGATGCTGCGCGTCATCTATGTATCACTGTGCATACTGTATCGCAAGATTAAAAAAAACATCGCTGATATACCGATAAATCTATCCAAATCTTCTAAATCTCAATCAGAAACATTAGGATCACGAAATTCGTTGCAGTTTGTAAGTTTTGTTTGATGAAAAATGGAGTTTCCTTAAATAACGACGGCGCTCGGTCAATTAAGACAATGTTATACATTATTCGCGATTTCAAACGATTTTTCTGTCAAGAATACGATTTTCACTATGATTAATTCCTATATGTATGTACACACACATATCCGAGTGTCGAGTGGGTCAACATTTACGGAGAAACATCGTAATTCTCGATGTACCAAGCCGAGAAACAGACCCACGGATCTGTTCGAAAGAAAACTCTAAAAGACGACGAATGTAACGAGAGAATAGCGAAGGAACGAAAATAAAGTCGAAAATACTCATGGGGAAGAATACCTCCTGTCTTACGAGACAGGGGTGATATTTGGGGATGGAGAGGGGCTAGCGCACTTGCGTGGCGCCGTGCGGAGAGTCGAAGAAAAGCCGGCGGCTCAATTTTCATGAATTATGTAGAATATCGAGGGATATTGAATTCGGTGAATTTTACGGAAGATGCTGAGGAGGCCAGGGGAAACCGGCGGATGGATGTGAGGAAGCTTGGGAGGATGCTGAAAAAGGATCAGACGAGAACCGAGCTAAAATGGTGTTACAGTCGGAGATGTGTGTGTGTGTGTGTGTTTGTGTGTGTGTGTGTGTGTGTGTGGGTCGAGAGAGAGAGATACAGTGAATGTGAAAGGGATGTGAAAAGTGGCGGAGACGCGCGTTGGAAACAATCAAGAGGGCGGAAGAGTCGTGAAAGGATGGAGGAAAAAAGAAGAGAAGAGATGAACAAAGCTCGACGCATCTATGTATGTACGGTGAGGAGCACAACAAGCGAGATATGGTGCATGTCGAGGTGAAGAGAAAGTAAGGGATGATTCTGACCGGGGGGAGGAGGGTAGAGCTGTTGGTAGGCCTCCCTTCCCTCGGGACGCCATTGTCATCCCCCTGTGGAGTATATCCGCGGCTTCAAGAGGCTTTATCGAAAAAATCAAACGCGTATGTACCTTCAAGTCACATCGTTTCTCTCCTTCGGCTTTTTTTTTTACATCTCCGCGAGTTTACCTTGATAATATACGCTGTGGATAAAGTCGAGCACACGTTTGGTCGCGATGCTGAAGCCTTTTATTTTTTTCTTCGATCGCAGTATTTTCTCGTTCAGGCTTTATTTTTATCCCATAAACATTGGCACACTTTTGAGGTTCTTCCTCTCGAAATACAGACGCCCAGCATGTTATATTTACCTGTGCTGGATTTAATTTACTCAACTCTCGAATGCAGTTAAGATCCTATCCAGTGCAGATACCCAAGAAGAATCCGTATTCAAATCGTTGTAAAGGCTCTTATCGAAGTAAATGATCGAGTTCTAAACAAGGAAATCTAGATCGCTACCTCGTCTCGCTCTTTCTTGTCTACTTGGCGCGAAGCTATTGTATCGTTTCTCCACTTCATCCGAATCGAATAGAGAAGATGGAAGGGACAGTAGTGGCGATGACTATATCACTTTGTTTCATTTGAAATCGAGTGAAAGTGCTTAAAGGTGCGAAAGGAAAAGAGGAGGTTCCTCAAAATCCTTTCACAGAGAGACAGAGAATATGTATTTTCCGCGTGTACATTTACGAGTATGAACCATGGAACAAAGTAAAATTCGTGGGAGATGAAAGAGATTCATCGATGGACGCGATAGAACCGCTAAAATATTTTTCACTCCATTAATTACTTCGGCAGAATGTAAAATATTCACTTTGATAATTATTTTGATTTTTTCTTTACAGTCTTGTGTATTTTATTCGTATATAAATGTATCTTGATGCGTGATATCTTCGTTTCATTTTTATCCCAATTTTTCGAATGCGTTTCTTCAAGATCAGAATTTCTAATAATTGAATGCATGAATGCATGAATATATAGATAATATGTGAATTTTACGTGTCATATCGATAATACGTACTATCGTATCCCTCTTGGATCTCATTGAAAAATTTTTGGGATATATTTTATCCCTAGGTACAGCGTTACATTTCCATTATCGGCGTGTCAACATACCTATAAAGCCCGGTGTGACGTAGCAAGGATACACTAATGATTCGCGACAAGCCTCCCTCGACGTCGCTCTTTTCCATGTCGCGAAAGTGACAAACATGCGCATAATATATATATACATCTAGTGGATACATATGCATGTATATACCATGTCGTTGCTTTTATTTCATCTCACACGAGTACGCAAGAGATCCGGGAAAGTATTGGCTGTTAGGGACTAATGGATTACGTTACAGGATTGATTCAAATGCGAACTAGATTTTATTCCATGAAACCCCACCATCTCCTCTTGTATACCGATCTACAACAGTGATCCTGATATGTTAACGTATATTCAGGTCGATACCCAAGGAGCGCAGGGTGATAGCTTTTTCCCGAGCTAGTTTCTTAAGGGGTTGCGAAACTCAATTTCGAGCATCTATTAGATTTTTCGCCATGGAATACGCGAGTAAAAACAGGGGAAAGAACGAACGAGATCGCGAGAGACGCAGTGCGTAATAATATATCTTTAAAAGGTGAGAAATAAAAGTTTTTCAATATTTAAAATAATATTTCAAATAATTTGCACGGAGATTTGAGTACGGGAGTGATATTGTACTCTCGCTAGTACTAGAAGATAACAGGAACTCCTTAACCATAATAATTAATAGTTATATCCAATTTCTCAGTATAAAAATCAATGTTCGATTATAATTTTCAAAATCAAACATAAAAAATTTAGTTTTTCACGTTTTTATCTCGGTCAGAGTATCTTAAAAACTACCGTGGATTACTCGTCCATACTCCAACATTTGTAAACTGAAATTATTAGCTTTCGTTATTCAATTCGGTTACAATTCACACGAGTACTTTCTCTTGATCAAAGATTACACGTTACGCATAATTAATTATTATTACCAACTGACTTTTTGAAATACTGCATTGGGCGGGAGATATAGGATGAATTGTGAGGTATGCGAGAAAAAATCCGTTTAATTATTCCTCTTACGTGCCCAGATCATGGTCGTTGTACGCATGGAGGCTAAAAGTCTATCGATATGTCGATATCGATTGAGACTTATTCGGCATCGTCTGCTCGATACCACTGTGAAAAAAAAACTCAACGAGCAAAACTCCACATTGGCCGGTATATATCGAGCTGAGGGTTGAAATGTAAAAAAAAAACGCACCAAAGCGAAATATAGAGCGGAAGTCTCCACACCCTCACGAGTAACGCTAATTGGTACACGCGGGTGAACCAAACAAACGGGCGTGCGAGGGCCGATGATTTATTGCAAGGTTTGATTGAATTGGTTCGACTCCGTGTTTGCCCGTGCGTCTCTCGTCGATATTTAACTCCGTTCCTCTGTCTCTCTCACTCTCACTTAAACTCGCGTGAGTCCCACACTCGTGCAGGAGCGAAACACGTGCATTATTTTTTTTTCTCATTTTCGTTTAGTCTTCCTCGCCGTTTCCCATGTTCTCTCTCGGCTACACCCCGTCGACGTCGCTTACGTTTGTTCTTTTTTTTTCAATTTTTTCCTCGCTACCTTTTTCCGAAGGGACAGCCCAAAGTTGGCTCGTTGTAAAACTGCACCAAACCATTGGCATTTTTTCGGAAAACCCTGATACACGTCATCGTTGTGTATAATATACATATATGTATATGTATGAGTGATTTGCAAAATTGACGAGAATTTTTTTTTTTCTGCTTTTGCCGTTTTATTCCGATTTGTTATCTGTATCAGGTGCTGAACCCAGAACCAGAGTGAAAACGAACAGGTACAATCTACTATTTCAGTGAGATGGACAGGGCATTGAGGAACATTTCAACCCCGGGGGAAAGAGAGAGAGAGAGAGAGAGAAATGGGATGATTGTGCAATCGAACTCAGACTACCGGAGCTCTGTAAAATTTGGTCTACATCCGTTTTTTGCAATAAACAGCGTCATTCCTTCCTCTTTTTTTTTGTTTGTCTTTGTACACTGACCATTTGGCACATTTTCATTCACATTCCTACTTCATATTGTTCACATTTCGTAGTCAGCAGTTCACATTGTTTATACAATGTTATTTATGTTTCTCGTGGTTCGTAAAAGTAACATTTTGAAAAAACACTGCACTCTGTCTTCCAGAAATATTCTACGGCTTGAACGAAACTCTCCCTCTCGTTCCCTGTCTCGGTATTTTGTTATTCTGTTGTTTTTATATTAAACTGCAGTACAGATGGAATTCTCGACTTTTCCTCCAATTTTATTGACATTACGTCAACCCCATAATTACGCCTCGTACTTCTACTCTCTCTCTCTCTCTCAACCAAATAACTTTTTAGAGGAATAAAATTACTTTAGAGTGTTGAAGAAGGTCGAATTTCCGAAGAGAAAAGAAACACGAAAAATCGCGAATGAGTACGAAAACCACCCCCATGAACTGCCTAAGGTGATATCGAGAAAAGGAGATTTCCTTCAATACTCATAATTCAATATTACTCTTGAAACAATCGAACTCTGACGTCAGTCATCGTAAATATGTGTATACATTTGGCTGCACGAATGAGAGGGCGAAAAAGAGTGGTTATCGGATCGTCATTCCTAGCTGGATGGATAACTGTGGCTTAAGCCAAAGGACTTAGGCGTAATAGTTCCAAATAGGGTGGCGTTACGCGAACGGTCTTGTGCTACGTATCAGAAATCCATTTTCCACACGACGTTTCGCGGGGAATCTTTAATCATGTTTCCAGCCGACAACGCGCTGTGCCACAGATCCTATACCCATTTATCCCCCAATGTGCGTACTGCGTACATCAAGTATAAGAATAACCCAAGGGTTTCGAGCGGTGGATATATCTCGCGAGGAACAAATTCGGCAGGAGGATTTGTGAATCCCTCTCACTCGCCTATATCTGTGTTTGTGAGTGTATACGAGTCTGCGTTATGGACCGGCGTTTTTCTTTGTTTTTACGTCTCTTCGTTGTAGCAGAAGGGCTTAGTACTCTACGGTTATGGCCAGAGCACAGCGGGACAAAGAGACTAAGGGAAAGGGACAGAGATAGAAATATAAAAAGAGAGTCGGAAATGCCATCGTGGTCCCATTCGCGTGCGGAGATCGATACCTTCCGTACTCTGCACCACCACTCTTTCTCTTTATCCCCAGATTTTTTTTTGTCTTCTACGGAAGTCACTTTTTTCACGTCAAAGCGCGGATAAAGCCTATCTTCAAAGCATTGCGGCTGTATACCTGTGTACAAGACTCGAGATAGTGGGAGAACATTCTTCTGTGGGCTTAGGGAAAAGCTTCTTCGTGAAATTAACAGAGTCAGCGTTAAACCGGAGCTCCTTTCACTGTGGTGTCTGACGAAGTGCGCTAATCACCTATTAATCTGCCGAGTATACTCCCGCCCTCGTTTCTTGCAACGACCGATGATAATAATTGATCCTATACTCGCAGTGACCGCCGTTAAATGTTTGCTGAACATGCGACACTCAATGTCGATCTAATGATTGTTCTGTAAGTGTTTTAATGTTTTTTCGCATCATCAGAATCTAGTGAGTTATAAATTGCCAAAGTTTGAACCAATCGGACGCGCCCTCTTCCTTCTCCAGCGGGCAAAGCGCGAGCGCACGCGTCCTGTCGGTCCAGCTGAATTAATCAACAACTCAACGAGAATTCGTCGCGTCGAAAAGTGCTTAAAGGCTTTTCTACTTGGAAATTTATCTCCAATGTAGCATTGAATTACCATTCAATCAGCAGTCAAAATTTCATACAAGAATACAGGCAAGATTGATAGCGGTGCAACGAGAGAAAGAGGAAAAAGAAGGCTGGTTTGATCTTCGAGGATGCTGCAAAATTCAGTGTTGAGCATGTTAACTGCCATTTGGAATGACGCAGTGTATATATCTGGAGTTCGTGGTCATATTGAAGTATGGGAAGCACACACGGGAATAAGCCAGGAGGCCGAAATGCATAATAGAGATGACCCAAGACGTCAATTAATAAGAACGTGTACGGAGGTCGGAACAGGCAAGCACAAGACCCCTGCAAGCTTCAATCCTATCATGCACGATAACGCATACATGGACCAATATGTGTATACATATATTATAGGTATAACCCCGTGGTGTAACGATAAAGGCAAATCAGCCCATTCCGGTGTACTCTGTGTACCGTGCATATACCTTAACCGGGGTTAGTAAAGAGTTAACGCGGTATCAGGGGATGCTTAATGTTTAAACAGCCTCCATTACGTCTCCTTGTCTTCACCAGTATCGCGAACTCGCACCCGATCTTCTTGCGGTATATTTCTTAGACTCTCCGTTCCGGTACATCCCCGTCGTCGTCGACTTCGTCATCGTCTTCAGCCGGAAGTATTACACAGATTGGAAAACGGCTTAGAGGGATCCCTCACATGCACGATAAGATGAGAGGAGAAGAAAGATGCTGGCAATTCGAGAAATACATTTTTCCGTTATCGATATCGATCAAAGATGGACGACGCAAGGAATCTCGTCGAGTGCAAAACTTAAAGACCTGGAGGAGGTCCTCTACGAACTTGTTGAGCGCATAGATTTTTTTTTCCCCACTTAACTCTGGATCACTCGAGAGATACACAGAGGCTCCGCTTGATCTTTCACATCTTCCATGCTGGATCAAACGCCGACATTCGCTGGACTCGCGTTAATCACGATCGCCGATAACTGCCTAAGATTTCATCTTTGTTTTGAAAAGAAAAGCGAGAAAAGGGCTTTTCCGCGGGACTGTAAAATCCCGAGTGTGTACTCGGCAAATTGCATATTAATTCCGTGAGAAACGGTCGGAGATTTTCGTGCGCAGGAGGCAAGATAACACACGAATTTACGAAAAACCGGAGAAGTGGTCGGAGATGATTTCACTCGCGGTTTTTTCTCATTTTGGCTAGAGAAGCAGGGTAGGGGAGCTGCTACACTTTCCTCACGGGATCGTTGTTTGTCCTCCTCTCAGCGTGAGTCCTGGCGTAAATATAACACGGGTCGCGGGACAGGAGCAAATGGCGAGGAGAAAAGAGGAAGAGTTCGAGGGAGAGAACCGAGAGTAGGGTTTAGCGGGGCACGAGCGGAAAGATGGAATAAATTTGAGCATGGTGAGGTATATATGAGCTGGAACGGGTTCCAGTGTCTTCGACACTTTTAAGGAAAACCTCGTTTACCCAAGTTGCTGGGATAGGCAGCATGGTATTCGTAAGGGAGATACAATCAGCTCGGCGATTTCTTTGCTCAGCTCGAATTCTCCTCTTCTTGCTGCTTGGTATACCATACTTTTTTTCCTGTACCTACGCGCAAACACACAAACATTCGCACGCACATGAACGTGGAACGTAGATTGTCCTATAGGCGTACCATAAGACTTGACGGGAATCTCGGTACAGCATCTCGCTGCTTATTACTTGTTTAATTAACGGCTTAGAATAATTTAATTCGTTCGGATTTTCCATCAAAATTAACCGAGGGAGATTCACCCTGCTGCAGCGACCACGCGAGTCAAGCTCCAACGAATTTGTCAAAAGTTCCATCCATGGAGGTCCATCGTTACGCGAGAAGGGAGATGAGACGAAAAATCGGGATACCCTGACGTTTGGAAAATATCGACATGAGAGCAGAGTCATTCAACGAGGAACAACGGAATCCCAAGTATATTCGCCAGAGTCTCAAACCCTGATTCGGAGCCCTTGATGACGTGTCTCCGTCTCGCTCTTTCTTCCTTCTCGCGGTCCTTCCTCCAGCTTCTCCGCGGCCATAAGCTTTCTCATGAAGAGCCACTACTCTGACGCTACATAATTCATAGGCGAGTAATACGTCTTACCAGCGAAGGAAAGCGGAAGAGCAGTGTCTCAAACGTTCCCTGATCGCGTCTGTGTTCTCTATGTGGGCCAAAGCTGTGATGTTCATGATGTGTAACTAGTTGGAGCAGGGACCAAGAGTAACGCATATTGTATGCATATATAAATGTATATATGCATATATATATATATTTACAAGGGTCCTATGTCCTATGATCACACAAGGATATCTCCACAGTACTTGGGTACGCTACCCAGACCTTCCGCTCGATACACCCTTAATGGTAGTTTATCGCATGAGCCTTAAGACGCGCTGAAGCTCCTCGACTAAACCCGAGATGGTTCGCTTCCGAGCTAACTAGGTTTGCCGTGTACGTACATCGCCGCGGTGTATACGGGACGATTCGCTTTCTGCAACGGTGATAACGTACAATTGTATGCCAAGATGTATAATAAGTTATGTCTATATACAGTATATTATATACCGTCGTCGTACATTATACAGATCTGTTGCAAAGCTGTCAAGTCAATGCAAGTAGACTTTTCTACATTTCATCAGTTCGGTAATTACATTTTCTTAATTAATAACAATAATAACAGTCATTACCACGATTTTCATGTCAATATCGTTAATGTCATTCCATGAAACAAGAGGCTGAATTATGCATCCATAGGATGGCTTCCTTTCGGTATCGCTGATTAATTAATCACTCGAAAATGCTCAACTCGCAGTTTTTATTCATTTCACGTTTCTTTCATGTAACATGGGACAGTGAAAAAAGAATCATCATCGATAGAAAAAATAATATTTTTGTTTGTTTCTTTTATTGAGAATATATACAGAAAATGATTGAGGAAAATATACATTTTTAGTTGCTACTGTTCGAGCTAGATCGTTGAACGTTTTCCTTCCCAAGGAATCCTTCAAGCAGGATTCCTGTGAGTTTCCCTCTCGTCTGGGGTCGCTCGGAATCTTCCAGCGCGCGGTAAAACGTTTTGCTATACCAAAGAGCAATGAAACCTTGTAAATATTTCGGTGATAAAAGTGGCATTTGATCGTGCGAGTTTCACTGTCACTTCCACGCACTTTTTTTTTCTCTTTCACGCGCAAACACGCAGACACACGCAAACGAAAGATTAAAATTCACATTTGCACCATCGCTTGTACAACGAGCGTACGTGACGTGTAGCGGAGAATCCGAGTGTGCGTTTTCGTTGGTGGGCTCGCCGCGGAAAATTGCTAAATTGCCACGTTCGAATTATCTCGACGCCTTGGGCCACGTTGTACATCCCGCTGTAGCCGGGTCCGAGAGAATGCTGCAGAGGCCCCCATAGCTTTTCTCCGGACATGAATGCACCCTCGGACACTCTCTGGTTCATTTCCATAAACGCATCGGTTACCAACTCAACCCGACGCCGCGCTACAGCGTGTAAATTAACTTACAAACGTCGCGACGTGTGCGAGAATTGTTCAGCATGTTGCACAATATTCGATGTGCAGATGTATTACACACACGCATACGCACTTAATATATACTATTAGGCATATACGTTGCATGTGTGTGCAAACACACGCCATCTATGCATGTATTAGGCATGTACTACGTATATATATGTTCCTCTCGAGTTGCAGGTATATATACATACATATGTGTAAATGTATTTATATACCTACATGGCACACAAATATACATACAGCCAGCGCAGTACGGTGTACCGTGAACGATTTATTAATGTCTGCATTTAGATACGGCAAACCCCTGGAGAAGCCTCAGGGGCTGTTAGAACAAATCCCCTCCTCGACTTTTGCTCCTCGTTCTCCTTATTCGAATGTTATACACATCACGTTTAGTAGAAAAACTATAAGAGTGTTTTTCACATGTATGAGCACGAGATGAGGCTACAAAATATCACGTCGTACGAACCGACAGATGTGTGCCTCTTGGGCGGACTCGTAATGTACATTTGTCGGGGCTAATGCGAGCTCGTAATTAAGAGCGACTACAAACATCCTATGTAGTTTTTCCGAACATAGGTACGAATATGTATATATACTGCTAGGCACCATCTTCGAGGGGTTAAGTACTGTTTATTTTTGTATTTTGTTGAAAAAAAATGACAGGGACGAGTGAAAATGAAATTTGACTGATTGAAAATGATTTCCGGATTAATCGAATCATCGATTGAAAACATTAATGAAATAGCAGGCTTGAAATGCTTTTATTGAGTATTTATAAAATTTGTTTTTTAATAATTATTCTGTGCTCTTGCTAGCTTTGTCACTCTCGTAAAATTTTCACAATTTATTCGCAGTTTTTTTGAAAAAAAAAAAAGAAACTCCGTTTCTCAAGAGATCCCATGATTTTTTCGGATAAAAACGAGATATTCACTTTCGCAACGTCGATCTTACCAACAGTTTTATCGCCGAGATACAGAATTGAGGAAAACGATAAGAAAGAATTGTTGGAAATTTTTCATTCTCGCGATTTTTTTTTTTTTTTTTGAGTACCGTTGAGGATAACGCAGCCATTGAGCGTTTAAGTGAATCTATTACATGTTAGAAAGCTGTCACGTTGACGCTCCATGGGTCGGCATCTCTCTAATAAGTTACGAGTTCGTTGACGCAAGCTCACTTAATCCTGACTAACTTTGTTGCCTCGCGTAACATCCCCTCTCTTATATATACTCCTCCCATTCATCCCATTGCGTCCCATTGCGAGTTTGTCGAGCGAGGCTAAAATGTGATTTTAATAATTCGCAGCTCCTTTGAGGCGAACTTCGGGAAATCGCTAACTGGCTTTACTCGAACTTTTGCATATATACATACAACAGTTTGTCGCGAACGTTTCTGCTTGCGCAACGCGAACCCTCGACTCGTATTTCCCTCCTGCAGTACCGCTTTGGAGTTTCGCGGGAGTGCGAGAGCAGGAGGAAATTTCCACATACACATCTTACCCAGTTTGAAACTCGGTAAAATTCGTCACTGTGAGTCAGGGCGGAATAAACATATATTCTTTGAGCTTATACGTACTCAGTTTTATTTCGCGCTCTTCCGATTTCATCTTCGTCGTACTTCCGAAACGTTGCATACATGTTTCACGATTTTATCTTTGAAAAACTTTTCCCGAAGACTTTGTTTCCGGATCGCTTTGTGAAAGTTCGAACGGGCCAATTGATTTTTCTTTCCGTTTCGGCGAGCCCCTCCGGAAAAAGCGAGAGGGAGAATTTTATTTTACTTTTTTACACAAATTAGGCATCGCTCGTGCGATTCACTCGAAGTATTTAAGCTTGAAAGTGGATTATTTCGCGATGAGGTTGATGGAGAGTTTTGTCTTTTATTAAGATCGATGATTTATGCTTTAATCGTGCCACGGATTTCACACAGAAATAATTAATCGGTGAAGAGAGATTTTGACGATATTTGCTGAGGCGGCTTATAATGAAGATGAAAAAAAAAATCACCGGACAAATGGACCGTTTCTTTCTCTGTTTCTCTCACTTTCACTCGCGTCTCTCGCAATGTAATATTAATTCTTTTATCCGAATGAAAAATTTGTGGCTGTGCCAGCGCGGGTGATGTGGAGAAACGAGAGAGGCGGAGTAAAGTGAAGGGTAAGATGGAATAAAGAATGAGAAAAATTCTCTCACGTGGAAATCGATAGAGTCCATGCGCAACCTACTTCTGGGCTTACAGACTCTCTCGACGTTTTATCACTTTTATTGAGAAATTCTTGCGATAAAAATAGCTTCGAACAATATACTTTTGTCACGTGACAAAGTTTTTTTCAAATTTTTATTTGTTTCAAAATATGATTGTCACGGTTATTCAGTCGATTTTGTTTTTATGATTTGAAAAAACACGTGGGCGCTCTACATATACATTCGGTGTGCAAATATAAATCGTGCTTAATGTAGGCATAGCTGCAATGTACAATTAAAACTTAATATATATTTGTTCAATATTTCAATGAATTTTTAAGACATTTTCTCAACGTTTCAAGTCGCTTCAAAGTTGCGTGATATAATTAGAAATAATTGACGCAAGAACCAGATGCATTTTCCGCCATGTTTTCCACGTTCGTCGATGACGTTTCGTCGTACATGATTTTTATTGCGAAACTCGCATTATCGCGAAAAATGTAGTCAGTTATGTGCGAGTCAACAGTCACAGTGAGAGGAATTTTTGAGTATAGTCGCCATGCTAGTCACAGAAAGAGAGAGATGGGAGAAGAGAGAGAAGGCATAAAAGAGAGAAGAGGTACGCAGAACAGGACAGAATGCCGTTGGCGGGCCATGGGTTTCTCGGGGGTTGCCATGGTGATAACATAGGGAGAGGGCGTTCGCCCTCTCACCGGCAACCCTCACCAGATGATAATGCTACCGCCACCGCCGCGTGCTTTCTACCGATGTTCCTGCTGGTCCTACCAGCGAGGAAGCAAGCAAGCAGCATTGCCGCCACACCGAGAATATCGTCGCGATATCAGAAACTCCGGCAATAAAGGAAGCGCGCAGAAAAACTTGACGTTTCTGGGCGCACGCGTGTGCGAATAAAAAAGGATTTTGGGGACGAAAGTCAACGTGAAAACGAGGCGGAGAAAGCGAGAGGAAAAAGAAGGAAAAGCGAAAACGCGAAAAAATAAAGGGAGTTTTTAACGCCTCTGAACAAATAATAAATTCATCTCATCCGACTCCAAATCCGTTATTTTCAACTGTTTTCGTAAGGACGTTTATATTTTTCCAAAAATAATTATACGCTCTGCAGACCCGAAAGAGAGCATCCGACATCCGCTGAATGTCGAGGTGTCTCGCGTGATTTTGAGAATTTACAAAGGACCATAGGGGTGCGATTTTTCCATTTCAGCTACGTTTTGTTCCCGCGAACGTACTTACAGACTCTTCGGGTGTCAAACTTTCTCGTATCAAGATTTTCCAGGCGTTTTCATTTTTGTAACTCACCGCTGCTCGTCCGACGGTTTTTTTTCTTTTTCAACAAGCTTCGCGGTCCAGACCTCATGTTCTCGTTCTTTTTCCAAGCTGCGTCGAACGTCGTAAGTCACAGCGGAGAATTTATATCGCGCGTCTCTTTGCGCCACTTGCCAGAGAGGAAAAATGGAAACACCCGATCGAAATATGTGCTCTCGTCCTCTCGGACTTATTTTTTTTAGCCTCTTACGTAGAAATATATATACAATCATGGTATACGAACGGTAAGGGTCGCTTCGACCAAGTGTCCTCGTATTTTCGGTTTACGGCGTCCAAAGATCCGCGTCGCGTATTATAGACGCGGTGCAACGCGGTTGTAGGGTTGCCGGAGCTGGTCTCGTCTAGGATACTCGGCCGGGTGTTGTACCTGAGCGCTTGTTCGACCTAGAGGGTGTAAGAACGAAAGGGGTTTCAGGGAGGATGAGAGAGAGAGGGAGAGCGTGAGGAGGACACCGTGATAGCTTGTGAGGTTTGTCTATGGGGGTGCGATCCTGCTATCCAGTCCCAAAGGTGTCGTTACAATTAGACATTGCTGCCAACTCGGTACGGCCTCAACCGCTAAATAACTTACCGGTGCTGACAACCCGACCGCACACCATTATACGTTTCACTAATACTACTCGTTTGCTGTATGTAACACCCACTCGTCTCCTGCGCATGCATAACTAACGGTGTCAAACGTCGATGCCACGTGTCTGAGGAAGAAACAGTCTCGTCACGTTTGTGACTCTTCTCGCAGCTTTTTCTCTTCCACTTTCCTCGAGAATCATGTATTATCTTGACTATCAGCCAACCATTAGGAAAAAACCACAAAAAAAAGAGGAAACGTTTAATTAACCAGAAATGGACAAATATTGGCGCGTGTAATTTGTTTATTTATGGGAAAATACGGCAACACCTGATTTTCATTCGAAATCTCTCGACTTTTATCGAAAATTGTTCGAGATTGTGAATTGAGTGCATACGCTTTTCGTTGAGTGCTTCATAGGATGTAAGGAAAAAGGGACCCAGCTTGAATATGACTGACGAGAATAGCAGCATAGTATCGGTGATAGTGGCAGCAAAACTAGTGGTAGTACAGTAGAACTGGTAGCATGGGCACGAAAAGTCCCTGGAGTATTGACTCGTCCCTTGGGACCCGACAGGCGATAGACCCTTGGGATCCACCGTCTCACTTTAACCAATAGCTGAATGTTGAGGCTCTTTTACGCCTTGTCGTGTGCTTGTCTGGTTCATCGCAACTGCGAACATTTATTCCCTGTATTTCCTCCTTTTTCTCCATCTTTTTATTTCCTCTCACTCTCCATCTTGGTCCTCCTCTTCTCCGCTTCTTTTTCCTTGATTTCCATCTCGCTCCTTTCCTTTTTATCTCGCATTCTATCGCTTTTGTTCCTCCTTCGCGCCCTCCGTTGAGGCAATAGTGCGCGTAGCACGTTGGCGTATAACCCGCCGGTACTTTTTACCAATGGCACAGTGTGGGTGAGGGTGAAACGAGTAGGAACGAGAGAGAGAGAGAGAGAGAGAGAGAGGAGAGGAAGCATCAGTGACTGAGATAGCCAACCACGCGGTGGAGCCTACGAGCTTTCAAGAGAGATAGCGATGATACAGCGCGAGGGTGAGAGTTTCCCTCGCCAAGAAGCAACAGAAGCTGAAACGAAGGGAAAGTGAGAGAGGAAATTCTTCTTGCATTGGAAAGAAAGAGAAAGTGCTCGAGCACAACTCGAAGCGAGGTAAGGAGAGTTTCTCCAAGATTGTATGAAATTATACGCCTTGTATCGCAGCCTACTGAACACACCCCAGACTCATTCCCATTTTTCTTCAGATTACTACTGTTCCATATTGTACACTGATACACCCTTTACACTACATGGACGTTTATTGGGCAATACGGATCACGGAGAAATTGATATATACATTTCGAAAAAAAATCATTTAAACATAGAGTTTGATAAAATTAGAGGCTGATCGTTGAAAACGGAAAATCTTTGAAGGTCTTGGAGGGATGAATCTTTCACATCACACGAATGTTCTAATTATCGTTCCGATGCGCAACCGTAATTATATTTTCGCTCAACATCACTTTTGAATTCGAAAATAACGTTTCTTCAGCGTTTCCAAAATTGTTTAATCAAGTTTTTCAGTATTTTCCGATTTCCGAAAGTTCAGTGCGCACCGTCATCTTTTCATCTCGACCTTTCCTCCCTAATATTATTCTTGTCCAATATCTGCATCATTCAACGAATTCTCAGACACGTAGTGGGAAGATTTTGTCTCGCTTCGGTACGGTAATGTTTCGCTCGTGTGGAAGAGATCCCTGGAATACCCGCGGATGAACCTTCTCCACCTGCGCATCTCGCGATTTTTATATTCTCGAAAAACTCAAATGGCTATATCCTGGCGATTTAAAACTCTTAGACCCTGAGCCCTCATTCGCTACATCCATTATTGCGTGCATACACGTGGATTCAGGTCGCCATCTACAGGGTGCCAACGAAATTGACACGATGAAAAGTTTCGAGTCAAAATTCATTCTTTGCAAGCATAAACGTGTGCTTTTTGCCAGGAAGGACTTGCGACGAGTGTTCAATCTAAAAGTTCGATAAATTGAAAGCTCGCGCGAATCGTTCGGGATTCTGCGGATTTTAAAGCGCTCGTGTATATACTTTTCGACTCAATTTCGTCGGAAATGTAATTTTAAATTATCGGCATTCCGTTCTGGGACACCCTGTATCGTGAGTATTCGCAATATACAGGCGGGGGGTGGAACATCGTAAGATCGTGAGAGGGGAGAAAAATGAAAGTGAATCTTGAAAGGTTATTCGTACAAGTGGGTGGGTATTCCTCTCCAAAGCACGACGCGACGCTTTAAATAATTAATGAGTGTACCGCTATTACCAGTGCTCCTTGTTTTTTGGGGAAAATACGAGGACAGAATCGCTCCTCGTGCTCTTACAACCAACGTGGCACACATTTGAAACCATTCGACAGTGTTCGGCATGATTATTTCCGTAAAAGTTGAAAAAATACATATTTTAATAAATTCTTCCAAGTCTTATGATTATTGATTAGTTTTTTCCGGCGAATATGCGAATACTAAGATTTTGCATGTAATTTATGTGAATCTCCTTTTTAATACGAAAATTTAATGAAATAAGCGCTGGCGAATATAAAATATAAAAAATTTAAAAAAAACTAAACGTACACACACTCTATTATTCATGTACCGTAACCTCGACCGATAAACGCTTGGCGATAATAATCGTGATGCAGAATGAAATTTCAGTACAATTTTTTGCGCGTTTTATGCGCCTGCTCCGACTTTCACATGCACCACGTCTACGCTAGGAACGACTGGACTTGAAGAAGTTACAGAGCACGAGAGAAAAGGAGGAAAAAGATAAAACGTGAAGATGGAGAAAGAGTGGTAGGGAGAACAAAAAATGGAAAGCCATCATGTGTATTCGATCTTGGACTGCGAACATCCGCGTGTGTTCAGACGTTGTATAGTTCAAAATATACGTATATCTGTGTTACGTCGATATTTACTTTAATATATACATAGATATCAAGCATCTTCACAAACGTATCGACTTATACCGAGCAAAAGGAGGTTGACGCACTATAACTGCGAGTGTTGGAGCACGAGACTTGTGCCTGTTTGTACGGTAGACGATTTGAGTGCGTGAGGCTGCGTGCGTTTATACGTGAAGAGGAGAGGATGGTAAGGGATGAAGCGAGGAAAGTGAGAGTAGCGAGAGTAGCATCGGGTGACCCATAGTCGTAATGTACCACACGGTATGGACATGTATATATGTTTACATACACATGCAATGCCACGGGAGAACGAGGGTGGTTCACTGGTCTCGAATCGGGAGCGAGCAACCCTTAGCAAGATCACTCCGTCGACCCAGCATCCCCCAAGATAAGTTTACGCTCTTACTTTCTCGTTCGTACATTACATATGCGTACCTCTATTCGCTCTCTGCTTTACTCTCGATCTTCGCTCGTCGGCCGACGATGGTTTTATGTTGCTTTGAAAAAAAAAAAAAATCGAAAAACTACCGTTGTTTTTTCTGATGATAAACCAACGACACCGTGCTCATCAAAAAGCCAAGAATTCGAGCGTTTTTTTCGCTGTTCCACGCTACTGATTCGGAGGCTGTTGCTCGATGCCAGAGGGCGTACTAAAAGCATCGTCCGAGCAACCCTCCTCCACAGGCTTTGCCGACACGCTTCCGGACGGCGCGTGAACACATAGTTCGCTGTAAAACTTGCGAATGAGATGGATGCTGCGAGGAGAGAAGGCATGATGAGTATGAGAGGAAGATAGAAGAGGTTCGGAATCTCCTGAGACTTCCATTTTGACTCTGGGGATTAGGCGTGACTCCGCCTACCCATGGCAAAACTTTTGTCTGGGCCTCTGGTAGTTGTGAAGGAAGAGAAAGGTAGAGCGAGGGTGGAAGATTGTGTGTATGTGTATGTGCAAGTGTGTGATCTTCCGATATACATAGAGACTTTTCCCTACAGCTCGACCATCGTCGTAGCCTTCGTCGTGGGTTCTACGACGGCTAGAAGCGAAAGCCACGAGATATTGATGACTTCTTTCTCCGTGGGGTAGTGGAAGGGTGCGCGAATGGTGGTGGTGGTTCTCCAAGAGCCGGCGAGAAACCGGGACGAGGGTGAATTTCGTGAGGGTGAGGAAAGGGGCGGTTGGAAATGGTCGACGATGGTTGTTTCTCTCTCTCTCGTTCTCTCTGTCTCTCCGTCTTCCCTGTTTCACTCTCTCTTTTATCCTTTTTCGACTTTCCCTATTTCTTTCCGTCTATATATACGCCTATGTGTATCTCCTTCTCAGTCGCTTGACGTCTTGGAAAACTGCGTAGTTTTCTTGCGTCATACTCGAGGGTAGTAAAAGCTATTCCACAAGCTACCAATGCCGTTGCTGTTGTTGCAAATCCCTCTATTTTTTTTATTCCGAACTACCGGCCAAACTATTCCTTGACTAGCATTGTATGGCCTTTGGCACGTTGCATCTGATACAAAAATGTCGGTGGTGGTTTTTAAATCGACAAGCCGACTGCTATCAACTGAGCGGAACGATTATAAAACGTTGATGGATATTATTTCACGTCAACTCCTTAAGGCGAACCTTCGCAAGAGTCCCGTTGTCAAAAAGCGATCTAAAAACGTTCAAAGCGTAACTAATCACGTACCCGATTTTTCTATGACACCGCACATGGGAAATATGATGGAAAAATTTTTTGGGGATGACGATACGATGGGATAGAAGAAAAACGTCTTACACGCTCTCTAGAAACTGTTATCCCTGAATTTTATACCACCGAATTTCATGCTTAATCCCATAAAGTATTTCCACATTTGCACATATCCCGCGATGAAAAAAAAAAATCGCGTTGGCGCAATTTATCCCAAACGTGAGCGTTCCTTCGTATCTTTTTCCCTCTTTTCCCTTATTTTACCCTCACGCAGATCCATTTTTTTTTTGAATGTACAAAAGGCCCGTGTAAACCGCGTTCACGAAATAAGTGGGACGGGGAAATAAAGTAGCGATGTGTACGTGATGTGTATGTGTGTATAAAAAGTCGACGGGATTCGGTGTACATACAGAAGGTGGTTGGTTGGCGGACAACGCGGCGGATCATAAGTCGAGGGTGGTTTGAGGGGCTGAGGGGTTGCGTTGCTTCGTAGTCGCGCTAGTGGTCGTAGTGAATGGTGGCGGTAGTGGTGGTTCAGGGTGGCAAGCTCCCTAGAGGCGGCAGACTAAATATATCCACCCCCGACAGCCCCCGAGGGAGAATGTCAAGACAACATGGCCGACGCCGCCCGTCATTCTGCTATAGCCCCTTTGCCATACCGAGAACGGCAAGCCAGTCGCAACCCCATGTATACACCACTGATGTTCGACCACCACCATCACCATCACCTTCACCGATATATGTCAAATAATTCTCCGTTTCCTTGGCCGGAACTTTCAAGGCAACGCAGTGAAAGCACGAGAACCAATGTGACAATATAGAATATTTCTGCCGTACCAAAAACCTCCATCTATCGAGATACATCTCGATGTACAAAGAACGATAGGACACGTACATGGCATTTCGTTCGAATAGGAGAAGCGTAAAGTGATAACAAATCCTTCGTCACGTTGGAAGCATGAAGAATAAAAATTTCACAGCTGAATACTACGCGGATCCGCGAATCGTCAATGCTTCTGGTCGATACACGCTTTTTTCCGCCTTTTTCTACTTTCTTCTTTCGAATCGTCCCTCATGAAGCAAAGAAAGCACCAGAAGGGAGTGATTATAAATTCTATAGCGTGCCTTGGCATAAATTCTTCTTCTACGTGATTCGATCGTACTTATATTGGATTCCGAGCAATCCGCGTACGTGTCCTCGTGGATGCTGCTTCAAGAAGAAAGCGAAGAAAACGGGTAGGAACAGAAGAAAAAAAATGTCTCCGCGCGACGGTATATATAATGAGAAAGAGAACAAAGAGGAGGAAAAATGGGAAAGCAAATTAAAAGTCGCAGTGGGCTACGTCGGTGTTCAACGAAGAGAGAGAATGAGGATCGTGGGAGGATGTAGAAAAAACTTGGTTGTATGTGTATACGTTGGAATTAGCCACCGTCAAGATTACCGTGAATTAACAAATTGAAAAAAAGTCCAATTTCCCTTAAGCTTTGCCATAGGCCCTTCTTTAAAGTCATCGTGGCGGCCTCCGACGTTTCTTCGTCTACATTTTCGTCTCTTCAACTTTGCTCTTCTTGTCACGAGTACTAACTCTCTAACTTTTTCTCTTTCATTTGATATACATTTCTCTCTCTCTCTCTCTCTCTCTCTCTCTCTCTCTCTCTCTCTATTTGTCTTTCTGTCCCGTCATCTCGAGTCCCCGACCTCTGTAGAAATATCGGG
Source organism: Heteropelma amictum (assembly GCA_959613375.1). Lineage (NCBI taxonomy): Eukaryota > Metazoa > Arthropoda > Insecta > Hymenoptera > Ichneumonidae > Heteropelma > Heteropelma amictum. The sequence goes on along the minus strand of OY390721.1, from coordinate 21,217,155 downwards.
AGCGATGAATTTCATGCAAATGTTAGTGGCTACTAGAAAACTCGCTGCGCTTTAAGCCAGAATTGGCGCAACGATAAAAGTTCATACCAGCACTAGAAAGGTTTCCCTAAAATGCCTGATGGATCGTTGGAGAAAAAAAAACATTTTTCATCGATAATTTACAGTAAAATGATGCATTCACATTTTCACTCAACTTGTTCGACATTCGATCAAACATCCTTTTTTTTTTGCATCCATTGTCGTATCGTAAGTAAATTAGTTTTTGATCCATCTTCGATGTTTGACCAATGAATCTCATCAATTTTTTTGTGGAGTTATTTCTTTAGTGGTGATGAGTAAAAACAATTACACTCGTGTCTGCGTTTCCAATGATTTTTGTAAAACAAAACTTTTTGTTTTATCGAATATTCGAAAACTCGAACTATTTGATGCAAGCAAGATATACTTTTTCTGTTTTTTTTCGTTTCCTCATTGTGACCGACAATCGAGATGCCGTAGCGTCGAAGACTACGTGCCGTGACTCTAGAATCTCCCGTTACGTATCTCATATGCTCTCTAAAGTGAGTCGACATGAAATAACTGCAATGGTGAATTGTCTGCATAAAATATTTTCAAAAACGAAAAGTCGGATCGGTCGCGAGGTTAATCCACATACCCCAGAATAGAAGCAAGGTTGCGAATGTAAGATACCTTCTGATTAAGAATTTTCTCCTGCATTCGACTTTACATCAAATATATACATTTATTTCTGGGACATCTCGTATATCACATTGAATTACGATATAAAAAATCTCGCAAAGGCAAACTGGAAAAGCACATTCGCGTGATTTAATATATTTTTTTTTCTTCAAGACGTCTGCGAGCAAATTAAAAATAAAAAATATCACCGATTCACCATTTATATATATTCGGTGAGGAGCCTGAAGCGTCAGACTGATAGGATGAGGAATAAAAAAAAGATTCCTGCTCCGATAAAGGAATGGAAACCGTTCCTTTATCGAAAAGCGATCCAACAACTCCTTTGCGATCGAGGCTTCACGAAAAGCGAAAAATTATGACGTCGAACTGTTTTTACGCCCATTGATCTCTCCATCGTGAAATTTTCGAGTATTTAAAATCAACAAATGACAGCAAATAATTGATTGCAATTTATGAACAAAGCCTCGAGTTTTCAACGAAATATTATATTTTTGAAATCTCAGAAAACATTGAGTAAATTCTGTCGTTTGAAACTGCCTGACTGATTAACAAACAGATTTCCACGTGTTGGCTGATTGCTTTTTGCACCCAAAAAAGCCTGCTAAATCGAAACTCGTAGATAGCAATTTCGATACTTTTGCTGCATCCTTGAAAGCCTTATATATATATATAAAGATCACTCACATGCTCTCCCTGTGAGAGGTTCCTCCATTCAAGCGAGTTGCTGCGAACGCCGGAGCCGTTTGAAATTTTAGGGCCTCGCTGTCTTTTTTGAAAACGTCATGGCAAGTCAGAGAGAAAGATCGCAGAAAGTATGCGAGAAAAAAGAGAAGATAACAATGCTGTGTATAAATATACATAAAAGATGCAGACATCAAGAAGACAGAATGCGTGTGCAAGTATGTAAAAGAGAGAGAGAGATAAAGACGAGGGAGTGAAACGACTGAGTGGCCATAAACTCCAGTGTCGTTTGCGTTTTCTATTTAGCTATTTGAGTTTGTCCACCAGTATACTGAGAATAGAAAAGAGGAAAGGGTCGTGCGCCAGAAGGTTCTATACGAGTATATAGCTTTTTTAGGATATCGTACTCTCAGAGTGCACAGCAGGCGGGAGTCAATTCGAATTGAATTCTATACGATTCGGGTAGTTGGATTTACATCCTCGGATGCAAGAGTTCTCTCTATACCGTGTCAGAGAACGATCGTGTGTTGCTCGTACAGCGACAGAGGATCCAAAAAACATTTGAAGGGGGACGTTTTACACCCTCGAACGTGCAGGAACGATGCAGAAGCTACATGCATTTGACTTGCCGAACATTTTCTTTTTTACTCATTAAAAATATAGTTTTATTCAACTTGTCATTGGTACAGATTGTAATCTGCCGTTTTATTCTCGTCGTGGATACATCATTGGCGGCTGTTTGTCGAAAAATTTAATAACAAATTTTATTTTTAGCTTTGTAGAAACAGAAGAACAAACAAATTGTGTAAAGAGTCTTTTTTGACGGTGTCAAAACTTGTGATTCCACTAATAATATGTTGGTGATTCAATGAATGTGCTCGCTCGAAAGGGAACGAGAATAACCTGCGGAGTTGGAATATGGTTCATATACGTGTATTTCTATGCTATATGTATCCATATATGTATGCCTTTATATATAGATATGTCTGTATTATATGTGTCTACGTATAGATACATGGTGTATACGTTTAAGGGTGTATATCGGAAATGCCGTTTGCTGTACATTTATTACCTCTTCCTTTCCCAGAGAGTACACGCAGAAGTATCCCGGGTTACGACGTTATATTTGATATTGGATAGACTTTATATACGTATCATTGACGTCGTAAACTTGGCCGTAAATAATATTAAATAAATGTAATACCTTCGGCAAAATGCCGTTTAGCCGATGCCATTTTCGTTGTCGCGTGTGTATTATTTCCGCTCTATATATATATATATATTATTCATGAATAAACAAGCATGTAAATAAAACAAAACGAATTTGTCGGCAACCAGACAGGACTTTGAATTTATTCGATCACTGAATTACCGAATTAAGAAGAATATTTTCTCTCCAAAATATGGGAAAAAGTCAATCGATACAAACATCATAAAAATAAATCATTATTATTAAAACCATTTGTTGACGATTCGATTGATGAATTTAGATTCCTGTTATTCGTTAATTATTGTGCACACCGTAGTTTTTCGGAAAATTGTACATGTTACCTGTACTTGTTAATTGTAGGCTCGATGTTGGGCAGTTTTAAACGTCTTAAATCGTGTATATAGTGTAGCGTTGAAAAACTTTTTTCATCCGTTGTATATGTGTATATGTCGTATGCCCGAAGGCCCGAGTCTCGTTAATTGCGTGTATAATTTGTCATTCGAAAGTCGGAGACTCGCTGACGACGAAAAGAGAAGTTTAACGATGAAGGGAAATGTACGAGTATATACATACATATACATGTACATATATACCTATAAAGTATATGGGTCGAAAAATAATGATTCGGAAGAGGCCGCGGTGCGCCCGCTACGCCAAAGGAAATGAATGCGGCCTGAACTTTTACCGAACGTTTTCATCCCCCCGAGAGAGGAAATGAGAACACTGCGAGACGCGCGACGAAAAGCAGAAGCACCGAGAAGTGTCAAAGTTTAACGCCGAGGCGCCTGGCCGTTTCTCTCTCTTGATTTTATGTGGTCCACTGATCTGGACTTTTTTACAGACACACGTTTGGGAGAAAAAAAAAGGAAAAAAAGCTGGGGGTGATACGAGCATTTGTCAGCAAGCGTCAAAACCCTCCTCCGGTACAACTGGCTCGCTGCTCGATATATGAGAAAAACGATTCCGGAAAATTAGTCGTCAAGTGTTTTATGCATCCTGTTTCGAAAACACGCGTGGCCATGTGTGAAACGTGGTATATTGTGTGAATATATATGTATTTATAGCGAGTCCAGCGTGCGAACCGTTCCATCAATTTTATCAATACTAATAACGTATGAAATTTAAATGTCGACGGTGAAAAAAATTTTATCGAACGACCTTTTTTTTTACTTGTACAATTTCATTGAACCGTGAGATAAAGAGAAAGATGGACAGAAAACGATCGACGGAATGAGAGAGCGAGAGAGATTGATATTCAACGGGCTCTTCGCCAGATGCCTGAATACGGAATCGGCCCACTGCGATAAGGCATTTAATCAGTACCAGGCTACTGTACGTATCCTTTTGTAAATCACATTTTTACGGTAACAACTTTTATGCGTATTAAAAAAAATCGTAACTTCGTGTTAATATATTTTACTTGCCTCCTATGAAATATGTATTCGTTAGATTAGAGCAAAATCGTAATTGATTTCAGAATTTTATTGTTAAAATTGTAATACTGCAATGAAAATTAATTTTGAGAGAATTCCCCGTTATACACAAAAATGAATTTTGTAAGAACATCGGTAATAATAATTTCTACGGTTGAGGTTATTTTGTTAAATAGATCTTGATAATTATCACGTTGAAAAATGTTACACAAGTTGTTATACAAAATTATTTGAGTGTAAAATACCAACGCGAACCCGCAGCGAAAGGAATTAACAAGTTTCACCGAAGTTTATTTAAAAAATCGGAAAAAATCAGCATTCGATTAAGTGGATCGATGGCGAAAAATCGATGGTTCTCCCCACGCAGATGAGATAAGCGGTGCGAGGTCGTAGCTGTAGAATAAATCGATCATTCGTGCTGGTAAACTCATGTAAAAATAAATCGTGATCTATAGTTCTGTCGTTTGTACAGTAGAACCTCGATTATCCTCATCCGGGCCAGGCCCGGTCGAGATCGTCGTAAGTTGGGATGGCAGAAAACTGTAGCCTCGTGTTTTGTTGGTTTCATGTGCAACTCGTTTTTCCTTCGGCTACCAAAACGTTCGGATGAAGCCCTGCATAATTACCCTTCGGATAACGGAGTGTACGTATAGTGGAAGTTCGAATAATCGAGGTTTTACTGTACCCTTAATACCCGAGAAAAAAAAACCGCGATTGTGTAGAAAAAAATCGTTATCCAGTTAAAATAATGAATTCAATCGGTCTGACGTTTACCAATGCCAGCGGCAATTTCCGTAATTTAACTGAAACGCAATAAATTTAACGATATGTTTCTTACGTCGATTTTTGCAATGGCGATCGATGCAATTTCTTAATTTTTGCTTCTCATAGTTCACTTGTAATCTAAGCGTACTTGAGATGTGTATTGCAACTTTCTCGTATCGTCTCTGTAGTCGGGAGAGCTTAAATGCCTCATAACTAACTCAATCCTGGCTTCCTAATTAAATATCTATCGTTTAATTAAGAATGATTTACCGTCGGCAGTCAGAGCAGAGAACGGGCCAGCCAGCCTGGCAGACAGGCTGATAGTACTATATATACATACACAGCAGGTATGGTGAGCGAGAATGCATTGAAGCGCTCGTAACCACTCGATGCTCTCGGCAATCAATGCAGGAATTATCCTCATTAGGTCGATCCGCAGTCTGCTACTGGCTCGTCGGCTTCACCGAGAGCTGCTTCTCGACTCTCTCTCTCTCTCTCTCTTTTCTTTCTTTCTCTCATGACTCGTAGTTCTGTGTGTGTTTTACACAAATCTGTACCGGACGATTGCTCGAAGGATGAGGAAGAAAGAGCACGAATAAGACGGATGAATCTCACGAAAGTGAAGAAAATGGGATAGAACGAGAGGAGACGTACAGTCGAAATTCGAATAAGAGATATTTATTCACACTGGGAAAAGAACGCCGAGACACCACGAAGGGATATACGTCTATCGATATATTGCGTTTGTTTAATAATGTTTTAGTTATTCCAGTAAGTTGACTATTTGAATCGAATTAGTCGAATAAAAATGGCATCTTTTTTCACGAAATAATTCCTCGGTTTAATTGAAATATATTACCGTTTGACGACAGAATAATTGAAAGAAAGTAATCGTTGATTCAAATGATTCGGAATTTCCAACAAAAATACAAAATGGAGTGTTTTTTCATTCTCATAATCACGAGCGTTGTAATAAAATTTATATGTCGGAGAATTTGGCGTGTTCCGGAAGACGTATGATTTTCGATATCGCACTTGAGACGAAAAGTTTTCGTTAGTTTTTACGAATCTTCGACTGTAACGTGATTGCTGATGCTGGAAAAAGGACCCAACCATTGGCGGTAGCAACGACGAAGAAACGAGAGAGAACGAGGGAGAAAAATAAGCGTTCACGTGAGATCGAAGGAAAGCAACCTGCGCCGAGGCCCGCACAGGGGAACCTGCGAGCTATTAGATCGAGAAGTTGGTTGCGTGTGCTGGCCTGGTGAGCAAGAGAAAAACTGGAAATCCGCACGGGCTCTTGACGGGGTCCATGGGCATCCCGAGGGGTAACGAAAGGGAAGGAGAAAGAGACAGGAAGATAGGGAAAAGAAGAGGGAGAGATGAAGAAAAAAAGATGAGGGCACAGGGAGTTTCTAGATATTCTCCGCTTGCTGGAACTTCACCCTCCTTCTCATCCTCCTTCTGTGCTCATGAAATTTCTTCCTTCTTGTTTCTTTATCTTTAGTCTCATTCTTGCACATGGGAGATGGCTGCTAACTCACCTGGTTACTACGTACGTCAATCCTCGTGTTGCCGATACAGGCTCTTTCTTTTTCACTCTCTCTCTCTCTCTCTCGCTCTCTCTCTTCGTTATTCATGAACGATTTTACTCGATTCAGCGAGACAAAAAGGAGTCGCTGACTTCGAGTGACAACTTAGCGAGCCGGAGCTCACCTCGCCCCGTCAACCTACGAGGCCACACACAGATCGCCCCGCAAAAGCGTTCACCGCCTAGATTCTCATCGATAATTAATATCGTAATGATCAAAACATATATACAGCACGATTTAACGATGTTGAAAGCTACATGACTTCAGACCTCATTCGGGACAATACTCGTACGAAATTAGCAGGGTTGGTAGCATTAAAAATTTCGAATTTGCTGGCCAAAATGTACAAGGGCAAAACATAAAATTTATGTATGGAAAAGAGGATCATTTTGATACAAAAAAAGCAATCATGAGCTCGACTCTCAGAAATGATACCCAAATTCGAAGTAATAATCGTTTTTCTGCCAAAAAATATCGGAAGGCTTTGATTATTGTGCACTCGCTTTGAATATAATATATAATCACCGACGAATTTTCCAATAAAAAAGGAGTCCAACCGAAACAACCATTAGTGCTTTTGAAATATTTTCCCGAACATAAAAAGCTTGTAATTTTAATACTTGAAAGAGTTATTTCGAAAATTGACCCAGTTACTTCACTATATTTTTTTTTTTGAAAATAATTGAGCTGTAACATGCGAGAAATGTTAAGTATTGAAGAAAAACTGAACGTTATCGCAATTAATAATTCTTCTCTGCTTTGCAAAAAAAATCATCCATCCTGTCTCTGTATTGAGCGTCCGAGTACTTTTATAACTCGATATTTATTATTGTTCTCCCGAGACTGACAAAAAAACTAACTAGCCGTCTCAATTTATTCCATGTGCGTCGACGATTTATCGAGAATTTTTCTATTTATCTAACTGGGGAGAGGACGTAATTGGCTTCTAATTACGAATTCGCAGTTGCTCACGATGCGATATCTTGATCGCATTATTAAATATATCGCGTGTAATATAATGATGGGTGATCGAATTGCGGATGAATTATAATGACGTGAGCGGAAAAAAAGAGACATCGGAAAATATATTCGTCATACGAGAACGACGGTCATATGGTCGAAGAAAAAAAATGCATTCACATACGCACACACGTAACGTTATTTATATATTTTTCGTACAAGGTTCAAGAGTAGCTAATACCGCCATATGTCGAAGTACGTAATACATGCTGAGGAACCACGTTTGCCTCGCTGCTTCGCGCGTTACACAAGTCGCCCCGGGCGACAAGGGTGGCAGGAAGCACGCAGCGAGGCAAACCACCCCTCCTCAAGTACACTTTATCCATTCCTGAATTTTCATCCCTAACTTCACTCTCTTTTTTTTAGCTCCACACTGAACATTTCCAAAAATAAATATACTTTATATCGCGAGGAGTACTGCATTTCCAGCACTGAAAGTCGTGAAAAATCGGGTAAAAAAAAAGTAAACAAGTAAAAAAGCAGCGTAACGATTTATCGATTTTCTACGTGCATCGATGAATGAAAAATCATTTAGAAAAATCTATCGGATTTTATTGAAAATGCCTTGAACGAGATAACCTAATTGGCTCAATTGTCCTTGATAAATGTACAGGTATAAAAAAGTTTCCAATTAGAGTCGATATATATGATGAATTGGAATCAACTGTCATTGTCCCAAATTATTTTTCCAACTCCGTCAGATTCGAGTGATTGTATGAGAAAAAAGTGGGTATTAATCAAGAACAATCGGAAGCTAAAGACGCGATCGGATACACGTCAAACTAAAGAGGGGGGAAAGAACAGAGTCTTTTTCGTTGTGGGCTTGAACGAACGAGGGATATTTAAGTCCCGCCGCCAATACCGCTGCGGCTTACCAGATGGGATTCTGGTTACGTTTATCCGGACTAAGTCCATGGTGCGCACGACAGGGTAGAGGGTAAAGCCAAACTCACACTGTCGATGCTCCAACAGCGTGTATATACGTGTGTGTCGTACATACGGAATGTCTCGTAATTGATAGCGAAAGTACAACAGGCTCGATGAGCCGTAGAAAAATAATAAGCCTCGGTATATACAGTGGCCTAACTATTCTTATATATATACCATATACGTGTACATATATGTATATATATTCCCCACATACAAATAATAACACATACATATGCACCCTCATATTATTGGACACTCCACACGATGCTCTTTCTCTCATGTCAATAGCGTCAACCCTCGAAATGCGATAGAGCGTTGTTTTATGGTGAAAGTATATCGCGCGAATCAGCGCCCCGAGAATTTCAAGCTACAATAATAAGACGATTGGCGTGCGGAAACTGACTGCACGGTTAATTTCAATAAAGAGCATTTTCTTTTCACTTTAAACTGTTTTACGTTGTTCAATAAATTATTTACAAAAAAAAAGAACCAAGGGAAAAGAAATGGCTCACGCTTTTCGTGACCTTCTCGGACAATTCATCTTCGATCGATACATGAAAAAACGTCGAACTTTCAAATTGTAGTTTAGACGAAATAACATAATAATAGCGAAAATAACAGAAATTTTTGAGACAGTGAAAAGAATTTCATATATTAATAAGCACACGAATAGAGTAAAGGAGGGTTTTAGAATTCAAGTGAATATTACCGATGAATTAAATTTGCATATTTCAAGGGTGAAAGACAGAAAAATCATTTTTACATATTTTGCACCTCTCTTTCCAATTCCGTTTTTTCTTCGCGTGGAAAAAATTCACGAATGAAAAGCACATGGTCTGTCTCTGTCAAGATTGGTGACACTTAATCAAATCTCAAGCCAGCCTACGGTATACTCGTATTACTTGTACGTGTGTGTGTGTGTGTGTGTGTGTGTGTGTAATGTAGGCAGCGTGTATGTCCGTGCGAGCGATGATGCGCTGGGAAGTCCTGGTACCTCGACGATTAGATTAGGGTGGATTAGCCAATCAAAAACTACAATACTCTCAGTGAACGCGCTTCGGACTTTATCTCTATCTTTCTCCCTCTCGAACCTCGTCGTACGCTTGTCCGAACCAGTAAAGCGCTGCCGGCAGCCCCATAGTGACATCGGATGCTGCAGGCGTTCTATATTGGATTTGCGCCGTCGCTAACGCGATCCGGAATCGAATGATTCCGTAACTTTCTCTCTCACCCTCGGACTCTGGGTTACAAAACGTTCGACCATTGCTGGGCAACCCGTACTCATTCGAGCTGCCATTTATCTGCTAGCCCGGTGCTATGGTCCAACGGGATACCTCGATTTTGTGAAATGAAAAATAAAGAAAACGAATTCGGAAATAGCAATTTTTTCATCATTTCTATAGGGTTGAAACGGATGGAGAAGGGTCGAATTCAGAAAGATTGCAAACTCGAATAATAATCCTTCTTCTTTGGTGCAGAGTATATTGGTAGTCCATGTTGATTGTTCATCTTAACGGACAGATTTATTGTTATGTTGATAAAGATGCTCTGTTAGCTTGATCCACAAATATTGATAAGACTCGGGGATACAATGCGATGTGAGAACAAATCTGTGCCATCTGGCAGGTTAGACCGAAAAGTATCTGATCGCATACATGAGCTTGCAATACGAATCAGGAGGCGACAAACGATGGAACGTAATTCGTCAAAATGAGCCTGGAAAACTGTGTGAAATGCGTCTTTATGCCTGGAAAACATCGAGCAGAGAGTAATACGGTCTTTCCGTAAACGCTCATATACATCCATCGCTTTTTCAACGATGGCCATGTGTAGATTGAAACATGATCCAGCTTTCCAAGATACCCTATGGTTGCAGACTCCCGCCTCCTGCGGGAACACCTAAACGTGTCGATCTATATATACATACGAGTATATACGTATGCATGTATGTATATAGCTACATTTATTATACCGATGTAGGCCTACAAAAGAGCAAAGGTTGGTTGCAGCTATCGAGGCTCTCGGACAAAAGTTTTCGCGTCGCTTTTTCTGCACGCATATAAGAGTTCGTCATTCAATCTCGCCAGCAACATAAACGAAGGAACAATTAACCGAATTTGCATTGTATCTCTATCAAATTACCAGATTCGTATTATTGATAAAATTGGCAATTCGAGGGTGGGCGGACAGTCGCATAGGGTGAGAAAATAGGGTACCATGAAGAGCAGGAGACATAAAGAGAAAGATGGAAGAGAGAGTTAAAAGGAAAAGAGATGAATCTTTCGTCGTCATGACGTGTGCGAGCACAAAGGGTGAAACAGTGGCATCCAGAGACACTAAATAGAGATCGTCATTCGATCGTATATACTTGATCACCCTTGAAATTGTTCTGCTGAAAAAGGCCAATTCGATTTCTGTTCGATTTAAGAGTTGTCAAGGCTGCACATAACAATGCCTATCTATCAATAAATAAAACTAATTTACATGGTTCATTAAGTATCGTTCAATTCCATGTTGAGACATTTTTTTTATATCGCAAAATGCTCGAATAATGGTATGATTTTGAGAAGCAATAATCTTCTTGCAAAATAATCGCTCATTCGCACTGAATGATTGTTTCACCTCTCGATATCGAATGGTTCAAAAACGTATTACGAAAATACAATATTCTTCGTAGATGGAAGAAAAATGTTGTTCCGATGGTACAAGGGTGCGTCCTGAAGCAGTTGTGGAGTCTGATAGATACAGTATCTACAGCACAGTATGTGAAGGGTGACAGGACGATTGTAGTGTCACTGGCTGGTGCAGCTTGCTCTTCTCATCCCTCTCCTTCTTTCACTCTATCCCTTTCTCAAATTGTAACCTGACACTCAGGGTGTACATAGATGTACGCCCCTTTCGAACAGGCTTTATATCACAAATGCTATCTCGCGTCGTGTTGGCTGGATTCCTTCGTCTCTGTCCAATACATCGGACGTTCATGACAAAACTTTGCCAATGTTCTCCGACAGACAAATTAGTCACGGAGTAACACTAATATGCGATAACAAAATAAGAAAATACAAGCGTTCGTTATGATAATGTGCGTGGCGTAACGAGTCAGGGCGTCGCAAAATTATCATCGACTACTCACGAAGTGTATACGCATATATAAATCGTTATCAATGCCAGAGATCGACCGTATATATTGGGCGAGCATCCTAATCGCAATACGAAGGCCTCCTCTGCATCAGTATGAACATTTTAACGCGATCAATATCTTTACGAGGGGACGGAAAGAGAGAGTATATGGTGTTCACCGTGAAGCCGATTAATTAGTCGCTTTGTTCTTAATGTTCGCATGCGAGCCTCATCCTCCGGCAACAAAGAAACATCGAAATAGATGTATATTTGAATATTTAACTGGACGGGTCTAACAATTCAGCCGATTCAATTATTTTCACGATGAAAATTGTTCCGAAAATCAATAAAGACGTTTTTTCAGTATTGTTTTTTTTCAAATAATCAAATAATCCATGCTACGATAAGCATTATTGTTTCGCTGTTGACTTTTTAGATCGGCATACAGTATTCAAGCTGAGGCTGCGTTGACCCAGTTTAATATCTGTCGAAAGGTCTAATTTCCCTGTAGGCTATAGTGCTACTGTTTAATTACGATTATGATTATTATTATCATACATCAGATTGAATAAACGAGGCCAAATTGCCAAATACACCGGTTTTTTTTTGCCTCATGTGCATAACTAACTTTCTCTACAGATGATCGTATTCTAAACTACGCTCAGATTCTTTGGTTTTTATCATCCATGAATTGGAAACTCCGTGTGTAGGGCATTACTGATAAAATACATTCTTGAAAAGCGCACACGGCGGACAATAAATGCCGTGCACATGGTAATGTGATCCACACGTGGTTCTCTCTACCTTTCACAGAAGAGTGCTATATATACGTATATGTATAATGTATACATATATTTATACAAGTATATTTGTACATGTTTAAGGGCACAGATGGTTGCCTCGGGCACTTGCCAGTTACCACCCCGTGCCAATGTGGCCAGAGGAGTAACGGGCGAGCTTCTCTATCGCGAAAACCACCCGTTGGCTCACGGTCAAAGGGATCTCCAGCCGGAAGCTCCGATGGCCTTTAATCATATTCATTCACGATATGATAGACCAGTCACAATTGTATTTCAGTCGGAGATGTTTAAAAGTGAGATAGAGGTCAACGATGTTCCAGTTGTTTCGAATAATGTGTTCCGTTGAATCAAACACATCTGCATTTCGTAAAACTAATATATCGCTAAATGTAATCGGAAATATACCAGGGATGATCCATCAGTGCATGGTTTTGAACGTTGTCACATAATGTTTTGTCATACATGTAAAATGTATATGATTAATGCAGGAGGAAATGCTCATACATGAATAAAAGGATCAATGGTAAGTGGTACGAGAACAACAGATAAGTGAGATTTATTTTAATTTCACGGGGAAATACGAAGAGCAGGCAAAAAGGATCGTTGTTTGCGAGCGCGAGGAAAAACTGCGGTAGAAAGCTTCGTAAAGTGGAACGAGATTTTCGCGTAGGGGTCCAGGAAAGCCGAATGAGTTATAACGCCAAGTTATTTTAAAGTTCGACCTGATTTACTGCCTTTGGGGCTTCCCGCGAGGCTCAGCAATCAACCTCTCGGTCTAGTTATCCACGGTATTTCAGTGTCAAATAAGGGAACAATGAAAAAGCAATAAGAAAATTCAATTACCCAATCGCGACTTGTTATCGTTTAATCGATTCTTTGAAATGTTCTTCAAGGTTCTTGCGCTGCTTCATAACTGATGTTCGATCTGTCGCATACGGTTTCATCGGGTCGACAAAAGTTACGTACTCAAAGTATTTATTTCTGGCGGTGGGTGTCATAAAGTCCAGAACGGAAGTAATTGCGCAGGGTATCGAATCCGTAAGCGCCTCGAGAGACTAGGTGTCTTCTCGGTGTACTTCATAAAGTAAAGTTGCTCAATGTTTGCGGATAGCATGGATTGTAAAGTTTTACGGGTACCCAAAAGCACCAACGACGAAGTTGGTTGCATCAGCAAGCGGTTGTGCGGTCAGTTTCGATGGGATCAGGTCGTACGGATTTCCTGGAGTAAAAGGTTTTGTTTCAGCGATAACATTGACGGTTGATTATAGCCACTCGCTTCCTTGTTGTTTCAGGCATTAATCATGAAATCGTAGACCCTTGTCCGCTCCAACCTTTGCCAACTATCCCTTGGCCTTGGTTCGAAAGTAAACGACGATGTGTAGTTTGGTTTTCAACGAAACAAGCTGGTATCGTTTATCGAGGCGGTAGTAGTTGTACGTGTCAATATTGAGCCAGGCAGTTTGACTATAGTACGAATAGAAAGTTTCAAAGCATGAGGATTAAGTAACGACATGGATCTGCAACTTTTGAAGTAAGCTTACAGTTGCAAGAAGTATCGTATAAAGAAGATTTTGTCAGGAGCACTCTTATCCCTGAATATTTGGTACCTAGTATCAATCATTGTCATCTTTTTCGTCCATTTGAGTTAACGTCAAAGAGTGCCATCGCCCTCTGAATCTAAATGAATCTACAATTTCCTCATTTTCAGGCCCACGTTACCTCTTAATTAACAGAGGACTTATGTTTGGAAAATTGTATAATCACTGGGGTAGTAATTCTCTGCGGCGAACTTCGCAACGTCCTTCGTTGGAGCTGGAGCAGCTTTGGTCTACCTCGCACAACAAGATTCTCCTCAATGGGGCTATTCGCCTCATTGAGACTCTTCAAGTACGAAGTTTGAGAGAGAGGAAGCCGGCAAAGACCAATAGACGGGCTGCTGATGTTTGCTGGTTGCGGACTCGCTGGTATGTGAAATGTGTTTCGACTTAACCGAAAGTTAGAGCCGGTCTGTTCGGAAGTCGACTGGAGCAAATGGCTAGATGAAGAGAGTATGGTCCAGAGGGGCATGATGTAGATATTAGCCGCATCGTCACCCAATGTAGTATATGAATACATACATACACATTCAAGTGGAATACACCAACTCTGTCCAATATTCGACATAAAGCACTTTTTCCGAACAAACTTCGAGAAGGAGAAATAAAAACAAGCGTCCGAGAGCATTAACGGAGCACCCAACCTGCGCACACTGATACACATTCAATAGCTTAATTTATAATTCCTGAGACGAGTCTCGCAGGCGGTAAGAAGATGAGAAAGTAAGCATACAGGTGGAAAAAGAAGTTGGAGATGTTGGAAGGAAGAGATGGAGAGTGAGTGAGAACAGACGCGGCTCTTGCGACAATCGCGGGAAGGAAGAAGAAGAGTCGAAAGAACGCGAATCAAGCATCGAGGAGATGGAGGATCGCAGCTATATCGCGCGCGGCGGTGATACTCCACGGAGCGAGGAACCTACTGAAATCCTCGAATGCCGCCGCCGCCGCCGCCGCCACATTGCACAGCCGCGAATGCCGCAATGGAAACGCGCACGAGCTTGCACAATGAAACGGCCTGCTTGGTACCTTTATATGGAGCGTCGTCCCCGTGGGTGGTCCTCCACTGGATGTCGTCCAGGGCGTCATCATGGTTGAGGTCCCACCGGGATATCGGCTTCCAACTATCATTGCAATCATCTGAGCACCACTGCTGGGATTCTCTCAGATCCGACGAGAGACCGTCTTTCCATACATCCACGAGAAGTGTTCTCTCCGTCTAACCTTCATTTCGAACTCTCTGAGCTATCATTCTTCCTCGTCTCGTCATCTCTTTCTATAACCACTGCTAACCTTCACTTTCTCGCATCTTTGTCCGTCATGTTGGCTACTTCAGTCCAAGTGCCGTCATCTCTCCGTGTCTCTCACACCGTCGATAGCTTTTCTCTCTTTTTGGAAAACCTAGAAGGTCCAGAGCCGAGGATACCCCTGCACTCGAGTAGCAACTGGGATCGAAGGAACTGGGCGAGAGACGCGCACTGAATCACTCATCGCGTATCCCTCTCGTCTTCGTCTTCGCGTCTGTCCTCGTTCCCGTCGTCGATGTCATTGTCGTTGTTGTCCTAGTCGGCGATAGTCGCTAGATCTATCCGCTGATGCGAGCTATTAACTCTCCCGCGAGTATGTCTGTACTGCTGGGTATTCTATAAGGTTACATTATTTACCACACTTCCCATACACTTCCCTTGCCCTCTGTCTACGCAAACGTATTATGCGACCTGCTAGTTCTGACTGGGTTGCTTTTGCTGGCTATACCGAACGTCTGCTTCTGTGCTGTAAGTACATGCGATCATACCGTTCCCGGTGGACGGTCTCGGTGGATATTGTCCTTATGTTTGTACCGTACAAACACGACTCTTATACTCGCGTACATGTATGAATACAGATATACTCTGTGGCAAGGTACATATGACATGTCGTCGTACATCCCTATACTTGAAATATACTAGAGAAGGAAGATTCCACGTTTTTGCCTTAAGCGAAAGTCTTGAACAAACCGCGCGGTCTCTATTTTCTATCATGTGAATATATTTACTGGATTCCAGATACGCTGCGTTTGGTCATCTACTATTGACATTGAGCTCACATGCGGGTAGTCTGAACAATATTATTGTGTTATTTTGCTGTAAAGTCCATCGACCGCGGGTCTGGCAAATGGATGATCGAGTCAACTGTCATTTCATCGCGAACTTTGATGAGAATGAATCCGAAAAATGGCCAGATTGACAATTGTGACTACAGTTATTTCCGCATGAAGCCAACAGCGACTGAATGCGACGCAACAACCGTGGTGACTCCTTCCGATAACCGACCTTCCAATATTCCCCGGCGATCTTATTATTCCCTTTTTTTTTACTCTCGGCAATCTCTGACGGTCTGTGTACCACTTATGCTACTCTTCCCAGTTTCTCCTGGTATTCTCCGATTTTATCTTTCCTTTATCTATATAAGAGGTTATTGGTTCTCTATCCAGCGTCGAAGGCACAAAGCTCGGAAAGCGAGAGTGAAAGTACGTACACAGGAACAGACGCGAATTGACGACCCGACCCGGTTCTCTGAAAATCCTGCGATTCTTTCGGCAGTCTTCGGAGATGATATTTCCTCGGATCAATCCATATGGTCGCCATAGTAACCGGTCAGCCTCCGGGTTGTCCACCCTTATCTCTGCACGTACACATATACTTATAGATGCTAGTATGTATGTATACGTACGTACATAAATACATATACACACACAATGTCTTTATACAACACGAATAAAAGTCTAGAGGTTGTGCAAAGGTTGTCTCGTACACCGAGCAACCCTATGGATGAATGGATATGGGTAACAAGGCTCAGTGATAGTGCTGGTGCAGATCTTGGTGGTCTCATCCTTGCTCGTGGGGTGGCGGCTGGCGGTGGTGAAATATTCGCGTTTAGGTGAGGGCCAGGAAAATTCGAATGCCTGCAGGCT
Source organism: Heteropelma amictum (assembly GCA_959613375.1). NCBI lineage: Eukaryota > Metazoa > Arthropoda > Insecta > Hymenoptera > Ichneumonidae > Heteropelma > Heteropelma amictum. Next base: position 21,200,360 of record OY390721.1, on the reverse strand, counting down.
TATCATACGTCGCATTTGCTATTGTATAACGACAAAACACCTGCTATAAACGTGCACAAATATATTTGTTTCGCAGGGGAAGAAATGGATAACGGGACATCGGACTGTTGGAAACCGTACGTTGAAGCCGGACAAAAGAGAGCGTTTTCGTTCAAAGCTTCAGAAGGAAAAGATTTAAGCTCTGGACAAGCTTGTATTTGCTGACTATGGACTACAGAGACAGAAAATGTTTGAAGAGTGCGAGGTAGTGCGAAAATTGCAAATACACGTAACGTGGTCCGTTCCTTTGTTCAAGGTGAAAAATCGACAGGAAGCAACATCCAGACATCTTCTGCTTCCGAAATATTTCGTTTACGCAAATGTCCCTCTTTCCTTCATTCGTTCATCTTCTCTCTCTCTCCCTCTCTCGATCTAAGTTTCAATGAAGTAGATAAAGACGTCGATGAGGACGGTTACAACGATGAGCCAACGACAGGGGTGGAAGCCTCTGTTCTTCCATCCTACTGTTTTGTTTGTTTTTTATCATCTCACCAAGCGAACGTCGAGAAGACCGACGAGTAGCGAGATCCTTGTCGTTGTAACACTCGTAGAGATGCGTTTACGTGTGCGCGAACAATCGCACTTGGACAGAAACGGTCCGATTGACTCGTCGAGTATTTCGATGTGTTGGTTGTGTCGCGAGAATTCTCGGACCATTTGCCCAACAACCCCGATGCGAAGGCGTCGCGCCCCTACCCGTCGTCCTCTTGTCCACCAAGAATATAAATTATGGTCGAGGTTGTCTTTCGCGAAAGTTCTAGGCAAGGAGATCACCCAGGAAGGACAAATGGGAAGAAAAAGATACGAATACAAATTAGCAAGATACGTCCAATATAGTGAAGGATAGATTATCAACGAAATTGATTTGTCTATCGCCTACTTCTCTTATATTGGTTACCGTTTGTTTCTTTTTCATTCGATTGCGTTGAAATGAAATCTTTATCTGTTGAATCTCCTCTTCAGAACTAACCAATTTTTGTTTGAAATTGAAATGTCATTAAGGTTCGATATCTACTCTTCGTTATTCGCTCACATGTCGTTCGTGTTCTCAGGTCCGAAAAGACCGCCACTTCAAAAGTACACACACGAAACCGTTACACAGCTTTTTCACAGTTGGTCCAACTGTCTATTTTTCTTCCTTCGTCTTTAAGAAAAGTAGTTTTTTTTACTGTCCATCATTTTCCTTTTCCCCGTCGACATTTTTTCACCATCTTCTCACCCTGATGTGCGTCACTGTCCTTTGCGCTTACTCCGTCCTTCCCGTGAGAACCTCTATCCGTATTCTACATGCAAATTTATAGAGATCCTTCGGACACGGCCACGTTACTCTCCTCCGAAGCGATAGATAGGGGATGTGTATTCTCCGGGGAAAACGGATCCACCAGGGCTAAAAGCGCTTCCTTGTACTGTCACTTCTCTACGTACAAATCAATCGCATAAATTTCAACGACGGAAGTACATACAGACTATATATAGCCGAAATATATATCTCGTAGGTGTACGGGGCTCACATTCCGTGGAATAACCAAGAAGGGAGCAAATTTATTTATCAAGACGGAGCCTTCTATTCTTATCGTTTCTTCGGAAGTATATGAAATTTACATGAACGGAAATCACAGTGACCAATCTTGCTAATGATATTTACATCAGGAACATTCGAACTCCACAATATATCACATTCAAAAATAATCATACAAGAAGCTTCGTTGAAGTAATTTTTATCAATAACGCTAATTAACCACCTTTTCATTAATTAGCCAACGATAATTAACCATACAAACAGTATGGTTTTCGTCGCATAGAATCATTACTCCATGAGCATGAAACAGATTTCACTCGACTCGCCACCGTCTTCCGGAAAGCTTTCATCCAGTTTTCTTTTCAGATTCTTCAGGTACGAGTTTCATCCAACTGTGTATTCATCCTAAATCGTCACAAGTTTCTCATCACTCGGCCAGCAGGTATCATAACGTGCTCGGTTATTTTCATTCATGGCTGGCGTTCGCAGCCACCTCTCGAGATTCTTGCGGGCGTATCGTACGAGGAACAGTCGCAGAATCGGCCGAGAGCCAGAGTTGTTCGTTGGCGCAAGAGAGAAATAGCAGAGGCTTGATCGCTCACGGAGATAGAGCAGTGGATCATCATTAACCGAAGTACTACAAAACCCCGGACGTCTGATTGACAGGTGCGCAAAGACTTCCCGTTTTTCCTAAACCCTTCTCTCAACAATCCGCGGAGTTCCCCGTACCGGACGGAGCCTTCTCCCTCTGGTCTTCCTTGTGTTCGCAAAACAGACGAAAGAAAGAGCGAGTTGATCATCCTCCAACCGGTGCAGGAGAAAGAGCCAGAGAAAGACGGAGAGAAAGGGAAAAAGAGCTGGACACGAAAGTGGTGAAGGAAATAGAGAGAGGTTGGAAAGAACGCGAGCGAGCCACGACGATGGATCTCACCACAGGTTGATGGACAGCCGGGAGGCGCCAAGCTATGCCAGCTATTTGGCTCTCATTTCATACACACTCAGCGATTCTTGACGAGCTGAGGAACGCTCGTTCGCGTCCACGTGCCCAAGAGTCCGTCATATGCATGCACATTGACGGAACAGAGATGAACGCAAAGGAACTTGACATTTATCCTGTCCGCCGGTTCTATCGCGTCTTCGAGCGAGTATTTCTCTCTCGCATTCTCTTCATGGTATAAGGAGAAAAAGTGCTGGACCACCGCGATAACCACACTAAATACCAAGATGTCAATCTCCTCGGCTCTCTGTCCGCATCCGTGTATCAAGTACCCAGTACAACGTCAGGCGTATCGAGCGTTTCATTTCACCTCGGTGTTGTAGAAACTCCATATAGCAGTGACAAGTTACGTTCAGGACATAAAGTATACGAGAGCGAGTGATTGGCGGTACAGATGAGAGGAAAGTCGTGGCTTCTCGCGAAATCGGTGATCGACGATACGGCACACGTTAAATTGTGTGTCAAGCATATTTGAGAGACGCCTCGAGTCATGTCAAACTGCTGTACATTCTTTTTTACGAATTCGATCGTGATGGTGAGGCGATACCCGATGGTGGTCGTCGAAGGCAGACCATATAATGGTGAACGCGACCGACTTCCTCGAAACTGTGGAGTATCTGTACGTAAATCGTTTTATGCCCGAAAGAAGTCAAGTAAGTCTCATCTGGACAATCAAGAAAAACTCTCGAGACTTCTAACGAACGATGATTCCACCTGCGAAACGGCTTTGATTGTTTCTCTCAACGGTTATAAATTGACGGCTAAAATGTGGGATACACTGTGGTATGAAAACGAACCCTCGATATTTCCACAACCCTTCAACGACAGGGATGTCCGACGTTCTTAATTTGAACATGTTCTGTTCGGAGAAAAATAAAGTATATCATGTGTAAAAATAATCCATACTTTAGTCGTCGCAGTCCGATCCGAATCACACAAATCCTATACCGTTTCCTCGATATTCGCACGCAGCGAGGCCGCCGTCTCAATTATTTCCAAGCTAAAAGAGAACTTGAAGGAATGAATTTTTTCATATCGACAGCTAGGAATTATCCCAGCAGTTTAGTACTCGTGGAGTGGGCATACAGCGTAAACACGAGCAGCACAGATGACCAGACAACTGTCGGGGCATCAGGAGATGATCGTCTGAACCGACTGTGTGCTTAAAGGGATGATGTAAACGTGTATCGTCGCTTGTCTCACATACGGACAATGGGACGACACGCTCCCGGGGATCGTAAGTGCATGCATTAAGGATCCACCTCGTATAGGATATTCTCATTCGAATAGGATGTATATACGTGTGTTGAACCGCGAGCATTAGTGCGTGCAGCGTGTTTTGAGGCCCTAGAAAGTAATTGAGTTGGCCACGCGACTCTTGAAGTGGCCCCCTGCTAACGCCCGATAAACTATCCGGACCTCCCATCCTTTGCTTCATTCTCTCTTTGCTCACTCGCTGTATCTGCGTTCCCAGTCGTACTTTCGCTTCTGGTAACCACCTGTTTCGAGTGGAATCACCCACTCTCGGCCACAGGAAATACTCGCTTACGCACCCGCGGACGAGAGAGTGCTGCGGGTCTCGCATAAAAACACGAGCGTGAAGTGTGGGAGAGAAAAAGAGATTGAGGGAGAGCGAGAGGAAAGACAGATGGATGTGCCATGCATCTTTTCGCTTTGAAACGAAAGCGTTCATGAAACGATTGACATACGGCCGACGAGCGATATAACTAACTCGCGGGGGTTGTTTACTCGTCCTATTCACGATGAGGGAGCATTTTTTGTATGTGTGTTTGCAGTTCTCCTTTATCACAATAAATAGCGAGTGCGATGGACCGCTGCAATAGGTTTGCTTGTTTAATCCTATGATATCGTGCTTTGAGTCAATTTATCGAATCAACTGGAGCATTTATTCAATGAAAGCAGTAGAAAAGCCCAGCGGAATCTGCCATCTTTTGTGCAAGATACACAATCATCTCCACATACATCGAAATAATGTCGAGAAATAATTGGAAAGCCCGTATTACAGTTTAAAGAATAAACATTGTGTGCGACAAAAATCAATGTTCCTTCGACTAACAAAAAATCTCTTATTATTCATGACAAAGTATTCTTTCATTCGGATGGTCCATTGAATTATTCTTTCGAACATTTCAGCAGGGTAAAAACTCATTTCTCCAAACGCACTCTAGGGTAAAGTTTTTTTTTTCAATTACAATTTTCACCAGATACATTTGCTCGAAGGGTTGTTGCCCAACTCCCCTAAACCGAGGCATGTGATGGCGATGTTACCGCATCGATTTCTCGGGAACGCAAGGTATCAAGAGAACAAGAAGCTCAGAGAGAGAGAGAGAAAGAGAGAGTAAGAGAAGAGAACCAAGCGCCATTTAGAGTCATCCACCGTGTCTCAATCTGGAGACACCCTTCGAGCCGTCGTCGAGCCATGACGCTTGGCATCTGTTCGGTCGCGGGAATACACACCCCAAACTGTTATACCTCTTGCTCTCGCGCGCTACCATCATATCCGAGTGTCACACCGCACGCGTTCGCTCGACGGTAACGAGGAATATCGAGAGGGAGAGGAGAGAGATGGTCTTCTCTCTTCGTGGATACAGTGGACGCGACATATCTGTATACGCGTATAAATGACTCTATACTATCTCAGGTACAACATTGCGGGTATATGTGATAGGCACTCTCTGCAAAATGCCAAGGGTCGTGTGCCAGCCGCCATCGCCTCAATATTGAGGGGACAGAAGACAGCGATTCTCCGAGTCGGTATACGCAACGCGACGTACACACTTGCTGGGACCCGAAAAGATCGCTTTCCGAACGATTTCATTCGTTAACTAGCCGGAAACGCTCATGAACCGATTTTTTCCGTCTCTCGCCTGTACAAATTTTATGCTATTCTCCGCTAAGTGATTTGACACGATCGAATTGGGCACGATTTTTCGGGATTTAGCTATATTGATTTTTCCTTCTATGACACACTAATAGGCGGAAAAACGTCCAAGTCATATTAATTATCGTACCAACATCGTTGCTACATTATTAATTCCATGCGTGTTCTTATATTCAAGTACGGATGAAAAAAACCACGATACAGGCAACGATCTTTTCTTTTCGAGCAGCAATGACTCACTATTTTTGTCTCCCTTCACCGGCAGAGTTAACAAACGCGGTTTCGATATTAAAAATTATTTCCATCAATAAACAATAAAAATCCATTCAGTTTTAAATCGTGATGATATTTTTAAGCTTGCAACGGAGGATTATTTTGTCTATAGTTTTGAAAAATATTGTACACCCGATGTACCGTTGCAGTGATCGAATTCACGAGTGTGAATTCGAAAATTCGGAAACGAAAATTATTGAGTGTTTCTTGCGTCAGATGATAGACGGTTGATGAAAGTCGATGCAGGGTCATGCACCTCGAAGAGCCATAGCATGGGATCATAAAATTTCCGTGATGAATACCGGAGTATCCATAAAATTGGAGACTTTGCGTAGGAAAATGTATTTTCCGAGAGACCGTCCATGAAACTCATGCGAGATGACTGCAGAGAGTTGGGCCGGATGCTGTCTTGGTACAGAAAAGAGAGACGAAGAACGAAAGGGCGGAGGAGGAGGATGGCAGATCGATGGCGATTTTTCACTCACTTAGCTAGGCGCGCATCAATATGCATTAAGCTGATCGGTTCTCCCTATTGGGTTCCTCTCGTGCTGGCAAAGAGAAAAGTGCGCTGGGGTAAGTAGAACAAGGAATAAAAGAGAGACGAGCGAGAAGCCGCTGGTTCGTGGCTATATTGAAGAAAAAACGATGGAGAGAGAGAGAGAGAGAGAGAGAGAGAGAGAGAGAGAGAGAGAAAAGGAAGAAGAAACGACGAAGAAAGAGAAAAGAACAAAAAAGCCTTTATGGTATACAGACACCTTTTTTCAATTTCTCTTCCGTCGATGGGTCCAGATTCGGTGGAGATTTCACGAATGTTAAAAACATCCGCGTGTACCGTGCGTATGAATTTGCGCGTGTATTCATTCATGCTTGTATAGAGCACGGATCGTACGTATTAAGCACATAAGCCGGAATAAAAGTGCCGCGACTCTCTTGCGGCTGTTAAGATATTCTTCGAAAATAAGGATACCCGTATCGTGAGGTAATTCTGAGCGGGAAATAACCGTAAGGAAATCGTAGATATGGAGCTCGGTCGGTTTTCTCGTACTCGCAACATCGCTAAGATTCTCCTGGGGCTTCTACGAGGCTCCCGGGTGTCCTTGGGAATCTGCTAAGGATGCATCTACGGAACAGAGGCAGATGCGGAAAGAAGGCGAGTTTTCGCAAAGGACGCGGAGAAAAGTGCGAACCACCAACGACCACCGACTACCACACACTTTTTCGTTCCGCCATTAACGTTCGCATATTCAACGGTACGGCAACGTAAAAAATCTGACTCCATCTTGTCCCCGGAGATTCAAGGAGGGTAATTTTTTCTTTGCTGTGGAATACCGGTGACGTTAATCGTAATCAATGCAAGAGCGTTAACGGGGTATATATATTTATAATTTTTTATCGAACATTCGTCAGTGCTAAAGCCTACAAAGTGACAGAAATGGGAAAAGAAGCGTCATGAGCGGTCGAAAGTTGTGAAATGATCGGGTGGTACTTCTGTGCCGCGATAGACAAAAATGGCACTTGTTCGTACAGCATCAGACTCGAACAAAACCTACGCATTTTTGTGTGATGTGAGCCCCGGCGAAAAATTCAAACGACCAATCATCGAAACCCAATGGATCGTAACGTATAGAGGAATTTCTCTCCACCCCCTTCTTCGTCTTCCCTCGGCATAACTTTTCCATTAGCGATGTCGAATTGACCGAAATATCGGATAATATCCGATATACCTTCGAATATATGTATTCTTCGGGAAGATTCAAGAGATCAATTCAGTGGGCAGGAATTGTCATCCTCCTCGCTGTCAAGTATTATAAAAATGATTTTTACGAGTACAGCCAAACCGGCGTACATAAATATACGTACACCATGAACCAATTGCAGTCTCGTACCCGTAGTGTTTACTCGGCAAATGGAGGAGCAGCAAGCTGATTTTTTTGTCATTCGCCTAATTGGCAGAATTTACGAGAACATTCTACCGCCATCTTATACACTGCGTTGCAGCGGGTCCACTGTTTAATGGACTCACCGGAACTGTTCAGAATTTCTAAATTTCATGGAGAGAAGGAGAGAGGAAACGCTCGAAAAAAAGAGGTCGAAAAAGAAGAAGTCACCGAGACGCAGGAAAGACCAAAGAACACACACTTATCGTCGGCTACGTGCATCGGTGTATGGGTCAGTGGACAGACGCTCGAGTCTGCGTAGCATGTGTACTTATAACGCGATAAATTATACGTCGGAGGATCGTCGAGGCCCATCAAAACCACAGACGAGCAAGAAATGACGAGGATGGACCACTCGTTCGCATTCGTCATCCATCGGCTTCCTCTTTCAGTGGCATTTGTCAGTGGCAAAAAATACAAAGTTATATAATGGACTCAATGAACCGCGATGTCAATTGGTTCATAAATTTGTTTCCGCGATACATCGGCGAACTGAATGAATGTAGAGATCATCACAATTGGCAGTTTCCTAGCAGGTATAATGTAACGTTTGTTCAATACGTGTACACATTGTACAAGTGGATAAATAATTTATATTCGTATTCGATATAAACAATGTGAAAATGTACACGCACGAATGCTTCGTACATGGTTCCAACTCCATATTGACCCAATTTCGAGATTGCCGAAACCGAAAATAATTAGTAAATCAAATACAGGGTTATTTATTCGTCGATTTCCCGCTTCGTCGATTCACCGCGGTGCCTTTTCATTCTCGTCTTCTCTTCATCTGTATATTCCATACGGAATTGTCTCTTTCTCGCTCTGGCATGAAGAGCTGGCGCTTTCACCCTCTTTCACAAACACCAGCAGAGAAAAAAAAGGGGGAGGGAGAGAGTTTCGGCTGCTGGTACAGTGTATACTGCGTTGCTGCAGGCAGAGATCGGGTCCATTTATTTTTGGGGCACGTCAAGAAAGAAGGGTGTGACACCCCATCGAGAGGGCCCCATATGCTTCGCACAAGAGAGCACCGCGAGGGTGGAAGTACGAAGGGTGGCACGAGTGTGTTTTGATTTGCCTAATAGACGCGTCAGGAAATACTGCAAACGTACATGTCAACCATAAGTCTTTCCTTTAAACCTTAATAATTATTATCTTGGAATACAATCAATACGATAAATGTTTCAAGGTTTCGCAGACGATGCTCATGCAGACGAGTTTTCTAACAATCATGAATTTCAAGAAAAAAAATCAAATTCGGCATTTCGCGTTCTTCGATTCTTCGCATTTGGACAATAACACATGTTATGAGTGAATTTTTACAAGTTTTTTGGGTGCGAAAAGAACCTCGACGGTGCTTGTGATTTGTAGAATAATTTATAAAACTATTTCGTTGAAAAATTCGGTGGATTTGAAAGGATTAATTATCGTCTTTTTTAAATGTATCTGAATACAATATATATATGTTTCTGTCCGATTGCACAAAAATATTCATTTGGACAAGGAAATTAACACGAGAATGGGGGAAAAAGATTGTTTGTTGCGCACGAAAAAAAGCGTTCGGTCATTATACGTTGATAAGAATAGGGAATTCCTCATCGATCTGTGTCATCCGACAATTGGGCTTCTCGCGCGTACGTCATTACACATCGCCCCTATCTTGGTCGATCGTATGGACGATTTTCATCGTAAACGAACAGGGAGCCCAAATATAATAGGGTCTCGAATATAAGAGTGTCGTAATACGAAAACCTGACGTTACATCGAATAACATTGGCACACATGCTCGATACGTGTAAACATATACAGGTCATTCTATTCGAACTCAAAAAATGTTACACTCAATAAATGGAGTTAAACTGCAACCAAAAATTCTCAACTTTGTTTTTCGTAATTTTGTGTTGTAAACCCCGACATTGTGAAAATTCTGCACTACGAAAAACAACCATAGAAAGAAAAATTCACACGATGGAAGACTGTATGAATAGACATGGAATGCCCCATATAAATTACCCGCACGGAGATACCACTCGACTATTACTCTACGCTTAAAATTGACCATACTCTTTCTTGATTAGCCTGCGTGACCGAAAGAACATGTCCGCAACATGCTTTTAACGTTATCATCACTTGTTATTCAGCGATATGACATCAGCCTGAGTGTATCCCTAATTACTGCACTATATATTATTGCAATTACTCAACTTGAGATATTTAATTGATTTTTCTTTCATTTATCGCGTTTTTGTCTCATCAGTTCTCGTTTTCAATGAATAACGTAAACAGTGTATTGTCGAATGTTCGAATTTCAATAAATCAAACAGGTCTCTCGACACTCGACAGGAAAAATTACAGATAAAATGATCTCCGTCACGCAGCATCCAAACTACCATGGCTTTTTTCTCCATGTCTCTCGCACATCGTTGTCGCTAAACGATTTCGATATTCCACCATTAAAATCCTACAGACCGTTGTCGAATGGAAACCAAAAAATCCCTTGTACAGTTTGCAAATAACGTCATCGCAATTGTCGAGCCTGCGATTCTCCGGAGATGGCATGATTGCAAAATCCTTTCAAACGGCTCTTCCGGACAAGAACCATCGCCGGAGTGAATTCGCGCGGCATCGCGTAAATTCGCAACATGCAACACTGCGCTATCAAACGGTATTGAAACGAACAACGATCGAGCAGGAATAGTAGCAGCGCGTAGCCTTAAGGGAACGTCGTGTATATGCGCCCTCGCTAAATTTGCATCAATTAACGCCACAAGCGCGACTGATTGACAATCCGCGCTTCATTGTGACGTCAGTCATAACGTTGCAAGCCTGACGCTGTGTCGCCATCGTCAATCGCTCGCACCAGCTTGCATTTGCAATCAATCGATTTGACGATTGATTGTTGTTCGAACGTGAATTCTCTCGTTTCTCCATCAAAAAAAAAAGCAAAATCTAAACGATTCGCGACGGTGGAACCACCAATGTCGTTCATATTCAACGGGCGGACTTTGGAACTTTGTGAAAAACGATCATCGGGGAAAAAAGCTTACCCCCTGCAGCTAACATCGTGAAACGTTATTGACATTTTGTTGCATCGAAATTTAAACATCTACGGTGTTAATTGTCGATAATACGCGACGTATAAATAAATCGTGAAAAGAAATGGACAAAAAACAAGAGGCGAATCGTTTTGACAGTAAAGAGACTCGGAGAGGAAAACGAGAGAAGAGTGCAGAAACGTTTCGATGTGCCATGATAGCGGAGGCTGGATATCACCACGTGGAAAGGGTAGCACAGTAGTGCAGAGGCTATGATCGATGCTGAAATTTCAGAGTTGATCGATGCAGGACGAAACAAAGTTAACCAATCACGGGTGGTGGATCGAAACGTTCTACCTTTTATTGGCTTCGTCATTGCAGCCTCGTCACGTTTAACGGTCGTCAGTCCTCTCTCTCTCTCCCTTTTTTCCATCTTTTCTTCCATCGTCGTTTTCCACGACATCACAATTTTTCCAATCAACGGCTCCAACTTTCGACATCGCTATCGACGAGTACGCAGCTTCTTCATTAAAAATAATCGATCGAAACCTTGTAAACGTCAATGTCCAATGACAACCACATCGAATCCATCCAAGAGTATAAAATAATCGATGGAATTAACATCAAAAGATATTACCACCTTACTTCGCGGTGAAAAAAAGCTTCGACTCGAATGAATTTTGTCAGATTTCTCTGATCCTTCCGACGAATATGGCAAATCGACAATTATCAATTATACGTGTGATACTGAACGTACACAGTAAATTTTCATGAACGTTCGATTGTGGGACGAGTATGAGAGCGTTTTGAAGATGGAATTTTTGCTGTATAGAAACTCTGAACGAACGAGCATATGAAGCCTTTGCCCGTTCATATTTTTTCCATATACGGCGTTTATAGGGGGACTACAGTGGAAAGAAAAAAATGGCACGATCATAGTTCGGAGGGACAGAAAAGAATCGCAAGTTCTCTTTTGTTTCTTCCCGTTGGATCGTTTCGTACCGCGGCATGCATATTTTTCACTCCTCTTTTTTTTTTACCTCAGGTGGCCCGCGACGCTTTTTCGTCGGGTTTGCGCTGTACTTTCCGATATGGTCGAGTGAGCATGTCACAATCGACGTGAGCCGCCTCAATCAAAAAGTGGCATTGATACTCTCCCTATACCAGGGCCAAAAGAGTCCGCCATTCCCCATTGTGGTTTTGTCGGAGACCGAAAATCTATTAGCTTCTCGATCATATTTCTCGTTTGGCCGGATAGTACATAAAAGAATTCATATATATATATATATACATACTATATATATGTACAGCAGCGTTGATTCCGTGTGTATTGTCGTATCGCGAAAATATCGGGTGAAAAATTGAACACTTTGAAAAAATAGCACATACGGATATTAATAAAAGAAATTCAGAACCGAATATTTGTTGCTCATAATCGTTCCGTGGAAAGCATAATTAGTCTGGTCCGTATTTTAAGGATCCGCAATTTAAGGTGGTTGTCTCGCGCGATTGTCACGGTAAAAGAATTGTTTCTTGAGAATTTCATTCGTTATTCAAGGGCAGTTTTGCACCTGTATAAACGGTAGGAAGAAGCTGCATCTTTGGAGTCTTGAAATTTGAGAAAATGCAAAAGTGGATGCAGATTCGGTCTCTGATGAGATCCGGCAATGGCAGGGTCTAGTGGTCCAGCGGTAGCTCAAAGTATACAGTGATACATCTACGTCAAGGTCTACACATGTCGCAGTATTATATACGGCGTACAGTACGAGAGCAAACACTGTAGAGAAGAGCATCATCGACGTACGAGTGCTATCGCGATAAGCAATAGGCGGTACAGCAATACCATGATCGACCTCGGCACAGGAAGCGTGTCTCCGAAATGAAGCCAGAGGGGATTGTTCGACGTGACACGCGACCGAAGAAGCTTCTCCTCTCAGCAACTCTCCTGTGATCCGCCCACCTTCAACCCTGATGCAATTCCATGCAAAATCGATGCCCGAGTGAAAAAAAAACCATTCCGGAGATTTCATTTTATTTCAATAATTCATTTCTTCTTGATCAAACGTTTCGAGAGACCACATTGCGTTTTTTTGTCGTCTGATTTTACACCTCGCCGATATTTTAAAGTTTTCATCCGCGATTACACACAAAAGTTGGTCTTTTTTATTCTTGCCGATTTTTCTTTCGTCTTGAACCCTTACAGTTATTGGGTGGACCAGTAATGTTCTTCGATTTCGAAATGAACACGAAGAGCTGTCCGACGTTTGTTTTTAGTTCACAATTCGATTTGATAGGCTTTCAGGCTTAAGGTGGAATACCCGCCATGCGATTATTCTCGTGTATGCCAAGGCACGCAGTCGCATCGTGTGTATACACCACGCAGTAGGATAGATCGGTGTCGCTATCCGCCTTCGCGCAACATCCACAATTACACCCCTGCTGACGTTACGTACATTTAGGTGCGTGTCCCATTCCCACTCTTTCTCTCTCACCCTCTTTTCTGCAGTTTTCATTCTCATTTCCGTGATTAATTTTTCTATCGCTCGGAACGATCGGTATATAATCGAATGGGAATCCGTACGGATCGGATGTTTGTACGCGCGGTCACGAATGAAGGGTTCCGTCCCGTCTCGTATTCCCCCATTCATTTTCCATCGTTGTAAAAAAAAAATAATGAGCACGTTCACGTCGAGAAAAGAGATTTTTCGAAAATATTCGAAATACACCATAATTCCCGGATAAAATCGATTCTCGATTTACAACGATAGTGGGAACGCAGTACCGAAAATAGCGAGTTATGAATTTGAGGAACGAAGGGATAAAACGATTCATCTCTGAATGCAAATTGTTGGCTATTCTTCTTTTTGGAAATACCCGAAGCGAATGCAGACACGCACACACCTGACGTACACGAATTGAATAAGACGAGGTTGAGCATCTCTGCGGGCAAGATGTCCTCCTGAAGACTATCTCGGCAGGGTTGTCCCGTGGGAAACGCTCTTCCTTCGTAACGTTCCTCCTATCTCAGGACGCTCTATAGCCTATTCAGATATCAGGCTCACTCTCCACGCTGTATGTATATTTATATGTATATGTATAAACATACGTGTGTGTGTATATATATTGTGCTCGTGAAGGCGCTAGACGAGGACCACATGGAGAACGTTGCAGAGTGAGAACGACAGGAAAATACGATGGGAGAACGGAGGAAAAGCATCGTGTCTGCGTTTCCGCGACGACGATCCGGTCCTCTTTGTGGACTCTAAGATGAGTGTATACGCGAAACAAGTTGCTGGGAATACTCTCTTATTCCATACTATATTCTATATATAAGCGAAGAGTTCGAGACTCCAGCCGGTCTCTATAGAAACAACTGCCTGGTCCACTTTCCCGAAATCAAATAGAAAATATGTATTCTGCAAAAACGCTCCACGATTTTTTTTTGCATTGCGATGCACCAACTGGAAACTCCATTTTTCATCGACCCACACGGCCATGCAAAAGGGGGGAGAAAAATTAAGGACGATAAATAAATCAAGAGGACTCACCGATCGATGATAACAGGATCGCTTGGCGTTTCGTTTCGATTTCCGCAGCTCTTCTTATCACAGCATCGACTGCAAAATAATGAGGATGTTTGTAGCTTTACATTTTATTCTTCATATGGAACATCGTGCTTTGCGTCGTGAAGATTATTAAAAATCGTACGATTTCCGCCCGGGCAAAATCAATTATTTAAATGCCAGACACTGATAAGCTCGGGATTTCCGGAATCTATATTGGGCCTACTGAATGAATAATTTTCTTTTGGGGGGTAGAAATCGAACGTAAATTCAAAGTCGAATCTTTGCAAAAAAGTTGGCGATGAATTAATCGACGCTGATATACGGTTGATCTCTTATGTTCGTTTTCAATTTCGAAATAAACGCTTGCAAACTTTGCTGAGAGGTTCAGTAGTGACGGCAGAGATCAACCGCGTAATCGTAGGGCGCGCATATCGCAGAGTAAAAGCAGAAGAAAACGTAAGAAGATGAGTACGGACGCGCTACGTTTGGGCGGTTGTAAAAGAAAACGTCAAAAGTTTCGAGTCACAGAACGAAAAAAAAAGTTCATACCGCCACCCCATACGAGTGGAGGATTGCCCTTGGGAATTTTGGGAGAGGGTAGTTGGGGGTCCCATGGGCCAGTGAGTCAGCTATATAGCTGCTACTATCAACCACCCCCTTTCTCGTATGAACCGCGAGAGTATGCAGCACACCCCTCGTATGCCTCGTTACGTTTATGGTTTACTACCGCAAAGGGTGGAACGACGTGTGATGCAGTACGAATCTACGCATAGGCATGCCTTGTACACATTCTGGAGAAACTGTAAAATCCCCTCTTTTATCGGCATCCGTATTCCAGTTTATCGTAAAATCATTTCAAAGTCATTTAAGCCAGGAATATGATTGACCTCAAAAATAAGATGCGCTGCTGCATTTTATTTAATAAAAAATTATTTTCATGGAAACTCGCGTAAAAACTCGCCAGTGGCTTCAAGATAATAAATTGACTCACCTGCACATAACTTCGTGGGTCAAGAGCACTCGGCACATTTCCGGATTCTTGTCCTGTCCCTCGTACATAATCGCCTGTAAAACAAACGTAAAAATTAATTTTTCCGCAACATTGAAGGTAAATTTCCGCTGATTCTCATCGCGGTACTCGAAAAATAATCGTGTACCATTTTGAGAAAATAGAAGTTGAGAAAATAAAAAAAAACCCGCATCGCTATAATTAATATCAAAAACAGTGTTTTTTTTCATATAATTATCGTGATGCGGGTGTATTCACCCTTTAGATATACGATATTAAAATTGAACTGCCTGAGAGATACACGAAAGTTTCGAAATTATGACGAAAACATTTTTCCGCAAATGTTCTTATTGAGAAAAACAATTTTGAGGTTCGGTCGAAGATGCTGATGGGCGGAGCGGGGATCCACGTGGAAAATCGCAATTTTGTTGCGGCCGTTGAAAACGGACAATGCGGGTTGAAAGTGTCGGTCCGTGAACGCGTATAGTTCGGGGGAGGTATGAGAAGGGAAGCGCGCACGGCGAAACATACCCCTATAGACCATGGGGCTAAAGCCGTGGGCGGCGCAAGCAAATCCGTTAAGCCTCCTTCACGACCTCCCGATTGATTTTTATTTAATGACAACACGTCGTACATTCGGTGTATCCATGTATTTATGTATGAGCCGTATAGCCCCGTCGAGACTAGCCGAGGATTACCATGGGAATAATAGCTGTACAATGTACGGGACAAAACGAACGATTACATTTTTGTTCTGCCTTTGATGTATGCCGGAAGAGCGAAAGAAAATACCGCACGAGCGTGCGAGAACGACTGTTTCCAATACGAGAGACTCGATAAAAGCATGAAGAGATAAAAATAAAGACGAGCTACAGAAACGTCGTATGGATTCTCTTTTATCTCTCCAGCCATTAAGGTGACGAATCGCGTGACACGAAGCCATAAACGTACACCGTGTATATCTATAAACGTGTCGAGAACGGTTAACCCCGAGCACTTACTTTCGATTGACTCCTGTGTATTCCCGCATCCTTGCCACGAGGAATCATTAGAGATAATTTTATTCCGGAAACAATTGAGAACAATTATTCGTAACGATTTTTAATATCGATCACGATCTGTGTCATTCGCAATATTTTATTCGCGTTGTTGAACGTAGTTTAGGAGAAAAGGTTATGCTGCATGCTATTGCTGCACGAGGAAACCGGAAACACGATTTTCAAATGGTCCAGGTATTTATTTTTATCGGCACTATCGTTGATCGAGCGTAATTTTATGCTCTCTTTGTAGGTAATTAAAAAAAGCATGAAAGTAAAATTTTGGATTCGTCAGCTGACAATTCCGTAATAACGATGAAGTTTTCATTACGATAGAGTCAAACTTTGAATGAATATATCGATGCAGGGTTTTTAAATTCTACGATGTGTATATCAATTAAATCAAAATGCAATGGAGAAAGGATTTATCTTAAATTGAAAGCAATTTCTTCATCCCTCGATCTACGTACGTGTACAGTAAAATATTAGAAATGATTTCAACTTTCCTTCCTTAACCACAGGAAGCAAGGCAAATTTCATGCAAAATTAACAAAGAAACCGATGCAGGGAAAGGTGAATAATCAAAGGGACAATGAAAAGGTGCGAACATTCGCGAAAGGCGGGATGAGAAGATCGTGACGAAATTCTGAGATTTCGAACGGCCAGGGCGATGGGACCTTTGGCCGCGAAATGAGTGTAAAGTGTGTACACTAGGATGGTCTTGAAACGCCACGGGCCATAGCGCCAGCCGCGATTCTCCACCGAGAGATGTTCTCTCGCATGAAATATTTATGTACTCCGAAGTAACTGAATATTGCAGCACAAACGAACCATTACTCGGTTATATCCTATCTCAAAACCCGGCATATGATGGTGGTAGGTAAATCAAGGCGCGAAAGAGGGATGAAAAGTTAAGGGTGTTAAACATACAAAAGTCGAAGAGAGACACGAACGGGAGAGGGAGAGAGGAAAGTACGAAGGGAGCGAAAGACGAGATTAACAAAGTTGAAGGAACAAAATGTCGAGTTGAAAACATGGACCTACTACTTTCTCTATACGCGTCCCAAACCTCATTTGACGTCCGATCGGAGTACGGAAAATTCAGGTAAATTAATTTGTAGCTCGAGTAAATACCAAACAAAATACTGGCGTTGGTTATTACACGTATGCACGCGGTCGCGATAAATGAAAATTTGATCGTCGTTTCAACGAACCATCAAGTTTAGTACGATTAGTAACCACGCGATTAATATCGCTTTTTCAGATTGTTCTTTGAGCCCGCGCGAGAGCGCTTCGTGATTGCCGCGTTGTCTTTGTAATTAAATTGCCGATTTAATCGCTGCACGACCTGGTTCACTCCGGCGAACGCAAAGTTTTAATCAAAGGTGTCGTCGACAACGGGAGTGAGTTTGATGCTAGGAAACTCGCTGGGTCGGAAGCGGAAATAAAAATGATAAATATACCTGATTATTATCTCATTTTTTGTACACGTTGAAAATGAATAAAGATACAACGATATCCGATCTTCAATATGCTCAACAAACGTATGGTTGCAGAGTGACAAAGGTATTAAATATTCTGGAAAGCGTTTTCACAATCGCTCGTTACCGAATTGTGCGCCTACTGAATGAGTTATATCCACTGAATTTGTTTGCGAGGCCCAGAGCTTGCGTTCGGTTAAACATTTTAAGGGATGAAACGTGTGGGAGTGGAATAATATCTGTTTCTTTCAAATGTAAATTATTAAGAAAATTACGTGAATTTGTCAGCCTGCGGTAATCACCTCTTAAATACAGAAGTGTGTAGCAAACGTCGAAAGCACTTGATTACGTAATTAAGCGCTTGAGAAATACTCCGACATGCTACTTTTATTTGTCGAGTGTCTACATTGTCGGTGAACATCGAATAGTTCGCCGCTTCATTTTGCTCGGCAGTTCGTTTTTTTATTCGCGTTTAATTACACTTTGAGTCTGTTTGCTTTCATGCATAAATAGCATTGTTTAATCGTGTTCTAAGGAGTCGACTGTACTTCTCGCTGCAGCAATTAAGGAGGTTCACGCGAATCTAATGGCAACCGAAAATTCCGAGCTTGTGGCTTGGAACTTTATGCTGTTATTGAAAAATACTTCATACAGTTACCTTCGATTTTTCCAAATTTCACTATCACAAAACTAATGCACGAAAATAGCACAAAAAAATAAAAGTAAATATTTTTTAATCACTAATGGTGATCAACGCTATAAACGATTTTAATATGTGAATATTTAAAATGGGTTTAGTGTTTCGAGTTCCCGATAATCATGAAATAATTTAAACGTATATGGTACACATAATGAATAACGAAAGTAATTCATCTGTCATTTTTTTTTTGGCGATAGAAAGGGTACAAAGTTTTATTGTTTCGTTGTATTCAGAATTACGGGCAAACCTCCTTACAGATTTACGCAGATGATATCTCACACCGCGACTTTGTAGAACTCTAAAAAAAAAGAAGCTCGCTATTTCTGTGAAATGTCAAGCTTGAAACATTCGTTCCGTCATGGACCAAAATTTTAAACAAGATTGTTCGCAATATTCTTTCCCGGATTCAGCATAAATCAGCAAGAACGAAAGACATACTCTTGAATTTGTCACAGAATTGCATAAAAATGTGCGTATTGACCTGGGGATGTTTCGTTAAGGTGAATTTTTGTATCGCATGCAATACTCAAAGATACCGCGAGACGGTGATGTCGTTGTCGGTCTCGGAGGAGTTGCCAGGGACGTCGAGGGTCTCCGTCGAGGGTCTCGGGTAAGCACACGTTGTGCCATCGTCGTTGTCGTTTTCAACGACGACGATGACGACGGTGCCTGAGTTCGGGGATACACACAGGAGGGGTACGAGAGAAACGAACGTCCTGAGGGTGCGACCAGTCAGCACCGGCCCCACGGGGGCCTTCCTTCGTTTTCTCAGAGTCCCACAAGGAGATCTCACATACTTTTGATAGTATTATCCTTAACCCCCTCCGCCTCCCCAATTCCCACGGGAATTACCCGCGAAGGACTAATAAAGACCGGACTCGAGCCGGTCCCGAGAGTCATTGCACACTTTATTTTTACACCTAACTTGGCCCGTAACAGGACTCGATATGTTAAAAATTAAAGAAAGAATCAAAACTTCATTAAAAAAAAGACCGAAATTTAAATACTTCCTGCAAGATCAAGGGCAATTCGATTTCGTTTTATTCGTTAGCTTTCTGACGTTTATATCCATCGAATAACAGATCGAAGAGATTTTTTCTGGCTGATGATGGGACTAAAAAAAAAGTCTTTAGCGATAAAAACGAGTTATCGTTATCTTGACGTATATTCACGGATACACTATCTGTGTACACGTATCGTGTTTGAAACGCCGCTACTTTACTTCATAATACACTTTCGCATTGCATATGGGGAATGAAGAATAAGTCTTCTCGATCTGTGAGAGAGTTCAACGGGATGGCAGCTTTTCCTCAGCGTCGAGACAAGGCCGAAGATCAATTCCAAGATAGTCATTCAAATCTCCATTAATGATTTCCATCCCGAATCGATTCTCAAAGTCCCCTGGGAGAATCGGGCTTCCTTGTATCTGCTCACAGATGTGAGGGATATTTTGATCATAGTGGAGGCGAGAGGTATTTTCCGCGAGGGTGGCAGATACACGCCGCTGAACAACACGCGCGCACACGCAACTTGTGTTACCCTGGTCGCATCCATCCCCCCGTAAAACTACGCTTCCCGCCCTTCCGTGCGTACACGCTTCTCCCTTCGCGTATACTAAAAGGACAGCTCTTTTTTCTCCTCTCGGCTCTTATCTATCGGAGGGGGGATTATACTATCTCAAGCTTATTATTTCCTTGATCCACGGTTAAATACTCATATTTCAGCATTAAGGGACGAGACCCCAAAGAAAAATGCATGTTGCTCTTCTATCTAGCTATTTACATACACACACACGCATATATTTATATATATATATGTATTATTCACACACCCATAGATGAACGATTCGACTTGGTGTTCCAACACCGGCAAGAAAATTTTTACCGCTCGTTATTGAGGGGACAACTATCGTGGGCGAATCTGAGCGTTGATGCGTGTCCCGAAAGCTCGAGTAATAATGACGGAATAAAACCTACCGTTTTTTTTCGTCCGCCGCAAAAAATAGTCTTGTTTCTCGAGTATGTTATGAAATTTTGCCGAAACTTTCGGATAATTCGGCTGCGCGATGACAGTCCTTAATATTTCCCGATATAATTCTGCTTAGCTCGGCCATGTTTTACTCGAAGCGGGGGAGGAAAAACCCTCCTCATTTACTCCGGTCACGCGCTCCCTCCGTCTCGAAACAGAACGTAGGAGCTTGTAACAAGGTTCAACAATTAGATGCAATTTCCTGTTGTTCATTCATTTGGAATAACGACGTCGTATAGCTATGTACATCGCGAGCGAAAGTCTCCGGTAAGTGCGGGCGAAAAAGACGGACGTACTCCGTCTTCCTTCCTCCGCGATACTTTGCTGAACTGTTTCGTATACATTGGGCAACAACTTTATTCCTAGAGCCGCGAACGAGGTAGATAAATGTTCGCCCTGCCGGAACTAATTAGCATTTAGCATTTTTAATTCTACAGAAAAGCCAGCCGGATATTTCAAGCCCTTTTTATCTCTACACTCTCAGGAGGTTCGGCGAGTGTCGGTGCGCCAGTCGCCATTATATTGTTATATAATACAACGTCGAAACCGGAAGTTTTTCGCGTTCCTCATCCCTCTCTCCCACTCTGATTCTCCTCTCTTTTTCCAGCTTTCCCACACGCGGACGGGAAGGCTCTTTCCGCGGCATCAAATCGTATATTTGTAGTTGCCCGGCAACTTATCCGGAAATTCAACGGCTTGTTAATACACGCGTTAGTACGTCTCTCCCGGTAACGTATGGTTGTTATAAATCTGTATGCTTCTATGTATAGATAGGTATTCGCGCGTATAGAGAAAAAAGTTCATCTTTCGTTGCGGCGAGAGCACGAGAGAGCGCGAGAATCGTGGCAGGGAGGATAAAGCGGAGCAAGGATCGCGAAAGTTTCGATTCTTCCAACGAGAGCAGACGATGCCGCCAATTATAAGAGATTTACAGCCTATCCTTGCTTCCACGAGCGAATCCTTCGACCTCATCGTCGCCGCAGCGGGAAAGCCGAACAAGTCCGGCAATTTCTCACTCTCTCGGTATTAAAAATGTATCTTCGATCTCATTTATAGACATCGATAGGCTTCTCCTACATCACAGGCTTGATGACGAACGTCACACGTGTTTTGATGAATTTTCACACATTTCAGCATTGCGAGATGCTGCAGTTTCGAAATTACACTCGAGTGAAGTGTATATTATAAAAAAAAATTTTTTTAAATCGCATTCGTCAGATATAAATGATCGTTTTGATTATTCGAGTCGATGTATGGAATAGCATTCGCGTGTGGCAAAATATCGATCGTGTCGATCAGTGCACGTATCGATTGGATTACATTGAATGTTGTTACCGGTTAATTCTGTGTAATACGATAATGGAAACACCGCGAAAAAAAAGGGAGAAACTACCGGACTCTGATGGTGCAAGGCCACAGTGGCTTAGTAATTTAATCAGCTAAAACTAACATCCGTAGCTGTTTCTCAGCGACGAACCCCTCTCTGGCATACATGGCGGAGCAGTTTTGCTCCTCTTGCCCTACATAATACATAGACATATACGATACAACGCAAACCTACAACGATATACGACTCCCGCGTGGAAGATGATTTAATCTGCTAAAACGTCGCGAGACCGAGCTTTCGCTTACCTACAGGCACTCGGAGCGATATCTTCCGGTTCGTATATAGTTGAGTACCGGGACACAAAATAATTTAAGAAAGTAGATACGCCTTTGCGATTCGAATACGCGACGACGACGGCGACGGAAAGATATCCTCGTCTATATACTTCTACATGTACATATTTTCTGTACTCGTGTATATAATACCCGTGATTTGCCTTCGATATCACGAACGACACGTGCAAAGTGATCTTGGATCACTTCCCGGAGGGTAGAGCTTAAAAAAAATATGAAACTTCTTGAATTTCTCGATATACAAAAAATCAATCTGTCCAAAAGTACGAATAAACAGTTTTGCCGTAAATGAACTTTTGCCTCGGATCTTTTTTCGTGAAATGAAAAATTGATTATTAATCCACAGGCGCCATGATGAAAAATGTTCGAAAGAGGCGAGAGTTCGCTCCGGATACGACGTGTTTGGGATTTTAGGTACAAACTTCGATATGAATGAGCGCGCCATTGGCAATCCACCGATCTCTCGGTGTTAGACGACCACGTACACCCCCTTCAATGTCTTCATACGTTTGAAGGGCTGAAACTCTTATCTGGCTTCGTAATCTGTCAACGTATGTTTGCGTTACTCGCCAAAGTTATGATCCTCTTTTCGACGAAAGTGTATAAGTGTGTTCGTTTGTGAGCCCACTATCGACGTACGGAGATCTGAGCTATGAAAAGCGTCGGTGTCGTGCTAGAATGACGGACGGAGGGTTTTAGAAGCGCTTCCCAACGGCCGCGAAGGCTGTATATATAACACGTGGTTGACGATGAGAGTCAGGGTGCTGTATATTTGTATGTAGACGGAAACACTGTGGGGATCTCTTGAAGCCACGTGGCTCAGATAACGGGATGGGACAGCCACGACGCGAATGTTGCCTCAGCTTTAAGCAGGGGCTAACCGGGCTCTCGGAAATCAACCCCCCGGAAAATTAAATGCTTGTAACGTGTACGATAACGCTATAGCGCGCGAATCCTTTCTTTTTTAGTCGAACTCATATCGTCCTCTTTGTTGTGAAACATCCACGTGAATTTATGCTTTTTCATAAATTTCAATGATTCACGAAGCACGAATTTTATTTGGATGAGCAGAATTGAATCTACGCACCGAGCATCCGCGAAAATCTTGTCGAAATTCGATTCATGATTTTCTATTAAAATACAACAAAAAAAAATGTTGGAAAACAGCACGATAAAACGTGTTGAATTTGAAATTTATAGGACATTTAAATCGTGGATCACGCGATAAATAGGTGCAGAGAGTGTTGAAACAATGAAAAAAATGCTATTGCACAAGTGCACAAGTGCAATTGATTCTATCGTACTAAAAAATCTTTATAGCCGCTCGAATTTGGTTACAGTTCGCGGGTCCTCGAGTTTTCGGATATTGCGAGAAAGATAATTTATTTCGAAAGGAGAATGCTCGTATAATCGACGCACGACTATTTTTACCTGTTTGGTTGACGAGTCGATGAGCCTCACGAAGATATCCTGCTCTTGTCTGAGACCTGAAAAATAAAACAATTTTTTTTGTTATTCCTCGTTAAATGCAAATATTCGAAATTGGCGCGTTTGGTGCTTCAAAAATGTTGGAACGAATTTCCGACGAGGCAAAACGTGGATGAGGAAAAAAGGATATATTAAACAGTGCTTTCGATCGGAAAGTACGAGGCTTGCGGATTGGCCAGCAGCCATCAATCCTCGCGTGTTTTCTTCCCTCATGGGAGGCATGCACAATCTCTGTTATTCTCTCGTCGTGGTGCTTTTGCCCCGTGAAGCTTCCGTAGCTTCGATCTTGTAGCTTTATTACACACGTATATACATCGATCGCTGGGTGAAGGCAAGAGTAAGGTCTCGATCAGACAGGTAAGAGAGTATCGTTACAATAACCTGCCTGGGCCCCTTTAACATGGCCGAAAAATCCCGCGGGAGAAAAACGAGCCCTCCTCTCCTTTGCTTCCCTTCGTTCTTCAACCCTCGCACGCTGCAACGTAACAGCAAGAGCACCGAGCCATATACTCCTCTCCAGTTTTATCTTATTTCTTAGAGCATGAACTCCCAAGCGCTTACGGTTTATGGCCACTTTGGTGCTTTTTTTTCTCCATACTTGCACACGATAACTAAGGTATCCGCGTGTACATCACACCCTGCCGTATGAAACGTTCAACTGCGATTTACATATTCAGCGACTTTTTCCAAAAAATTGTCGAAACACGGCCATTTTACTGTTTACTTTCTCACAAACTCTCGTTTGCACGTATTCTATGATTTATAATTACATTCGTTGCAACGGGATACATCGCAAGCCGGAAACCGCGATCATTGAAATCTTATCGATCGCTGTGATGGAGAAAAAGAAGAAAGTCGACACAAAGTAGTTCGAAAAAGTTCCAATCGATATAACGATGGTAATAACATTATTTTTGTCTTATAAATCTCAGACATAAAGAAAATACAGTATCGAGTCTCTGAAATGCAATTATCGTTGATTATCCGTGCTCAATAATTACGAAGCATGTGGGGGACGCCATACAGCGTCGGATCAACAGATTTACACACGCTCAACCGCAACCGCGCGAGGTCTGGACAAGTATTTCCTTTTAGCGTTAAATTTTAGAGCCAAAAATGTCAATATTAATTGAAAGTTCATTATTTATTCAACGTATGGCTTTTTCAGGAATAATTTCAAGTCACGAAGAAACTCGTTTGGCCTGGAGCGCAATGGCGGCTTTCGGTTCATAAAGATGCTGTGTGACAGAGGATAGCTATAGATCAGATAGAAAGAGGAAGATCCTAACTCGTTGCTTTTGGGTGTATCCTCTCTTGTGTCCAGTATAAGCCAAGTAATCCCGATATAAGACTGCAGGGACTGCTGCTACGGCTACTGAGGCAGACTGGTCCATACTCCAGCATCCTCGCATAAAGATTCACACATATCTGTATACATATGTGTATATATATACAATAATATACAAATACGTCTCTGTATCTCGAAATATATACCCATACGCACACAAGAAAGACCACATAACGTTACCGTGGATTACGATACTCCGGGTCGAAACTAGCTCACAAATTACCTCGAGAAACCGTCGTGGCTTACCGAAAGTTACTTACTCGCATGCTTGCGGGGCTCCACACACGAATAGCCGTACCGCAAGATAACTAAACTATAGAACTCACATAGATATACGCGTTTGATGATACGCGTATTCCATGGCAGGCGCAATAGATAAAGATACAATACGGACAGATTCCGGATGTGCGAAATTTGTCCGCGTTGAGTCTGTCGCAAAGAACTTTGTGGGAGAATCGACGGATGTTTGAAGATAATCATTCGTGAAAAAAACGAAAAAAACAAGACAGTTCGGCTCTACCGAGAGATTGGTAAATGGGCGGCGATCGTCAATTCAATGAGCTACTTAAAAAATCTATTTTTTCTAGCAATAAAAATAATAACAATGGTACGTCGTTACTATTGTTATACTATCGTATATAGAAAAAGTTGCATTGCTGATGAACGCACCGATGACGATGGACGACTGCCATAATCGGCATTGCTCCCAGCATACTGGAGCTAAATACATATGCAGCATTATGAAGGACGGTTCAGCAGTTTCTATCGTTTATTCTTTTACCCTCAACCATCAGGAATGGACCTTCGTAGGAGGCTGTATCGACTGCAGAGGTTGACGCTGCTCGTCTTCGAGCTTACAACGGAAGAGCCTAATGTGTACGAGTGTGAAAGGGCTGTACTGGACCACAATGTGTCCAATGTACACGAGATACAGAGGTGGAGACAGGGAAAGGAAGACGAGAGTGAGGCAGAGAAGAGTAGACAGCTTCGAGAGAGTAGTCACGACAGGAGCTTGTATATAGTGATGACAAAAAGGGGTAGGCCCCAATATGGGAGGAGACTTTGCCCGTCAGTCGATGAACGCGCCGGAGGAACGCTCCTTATTTATTATTTAATTACAGATTTATAGCCCCGGACGGGTGATCGGTGACGCGATGACGCGGAGCACAGAAACACCTGACGGGGAGTAGCGCGTCTCGCGACTTTCGATCTCGCTTTGCGCATCTGTGTTTGTGTGACCGCATAATCCTGCGTGTGTATGAATCACACGTAGTACATAGGCATACATATGTATATAAATGTACCTAGAGTCGCAGCCTGCTTTTGTGCATCGACGCGTGCAGCTCGGAAGATGGCCCAAGACTGACTCGCACCCTCTCTTCTCGCACTCCGATTTGTCTTCGCCAACAGTCGAGCATCGCCAACGGAGAGAAGATTAGAAACATGATTCAATTATATATCCGTCCATCGAAAAAAAAACGTGCCATTTGCCAATGTGAGAACTTGGTGCATGAAAATGATGTACGACGCGCGAGAACGACTGGAGCGAAAGTCGAACAACACGCTCTCCAATGGAGACCAGTCGAACTTTTAAACATACGTATTTTAATTGCTGCATATATAGCGAGTGCTTCAAAATTTCACGTCGATAATTTACAGACAGATTCAGGCACAAAATTACGAGCAGAAAAGTATAGTTTGCACTCGTTACACCGACATATCCTTCGCAAGATGAAATTAGGTGACTTTCGTAATATCGGGAATTTATTGTGCGATAAATTGAAACTGATCAGAGAATTTAGCAGCGAATTGAACTGTACATTATTGACGTTTGGTTTTGAAACAACCTGTACGTAAATACGTACACATGTACAATCAAACGATCCTTGCTGCATGACTCGGATCGAGCAAAATCTCCCTCGGAGGAAATAGACGAATATTATGGCGTGGACCATATCACTGCAGATTAGTTTGAAGATTTCGCGTTCGAAGAAAAATAATTTCGTTCGGAGGAATCGAGTTTTTTTCGATACACGTTTAATTAGGTAAAAGACGAAGAAAAAAAATGACAGCTTCGTTGAATTCCTCGATAAAGTTTCGAACGAAAAAATTGACTCAGATTTTCAGGAATCAGAATTTTCTGATTGAAACGGAATGATACCAATGCCATAATCTGGTTTAATTTGGAAGAAAGAAAAAAGAAGTCCGCAACACACGAGCGAAGGATTGAAGCAATTATCATACTCGATTCAAAGGATTGAACGATGGAATGACTTTAAATTACTTCGGTATTTGCGATACGAGACCGATATCCCGTTGAGCGAGGTCTTGCTCTCTCCCTCGGTATTCGCTTACTTTGCGACAGTTAGTTGTTTCTTATTCGCGGTGTTTGCAACACGTTTTAGTGTCCATAGAAGGTTCTTGGGCGGTCTCGCCACACTCGCCTCAGTCAAAGGGAAAGAGAGAATGAGAGAGAGAGAGGACGAGGCTTTTGCTCGCTGCTGACATCGCAAAAATCTCGCATTGATTGATCGGCTACGAACACCATGAGCAAAAAGACCATATACACAGTGAGTATATACAGGCAATATCCGAAGCTACAGAAAAGTGCTGTCCCTGCGTGTACAAGAAGAGAGAAAAGGAAAGAGGGAAGCGACGAGGTGCCTCTGGACTTTCGTGCAGTACAGGAGTAAGAAGAAAGATCAGATGAAACACGGAGTCGAGAGGAAAAAAGTAACGACGGCGATATTCAATAAAAAAAAAAGAAGAACACAGAGGAATAAGACGAGGAAGAGAGAAAAAGGGTAAGGGCACCGAAAGAGAGAAGGAAAAAGCCGCGACGACGCGGAAAGGATTGAGAGGATCACCGAGTAGCGATGAGCTCACCGAACTCTCGTATATGGAGTGAAAAATTGCTGGCACGGGTACATCCGACGGAAGGTATATTTCGTTGTTGTAGCTTATTCTCTCTCGCCGTTCGTCTTTTTTTTCCCCTCTTGCTTCTCGCTATTTAAGACGGTCGTGATACCGATTTTACAGTACTGGCTCGAACGTTGCGGAAATGGGAGTTAAAATCAGTGAAAGAATCTCTCATAATCCCATTCGATTTTTACGATCGCGATCGAATCAAGCGGCGTCAAATTTATCATGCATTTTTCGAGTATTCCACACGCGATCGTCGTCAATGCAGCATTCGTTATCCACGTGTTTCACGCACTTTTATCGCCACCGATCATTGCTGAATGTTCAACGAAATTTCGCAAGAATTTAACGAATTTAAAGACCTTTCAGAAGGGCACAGCGATTTAAAAAAGTCAAATTAGTAATGTCGAGTATAAGCAAAGACATCGCTGTGCCATTCTTTCGAGATCGCGATATTCTCTCGTTTTTGCAGCAGCCGTCATGAGAGATCGCTCAGGCATCGCGCAAGAACGAATCGGTAAGTACAACCAGCCCCGCTCGGTGCACAAAAATATATATCTTTATACGGTTAAAGAATTACACTGACGTAAAATATGTCTCTGTTGTGGACCGACTGCAGGACGATGAGGGGAAAAAACGCTGACCCGCGAAAGATTCTTTCGCGTGAAAAACAGATGCAGTTTGATGGCTGTTGCTGGGAGACGGACGACAATTTCGGCTCTCTTATTCGCTCGTTCAACGTGTTTATAAAAGTTTTCTCGCGATCTTTCTTCTCAACGCTGCAATGCAACGTCCGCAGCCGCGATTATCGTCAATTTTCTTATCGCCGTTATATTCGCGATGGTTTTTTCGCACAGGCGCTACCGGTTTTCATCGAAACTGTATACGAATTAAGTCCTATAGGATGTATATACGTATAAACGTCCCGTGGTATGCGCCCGCGTATATACATACGTGTGAAATTTTTATAAAAGACCGAAAAAGCGCGGGTGCGCGTTTCTCGCGTTCTAAGCCTCGGCGGCACTTTAGCGCGCGCGGCTTTTTGCCGGTCCGTCGGAGGCTACATCGCGAAAGGGCGAGAGAGAAAGATTCACCGCCGATGCTGGATGTGACGGTAAAATATGTCTCTGTTGCGCGCGAATTCATTCTCTCGTGGCTTTCTCTTTGCGAGATGCGTCTCGCGCCTCGTCTCTTTCTCCCTTTCCGTCTCACGATCTCCGCAGGATGCGCCGGACGTCTCGCGTCACATTCGCTGCTCTTTGCGACTGGGAGCTTTTTAGCGTACCTAAGAGACTGAAGCCGGGTGTCCGCGCGGAATGTTGATGACCCGTCATCGTCGCTTCGCATGGTCCATTATAAAAGGCTCCGGAACCCGCGCGGCACACTCTCTGACAGTTGCAGCGCCAGAGCATCGCTCTGTCCCTTTTCCTTTTTTCCTTTCTCACTTGCCGTAAACCGCGAGCAAATATACGTATACACTCACACAGGGGACAGTCGCGAGCCCACCCGTGGACATTGATCGTTTATAGATCGATAGCGATCCTCACCTATACATCTCTCTCCTTTCTTTCGGCCTCTCGTTTGAGGATAATAAAACGCAGGAGTAAGAAAACGTGAACTAATGTTTCGTTAATGCACTGAGAAAGTGACAAAGTCCGCAAGGTGAGCCTTTTTCACCGCGATGAAATTGCATTTTGCCCCCTCATGGCGCGCTAGTTTTTATTCGCGGAAAAGATCTACACTATTTCTCCTATCTGTGGATCGAGAGACACAAATAATCGTCAAACTCACCATTGGCGTAGAGCAATTGGAGCCTGTATTGGATTCCATTGTTGGTTTTTTGGCCCTCCGATTCCTGCAACATGGCGAAGATTTTTTTACGTTAGAAGAGCAATTGCGTGTAATGGCATATATTTTCGGCGAATCGATGAATTTGCTTTAGGATTCATTGGACGAACGCTTGTCACCGGAAATTCAGTAATCGCTGCTGTTTAACGTCAAATATTGATAATCGTAGTGAATTTCGGAAAAAAAATGTTTTTTGACTCGGCTGCATCCGTCTCATTGTTATTGTAGCTCTCATCGCGTTATCACCGATCTTACGCTAAAAGGGCTTTAATTAAAAGTGTCCTGACGTAATTGATAGTAATGTATACGTACATAGAGTTATAGGTTTTACATTGAAATATCTATAGGTGTACTCGAACATGTTCGCTCCATTTCACGTCAAGTAATAATTTCTCGATGCGCCAGTAAGAACGCAGTGCCATTACGTGGAGTGTGCACGAGGCGTTCCACTCCAGTTCAACAAGGATTCGACACTTGGCACTTTTTGATATCCTATTATTTTACAGAGAGCGTTTTTTCCCGTCAAAATAACGCGTCTCACTTTTCTACATCGTTACCACCATTTTGGTAAACAAAAAATCCAAACTTTACTATGTGAAAATATAATAATGAACGTTTAAACAAATACAAATTAAACAAAAATATTTCAAAGGCTTCAGAATAAGAATATCTTTGGCTACATAGTAACATTCGTCTGTTTTCAATGCCTTTTTCTCTGAACGTCGTTTGAAACTTTTTATGGTTATACGGAAAGCGGAAAAAATCTGAAAATAACATGCCATGGAATTCGAAACGAAAGGAAAAGATACTTCAATCGCAGTCTGATTCAAAGAGGGTTAGAAGTTGGGCCCTTGCTGAATTCGAGTGGAATGCCCCATGTAACGTGTCTCATGCTCGCTTCTGTGTGGCGTGCCAGGCATAATTATCCTGGCCTGGCGTTGACGAGTCTCGCGTGTGCTGCATCGTGCCATATGCCTAACAGCTTCGTCGTAATGCATTTTGCACAGTGTACCTTGTCGCGTATGACCAACCCTTAACCACTATTATTTATTTTCGTGTTTTTTTTTCTCATTCAGCACTAGGATCGTCCGAAATTTGCTCCGCAGCGTCAAAGTAACGTTAAAATCTATGGCAATTCAATACCGTGCGAATAAAGTCGATATGGCTACGACTTGGCTCCTGTACATGTGATATACATTGGGATGTTAGACGTTGCGGCTAATTGACGCTCTATGATACCAACAATAGGGCTCGTTTCGATTCTGATAACAGGTCATGTTGCTGGTATATGAACGGTGGAGAGAAAGAGAGAGAGAGAGAGATGGAAGACGCAATATAGAGAAACGCCGGGAGACACTTGCACTCATGTACCTGCAAATTGAATCTGACAATCTTAATACAGCTACTCTTAGGGCCTCTCTCCAGCTTGATATAGCTATAAACTTAAATATACACATGAGTGTGTGCATGTCTGACTAAACACCACATCTGAGCTTAAAGTCCGGCCTCCTGAAGCTCTCGACTGGCAGGGAAACACCCGAGTAGCGTTCACTCTCGCCAAGGGTTGATGTATGTCCGCGGTGCATGACCTTAATTAATAGGGAGGCCACGCGATGCAACTGTCCAGCCTGTATGAATTATACGCATACAGGTATGTGTGCGAAACATTATATGGTATTTATGGAGAGAGGGAGAGAGAAGAGTGAATCAACCAGGTAGTCGAGACACCAACGATGGACGTGGAATTATCAAGGTATGAGGAAGCAAGATGGAAATCGCGATCCTTATGTAGAATGTATGTGGCATATGTGTATATACTCATTCATATACCAATGTACATATCCAAGGTACGTATATGGTGATTCAGGTTTGCTCGTGTCACGACGTAAACAGTAGCACGTGTTGCCACGTGTAATTAGTTAAGTAGCCTGGCCCTATACGTTTAAAGTAAGTATGCAGATGCGTGAGCAGCATATATTGAACGTGAATGTTGCCACATTGTCGACTTATGTCACAAGCTTTTATTCTTTAGCGTTTTAGCGTTTTTCTTGTTATTATTAATTTTATTAATTCGTACCATCAATAGCTCCATCAATAGTTTTTTTTTACGTTTAGTTTGTATCGTTTGCGAATTTTTTCAGTTATTGAAAAGGGATACAAAAATATTAATCGTCACTCGTCTGTATCAAGTTTTTCCTGAAAATTCGCGGTTTTGGGTGCACCTGCTAACTAAAATTTTGTTTTATTTTGGTTTTTTTAATGTGAATTATGTTATCCCAATGTTATGTGTTTAACGACTGTTGTTTGACAAATCGTCGTTATCAAGAAGCTTTATGTACATCTGCAGCAAGCAATGAAAATTTCTAAGAAACAGCAAACAAGTCAATCGACATCTTATGCATTTTTAATTCCTATTTTTTCCAATCTATCCACTCCGTGTATTCGTACTTTTTTCCTCTGCAGATTTTACATTTTGGAGCTTGTATATAAAGTAACAAAACTTGATAAGGTTGCCCGTACGAATTTGCCCTTTTACCTTCACCACGCGGTACATTATCGAGTTTTCGTGAATTTACGACCGAGCGATTTATCATCCTAGCTGAGTATAAGCAATGAAGAAAATTTGAAATATTGCTGCATGGGGGATACAAAACAGGTGTCAAGATTTTACATCCAATAACACGAAAGTATATATTTAAAAACAACCGTTGCTACACATGTAAACGTAGTCAAAGGATATCAAATTAATTGTACGGACAGTAGATTAATTGTACAAGACAAAAATCTGCTCTTGCACGCGCTCACATCCAGACGAATGGAATGGCCAAAAAAACTTTTTTAAAGAAATCAGGATAAATTTAATCTTCATTGAATTCCAAAGGATTTCCGTGGATGTTTTTTTAAAAACAGCAAGATATAATTTTAAAGAAATGCCTTTTTCCGATCACTTTTCGATACCTCGTCTTGCAGTGACTTTAACCTGACAATTTGGAGTAAAAACCGTTTTCTGTATGATTACTTCGCATTTTACATTCGTCGAAACGAATTTTTTGAGTTGGTCTCTCTTGCACTCGCTCGGAATTGTTACGACTGCTGACGTTGCGCCTTAAGTTTATTCAAACGAGATAAATTGATCGCAGCGGAATTATGGTTGTACGTCGAAGAACAACCACACTTTTGCTATCGAGATAATCGTCGTAGTGAGCAAGATATCGCCATTTCGAGAGTGAAAACATCATGTACAATTCTGCACGCTCGTAATCCCAACTCCCGATAAAACTTATTGAGCAATCCTCGGGACAAGATGAATGAAATGTACAGCTTGTACAATGCGCGAGTATTGCGAATTGGCAGACTCGATCCTCAATTTATTACGTAGGATACTTCCCTTAAACAGTAATACTAATTGACCAATGGAAAGTCAAGCTCTAACGATTCGTACTATATATGTATATTACAATCAAACATAGCTCGTTTCTTGTATCAATGCTTGATCTACGGGTCACTCCATAATGACGTGAATTTTGAATTTGTAGAGCGCGCCAAATTGAATCGGACACGTAGACAACTGAATAATAAATTTTGACATAAATGGGCAAGGAATGCTTATTTTGGAGCAAGTGGGACCGTAATTTTTAAATCGATAATAATAATTCATTTTCACCATTATAGTCGAGAGCTGTAAACGTGGATCAGGACGTAAGTAATTCTCGTTTAATTGCAAAATGTAACGCTACATCAGTGAAAAACGAAGAGGGCCAATATCCGTCACCTCAGTGCTATGTAGAACGAGTTACGCCATTCGATTTTCTTTTTCACCTGTTTATTATCTTTATTGACTCTTAACATTCGGCCGCCCGAAATGATCGATGGAACACCCTTAGAATGAGTGTAATCTTTGATCATTTTCGGCATCTAGACAGGGGATCTTCAGCATCGACACGTCGCGTGATTAGAATTTACTGTTTATGTCATGTTCCCTATATTTTTCGAAATAAACGCAATGTGAGTTGTAATTTCGCGAATTGATGATCGTCTGGTGACAGTATGGCAACAGCGATGTAATGTATTGTCGAAAATTTTGTGAGTTTTCTTTCTCATCACGATCGTTGTGTATTATCGATGAAGAGCGAATAAATATGCGTGTCTCTTTATGAGTAAACGTTCATCAATTTGGAATCATGTAAGAACATTAATAATAATTAAACCATACGTCCGTCTGTCTATGTACAACTCTAATTCTTCTAGTCACTTCTCATAAGTTGGGGCGTTCTTTTTTTTTTATAGACAATAATTATTGAGAAAACACGCAGCTTGAATCAGCAGTGTCACTCAATAACGCAAGTTTCATTGAAGCCTTTCCTCCGATATTAATTTGTCATTCTTGAACGGACGAAAAAAATCGGAGCAATGTCAAACTTGTCACGTTTTGTTCCGATACCTTTTATATTACGTTTTACATACGTGGTGAAAAAAATGATCACTTGAGAGTTTGTAAGCTTCAAAAAACTTTTTTAAATATTTTTTACAACCATTTTTTTGCGGGGATGTAGAGAATCTTAAAAAACGACCAAGAATGGAGAACATTGAAGGGATTCTCACAATTTTTGTCAGTAGTGTACAGAAAATGGATAAATATATTTTTGAATACGCTTCGCTCACCTGATCCTTTTCGACGAAGCCGATGAAGGCAGTTCTCTCGATCTCGATCGGTTGACCGGCTCTGTCGTAAAGCGCGATCACGAAATGAAAGAAATTGCTCTTCCGAAGATTGCTCGGTGGTTGTTTTTCAAAGTGCGCCTTGCCGATTCCAACTCTGAAACAAAACGAATATCCATTCGGTGTATAACATTTTTTCGAATAATTCTCAACTTTTTTTTTGCGAAGCGTTCCGAGAGTATCCTACTATCTTATACTAAATCTCTCGGTGCAAATACCTCAAACGTCAGTGGTACAGTCCTCTTTTCGTTCATTCTGACAGCGCGCTATTGAATCAGCTGATTCTACAGCTATATTGGCTTTCATTTTAATTTTGTACACGCACTTTATTTTTGTGCAGATCATGCAACATTCTCGCAAAGAATCGCAATGAGGGAAAAAAATGTTTAAGCGTGAATTAAGCTCTGGCGACTGTCCAATTTTGGAAGAGAGCCGGAACGGAAGGGAGACAAACGACGTTACTAGAGCGGGCTCTTAGCTAGCTGAGGGGGAGAAAACAGAGCTCAGGTGGACCTCGACGCCTTAAAATCCCATTAAGGGCTCATGTGTCGAGATTAGGACCGGCCCAACGTGGACACTTGGGTGCACTGGCGCATCTTTGAATAATGGTGATGGTATACGTGGTTCTCTTCCGTTAAACAATTTGTGCGAAGTAACGACTGGGAATAAGGCTGTACGTATCGTTATGTCGTTGAGCGACAAAGACCGTCTCGTCGGATGCACAAAAATAAAACTTTTAGAATTTCAACAAGTAAAAATTGGCCCAATTCACCCGGATTTCAAAATAAACGACGCCAGGTGTCTTTAGTGTAAATTTATTGTATTACGCTCGTTAACTCGGGCCCAAATTATGATCATGTGAGTAGAACTCGTCATGGCGATAAAAAACCTATTTACGATGGGAAAGTCAAGGAACGACCGTGAATGCATGTGCAGGGCGAAAATGTTTCGTCAACTTTCAGATGTACTCACTTAACGACCGAGGGTATTTCCGGGTTTGTTGACGCAAATAGGTAAAATGGGTGAGCGAGAGCACAGTAAGAATACAAGACCGAAGATTCTTAGTGATCTCTTGGGACTGGCCATCCCTCAACTTCGAGATCTTCCTAACTTTGTAGCTTTTCCTTTGCTTTGGGGGCGGTTCTTATATGCAGTTGTTCCTTCTTATATGTAATATTGTGTATAGGTATATATATTTATAGAAGCAACGCAGAGGGAAGGCACGACTCGCGGCAATAGGCAGCCCACACGTATAAAATATAGGAATGAGGGAAAAGCGCGGAAGATGTTTCATAACCTAGAAACAATTTGGTGACAATTTTTCAAGCTGTCAAAATAGCGTTGGGACAATCCCACGGGAGTATTTTGGTCAGTCGCTGTCGTTCCGCGTGATACTGCTAGCGCGCCTATATATATACCATTACTGCGGACCCTGTTTTTATTTTCCACACGAAACTGCCTGATAAGTTATGCCGCATGGGCAGCCTGAACAATAACACTTTCGGGGCATAAAAATCGACTGTGAAATATGGCGGTATTAACCATCCTCCGATCAAGAATGCAGCCTCATTCGTCAACGTATTTTTAGTAATCACGATTGAGATTGGAAAATGATTGTGCTACTTAAAAAATTTGAATCGAGCAGTGCAAAGGATGCTGAAGGGATTTCAAGGTCGTAATACAAGTACAGAGTGGTATTAACGAAAAACTTGGAGTATATATAAATTTTTGAGTCCTCGAGGGATCGCGTGGGCGCGGATTTCGCCACCTTGTCTTTTACCCGCAATTAAGCAGACAGCCTGAATAATTAACCTAGTCCGCGCTAACACACCGTCGTTGTCACGCTTCTGCTGGATTATTGGGGAAAGAATCCTCAACGAGCCCTACTATATCTCTTACGCAGCCGAGACTATATCAGCTTCTAGCACCGAGAGTATCCTATACTTTCGCTCAATGACAAAGGCGAACTGAACGCTTCGCAACTTTCACCCTCTCTGGACCAATCCCCGACGTTTGCACAACCCGTCGTTCGGCCATTTCCCCGACGCGCGAGAAGCTTTATATCATCTCGTAATTTTGAATCCTCAAAAGTACGGGACTGGGGCGTTGGATAAACGAGACAGCTCTCGCACGACCACGCCACGCGACGATTTCTCCGCTCCGCAACTGTAAAGTGTGCGGAGCTTTAAAAATTCATATTCTTTTGTAGAAAAAAAAAAAACCTGTCCCGCTGTTTTTATTGCAGCATTTGGAAAGGGTTGTGAGGTTTCGTACCAATTTTTCCGAGTCTCTTCCGAAGCTTCCTCACCATCGCACGAAAATACCTGAATGTCATTACATTCGCATTCGGAGCTCAAAAGATCAATGTACTACTTAATAAATAATGTATTTACAGTGTATCACCCTTTACAGTGTTGAATATATATATTGCAGTTCGATATACCGTGTACACTCTTGTTCGTGCATATTCAGCGAATATCGCCCTCTGGAGAATAGCGTTCATGCTTGTATATTATAGTTATAACGTATATCGCTTTCAATTCGAGCTCGCGAGGATTCGCGGAGGGAGGAATTTTTTTCACCGTGACGTTCGGCGGTTAAAAATCCACCGAGCATAGAAATTGCATTATCGCGGGGGCGTGCGGCGACGATAAACCAAAGCCGCAGTAGAGGGAAACACGGGACGAGCAGGGTAATATTGTCTATACAGTAGGCATGTACAAGCATATACAAACCGATCGGCAGGAGCAAGCTCGAAAATTCGGAATGAGACACAGAGCCCGCGAGATCTACGGGGAGAGAAACGGCAGCGCTGCTGGTCGCGAACCTTTCCGAGCGGAAAACTGAATCGACTGCCCCGAAAATGAATAGCGGCAGTTTTGCAGCACATTTGCGAAATAAATGATGGTATCGACGGTGCGTTTGTCACGCCAGCACAGACCTGGGTGGGATATGTCCACCGCTCGACCGACCCCTTCGAGGTCTGTGTTCTCTCGCGACCGCACATGCTCGGTGAAGGGTGTATTGAGGGGGTTGAACGTCGGAAAAGGATGGAAAATACACCTGCCGTATACATATATGTGCCCTTGCGTACAGAGAAACAGAGAGAGAGAGAGAGAGAGCGAGGAAATCGGGGGCCGAACAGTTCTACACATTCGAGAGGGAACGAAACTGCGGGACGCGTTGGCAAGGGATGAAACCGGTAGCTCCGTTCACGAGAACAAGCGCGAGAGGGGAAGGGAAGCTGCAAGAGGATCCTGGAGGGTTGGGGGTGATGTACTGCCCGTGTCGATAATTATCGGTGGCTGATTAACCGGCCGCTGGTTCGCGCCCCATAACTCTTGACGTCCGATTATTTTGCACCGTTTGCCATGCACCAATTCCTGTAACGTAACGTTGTTGCAGTGAATATGGTACAGGGTACCAAAGATTACAACCAAAGTGCGAATCTGTGTAGCACGAGCAACCATTGCACGCAAGAACGGTGCGTATTTGTCGTACAGACTTGAAACTTTTACAGCGTTTATTTCGCGCTATAATCTTGGAACTTGTCATCGATCCTTACGAATATGTATATCAGAAGGAGCTTAACTCAAAACACTTTGAACGGCAAACCTACGTGAGAAATTGTCTCTGAAACTATCGAAAATACGAAAAATCTCAGCATTAATGATGCATTCACGACTGTGTGACCTTGATTTTGCCAAATTGCCTAATTATTCAAAATGACATTATCCCGCAGAATTAAAGACGTCGTCAACTTTGTAATCTAGAGAATGAACGAGCATGACGTACAAGTTCCAAAAAATCTTCAACGACATCAGAGGTCCTCTTTTCAACAAAAAAAGCTTTCATGGCTCAGCAGAGTCTTCGCTGTTATCCGCACACTTGGCGCTTTTTTTAACACGAACACCCAAGCACTCCCATCCGATGTCCAAAGCAGAAACCGCGTTACATCATGCACATTACGTTGAATCGATTTTTGTAGAGAATTTTCAAACAACCGCATTTGCAACGCCATTTCGTCATCAACGAGAAATTTGTCCATGTAGACCTTGAGTATTCGGCAACGAGCGTAGCGAGTGTGGGAGCCTCATACCGGTGTTCGCGGCAGTTATCTCTCGGCAGAGAGGGTTTGAAATGCAACGAGAACCTCGAGAATGAGAGGGTTGCGTCCCATGAAGTGGGTTGCAAAAGAGATGGAAGCGGAGAGCCAACGATATGCAGTGATATGAGAGACGAAGCAGAAGAGGGGTTCGCAAAGTAGAATCCGGGTGTGCGTATACATGTACAGGTTTGCGAGGAAGCGAGAGGGCAAAGCGGAGAAGCAATTTAGCAGCCCGGAATAATTATAATCACGCGGCGAGAGAGCACTTCCCGCCAATATTCCTCTATTAAGCGGCTATTTTTCGCGTCATTTCGTTCTACATCCCATTCCCGGGGCTTTCAGGACTATCG
Organism: Heteropelma amictum; assembly: GCA_959613375.1. Taxonomy (NCBI): domain Eukaryota; kingdom Metazoa; phylum Arthropoda; class Insecta; order Hymenoptera; family Ichneumonidae; genus Heteropelma; species Heteropelma amictum. The sequence continues at coordinate 21,161,374 of OY390721.1, read as the reverse complement.
GACGCTTCTCCCGCTCCATCTCTATCCGCGAGTACCGCCGAATAACGAACGAACCAACGAGCCAGCGTTCCAAATACAGAGTCTAGAATGCGCGTCGTCATAGTTATCGTTGCGTGCTTGTTCTCACATGCGACCATTTTCGATACTTTGGTACATAACCGACTATTTTGTCTATATCAGTATATAGCCCACGTTTCGTTGTGTACTCTCATGTACATCTCGCACAGCAAACCCGCCACATAAATGTGCACACACGTTGTTTGCAGTTGCGTTGTTAAACTAGAGCCCTTCCCTCTTTCGCGGTGCTTCGAGCCTGCCGAGGTGATAATTACATGCTCGATCCGCGTTTATCGTATAATTTGCCACGTGCACGGTTTTCATAGCCGATAACGATATTCAACGTTGGATACATGTATAGTTTAACCCTCGGTGCATATATATATATATATATATATACACATTCATTTACCGACATATATAATATACATATGATATACATATATGAATATAAATATATATATATCTCTATACGATGTTGTGTCCTCCACATTGATGCGTCTATTTCCGCCATTTCGAGTATGCACCGCTAGATCGGACCGGAAACGTTTATCTTTCGCTGTTTATAATTGCGGAAAAATGGCAAAAACGAAATTCAATCACTCTGCACATTATATGCTCTTGAGATTAAATGTCGTTGTGACGACAAGGTTTAAAAAAGAGATGTGACGAACCTCGGTAGGAACTTTGGATTACACGCTTGACGCTCTTCTAATCCGGTATACATTGTACAATTGTGGCGTATATGTGTGACCGAGTACGTTAAAAGCTCCGACGACGTCGATCGCCGGAAAATACAATCAACAACGTTCACGACATAAAGATATATCCGATATCGATAGTGTTCTCTATAAACGAAAATCCGCGCAACGATACCATTAGCTTTTTGAAACCATCGCGGGGGCGTTTTCCGTGTGCAACGTTCGAAGCGAGGCCGCTGGGGCCGACAAGAGAGAGTTGCCATTTACGCATCCTGAATTATGCCCCAACGTATGTGCACCCCTTTGGAGCATAAACGCGTATGTAGAATCATGGAGAATCGGTGTATACATGCAAATACGCGTATAGAGAGAGAGTTGCACGAGGGCGGCAATCGCGAAAGCGCAGAATTACAATAAATCCGCGGGTAATGCACGGGAGTGTCGGCGTTAGTTATTACGAGAGCTGCACCGGGAAAGCTCTCTCCATCGTAATGCTGTATATATAGAGCAGCATTTGTAATAACTACGACCAAAGCTGAATAGTGTTTGCCAATCCCGCTTTTGGATCCATGCGATAATTCGCAATTTCATAATTCATCCTGTGCCGATAATGAGCAATTTGTAATTCATTTGATTTTGTATTTCTACGAAATAGAGAGAAATAAATTCGTTGGACCGGCCATATAATTTTCTCGCACACAGGATTTATAATTTATCGAGTTTGGACCGTACAGCAGAGCGATTATAAACTCTCGGTACGATTCGACGCATAAAGACTTTTTGTTGATAAAGTCCGAGATGACTCGGTAGAAGGTTGACGTGATTTTTAGACGTTAGACTCGGACGTTACGTTCTATCTGGTTGAGTCGAGAGTTTTATAACAGCTCTGGGGTTTGAGCAGCACGAGGCGGGGAGAAACTCTACCGAGTTGGTTCTTGTCGAGCTCCAAACACTCGAAATACTCTACAACTTTGTGCGATGAAAACGCGGAAGGATCGTCATTGTCGCTTTACCGGCGATTTCACACCCTCCTTCCCTAACAGCCCAAACTCTTTTCTTGCGTAGGCTACACTCGATGATGTTACGCACGGGAAAGCAACTTTGTCGATTCCCTCAGCACGATGGATATATTTATTTTAGTGTACTTGAGAAAGCAATTTTCGTTCGTATTCCTTTCGAACTTGGGAAATCAAGTGGCAAGGCAAGTAGCTTCCGCGATCTATTCTTTCGCTATAGTTGAATAAAATTACCGTTTGGTGTAGACAATTTTATAGTCATTTTTTTACCGCCGACTTGCATCGATCGTTATTGCAAAAGACTGAGAATTTCGGGGACAAAAGGCAACAAGATTTCATTGAAACGATTTATTCCCAACTTTGTTAGAAAGCCAGCAAAGTTCCTGACAAAGTAGAAAAAGCAGTAGCAAGTTGTACCTATGGCAATAGCGAGCAATGGGCGCTAAAATTCTCAATTACATTAATTCGATTCCGGTTTCGGTTGGTCCCTGGCGTGTCACGATATACCCCGGCGCGAGGGGTTAGTTAAAGGGAACCACTATTGGATTAAAGGACCGTGAGCTGCCGCACACGCCACCTCTCTCGGTCTATACCATGGTGGATTTACCTTTAACTCGCGCTCCACTCGCTCACCCTGTCTGCCACCCCAGGCAACTCGTTCACTCGCTCTCCCGTATCTGCACCTTTGCGTCGTTTGCACGTCGTACAAATCCGTTAAGCGTGGCTGCAATAAACCGCGGGTTTATTGTTCGCCAGCGTAACTTCATGTGTTTGATACGTACTTCTATTCACGTACATACGCATATAGAACGTATACGATACGTGTTGAGTTCTCGACGTCGTCACAACGAGCATGCTTCCACATTCGAGATGCGACAGTTGCGAGGTGCATCCACGTAACCTAGTTACATTCGTCCGTGATTTCTCTACAATGAACAAATTCATACCCCTTATGCGGAGACAGTTGGATTGCGATCATACTGTAAAGACTCTTCAGGGTTGGGCAAAGCTTGCTTCTTGACAAAAACATTGTGACGAACGACCTATCCTGAGCAATTCAGATATTCACGTAAGTACCTTTAAACATTCATCCAATTTCCGTCGACATCATCTTTTCTCTCAGATTCGTGCAACTCACAGGCAGAACTCTAGCTCCTAACGAGTTCAGCTAGACAGAATTAGCCTTATAATTGCTGTGAAAACTGTGGGATTGAAGAATGCGTCATCCGACGGCGAGTGGTTCATAGAAATGCCAACAACTCCCGAAGCTCCGCTGGACGTGTTTTACGGGGGAAGGACCGCAAAGAAGTTATTTGATGTATACTCACGAAGCGTTGTCAGCAAGTGCCGGTTGTGGCCAGGCTCGCGGTACCGGTTCTTCCTTGAGGATCTGGCGCATGTCCTGGGGTGCAAAAACTAACGGCGCCCGCGGATGATGATGTGGCGGAGGTGGTGGTGGCGCAACACTCGCGCCATACAACTTCCTGCCCCAGTGGCCCTCGAGCTCGACGGGGCTGCCGCCACCTCCAGTAGCGCCGGTTCCTCCACCTGCACCAAGGCCCAACCATGGCGACCCCCCAGCACCCACGATTGTGGAGCTGGGCAGGAGACCGCTCCACTCGTCGGAACGCGTGGTGAGGCCGTAAGGACCCTCCTGGGGCAACAGGCTTCGTCCTTCGGGCCGCTGCTGCCACCAGCAAACCGATTCCCGCGAGTAGTCGCCCACTATTACTAGACAACTACCAGTCTAAGCAGAACTTGGTACATGCGTCAAGTGGCATTTGATGGTCAACAGAAATCAACACCGCCACTCACTCTTCTTCCGTTTCGTGCTAATACCGTGGACGCGCGATTCCGTAGCTCCCAACACTTGTCAGAAGTGACACGGTTTCCTTTTCTTTGAGGTCACGCATCTATCAACCTCGACATCGATGTGCCTCAATAAGACTGTCTCGTAACTTTTTTGTTTTCAAAGTTACCGCGTGTGACTGTCTTGCAGCAGAGATTCGAACATTTGTCTAAACTGTCAGTGCCTAAGATTTCGTCGCACTCCTGTAATCATTACCGGCAATTACTTTTATAAGTTCACGTTCTTGATTCAATCGTTATTAAAAATAGAGTGGCCAACGCCATTCTAACTCACAAGTGCTACAGTCTGTATGGTCCAAACTGTCACCCGGCACTGACGATTTTACACAAACTTCCTATTTGCCATATCACTCGCGCACTGCATCAAGGTTCCTACACGCGGGATTCCCGTCTTAGACACTTTTCAAAGCGTTACCTTCACTGGGAGCACTACCGAAACGGGCGGGAAGAATTACCGCGTCTTTCTCAAACCCTCATGAGACAAACTTTGTTCTGTTACGTGTTGTACATCCTTGGCAATCCCCGCGAGATATGATTTCGACCGTCTACCTTACAGCCTCATTGAAGGATGCGAACGTGGGAACTTCCAGATCGATTCTGGAAAAGTGCCGCGCGAGTGTCGTTAGTTTTCTGCTGGAAACTGACGACTTGGGTAACCTCCACTTTGATTCGCGATCGTTTATCGTCTTTGCATTAAAGTGCCAACGTGATACTCGACGTCGTATTCGTCGATGTGAACGAGGATGGGACGGTAGTTGAGAGAGTGATTTCTGGCGGAGAGGAGGCAAGGTCCTGCCAAGTCCCTAGCCGCGCGTTGCTTCCCGTTACGGCGCTGCTTGTCGAATGTGTCACGGGCAGCGAGAACGGCGTGTACGGGATCCCCACGGGGTCGGAAATCTGCAAAATGGGCGGAGCCAGAACTATGTTCGCGCAGCATCCGAGTGCCGCATCGCGACGACCGAGTCACGACCACAGTCTCTTCGACCAATCCAAATTAGTAGCTCCAACCAATCGCGTGAGTGGGATGTACAGTAGGCCACGCCCATGCGTCCCATCAAGGTCAGTGGCGCCATAGCGGCGAGTGTATGAGACTGTCACTCCGGCGACAGCCGCTCAAACGTCAGGATGTTTCGCGTCGATGCTCCGCGCGAAAAGTCGTAGCTTTCGAAGTTCAAGACGGATTAATTTCGGTTGTCGATAACTTGTCAAAGAGCCTTTCGATGTCTTAGATACTATCCAATGTTTAATACTCAATATCGCTCGTTCGAGGAGAAAAAGTGAATTATGCACATAAACAACTATTTTGATATAAAAATAAATTATTTCCAACTTATTCCAAATAATGGCGATGTTATGCCGATTTCTATTTTAGAAAAATCGATATCCTTCGAGAAAGTAAAACAGAATAACTTGATAAATGCAAATATAGTCAACTTATCAATCAACTTGCAATAAAAATTAAACGGTACTATATGAGATTTTATTAAATAATAGAAAGTAACATAACCCAAGCTTCTTTCCAGTTGTAGGAACAATCATTTTAACGCTCTACTTGCTGTCGTACTAGTCTCGGGCAACACACACCCACTGGAAATCGCTTCTAGTGATTTAAACGAGTTCCACGCGGATTAAAAATAGAGAAATTCGGTCTCAGTAAACTTTTTTTTTCCTGATTGTCACAGGTACATTTTTATATCGAGAACTTTCGTTAGTTCCTAACAAAGATTGAGCTACCGCCATTTTTAGAATACCGTTAATTACATTATCTTTGTACCCCTCCTCACCCTCACTGAATGTGCCTGTAGAACGGAAATGGACCATCAGGTCGATAAAAACTCTTGTGCCGTCCATGCTGTTTTGAAATGTCGTTCAATGTTTATACGATCCGCCTAGCATCCTATTTACGGGCCTGATGTCCACCACGTAGAGAATGAGAGTGTACGATGTTTTTTGTTTATCAAACTCTACTCCATAGCCAGTGAATCCTCCTGCACGATCAACGAGCGTAAATGCGAAGTGCATGAAAGGGGTACAACATGTGCGCGTCGAGTTGATGAGTTCTTACTCCTCGTCCTACTGGAGAATGACGACAGGTAGGTGTGTCACGTATCTCGAAGAAACACCTTACTCTTTGTACCAACTAGCACCTAGGCTGCATTCACTTTTTGCCTCAGCGTAATCAGCTACCGGGAGTTCCCTTGATCTGTCCCCCAGGACAACAGAGAGTCCACTCTCAGACAACTGACAACTCGAAGGTATCCCGATTTCCTGAGAGGCTTGACGGTGATCTTCGATCACGCATTTTATCCTCGTTTTACAACATTTACGAGGGAATATTTGTGTTTTCGAAAACGTTTGTTCAGAATAAAAAGATCCATCGTTTCATTGAATCGTGCACTGAATTTACTCGCGATGTATATGAACACCTGTTTTTGACATCTTTGTCGGTAATTCGACAGCTTAATTGCTCTCACCAGTGACAAGTGAGAGTCTTGCTGCATAAACAAGATGGATTTGTTGGAATTTTATCGTGTTGGTTTTTGATTTGTGAATCACGATATACAGGGATGAACACGAAGTGTATTTTAAATCGTGGAGCTTTACTTTGCTCTTATGAATTATGTGGTGCGTATAGCTACAAGGTTCTAGTGGTGGGTAATTCTTACCAAGGAGAAATGTTTAAAAACTTTAATATTCGAATTTTGCATCTTTCGGAAAGGTTAACAGCTTTAAAAAAGGTGTTTCTGTGTTAGTGCTATAAATTGTACTTTCCTTAGACAAAATAGTACGACAGAAGAGTGTTCAATGCTTCTAACTCTACAGCAAGTGATCTCGATGCTCCGCGGAGACTGCCGCCGTACCACCAACCGAGAAATTGCTCTTGGCGATGAATAGTCTTTTTTCTGCTGTACTTATGCGGGAGCGATCTCCGCCTCAATAAAAATGCTGAAAGCGTGCAAGGTTGAGGCAAAAAAGCGACCAATAAATCTTGGTGGCGATTCCATGGGCTCGAAAAAGTAATTATAGAATTTCTTTGAATAAATTTATGGGCTGGCAGCAGGGTTGATGCTCGCTATCGTGAGTTCGGGATGGCAAGAAGGAAAATGGCTGGCAGTGTTTCTCAGCGGTGTTGATGAGTTCAGGTGGCAAAAGAGATCAGAAAGGTAAGTCTTATTACCGGTTCTATAAGGAACAGGAACGACGAAGAGCACCCCTGATGGGCATAAAGTGTATATATGTGCTCACAGTCTATCAAGGTAGAGATAATGCGTTTTGTGCCGGGTAATTTGACCCTTCTTTCCTTATAGAAAGCTGTACTTCTTACCCAATCCAACTCAATCTACCAGGGAGCAAACTGATAAAGCCAGAAACGTTGACCAATTTTGAATGAAAACATATTTCAAAAGTTTACATTCATATTTACTTTGAAAAATAGGCGTTGGACGGTGCAACTTTAACCCTACTTTCAACCGGCAATCCGTCCGATATTTCCGTTTTTGCTGTTCGTAGGTCGAAAGTAGGCTTTAATTCCTGATTAATATATCTATATATATATATATATCCCACCTGAATTTAAACCTATTTTCGTATAATAGTGTGTGCAGCCGTGTGTGTTTGTGCATATTTCAAGAGTAGCGTGTGAACCAAAAATTCGTCAGTGAAATCGGTGTCGTAATCTTTCCATTCCCTTCAGTATTGTTTTTTTTAATACACCTTCAGATTTCTCTCTAAAATGCCTCTCAGTCTGTTGGAAAGTCTCGTGATTCATGACCTCTCTGAGCTACTCAACGTCCCGTAACATTGCAGTCTTATGGCAGGGGAAACCGTTTTGTGTAAAGGGCTGCGACGATGCCATTTGCAATTGTGACAAGCATCAAGAAGAGCCTCTGACGTTATACCAACAATCTGCCAGACGGTGCCAAGAGAATTGCGTAAATGACGGCGATTCACTCTGAAATAACAAAATGATGGTGTATACATATTGATATTGTGAAGACACATGGATTGTTTCCATGAAAGTATAACGGAGGTTGCTATACTTTACTGCAGCAATGCTCTTTCTCGTTGGTTTATTTTTCCGAAATCCTCAACAGACGGTAGTCCCGGATTCCCTGTAGTTTCAGTAAACGTTCGTTAAACATTCGGTTAATCCAATGTGCGGTGAAAGCTGTGCCTCGAATGTCGAGGCTCTCCGGCGTTAAATGTTCCAATGATGTCAAATGAACATCGTAACCCAGTCGACGACCGAAATCCAATTACGATTGAAGGGGATCGGTGAGCGCGCGTCTCAATGTATTGTGCACTGGGCTAAGCACACCCCGTGGTAATCAGACAGTCGTATCCCGTGACATACCAGTGTTGCTATACTTTGATGCTGAATCAACCAGCTTTTAAGCCTATTATGGTGGAACCACATACGATAATATGCGGATTCTACGCTGTTTATTTTTATAGTACCGTCAACGCACTCTGTTTGACACTCTGAGCAAATGTCAGCTCAAATAGTTTAGCTTTCTGCTAGGATTATCAACACCCTCCAGCCAGGAATATAATATACATTCACGTGGTATAAATATCCATTAATTGTTCAATATGTTGAGAATATTTTGTACCAATTTTTACCAAGATTGCTGATTACAGATTGCGGAATATTTCATGCGCATGAATGTCAGCTGATCCACATTGTTAAATAGACTTTGTTTGGAAGCCATGATTTATTATATGGCATCTGCGTAAATGTATTTATTTAAGATTGTATAGAAATATAACGTCCGAGTCCGAATCTAGTTTACGCGCACTGCTGTGGGAAAGTTAAAGTTTAAAGTGGACAGGCGTGTCCGGGGATACAGCGAGCTGCACTTGTCTCGTTGTAGCATTATCGGTTCTTGAACCCTGCTACCCTGAAATGTATACAGTGTGCCAGACCGAGACGAACGAATGGAGACTGAAATTTGTGTAGAGTGTGTATACTCTATATATTCCATGGCCGATAAACATTTGGCATGACAATACGGCTGATCAGCGCATCGGTGCTCGATTATAATGATAATAGGACGAGAGAGCCGTGTATCGTGGTTGCTTGAGAAGGGCGCGAGGGTCGCTTCTGCTGGGCGAGGGGGTGCTTTGCCTCGTGGGGTGTTTCAGCTTTCGCTGGTAAAGCCCGAGGTGTAGCAAGTCTCGTCGAGGGTATATACGGTATAAACGCAGATGTGTTACTAGACGAGGCCCATTTATCAGAGAACGAGCGAGCTGTTCTCGTTTGGCCATTAAAAAGAAAATGTTAACAACCAACAGGTTGCCACTCGCTTATTCGCTCAAGCTCCCATCAACGTGATTAGTCCTAGCGTTTGTTCTCGTTACACTGACATCCGGATTTTCGTGGCTTAAAAATTTCAGTGTCCCATGGACATAAAGGTCAATTGGTGTAACCGATAGCAGCAAAGGTCTCTTTGCGCAGTGGCAACGTTTTCATGTATCCCGGGTGTCAAATGACGCATGCGATACATTCGAATTTTATGAGAAAATAAAAATGTGAAAAGCGTGTTTTTTATTCATTTCTGTGAAACATTACCGTAGATATTGGGATGTTGTGTCACGTCTGTTTCCATAAACCAAATTATTTTTATATCCCAGGATCTGCGTCTTCTGAATTAATGATAAGCCCGAGAACGGTCACTTCGCCATCCCGTACAGCTTACGCGCTAACCCTCCGGGATGTTGCAGTGTTTTTTTTTCTATAGTTTTGTCACATACTTGGACACAGGGAAAACATCACCTCCATCGTCCGAATTTCTACTGGGATTTTGAAAAAAATATATACGAGCATTTATGCCAGGCAGATTTATTAGCCAATTTTAACTTACTAGGCATGGATACTTGCGCTCACACGCGCGATTGCGCTGCAACGCCTTTTTTTACGTAATTCAATCTGTCAAAATCCGGTAACTGTCAAATTCAAACAAAAACAAAATGTACGCGCGCATCGGAACGCAAAAGATGGTTACAAGCCTTCGAAATCTCGATTTTTTGAGGTTTCTGAAAAGTGGCGAAAATAAGTCGAATTTTTTTTCGAATTTCGAATCTTTCAGGAGCTTATTCGATCGGAAATTTCCCGCTGATTACGAAACCCAACGAGTTTTTCCCAAAAACTAGGTATTTCAGTGAGAAAATAGTAATTAATTAATAAAATTCGTATTATTGGATTTTTACACTGAAATATTGAGTTTTCGACGAATCACGATGAATTTTGACCCCTAGGAACGCTCTCGACCATCAGCATCGCATTTTATCATTGAATTGACAAAAGTAAAAATTTGAAAAATTATCTGGATGCTTCCAGGACCGAGAACTAATCACCTGGAGATGACGGAGGATTTCCAGACCGCATGAGCATTCAATGATCGACAGGAAGAATAAAAAATCTGCCTGAAAATGAAACACCTTATCAAGAAATTGACAAGGTAAGTAGGATCAATCGGAATTTAGTTACAACATAGCTAAAGAAACTGTAACACTCAGCAATTACGCAGACTTTGCGTCAATATCAACGAAAATGGCAATTTCATGGCCAATGTAAATGGATGGGCTGTCGCATTGACACTTTGTACCCATTTGATATATCGTATTTTCGCCATCATCAGGAATACAAGGGAGGTTCGCGAGGCGATCAAACGCGTGGGTCCGCTCGTTAGTTGAACGTTTCGAGGGAGAAACCCGGGGAATTTAGCCAGTTAACCAAAGTGTAACGATGCATCTAGCTAGCCAAAGGCTCGATCTTTTATTGGTAAGAGGAGAGTGTAAGCAAAAAGCGGGGATGTTTGGCGCGATGAGCGGGTCGCCTCGCACCTATACAGGGTCAAAGAAAGTATGCGATGAGTGTAGTCCGCAAGAGGCGAGAGGATTCGGGGTGGTTTTTCTTCGTGGCTTGATGCTGTTTTGCGAGGACTCACGGATAGAGCACCCTGGAGAGCCATAGACGCAGCATGGCTTAGGCTCACGCACGAACGACATTGGCTACACCAGCTTTCTCTCACCCTCTGACGTAAATGTAACTTATTTTCACGCAGGCTGCGTCGTAGGTCGGACGATACGTTCAACGTTGATGCTGTAAGCACATCTTCTGGTGAGTTGAACGTTACAGTTTCTTCTATTTTCACGAAAAAAAAAAAAAGCGTTATCAGAGGTATACATTATGCAGCATTAAAAGAAGCAGCGAGTAAAAATGAATTAAATGACTAATGTATTTATGTTTGCATCAAGTTTTGCCTATCGAAATCTTGAGATGAATCGGTACAGATACCTTGTTTATGACTAAAACATCGAGGTGGATGGAAGCATTGACGAATTTTGTTTGCTTCTCTCAGAACGATACAATTTACATTTAAGATCGTCAATACGAAATGTATCAGATTCTCGACCAGCGTGTACGTCGTACACGAGAGCTATCTATAAGCATTGACGATCGTGCAGTCTACGATGTATAAATGCGTTGGACGGAAACCCTGTTCCATCGAATTCACCGGGGAATTATCGGGCACTTGGATTATTTAATCCGGTCGAGCGTGTACTTCGTGGCCTGCTGTTGGCTGCCTTCAGCCTCCGCTCTCCTGCTTCAGCTTGCTGTTGCGTTATACGTGAAGCTAGTTCCGGTGGTCGCTGTGGTTAGGTTTAATGACTTAACCAGATTAGTGAACTGACGAGCTAATACCTGCAGACAGGTGCCACCGTCCCAATTCGTGACGCGTCCATCTACGACTTCTACGTGCTTCTGTAGGACGTACTTTGGATACATGTAACACTAAATATATCTTGGTGCTTATTTGCAATACGCGAAACGAGCAATTAAAGAAATTGTATTAACGTTTGAGAATCGCGTGCGTATGTTTTTGCGTGCGTGTGCGAACGTCGTAAGGTGCGGATGGAAGTTTTCGCTCGTACATCAAGTCTCGAGGATGCTTGGACATGCTTGCGCGTCAAGTTTGATTACATACGAATTGTCATGAAATATATATATTTATTTATTTATTAAATATGATTACCATATTGTACAAATGTGAAATTAAAACTAATGTTTGTCATTATTTTTGATCGAGGTTCAAGTCTCTTTTTCAATGCATTATAAAACTACTCATATATACTTCGATAAAAGAATTTTTTTCGATTTAATTTAAAAACCGTACTCCTTTTAAATCTGATTTAAAAATTCCTCCTGAATGCATTGAGAGAACCGAATTATCCTCTTAGAAGGAAATAAAAAATTAAAAGATGGTCTAATAAATGTAATAACCATTAAACTCAAATGGACTGATCTATAGTCGATAAAAATGGATAAAATGATTGATAATTAATAAACAAAATTACTCAAAGTTATAAGTAAATCTATAAAATTTCACCTGGCAAACAGTGCAGGCTAAATCCAAGGGGATGATCCTCCAACTAATGACTCTTGTTTTCGATTTTTTGCCGATGAAAGGACACCATATACTTTTGCGATATGTCGAAGAAAATCTCTTACTCTCTCACATATACCAGTTCGCAGCTGAATCACTGAAGCAGAGATCTCATGGTCGCTTCAGGCACGATTTACATGTATCTTTGAATTCACATGGTGAATGTACGTATGTACAAAGTATACTATTCGAACTGTGTGTGTTCAAAGTGAACGTGTTTTCAACACACTTGGGGCTCTCGGATGTGATATGTTGCTGTCAGCAGTGTACTCAGTTCGAGATATGTACGAAAGCTACGTGGTACATACTTCTCGGTGCATTTTGAGACACCCACGAGGGGCCAATGGCAAACGTGGGTTAACCACATTTTGAAATCCACCGCAAAGAAAAACAGAACCAGGTATAGTGCGAGATAGATGCATGGTCGAAGAGGAGGGTAAACGAAGGAACTTTCATGCTTTCGCTGTTGTCTTCCTTGACGACAACGACGAGACGTGTATCAGCCGGATTGCGGACTCCTCCATAGAATCCTCGCGGGACGACGCCATTTTGTATCTGTTGTCTCTCTCTCTCTCTCTCTGCCTCTCTTTCTCCAACACGAACATACAGCCCTCATGCATTTTCGTACAGGTCGTCATCCCAAGTGTCCTCGATATCCTTTCATTCTTCCACTTCCTTCGAATTACCCCAGCCCCTCGATCGTCCTTGTTCAACCCCTTAACCATACGTGCACGTGACAAACATCTTTCTTTGCATAAACTTGCGAACGGACGACGACGACATCATGCCCGTGGAACCGATGCGGTCGCGTGTCATCGATTTTACTTCCCTACGAGGTTATGCACGTTACGTCGCTTATTCCGTCTCTAGCGTCTCATTGGAGGGTAAGAGAATTTTTTTTGGCAATAAACGTACACCGTTAATTAATTCCAAACTATTTCCAAACCCCGCGATATATCGACGTTAATATGTGTGTCTCGGTGATTGCATATCGTGCAAATCATTACGTTATAATACATTATAATAGCGACAGCTATAAATATCACTTGATTAATACGCAAAAATTATCCACGTTAATAACTTCTGCATTAACCGGTTCGAGGGGTTCATATCGCGAGTGCCGTTCAGTTTGTTCGTTTGTACGTGACTCGGGTGGTGTGTAAAACTCGCCATGGCTCTCTCATTTAATTCATCGTTGGGGTACATATAGATTGGATGATATTATTCTGGAGTTTTATCATAATTAACGAAATGCTCACGCGACGATGACTTTACAGACACATACGCGGTTTTTTCATTTTCTCTCTCGGCATTTTTTGATTTTCATCATCACGTCTGTCCACGCGCTATGTAAGTTCGCTCGATAAACATTTCGATGAATTTACAAAAATGTAGAAACGACTCTGCAAACGCCATTAATTATTTCTCCGCTGAATGAAAAATAATTGCGATATTCTTCTTAAATTATTTCAGTTTTTTTTTCATGTTCTTTCGTAAATAATACAAATACGCCCGTGATGAAATAAAAGAGGAACATTCGCGATTGTCCAATATCGGACACTAGGAGTGGATGAATGAGGATCGTGCGGATCCGTGTGTATTTCTCACATTAGTTTGTTTGAACAGGATCCGAAGGGGCGAACGAGCCAGCCGGTGACACACTGCATGCAATATCCTTTGTTTGTTTCACGGCTCGATTAATTCGCTTCTTGTCGGCCATTGGCCAGCAAGCGTGTGTATTCACTGTAAATCCATTACGGTTTGCTCGTGTCAATGTTTAAATTCGGCAGGCAATCATCGAAAAGTAGACTTACTGCCGAAATTGACCAACGGCGCGAACGATATTACACGCTGCAAGTCAAATTTTCAAGGAAACCTTGTTTGTTGAACGTTCTGATACCCTTCGTGGCTCAATGTGGAGTAAAGTTTGGTACAGCACGATGTTGAAGACGCAATTACGAGTACATGGAGTAAAACAAATATATAACAACGGAATAATCTCGGGCGAGCTGCAACTATACGAGTACGAAAAATAAAGGTAGCAGGGAATAAGGCTTGTCAGTGGATAAATGTGTATGTACGTATCGTTACTAGAGTCGTTGATGTACCGGACATCTTATAGTTGCAGAGGGTGTGTGCCAAAGGGCAGGAATAGTGTGGTAATTCCGTCACGCTATAAAGGTTGCTTTTTATTGTTTCTCCGATAGCCTGCTACATGCCCGGCTCAACTGCTGGTACTGGTCAATTCAGAACGAAGGTGTAATCTCGTGGAAACTGTATCGCCTTTATTATACGAGCAAAGTCGTGACACAATTTTCTTGTATTTTTTCGGAGAGGCCTCGGAAGATATTTACGTTGGTACAAAAGTATACAGAATATTTAGGTACTATAAACTTTCGATTAAAAGTCCATTAAAAGCTTTTTCCGAGACAATCTCCGCCGTTCTCCAATTAGCGACCTAAATAAGAGAAAACGTCATTCGATGTAAATTTTTCGTTTTTTTTTGTTTAAGCGGGCAATAATCGTGTCCCACTCGATAGAATTGTTGGAAACGGATATAGATTTGATATAAAGTTACCGTTGCATCCAGCTTCAACATTGTAAGCATAGTAGCAAATGTTGAGGAGAGGGCTGAATGTAGTTTCAATCGGACAATCCTCGAAAGATTCTCCTTCGGGCGTGCAGTTGATGTATTTCGTGCAATCACTAAAATGCGGTATAGGTCCGATGTAACCTTGAGGACAATTGCCACGCAGTTTCGCCGTGGGAGGATCAGGAGCCTGTTAATTGATAATTCGATTAATGAAAACTCATAGGAAGATGGTCCAACGTGTAAAATGGATCAGCGTGTGCATAGAAAAGTGGGTTTATTCGACGATTCGAAGCAGAGACGTCTGCGGTCTATTCGACATTAGGTTTCTGGGTCACGTCGTCTGTTTAATTCTTCTTTACTTTGATGTTTCTTCCGACTCACCGCACGAGCTGCAGCGGGATTGAAAATCGCCAGCATCGCAAAGACCAGTAAACCAATTCGAGCAGCTTGCGCCATTTTTGAAATTCTTGTGTCTGGAAAAAATGGAGCGCTTGAAAGTACATTAATGCAAATCCGTGATTATTTTCGTTTTTAGTATTTTACTGGAAATATGCAATATCGTTGAAACGTGCATGACGATGAGCTCAAAGATCGAGTTCGTCAATTTTCTTGAACAATTAGTTGCCGATATTGCGTATCTTAATATTGCGTACTTACATTTTTTGAGGTGAGTGATGGAGTTCTTCGAGAGACAGACTGCCGTTCAAACACGAAATTTGTAACTTTTATACGATTTGAAACAATGAGTAACGCAAACAATACGCTCTCCTGTCGATTCTCTTTCGATCCAATGCACTTTTTTGGTGTATGTAAATCAGGGACGCACACTCTTTGAAATTAATTCTGAAAAAAAAGATTCAACTACGATTTTGCGCCCATTTTCTTGAAGTATCAAAATTGCTCGGACTTTACACATTTTTTGTCAATCAGTTCATCTTCTTTGAAGGAAACTCACGAGCATACTTTATAATTCTATTAATAAATTTGTATTGCTTAAAAAAAATCATGAGAAACCAGGTGCGTCCTTCCAAACTATTTTTCATTAGTAAAAAGTCCGTCCCTGGTTGACGTGACGCTACGCGAAGCAATAAACGCGATTCGCTGATGTGTAAATTTGATTTTGATTGTGAATGTGAATTTGAAGAACGAAATTGGCGCTGATATTTGTACAAGTGTCGAGACACTTTCCTTGTTTCTTTCAACGACCTCATTTTATGGCTATAAATAGATTCACACCTTTTTGACGATTCTTCTAATAAAAAGTTGATGGGCTCCGAAAGTTGATCCACAATCGAAAAAATATCACGCGATTTTTGTTTTATTCGTTCCCTGATTTGTCAGTAAAAGAAGGATGAATTTTGCGGTAAAATTGCGTTTGTTTTTTGTTGTTTTATGTTTTGTTTTTGCTTGAATTTGACAGTTACCGGATTTTTACAGATTAGAGTACATAAAAAATAAAAGGGCGTACCAGCGAGTAAATAAATTTAATATATTATATTATAATACATTAAATATATCTCTGGTATATATATTTGGATCGGTAGATTTAAAGCCCGTTTTCGTAATAACTGTTAAAGACATTTCACTCTTTTGCCAAGTGCGTTTCGACAAAAAATTACACGGTCTGTGAGGGAAAAAGCAACGATCGGGGAGAAGTTGAGCATCGTTACAACGCAGCATTCGCGAGCGTCATGTTGCATTGCATATATACATGCTTAATATCACACGTTGGTACATATAGGGAGGCGATGAGGCTGGTACCAAAGGTAGAAACATTTCGACGTAGAATTTTCACGCGAACCAAATCAAATTAGCGGCCGCGCTGGGCACGTTGCTGGCCTCGGTGGAGTGTGTTACAGTGAGTATTACAATACGAGAGAGAATAGACCAGAGTGAAAGAGATGATACGTATCCGTAATATGGTTTTGCTGGATTTTTTAGAAAGTATTAATATCCATAGCCGCAACCGGAAACGGACTATGATCGGGCTAGTAATGCAGCCCTTGGGGCCAGTGTGATATGATACATTTGCTTTGCATACGAGAGAGCCCTCTGCTGTGTATTCTGGAACATTGTATGTATATACAAAATAGCGCCAACTAGCATCGGAGTATGCAAGCAACGAGAGAGCGAATCTTCTCATTACTGTCTGCGATTAAACGAGAAAGAGAGAGGGCACGATTTGGAAGCTGCTCTCACAGATTCACAAACCAGCGCGAATACAGTGGTTTCCACGCATTCACGTACAACGAGCTACAAATACCCGACGAAATACAAACCCACTTCCTGGGGCTACAAACATTCCGACTGGGGATCGCCTCATGTTTGTCGTTTCGCATAAACGCTAGACGATATACATACTCCACCAATTATGACTGTTTATCGCTGTGGTCCCAGCGACAACTCCAGCACGGAACAATTGTTTGCATCTGTCACGCGCAGTCGTAATTTTCTTCGCTTTACACCACATCGATCATATTTTCACGCACTTTTCTGACATCGTCCAACAATAATTTCAATTTTAAATAAACATTCGCTGAATTGGCAATTTCGCAACGCTTCGTACCGTTCTTCATTAGATTCTTATTCGTGTGATAAGCCATTTTTACTGAAACAATGAATACAAATATTGTATAATTATTTAGACGTCGGTATAATAATTTTACGTCGAATAAAACGTCGAAAAAGTAACATTTTCAAAAATTGTCATGTTATATACCTATGAAACGAGTTTCTATGGCAAGACCGATTGTCAGGCTAGCTTTAAATCGCAATGTTGTTTTCAGTGTTTTCTAGCTGCAGCACAGAGAGTCTCTCTATTGCGATTATTAATTTGTCGAACTGGAATAACAGGTCGAAACCAATCATGATTTTCGTCACGGTGGTAAGGAGAGGGAAAGACGTGTGTTTTCAAACAAATAAATGAATCGTGGGTTCAAAATACGATCGAGTGAAAAGATATAACAGAAGTATAGCGATTGTTCAGTGAACATTTAACGCCAGGTGCCTCCAAGCCCGCACCTCGTTCGTGAAGTGTTTTCTGGTTCCATACATGGTGCCTGCAGCACCCTACGCGTGCTGTACAGTCAGAGGGTTTGCACAATGGGTGCAGATCGATGATCATGGACAATGGTACTTGTTACGAAGCAAACTAAATGTCACCGAGCATGAATTAGCGACGTGGTCGAACTTTTAGATTTTCAGTGAGCCAAAGTTAAGGGTGAGAGGGGCCGTGATATAAATAAATCTCCTGGCAAGGGTTGTCACAAGAATAAGTGTAAGAGATAGAGAGGCAGAAGACAAAAACAACGGATGCTGTTCAAAATTGTTCTCGGCCGCAGTCGTCGCAGCTGCTGATTTTCGTGGGCCTACATGCCACGTAAATCAACGAACCAGGCGCCAAATTTCAAATACATTTGCTTTCACCCTCCACGGGCCTTTTCCTCGTTACCCGTTCTCCGCATCCTGGCTGCATTGCCAAAGCTCTTACCCCACGTTCTTTTGTTTATATCTCTTTCCACTGCCTGCATATACACCAAAACTTGGCACAAATGTAGAGTGCACACGATACACGATTTATGTCTTGTCGATCGAAAGATTTTATGATTCCCCCGCCGAATAGTACATTAATAATAACGCGCCATGGCGGGATATACGGAGGAGTAAATCATTCATTGAAGCATCAGCACCCCCTTCGGAAACTCTGCGTAACTTGAGATGGTTCGAAGGGCCTTGGGTTCGAATACGATCAGCCTCATGCTCATCTGCGGTCGACGACATCGCGGATCACGTCAGGTTTTATTAGCAATGCTGAAAGGGGGATGGTTTAGTCTGCGATTTGTATTTGAGCACGAGTAAATGCAAAAATTTCCACCAACGCTCGACCCCCGACAGCGTCTTCTTAATTTTTCCTCCGACGCGTTGAAAAAATCTTTGTTCACCGGACAAATAATAGTCTGCGCAGACTTTCAAATTCGATGCAACAAAATAAATACTCAAATGTCGTTTCGGTGATAGATTCTCCCGGCTGTTGGCAGTACCGTTCGAACACATGGTGAATGGTTACGGTGGAGTGAATACGCAACAACCCTCTGTTTGGATTTACGGCGTTCTCTCGACTTGAGCTATCCTCTCGAAGCATTAAGGTACCTATAAAGAGAGCGAATTATATATAGATGGAATTTATGCTACCAGTACATAGACATAGAGTGCATTGCCGCTATACTGCGCGAGCAGCGGGTTCGTCTTTGGCAAAAGGGAAAGAGAGCCATCACACTTTCGCGACCGCTATGACAGATTGAGAGAGCGCAGATAGATGCACGATACACAGCATGGAAGAAGGGCGATGAAAGAGAGGGTGTTTGTTCGCGGAGTCGCGTCCTTTGGTGACCAACGAGGCATCACGATGTCACCCTTCGGCTCTCTTTGCCCTGGTGCTCACTCCCAAATGACACAAAGGAAACTACCCCCTCCATTGTCCCATCGCTCATTCCACGGTTCCTGGATGTGGCTCCAGACGTACCACATGGACGTTATCGATCGCTTGACATCGGATCGTTCGGATTTTCGTACGGCTTATTATCGAACCACATGGATATAAAATGGATATTTAAAAATATAATTCTCAATAATGTATTTCAAGCTTAAGGTAGTTACCGTGACTCGGCAAAGCTGAGCTTCACATCGAGCATGTATTTTCGTGAAGTTTAAAAAATGAAGAAATCGTCATTGATCCGACGTCGATTATTTCACCAATACAAAAGTATTTTTACAAGAGAAAAATGTACGTGTGATATTTTACTTTATGACAAGAGAAGGGAGAATTTCGAATAATCGAATACTATATCAATGATGTTGAAGGAAATCGTCCGTGGGACCGTAGCATTATGGTATCGTAAAATGGGAGAAAAACGTGTCGTTGAAGATACGCGAAGATGACAATGGTTTCCACGACGTGCCCAAAATACACGTTAGAGTCTTCTAACTGTTCCGCCTTATTGAAACACCGTTCTTGCTTTAACTGTATTGTGCATATCGCTGTAACAACGCTATACCGCTGAACCGTTGTTATATGGTCGTTTGCGTTTATCCATAGCGCGGAATTACATCGGGGACGAGATACCTGTATAAATGCTCGACTCCCAAAGCCGACGGTTATCTTTCGCTCCCATGGTAAAATAATAATGACCATTGCGGTATGACCTGTACAGACATTTTTACTATAGCATCGTTTCACGATTAGAAACCTTTGCATAACGCGAACATTTCAAATATTCCTCAAAAAACGAAATACTCTCTACTGTCAAACATATACGCATGTATGTAGAAATCTTTTAATCCAATTTTTATTGTAATTTCCGGCTTTGACACTTTGTTTGTCTTGTATCGTAAACGAGACGTAAAAATGACCGCTATAAAACCTATGGTAAATCGAGTTAGTCGTTTCAATTGCAAACAGATGTGAAATCCTTCTATATGTCAGAAACTCGGCAGCCTCGAGTATGGGCCATCGCTCAAGCTCATTCCCCGCAGCTAAAAAGTGCGACAGAAAGCAAGGGATATGGCAGACCGAGCAGGAAGAACGAGGATCCACTTTGCGGGGTAGCGGGTGAGTTCATCATCCCTCGTTGTCGTCTCATCGAGGGGAGAACAGCAGTCGGTGCTTCATTCACCGCCGGAACTATGGCGAAAAAGCGTCAGATTTTAGACCGCAGCAGATCGGTACAAGTGCATGTCTAGAGCAACCACTCGATCTTGCCATTATCCATAGGATACACAGGGAGATAGAGATACCTACTCGGCTTACTTCGGTGGGAACCGAGCCGTGAAGACCTCGTCATATGTGCATCTCCGGTTACATAATATCATTGACTATACAGAAGTTTTCAGAGGGGTGGATGCCGATTCTAAAACTCATCTGTCGCGATCACTCGCATTTTTTGCTTTTGCAAAATTCATCTGTATACAGGGTGTTTCAATAAATGTGTATATCGAAGATGAAGACCGCAGCTTCCGGACGATATTCGGAAAAAACTACTCGGCCGTTTTTTCTTTTCATTCCTCATTATATTATTCGATAACTTTTGAATTTTTCTTCACGGTTAATTGACAAAAGGCCAAGATATAGGCGTATCTACGTGCGATCGGAATTTTGTTCAAGTTGAATGTAAAATGTAGCCACAATATTTCGGGATTTGTTGAAGGGATTAAATCCCGGCGGTCCAAACGTTGGCACTTTTGTCTCCAATAATTTCTCCTTGATTGACAAATATCGGAAGCAATTTGAAATACAGACGATACATAATAGCTGGGAGTGCTGTAGGGGTGCTATAAGATGAAAAAAAATGACTTCCAACGGATTTGCAAGATGTACAAGATACACAGAGCGATGTATACAAATGATAGTTTGGGTCACCTGTACACATAATTGGATGATCCTCCATTCCGAGGATTATCCAGCGATGGACGGCCTTCCAACAAGATCTTTACGCACTTCTCGCTTTGAGGTACAACTTTTTGGTAGCCCGCCTACTTTCTTCGACATCGCATCTTTCGACAAATTTCTGGTAAGGGTCCGAGGCATTCGAGATGACCTGGCGAACGCCACCAGACCAACACTGTGAGACAGGATAAAAGCCGACAGTAGGTAGGTATAAACGATCCTTTCAAGGAGTCTCGTGGGGTTCGGGCCAAAAAGAGAAACGAGAAAGTGTACTCTTGGACCATCGCTGTAGGTATGACCACGCCTCTTTTTTCTAACAGGCAAATAATGTCGCGTTGTACTTACAATGCGGCAAAATTATGCACCTTAATACCTTTACGACCCAACATAAGTCAATTTTCATGGTGGTTTTTGACGTTGTGGCTTTGCGATTTGTGTATGTATATTCGTGTGTACGCTTCTACATGTGACAAAAGTGAGGGTCTATAAATTTAACGCTCGCACCAAGACGGATAGTTCCGTGACTCGTTGAAAATATTGCAAAGTGTTTCCTGCAAGATTGTATACAGATGCCCCAAACGCTGCGCGCCTTGATTTTTTAGAATATTTGGAACAATTTTTCAGTATCTTTTCACCCTCGCCTCTGTATTTTTTGACATTGGTAAAATTCTAATTGCAGTACATTTGGACAATACTGCGCTATAACGGAAGAAGATTGCTTTTATGGATTTGTAAAAACGTTGCTGTTTTGTTGAAATAAAAATATGTAAAAGCGTCGAAAACTATTTTTTAAAATAATTTTCGATGGGCTAGTGTATGCTTTTTGAATTATTCACTCACCTACGCAAGGGTGCGTACATAAGCATCAATCAAAATGCGCCTTTCACGATGTGTTGACCTGCGAAATTTAACAAGCAAATAATATGACTTTGTCTAGACAACGAAAAGACATCATGCATTTTTCAAAACGTTTCGCTACGGTTACGGTAGTAGCGACATGGCATGTGAGATGATGAAAGGTATTTATGTAGCTGTGTCTTTCGTATTTCATTTGTCCAGGATGAACGACGAAACTTTATGACTGGAACGAATCGCTCTTTTCGCCCACCCTTTTTTCATCTCTTCATCCCCCTTGGTCAACGTTTCAACAACGCATCCCAAGAAGCGAGGACACCCCTGAGAATCACTATAGCAAGTACCACAAACCTGGCGAGCACGTGGATTATCGTGTTTTTCACCGGAATGATTTTCAAGAGAGTCCGAAAAAGTTAAACCTTTTTTCCTTCGCTCTTGTGAAAGAGACATCAGCTTTACTAATCTTCAAGAATAAAAAAAAATGTATTTTCTACAAATTTTTTTTCAAATGCATATCCATTTAAGGCTCCATCAGTACATTCATTTAGTGACATTTACTTACTGAGCTAATTATTTTTATAGAACAAAATATTGTCGAACTTACAAATTATTTATTACATTGGAATTTTTCGAATTTATCCTTTTAGTAAAAATTGATCGGGTCCGAAAGTTGATCGTTGATAAAAAAAAAGAATGAATTTCGTGGCAAAATTCCGTTTGCCTTCTGATGCGCGCGTATGTTTTATTTTTGCTCGAATTTGACTATTTTTTTGCGTTTTTCAACTGAAATTTCGAGTTTTTACGAAAAACTCGACGAGCTTTGTAACCGGCGGAGAATTTGCGATGGAACAGCTTGTTGAACTATCGAAAATTCGAAGAAAAAAATTTTCATCAGTTTTGGCTACTTTTCCAGAATCGTCGAAAAGCCGAAATTTCAAAAGGCCATAACTACGTTTTAAATGACGCTATATAGATTTATCAGGGGTGTTTTGGAAAGCCCTCGAGTAGACTTAAAAGACAGTGAAAGTTAAATGTCGATAGCTAAATTCCTTCACCCTTAAAATCGATGTTGAAAATTCGCGAAAAAAACGCAAAGGGGTATGTATGGGAAAATTGGCAAAAATCAAAGGTCCGTCTTTAAAGTTCTGCCAAAAATCGAAAAAAAAAGATATCTCGATGAACCAAACGGCATATTCAACAACTGGCGTTTGAACAACTGGCGTTTGAACAACTGCGGCTTTCGGCGTACGACAAACAGACCTTTTCTCAGCCGACAAAAAAAAGATGGAAATTTGCAATTCTCCTCACCGTTAGCGACGCAGAAAGTTTTCTGAACTTTGAATGATAATTTTCACGATTTGTCTCATTCTTTTACACCGGAAAAAGCTTGAGCCTTGACTCGCGACCTTAGCATATTCCGACAATTAAAACCCTGGTATAAATCTCACCGGGACTCTCAAGCAACGATTTAGCATATTCCGGCAATTAAAGCTGAACCTGTTACTCCCGCCATCCCCTACACTCTACTCCTTGTAGATTTTATTCTTCTGGCTACCGATACCGTACATTTTCTCTACATTGAGAACTCGCGAATCTCTGAACGAAATATGATGTGAACTTTCGTTATTATCACCCAGGAGAATAATTATTATTGCCGGTTTATTTGCATGAACTGAAAAATAAGACAAATAGGCGGGCGAATGTCTCAAATATCTGTATTTCATATTGATTGGATTACAGTACCGGAAATGATCACGACGAAATACTCCGAAAAGCATTGGAAACGTTGGGGCGATAACGTTCCATTTGTTTATCTTATACACTAGTAATTGGTGAGGTAAAAAAACGAAAAAAAAGAAGCCTGCCTGAGACATAATAAAGGGAGGAAAGCGTAACGGTAAAGAAGATGGGCAGAGGGGTCGAAGCTTCCGGAAAGACGCAGGTTTAGGGTAGATAGGGGCGAAAGTCAGCGTACAGCCCCTTCGGGGGCCACTAGCCACCTTCGTGCCTCTCCGCCACTTCAAGAACTCGTGTGTTGCCGACACTGCTGAAAGCTGTACCGGAATGACAGAGAGACAGTGCAGAGAAAAATAGCAAGGGAGATAAAGATACAGCCAAGTTCGCATATATATGTATCCAGTCGCAAAGTCGACACCCTCATCCTCAGAAACCGCTCTCACCTTTTCAACCCCCGCAACCTTTCACACACCCCGCACAATGTCCACCATATGTATCCTCCTTACCATCAGCCAAGCATCAGAGATACCCCTGCCGTCCTTTCCGTGTAGAATAAAGTTCCCAGAAGAGAGAAGTCTTTCCACCCTCGGCCATACTTTTTTTGGACTTTTGAATTTGTCACCGGGTTTGACGAGTATGACATCGCCGGATTTTTTATCTTCTTTTAGTTCAAGATATTCCAAGACTTTCTTCACCCATGAATGACAATTCTTTCTCGTTGATGTAGCATCATTTTTGCATGTAACAAAACCACGTAATTCTTTGGATCATATTTATTTTCTGCGGCTAACCAGCCAAACAATCACGGTATGAAATACAGCCATGTTGCTCGTACACCCTTCTATACTCATCAAAATGGAGGACACGGATCAGCAACTATAACCAAGTGCAGTTATAACCGGATGTCGAAAGTTTAATCTCATTCGGCTTTATGCAGTTCAGGTACATGCCGATGCTTTTATCATAAGAAAGTACTAATGCAATGACTATGAAGGCAGCGCCACCAGAGCCGGCTCTCGCGGGAGTACTGTCTTATGATGTTTGCAAGCACGGTTTGCGATTCATTCAGAATCTCCTCGCATTTCTGGGCAAACTACCATGTGCTATGCACGAATGTCTCTACATGTGGACTTTATCCAACCGGCAGTTCGGCAAATGAAGACTGATAAGAACTGCCAGCGAACTTGAACAACTTTTGAAAAATGTAAAAAATGTAAAATCGACTTTCCAATGAGCTTACTTTATCGTCGTCAACCCTGCATGCTTAAAATAGCGAAAACCCGATGACAGACCCAAGTCAACAGCGTACTACGTATGATCGTACTTTATTAAGTTGAAGGGCTTAAATGCGTGGCTGATGTCGCGTTTCCACAGGTTACGACTTTGGAGAACATTAACGCGGAAGCAGGTACATCTCAGATTCTTACATTTCGCAGCTTCCGCGAATAATTTATGAAAAATCATTGGGGGAGGGATAAAAAAGCCACGATGATTTTTTCTATTTCACAGGAAGCCTGAATCAAAAAATTCCGAGTGCACAGAGCTTTCGAAGGCAACTGACGCGTTTTTACATGCCTAAAACAGATGCATAAAATTGTGAAGTAAACTTTGACCTCGCGATCAAGGTTTTTCAAGTGAGATAAAGACAAACCAAATTTCAGCGGTTATATTTTCATGATTTTCCAAAACTGCTGGCTCAGAAACAGTATCGACGCGAATGAGCCAAGTATTCAATTCGAGAGTCAATCCTCGTTTATAGAATTTTTTTTGTTAACCCTCAAAATCGTAAACAAGTCAAAACAATAAAGTTCCGAATGCGAAAAGCTTTAGCGCCCGTAAAATACCGCACGCGAAATTGTCCCTTAATGGTCGTACGCGACGATAATTATATTCATTAATTGATAAAAATGTTGTCCGCGAGGGATGTTTGAAGCTTGAACCACCGCATTGATTTATTATACAATTTTAATTATACGAAAACATATTTAGTGCAGAATATATGTTGAATAAACAGAAATATATGTGATAATATAGTGGAGGAACGCGTTTATGGTTCATTTGAAACGTGCGCTGGATAAATGTGTGCTTATACGATTCCGGCATGCGTAAGGGTACGATCACAGTTCGTATATATGGAGGTTGTATGTGCGTGTGCGGAGGTCAACGGGCATAACCTCGACGAGCAAAGTTATGATGGTTTATGAATACCCCCGTAACGAATGCCTCGGACTAGCCCCATGAACGTTCGCCTCTATATCACCGATGAATAGCTCTCGCACGTTACGAGCTTTGCAGTGCTTGCACAACACGCTCTAACTATAACACACGTGATTTTCTATGCTGCAAATTGTTTTACGCCTATAAACACAACCTGCTGTGAACGAAGCGCCAAAGGTCGCTCTATGGGTGACAGTTGGCGCGTAGAAATGTAATGACCTTTTTTCCCATTTTTTCCCCCGAGCGTCTCTCGTATATTTTATCGATCGCACAAATATATCGAGCGTCTTAAAACTTTCCCTCTAAAATAGTGACTGTTATTTACGGCAGGATATACTATAATTGGAAGTCGAAGAAAGGTCGATTCGGATGATAAAAATGGTACTCTGTGCTGCATACCTATGTTTTGTTCGACTGTCGTTTTTTTCTTGAAAAAGATGGCACGTTCTCCGGGGCTGGTTTATAATTCTGTGACATTTATGCGAATATTAGAACATACAGAGCATTCAAAATGGATACGCCATGACGTATCGTTGACACGAACACCGGGGGTGCCTGGCGGGTGCCAATTTGTACGAGGCGACCCCACGTGGTGCATGCAAGCACATTCAACATTACGTATCTCGAGTAGCTTCGCTACTGAGGAGCGTTCGCACATAGCCCCGGGCACAATATGCTCTGGCACTTGATTAAAACGCCATGGTGCATCATCCAACGCATAAAATGCCCCCGAAGTGGCAGAAACGCTTCGACTAATTTACTTTCACAAGTCGTCCATTCGCAAGAGCCGGAATAATTTTCAGGGTTAAATAGACACGTAACTCAACAGCTTTTCATACCGGGATGTATAATCATGGCATTCAACCGTCTGCACGAACTTTTACAAATGGAAACTTGAATTTAAGAACGAAACGATCAAATATCACGCCTACACACATGAAAGTAAGTAGCAAAATAAACAATAAATTTGTAAACGATCAATGTTTTATTTAAGTATTCTGAAAAAATATGATTTTATAAAAACTTTGCTTAAATTGTTTCGGAAATATCTAAACAAAAAATTCCGACATTGCAAATAAGAAATGATGTAATTACAAAAAGGAATGAGCGACATTGGAGCGTAAAGTTTGCAGGTATCTTGAGTACCTTTTTTCATGTAGGGCAATACAAAAAGACATTATAGTGACGAACAAGTGCAGCATGCATGGACATTTATTTGGTTAACGTCAAGGCTGATGAACCCCAGCGCTAGAAGATTTATGCTTCCGCAGCAACCCCTTGCTGTAACAACGTAGAAGATCGACGCTGTACGTTCAATACTCAAGAATACTGGACAATCAGCCTCGTTTTCGTGCAGTGTACGTACTCTCTAAGCACATACGAAACATTTATACTGCGGCCATACGGTTCGCTGCAGCGTGTAATATGATGTAGTGGGGTATTGTATAGGATGCATCGATGCTTATGGGCGGGCACAATAGTTTCGATGGAAGAACATGCTCGACAGATGGAAGTGTTAATAATTGATAGTCGCGCCCCCCTACGGTTCGATGCTCCACATATCTGAACCGTGGATGTCGAGGGGGCTCGTCGAGGGGTCGTCAAGTTTCCGTATTACCACCAGTGCGCACTTTTTTACGCTACGTAACTGCGTATCTCAGATAAATCACGTGCTCCTCGAATCTTCGTAGTAACAATAACAGTTTCCATTAAAAGTTATATTCCAGCACCGGGAGCTTTCTGACAAAGCTGAATTCAAAATGGTGGAATAACAACGACATGACGGAGATGCGAAATAGTAATAATGAGCGAAGATGGTACAAAGTTGTAGAGGGCCCGAGTCATTAAGATGCCATTCGGTACGGCAGATACGAGTTGCAAACTCTGACCATTCAGGGGGATAGTCGAACAAAGGTATGCAAGTCAAAAGACGATATAGTGAGTGGCGTGTGGATCAAGCCTCACGGTTTCTCCACTGGTCTGCGGTTTCATGGCACCCCAGCTGTATGGCGGCGTACCGCAGAGTTAAACATGAGCAATAGAGACCAAGTAAAGCCAAGAGCACCAGCAAGTGGAGGCTGCGAGATGCGAGCGGATTGGTCGTACGTGTGGTCCAGCAACCGTGAGAGGGCAGCGACATAATGGACACATTAGTGCCCCGGCCTCCAGTTTAATTAGTTTACATTACGGTGGCATCGTCACCAGGACCGCGCAACGGCAAGGGATGAGCCAACTCTCGATCCTTGCCGTACATGCACGTATAAACACAGAAGTAAGGGGGTGAAAAGGGTCCTCCGTCGTTGATTAATCGGGAAAGTTTGATGCGAGTTGACGGAGACGCTAATCACGTCTCGTAATCGAATAATACTCGGTTTACGCTCGATCTAACCATTTTTGTGGACATCCACGATACATCCCACAATTACGTCACTTCTCACGCGTCGTTGTTTAAAAAAAACATTTGCGGTATCCTCAAATCCAGCCAACGTGTGATAAAAGTGTATTCCATTGCAGAGTATCATCAGTCGCGGAACAAACAGATATACCGCAAGGCAGGAAGGATAAATCAGAAGCTCGTACGAGCGCTGGACCCATCTAAAAAAACATTGAGAATGTGGAAGCGAGTTCAGAAGCGAAAAGCAACGACAACGCGGTGGCTCGCCTTGCCGGCGGTGTAAGAGTCAGCCGACATAGCTCATTTAATTACAAATTCCATTAAAATGAATGCCAGTTGAGAAACAAACTCCACATATCAACATTAAGCCGGTTGGCTTGAGCTTGCTCGCGTGAGAACCAGCATACACAACGCGACCTAATCAGGTTAATATAAATATGAAATATGCAGCGAATGTGTTGGGTTCTCGGGCGCAGAGATAGTCTCGGCTTCTCACCCTTTCTCTGTTCACTCTCTCCCTCTCACCCCTAATCGCCTGCTCACACGTTGTCTCTCTTTCACGAATGCCAAAGCATCGCAAGTTGTTAAAGGGTGGGCGAAATTCTGTGGACGTTCGCGTATAGTATGCGTTCAACACCGTACGTTGTACGTAACAGGGCTGGAAGAACGAGGACACACGTGGCTGGGATACCCCGCTGCCACCTTACGACTCCTCGGGGGAGGGCTTCATATTAACCCTTGCATATTAAGCTCCCTAGCACGATAACCGGATTCTCAAATATTAACGTTGACGTTGCGCTGCTTCTCTCTCGGTGTCCAACGTCATGTATGCTGCTTTAAAGTATATCAGCATCTATATTTACGTTTCGACCAGAATCGGGTTTGTCCTTAAATGTAACGAGGCGGTCGAAGACGATGAGGCAAGTCCGGTGGAAAATCCCGATGGAGAATTTGAAGCTCGACCAGTAACGTAGTAGAATTCTGACGGACTTGGCTGACGTTAAGAACTTTTCGAATAATTAAGAGCACTATAATAAAGTTCCTTCGGCAAAAATAAGTTTCATTTGGATAAAAATGATGGCGATGGTCTTTGTAGCTGCTGCCTGGGCATTTATCGGAATGCTGCACCTATTGAAGATTGATTATCGTGTGGATGGTTGAAACGCTACGCATTGTGGATAATACATAATCGAATTATTGTTCCAGCGATACAACGCACTCTGTTTGTGGACTCCAATTCAGAGGAGGCGAACTTTAATCAAGCCGTATGGGGTCGGGGTCACAAAACGAGAAAACAAGAAATGGTACAGGGTGTGTACAGAAATACGGGAATAGAAGAGGTAAAGAAGTGCAAACATTTCTCGAAACCTCAATATTTTTCAATATAAACGGGAGGCTGAGTGGCGCGTGAGTGAGGGTTGTGAGTCGTGCATCGTGTTTTTCGCGCCGACTTTGGTCACCAAGGGAAATCTGGCTCTGGGCAACGTCGCTCACTTTTTTCGCTCGACTTTTTCCTCCCTTTTTTTTCTTCTGACTCTCCCTCTCCTTTCATCCCCATCTCTCTCCTCGTGCCAGCCTATATTTATCGACTCTTTTCATAAATTCTGCGGCAATTACATGGTGACGCCGTCACGGCAGCGGAACATCAACAGGATAAGATAATGAGTTACGCAAGATCCGGCACGTGCTGAGCAAACTGCTATGCTATGCAAGACATAGAGTTGCGCCGTTAATGACTTTACAAGACGCAAGCTCTTGGAAAACTCTTTCTACGACAATCCATAAAAGTTCGGAGAAGAGAGTATGAAAACTATGGAGATATATGTGCGTGTGTGTGTGTGTGTGTGTGTGCGCGAGGCACGGAACGATAGAAAATGGGAGAAACGAAGAAAGGCTCGACCTTACAGAGGTTGAGGTTGAAGCGAGATAGGTCTGCCAGGGTCGAGGCGGTACGAGAGAGAAAAAGGAAAAATCGAGAGTAGGAAGAACGTTCGTGCGTGGTCCCAAAGTCCCCGAGCCGATCCTGCCAAGTTATTTAAATTCAAATTCGAAATATCGTCGAGGGCTGCTAACATATTGTTTGTTTCGTTTGCGCCGTCGCGCGATAACTACGTGTGAGCCTACCACGTATATGTATACATGCACGTGTGTATATTTAGACGTAGGCGAAGCTATTCCAATATATTGACGTATGGTTATATCGTTAGTCAGATATCAGGGTGAAATTTCGTTCGAATTTCTCAATCCACCTGACTGGTCTCTGCATTTCCATTACTCCCTGCGACTTGGACGATCAGCTAGATCGACCTTTCGATAAAGAGTTATCGTTCGACGACGATACATGCGTGAAAACATTCAATCTATGTATACAAAGTATAGATGTCACGCGTATGACGCTACATATTTCTTCGAATTTAGTTTATATCAAGGTACGAGGCTTCGGTGCGTCCGGATACAGCCAGCTGCTTGATCCGCCAGGATGGACTTATTTGCATAGACAAATGTTCGCTGCTCCCAGAGTTCTGCACCGGTCGTGTACAATAATACGCACCTTCCGCCATGTTGTGTTTCACGTATGTACTCGGAATTCCCTATCCCTTAACAATTTACTGCTAACACGCCGAGAAGCGACAGAACCCGCAATACTCTGTACCGAAGGGCGCCACACGATGTTTCCTAGTGCCTTTTCACAGAAATAGGTAATACAGTATGGTCGCAAAATGACAATCGGCAAACGGGAATCCAGTTTTTAACAGGGTTTCCAGTTGTAAGGACCAAAGTGGCATAGGATCTGACGTCCTTTCCAGCCAGTTCAGTTCTGTAATTTTTCAATAATTACTGCCAGAGGTGAGTACGATCATTGTAAAGCAAATGTATTTTTGTCAGACCCCAAAATCATACGTTAAAAGTTCGCTAGGCAGAACCGTTAAAATGGTACATTCGAAGTTTGCCAAACGAACTTCCTGTACATGTGTCTGCAAGTTGAAAGTTCCGGACCGTATTACATTGAGGCACACTGACACGACCGTATATGGCAGATAAAGTTAAACTATTTCCATATTCAATGCTTGGCCGGCCGGAATCCTCGCGGTCACCGCGGTGACCTTCCGGATTACCCGATTCCACGGACTTTCAGCCTGAAGAGCAAGAGTTCAATCAGTAAATATACAAGGTCTGTTTGAAAAACTTCCAATCATGATTTCCTGAATGGCTCTCAACTGATGTTAACCCAAGCAGGATCTCACTGATGGCACAAAGATGAGATTCGAGCATATTTCTCGTCGGGTTGTCAGAAAGGAGGGTTTCGGCTTCAAGGCTTTTTATGCTTTCGACTCTGCCACTTGTATGGGTCAGTCCGCAAAAAGACTTAATTAATGATCGCTCCTCTCCCCGAGGGCGTCCACCGGTCTCTGCGTTACTCTGTTGGATGCTTCTGCGATGCGAGAAGAGACTGGAGAGACGTGAATAGGAGCAGCAGATAGAAACATCGAGATGACGGAGTGCCCTCCGAGGAACGACCCTCGATGCAAACTCCTCGTATGAATATGTCTCTGCTAATTCAAACTTTGTCCCAGAGGTGGTAGCTTCCACCTTCTCCTCCCTCCTCCGGCCCCTTACTCGGTTTACGAGGAATATTAAAAACTTCGAAAGGGTCTCCAGTCAGCGACCTTCGGTGAGGTCCTTGTGACAACATTATATCTCTGGTAAACATCGTCAATGATATCATATACGTGAAACAAGTAGGTGTAAGACGACTGGGACTCTGAACAAAGTTTGAATCTCACATTCTTCAATGCAGAAACGGAAATTCATGGTCCATGCCACCAGGAATGAATACCATTTTTTTTTAACGATTTTCATACTCGTTTGGGCGTAGGTTACCATTAAGGGCTACCAAAAGTTAGGCATATTGGAACACGGTCTTTCTTATTTATCTACAGTTTTATTTTTCTGTTGTGTGTCGTGAGAATATGGGCAGAGTAATGTTTTTTCAACCTTCAGATGGTCCATTTCGTGGCAAACCACTTCCAACCAATAGCTCAGCCCCACGAATTTAACGGTGTACCGTTCCGTACTTTCTTTTCCCGTTTATTGCTCGACAGTAATTTTACGAGGCTTTCGTCCACCATCTTCTTCGTCTCCCTCCTCGTTCGCTGGGTGCGATCGTGAGATGATCCCGGAAAAGATCTCGTTGGGATTCTAGGTGGGTCGGTCGACGAGGACATGCACAATTCAGTTGTGTAGAAACGTTGCGTTGGTTTTACGTCATATCTCTTACCGACCAGTTCTTTTAGCTCTTGTACTTTGGTATACTACCACGGGTCGTTCTTCGAGTATTCACCCTGCTCCCTTTTCTACCGTCAAGCAAAACTTGGATGGTGTTTCTACGCCCCTTGGGCACCCTCCCGTTTATATTTTATTTAGAATATAATTGAAAATTCCGCGGTATACGGCCGATGGATTTGTCACCTAAGAAAGTTTTACGTGCGATTCTCGTGCAATTCCGAGGGTTTTCTTTTCGTCTTGGTATATGGTCAGGATATATTCTCTTTTCCATTGATGATCAAACCGGCGCAGCTTTAAATTATGCGGTATTAACTTGAATTAATGTAAAAATGATTTGACCTGCCAAGGTCACATTTCCGTAGGCCACATGTTAGGTACGGATGGGGATGCTGTTGGCGGTATGTCGCACATCTCGAGATGCGGTAGCGTCTTGAAAATACAAGATTAGAGGATAACATATTTTTCACGCCATATGATGTACTGCAAAAAACCGTTTTGAATGAAGAAACATTTCTAGAATTTCTAATGACAAAAAATACAAAATGCAACTGTAACCGAAAACGCAGCGAACAGGACGAAGTAATTTGGCATCCTACAAATAATTGCAATTCAATTCAAATAAAATACACAAAGCTAATCAGCACATGGGTAAATCGATTCACAATGAACAAGAGTAAAATCGCTGTAAAATCCATGGCAAAGTTTGCATCCGTCGAGAGCATATATTCATCTAATACGAGCCACAGCCTGGACGTTTTTTCACAACTCGACTGTTGCCATTTTCACATATGATATAAGAACAACGTGTGGGAGAGGCAAAACGCAAAATGGGGTGATACGAAAAAGAGTACACGAGGAGGATGGATATCCTACACATCCATAGAGGCAGGGTTGAGTTTGGATTGAGGGGACCCCATGGAGTCGTGAAATCCATCAGACGGAAAGGAGGCCTCACGTCGCGTTTGCTAGTGATACTTACGTCGGGTGGCGAGGACCTAGCATCAAACTAGGGGGTAGGAACATCTTCGCCTCACCTGCTGCTTCGTAAATAGGGTAATAGAGAAAGAGGAACAATGACGAAAAGGGGGGAGAGCGAAAAACAAAATATACTCTAGTGTATCTTCCCTCTGAGACTGCGCCAGCAACCTTCACTCTCTTCTCTCTTTTCTTCTTCTCACATTTAGCCTCTATCCACTTACATCCCTTCCCCTTTCTTTATTTCGCCAACATTTGGTCATTTACCACTCTGCAAGGATTTAAACAATATAAAATTTAAACGATCCTGCAGTCTACTTCCATCTTCATGCCATAAACGTAATAATTACTTCGAATAACCAATCGCGACAATGACTTCAATATCACGATCCTACAGATATTTTCATCCCCTATTTCGTTCCTGAAATTACGTACTATTGCCACGTAAGCTCAAAATAACGTGGAAAAAAGTTATACCCCGATCTACCGGTCGTATAGCGTGAAAGGACAAACTTTTGCACGGCAAATCCGCCAACGTGCACATACGCCGAGAAGGAAAAGAGGGGACAAAGTGCCGAGATGTGGTGCTCCTTAAATCTGAAAAATTAAATTATATCGCCGTAAAGCGGCGATGCTCGAGAGTTTAGTGTCTCGAAGAGACGTTAGGCGAGAGGGAGGGAGAAACATAAGGGAAACCGATGTACCGTGGCCCTCTTTTCTTGAATAAAAATGGCATTAGTCCGTGCATAATGTATAACCGGAACATGGCTATGTCGTTGCTATTGCGCCAGTGCGGTGGAGCAAGATATTGCGCGCCGGAGAACACTCATTTTTTTCTCTTCTTTCTTGCTCAATCTCCTTCGTTTTCCTTTTTGTGTCGTGAGATTTCGCTCACACCCACCTCACAATAGAAGCGTGTGCGAGTATCTTTCTCTCCCTCTCTCTCTTGTACTGTATCTTAAAGCCACTCAATAAAGTTACGCAGCATCCTTCAGCCAGAAAAAAAACTATACGAGGAGGTTGGGAGTCGTAAAGCTTCTCCTCTCCCTACGATCTCTTCCTCTCTCGCCGTTATAATAATTCAGTTTATGAAATTCGTTTTCATATACCAAGTACATCGCCGGGTAGACCTTACGTCATATTTGGTATATCAGGATGAGTTTTCGTGAAATTGGTAATGCGGAATGTCCGATGGGAGTTTGAAAAGTCTCGCTGATCTCTGTTTATTCTATATCTCCCGATTTCTTCAATCTCGATGCTCGATCAGTGAGTGCTGCTCAAAGTGTGACGTTTGACGGAAAAATGATGAATTTGATGAGACGGAGTTTGGAGTTAAATTGAACTTTTTGATTTCATTTGCATTTCGTCAGTGAGAGGCGACTGATCGAATTTACGTGTCGTTTTTATTATTCGGGAGGGTAGGGTACACAGGCAGAGTGTTTTTTGCTCGAGGCGGATGAAAGTTGTGGAGGATCAAGGAGCTAAGGGTTGTTCAGCAGATAAATAAAACATTTATTTGCCTGAACGATGCCCATTGGGAACAATACCATCGCTCAAAACGGACGAGAGCACACACGATGATTAATTTTCAAAAAAATTACTACTCGTCGATCGAGTACAGGAATCAAGATGTTTTTTTCCGATATCAAACGTCGCAACGATAAATTGGTCGTGTATAAAAAAATAGATATTATTACTTTTATGGCAAGATACCGATTTGATTTATCAAGCGAGAAAATCCTATCATCTCTCGCTACTACAAGACTTTTCACTCCAGTCCTTTGATTAAAATGCGAGCTTAATCATCGCTCTGCCTGAAGTCACCTGGGGGACTTGCTAACCTATCCTCGCTCTCGTCTCACACCCTTTTGCTCAATCTCTCTCGTTCTCTCTTTATCGCAATAGTCTCCTTCTCCCTCTTTCGATCTCTGTCTTCCCTCTCGTTCTCTCTCTGCCTGTTCATCTTTCTCTACTCTCATCGCACATTGAGCGAACGACTTCGACGAAAGCAGGAAAAACGAGAGATAATACATGGTGCGGCTTTGTCGCGGTTGCGAAAGAAATACTCGCGTGCTCGCCTGTCTGTCTTTTCCACCCTGTTTTAAGATATTAAAACGTGTCATCAGCTGATGCCTTCGTTACTGCATCATGATGGATACCCCCGTACCATCGCTAAATTCACATCTTTTCTCATCTTGTGTATATATACACGAAGATTGAAAAAAAAATTGAACAATTACATCACAAAAGCTCTCAAATATTCTTTTTAGAGGTGTCACGTCTCTTAATGAATTCAAGCTCGGAAAGAACAATAACAATTCGCCAAAAACGATT
Organism: Heteropelma amictum; assembly: GCA_959613375.1. NCBI lineage: Eukaryota > Metazoa > Arthropoda > Insecta > Hymenoptera > Ichneumonidae > Heteropelma > Heteropelma amictum. The sequence continues at coordinate 21,125,446 of OY390721.1, read as the reverse complement.
TTTCAGCTATTTGCCAAAATATGCATTGATATATTTTTGAAACAATAGTCTCAACCGATCGTTTAGAAAATCACGTGAAGCCGAGTAGAACGTTTGATTTATCAAAAATTTTTGAAAATTTTGTCATGCATTTATGCAGTCATCAAGAACAATCGGAAAAACATCCCGAAAATCGTCCAACATTGTTTTTCAAATCTTATTTCGTTTAAATTTAATAAAAATAATTAAAAAGTCATTGACAAAATATTCGAGGTATCGGGTAAGATATTAATTCATTTATTTTTAACTAGAATTAGGCTCTGGCGATCAACTGAAAATTATCCGAAGCTTTCGGCAATCTTTGGATTGTTTTAAATTTTATGATTGATCCTGGAGATTGGAAGATCTCTCCCGTCCGTACATGACGATACGAACAATGGAGATGTAAGGGATCATCGCGGGATAACGTACGTGAGATTTCGATGGGGTTTGGAAAAGTGCTGTTTCTGCTATTGCTGTTATGCGAGGCGCAGTAAAGGTATATACCGAGACGAGTTACCGTGTGCGGGAGGAGGAAAGAAATGATACTGGCGGTGGGGCTGCAATTTCCGCGGCTCGTGATTGGGGCAGCCTCCTCGGGGAGCAAAAACTCCATCTACAAATGAACAGCCGTGACAAGAGCCATAATTTCTCGAGGCTGAGCGGAGTTCTACAGCAAAGCCAACGCCGACGTTCGTCTACTTTTTCTCCCACTCTTTCTCACTTTGTCTGCGTCTATAAACATATATATAGATATATGTCTCACGCGTGTACATGTGGACCAGTGAATTTAAGCAAGCTCACTGTTTCTTGCACCTTCAGACCTTAGAAATTGACGCAGGGATCCTGACAAAATGTCACAAGGTATGGTGATCGTTATGTGGGGAAAAAAAGTGCAAAGACTCGATCGCAGAGTGGGAGAAACGATGAATTATTAGTAGCTGCGAAAACATTTACTGGAAATACGATTTTTTATTGAATTCCAATTTCGTCCATGCTGGTACACTTTGGTAAAGTATTCACGTGTATGAAAATATATAAAAATCACACACCTTCGATGTAATATTTTTTTCTGACAAAAACGTTTCACTTTTGTCTCCTGTCTTCTGAAATTATGCCGCTTCTGCTAAACCGAACTGTGATTATTTTTATTCCTTGAGGTAAACGATAAACAATGTTTTTGAGATTGTGTTAAAGTTTTCATAATTCGTCAAGTAGGCGAATTGTACTCAACCATCCAACCATCATTCCAAAATAGCATTTTGGTCGATCTATGAGCCACTGGTAAACCCTGAATACAAGGGTACCCATACCATACCGATGACTCGAAGCTTTCCATTTTTCTCAAGAATTTTCTTGTAGAGTAATCCTACCACGTCCGTACGAGGATCATGCCTTTCCTTGCAGACGGATGATGTATGACCTGCGAGGCAGAAAAATTAAACGTATATTTGATAAATAGAGTTTATCGCAGAGTCTGCGCGTTTTCGTTGAAAAAGCGAGAGGTGGACTTTACCTACATTTTTTGTGGAATATTCTTAAACTCATCTTACTAATTACAAAACTGTTACGAGAAGCATCATTCGCATGTATGTAGGCTATTATTACCCGTCGTCATTTTTATTCAATAATTAGCCAGGGAAGAGAGCTGCGCATCTCCATCCCTTGCACATCCAAAGTCTGGTCTTTTTATGAAATCTCGATGCGACAGTGTATTTTATTTCCCTCCAAAACGAAAAGATGCTCGTGTTCTAGCACCGTCCGCCATGTTTCCTTGATTTTTTCTTCGGTATTCCCGGCTAGTCTCCGTGATGGCGATTCTTGCGATGCAATTCCCTGACGTGAAATCAAAACGACAATCGCTATCGAAACAAGGGTTCGACGACCACACATACACAGTCTGCTGGTCATTTGTGTGAGTATGTGTGTCCGTGCCTCTGCAAGACCGAGCCATCTATCGTAAGCCTCGGTAAGAGGCTCAAGGTCGTCGCGCTTTCTTCATCGCCCTGGGAATATCATCGCAGGTTGGTGCGACCAGTTTCCAGAAGTCCGAAAGAGGGACTCTTCCTTCGTTGCCCCAAAGGAGCTGACCTCCATTACGCGAGGTTAACCACACTGCCTTCGCACTTCCGTTAGACTTTGATTGCTTTGGAAATCCTATTAATTCCACAGACGCGAACAGACATCACACCACAGTCAGTCCGGTGGTCCCTTTAGTTTCACAATCCTGTGTCAACCCGAGAAACAATCATACCCATACCGCGTTTTCCCAAAGTCTATTGTCAGGTGAAAGAAAATCATAATATACAGTCAGACGTTGCATACGCTACTTATCGGTGGTAGGTTGTCGCGCGAGGCTTCAGCATCCTCGATGCCGCGCTGTTTTCAGAAACGTATGCAGATGGATATATGGAAGTCTGGAACGTCGGTTCTCGCTTTGGCAAAGGGTCTCCGGAGACTTGCCCGCGGATCTTCGGCCGTAGCTCCAGTCGGCGACGCCCCTGGCACAAGCTCACACCCTCTCTGAATAATATAAGACCATATTTTTCTATCATCCTCTGCCTCGCTCGTTCTCCTCCAGGCTCGGAAAATGTATCATATACATCCGAAGAGGACACTCACCAGAGATGAAGCTGCAAAGAACACTCGATTGTCACCTTGTGCTGTTCTTATCATCCAGTTTACTTGTAACGTTTTCACCGAAATGCTACGTCCATAGCTCTCATGAGCTGTTATACCGTATCACCGTTTCTGTCAGAGTGTACATGTACCAGATGGAAATCAGAGATTCTAATGTTCACGTAGACAAACTAAGCTGTCGATTGTTCAATTACAATCTCTTTGGCTTTGCTCATATTTTTAGTTTCATGACTTTGATCGTTGCTTGAAATACTCCTGCATCCTTTCTGCCCAAACAAGCCCGGCGCAAAGCTTCTGCATCTCCGTGGATCTCGAGTGTTTCCATCCATCGTGCCTCGAGATTATGAAAATCTTGGAAAGAACGTCCAGCGCCTGGTGTATTAAAACTGTATGAAGATAAATATCTCCACCTCCGCCCTTGGAAACTTGAAAAACTAAATATTAAACCCTAAATCATGCACAACTTGGCAACAAGTTCGGATGAATTACGATGTCATTGCCATTCCGCAAATGAACGCAATCTATTTTCAATTCAAACGTAAGATCGACGACGCACCAAAAGTTTGTGAACGAAACTCCGATACCCAAAAGTAAATTGCCTAACGGGCTGTAATCAAATATATCGTCATGTGAAATCATGCGTTTCTCCTCAACATCGTCCTAGCTAGCCCCGTCTTTATTCTTCTCGAATGTTTAATGATTCATTCCGAATATCTCGATGGCGGAGTTTAAATCTATATGCGGCACAGCGGCAACGCGCAGGTGCAGTAAACGAAGTGTTGCAGCGAGCGGTGCAGCCTGTATCTTCAATTATAAGCGTGGGTTTCAACAAATTAAGAGTTAAGGTGCACAGAAGTAGTTGACGGGGATAGCAGCCTCAGGGGTTGGTAGCCCGAGTATAGAACTCTCGCGGTGAAGGCGGCACCGGACACGCCCCGGTGGCTGTCCGCGCAGCCACCGGGTGCGTCTTTACTAATGTAGGAAGTGCCAGAGAAGAGCACTTCTATCTCTATGTGCAGTCGAATGTCTAGCTATATGCATATAGATGCACCCGGTACCCCGGTGCCACCTCCACCTTACGATCTCCGGCTATTCACTCCTTGAGACTCGGATACGTTGGGAACGCTCGCTTGTCCATTCGGCACTTCACGGGGGTTGCGGCAACGAGTAACGCAAGAAGTTGATTCAACTTAAGGGAGTGGTGAACGAAAATATAATAGGGCACACATACCCAAAGCGATCGGCCAGCGAAGCACTCATTTTCACAAAACGAATGAGCCAAAATCGAGCAATGTCATAAATAAGAGAATCTTGAGTTCGCCTTGATATTCTTTCTACGCAAACCAGATATCGCTATTTTTATAGTATTTGGTTTTTTTGGGGGATGTTTTTTACCGACACCTTTTACCTGAAAATTCTTGAAAATAAGCGATACGCTTTTGACTATAATTTAACGGAAGATTCCTAGGAGAAGATGATACGTCAAGTTTACCCGAGGTAGGAGATTAACCAATTTTTGTTTATCAGACATGCGGTACGCAAAGGAAAATTCTTCTCACAGAATTCTAGTTTTCCATGTCAATAGCACGTGTTCATTTGATTCCCCATCGCGCCCACCACAAAAACGTGGTCGTGTGTTACACCGATATAGCGTATATGTAACATAAGGGATATTCGATATCCCGCGTCGATTGGTTTAATAAATACTCCTCGCCCGGGCGCGTTTCGACGCGTAGCGCGGGTTTCTATATCGTTTGCTCGTGTGCACCGTCGGAGAAAGATAATTACTCCGGAGTCAGAAAGTTGTCGGTCCCGGTCATAACTCCGCAAGTCCCGAGAGGGGTCGAAGCGCAATTTGTCGAGTATACCGAGAGCCGAGAGCTGTAACACTCTAAGCTCACGGTTCGGGACGCATGCGGACTACTGTACGGCGAAGAAAAGAAAAGGTACCCGTTGGATTTCCTGAGTTGTATGGACGGATTGCAGAATGGACGTTACTGGTTGTACGATGCGAGCGATGCAAACAATTAGTGCCTTTGCAATGATGATTATCTTTTTTTTATTATACTGTCGAACGGTTTCATTATCAATGCCGATCATGTCCGGGAGTTTATATGCATTGACGCAAAATCAGCTTGGAATTCATCAAAATCATTTCATACACGCGGAAAAACACTTTTCCCAGTTACCTTGAAGATAAAAGAGCAAATGTAATCCATAACTGTTCGAAGTGCAAAAATATGTGTAGGTAAGCCGTGTGAAAAATCACCTCGTTGGCCTTCGACGTACGTGGACTTGTACGCAGGGATCAGCAGCACGGCGGAGGACGCGCTTGCTATAACCTGAAGAAGGTTCTTTCTCGTTGCTTCAAATTCAGCCAAGCGGCGCTCATCAATAATGCAGGTACAATCTCATTCCATATGATAATCCGTGAGACCAGAGAAATATTCATCACCACGTGAGAAAGCTCGAGCTCAGTTTTTTTTTTTCGCTGGGTTCTTTCGAGCTTCTGTACGTGGATGCTCAAAATTCTATGGCAAAAGATCGAGCATAGGTGCGCGAGAGCTGTACATTGTATGTAACCGCGTATGTGCATACGGCTTGGCTTTCTTGTCGCTTTTTGGTCCACTGGGGCTCTCGCTCGTCTCAAGACTCTCCTTTCTGTTCTCTCTTTCCCTCCGTGAAAGCCCTTTGGACCGCGGTCTTTTCCGTTCTTCTGGGACGGCGTGATGCATGCCAAAGCATTTGTAGCAAAGAAGCGAGAGTGCGAATACCCCGGCAGCAAAACTGATAAGGAAAAATAAGAGAAATGGATGGAAAAAGACACTGCGACGACCGCCCAGGAAAATCCACAGTTGAAGGAGCAGGAAAAAATGCTCGCCCTTCTGACGACCATCAGGCATCTAAAGCCGGAGAATCGGCCCCACCCCATATCGCGGAAGACGAAGAAGTCGAGGAAAAAACTTGTGTTTTTGCCAAAAACTTTTGAGCTACCCTCGAGATACGAAGAGCTACAGCTTCGTATTCGCGTACCGCGGTATCGCCACGGGATTACTATTTGGGATGATACTTCCGAGTCGGACACCGGGTAAATGATGGATCGTTGTTCCAGCACGCGCGCGAGAAACCAGATCCTTGGAATATAAAACTAAAGTAAATCTCAACTCAGTGGCATCGTCTGCGCCTCGGGCAACCTCTGGTACTGGTCTACGTGATCTTTCGAATTTGCCGAAAACGCACAGCAGTGCTGCTATCAACCTTTTCGGCGTGATTTCCAATTCGGGAGTAACCAATTTTATTGATACTTTTATGTATTTCATTCGACGACAAAAAAATGCGCACGATGTTGTTTGAAGTCTCTTCTGCGACGTTAGCTGTTTCGACTTACAAAAAATGAGTAGCAAGGAAGAAAAACACTATAGAGTTCTTTGAGGTGATTCAATATTTAGACAGATCGAGTCTAGTCATCATTCTTCAACACCGCAGACGACGTTTGATCGTTCTTCACATTTTTGCCTTGGACAATCGAAAGTTTCGGGCGAACTCGGCTTTCCCATAGTAACGTGTGATGATCTAGCAAATAACCGAATTCACAGAAACTACCGTGAAGCTGATGCCACCACAATGTCAGGATACTGACATTGTGCGCATACCTACCCTTGGGACGGATTCCTCCGCCTTGCCAACAGCTGATTAATCATCGTGGCCGGTCTCCAGAGAGTTTGAGAAGCATCAAGCGGTTTCTTTGTCGTTGTCCCATTTCAAGGATAGGTTTTACGCGGAAACCTATTTCTCGTTTACCGTCAAGGAACTGCCTTCCGAGGCAATTGCATCTGCAATTGTCGCCATAACGATTTCGATGGCTAAACGGCCTTAGATAATTCCAACAGAGTACACGCCTAGCAAGATGACTACTTTTTTTTATGATGCGGTTTGTAACGACGTTGCTTCACACCCCGCCTCCGTGGAGGTTCGCATGGGGATTGACGAAAAACGCACTGAAACCGTTGCCAGTTATACGTCGTCGATGATCGTGGACATGTTGTCTTGCCGACACGTTCCTTAGAACGGCTGCAATCTTTTGTCGTAATTTTGGTCGATCGATAAAATATGATTCTCTCTACGCCGATGGCGTCTTGTATGATCGAAGGGTAACTATTTTGCTGAATGCGATCAGATGGGTGTACACTTTCAAATACCCAGTGAGATCAATATATCGACCAAGTAGATGCAAAGCGAAGTGTGAACATAAATAATTATGATGTAATATTCTTAGTTTTCTTTGGTGTTATTTGAAAAGCCAGGAGAATATTTTTGGCAAAGTTCCGTCCACTACATTTTGAATTCAAAAACTGCAAGTATTCATCCAAAGTTCAATGCGAAACATATGTTGTATGTCGCACCGCGCCAGAGGTGTTGCTCGATGCAGCTTAATTTGTTTATCTGCAGGATCGCATGCTTGCGAGAGGAGAGTATTCATACCCCGGTGGGACAAGTGTGATGGAAGGGGTGTCGGAGGAAAGAGTAAGGGGTAAATTGCAGCGTGATCCAATGTTTTATTTAAATACGTCGCTGTGACCCTAGCCGCGGCCCCATGGGTGTCCTGGATCTGAAGCTGCCTGCACTTAATATGGGGAGCGACAGAGCCATTTTTATTTTTCCGTACAGGCTCAGTCGAGTCGTGCACATCGTTTCCGCTTCACTCCTTTCTCTCGATCTTTTTATTCCAGTACGAATAATGAATGGAGTCGGTTCACCGTATGTCGAATGGAAGACACTGCCCAGTTTTTCTTTGATTGTGGCAATTTCTTTGCGCGTAACGGCATTGGGAAGCTTCACAGAAATTCCGTGTGTTCCGTTTTTTTTTCATTTCAGCACACTGATGCAAGAATCGTACGACTGTACCCGCATACATTGGTTACAGAGACTAGAGTCGTACCGTGCCCCAGAGGACTTGGTAATTATTAAGCACGGTGTGCTTCATGAGATCGTGATTGGAGTAAAGCGGCAACCATTAAAGTTTGGTGGAGACGGTTCTCTCGCTGCGGTGACTTTCGCATATATACGCGAGGACAATGGATCGAGAAATGGAAAAAGATGAAAAAAAGTTCGAAAGAGAGGGAAAATGTAGCTTCGCATATTTTGCAAGGACCACATAAATTCTAAATTCGCACCGACGGTATCGCCATTCCCCACGTGGCGTAATTTGAGTTAATTCCGCTGCAGGGAGCACACCATCGCGATCACCAGGCATGGTGAAACGCGATAAAAGAAGAAAAAGAGACACAGAAGGTGGGTTTGATTAAAAGTCTCGCGACTCGCATTGTCTTCTGTTTGCCCTGGGTGCATACTTGGGCTCTTGCCAATTCCGCGAAAACGCCCGACGATGGTTGGACCTCGTTAAAATTCATTAAAAAAAAATAGATGTACATCGAGTCCTCTCTGGTTCCCAACGGGATTAGGCACTGGTTTGAAAAATAGCGGCCTGGCAAAAAAGGTGAAATATAAAAATAGATTTAAAAAAATGATATCACCCTGGTCGGATGGACAGAGATGTATATATCGTCTGCGACACATCCGTCGATCGAGGGCAAATATTGATGGCCAATCGGTATACATTTTTTTCATCCATGCTGCAACAAGATCGCCTATATACCTTTTTTATGGTGCATACAAAACAGTGACTGTATGTTTCTCATGGAATTGACGCACGCTTTCATATGACAAACTGACAAGTTTGAATCGCTAAAATGGATTCTTGGCTATGCCATCATTCGAATCAAACGCCTCGTCGACGTATACGGATTCTCGCATCAGCGTAACCTCTATACTGTATACGTATGTATATCCGGTAGCAAATGTCCATTGGATAATCGTGTATTCTCTTTTCGACCAAGATAGAGAGAAAACCCCAACGGCTCGGCGGACTCAATGAAAGCATCGACTATGCTGATCCGTTGGGGTTTCCTCGAACGACGTTCGCCGAAGCGTAAGCATCCAAGGGTGCACCTCAAAAGTTTTGTCATCCGAGAATCATGAGAAGTCTAGATCTCATTTGAGTGGTAGCAATCTTTATTCGCAAAGTACACACGTAGCCCACCGTAGATGCAGGTTCAAAGGATTGAATTGAGATCGAGACGGGAATTTTCCAAATTCCAAATATTCGCTGCAGCGATGTACATCATGTTGTTTTATCGAGTGGGTGGCCAGTCCTAACTGCATGAAGATATACATTCGGTAGTTTCCGGTCCGCCTAACTGAGACATTAGATCACCGAGAAGCGAGATATCCGCTGGTATAGTCAAATATACGCTTAGCTGTATTTGCTCTCGTTTGAATTGGATGGTATTAGTGAACCGCATGAATGTGATGCGCTGTATACACGTGACACTGTATGTGCACCAGCTCGTTCAAACCTACCGTCGCGGGGATGAGACTCCGTCAGTCCTGGGAGTTCAGTTTCTCCGCCCTCGATTACTTTGCCAGGTCCTTCGGTATCTCTGCTGGCCTGCTCCCTCGTGTCCCACCCAACGCTACATACATCCGCTATACCAATCGTACGTGGAGTGTACTCAGTACTGTGGGTCGCAGTCAGCAGTCCCTCAAGTTAAATAGTATAATGGCCAATTTAAAATGTCCTCGAGTATATCTTAGAATCCCTGTTTGCTGACGCTTCGTTCCGCACTCCGCGTGTCTTTGTACGTATTGTACGTGAAAACCGCAGAAAGTTACTCGAAGCGTCTGGTTAGGAGGTCCGGAATCATGGGAACGTCGCTGAGAGAGAAGAAAAACGGAATACGGAATGAAACTCCGCCACTCGAGTTGCAAAAAAATACCGCAAGGTCGATAGTATATCCCAAATTTAAATACCCAGGCATGGAAGTGGACGGAAGAAAGAAAATAGAACATTGGGAGCATTCATAAATAATTGATCTTCTTAATCGACACAGCGATGAGATCTGTACGGCTTATTTCGCGGGGAACATGGCATTTTGAACATCTCGCGTGTTTTTTCTTAGACCCATGAAAAGATTTTAACAGCGGATTCGCATTCAACTTTATCTATTCCGTGCGCTCCCTAAGATGTCTCGGAGGCCAGGGTCGAGCCACGTTGCCCGGATGAAAAATGTTAAAAACCCTTCCCACTGGCATGGCACTGCTGGTTCTGCCGATTCTGGCGTTATTGCATTGTCCGGTTTGATAGAATCCCGAAATCCTTCAGGTTCTGTGCCGCGAAGTGAGGGAGCAACGCGAGGTGCCTAGTAATGTAGCTTGCTCCCATTTCCCCTGGGCACATGGTAACCCATCAAACTTTTAGCCGGACACGCTACCGCGGACACCCTCTTTCTCACGCCTCTCTATTCTCTTACGTCAGTCCTATCCCTCCGCTCCTCATTCTTCTTCTGACACCCGACATTCCATGCTCATCTTTCTATATCCGTCTCTGTGTTCGTTTTTCTCCGAGATACATGTATCCTTGCGCGTATACCAACTTCTGTCTCACGTGAAAGAACGTGCCAGTGTGGGTGTATCTAAGAAAGATACGAGATATAAAAGAGAGAAAGAAATGAGCGGCCATACGCGGGTCCATGTATGGCGGAGTGTGCCCGAGCCCTCGTGATGAATATTGCAGAGAGCGCTTATTGTTTCTACTCACAAATCATACGCGGATGTCTCGCGAGGGTAGCTCTCCAATGTTTTATTCTTCTGTATTCGGGGCTACGCGTGAGCGTAGTAAGAACGAGAAACGAGAGAGGATGGAGCAGGGGAGCTCTATTGGAGGAATCGGTATATTGGTCATTTTGAAAATCGAACTTTGGTCCGTAATTTACGACGAAATTTAGTAGGATGTCTCTTTTGACAAACCGAAAGAAATAGACAAATATCAAAAACCTTCAGCCTCAAAATTATTTTACTCTTGTGTACCATTGACTAGTTGTTTAATCACACATTGAGCACACATTGAGATACCTTTGGCACGTGTGCAAGTGCAACTGAAATTTCCAAAAACTGAGGCTGAACAGACGCCATGTCATGTGGAATACTAAATTTAGGGAGGATCAAATCAGCGGCGCAAAAAGCAAAGTGATTGACGTCAAGTGGCACGAAACAAACTTGGTTGTGAATATTAAATTCCCTGATCAGTGGAATTGTTATTTTCCCGAAATTCATGTGACCATCCGCTCAATGCTAGTCAACGTATGAAAATTTGTTCTCAATCGTTGATCACGAAAAAGCCGGCAAATCGAATGGTTCTTCAAAGTTGACAACTGCATCTGTCACGTTTTTGCAGATAGTCCCAAATCCGTTCGACCAACGTAAGATATTCAAACGCAATATTCAAATACTGACCGCAATCCGTAAAATTTGATTTTCCCCTGTATGAATCGACTTCGGAGGGAAATTCCTTGGGGCGAAAGGCCGCACCCTCGTGGCTATCTCTCGGCCAGGAATCGAGGATAAAGCCGGACCGTGGTAAAGGTTTCTCGGCGATGTTTAGCAGAGGTCCGCAAAAACAAAATCTACCTATGAGTAAACTTTGTTGGGTCGTACATTGAGGAAGTATTGAAATTGGGAAATTTCCAACATTCCGACGACAATACAAAGGCGTACTGAATTTTTCAAATAAATCTCACTAATCGCCTGCATCAAATCAGATTTTTTATCTTGATGTAACAATATTAATGTCCATTTTTTTTCACTGCTAATACTGACTATAAATTCTATACACATCGATGAAAGTTTTTGCACGTAGGAAATGATGTGTATCGTATTTTATCACTCACTAACAATTATCTACTCTATTTTTTGATGATTGACATTCAAAAACTCAAAAATATACGATGGCTTTTGTGAAGCTATGTCACATTGTTCAGGCGACTCCAACACCTTGAGGATCTCGAACGCAAGAACATCATACGATGTTTGTAAATTTTGAATGTAAACATTTATTGAAAATGATGCTGGTCGTTTTCCTAATAGTTTTTCATAACGGCTAAGGATATACAACATTCTGCGAAACAAAAAAACATAACTCGAACACAGAATATAATCATGTCCACGTTCAAAGCAAAAAAAAAGTAGCCAAAGTAGCTCTATGTTTCGCAGTTGATTGCGTTATCGACGATGGTACTCGGCCAAACGAAGTAAAGATCTTTAAAAAACCGAACGAAGAATGATGCGATTAATTTTTCAGTCAGAGACGATGTTTTGTAATTACGCGAACGGGGATAATTGTGGCTAAAAGACCGAAAGATTTTCGCGCTTGAAAACCCGCCGTGTTCGTCCCTTTAACCCGGCCGGTTCGTCGGTATGGGAGAAAAAGTAATTGCGCGTGCACGATTTTATTAAATTTGTCCACAGTGTAACTTCGTTTGCATTTGTTAATGAGTTTTCGGTCCGCCGATGCTGCAGAGTCGGGGTCAGCGTTACCATCACATGGGTTGAACGAGGGAAACCTTTACTTTTTCCCATCCTTCACTCCACGAAATTTACATATTTTTCCCGGGTTCGAAAAACGCCAGGAAGATCAGAGAGGTATAATATCATCGTGACTCGTCGCTTCGTATAGTGGAAAATCGTTTATTTGCCAACTCGGTCTCATCTCTCTCGCAGAATCGGCGTACGCTGGAATAAGAAGAATACTATGGATCCGGATAAAGTGTCGTAGATCACTTGGTAGTCCGAGCGGCATCTCAAGGGTCGCATTATCCCTACCAAAAAACCCCAAGCAAAACCCTTTTTGTTAGTCCTTCTTCCACAAATTACTCCCCTCTCGCTTCACCCAGAGACCGTTCTCCTCTGGAAGCTTCCTCCCATGAAGTGAGAGAGTTTAATCGGCCAGTTTCGTGAAAAACAAAGAACACGAAAGAATCAGAGGGGCTCAAAGCGACGGGCAACCGTTTTCCTGATATCCGAAGAAACCGCAAATTCTCTTCCGCTACCCATGGTAAAAGAGGAAAAAGTATTTCAAACGGACATAAATTGCCAGTGATAAATACGTAGAGCCGATATTTTTTACGAATCGATCGTCTTTTCTATGTAGAATATGCATAAAGATAAACAGCAAAGTCTCACTCTGAAACATTCAACTTTTAGCTTGAAGCGGTTCTATGGTATTTCTGATATGTATCAAAAATTACCGCAGAAGCTTTTGGCGAACTTTTTGCGAAGATGATACATTAGAATCTTACCCAAAGACTTATCTCTGCCGTATAAACGAAGCATCAGGAAAAGTTTTTCCCGTGAAGAGAATCGTCCGGTGATAATCCAAAATACATGCAAGGTACTCTTCTTGAAAGCGGGATGCTTCCACGCTGACGATATCAAATCCCCTGGAGATTTTTTCCCCATCCGTGACGCCAGCGTGTCACACGGGAATAACACCTCTTCCAACCCCCTTTACCTCGTGTATATCACCTGTATGAAAATATACATACTCGCTACTTCAACTTGTTCGCCTCTATGCCTTGCAGCTATACGGAAGATAGTTGAAAACAGGCCGATAAAGAACATTATTCAAATTTGCTTTTGCGTAAAATCTTCCCGTGTATAAAGAGACAGACGAGGGTGAAATGGTTGAGAGTCAGTAGAGTGGGAATGCGTGTTTTGGGTTTGTCAGTAATGCGAACACTTTTAGATCAGATTATTTCAACGACTATCAAATTTCATTTCAACAAAGTGTACATCGAATGGAAGTACGGTAAGATTCGATAAATCGCAATTTTGGCTACGTCCAATTCCAAGGTCGTAACAAAAATCAGGAGTCATATTTTCCGGAACGGAAATATCCCTAATGATAAACGATAAGATCGCTCCTCAATACGTACTCACTTTTATAATCATTTTTGGTGAAAAGCAATAGTGATATAGTTTCGGACGTTTTTCTTTATTAATCTTCGTATTAGGATTCGATCGAAGATTTATCCAGTTTGACTGGCGCGTTCGTGCAAAACGAATCTGAGAAACGCATGGTTTAATCAAAGACTGTCGCAATTCTGGCCAGAGACGATTTTTGTCGTATGAAAAAAGGCCGGAATGATGGACCTGCGGCGGAATACGTATATGATGGATCTGTACGTTGCATATAGTATATCTGTAAAAGACGACGACGATGACGACGTTGTCGGAGATTGCGGTGACACCAACCACCAACCCACGGAGGGTTGACGTCTGCAAGCAATATCACGGGGACATGGTCATCTTAATAGAGTCGTCGGTCGTTGCTCGATGCACACACCCGTAAAGCATAAGGCACGCACCAATGACTTTAATGAGATTCGCAAGTCGGACCCGCGGAGTCGTCCACATGCGAGTGACGAGACATCGTTTTGCTTGGGTCTGCGGCAAAGCAGCTCTCTGACCGGCGAATAAGTCATCATCCCCGCGTATACTATGATGAGATGCAAGACAGATCTGGCAATTTTTGTCTGACGCAAGAAGAAAAAAAATATCTTCATGAAAAGATTCCGATTTTGAGCAAAAAATGGAGAAGCATATATTGCGGTATAAATACATGAAGTGTGATGCATAAACGCGACAATCATGAACGTGCAATACTTTAAAATTGAAAAGAAGAATATAATGAAAATTTTCGAATCAGGATGAGTTGAAACTTGTCGTTCGCTCGTGAAAAATCGTTTAACGTGCTGACGATTGGAGCTTGTTTATGATTCTGCCTCTTTCATTCTGCGGAATGTTCTATTTTATCAAACAGAGCGGAATGGAGTTGAGCGATTGGCTAATGCGAAGCAAAATGTTATTTTATGATTTATCACTGATCTAACCTGTCCTGAATTGTAGCAACTTCAGGGCTCTTTTGAAACTTTATCGACAACGCCAGAACACTTTGAAGTGATATTTGGAGAGAGATGTTAAGGACCCAAAGCCAGCGGACATGATATCTATAACCCGGGAATGGGAACTCGTGGTGGATACCCAAAACAGGACGCAATTGAGTTTGGTGTTCATCTCTTTCCTTCTCCATAATACGCCAGAAGGAGGGTGGAAGAGAGAGAGAGACAGACAGACGGAGAAAGGAACAGTCAACTCGGACTTGGAAATTTCTGTTGGTTAGAGTCTCTCGTTCGCGGTTGCACAAAGCAGTCTGCCGGACTTAACGTGATTAGCTGAGATACCCCGGTGGTCCGGCAGCAGCACCACCAGTAGCTTCCTATTATCCGCGGTCCAGGCTCTCGGACGCAACTACCCTTCGCTGCCTCTCCCGCTTTTACTCCAACCCCTTTAACTTTGACAATACAACGATATATATTTAACCCGCCGGCGTCGACTATCAATGCTTCCTTTGAATTTATGCACTTGATCGTAGTATCACAACCAAAAAGGATATGACAAAAACCAAAATGAAGTTTGTGAACAAGTAGTGTAGAATTTCAAACACGGTTTTTCCCGAGAATCGTTTCAGGCCTATTGATATATAGTTCCAACGGCTGGAAATTGGAAATGAAGAAATTGGATGTGTGTGTGATCGAAATTATGACGAGTATCAGGAGTGGAAGGAAACGCGAATAAAGTAAAGAGTCCTAGAAACTCAAAATAAAATGGATGGAAGGAAATGTCTTATTTCACCTTCAACGTGGCTTTTCGAAAGTGGTTACTGAAAAAACTGGTTAGTTTTCTTTTCGGTGAGTGATTATTGCGGGGTGGCGTCGCTTCGAGTCAAGTGTTTCAGAATATTTGAGGCAAAGCTTAAAACGTATGTGACACATGGACACATCTTGGTAAACCCTGTGTGCGACCGTGCTCGCGCCCGAATTTACGTGTGTGTTTGATGGGGTTGTATAGCCGAGTTCCTACTGCTGTTGGCTATCGTGGACTGGAAGCTACAACATCAGAGTGAGAGTCCCTGCGAGTATGAAACTCAATTTGATTCCTGCTTCGCCAAGCCCTCGCCTGATGCCGAGGTTGTCCGAGGGCAATAGAGAGGATAAAGGACAGAAGGATTAAAAGAAGAGCGAGAATGGAGGGTGAATGTGAATCCAAGGGAGTGAGCATGAGCGATAGCAGGAAAATCTGTCAGAGGGGTGGTCACCCCGCGATACCCGCCACCGCCACCGTCCTAGAAAGGAGGTTGCTCCCTGGGGCGAGCGACTGACCCGACATCCTGCTGGATCCGGCCACTCATATTGCCAATTACCAACTCGACGACCCTCTCGCTCTTACTCTAGCTTCGGACTTTCGATGATTCGAAACACTTGCAGCCTGTTCCAGTTACAGGCTCTCTTGCACTTCTCCACTCGCGCATCTACCCCATGACGTCCTTCGCTCCTACGTATTCCCGTCGACCGGCTCCCATGATCACTCGACGGGAGAGCAAGGAGCATCACGAAAGGGAGGAAAAAAGACGGACGATGATAGAAAGAGGGCGTTATTTCTTCTTATCGAAGTAGATACATATATATATATGCATGGAAGTTTGAAGCTTTACCGGAAAAAGTCACCAGCTTGCCTGACGTTACCGAACCCGTTTATCCTCGCTATAACTAAGAACAGACTTGAAATCGAATCACTCTTATGGAAGGGTTCAAAAGCACCAGCAAAAGTTGAGGGGAAAGACGACAGAAGTGGAGGAGAGATAAGAATACAGTAATGTGGCAATGAGAAAGTGATTAAAATATCTATATAGCGATGCAGCAGAGTTTCTATGCCAAATAATTACGAAAAAGTTTTTGAGTTACCGATATGAAATACAGAAATGTACATATATTCCATGAAGGACCATAGATTTCCTTTCATACTATAAAAAATGTCGTTTGTGGAATGGAGAAATATATATTTTATCCATTTCATTCAAATTTTGCCAACACATCGGAAATTATCCCATGTAGCGTCAAAGGAAAAAGAAAAAAACTGATATTTTTAAAGGTCAGAACGTCATCTCAATTTTTTTGAACAGACGAATGTATATGTCCCACATTCTTCATCTCGTGCGGCAATGAAAATACGAGACAACATGGCCGAAAAATCACTTAGGTTTATTGGAAGTTGGATGGACGTGACTATCTACCCTGAGCTGTTCCTTTCTTCTCCGTCCATACATTTTTGTCTTCTTCGCTTTTTTCATTTCTCTGCCTTGGTACATTTTTCATAAGTCAATTTCGTAACAATAACATCTGTGGGTTAAATGTTGATGTAAGAAGTCATGCTAGAAGACTCAATAATTTCACAGACTCAATTTCACTGTCTCATCCATGGTTTTTGTTTCCAAGCTTCGATCATTACGCTTGCACCGTCGAATAATCTCGAAATGTATTTTTCACACGCGATACTCTGTTTGATCCATAAAAATGAAAAATATTTAATCGTAGACACTTTCGTCATCATCCTTCACGTTCCTACTATACTACACCGTTATTCACTTGCATACTTTCTCATTTTCCGATACATTTTTCGATCTTTTTCGGTCTACCACTTTTATGCATTTGTTATAGCCAGCCAAATTGATGACAAGACGAACCTCTATAGAAAAATGTGAAAAATACGTCGGAGAAAAGAAAAAACGAGACGGAAGCTTGACGTTCTTGCTACCCTCAGAAACAACCCACTCACTCTACGGAGGTTACATATGCATGCCCTTTGATGTTTTCACGCATGACTTTGAGATCTCAAGAAACTCAAGGAATCTGTGCAAGATATGCCTCAAGACAATTTCAACAGAAAATTGATATCTTCGTATCCATTGACATGGCCTATACACATGTACGCTAGGGGGTGCCAAAAAACATTTCTTTTACGTTTGGTGCTTTGTATTTTGGCAATGGCATATTTTACTGATAAGCCCATCACATATTTTACTAGAGAATTCAACGCTCTAGAAGAAGCTTCCTGAACTACGTCGAAGGACTTTTTTGTAGATCATTGACGTTATTAGAAAAATATTCTTATTTCTAATCATCAGATATCGATGGTTAGTTGCACAAATCTTTAGAAACTTATGTTTTGTCACAAAATTGCTGTTCTGATAGGCTGGAATATTTGCAGAAATATACCTAAATATAAAAAACATGTATACCTACTTATATCCAGTTGAATTATTCATTTAAATGTTACCTGCTAATATTGCTTTCATTCCATGTATTTATTAATTGTATATAAATAACGGAACATGTCTGATAAACTCTTCTAAAACTGCGTTACAGGGAAAATCGAAAAAGTTTTTTTCGCACACTTTAATACACACGTACTTGGACCAAAATCATGCATTCAACATTGCAAAATAAAACAAGCAAAAAACTAGAAATTAACTGAAAACCTTTTAGTTTTTTTCCATCTCTCTCCCCACAGTTGTTATTCAATTTATAGATGCAACATCGATGCTTCCGCTCGTAGTTCATCGTTTCTTTCCTTTTTTTTCGTGTCGATAGGCTGAAAGCTTACCGGAAGCCAGTGAGAAAGGGCAACCGCGGATACTCACATCCGAAGTGTATATAATAGCTCCGGCACATGCATAAATACACTTATGTATATATATACTGTCTGACGATACAGACGAAACGAAACTGGAAACGATAAAATGAAGCGCGCAACAGAGACCAACCGAACGTATTCCAGAGCCTGCAGTATGGACGGCGGTGGGGTAAGAGTTGCATTTGTTGGCTACGATTACAAACGAGCGAGCATATCGATGAAGGGGTGAGTCTGATACGGGATGTGGCGTTTTCCTCTCGAAAACGAAGCTGGGTTAAGCGAACTGGTGATGAGAGAGCGAGAAAGAAAGGGTGATTTCTCTCTGGAATGAGAAAATGGGGGCTGCCCAGCCATTCGCAAAGTACGTATATGGCTCGTGTATCCGATGGTACGATACTGGCATGGGGTATACTACTGCATGGAATACAAGCAAGATCGGGTGCGGAGTAAGATGTAATTTTCAATACCCAGCTAGCGGAGTCTCTGGAGGCGTTATGGGGTAGCCACAATTCCGGGGGTTTACCGTGCTCTGTCGACGTAAACTCTCCTCAGTCGTGCACGCTCAGGAAAAGCTCCCCTTTCCCCCCTTTTACCCTCTGACGACCGATGGAGTCACCTATACCCGGTGAACACCACTTACCCAAAGTCCATCTACGGGTCGTGTATATTGCAACATTCGCAGCATCGTTCGCAGTGACTGTCAATGCACGATTCGATAGTGGACATGGAGTCGTGGCTGCAAATTCCTCGACGTTTTGTAACTTTTCCCAGCTCCGACCGTAATGTGTAGCATGGAGACTGGTCCACCTATGCTACAGAAGTATACTCACAAGTGCACGAAAACTATCAAAATTTATGGATAAACTTTATCGTGGCATTCTTCCTGCATAATTTGAGGTTTGCCAGGAGCCAACTAGAAGCAGAGTCCATATGCAGTGATATCTCTGAGAAATAATTTAAAAAGAATAAATATCAATGATGAGTCTTCTCATGTGAAAAAAAAATTGCTTTGATTCACACAAATATCTCGTGACAAACCGTAAACCAATACTTTATACGAGGAATTATTTTTCTTCCATTCATGTATCTTCTAACAGATTATTTCGTTTTTCTTCCACATTTTCGATCCATCGACGAAACAACAAAATCCATCCCACTGATTTTTTAATGAGAAATCTAGTTTTGCATTTTTAATACAAAAGAGCATTCCAACCCCAAGGCATCATAATAAAAAAGTATAGGTCGACAACAATTTTCCAATCCGTTTCCAATAACGATTCCTCTCTTATTGAATTATTTCAGACGTTTCTCATCGGACAGATCCCAACTGCTCTTTTCTGAACATCACGTATGCTAATGACATTTCCGTGTCTTTTGCCATGTCAAGCCAATATCGAGACACGCGAGCCGCTTTCGAAAGCCGTATAAGAAAAGCGGCTGCTCCGAAGATGTAGTGGTGAGAACCGTGTGAGACAACATCGGCAGCTACAAGGAGACTATGTTTAAGCCGCGTGAGCCCTGGGGAAAGCTGAGAGTCACACTGATCTCTTGCTGTTTGCCACGGGAGCTATTCGACTGCATCCTCCGACGTCTGAACTATATTGTACATCTATTCCCCGACACTGAAATAACGTACGATTCCTGACTCTGTTTCACAATTTCATTCTCGCGCTTTTTCCACCGCAGCTCGAGATATGCTCTCGGATTTCTGATGCACCCGTATTCCATGTCAAACTGATAAACAACCGTACCTTTGGACCATTTCGGAGTACTTCGCGAGTCAAAAAGTCTCTTCGGCAAAGTCACGTGCATGTTGCACATTCGTGGGACTTCGCTTTTCCTTTTCGAAAAACGAACTCGCATCTCTAGCGTTTTATCTCCAGAGAATACGGTGACTTCGATGTATATCTCGTATCAAGTTACGATCGCGCGAGCTTTCGCGTTCGGGTTTCAACTATTTTCGTAGGGGTCCTGCTGTATATGCGCGAGCTTCCATCGAAATATTTGAGAGCGCAAGATAACGGCCTTATATAAGTTTTTACCCTGAAATTATTTTCCTTTCTTCTCGCGTCGATTATAAAAAAGCCATTTAAATAAGCTATTGCCGATTCTGTAGCATTTGTTCATGTGAGTATTGGGAAATAACAACTCGATAATTTTGTCATTGAACGGACCTTTGACGACCGTAATTAGACTAGGTATGTATATAACATCTATATATATGTTATAATTACCAAACGTCGGAATAATAATACATTATTATTACAATGTAATAAAGTGTATTATTTGAAAAAAATCTACAGTTAAATCGGGATAAGTGACGATCCATTTTTATTTTTTGCACGTAGTACCTGTTTTAACGTTACTATAAGCACACGATCCAACTGCCGAATCACGCGGGTGTGTAATTGTGCAAAATCTTATTCGACCCTTGGCGAGGCGTCAGCGCTGATTGAGCTCGTGAAAGACTAAAAGTGCAACTATGTGTGTGTGTGTGTGTGTGTGTGTGTGTACGTATATTTGCGGAATCAAGGGAAATTGTGAGGGTCAAATTCCCAAAAGACGACGAATCAGTTTCCGTTCGGATTCGCTCGATGGGTTGAGAGTGGAGGGCGTAGCTAAAGTATGAAGAAAAGTCGAGAAGTAGTTCGATAGGGACTTTTCTCTCTTCCACGATTCTTTTTTCTACTTCGAGTACCATCTCTCCGCGACTCGTAGCGTAGTGTAGAATTGAAAAAAAAATCAGCCTCCACCGAACGTCCTCGCGAGTTATCGAGCTGGCGAGACCAAGCACGGAGAACGCTCTGGAAATGCGATCGTCATCTAATTGGAATTCGATACCCGGTAACGAGGGTTAAAAACTTTTCTGCTTTTCTCACTCGCTACCCTGTTACCGTTCGTATCTTCCGACACTTTTTCTACGTTCATCCCTTCGATGTTCCTGCGTCACGTGGAACCTCCCCCTATTCGGTATCAGCGGGTTCTCGTCCTGCTACGATGGGCTCACGAGGGAGTCTTTACGAATAAAAAATTGTTATCTTATTTATGGGTACAAGAATTGAGGTGAAGATACAGGCGATAACGTCGTATATTTATTCAGTGGCCGTTTTCACTCGTTAACCAGCAGATATTCTTTGGATAATGATACGTGAAACGAGGGGTCCCGTAGATGAGTAGATTCACACCTTGGTGACACATGATAGCTTACCTCGCGATTGCCTTGGCAATTTTGCAGTACGTCGAGTTTGCCTTGCTATAAAATGGGCTCTAATTAATTAATTGAGTAAGTTGATTAGCAAGAGTGAGGAAGGTGTCATGTTTTATGGTCACTACATATTTCGATTTGTATCTCTCGAACGAAACTACGTATAGTTGAAAACTATCACCGCTGTACTACTGGCATGTGTATTAAAATTCATTGCTTTATGCCTCGCTCGCTATGCTGGTTACACCATGATGGTATGATAATGAAAAAACAGGCGACAGTTTTCACCCGCTCACCAACACGTGGTCGTATATAGTGACACGGTAAACACATCACGCGAACCTTCCTAACAATAACACGCGAGCTCATAAGAGATGTGTGTATGGTAAACGAACGACGTGACAGAATTGTCGTTAAATTTGCAACTAAACGACTTATTCACACCTGCAAACGGTTAAGAATGACAGGAATGTCCATACAGTCTGCGTTTGCATGTTGACTGAGCCTTCATACGATAGAAAGATACTCGTAATTAGAGGCTTGCGAAGCAGAATCGATAATTCTCGTTCTTCTTCATAAAACTAATGTATGATTTACGTGGTAAATGGTCTAATTTCTTGGCTCAAACTTGGCTATGATAGAGAAGACTTTGCCAAGAACGTTTTGTTATTCCGCCAAGATGCTTGATGCGAATAATCTCTAATTCTCGATTCACGCGGATTTTACGAAGCGCATGAGATACGGAGGAGAAATCTCTACGGATTACTGGTCCATGGACAAGAGTGAGAGACGTTGAGGCTTAAATTTCGAAGCACGTAAGCCACGATGGGTTGGCTGGAATCCAAAGGGAGGAGGTGGTTGAAAATGGTAGATGTTGCAACTCGGCACACCCTTATCCATATCCTTCCTGGACGGACGTTATAGGAACCGTACTTGATGCTCGAGCAACTGTTACTCGGCTCGTTCTTCCAGTATCCTAAGGGTTTTGCACCGAGAGAGGTGCATTCGAAACTAGTAGAATGCCGGCCACGAGATGCCCCCAGAGAGGCTCGTGAATGCGGCCAAACCGCAGCTACGACCGACTAGTTTCGAAATCTGTGCGAAGTGATGCGAGTACTCTGCTGATGTATGTCTATGTACACTGTGGTACGAGAGGGTTGCAAATGTCACGCAATAAGAACCCACAGATACACGTTCTGCTAGAAGTACACGGAATATGGAATCTGAGTGGAAACGATGCAGAATTGTGGGTAGAGAAAGATGCTGAGCAAAAGAGATGGCTTCTATAGGGATGGCTGGCAACTCACTAGTTACTTGGCCTCCGTAAGGGAAGGTGGTGGGTAAGTTGCGTGCTTCATAGCGCAAGCATGTATGAACGGATGGTGGAGAATACAGTGAGAAGATGGCTGCGCGGTGCAAGGGACGAGTTGTTGGATGGAAACGGGTGAGGTGGGTATAAGGCCGCTTTGCAGCCTCTCTCGCAGCCTCTCCCACGAGGCCTCTGGTGTAATTAAGCGAGTGCAACCCCTGCCGCCACATGTCTACGTACGTCCGCATCGCGTCTATCCATCTACCCATGGCAGAGGCTTGTTCTCTTCGACGAATCCTCTCTCATCCCTCAGAGCATAGAAAGAGAAAGATATAGATAGACGGAGAAAGAGAAAAAAGAGAAAGAGAAAGAAAGGGTGAGAATGAAAGAGAGACCGAGAGGTAGAGAAGACAAGTCTGCCATATACGCGCATTCGTATGCGTATCTATGGATTCCCAGTATTTCGTCTCCGTCGTTACTCCACCGTACTGAGTGGAACAATCTGTCGTCGTGATAAGGCAGCAAAAAGCCACAGAATAAACCTCGGCTGCGCACTGGTCCTCGCATACAGTACAAGGTCGAGCCAGACGCCTAGTGAAATGTTCGGAAAAAAAGATGGAACGATGTTTCAACAGGAAGAAATTAATGAAGACACGGAAAATCCCCCATATCAATTTCAAATCGGATTTTCATATATGTACACGAGTTCATTGAGCGTGTCGGGAAGTAAACCATTTTAGTATAAAATGGAGTTGGCAAACAATAGAAAAAAATGCAATGAAAAAATGACCAATCCAACACGATTAGTTAGATAGATGAGCGTTTCTAATCCCTTGAGGTAGAGAAGGGCTCTTTCAGCACGGATCTTTGGACGATCGGTGTACAAGCTATGGTCGCCACCTTGAGATATGTCCTGCGTGTCTAACCTGGGAGTACGCAGTGAAATACGTCGAATCGACGATATCGCCGAACTGGAGAGGATCTAGAGGTGGCGAGAAGAAGAAGAAGAAGAAGAAGCACGAGAAAGAGGACGACTGATTGCCGTTATAGAAGAGCTTCCCAGGGTTCCCACGGGAACAACCTTCGAAACATCTTTGCGCCACTTTCGTTGAGGCAGAATAATAGTGGGATAGTATACTCTTGAATTCGACTACCAGCCTTGTTGCTGGATGTGAGCGCAAAAGCACACGCAGTGAACGTACTATCCATGGAATTCGAACACTCCCGTCCAGGACAGTATTCCGGCTTTTGGATAACGCCGGGATGATGCTCGTATATGGTCGAGTATGGTAATGGAAGGCCAATCATGCGGTAACTATCCACCCGAGGGAAGCGGTCAAGCCTGCCAAGCTGCGGTCAGCCCACGTCAATGTGTCACTTACATTACCGGAATAGTCGAAACCCTCTGGGCAGCAAAGCAGGAACATGTCTGCATGCAATAGCAGCAGGATGCTGTAACAATCTCGTCTGTTCTCGGTCTTTCAACTGGGTTTTCTTGTGCTCATCTCCCGATGAGGGTATATACCCGGAAGATGTTTGAATGCATCTCGTCTAGTCGGTGACATTAATTGTCTGTCGTATACTTTTATTCTCATTTGTCTGCGAATTCTGGTAATAATAAATTAACCGACATACTGCATAAATAGAGTACACTGAATCTGTAATGGAGTTTTCATAAACAACTTGTCGTCAAGGTGCTGCATGTGCCAACGACTTTATTGTTTTGCCTCAACTGAACTAATCGAATAATTCTTTTCGTTGGAAAACGTTTGGAATATCGGCTTGGGAAACTACGCTATGCTGTTCTACGCCAGGAGGAAACTGCTAAAAGTGCCTGCTGTATACTACCACCAATATTATTTTTATAGACACTTAGAAGAGAGGAAGTCGAAGCGCTATCAAAAGAGATGAAAACAATTCTTTACAACAACCCTTGTATGGCCTTCTTTCTCGCCCACCGCTATATGGACCAACTTTGCTGTCAACATCGATGAAGCTGCGATGGTTGGGGGGGGGGGGTGGGTTGGTTCTATTATCTTCTGCTGTATAGTATACAAAAATACATTATAACCACATAGAACAAGTGAGATATGTGTGTTTGTGTGTGTGCGCCCGTAGAGGAACGCGCACAAGTATAGAAGCAAGGCGATAAATAACTACAGGATGAAAAAGGGGGCGCGGTGCACCCCCGGGGCCCCTAAACCTATACTATAGATACACCTCGAACCATTCAGGCTGACTCTGGCACAGTAAGAGAACTTTGCGTTGGCGTGCTGTGGAAAACCCTGGCTCATCCCCGACAATTATACCCTCGCACGCGAAATGTTTTATTACCATGATGTACTCTGTATCTACATTGTATACTAGGCAGCAGACTATACTCAACTGCCAAACGTATGCTACGAGTGTAGCTACAACTGCACAAGTATTATACGTATAGACGTGAGTTACCGATACTCGAAATGGCTTTCCATACGTATTGTAGATTGATCCAGTTTTCGTATTAATTTTTGGACATGCGCTTCTCATCATTTGGGGAACAACCATATATTATAAAGTGGCAATCTTTACCGAGTAAACTTAACAACATGTTCAGCTGAAAATGGAGTTGCATAGAATGAGATAGGAAGGAAAGGATCAATACACGAAAGGATTATGAGAAGAAAGTATAATTTTTGAAGCAGGATTTCCTGTCATCGTTCTCCAAATGATCTGCGAAGCGAAGAGTGCTATAACGCCAAAGTGAGCAAAAGTTTGTGCGTGAGGGTTTCCGGCGTGAACAGGGACATGGAAGTTGTGTCTTTGTCTCGGAAAATCCGATTGGCCAATTTCATGTGCCAAGTAGCCGATAAAGTCCTCTTCGTCTTGGTCCACGTCCTCGAGAAGAGACATACGACGTCAAGTGGCACTTTGGGGCTCTTGATTCTGCACTATCGTAGACTCGGTACTGTGGGCGACGCGCAAACGAGAATGGGAAAAGCACGCGGGCCAAAGAACGTGCCGCCAAGAACTAATTTTGTAATCCAAGCTCGCACTTCCTCCGCTAACTGCTTCACTAAACCAGCCGAGAATCCAATCTTCCCTGCCCTTCGTTTGACAGCATTACGTACCACGTCGCTGAAACTTTCACTCGTCCGGCACAGTCGAGTCAAACTTTATAAGGTCTTCCAACAACCCGGAAAATAACTTAGCCCTACCGCCCTACACAGCAAACATTGGCGACAGTTGAAATATGTACGAAATCTTTCGTTCATTTTCTCAATCCTTGCCTTCAAGAACTTATTCCGGAGAAAATGTTATCGTGAAAATTTGTGCCACGAAAGAACGATGACCACGCTCGAGTATGAGATAACTTGGAGAATTTTTGCATCGTTACGTTCTGTGTGCAAATTGACCATCAATTAATTAAAAATGAACGTCTGACAAGGTCCTACACGTGCTGCTGTCGAATCTTTTATCGCCAGCATTCTCGTACTCTCACTTTGCTGCTCCTTCATGCTTGACGCTCAACTTCTTCATCCACACATTTCAACCCTCCAGCCAAGTCAGCGCATAGTCGTCAGTTAATAACATCAGATTAACTCGATTAAAGCGCGCTTTGCTTCGTCTCTGTTATGCTCTAATAGTTAGCGAACTGGTATATGTATATATTACATCCATTTCTCTTCCGCGAAGAGATAGACAGCAAAAAATTTATATCGATAACCATACTACGTGAAACTGAGCAAAACTTTATCTAAGATTCTTTCTCGTGAAAATCTTTTTAACCGTGAAGGCCACGTATCGTGA
Source organism: Heteropelma amictum (assembly GCA_959613375.1). Lineage (NCBI taxonomy): Eukaryota > Metazoa > Arthropoda > Insecta > Hymenoptera > Ichneumonidae > Heteropelma > Heteropelma amictum. The sequence continues at coordinate 21,099,059 of OY390721.1, read as the reverse complement.
TCGCGGAGGAATCGATTTTTAAATTGCGTAATAAATAAAATTAGGACGTTAAGGGTGGCTTCGGGGAGATCTCGCTGCTGTCGTGAAGCGACGAGGGGTCGTGCTCTAACTTAATCAGGGTAACTTCCCTCGACTTAATAAAGCTGTCTCAATTTTTGCCTCATTACCAGTACAGTCTCGACGATTTTTCAGTCAATTTCCAAAGCACCCCCGTGCATTTCACCATCTCTTGTCCTTTTACACTTTTCATCCCGAGAATCGATGAGCAGGCTTTTCTATTTTCATCAATGATTATGTGGTCGTATTACAGCAATACACGAACCTCCAGTGTGTGAATTAGAAATGTCATGAAAAAAAACAAGGACGAGTTACCAGCACAAAAAAGATCGTGAATAAAAACGCGGGATAATATATTACTTGTTATTCTGTATAAAAGTGTAAGACGTTCGTAGATTAAAGATTCCCTTTTTTCTTGTTACATATCATACAGAAATAAAAAATTAGCGCCTTTCATTTCGTACATCCGAACATACACAAGTTAGATGTTGTCGAACGTCGCGGAGAACATTCAGGGGTTTGAGCAATTGGGGTCGATTTGGCAAGTCAGCCGGTTGATTAGTTACACGAAACCTACTGCTTGGTTTCTGCTTTTCATGTACATATATGTATATGTATATCCGTGGTGTATGTATATGTACATGTACATTATGGTGTGTAAAATAAGGCCTATTTTTTCCCGGATATAACGAAAAACTGATTGCTTGGCACTTCAGCAAACCCCAATGCAAATATGAGCCCTTAATATTAAAAAAGGTCACCCATCACAAGTTTTTATTTCTATTTAAACTCGGGTTTAGGGACGCGCGCTCACGCGCGCGACCGGCTGCATTTTCGCGCTGCAGCGCTCCATCTTGAATTAAGTATAGACACCCCTACAGAACACATTATAATTCGGCATAAGTAGCAAATGGTGGAAAGCAAGAAATTTTTAGATGCAAAAATGAAGTACAAACAATAATGATTAATGAATCATAAATAATCTTCATAAAATGCATTGCCCAAAATACTCAAAATTTTGTTTCAATAAGCCATCTTTGTATGACTATGTAGTTACATAAACAATTGCAATTTTACATACGAAAATGTTTTACATAAAAAATTTACTTTGAAGGAAAACGCTTCTCGCGAGTTCGTCTCATCGAAGAGTCATTTCTTGTAAATTCTATACAAAAAACTGAACAAAAATTTCCGAAAACCGGAAATGAAGCAATTTGCTTAGAGTCGCTTCCTCTGCGCGTGGTTAAATTTTCATGCAGTTGTCGATCGTTCCTCTTCCTCTCATCCGCCGATCGAACGCTGGACCGGAAGCTGTGCTAAAAAATCTGAAACTAAATTTCCGAAAACCGGAAATGAAGCAGCTTGCTTAGAGTCGCTTCCTCTGCGCGTGGTTAAATTTTCATGGAGTTGTCGATCGTTCCTCTCATCCGCCGATCGAACGCTGGACCGGAAGCTGTGCTGAAAAATCTGAAACTAAATTTCCGAAAACCGGAGATGAAGCAACTTGCTCAGAGTCGCTTCCTCTGCGCGTAGTTGAATTTTCATGGAGTTGTCGATCGTTCCTCTCATCCGCCGATCGAACGCTGGACCGGAAGCTGTGCTGAAAAATCTGAAACTAAATTTCCGAAAACCGGAGATGAAGCAACTTGCTCAGAGTAGCTTCCTCTGCGCGTGGTTAAATTTTCATGGAGTTGTCGATCGTTCCTCTCATCCGCCGATCGAACGCTGAACCGGAAGCTGTGCTGAAAAATCTGAAACTAAATTTCCGAAAACCGGAGATGAAGCAACTTGCTCAGAGTCGCTTCCTCTGTGCGTAGTTGAATTTTCATGGAGTTGTCGATCGTTCCTCTCATCCGCCGATCGAACGCTGGACCGGAAGCTGTGCTGAAAAATCTGAAACTAAATTTCCGAAAACCGGAGATGAAGCAACTTGCTCAGAGTAGCTTCCTCTGCGCGTGGTTAAATTTTCATGGAGTTGTCGATCGTTCCTCTCATCCGCCGATCGAACGCTGGACCGGAAGCTGTGCTGAAAAATCTGAAACTAAATTTCCGAAAACCGGAGATGAAGCAACTTGCTCAGAGTCGCTTCCTCTGCGCGTGGTTATATTTTCATGGAGTTGTCGATCGTACTTTTCGTTTCTTGTAAATTTTAAAAAGAAACTGAAAACGATTTTCCGGAAACCGGACATGAAGCAACTTATTTGGAGTTGCATCCTCTATGCGTGGTTAAATTTTCATGGAGTTGTCGATCATACTTTTCGTTTCTTGTAAATTTTAGAAAGGAACTGAAAACAATTTTCCGGAAACCGGACATGAAGCAACTTCTTTGGAGTTGCATCCTCTATGCGTGGTTAAATTTTCATGGAGTTGTCGATCGTACTTTTCGTTTCTTGTAAATGTTAGAAAGAAACTGAAAACAAATTTCCAGAAACCGGACATGAAGCAACTTCTTTGGAGTTGCATCCTCTATGCGTGGTTAAATTTTCATGGAGTTGTCGATCGTACTTTTCGTTTCTTGTAAATTTTAGAAAGAAACTGAAAACGATTTTCCGGAAACCGGACATGAAGCAACTTCTTTGGAGTTGCATCCTCTATGCGTGGTTAAATTTTCATGGAGTTGTCGATCGTACTTTTCGTTTCTTGTAAATTTTAGAACGGAACTGAAAACAATTTTCCGGAAACCGGACATGAAGCAACTTCTTTGGAGTTGCATCCTCTATGCGTGGTTAAATTTTCATGGAGTTGTCGATCGTACTTTTCGTTTCTTGTAAATTTTAGAACGGAACTGAAAACAATTTTCCGGAAACCGGACATGAAGCAACTTCTTCGGAGTTGCATCCTCTATGCGTGGTTAAATTTTCATGGAGTTGTCGATCGTACTTTTCGTTTCTTGTAAATTTTAGAAAGAAACTGAAAACAATTTTCCGGAAACCGGACATGAAGCAACTTCTTCGGAGTTGCATCCTCTATGCGTGGTTACATTTTCATGGAGTTGTCGATCGTACTTTTCGTTTCTTGTAAATTTTAGAACGGAACTGAAAACAATTTTCCGGAAACCGGACATGAAGCAACTTCTTCGGAGTTGCATCCTCTATGCGTGGTTAAATTTTCATGGAGTTGTCGATCGTACTTTTCGTTTCTTGTAAATTTTAGAAAGAAACTGAAAACAATTTTCCGGAAACCGGACATGAAGCAACTTCTTCGGAGTTGCATCCTCTATGCGTGGTTAAATTTTCATGGAGTTGTCGATCGTACTTTTCGTTTCTTGTAAATTTTAGAAAGAAACTGAAAACAATTTTCCGGAAACCGGACATGAAGCAACTTCTTCGGAGTTGCATCCTCTATGCGTGGTTAAATTTTCATGGAGTTGTCGATCGTACTTTTCGTTTCTTGTAAATTTTAGAAAGAAACTGAAAACAATTTTCCGGAAACCGGACATGGAGCAACTTCTTTGGAGTTGCATCCTCTATGCGTGGTTAAATTTTCATGGAGTTGTCGATCGTACTTTTCGTTTCTTGTAAATTTTAGAAAGAAACTGAAAACAATTTTCCGGAAACCGGACATGAAGCAACTTCTTTGGAGTTGCATCCTCTATGCGTGGTTAAATTTTCATGGAGTTGTCGATCGTACTTTTCGTTTCTTGTAAATTTTAGAAAGAAACTGAAAACAATTTTCCGGAAACCGGACATGGAGCAACTTCTTTGGAGTTGCATCCTCTATGCGTGGTTAAATTTTCATGGAGTTGTCGATCGTACTTTTCGTTTCTTGTAAATTTTAGAAAGAAACTGAAAACAATTTTCCGGAAACCGGACATGAAGCAACTTCTTTGGAGTTGCATCCTCTATGCGTGGTTAAATTTTCATGGAGTTGTCGATCGTACTTTTCGTTTCTTGTAAATTTTAGAAAGAAACTGAAAACAATTTTCCGGAAACCGGGTATGAAGCAACTTCTTCGGAGTTGCATCCTCTATGCGTGGTTAAATTTTCATGGAGTTGTCGATCGTACTTTTCGTTTCTTGTAAATTTTAGAAAGAAACTGAAAACAATTTTCCGGAAACCGGACATGAAGCAACTTCTTTGGAGTTCCATCCTCTATGCGTGATTAAATTTTCATGGAGTTGTCGATCGTACTTTTCGTTTCTTGTAAATTTTAGAAAGAAACTGAAAACTAATTTCCGGAAACCGGACATGAAGCAACGTCTTTGGAGTTGCATCCTCTATGCGTGGTTAAATTTTCATGGAGTTGTCGATCGTACTTTTCGTTTCTTGTAAATTTTAGAAAGAAACTGAAAACAATTTTCCGGAAACCGGACATGAAGCAACTTCTTTGGAGTTGCATCCTCTATGCGTGGTTAAATTTTCATGGAGTTGTCGATCGTACTTTTCGTTTCTTGTAAATTTTAGAAAGAAACTGAAAACTAATTTCCGGAAACCGGACATGAAGCAACGTCTTTGGAGTTGCATCCTCTATGCGTGGTTAAATTTTCATGGAGTTGTCGATCGTACTTTTCGTTTCCTGTAAACTTTAGAAAGAAACTGAAAACAATTTTCCGGAAACCGGACATGAAGCAACTTCTTTGGAGTTGCATTCTCTATGCGTGGTTAAATTTTCATGGAGTTGTCGATCGTATTTTTCGTTTCTTGTAAATTTTAGAAAGAAACTAAAAACAAATTTCCGGAAACCGGACATGAAGCAACATGTTTAGAATTGTTTCCTCTATGCGTGGTTAAATTTTGATGGAGTTGTCGATCGTTCTTTTCATCTGCCACTACTTTGAAGGAAAACGCTTCTCGGGAGATCGTCTGATCGCCCAGTAATTTCTTGTAAATTCTATAAAACATTAATGTGCAAGGGAGAAAGGAAGAAAGAAGGGAGAAAAATTTTTGCGTGAATAAAGTGCAAGAAAAGCTAGTTCAGTTTATTCATTCTTATTTTCCCCGATTATCTCTCATTTTATCTCAATATAATATAAATTCAACTGTGAAATATAGCACTCTTACTTACTCGATATGGATGATTTCTTTTTCACAGAATGAATTATCATACAACTATATAACCTTTGCTAACCGCGATTGATGTCACAAGCCGTAAACTGTCAAAATCAGCATGAAAAACCGCGCGAATACAGTCTCGCATGAATTTCGCGGCTACGCTCATCACCGACCAATCACGAAACGAATAAAACGACAACAAAGCATGCGATATTTCGATAATTTCGATCTATATCTCCTCATCAACTTTTTATTAGAAGGATATTAGAAGGATAATAAGGGAAAAGTTTCAAAGTCCGGTAACCGTCAAATTCAAGCAAAAACAAAACATACGTGTGCATCAAACAGCAAAAGATAGTTACGAGCTTTCGAAATTTCGACTTTTTCAGGTTTCTGGAAAAGTAGCGAAAAATGAGTGGAAATCTTTTTTCTTCGATTATTCAATATTTAAGGAGCTCATCCGATCGGAAATTCCCCGCTGATTACGAAACCCATCGAGTTTTTCCTGAAAACTCGATATTTCAATGAGAAAATAATAATCATAATTGGTAAAACTCGTATTATCGCATTTTCGGACCAAAATATTGGGTTTTCGATGAAATACCAACGTGATTCATAATCATCGGGAAAATATACATCGATATAGATCATTAGAACTAATTTTTTAAATCCAAAATTTTTCGCCATTTTTTGCCGGATTGACTTGATTTACTAAAATGTTTGCCATTTCCTTCTTCGTTGAAATAGACACTCCAGCGTGTGCTTATTCTCCTGACAATCGTTGAGGCTTCAAAATGCCGTTTGGTCCGTGTAAATATCTTGATTTTTCGATTTTTGGTAGATTTTTAAAGTAGGACCATCGATTTTCGGCAATTTTCCCATACATACCCCTTTGCGTTTTTTTCGCGAATTTTCAACATCGATTTTTAGGGCGAAGCAATTTAGCTATCGACATTTAACTTTCACCATTTCTTAAGTCTACTCGAGGGCGCTTCGAAACACCCCCAAAAAACGTACGTAGCACAACTAGAAACGTAGTTATGACCATTTGAGATTTCGATTTTTCGACGATTCTGGAAAAGTGACGAAAAAGGAGTCAAATTTTTATTTTTTTATTTTCGATGTTTCAATAGCTTATCCGATCGGAAATTTTCTGCTGATTACGAAACACACTGAGTTTCTTCCGAAAAATCGAAATTGGATGGATGTTCGGCATTAAAGCTCTGGAACTTGCTGTGAAGGACCGTTGCGTATACTTCGCGTACGTCGAAATGTATGAGAAAAATCCACGGGTGAAAAATATCAAACGCGGGAAGTGCGCGTCTGAGCTGCTATTAATGAAAAATAGGTCTGAATTCACCTCTGACCTGCAACACTGAATATTCAAAATGATATCTTGAAAATATTTGAAGTGACTGAGTATCCAAATTTTCCGACAATTGCTAATAAACTGCACAGCTAATTTTCATTTACATATTTCTATATTTTATCCGTCCCGTAATTACGCTAATACTCGGCCCAATGCCTTTGTCCATTCCGGAACACGGGAGACCCACAAACTAACGAATCGACAAAAACAAATGATTCTATAATAAATCCTTTCATTTCTCTTCAAGGAAAAAACCCCTAAGAAAATTGCGCAGTCCTCCCAAGATCGTTCTATTTTATTTAAGCGATGATTATATGCCACGTTCTAAGAAAAATTTCACAATTTTTCCGATTGTTAATAATTCAGTTTTCCTGTACAAGTGGCGAGAAAGCTGTGTATGGCGAAGGGTCGCAAAGCAATGCGGCTACTTTTGTTAATCAAACTTCGAACTGTAGAGCGATATGGTTGAAAGAAAAACTCCAAGTGGTCGTATTGCTAACCCGCAGTGCGAACCATCGGTGAGGGCAGCTTAAGGTAGCACACGGGAGCCGCATGCAGGAGAGAAAGAGACAAAGACAGAAATCCTCCATACCAGCAGTGAGAACACAAGGGTCGTCGCCGAGTTGATAAAGAAATAAAGAATCGTAGAAGTTGGCGTTGAACCCCTCCCGCGACTCCCGGGAGACCTTATGACTTAAAGTCTCCTTACTCCGTTAATTCCGAACATTAACAAAAGTCTCGCTAAAACTCGGCACCAACTTCTCTCTCTTGTCCAACTCTCTAGGGACATAAAACGGTGGACTTGTTAATGAAAAAAATACAATAAAACTACTTCACAAGTCGCTCTCGTTCTTACATTCTTTCTCCCAAGTTGGTTTTTTTTCACCCTCTTTTATGATTTTCACCTGTATGTCGCGATCCGCGTCAACCGGATTGTGGAAACTTGAAAACTTCAAAAATTGCTCGATCCCTATAATCTACAATCGTATAACGACGAGGGTACATTCGTGACGAGACGCGACTCGAAATCTTAATACCCGAGTTACGTTATAAAACGTTTTATTATACCTTCATTTTTTTATGAAACACGAGAGCACTATTTTCATGCTCGTATTCTGCACCCTTCGTCTCATTCGAGGGTACCTTTTATCCTCTACGAAGGCCTCATTTATTCATTGACCTCGTTGTGGAATGAACTTTACGAAAATTTTAATAACCATCCGACCGAAAAGTCGATGAGAATTGTTTCTGCGTGCATTCGAATTATCTCCGCGCAAAAGTTTTTATCTGTTTTGCAGTCGGAAATTTGATTTGGCAGCGCGTATATTACAAGCCATATAAATCAAAGACGCTTCCGCCGAATTAAAAAATACCAATTCAGAATTGCAACCAATTGATATTCCGAGACGTCAGCATGTCGGACATATCGCTCGAAAGGGCTTGATTTATTGATTTTAAAAAAGACAAATTTATTTTGTTCGTTGCGTATTTTTCGAGACATTCCCTGAAGATGCATCAAATACATGAATTTCTGAAAGCAGAAAAGCGAGTAAAGTATCGTTACCTCGTGTACTTTACAGGAAAATTATAAAAGTTCGGAGATTATTTTAAAATGAAAAAAAAAAATCCATCAAAAATACCCAACTCTCAGCACGCTTTAATTCGCATTTGATGCAATAATTAAAAACGATCCTTAAAATCGAAAATAATTACGACTGACTGAAATGGCATTGTTTCATTTGCTTACGATATCATTTCGAATGTTTTTTCGTTCCCTTGAATTGCTTCATTATTTCCATTCAAGAACGCTCTTTCAAAATGTCAGCTACCAATTGCTGCCATATATACACACGACATTATTAATTGCTCAATCACGAAATCTTGTTAACCATGCGTATGGTGCCACATATCACGAAGACTCGCAATCATAAATCAGCCGAGAAACCCTATTTCGATTTCAAGCGGAACCCCTGAAGAATGCGCGAAATAATTTGCATTTTCCTCGGATGTGCGGCTATTAAAATTCCGAAAATAGTATTACACGCTCGAACTAACTAAAGTGTGCTTAAAAAGAGAGTCAAACTCATGGTACGTGCGCGAAACGTCTAAAACTAAAAATTCATTTTGCATCAGTTGAATGCAATAATTTGCGGGAAAAAAAGTGTTGAAGGATTCGTAAACAAGAATACGTTGCTATAAAACACAGATACATTCGAATACAACATTTATATTCGAGAAAAAAGGTAGAGGAGGGATATAATGTTTGATCGCGTTGAAAATTAGAAAAGCGATTTGACCGAGTACGAGATCGGTTGCCGGAACGATGTTGGCGGTAAGTTGAAAGGAGAGGAAAGGAACGAAGAGTTTGCTCGATCACGGTTTGGACTTTCAGCCTCCGGTAGCGATACTACTCGACCACTTTCCCCGGGGAAAAGAACTCCCCTATCTTTCTCTGTTCATGCCTCTGCCTCTCTCTTATTTGACTGCCACTGCGTCGCCCTTGTTCGAGCCTTCACCCTCTTGTACTTCGTGATCGCTGCAATAGACGCAAAAAACATACGCACACTTGCACAATTCTTTTTTCCGCTGGTGCCGGGAAAAATCATCTCGCTGCCCATTTTCAAGCTCATCGCCATGTCAGGGGTGCTCCCGTCAAGCTTGACATTTATACATCGGTTGCGAGGAGAAAGAAGAAAGAAAAGCGAGAAGAAAAAAGTAGACGTACTCACCACCTCGCGTTCTTCCAAGCTATCAATACTTATCACGAACTCTCGATTGGACCTTGCTGTCCTCCATTCTGTATTCTGTATGATATAAATTGTTTCTCTCCAAACTAATGACCGACCATGACTACATGTGTCGTCGCACACCCGTACACGCAAAAGCGAATAAAAACCAAGGAAAAATCGTTCATACGGTCAGGCATGAGTAATAAAGAGTACGAGCTGCAATAAATGCTGTAATAAAGAGTACGAGGTGGACGAAAAGTATCAAGGATAAATTAATAATGCATTGCAAACCTGATTAAAGCATAGATATGGTGATACTCCTTCCACTTTTTTTTTCTTCGTATAATATCTTGATCTTATCCGATACAAACGAAGGGAAAAAGACCTTCTGGTCCACAACAAATCGCGAGATCGGATGGCAAACATTTATGATGGCATAACTCGTTTAGCGACCGCAAAAGGTCTCAAACGTGCAGTGCCTGATGGAAGAACACTCCATACGACCCGTTGTATCAGGTGGTCCTCGCACTAAAAATCTTATTACTCTCTAACCGATTCTGTATTTCCTACTTTGACCTTTTCTACGTGTAACGTGGACATATCGGCTGCTAGGAAACACAAAGACACGAATCGGTAGGATTCGGACGGAAAGTCAAGTGAGTAACGCCTGTTTGTACAATAATAATCAAGACACGGTGGGAGATACGTCTTGTCACGGATTATACTCGAATTCGGATCATATCAAGAATTCCATTTTCTGGTCACGCGTTCGCCGTTTGGTATTACGTCGTGATTCGTATGGATAAATCGGTAAAAAATCATACGAGTGTCCAATCGTGTCCCCGAGACTTGAAAATAACGAAAGTTGTATACCGCGTCTGCTAGTGCGTGGATCGAGGGTTCCGTGGTTATATGCTGTACCAACACCGAAACGTTTTCTGCACCACGGGAAAATTGTGTGTCACGATTCTCCTGTTTGAATCGCAGGTGAATCGTGAATGTCGGACGGGAAAGTCCACGGAGAGGTCCTCAGAGACTGACACACGCCAACGGAATGAGAGGGTGGATTGTACGTCTCTCTCCATTCCGCTGACTGTTCCAGGAGATGGCCAGAAGAGCACAACAAGCGCACCTAGTTTTGATTCACCTCGCGGCGGCCTACCGGTCATGGGGCTGACGGCGCGTAATTGTTCTCTTGTCTGGGCGCCACGTTCACAGCACGAAATCTTCGCCAGTTCGCCTTCTCTCTCTCTCTCTCTTCTTCCATCTCACCCTTATTCTCTGTTTCTCTCTGCTACACTGCCATGCCAACCCTTCGTAGTTTTGGCATCATCCGTGTGCGCCTCGTGCCAACGCCACATCGAGCTTTCGCGAACATCCACAAGCGCGATCCCGTTCGCCATTCCTGCGATTGCCTTCGCGCCGAGAATGCATAAGCAGCTTCTGGTGTCTCCCTGCAGTGACGGTATACAACTGTTCTACCAAGTACAATTTCTTTACCGCTTCTCTCTTCTTTCATACTGTACTCTGTGTTCGAGAAATACCCTGCACGTCAATTAAGAAATCGTAGAAGCCAGAGAGATCTTTTCTCAAAAGAAAAGTCTCGTCATCCTGGGATAAAATTCCATTCTCTCTCAGCAATGCGATGATAACTTTTCCACTGCAAACTCAAGACTATCGCCAAATCTGTTATTTAGTCGTTATAATCTTAGCAATAATTGTTTTCTTGCTTGCATAATACGCTCCAAGATTTGTGCTTTCGGAAACTAATAAACTTTACAAGCTCAAATTCGGCATAGAACAGATGGCAAATGGGCGGAGTGACTTTAATCTAATATTCGCTATTTGCTCAAAGCCATCCAAATCAAAGCAAGGCCCAAATTCGCAAAAAATTCAAATTGTCAGATGAATTAGCGGTTACACTGAGATGTTTCAGGTGAGATTAGGCAAAAATGGCGGCGAAGCAACGATCTTGGTGGTGATGCTTTGCTTTCTTTTGCAGAGAATCTCGGGAAGTAAAAGAATGAGACGGAAATATTCGCTCGATAAAATGAATATTTCTCATTCATAAAAGCTTGAAAAGTACAAAATGAATTTGACTCGATTGAACGGTTCCATGATACTTTGCGAGGATAAAAAACAGCGTGAAAGATATTTCATAAAAAATAATCAATACACGATTCATCTATCTACAAAACTATGACTTATTTCCGCTCGAATTTCTTGACGTGGCTCAAGAACCAATCAACGAGCATCGCTCCGGCATTGATAAACGATCCTTTCCCTGAATCCAACCTAATGTGGCATACGATATGATATTTCCCTACATAACCATGGTCTACTGATACTGATACTCGTGACACTACTGTGTGTTATATATACATATATATATATATATTCGGAGAGTAACGATCGGAATCCATTTCTCCCTCCTGCCCAATGGGTTATTAATGACTTTGGACTTGTACCCCTGTATCTTCGCCTCTTCCGTGCTCTCTGCACCATTCGCTTTATTCGCTCGTATCTCTCGTACAGGATTCTTTCGCCCTCGCTGGTCTCTCGTGATACACGAAAGAGTGAAACAGAGGGGACGTTTGCACGATTTGTAGTTCGTCACAACTCGATCGCTCAGCTCGGTTGGTTCGATTCACGCATAATTTGGTGCATCACTGTGGCAATCGTTCCGATCGTGGTATAATTGGCACCTGCGGCTCGACAATCGTTCGTACATGTCAGAATTTCAAACAGCAACAGAATGACGAGTCGTACATGGATCGGAGGGAGCTCTACCTTTGCCCTCATAGCGATTCCGACTGCACCCCCTGGAATCTTGTGCACATCAAGCTTTCTGCCTGTCGTCCTCACGCTCTCTCTCTCTCTCTCTCTGTATCTTTCGTTCACTCTCTCGCGGTTCATCTCCAACTCCTGGAGTTCTGACGTGTGACGGGATTTGTGCTCCTGGGAGACACCTCATTCAATTAGCCACTCAGTTACTCGCATCACATCGCATTTACTCGTGGGTCCCTCGCGTGCACCCACATTCTCCCATTCGCCCATATGACATGTTTCAATGAATATACATGTATATGAATATTAACGTAATTTTGAGCGTAAAAATATTGTACGTCATTCAGAGATGTGCAGCCAAGTTTAAATCTACCGTAACGTGTGGAAGTATTATTGAAAATAGTACATTTCGTATGTATAGAAATACGCTTTTGAATAATGCACGCAACCAGGAATGAACTGTACTATATTCGTAACGAATACCTTTATGGAAGGTAAATACCACATTAATAACCACATTTTTGTATACTTTTACTTTGATATTGCTGAGAAAATTATCAAGAGTCAGGGTAGCTGCTCAATCAAAAAATATTTGTACTAAAAATATATTTTTTCGAATTCGAGAAAAATTGTCCTGTACGTTTTTGAGTTTTTGAGTACGTTTTTGATGTATTATTCGAAAGTAGCGTCTCGTTCAGGAAAAAATAGTTGCACGATTTTCATTACGTGCATAGAAGACGTGTTTTTGGCATTTTAGTCGTTTGAGTATGCGTTCATTTTATCTCACAACTTTTCGTCACGTGTCAATTTAGCGATCATTTTCCACAGGGTTGAAATGTATTTCAGTATTTTTTTGCATACACCATATCCGCCAGGAAAATAGACTTGCGTTTAGTTTTTGTACACCATTTTTGGTGGTTTTCTTCGATTACCGGTTTTTTTTTCAAAACACACTGGCAAAATATATTTTTCTTACAGAACTGTACTCGCACATACAGCAGTCTATATGTATGTTTAAAAAAAGGACATATATATGTATAGACAATAAATACTTAAAAACTCTCTTTAAATTACTTGGCGTCGATTACAGATTTAGATTACAATTCGATTTTTTTCGAAAACAATCAATTTTTCTGCGGTTCTTGATTTTTGAATGTTTGTCATCGAGGAAAATTGAAGCGATTGATTCTTTGAGGATCTATTATCTACACGGGTGAACGTAGCTAAAAGATTTTTCGAAAATCGGAATTGTTTTGCTGCACAGCTCGTGTCATAAAATTTTGACAAAAATGAGTTGTTACATCAACTTCCATATTTCTGCACGGGTATAGGCTCGATATTTCAAAGGGTCTTTTGAAAGACTGGCGAAGGCGCAGCGCGAAGAAATCAAGAGTGACGAGAATCCATTTGATATTCATGTGACAGAGTAGTTGCTCCCTTTATCACGGAGATTGGTGTATATTTACCAACGTTTGTTCGAAACTTCCGGTACACAGGGAGGTTCCGTAATCCAAGATGGATACGACGATATGTAGTTGCGTTTCTGAGGGGCATAGGATTGAGAGAAAGAAGAAACAGACAACCCGGAGAATTCCTACTTTGTCGATGCAGAATATCAGAGGAAGGTGCAAGGAATAGAGGAAACAGGAAAAAGGACGAGCGAGAAATACACATACACACATATACAGGCTGAAGGCCGAAACCGCTGGCTTTGCGAAATTACTCAACGGTTGAATCCCCTGGGGTCGAACTTGTCCGCGACAATTTCAAACTTATTTTAACATTCATATAAGCCTCTGTCGCTCCGGCATCTACCAAAGAGAAAACCGTATATATGTAGATGTAGTGGAGAAGAGAAAGACGTGCATGTATAGCAAAAGTGTACATATATAGTACATGCAACATTTACATACATAGAAAGGGCAACACATGGCATTGACGAGCTAGTATCGAGGTTACCCTGGTTTTTTTTTTCGTTTAAGGTAGATACACTGGAACCTTCTTTCGTTTGTCTTCCTTTTATCCGAGACCTCCCCTCCTTGAGGAGCGATTCACACCCACTGTGTCCACTCATTTGCCGTCTTCCGCTTTTCTTCCACTTTCGTTTTCATCGTTTGAGATGTTCGTGAAGCGTGGACCGAAATGGCAACATTTTTTTCCGCTCGTTTTCTCCAGTAGGTGTGAAAACGTTGGGAAGCGGGTATGTTTCGAAGGACTTTTTATTCAATTGTCAGCCCCGTTTCTGCAAACGAAAAGAGCTTCGAGTGTACTGTCACGCAGCATCGTTAGAAACTCGAGAATTTCGTTGCGTATTCACACGAGGGGCGAAATAGAACGAAGGGACGGATAGAGTGATAGCCAGAACGATGTAAGGGCGTGTGAGCATAAGGGTAGCAATGGATTTACATAAGATTATCCGATGGAACCCCCTGCTTGCGTATCTTCTGGTAAGGGATTCATCGTATGGGGTATAGAAGAGAAGCTGATGTTGTCAACGAGGCACACGGGTGTCTAGTCATTTTTGGCACACAATTAGGCACACAAGTAAGCAAGTGTAATCGTTGTTCGTCGAGAACAACCCCACCACATAATCGTGAAATCTTTGCTTGTTAAATTGTGAAATTATTATAAGCTATATACCGATACATTTTTTTTGCTCCTCATGTTTACAAACTCGATTTTCTTTGATTCCAGTGTCTCTCGGGACGGCGAAGTTCGATTTATTAAGATAAAAAGTGCTCGCGATCGTTATTATGAATTTTATCATTTTTGACGTTTGCGCGATAATATTTTCGCGTAATCTATGAGAATATCGTGAACATTATCTGCGAGCATAAAAACAGCCAGTCTCGTACTCCGAGATACGATGAGAAAATTACGAAACGTTGAAAAAAATCACGTATCTTTCGTATCGGATCGTATAAGCAATGAATAACACTTTGCACGTACAGGATCTCTTTTTATATGGGACTTTAGGTGTGAGGGAGCCAAAATCTATTTTGCACAAGCGGTATTGCCGGCACTATTTTATATTTCAATAGGCCGAAGAGATTTACGCTATCGCACAAGAGCTTGCTTCCCCGATGGAATACTCACGTGGTTGTTAAACCCTCCTTCTGCCTAACATTCACCCCCGGTTATGCGTTTCGTATTCATAGTCTCAGGAAAAGTTGTTCCAAGAGCATAATAAAGCTCATACGAGCTATAAACCAAGTCGAAGCAGCAACTACTCCACGATTTTTATTTAGGCAGCTGAGGATATCACGCGGGACTCTTAGCTCATAGATCGAATTTCCAATTTTATTTTCAGCAAAGGATTCCAGGTGAAAATATCAAATTTTACGGAACAGCAAAGTTTTTAAGGCATTAGACCAGCATCGCACAAAGTCATCAGTCATTTAGAAATTTAAGGTGAACGATGAATGAAATTCGGCACTCGCAATCTCGTACGCCGATACTTCCAGACGTTTTGTGCCTTTCGGACTCTTCGACCGCCAGTAGGTAGCCTGCATCGATAATAGCGAATTTGAGCGTACCATTCGTAGAAAACCGCATTACGCACAGTTGGCAAGCTTTGTCAGAAACTTTTACCTACGAGAAATTATGAATAATTATTTATATATTTTTTTATACAATAGAAATGTAAAACTGAAAAATTGGTACAAAATCAAGTGTTTGAAGAAAACTGAATGGGCGAATTTAACGTGAGAACGGGAAGTTTTCCGAGTATTTTCCAAATTTTTATGACAATTTGCTAGTCAATTTTCGATATTATTCTTGATTAAAAGTTATTGCGATTTTTGTAACATCATTAAGTACAGGGAAATTACATCGGTCGGCAGAGTAGAGATCTGCAGCCTGGGACAGACAGTTTTAGCACATTTGAGAGTAGACACCAAAGAGACTATACTACGGTAGATACACTTGCAAATTGCTCGGGAAACGCTCAAAATCAAACGGGACTCTTCGAAAGATAAATAGAATTTCTACCTTGCCCTTATGCGTATGGGCGCGCTTTTACCTTCCGTAGGTATATCTTTGCATGCCTTATCCACCTTTTTTCCATCGAATTTCATTAATCAATGGACAAAATTTGTGTTTCAAATTACCAATATGGGATAAATATAGAGCGAATAAATTTCCTAAATGTTCCATTAACTCGCGATTAAACCAATTGGCAAAAAAGAATTATAAAAAATCTCCAAAACCCTATCTATTTGCGATACTGAGCCATTTTTCTCCGTGTGAACTACCAAAAGCTCTTTCTGCATTAATTAACTCCACTATGTTGCATTCTCCCGCTCTCTCGTTGCTTGGAATCGCAGTTGGCCCTATCTCGATAAATGGCAGCGACAGAAACACTATATATATAAAAATGACCACCCCGTATTTGATTTAAAATAATATATATTTATCCAGATGAGAAGTCTTATGCGCATAAATGTTCAATGAGAGATTAAAAGGTAGAAACTTTGAGGCAGGAATCTCTCGCAATGCTTGACATGGGATGACTGTGGATTCGAATAGTAAGAACGTTACGATATGTTGGCACGTTGTATTTTTTAAAACTTTTTCACATCTGATTTACGATAATATCCATGCGCAATATGGAGTAAAAATATGTTTCCACCGCAGATCCGTTAGCACAGGCAGGTGTGCACGTATCAGCATGAGACTTCTTATCAGAAACGTAGCCTCGACGATGGTTCCATCGCTGTAAACGCTGCTCGTCCTACAATCTTCCTGTAGTACGTTATTTCCTCAAAACTATAAAGAAAAATACTCGCATTATGTTACGAAACATGCCTGTAATGAAATCTTGCT
This sequence comes from Heteropelma amictum, assembly GCA_959613375.1. Lineage (NCBI taxonomy): Eukaryota > Metazoa > Arthropoda > Insecta > Hymenoptera > Ichneumonidae > Heteropelma > Heteropelma amictum. Next base: position 21,082,302 of record OY390721.1, on the reverse strand, counting down.
CACAGATTGTTTAATCATTTCGAATTTAAACGAAAGTATCAGGATCGTCGAAGCTTCACCGTAGGAGTAGAGATTTTTTTTTTTGAAGTGCAACGACTTGTCTGACATTGTTCAATTAAAAAACGTATGAAAAACTATCGTGAGAATAGATGTAGAGATTTGTCTGACTATAAGATTTAGATAGCAGGACTGATTATCGAGAGTTATTTAGTGCTAGTCAAGCGGACTTACCACAAAGCCACAAGCTATTGGGACACTATCAAAAGGCTTGAAGGCTTTTGCGAGATAAAAAGCGATGGGATGTCCGGCAAAGCTGGTCGATTGATTTAATTTCAATGTTCCCTTCAAAGGGTGAAAAGAAATCGTCACGTATCTTGAATCAACCAACACTGAAGATAGGATAAACGGTTCTCCCTGAAATAGTTATTGGAAGAAAACAAACATATTTGGTAATAAGCATTCAAAAACTTTTTCTCATATTCTTCAAACACTTTGGAATATCGTGAGATTTCAAGAAATTATTGTCACGTTTTGTCGTTAATTGTGTCCCTATATATTTCATTTTTTTGGAAAATCAGAGCTCAAGATTGGCGACTGACGGATTGGGTGATGATAAAAAAATCTATACGTGACGTACGGACGACGGTTTTTTCCAAATTTCTTTCAACACCGTTTTTATAGAGTGAATAGAGAGGCCAAGTAAAGAGTGATACTCACGGGAGAAATTTCTTTCATGGGCGTCAACGAGGAACAATCGTATGTTAAATCCATTTTTTCGTGAACCACGATAAAATACCGTGAAAACGGAAGATCGGTAAGAAAACCATGTACAATCATCCCTCCGACAGTCTCGGTAACGATGAGCGTTCCGGCGTAATCAATCAACCCATTAATATTTGTATGCAACATCACATTTGCATGCAGTTCCTGGTGGTGAAGAATGGTTGTGATATTGTAAGAATTTTCTCATATTTTGAAGATTATTCTTTGAGGAAAAAAAAACTGATTTCGAAAAGGACCTCGAGCTCTCGAAGATGCTTCTCACGTACGTGTGTTCCGTATAAAAGTACAACAATATATTTCGATCAAAGTTTCAGGGACCGACAAAAATTCAACCGCGTAAAACAATCATTTCGGACTTTCTGTAAAAAAATTCATTTTCAACGATACTGTAAATTTTCTCGATATCGCGTAATCCCGTTCGCAGTGTCGATCGGATGTAAAGTTGATAAGAAACGAGCGAGCTGGTTATAGAAATTGAAATTTTTAAAAATAAATCCGTCCCGATACTTTATACTTTTTGAGCCTTCCCTTCCGTTCGCGTATTCTTCAACATCATTCCGTCACTCTCGAAATTATTACTCAAACATTTTACAGCTTTTGGACAATACACTTATCGTCGTTGAAACAATATATCAATTAAATATTGTTTGTCCGTTCAAAGTTCACCCGACACACAAATTATTATGAATTCATCGATTTTTCATTTCGTTTTTGAATCCGACGAGATAACGTTCCAAGTTTTTCATGCGAAGTCTTGAAGCCGCGTGTACTTTTTCACAAGTATGCGAAAATTAGAGAAACTTACTACTACCCCACATGCTTTACAGCCAATGTGGGAAGCATCTCTAGACGAATGAAGTTGTGAACTGTCAAATAACGCAATCGCTTGATCGGTGATGCTATTCCATTGGCCTTCTACCACTGTCGGCAAATGTTCATAGCGAGTGGTAAAATGTCCATTCGGATGTAAGACCAACTCGAAAAGTACGAATAGTCGATTCTGGTGTGGAGTAAAACAGAACACGAAAAAGATTTGAAATGGTATAATGGTGGAAATCTGATTCCTCATAACGATCCGCAATCCGCGATCGAGTGTTGGTAATGAGATCGATATCTCATAATCGAAAGTTTTTGTTACATTTTTCAGGGAAAGATTCTTTGGCCAAGTTGTCAAAAACTAAGGTACCGTATTGTCGAACCAAAACACTTTTCAACTGTAATAAAAGTAATGCTTACACGCAAAAATTCTTCATGTCCCGAAAAGTAGCAATTTATCATCGATCCATTTGCTCCCACTACCACGCCTACATATGTGGAAGGTTTCAAACGCATAGATGGATTAACTATCAATGGAAATATCGTTTGATTATTCCCGCTAAATATGACAGTTGCTGCATGAGTAAAACCGTCTTGCCCTTCGTTCAAATATAAAAACGCACGAGCATGCCTTTCCTGGTAATGTAAAAGCATACGAATATTAAATATTTTCTATGCATTTAACACGTCTTAATGAAAAAACAATAATCATTGGCTATTGGACATATTTTTCACGCAACTGTATGAACTTCGAAATTGCAAAGGAATTTTTATTGGCTATTGGACATATTTTTCACGCAACTGTATGAACTTCGAAATTGCAAAGGAATTTTTTTATGAAAGGTGCAACATGTTTTCATGGGCGCAAGAAAAATGTATTTTTTCGTTCTATTTTAGTACTCAATGATCCTGCTGACATTTTCCGAATGCGCGCACACGAAGCTGTTTTTCCAATGAGGTTTGGAATCCTCGATTTCTTTTTACATGCGCGTTATATTGTTATTACTATTCGAAATCAATATTCTAAGAATGGTCGAAATGTTTTTATTTTCGCATATCGATCACGACTTTAAATTTTGACTGCGAAGAAAAGGGCGCATTGAAGGTTTGATTTTTTAATAATTTATTTGGCAGAGAGTTTATGTTTACCATTCATTCTTGATCATTTTGAACTTTAAAAATATCTAAACAATTATCCTAACATTTGAGATTTTTTTCATCAATCGAAGACAAAAAGTTCGACGCAAACGAGCTCTCAAAATGATCTATGTCAATTAACATTATTTATTGTCTCACCTGTGCAGTGACGGTGACTACAATAGCCAGTATGCTTATGATCATCTTCATCATGCCGAAAATTTATTTCGCGTCAGAAAATCCTTGAAACAGTTATTACCTGAGGCTTAAGCAGATTGAATTGTCGCACCTGTTTCACGAATATTCTTTAAAAGTCGTTTTTTACCATTCCTCACACCGATCATGGGCTCGGAATAATCTTATTTATATTTATAACAGTTTTTATAGACTGATGGGTGTCAAGTGAAATGTACTGTTGTTTTAATTATCATTAGTGACATTACCTTTAGCTTACCTTTCAAAAAATCATTAGTATCTTCGCGTCTATGTGCAAAAATATAAAAGTAATAGGATGTTACTCATATACAAATGAAAAACGGTTAATGCAGTGTGCGCAAGTATTTTATATTCAATTACCGAGGAATAACGGATAGTGGTGGCACTCCATATAGTCACTTTTTATAAGAAAACGGATCTCTTACGACAGTTCTCGTATAATAATTTTCGACAACTGGCAACGACTTCCCTATTCGTTGGGAATATATATTGTACTTCGTTATCATAAAACTTGTGTAAACACACTAAATTACGCAAGTCGTCAATGTCAGAACACTCTCGATCGATTTTTCTATCGCATTCAATTAGAAAAAAATATGATTGCGACATCCAACACCAACAATCTTCCATTCCACGTAAATAGTACAGGAAATTCAAAATTTTTTTTATTTGATCAGACCTGTGATTGCGCCATATATCAAAAGGGGACAAGAAATATTGATGAAGAAAAGAAATGTTATACGGTAAATCTACGTCCCAGAGAGTCAAGCTATTTCTATGCGAAATTTCATCAATACTCGAAAGAAACAAACGCAAAAACGTTATGGACGGTAAATCAATGAATCGCCTCAACTGTCAAACACTTCGATAAAAAATGACATATAGAAGCTCGTTAATCTCGGGTGCGTCCCGTATAAAAAAAAACTTTGGAACAAATAATAAAACAAACTAATACCACGGTCCCATTGCAATTATAAACTACCACCATTTTTAGCTCTCGCTACTTCATACACGTTTTCACGAGATTATAATGCTGTTCGCGATAGTACGCACGCATTCGCTAAAAGGCTATGTCACATCTCATTGGCCGATGTCATGTCATTTACACACCTCAAAATTGGCATCGATGGCAAAGAAATCTTCTAAAGATAAAACTTGCGAACCAGCTCCCGTGGCAATCGTAAGTAGTCGATGTTTACCCCCACATTGAATTTTTTAATGTGAAACTCGATGTCATGAAAAAATAGATTTTGTGCGGTGTTGGTGGCCTTGATGGTACAGAAATAGCCGAAGCTGTTTCAATAGCGATTCATTGTTCCGAACATAATTTATTGCCGCGATTCTATGCGCCGGATGAAGAAATTTGCGAAGTCGTTAATCATTTGACGAAGAAATCTGACGAGGGCAACCGATCGAGAAATGCCCTTGTCGAGTCTGCTAGATTGGCGAGACCGGCGGTAAAATCTCTCCGCGAGTGCAAATCCTCTTCTGCCGGAGCGTTAATTATTCCTGGTGGTTACGGGGCTGCTCGTACACTGTTGGTACAATCTGCTTTCATGAAAACTATCTCGACGATTTATCCGCCAATTAAACGGCATTCTATGTGATATCATTCAAGGAGTAATTTTGCAACGAAGGGTGCTGATTGCCTTGTCCTTCCCGAACTTCAGAGGGTCATGGAAGAGTTTAATTGTGATGAAAAACCAATCGGTACACTCTGCATCGCGACAGCTTTGGTCGCGAAGGTCTTCAAAGGAGCTCGGGTAACTTTGGGAAAGGAAGGTTAGCTTTTGTTCCATCAACCATGAAACGAATTTCACGTCTTGGAAATTTTTAAAATTCTTCGAAAAGGTTTTTTGCTCGTCTAAAAAAAAACAAATCACATTTACTAGATTTTGATGTTTGAGATAAATCAAGAAATCGCAAGTAACGTTGGCTTAAAAGCTTTACCGCGTTGACTACATTGAGGGTAGTTTTCATCTCCTCACAGGAAAAGACCTGGCAATCCGATGCGTAAATTTTGCGAATTTTGCTCCGAACCTTGTTTTCACAGTCGAGGTTTCTGGGGTTCGGGATTATTTTGAAATTGGCCAGCCTGAAAATATCTCGCGCTGAACAAAAATCCACAAAAGTCAATCTGTTGTGTTTTTTTAAAAAAAAAAACATATTTCGTCACGCCCGTTGCGAGTCCTATAAACGCTTTAATAAACTTTTGCGTTCAGGTCCGAAAGAAGATTGGCCATACGGCGAGGCGATAAAGCGAGTAAAAGAGATGGGAGCAAAGGTCGAGCTGAAAGACGTACTTGACGTTAGTTATTGCAAAACGTATAATATTTTCAGTAATCCCGCGTGGTTGTACGCGCGTGCAACTTATGCTGAAGTTCACCAAGGAATCGGCAACATGATATGCAAGATGAAGAAAACGATAATACGCTGACGGAACAATATTTTTGTACACAAAATGTTTTTGGATCGAGGAAATCAGAAAAATTGGCAATTACCAAAAACACAGTTTATTCGAATGTTCCTGAATCCCGCAGAATTTCAAATATTAAAAAAAGCACGTTCTCGCGGGCGCTCACCAGTACTTGTTCATACTTTTAGCTTAATATTACTTATTCGTTATTATTTATTTTATTTTTTCGCTTAAAATTAGTAGTGCATAATACTATACTTCTATGAACTACAATAGTCAACAAAAAATGAGATAACAATGCATCGGAATACGCGACGAAGAAGTATAATTGTCTGTAATTAAAACAAAAAGTTCTCATCATTTTGTCTCATGCAAATCAGTAGCACCTATAGAGCTTGCAGAATTAACCAGGAAATTCTCACCAAGGAACGGCATCGTCACGTATTTCAATCGCTATGAATATCGTCGTGCTGGTTTTTTCCTCTTTACTTCTATATGGATTCGATAAGTGTACCGGAAATACGTTTAAATTGTCAAATGAAAGAAAAAAATCTCACCTGATGGCGAAAAGTGTTTCAAACGCCAATTAATACTTTTTGACAGGACGCGCAGGATTTATGCCTCTTTGTAAAAACAAGAGTACCACCAACTCCCAATTGCCGAAATTCATGAGTCTCTGATCTCTCGACAGCTCTTTTCTCTCCCGTTGGCGTGTACAAGCGTCGCCGGCAGATTAAAAAAAAAAATATATATATATCCTCTTTCCCTTCTGATTCGCGTTTTTTTCTCTCTAAATGCCAACGTCAGTCGAAAGTGTTTGAAAAAAAAGTAGAAGCGAAAGATGAAATCTTCAGACTTTGGATCAGATTCCTCGCACGAATGGGAATTCCCATGTGAACTCTTGCGCATTGCCCAAGAATACAATTCTAGCACAGCGAATTTTGCAGAAAAAAAAATTTCACGATGCTAAATAACGTGTCGTTCAGCTGAGCGCAAGTAGAGGCTCGACGATCAAACGAGCTTTTCTAGCCTTTTCATCGTGATACTTCTTCATCGTAATGAGTTTCCTCTTGCCCTGACTGAGCTTCTTCATCGGCGCTTCGGTAGTCGTGGTGATTCCGTTAACGTCATCAACGTCATCTTCCTGTTCCTCCAGCATCCTCAGTGTCTCGATGATGTTTCTCGGCTCGTTGAAGTGACTTCTCGTATCGTTTCTATTCGCGTAAACAACGGAAAGGTGGGAGAAACTCGATTTTGGCGGTGCGGTAATGTCGGCAAAGTCACGGAAATTTGCGAAAAAATCACCGCTCCGGATCGGTTGAGGTTTCGGGTTTCTGTAATAATTCGCCCGAGCCCTCGGTGCATTCGAAGAATAGTAAGGACTGTAGAGGCTCTCATCAACATTGTACTCTTCGTTTTCTTTATCCTCGGGGTAGTAAGTACCCCCGCGGATAACACCAAAATTGCCAGAGCCAAGAAGGGGATGCTGACCGTCCTTGGCGGCGGCGACGGCGGCGGCTGTCGTCTGATAGGTATTACGATCGCGTTGAAAGTAACCTAAGAAACGATTGGGTCTGTATCGTTGCTGTTGTTGCTGCTCGTTGTAGTTTAACCTGTGATTAGCGAATAACTCGGCGAACGAAGGGAAGAAGTTCTGACTATCGGATTCCAGGCTTTTGTCGCCGATTTGTCGACGAGCGGCCGGTGGCTGAACGATTTCTTCATCCTGCTGTAACGTCGGCTGGGAAATTGTCGCGCTTACGCGTATTTCCTCGCCGCTGGGATTCCTTTGACTAACGCTGACGGAGGACGATGTTACAGTTTCCGTACGATGTGGACCGATTCCGGAAGTCGATACTTCGTGCGATGTCCCAGTACCATCGGGCTCCATGTACATGTCAGAGTCATCCTGGTCGTCGTAGTCATCAGCGTGGGTCTCCGACGCCGATGCCATGGTGTCCTGGGGAATAAAAATGAATGATGGTCAATTACCATACACGTTAAACGAAGATGGTCATACGGTCTTTCGACAACGTGCGGGACATCCTACACTCTCTACTTCCTTCCTCTTTTATTCATGAGCATAACCCGTTGCAACGGACACATGGGTCTAATCATTTTGAAAACATACGAGGGATCATACTTTGCGGCTCGATTCTTCGCGCAGCATATAGTATTCACGATGGGCTGACTTTTGTCAGCACGATTGCATAACATCACGACACACCTTGCATTGTTACAAATGCTGTCAGGTCGCAGCTCTCGCGCCTCCATTACCGAGCTGCGTATTCCAATTGTTTTCCGTGTGTATTCAAATTGCCACGTGCCTTTAAAAATTAGGTCACCCTGCGTTACCATAGTCATTGGGAAATGATGACTAATTCCGTCGGTACAAAGTGTTGTACCAACATTTTTGCTGGAGGCATACATAGGATTACGACAATACCTCTGTATTTGACGTCCCAATTTTCGTATCACATCAAACTTGCTTTCTTGAACGTTAGGCGATGCCTATTGCACACTGTTCAGTTGCTTTATCTCAGAAACAAACTGAACTTTGATTTCTTTTTTATTGAATCCTAATGAATAAAAAATGATTCCTTCATTCTGTCGCACATTCTACGATCCTCGCAATTATTTTTTCTCGATGAGAAGCAAAATCGCCAATACACGCATTAACCTTCAGACTGCCGGGATTTGACGAGCTTTAATTCCTTAAAAAATTTCCTTCAAAAGTCCCGATTACATGTGCAGCCTATAGTCAGACTTTCGGAATGATTTTTATCAATGTCATCGTGCAAATTATCATCAACAGCTGCAGATGCACTGCGCAATTGGCATTCGCCACCCGATTCATCCGGTTCTTCGGATTCATCGGGGTACAGGATTTTTTGGAAAATCACGAATATCGACGAGTCAAAATACCATCAGACGTTGTACCGGCCGAATTACATTCTACGCCATCACGCTTTCTACATATATTCGTGCATGTTTCATGTGGGATTTTGTGAATATTTCGATAGATTGCTCAACACCGCCTATACTAAGGTTATTTCCGACAGTCCAAGCTCTGATGAATCCGACGTAAGAGAACTTTTCAAAAAAAGCTATATAAATTATTGTCTCACCAATTCCACACTCATGTCGTAATTGCGAGCATCGTAAAAAAATAACCATCAGTGCGAACGTAACAGCCTCCTCGACATCACACATGGCGTTACGTTTATCGAGCGTCCTTACGCTTGATGCGTGTTGTACAGAGTACGTGCAAAAAGAGTTTCATATAGAAGCACACACAAACGCACACACGGTACAGTTTCAAGCTGTCTTCACTTTGGATCAATTAATGATCGTCCTGTGCAGACAGCTCGGCGTTCACTTTCGAGTCTATAACACATCAATTAAGTGAGTCAGTGAGTTGGCGATCGATTAAATCGCTCCTAGCACACGACGTTAGGGAAGGAATGGTGGATTTCGCGGCTGTTGAACCCTACGTTTGCAGCACGGTGTGATTTTGCGGTAGACACTGATTGGCATGGTCTAACCCTGGTCTACCCTATACGAATATATAAAGAGAAGTATCGAATGGTCCATTCGTTTCTTCAGAGTGGACGATCACTGAATAATTTATTCCGCTTTGTGTAGACTGTGAAACCCGCGCGTGTTCTACGAGGGAAACGTACTTTTGGAGACTGTCACTTTTGTGCGGCAAGATCGATCGATACCTAGATGCACCGCGGCTCGTTCCATCGAGGCTTTGAAAAGTTCTATGCATGCACACGTGCTTGGAGTCTGCGAAAGAAAGAGACGTTATTATTGCGTGATTGCAGGACGCAAATTAGTCTCGCGCCGTTTGCACCGGCTATAATACGCGCATTTGCTGCCTCTGTAGCCTTGTCTGTGTACGAAGATTATTATATCGACTGTCGGACGCTCGTGCCGCGTTCGCGCTTCCCGTGGTCTATTAGCTATTTGCCCGATGCCAGCTCGACGCTACAATCGTGCGAGTCCATTTTTTCATATCTACACGTGCGTGCATCCATACGATACAGGTACCGGAGTTTCACCGAGTGCATGAATTATCTGTGAATTAAGGGCAATCAGCGAGCAAACTCCATCGTGAAAATTCGCGCGATGCACGATTCTAACCTGTCTGCATCTCCCGCTTCTCTATTTCTGTCTAATGTACGCGAGTGCAATCGCGCGATACATATGTATGCGGAGGTAAATTATTCTCGGAGAAGAGAAAAGAAGACCCAACCGCGGCATGTGTAATTCACGTTACCGAGGTCGACACTATATACGAGGAGCTGTTGTGACACTTGAAATCGCGGGAAGATCGATTTTCCACGGCTCGAATCCCCTCATCTGTTTTATTTTGCCGATCGTGCGTTGATTTTCTGTCGCGGAAATTGCAGAAGCGTTCATCGTGTTATGATTATTGGATATTGAGCAATATACCCGGTCGGTCAAAATTTTCACGATAATTCGCGATATGTAGTGTTTTTTTTTCAAATATTTTGTTATCGAGTAACAAAACTATCTTTGCAAATTCATCGTTATATTTTATATTTATTCTTATAATCTTTTTTGGTAACTTAAAATTGAAAAAATCCGAGTTGAGCAAATACAGATCGTCAAATACAAACTTTGGAGAAATTTTATTTCTGATAAACGGTGGATCCACGAATGAGTCCGAGGGTATAGATGAATGGTAAATCTTTGTACGACGGTGTAAAATTCTAAGCTGCGAAGTAGAAACGTTCGGTTACCATTTGATCCGCGCGAATTACCTCAAAGTACACGAAATTAATTTCGTTTGAATAAAATTGACTGCGGTTTTAATAGAGTTTACGTCGTTTTATTCAAACGAATTTTACCAAAGGGGGTATAAATCTTTCGTGCCCTTTGGTGATTCAGTATTTCACGATAAAGACACGAGTCTGGGAATAATTCACGAAATCCCTCTTAGCGATCTATTTGTTTACAACCAAGGAGAAAACGGCAAAACTGGCGATACACGATTCAGGCAGATCTTCCGCGGTTAACTCTAATCGAGATTATAAATTGGCAGCATCGCCGGCAGTCGTGAATTGCAATTTGCGATGCACTGTCTCACGATCGGGCGATATTGCAACACCGTGTGTCTTCTCTCACGGTTAGAATAGGCATTGATAAATTCGTATGTACATATTATTTATATACACGTATATATAATAGCCGCAGAACTCACACATGTTTAACGAATCGTGAATCTTTCGCAGCCAGCCATAGCTTTAATCCGATCACGTGTATCATGATATCGAATTGATATCGAATCCTCACAGCTTAAGAATATACAATGTGAATAGTCACCCGCATAAGCTAAGGCCAATTTTTCATATTGCTGACTTGTTCTTGAATTTATACGATCGGTTTTATCCATGTTTGGATTTTTTAATTTTGAAATTTGTTCTATCGGCTACTTGGTTAAAATTGGTTCTTTTGATTTGTTAATATCGCGGCATATGTTTGAGTTTCATTTGCTCGATTTAAACTGCTTCGCTCTAATAATTCCGTCGACAGTTGAACATGAATTTTTTTCGAAAATCGTTAGTATTTTTTATATACATTTATGTAGGAATTGGATTGAATAGTTGCGCTCACACGTGCATGAAAAAACTATTATTTGAACTAAACTAAATATTGTGTATAAATAAATCGACTATATCGCCTTTCTTTACTGTCAGTCTAGCTCCTGTAAAATGCTGAACAATCATCATTATATATCCGTTTGATCTTCTCGAGAAATATGATGGAGTAATTATTCCATTTGCACACGCACGCATTTAAGATAAGTACATAAATGTAGGTAACTTCAAGCATGTTTTTCGAACCTCGTGAATGACAGCATCCTCAGGTACCGGAGCTCCATCTGCAAAAAAAAAGTATATTTGTTGAATTCTTGAACTTGTACAATCGAATTTATTCAACGACTCCTACATTCTTCCCATTAAATTGTTTTTTTCCAATGAAAATGGAAGAGGATTGAAAACGAACGAGCGACGCATAGTTACGTAATGGTATTTCAAAAACTGAAAATAACAGAGCCGGGAAATTTGATTCGATAGATGCAGAATGCAACATCGTAAGTCGAAGAAAATGATTTATCCAGCTTCAACGATCAGGATTTCATCGCATACCAAATTTATGTGCTACGTTATTCAACCGAGTGGATAAAAACGATAATGAAAATACGAAGCAGGTGACTCAAGATCAATAAACCTAAAACTAAGAAAACCAAGAAAGAAAAAAGGTGCAATGGAACTTTCGAATCTCTTCGAACGATGGCATTGTAGGAGGATGAAAGCAGAACACAATTAAATTGTTCAGCTGAAACCTGCCCCTCGTAAAATATTCCCGCAATGGCCGCAAAAAAAAATGGGAATGTCTTTTATCGGCTGAAAGCACTGAGGACGATAAAGGACCTGTTCACCCTCGTCATCCTTGGGATATTTTTAAAATAATCACAGCCAAAAAGGGTCGATGATTTCTTTTTTTTTGCAGGTATTTTTGCGTACAGAAACGTTATTGCAATATTCCGATGCTGCCATGAAGGAATTTCTTGTCATCCTGATAGTGTAATCGACAAGTACGTAAAGTATGAAGATAACGTATTATACTCTCGTTTTAATCACCAAAATAAAATTGTAAGGTCGCCGGAATGTCGTCTCGAGCTTTTCTCTCTTTAACGACACAGGACGAGCCTACAAAACGGTAATTTAAAGACTAATAAGCTTTTCTCTCAAGCATTCGAAGCCCTTTCTTTCTTTCTTCTCAATTATTAATTAGTTTGTACACACGACGTTGTTACAGTACGCCTATTTCCCTCGCTTTGCACGTCACTAATCTCAAACAGTGGTTAACGATTAATTACGTGTACGTCGTGTACGTACACTGCCTTTGAATATATAAGACCTTCAGCGTCAATTTGATAGAGCCTTACTCCCTTTCATATTAATCGTAATAGCAGGAAGTGTGGAGCACAAATGCTGTACCCAAAACCGAAAATAAAAAAAATATTACAAGTCAACAAGCAACAGTATCAGTATCGTTAAGATTATTTTTTAATCAACAGAAAAATAGTGATTTCCAAGTGCATGAAATATTATTAGGTGATGAAAATATCGTAATTTAAATAGTGAAGACTTTGTCAAACATTAATGTCAGAATTTCTCTGTTCTGCTGGTTGCAAAAAAAAACGATCAATTAAAATGATTTCGCCATTGTTTGCAATATCATCATTCCACTTCGATATACCACAAAATTTGTGTAAATTTTTTCAACGTTTTTTCAACCCAATTTTTCGAGCAAAACGAACACCAGCAAACATCTCCACAAAATAAATCACTTTGTTCAAGCCGAAGAAAATATTCTCAGGAATTAGAACCCGACTGGAAGATGGTGGGTATAAATTCCTTGGGGAATTAAATGAGAATGCCCCATACACATATAAATCTCCACTGTTACAGCAGTAAACTGACTGCACTTTGAGTTCCTCCCTCTCACAACGAGGGAGAAAGTCAATTACGTCGAGGGACGAGTGCGGTTGTGTATTTTCACTGTATCGTGCAAAACTTGCGGACGCTGGAGGTTTTGCGAGAATTCTCTCGAGATTATTGCTCGAATCTTTCTCACTTACTCTGTCGTCGTGCCTTCTGCACAACGAGAATAGTGTCTCGCTAAGGAGTCCGCGTATATGCACCTGAAAGAATCAACGAAGCACACCCGTTCTGCTCCCGATGCACATTCGTTTCAATCGTCGATTACTGCTGCAACTGTTACACAGCATCGTGCACCTGTCCCGCGACTGTCCGCTGGCAGGATCGTTACGTTTTGCCATGGAACGCCAGAACACTTCCGACATTAAACCTTTTTGTTTCTCAGCTAAAAGGCTCATTTTTTTGTCGTGTATCTTTTTGCCACGAAGAATGCATCATTGTTGAGAAAATAATTCTGCGTCGCCGAGACTAAACTCGCCGAACCAATATCGACTCGACAAAATGTTCCGAGTACCACAAAAAGCAACACTTCCGGCTGGCAATCAACCGAAAACGATGTAGCGTAAATATTTTGCAATTGTCGCTGGAATGGCAAAGTACAAAAGAATTTTTAATTATTGTTAATTCTGAAACGTTAATCCTGAATTCTTTTTTATGAAACGAAATTGTGTAACGGTTCGAAAATAATTTTAATAAAATTCAAAGACACCGTATCGTTACAGGCGGACTTTGATCGTTGTTCATAAAAAAGTATGTTACGTATCGTGAAATCTTTTTTTTTAATGTAAAACGTAAGGGATCGTAAAAATCAATCGAACGCTATAAAACGTCCGACGAATAGTACATAAAAAGCCTCATGATTATCAGAGAAAATTGTGTGTGGTAAAAAGTGATATACACATACCTACGCCGTGCTATAAATTAGATTTGAAAGCACAAAAGAACGTAACCATAATCACATTAGGAAATGGTTTATGTATATTTTTGGTTCGATAATGCAGTGGCGGTCGATCAATTTTTTGTTTGATTTACATAGGAGTCTCTGTTTTATCTCTCAATTTTTTTTAGAAAATATATTGCGGTAGGAAAGTGGAAAGACTCACTTTCGTTCGGCACTTTAACGCCTTTTTCATCAGCCCGCACTTTCGCGCTTGGTCGATCTACCGAATCACTTTCATTTCGTGTTTTTTCTATACTGTTAAGGCGACCTTCCGAAAAAAGATCCAACATTTTTTTCAAATTACAAGTAAACAATGAAAAAATCATTTCGGCCATCGGAATTCGTTCAAAGAAATCGTATGAAATACATTTTTGTATGCAATTCCAACTGGCGAAGTAACAGGAAATGAAGTTACAAGATAGTACACCACGACGTCTTGACCCTTTTTTGACAAATTTTACATTTTCCACATCCGAAAATCAGGGAAGAATTTATCTTTCTATTTTCTTTTTACGAAAATCTGAAAAACTACGCAGCGAAATGATTCTTTCAAGATCTCGGAGTTAAGCACTTTCGAATGACAGCTAATGTAATCAAACGAAAATTTCAAAGAATTTCAATAATTTTTCCGAGGCGATTATTGACGCCTTTACGAAATTCGATTTTTCGACGTATTTCACGTTCATTAAAATACTACATTGCATCAATGGCATGAGAACGAGAATTCAGAATTATGAACAAACCCTAAAGACTTTCAAAAAATCAATCCGTCAGATCGCGAGAGGAAATTATTATTTCAGAATATCTTAGGAGACAGCTCTTCAAACAAGACATTACAAAAGCGTCACTTGAAACTCCCGAAGCGATAACGACGTTCGAGTTCGTGACTCAACAAGTGACTGAAAATTTATATCCACTTTGTGCTTTATGGATGAGAGTTTATATCAGAAATTACTCCAATCTTCGTATCGAAAACCTCTGCTGATTTAATGACAACCTCAACATCACACGCTTGGAAATAAAACAATCACGATGTGTTTGGAGAGATCAGCAATGTCGTCGATTATTTTAAGTTTTCCATCACGGGCAATTCGGTACCCATACATTGTTCAACATAAGCAATGATAGAGAATCGTGCAGCAGGGCTAAATGGAGCAAACCGTCTTGAAATGCATTTTGGAGTGAACTTTAACCATCCCATTATCGTCACCAAATTAAATTGCATTTTCTTTTCAACCCCCTCGCTCTCTCTGCCTTTCGCTTCCTCGCTCTGATTTTATCCCGAGCAACCGCATATCGCAAGCCTGGAGCTGTTATTACAGTTGTAATTGGTGCAAATTCTATGTACTACCACATAATCGAATAACGAATAAACAGATGGGATTCTTATATGGTGGTCTCTGCCCTAAAGCTATCTTTGTATCACTGTCAACGAGGAAGTCTTTTGAATCAATCTCGCGTAAACTGTTCGTCCACATTTGTTTTCTTGATATCTCTTGCTTTCAATTATCCTTTTAAACTACGTTTTTTTTACACAATTCCATGAATCTAATACTGAAAAAGAGAGAGAAAGAGGAATTGGTCTCGCAGTGCGTTGAAATCTAGACATAAATTTGTTTTCATCGGTGCTGGAAAACCCTGCGAGGAATCGATCTCTACACTCGTCGAAATTGCCTGCCACAAGGCATCACGTATTTCCTGCTCAGGATCTGTTTTTCTCTGCTATAATCATCCCCTTTATTTTCTTTTTTCTCGTGCTATTCTCCATCAGGTCTATCGCAGGTATGTCAAAAAAAGGACAACTGCACAGACAAACATGCGAAACTTGGCTACGCGGCTGCGGTGGGAAATAGCCAATTTGTAACGAGTAATGGGCGCTTCCGGCTCCGATAGAAGCTGAGCATTCGATCGAAGAAAAGTCTGTCAGACGTTATCTCCGAACGCGAGAAATTCGCGATGGCGATGAAAAGCGACGAGCTTAACGTCGGTGGCTACTTCAATGACTCCTATAGAGTATAAAATTCATACTTATATGCCTGAGCTGAGAACGATATCTGTCTTCAACGGAGGAGTATCGTACGATATTCAGGAAGCGCCACCAAACGGGCATCAATATTGTGAACGGGCCAGCCGTTTATGTGCACAAAATTATGCAACAGCTGAGCCTCGTGCAAAGATTCTTTTCAAATAACTCTGTACTCGCGAAAGAATATATGTTTCATTGAATTGATCCACCGCATTGCAAGCGAAAAGAAAAGTACTCCCACAATCTTGGTTTTGCACGATCTCGAAGACATCGGCAAAGACCGGTGGAATTTTTGCACATTCAATTTTTCTTCAATCAGTTTGACGCGAATGGTAATGATTTTCTCTAAACATCACGGCTCTTCCCAAAAACAGCATAACAAATATGCCTATGAAACACTCAAGACTCTCCGATGTACACTTAAAGTATCAAGAGAAGAAATTATATAAACACCAGATACATAAAGATGCCAAAGACTCGAATAGACGACACAGACGAATTATTGAATGACAATTTTCGCATTTCTTAAATAATATTTTTATTATCATTATTACCATTAGCACAGGGTTTGCCATTTTGTTTGGTACAAGAACGAATGAAGAATTTTAAAACACGATTTTGATTTCGAACAACAAATTGTTGTGAAATGATTCGACAGGGCGAATGTATCGTCATTGAAATATGTTTCCCAGCAAATGGCATAACCGATATTCGAGAGTATTCCGAGATGCTGCGAAGAATGATCGTGGGAGTGGTATTAAAATCGTCTTGGCATCAGCATTTGCCACACCTTCCGTACGAGATGTTACCACAAACGATTTCCGAGCATGGCTTCACCGATCCCACCAGAAAACCCTGATCTTTATAGTTATCGAGTCTCCCATGACCTCTTACTTTTCTCGTGGAAGATAAGTGATGATATTTTCATGAGAGAAGAGAGTGAAAGCACACGTGGAAAAGTGTCGATCGCGATGGCGACGAACCGCTCGAAAGCAAAAGCAAAGATCAAACTTTCGTTTGACACGACGTGGATTCGCACGTGTATAACGTGAATACAGATACACATTTTTATTTAAGTGTATATATGCATATATATGTACATATATTTCTTGCGTATGCGGCAATACACATGGCAAGACTAAGAACCGAAAGTTAATCGGGAACACAACTTTCTCCCAAAGGGAAGAAGCGGCTCTTGTAAGCCGGCTGCCTCTGCCCAACGAATGCTGAACATTTTCTTTTCATACCTCTACGATCGTAAAATTCATCACCATTCGGATATACATTTTTTTTTAATTGCTCTCGGCTCTTCGCGAGTTATGTACCTCAAGGAATACGTATATACACTATACTTTTTATGCGTAACCGAGTAAACACTCGTGGACCAGCTAGAGTTTTAACCACCCCACGGGCCACACAATTAAACGTGCTGAAGTAGCCATTTTTTAGTCATTATACTACACTCATTACAGAAGAAGAATTTCATAAAACGTTAAAGGATATTTCCACGAGTATTCTTCAAAGTTCCATATGGAGTACGACGATTTATCATATTATCGCCATATTTCTTTATCACGAACTTCCGGCTTTCGACTATCATGAAAATTTTGCGTCCTTTTCTTGACTTTTCGATTTATCGAGAAAAACTTTGTCGCTCAAACAGCTTTTCAATTTGTACAAGCGCAGTAAATATAAATTGATTGTTGTGGAAAACGAGAAGCGAGTAAGAAAATAATCGATGTTGAAATATATTCTTTCGTGGATGCGATTGAGCACATGGGAATTGAGAATGAAAAGAATTTTCCTTTCAGTGCTGAGACAATGCTGTATTTCCTTTCTGGCTCGTATATCGGGCATTTCCGGTATATCGTGGAGCTGCTTTGTAACTTTACGATATTGCGATATAATTTGACAATTCGATGTGTATCATCGCGTGTTCAAGACTCTGTGTCTGACCCAGATCGGAACTGACCACTGGCCGATGATTGATCGCCCATGTTCCACGCTGGTGACGTTTGAGATCGTTGGCCTTGACAATGCGACCACCTTCATTGGATTCTCTTCGATCACGGGCTATCTTCGTCTTACTTTCTCTCTTGACCGTTTACGTTCGCTATGTATTCACGTTGGAGACCGCTGAGGTAGGCGTTCTGAATTATCTGTACATATACAGCTATGCACTTATCGGATGGTTTACGAACGACCGTGCTGGTCGTGCGGCGAGTTCGTTGGCACTTTCGCAAGGCCAATTCCCGACGGGAAGCTTGCGCGACGACGACAAGAGAGAATCGGTATGAAAAACTCGTTTTCAACCCTACACCCGAAATTCTCGTTGGAATTCCTTAGGTGTAAACGTCGAGAGAGGAGATAAGGAAATGCATTGGAAAGTGCATAGGAAGTGCATTTACGAAGGCCATATGAGTTTTTTCAACGATTTAAACAATTTTTTGTCTCGTTTGTTGTCTTTTTTTTATACTTCATTGTCCTTCGCTGTCGATTATTTTTAGAGTGTTTCAATGATACTTCAGATATGTCTCGTGATGGTCGCAGTAAGTGTATGAGTGTGCGAATACATGTATGGCTCGCAGAGTATTCGAAGCATGAATCAGGAGAAAAATATTATGATTTATATATTTGGCGGTACATAACTAATTATTGCTATCACAATTATTACTGTTATTACGTATATTATAACACCTCCCGCATTGGGAGGTCAAGATTATAGAAATTTTCGCACAAACTCCGTGCCATACTCATTTATAATTCAGACCTGACAAGAAAAAGTGTCGAAAGCAGTTGCAAAATGATCGCAAGCAAATGTTCAATTTTCTATCGTTCTGCGTAGGAAACCTATATAAATTTGCGGTTATTTTGATAATTCTGAATCTAAAAACCCACTTTTGGCGAGACAACCGTTTTAACGATTTTTCAATATCAGAGATATCGTTATTGCCTTACGGTATCGGTTTACTTTCGTCAAAATGTCGATGTCCGTTACCACTCCCCTTTTTCTCTTTGCCTTTTCCCTCCATCCCTTTGTGCCTATTTTTTCAGCAAATCTGTCAATATCGTCAGTCCCCATTAATTATTCATTACCGTGATATTAATCAAATTCGTCAGTGCACTTTGTGTTGAATTTAATGCTTTCGCTTGAAACTGTCATAATAATAATAACAACGAGAAATCACGAAGCAACGAGAGCGAGACGATGAGCCATTGCTTAATCCAATGAACTCATTAATATCAATCTAAACGTATCCAGCCACAAACAGCGCGCGTTCTTCCTTTGCTATATGCTAATAGCTCCTCGTAGCATGAGTGCATGTTACGGATATCGAATGTCTACACACATCGCGACTCGTGAACAACGCAGAAACCGTAGTTGCTCGGATGATTGCAGTCTGGCGTTGCAGAATTTCGCATGATAGCCGAACGTAATGTTTCTGACGATCGATCGTAAATTCTCATCATAATGCAATTAATCGTCCATGCTGGTGCACAGAAACACTTTTAAACAGGATTAATATATATACCCGCGCTCTCCAGCGTCCATCATTCGAGATTTTGTTTAACGTTCGAGGAATCACACGAGACAGTCAATAAAAAACGCTCATCAGTGTCGGAAGATTCTCCGATCTCATCCAACGTACTTTTCTAATTTTCTTTTCGCGTGTCACTTTCTTTTACAGTACAAGATTCAGGCTACTGGAGAAAATATTGAGACATCGGGCATTCAGAGATGACTGATGTTGCGGACATCAAACTTTGCAAATATCTTTTTTTTAATTGTAGGTCGCAAGCGATAAATTTATTACAATATTGTTTTACACCCAGGTGATTGAATGAAACCAATTTATAAAAAATAAAATGGTGTAATTCTGCATACTCTTTTGGCACCGAGAATCAATAAATAGAATGAAATCTGCGATGAAACAATTCCTCTATTTCATGCCGGAAAATTTCGGACTTGTCTTCCACATACAATTTTCTTGACCTTCCGATCAAGATGCAGCCAAAAAGAGACTCGTCTACTGCAGAGACTTTCTTTTCCTCGGACGTTGACTTCCTCCTATACGGATGGATGCAACGCGGGAGGACACAAGAATCTGGAGCACGAAAAGCTACGAGATGACGAATATAATCATCAGTGCAAGGACGCAACGATCATTAACGTTGCTTAGGGTTCAATTAGAGGCTCAAGTGCGCACTTCTATTCATCCGTGCGTCTACAGAAACGTACGGTTCTCATTTTATTATACAAACCGCTTGTCCATCACTCATGAGGTTGAGTTCTACAGAAATGAGAGCGAGTATGAAAAAAAAAACAACGACCGCGGGAACAAAGATCATAAAGCATTAATGTAAGAAACGACATGGTGTTTGCCGACGGACTGATTTCACGGTTCAACGAAATTTATAATACTTGCATAATGACGTGTAAACATTTATATCTTTGCTGCACGATTGGTGCAATGATTATTTAACCTTGTGTAACCATATGACGTTTGTGCAACCACATATCAACTCTTTGCAAACAAAAGATCGCGAGTCACGTGCAACATTGCGTATTGAATTTTCACAGGTACGCCCCTTTGCACGTTACCATTATTTTATGCATGCACCAGTACAGACATGAGAAACAGGAATGCGCGTAGATAAATCGAACGGTCAAGATAGACCCTCCGGTCGAACGATTTAGTCAGCTGTCCGGAGCTTGACAGCTGAAACCGTAACAACCGACAGTCATCAACTAACCGAGTTACTCTCTTGAAGTCCCGCCGTATCTTTTGCTGCACGCCACGATTGAATCCAGCGATTTCTCCGCTGAGCTTGGGACTTTTAACCTCTTTCGACTGTTCAATGATCATCGTCGACGACGTCGTCGTATGGTTCGATACGAGACCTAATCGATATTGATCAGACGCAAGAAGGAAAGAGTACAAAGAATTATCCGATCCAAAAAAAGTTTTTTCCCTCGTTACTGTCAACTGTTTGCCATCAAAACTCCCGCCACTTTCAACACATTTTGTGGCAAGTTTTCTTTCGCCGTGATTATTTAACGTTTTTTTTTTTTTAATTGTTAGGTAGCGTTCAGAACAAGTAGGAAAATTATTAATTGACCTTAGAGACTGTTAATTTTACTGGCTTTTGAAGGAATAAAATGCATGGTCACTGCATGCAAATTGTTGCCCCTTTTGTGCATCTAATCAAGCACCATCCGCGCGGTCTTCCCATCATTTCTGACACTCGTGTGTGAAGCGCGAAACTTTCGTCTCATGGGATGCAGCACGACCGAGAATATTGTGGGTAGTTTGCGATATAAATGTACACGCGAGCGATGCAACAAACGCTGTACGCGAAAGAAATATATATTTATGCATAGGTGCCTGTGTAACAGGAGCACGAGTTGGTGCATCGTGAAAATGAATGCACTTTCACGTCGTCATCCGCATGCTCGTTCAAGAGCTTTCCGTCGAGAATAGAAAGTATCAAATTGCGTAAAACAATCGCATATGTTTAACCCAATAAATATATTTGTCGATCGTGAACGATTTCCGTCGGACATGATCGAGACAATTGCACGTACATGTGCATGGAGGATTTACCAATTATGCGCATTGAGTACATAAGAGTCCAATGAAGTGACGAAAGATCCACATTGTTCTACAGTGAAATCTCTGCAATCAACGAAACCGGAATTATCGACGTTTGTAGGATAGATGAACGGAAAAAAAAGATTCGAATAAATATAGAAAAAATTTTGGCCAATGGTGATGACAGACACAATGCTGAGCATTTTTTTTCTTATTAGAATAAATCACCCAAGTTCCGTACCGAAACCGCAAGGAGCTTTCTGCACTAAAGAAAATGAGCCTGAGATTATTGTTTGATTAAAAACTTTTAAGTAATTAACGACAAAACGCGTAATAATTTCTGACCAGCAGAATCATTTTCCTCGATATTTTTTCCTGTAGAGCGATTAACAGAAGAAAACACCCTCAAATATTAACATAATTATTTGTCAGAAATAGTATTCAGTAAACATTCAAAAAAAGTGCGAATCATTATCCGTTCATGCACTCGAGTTATCGAATTCGTGGGGAATTTTCCAAATGCCGAATGCTCGTCTCACGGCTGAAAGTGCAATAATTTTAAGAAAGTTTTGTGTGTATATAAATATATACAAAAGATTTATGTACAAAAGATCAGAGAAAGCGTATCGAGATGAAAACTTTTCCTTTTTTTTTCGCACAACAGCTCGCACTGCAAAGCCTATAATCACCCAGATCTGAAAAGAAAATGGAAGAAGATCTCGATTGAAAATCTGCCCGTTCCTATAATTACGCAATGACAATGACACCCTGTGGAAGGGGGAAGACTCTCGTTCTTACGCGGGATTATACAGGATGAACCGCGTACTGAGTAAAGATATGTAAGTATTGAAGAGCCTGACAACATGTGCGAAGATATCGATCGAGTCTCATTAGCCGTTTCATTAGAGGCGGCTCGGAATATCGAGTACATCCAGCGCTGTGTATAACGAGGGCGTGTTTTTCCATTCGAAAGATTCAATCGGGAGATAAACGCATGTCTCTTGATAACACCATCAGTAAACTACATTCTGCAAAAGTGTTCCGGTTTCTTATGATATATGGCGCGGTCTCCTCAGTTGTACAGGGAGTTTACGAGACATCTTCGTATACACGTATGCTGCATAATGAGAGAAGCCATGTTTTCAGTCTCAATAGTCGAAAAAAGGAGTACGATAAAAATGGTCACTGCATATAGAAACATTGTTCGGAAAAAAAAAGATTGAAATTGTCTTCATTTTTAATTGTCCGGCATTTAATTGCCGATTGATTAAAGATCAACTTTATGACCACCGAGATAGTTAGGTGTCGAGCTGAAATGTTTCATACCCGTAAACAAATCTGATTGCGACAGAGGTGCTCGGGTATGGGAATTCAAGACCAAGGTAGACTCGTTCTTCCTTTTATTTTCTTCCGTGAAACGGTAGATCATTCGGAAGCAGTGAGATGCTTGGATTTCTATTCCGAGAACGTTTTGTACCCTGAACATTGCGGTAGACAGCGACGCTTTAATTATAATTATTTTTTTTTCATATTAAACGTTGAAAACGAGTTGAAAACATCGATAACGTCAGTGATGAATTATCAAAAGTCGATCAGATGATTTTGAACATCATTAGGTCTTCTCAGTTGCACAGGGAATTTACGCGACATCTTCCTATACACGTGTGCTCCATAATGCTACATTGTTCCGAAAAAAAACGAGATTGGAATAGTCTTACTTTTTTATTGATGAGCATTTAATTGCCGATTGATTAAAGACCAACTTTATGACCACCGAGATAGTTAGGTGTCGAGCTGAAATGTTTCATACCCGTAAACAAATCTGATTGCGACAGAGGTGCTCGGGTATGGGAATTCAAGACCAAGGTAGACTCGTTCTTCCTTTTATTTTCTTCCGTGAAACGGTAGATCATTCGGAGGCAGTCAGATGCTTGGATTTCTATTCCGAGAACGTTTTGTACCTTGAACATTGCGGTAGACAGCGACGCTTTAATTATAATTCTTTTTTTTTCATGTTAAACGTTGGAAACATCGATAACGTCAGTGATGAATTATGAAAAATCGATCAGGTGATTTTGAACATCATTAGGTTCGCCGGAAATCTAACTGTAAATAAATAGACACGATCTTTAGGCGAAATTCGCCGCTGTTACTTTTCATCATCGACTTTCGCAAATATAATTATTTCAAATTTGACTATCCTCGCTAGAAACGTTCTCTAATGACGCCGTTGTCGATACAACTTTCCCGCATTCACGGAGTTGAACCCATGATGATAATTTATTCCGTTCTCCAGTAGCGAACTCGGAGGCTCCCTAATAGCTAATGTACACAGAGGAATAAATATCGCACGAATTACCGCCCGCGCACGAAGCATCCAGAATTGAGTCTGAAAAAGCTGCGACGCGTGGCGAGGCGAGGATCTGCAGGACTGAATTAATTTATATTCATATGGATAAAGCGATACCTATAACTGTATACGGATAATACATATATATTCTTACTAGATTCGTACATGTATATATATACGTACATGTATATATATATATGAAAGTTGGAGGCAACGGCCGGCGTTCTGCTTCCTGATTGATGCACGACTTTCATCGTTTCTTGCATACTTATATATATACGCGTTAAAATATATTTTCTTTCTTATAACGCGGTTTGCTGGTGTGAACAAAAAGACTTCCTCGTAAATAACGCACTCTGCGGCTTGTGAAATAATCTGTCTCCGCGGTACAGCAGCGATCGTTCTGAGATTCGTTCAAAATATAAATAGCTCGTTGAGAAAATAATAACGATATTTTGAAAAACGCCGGAAATACAAATATTTCGATCACATTTCAGCAACATTCGATCGGTTCTCCGCTGGTTTTATTTGTTCAAACGGATGTAACTACGATTTGCGAAACCAAAATACGCGTCGTCAGAAAAAAAACTGCTGAAAATTCCTTGGTGAGATGAGATACCCGCTCCAGTGATACTGAAACTCTGCCACATTCCTGTGAATGTAACCGACGAGGCTGGCGATTAAAGTAATGTTTTTTTTCACACAAAAGGAAGTCTTCTTATCACTCTTTAAAGTGGTAGTGACGATTTTAGTGGTGCGTACATTATTTTATCCGGTACCGTATTTTTTATACGTTACACCTTACCAGTGTGCAAATATCGTTTTTATGAGTCCTGTGCACTTACTGACCGAAATGACATTTCATACGACAAACTTGCAGATCGACTCCATACCTATCGTATCAAAGTGATATTCTCGATCGCTTTTCTCGTTCACCTTCGTATACAAATGTGTTCTATACCGATGCATATGGTTTCGCGGTTCAACGAGTTTCGTGGATGAGTAAGACAGGCTTTTTTTACGACTACACACAGCGGGCTATAAAACGAGAAAGAGAGTTCGCGTGAAAGATATTCCGGTTCAACTGGACCTGGAGAAAGTAGCCTCTGCCTTGTTCGCCTCGAGCCTCGAATACATAAATGCATATACAAGTATCCATATATAGGTATATGTTTATTTACGCAGGAATCGAATGACTGGGAGATTCCTGCTCCGAAGATCCTGATCTGAATCGAGAAACGCCCACATGACACAGTGATCATCCTCTCAAGATCAAAGATGATTTGTCGATTATTGAAACGATCATTGACACGACCTTTCACTCCTCAGCTGCTTCCACTGCGAATACCAACCATCTGCATCCAACAATATCTTCAAGTTCATCATTACCGTCTACCATTTGTCGTCTAAGTAAAATAATGTAGAATAATAGAAATAATAGAAAAAATCGAAACATCGTGCTCTTATATTATTAGGAAAGCGATAAAAATATGAAATAATCGTTTTATCGATTATTTCAGATTTCCATAATTTGGTGCACGATCGAAGAACCCTGATATTTCTTAAATTTCATCATTTCCTGGTGACATTATTTTGCAATTTTTAGTGTAATAATTGTTGCATGAAATCCGATCGTCTTAAACGACACCTCGGAATCACCACGCTCGTGCCAAAATTTGCTTCTGAAAGTATGAAAGTATCAATCTTCCACATTCCCTCAAATGTAATCGATGCATCATTGCTCGATTATGCTCGATCGGTATTCTGACATCGAGACAGAAAAACAAATATGTCCGCGTGCAGTTTTCACGATAAAATATCTGCCTTACCCGGAGATGCATTACATCCTAGATTAAGCGGGTTCGCTTGTGCCAGATTCTTGGTTAGTGGCACGTACGTTTGTTAAAGTGTCAGTTGCAAATGTCTATAGATTTCGAAAGTGACGTGCATAACGTTCGAGAAGAAAATCTATAGATTCGCTGCTGTTGGTCGTGAAAGGGTGCGCGCCGCAAGCTTCGCCTCCGCCACCGATCGTCCTTTATTCAGTCTGCAGGATGCGATTATCATTGGGACACTGAGACACACCGGGTGGATATAAAGTAACATTGTTTATAACTCCCAGGGCAACACCGCTCGGTGAATGTCTCACCCGGGCATTAATTATATTTCGTGCACAACGAATTTTCCTTTTTCGCACACACAACTCCTGAACGTAAAAGTCGATGCAAGTATTTACTTTGTAACCATAAAAATAGTTTATCAAGAACACTATCCTCACCGTGGGGTACTTCATCAAGAAACACTCTGAGATTTCATCTTGAGCATCGAAAAGAAAAAAAAAGACTCTCGGCAATTATTATGCAAGTGTATACACAAGAACGCAAGATTTATGCGATCGTTAAAACGTAGACTCTCTTATATTACTCCAGAAGTTTACGTTTTTTTGAATTTAAAATTAATCGTAGCTGTACGTACATTCTAAAAATGCTTAATGCGGAGAAAACGTTTCTCCAAACGTAGAAAAATTCTTCGATGTTCCAGTGCCACGACAGAGACAAGTCTCTGTATCTCGCAGTTGCGACTCACTTCCCTGAATGGATATTGGCTGTAATATCCGAAGATAGATATGGATGTATATACCAGGTGGAATAAAATTGTATAAGACCTTTGTATCTGAGCATTAATCAAAGCCGGTAATAAAAACTCGTCATTTTTTTTCAACTTTGCAAAATCCAACATTACGAGTCGGTAAATATGTATAAGACATTTGAGAAAAAGTGGTTCAATTAGCTCCACCCCAGCTCGCACCCGAGTCAATAATTCTTCGATAATCATGATGGAGCTGCAATACCAAAGCGAGCCTGTATCGCAACCAGGAATCAGAAATAAAAGCTTCTGCTGCACAGGCTCATAGAGATCGTACGACGAGGACGACGAGTCCGACAGCTTCCTCGTTTTGCCAACCAGCTCACCGGCTCAATTGCCGCATGCCAATTTCGATCATTGATTTTCCGTATGAAGCTACAATGTGCGAGTCTCGTAAGAGGATCGAACGATCGCCACTTCAAAGAATTCACCGTTACAAATCACGCTCGGTTTGAGACGCTGTGGGACAGTTGTAAATGCGCGTTCGCGGTCCATACAGATGCAGACATCGTTGACGATCGTCGTGGAGAGACACGCAGCGGTAGCCGCCGGGAAAACCTGTGCACGACCATCAGAGAGGGAAATGCTGACCACAACTTGCCGTTTTCGTCAACGAAGAAACCATACGGTGGCTGCATGTGTACCAGAAGATGTCGAGAGATCGACAGGCAGCAGGCGGTACTGGTTATGTATGTACACCCGTATTATGTGCGTAAACGTAACGTTTTCTTGCATTCTCCATGGTGAAGCCACTCTTCTGCGATCCTGACATAAGTCCGCAATGACAGGAGGTGCGAGAGATACGTTACTTCATCGCGGGTCCAGCGCGTGTGCGTTCTCCGGAGAGTGGAAGGCGCGCGAGTGAGCAGGTCTTAAAAGGGTCGAGATATGAGGAACCACTGTTGGCCGACGAGAGGCTGGATCCGCGTGCTTCTACCTTATATCTTGTCATGTGAATCTAGTTTTTTACTGTTTGTTACTCGTTCTTTTCTCTCTTTTTTCATCTTTCTCACTCGCTTCTTCCTTTTCATCCAGCTTACGAGAGGTGCAGCACGTCTGGTTCACACAGCCCATTTCGCTTCGTGATTTTCCAAGAAAACGCGTCTCTGGAGCAGAATTACCACTGAGACGAACGTGACGAGAATGGACCGTGGATTCGAAAGCATACAACGTGTTGTCCATATCGCGTTGCATTCTTTTTTTCTTATCTCTTTTTAATCGTTATCTCGCGAAGGTTCGATTCGCGCACGCACCCACGAGTCTCGCATTTTCTCGTTACCATTTCTCGTTGCGTCCCACGTCAGCTGAGCCAAGGTCGTTATTCCTTCGTCGTGAACTTTGTGTCAGCTGGCTTCTCTCGTACGCCGATAATTTTAATAACTTTATTGCGATTGAAGCGAAGCAATCGTAGCTTAGGTCAATTTCTCGTAGAGCGGCAGAGCCTTTGACGCTTGTCAGCATCCATGGATACAAGGGTAGACGTATAAACTTGTAGTAACTGAGACGAGACATAATAGGAGATGCGAGCAACTGTGAAAGCTTCAATCAAGAAAAATCACTCACCGCACCGTCAAAAATCAGGAAAGGTGCTTGTAAATTCGTAATCACTCACCACACTCTTTTATCACTCTCTACTCGGAGTTTTCTCCAAAATAATTTCTGTTTTTTAGTTCGTAGATAAAGATCAAACATTCAAAGAATAAATTGCAAAATCAAAGCGCGATTTGTATACGAATGTGGTACCTAATTTAACCGCGACTTTCCTCCTGTAAAACTTGATTTACTATTCCGATGCGAACGAATCTATGTTTGAATTTAAAAAATCATTAAACAAAATTTGTATTTCTCGGGGTGTATTTTCTTCTTGTCAACATTGATTTTTACCAAACTTTTTGCCAAAAATATCGATAGTACTTCAGTTTGTTCAACTACCTCGTAAGAGACGTATCGTCGTCGTCGTCACTTTTTCGTGCTGTTCCCCGGGTACACTTGAGCGTTTATTGCACATGTTTGAATAGTGGTTAAACATTAAAGTAAAATTATCGTATAGAAAATTTACAAGCGGTGATATTAATAGTCGAGATATATATATATATATATATCAGCACTGTTGGATACGTGTATGCAAATCGCCAACAGTTTTGTGCAAAGTTTATGCACGGCACTGCATCGGCGAAAAGAATGCACCATTCACACTGTTGGTACAAAACTGCAATTATTGTTTCGCTCTTTTTGCATTTGTGTGAATGAAAGAAAATTTATCCTATTGTAAAACCTGTTTGTTTCAAAATCGTCCTTTTTTAAGGAATCCTCTACGCTGGTATACGCTAGAATACACTAGCATCTGTAACTACAAAGTTACATTTTCGTTGAGGTTTAAATTTTATCATCCATTTCTTCCTTCTATATCCCTGGCGGATTTGCCAAGCACGATTTCGTGGCTGGTATGTTTGGACAAATGACTTACCAGAAAATCGTAGTTTCCGTGGTTTGCAAACCAGAAAAACTACGATTTTGTGGTATGTCATGTGCCCAAAACATACCTACCGCAAAATCGTGGTTGGCAAATCCGCCAGGGTACTTTCATTCAACATTATCGTTACAAAAAAAAATAGTCGGTGGCTGATGACTTCACCCTCTTCCTTTTGGAGCAGACCTCAATCGCAAAGTTCTCAGACTAGCTTTAATGATATTCAGAGTGTGTGTTGAAAGCCATCAGCTGTTGAACGTACGACAAACTACTCGGTACATTGACCGGCACTGACTTAAATGCATGCAGCGATGCACTTTCCACAGACTTCTCGACTGCACATGTATAATGTCCTCTGAAAAATGCTACATCCTGCTCTCCATCCACGCATCGATGATCACAGAGTGAGATTCATCGTTGCCATCGTACCGCAATGCCGAACTCTTTGTTACAACATTCTTGATCACACGACATGGGTTCCTCATTGATTAGGCAACATTCAATTTCATGGCAGAAGAGTTGATTTTTCTCAATCTAATGTTCAATTAACATTCCATTTGTTCGATTCAAAGTTGCATCGTTGAGGACGACTAAAATGATGAACAATGCCATTTTGCAATCGAGTTTTACGGGATATTGTAGTTTCTCAAAAGTCTATGGGGAGATCATTAATTTCTTATTTAACAGCTGGACTGCTCACGGGTTAAAACCGGACTTTAAACTATTACTCTAATATTCCACGAGATTTCTTTCAATTTCAAATACTCAGCAATGTGTATCGGCGGACATATCGAGTTACCAATTATAAAAGAAAAATTAAGACCTGTTTAGTGGTTTTACTTTCATATAATGGATTCATTTTTTTTGCTCCGTTATTCTTGCGTAGGAACGCAATTTTTTTCATTTCAGTAGGACTCCGTCATTGACGATTGTGATTACCGTCATGAATGGCTAATCGGGATTCGAACGGATGTTCGTTATAAAAGTAAAACTATAGCAGCAAACAACAATCCACCATCTCAGTTCATAGAAATGAGAATATTTTTAAGAAGGAAAAATTTCAAAAGAATTTTTAGTGTCATGCGTTCTAAGTTTTACATTTTTTTAACTCAAATAACCAAACACACGAGTTTTTTTTACGTCAAAGCTCACCTTATCCACGTAACTATAGCTTTGTTAGAAAAAATGCACGAAATTTTACTTGAGATCAAAGAAACTCGCAAACATTCGATTGTAAGATTCCTAAGAATCTTACAATCTTTCTGACAGCAACATTTCCTAAACATGTAGCGTTTCCATACACACATTGCATTCGGTTTATTAATGAATGTTTGTCGTCTAACCGATGCAAAAAAATTATCTCAAGATTTTATCTTCTGTTTCGCCAAGCGAAACTTTTTCGACGCGGAAGCAATGACTATGATCATCATTTTTCCATCAATTTCACTATGAAACGGAACAAACTCCATTTGATGCAAATGGATCTGTTCTTGCTCAATTTGTTCGAGTGTATAGCACGTTCAAATGGAGCTGTTCGTTTATATCGCTCCGTGGTCAGCGACAAGTGTAAAATCGCGTACGATGCGTGTAACACGTGAAGAGAGAGCAAATTCGCGATGTACGCAGATACGTAATAGCACGATAAATGAATTGTAATAAAATTCTTCGATAAGGCGACCTAATCTATGACTATATTTATACGTTTAAGACATTCAACCAGATCGTAACTCGACTTGCGCGTACACTTCGAAATACATGCAACATACACGTATATTCTCGAGCAGGCAGCACGCTTGACACATGTGCCTGTACCACGAGATGCAAATATATATTGCTCTATCGATTTATTAAAGCTCCCTCACACGCTGCACGCAAATGAGGCACACGTCAAAGGGACAGTATATAAAAATCCAACGTAAATGCCATAATAATGGTCTATCATACAGAATGTTTATCGAGAGTATCTCTTCGACTAATTTATTAATCTCGCCGCTGCAGCTGCCAGACTGCACCGCGTTGCGGTGTAAAGAAAATGAGCCCTGAACATCACACGGATTACTTGGCAGAACGTTTTGCAAATTGCTTGTTAAGCTCCAAGGCTCCTTTGGTTTGCCCCAAAAAATTCAAATAATCTCGAATAATCAATTGATAAAATGTTACTTTTCGTCAAAAGTCACCGTATCTTATTATTTTTCCACTAGTTGATGAAATTATGTTATTGGGAAGATTGACGCAATAATTAAACTTTTTTCATCAGAAAATTGAAATCGATCGATTTTTATCGTCAGTTTATTTGTTTAATGTGTAGAAATTAAGCTGACGCGCTATTGAAAAAGATGAATACCTTCAATCCAAGCGAATACCTTCAATCGCCATATGTGGCAATTTAAAAAAATTGCCACATATGGAAGTATAAGCGCGCGATAAATACGAAGCATAAACAAAGGTCGCACTGTCTATATCGGCAATGTAACGATGAATGTGACGATGAATCAATGCGTTAGATACAAGATACAGCCAATTATTTATGCAAACTCATAGATTATAGCAACCAGGCGGACGCGACTATCGCGTGAAATCGATTTCCGTGGATTGAAATTCACTCGTTCGAGCGCCGACAGACGCAGCAGTATAAAAGATCGTACAAGAGAATCCAAGGCGTAAAAAGCGAACGCGGCGGGTGAGGTCGAGGCCCGGGTCATACACAAGATCGCTAAATGTCTTTCGCATTTTACTCGCGGATCTTTGATCCACTTTGCGTCCCTCATTTACCTCTCGTTCAATCTCCTTTCTCGTTTAAATATTCAAGTGTGTATGCGCGAGGTGCCGATTATATCGAAGCGTGTTTATCTCGCAAATACCGCGCGTATATGCGCGAACCGCGATTCTTTCCATATGCCCGATTCCTCGCGAGAGAACTCGCGCGATTTGCATACTCAAGTGCATGCAATCACCGGGGAATTGGCATTACAGTTTCAACGCTCGTTACGTACGACAAAAGAACACTAATGTACGGTTATATACGCTGCATCTGAGGGCGTAAATAGCCATTCGGTTATGCATGCTTGTACACGTATAAAGACATGCCGAACGCGCCGACGATAACAGAAATTTTGCCGATCTTGTGTATAAACTTTGTACGCCCGCGTAAAATCGTACTGTATATTGCATACGCGCGATTGTATCTCGCAATAATTCAGGGAGCTTTAGCATTGTACAGGAACAGTGACGAGAGCTTCGACGCAGCGAACGATCCGCAATAATAATCGAGTCCGAAGCACACTGCGAGTTTCCAATTTACGGCGTGGAGTCCCTGGTCAACAACAAGATTTTATCAATCGACGAGAAACTCACGAAAGCCTAACATCATTTCGATTACAACGATGGGATAAACGAGTTCGGACCACCGTTTCGGAGCTGGACGTCACCAAACGATTGACTTTTCTGTTTTCCTTCATTTTCTTCATTTTCAGTACCTGTTGTTCCCAGTTTTTGTTACATTGCCGATTACTTTGACAGAATTCTAAGACGTGACGATAGTCACCATGTATCAAAGCGAATACTCAGGCTACGTCGAAATTTCAATGGATTTAGAATTTTATAAACACTCGGTGAATAAAAATTCGAGTCAGAGCAGAATGTTGCGAAATCTGCTCAATTTTCCAACGAATTTTCCTCACTGCTGGATAAAAGAAATGAAAAAAAGCCACGTGACTTGTGAGAACTTTGATGAAAGCGTCATGTTCTTTTCATTTGTTTTTTTCTTTGCAAAGGAGGCGGCACTTTCCAAATTTTTCGATTAAGTGTAAATCCTGGAATCTCGCGATATAGATAACAGATGGACGATGAGAAGACACGTTGCGGAAGCCTCGTTGCGGGGAAAGCTCATCGAGAAAGCGAGGGTTCCGTTGCGAAAAGTTTCTCGAACATTTGTAACGTCAGTGTGGTCTATGCCCTCGTTGCGAACGTTGCATCAACATTTCCATCGTTTACTAGTTTCACTGTATCTCATTCTGCCTTTTCTCTTGCAAAAATGAAACGTCCGAAAGTATAACGTACAACAAAAAGATACGTCCACTGAAGCGAAAGTGAAGGTTTACTCGGCTGGCCTCGTTGCTCCAAATAATTGTTAAAAAATTAAGCAAACACTCCGCACACAAATTACGCCGAGTGAAAGATCGTTTTCGCCGCGCAAGAGCTCTTGATACATCGCGATATGTTCACGGTATGTTCAATTACGCATGCACCGGACAACAATAGTAACAAACCCTCATAGATACACTCAATTGACAAGATGAAAATTCATTTCCCAGCACCTGAACTTTGCTAGTACTTCTCTACACAATGTGAGTAAAATTCTGCAAATAATCCGCACAAATAATTTACAAATAATAATTTGCCAAACACTCAGTCTCTTGGCACAAGTCTTCCCCTGTAACAGCGCACCTCCGACCAATTCTTCGTCATTTTTGAAAATACGATTGATGAAAAGGGATATTTTGTGCAAATCATCGAATTATCTCACAGAAATATGTCGTAAAACTTTTCCTAAGCTCCACGGCTAGCGCCTTATTTAAGTTCGAAAGTTTGAAAACAAATGCTGCCATGTTGTTTGAACGGGGGATGAAAAAGTATTGATATAAAGGGCTTTTATTGGAATTAATGTTTCTCCAAATGCCAAGCGCGGTGGATTTTTGGATTTTTCGGTATATATCGAAATACGTTGATACATACCTGATCTTTTTATTCGATACGAAGGAAAAATATCGCGAGCCGAACTGGTTTCACAGATTAGACTGCAAAATTCATCACAATTTTGCACCCACGATCGTCAGATGTAACAAATCGAATGTTTGGCTTATTACCGATATTACCAATGTTTAAAACCTAACGAGGCTCTCGTATACGGCGTGCGTGTACGAGAAGCACAAAAAGACAGCCACGTTGCATGTCCCTGGAAAAATTTAATTGATTTTTCGACATTGCAGGAAGTTTCACCAGGCACATCCAAGATTTCAAGATTCTATCGCTCATTACCGATATAATGACGATAAACGGGATACGAAATTCTTTGGAACGACAGCCGAAGAAACGTGCAAGAAAATAATAGTCGTCCCGTACAGATGTCGTCACATGCTACCAATCTAATATGTATGAACTTGCGCGTGATTCTGTGATTGGCTCGTAAATTAGCAGGAGTACGCGCTGGGAATTCCAGAATCCAAGGAAACAGCAAAGAAAATTGATGGGAATGAAATCGTTATAAGTAGAAAGCAGAGAAACACACCGAGAGAGAGAAAGATGAACCAGATTCTTTGCGAAGCAATTTATTAATTGCGGAAACGCGGGACACTGGCCTCGTGTGCGTTGGCGCTGCAGCGCGGAAAACTGCGGGACTAATCGCCGCACCGTTTCACGTACGTACAATTATGCCTATAAACATTTATACCCAACGTATAAAACACGTTAGATGCGTCGAAAATATACCTAAACCATATTCAGATGTGGGCAATTTGGCTGCAAGCTGCAGCTCAAAAAAAAATACAAAAAACATTACATCGAAATGCGTGCGTGCGCTTTAATCACTCCGGTGTACGTTTTGGAGAGTCCGTTGATAAAACTTTTTCCATTTTCATCATTTCCTGCTTTTTCTCGTGGCGAGAAAACGCGGTCCGACCCGATCGACCAATGATGCCGACTCTCTGCCTCTGCCTAGGTTGAAAATATTTTCTCTACATTTTTCAACTTTACACGTTCTCTGTATACGTAATGTGAATGTTCGTGTGAGTTTGGTGTTGGATCATGTGTTATACCATACGGGAAATTAACATGCTACACGAAAACGACGTTGAAGCTCACTGCAGGAGCTCTTGATTCCTTCACAGTTCGCTACGAGCTCTGTATACACTCATGTGCTGTTTCATACGGGTGCAAGTGCGCTCGTGGACATACAAGTGTATATAGCATCTCGTTACGCATACCCGTTATAGTGACTTTATCTTAACGAAGGCAAAACAAGGAGGATCTGTAAATCGCGATATAAACGTCAGTGTCTGATGATGTCACAGGGTTATTGCTGCGTTACGTCTCGCGAATAGCTATTACGTAGAGGTAGTGCATGCCTAATGACGCCTTACATGCGCGTAATATTATACATGGAATTATGCACGGATTTAAGTGTATGCGCCACTGTACGCACGTTTTACACGTATATATATGAATCATCGCAATCTATTTTTGTCGATAAAGCGCCGCAGCGTCTCGTGCCACTGGTGTAATCTCTCACGAGACACACGCGCAGGCTGTGCTTTAAATCGATCGCTTTTCAGCGAGTAATTTTGCGCGAGCAGTCGTAAACGTTCAAACATGATAAACGATGGTAGCTTCTTTTTTGTTCATTGCATCAATTACGCTATTCAGGATTTAATCAGAAAAGATGAAACGCACTTGTCGTATGCAAAGTATGCCATTTTCCCTGCGTACTTTTCGGTCAAACATTTTTTTTGTACATTAGCAATTTTGATACTTTTGATTAAATTATGGTCTCGACTAATTAAAAATACAGATTAAAGATACAGATTTTGCGTATGTAGCAAAACTACGAAAATTTTGAAATATTCAATGATGACAATTTTGGAAAATTATTGATGCATTTTGTGAAAAAAGACTGATGAAAATATTCCATGAGCTGATTTTCCTCACGAGAGCGTACGAGCTTCGAGAAGCGAGGGATGCTGTGCGACGTGTTGATGATTCTCTTGCGTTTGATGTGAATTAATGAGCTGATACCGGCGACTCTGCAATGCCGGGACAACTCGCGTCCGCCCTGAGCAAGCTCGGGAGCTTAAGGACTCGTTTACAAAAATCAGGTTAACAATCTGGTCTTCCGATGAAAGACGTACCAGATATTAAGCTGATAAGAACAGATACTACACTTTGATCTTAGCCATAGGCAAGAAGCGATGCTGGACCATCGGCCAGAGTCGTTTATGTACAAGTTCGAGCATCGCGACACTAACGAGAAACGACAATTCATGCGGCTTCTAGGGGCTGCTCCGGGAACTGAACCACCCCATTCGTGCGCACCTTTCCACGCATCCTTGTACTACCCTCTTTAAAACCTTACGCATACTGTATCAATACATTGTACCGCGTATAAACACTCTCATCTCAAGATTAACTGTCATAGTGTTGCATTAAACGACGAAGACCTCGTTTATAGTCCGAACATGAACTCTGAAATTTATTCGCCCGTGATTCGCCCGTGAAAACATACAATAAATTAGTTTTCGAACCACGTTTTCATTGACTAAACGATTAAAATTAAATTTGTTATCCATCTTCCCATTTACTAATTACAAAACAAAGCGGATTACCCACAACGTCACTATTCCGCTGCCGGAAATGCTTCCGTGTGCGAGGAACATGCAGGCTGCGCGTATATCCAAGCGAGTCGTGATGCAGAGGAGCAAAAAAAATAATGAAGACGTTGAATAGAGATAAAAATCTGTAGCAGGAAGCATCCGTTTGGATCTATAAAGTTTTTGCAGCAAACAGATCGACGTGCACATGCTGGCATATTTTTGTCGCATGTGGAAACGTTGAGGAATTTATTGTATCCCTGGCATTTCGAGTGCCACACGAAAGCTCGGGGTCCGTCGGTTATGAGACGGCCAAGAGGCGGACAGACATGCGAGCTGCTCTACTGCCGGTCCGTGTACGAGTCTCCCTTTTCAACGTTTTAACGTAATATTCTACTAGCAGGGAATAACGGAGATTTATGGAAGGCACGAAAAATTTCACAACGTGACGCGACTGCTGACGAAAGACTCCGCTCTGCGGGCAACCAGCCAACACTTAAATCGAATGATTACTATCGCGCAATTGCTTTAATAGTAATTATAATGACACAGTGGAATACGATCAACTTACAGTGTATTTTATAGCTTATTAATATTCGTAGTTGCACGCATATAAATTTTCAGATGTTTTAAAACGAAAAAATAAGCGCTATGCAAAAGTTTAATAAAGGTGAGAAGGACAAAGTTATCGACAGTTAGATTCTCCAGAGTGAATACGAGTAATCGATATGTGATCGAGCGAATATCGTGAATAATCACACAATTTGTGTGTTTATCTGAGGAAGTTTGCAAGATCAAACTCTGGGTAGTTTTTGATGAAAAGTTTAAACAAAAGAATAAACGATGCGGGTTTTCTTTTTGTGCGTGAAAATGCAGCAGGTTTTTCGCGAGCTCGCACGATCCGGAGAAAGTCAATTTTATCAGGTAATTATTTTACTGCTGAGGTCCCGAAGAAGAGTACGGCAATCCCGGAAGCCTTCGTGGTTTCTGATCGCGGGAAGAAGGAAAGGATTTAGCGGTGACGATCGTGACTGTATATAATGTACCAACCTCAAGGCAATTACTTGGGCCATTTTTTTGAACGTTGTTGTAATGCGCAAGAACGAAAATAAAAACTACAAACATTCACGCTTCGCTGGAGTTGAAATTGCTCAGCGGTCTCCGCTCGTGTATTTACTTGAATTTCATTCAGTGGTGGATTTTTTCGAAATGACATTTTTATCTTGTTCTCATATGATCTTTCGAGTATCTTGTCAAAATCTACTTGATTTTTTATAGCCATCTTTTTTATCACCGTGAATCAATTAGCTTTCGCTGAAAGTGGTTTCTTTTTTAACACCTTATTGAAAAACGAGCTGTTACACGCGGCTCACTTCGATGTTAAGTTATGCTGATAGTGTCATATCGTTCGGAACCCGTTTCTGAGATCGTAATTTAAGTAACATGAAATTGTGCCGGATTCTATAATTGCGTTGACTCGATGTCATAAGTGCTAATTGGCATTATATTTCAACAATTTTATCTTTATTTATAGTTTGATGAATTTTATTTTAGATTATACGAATAACATACGACGTCGCGAAGTAGCAAGAATGGAATAGTATTTTTTTATTCGAGATAAATTAACGTCAATGAAAATTTGTCAGTTGTATAACGAATTATTACCAGGAAGATTGAGCAAACTAAAATGGATTTTTTAATACCCATGTGTGTATGGAGTGGATCGAAAGGAAATGTATTAAGGCACACAAAAGTGACTCAACGGTGCCATCAATCGCTCAAATGGAGCTGAGCAGTTACCACGTTTCGGTTATTCTTTTTTGTTCGCCGTCCAGGCGTAATTTCTGCAATTATGTTTTTAAACGAGTTTCTTCATTTTAGGTTGATATACGTATTCCTAATTATTTACCCGTACTTTGTATTGGCAAATCAAAAGCGAGTTGCCCAATCTGCGAAAGAGGACAGAAACGAAACAAAAATTACATAAAGTTCTATAATTCATCTGGGGTAAGATTGTACTCTTAACTTACGATCTCAGACCAAGTCGGATTTTTGTGTGGGTTCATTGATGATCGGACAAACAGATGATATTGACTTTGCTTGGAAGTTGTGGACATTTTCTATTTTTAGTTTTTCATCGCCAAATTTTTTTTTATTATCAAAGTTATAAGCGATTATTTCCTGCTCTATTTTGTTTCTAACGGATTAAAAACAACAATGATTTTTTTCAATAGTGTAATTTAACCATATTTCTCGCCAATTATATTCGAGACGTTATTAAATATTGACAATTTTTTTAAATATTTTTTTAAACAAAGTACAAAAATTCAATTCGTCGTTAATATTTCGTTTGTCGCTGAACTTTCTATACGTATCGACAAAAATCGAGTTGGCGAAACCGCAGTTTTCACAGCTCGATTGATTGAATATTGAATAATAATTAGCCGTAATTATGTATCTTTTAATTACAGAGTGCAATTAAGCAAAGTAACGCGTGGTTAAAAAAAGATGCATTTAACTATGAGTCGCAGAGTTTATTCTCGCCATTGGACGACCGTTTCCTAATTTTGTCGAATTTATATTCAGATTTGTTTTGTTTTCACTTTCTATTCCAACGAGAAATTCAATAACGACGAGATAGCGTTGTGCCTTCACGGTTATGTGAAATTTAGGGAGAAGAGAGAGCTTCGATTTCTCGTATTGAGCGACTTGATCGTTGACCGGTGCAGTCGAGCGGAGCATCGAAATGGAGTCAATATCTGGAAGAGGAGAATGATTCGCGCAGATTTTCCATGTATTTCCAGGTCTGCTGAACCGTTTCGATCAAAACACTCAAGTTTCGAATCAATCGCTATCATCTATATGCTGATTGCTGAGGCGATGAGGTGAATTTTGCAGTGCGATTAGCATTGATCACAGGTGAACGGACCCGAAGCTCGACTCACGGTAAGTTTTACGACCATGCATATGTGGCAAAGTGTATTTATTTTTTACGAGTAAACTTTTACATAAGTCAAACCGTATGTACAAGAAATACAATGTTTCGGCCAAATTTCATATAAAACATTAACTACTCCAATAAATATTATTTCCAATTAATTTTCCATGATTCAGACACATATTTTCTAATCCTATATAATAAATTCACTGCGGTAGAAGAAATGAATTTTCCATCGATGTTCAACTGCACGAAAAGTTCTCGAAATTTCCCGAAATTTGTTTGGAATTTTTTTTTCTTTCATCAAAGAAAATATTACCAGATTTATGAAGGGAAACTGACGATGGATTGGCTTGCAAAATTTTCAGGAGGCAACATAATTATTGTGGTGCTTATGTACGAATATTGCTCACGATAAAACGTTTTGATCGAAAAATTCGAGAATAATAGCTTATCGCTCGTGGACATTTTTGCTTGGAACAAAAAGTCTTCGCGCAATAATTCACGAGTCTGGTATACCTGTACTAGTAAAAAAAATAACTGTAAACCGTGCAGCGTAAATTTATTGATGTAACTCGGTAGTACGGTTCTCTCGATACGTATACATATATTGGAGTTTTATTTGCACGACTTCTAGAGTCTTTTACAAGTTACAAGTTTATATATATTCATCTTCTAGTATACGCATCTTTTATGACATTACATTTTTACATTTTTTACATTTTCCTTGCATACTCCCCTTTACTTCCTTCTCTTCCTCATACCCCCGCCACTTCTTCTTCCCTTTCCTCCTCTTCCTCTTCCATTCCTCCCTTTTTACACAGTTCTTCTACCTCTTTAAAATATTTGCATATCCCTATTTGTATTTTTCCCCCTAGCATGTTTATCATTTCTCCCTTTATCTCTACACCCTCCATACCCTCCGCCCACGTCCTCACGCTACACCGCGCTTCTTCCGATACACTCTTCCATCCTTTCCTGCATACCATTAAATGCTCCAGTGTTTCCAATTCAACCTTGCACATCCTGCAGCTCCAATCTTTTTCCCCCTTCTTTCCCGCTCTCCCTATATTCCCGCATCTCAGCCTCGCCCAAACCTCTTTATCCTCCCCCTTCACCCCCTCTTCCGCCCAGTATCTCCACGGATTCTTATCGTCCTTCACCAGATACTTATAAATACTGTTGTAAGAGGACCTATTTATCTGCTCTTCCTCCTTCCTTAATATTGCCTCTTTTGCGTTATTCAAACCTCTTTTCATCGCTTCCTCTATTCCTTCTATTGCTTTCCCTTCCCTTATCATTTCTACAATTTCCCCCATTCCTGTTTCCTTCACTAATTTCTCCAAACTTTTCCCCCACTTTGATGGTACCCTATTCGATATATCTCTGACCTCCTCCATTAAACAAATTTTCGGCCACCTTCCCTCATCCATCCTGATCACATCGCATATGTACCTTAACGCTCTTTCTCTTATCCTATACCCTATCGCCGGCACTCCCAGTTCTCTTCTCCATATATAATTTGGCGTTGTTTTCTTTACCCCCAGGGCCATCTTGCAGTATTTGCTCTGTATCTTTTCGAACCTCCCTATTTCCCCTAAACCCCATATTTCCACTCCATACATTGCCCCTGCTTGTACAATTGTTTCTAATAAGTATAGCCTCTCCTCTATCATTTCCCTACCTGCTCTTTTCCATAATCCCCACACTGTATTTGTTGCCTTTTGCGCTCTCCCTACCAACTTTTTACCATGCACCCAACTCGAATTCCTGCAGGTGAACCAGTACCCCAGATATTTAAATTCTTTTACTGTTTCTATTTTTTCCCCTTTAATCACCCATCCACCGTTCTCTGTTGTCTTTCCACCCTTTCCGAAAACCATTATTTTCGTTTTTCTCGCGTTTACTTCCATTTTATTCACATCTGCCCATCTTTCTAGATCCTTTAGGATGCTCCTTAACCCCTCCGCCGTCTCGGCTACCGCTGCCACATCGTCCGCATATTTAATAGCAAAAATTTTTTCCTTCCCAATTACTACCCCACCCTCATTTCTTTTCTCCCACCTATCCTCTAGATCGTCTATACAGGGTGGTCCACGCAACGTGTGCACCTCTTTCACGGTCGAAATATGCGTTGCACGAAAAAATGTTGTATACAAAAGTTACATGGTTTATGAGGCTTCATCATGTGGTGCATTTATTTTTATTCTAGGTGGAGGCGCTTCGGAGATTTCAAGGTCAACTTTGTTTTTTTAAAGGGAATGCTATATTTTTTATAGCGTAAGATGATAGAGTATCGAATTTTGAGTAAAAAAGTATAGACCCTTATTAGCCCTAAAATTAATAGTTAACGAGTATTTTCACTTTATTACTTTGAGTACATTCAGTGACTCGTGGCTTATCACAATTAACGTAAGTGTTCAAATTGATGTCCATTGGCATCAATACAGTGACGAAATCTATTAACTAATGAAGAAACTGCATTCTGAATTATGTCCGGACTAAGTGTCATGCATTCTAAACAAATACGATGTTTCATATCCTCCGGAGTTGTTGGTATTTCACGATACACTCTGTCTTTTAATGTGCCCCACAGAAAAAAGTCTAGAGGAGTAAGATCTGGTGAGCGTGGAGGCCACATGAATTGTCCACCACGACCAATCCATCGATTGGGAAAATTTCTATCCAGTAGTTCCCTCACAATACGTGCGTAATGTGCTGGACAACCATCATGCTGATACCACATACGTGCACGGATATTCAACGGCACGTCCTCTAGTAAAGGTGGTAAATTATTATTCAAAAAGTTCGCGTATTTTTGCCCTGTTAATCGATTATCAATGAAATATGGACCAATCAATTGGTTGCCCAGTATTCCACACCATACATTAACGCTCCATGGGTGTTGGTGGTCGACTTCTCTCATCCAGTGAGGATTGTCAGCTGCCCAGTAATGCGTATTTTTCAAATTGATCTGTCCACGGTTTGTAAACGTTGCTTCATCAGTGAACAACACACTTTGTAGAAAATAATCATGCTGATTTATTTGATGTAGGAACCACTGACAGAACAAAACGCGGTTTTCAAAATCCGTTCCATGTAGTTTTTGATGAAGTGCAAGGTGATAGGGGTGATATTTATTTTTATGCAGAATTCGTAGAATACTGCTTTTGCTTATTCCCGAACCTCGTGAAATCTGTCGCGTACTAATATGAGGATTTTCTATTACGGCTGCTAAGACCGCAATAGCATTCTCTTCAGAAGTGGCAGTTTGTCTTACGGTACGTTTATTAAGATTGAAATGTCCATTTTCTCGAAGCGATTTACAGATTCTCTCAAATATGGTTCGAGATGGTTGAATCCGTTCAGGATATCTTTCGGCATACATAGCTTTAGCTCTTACTGCATTTCTATGACACTCTCCGTACACTAAAAGCATATCAACTTTGTCACTATTACAAAAATTCATTTTCACTTTTATCTTTCTGATAATCACGCACGATCACTGAAGGAAACTTTAATACTGGATTACAAATATTGAGAGGATTGCGAATCATGATAAGAGCGTGTGATGTGGTGAATGTGTTCATATTGATGAACACTGTCATGTAAACAATGCTATCCTTCAGATATTTGTAGTAGATTTGAATCTCCAACTTGATATTACGCAATAGAAATTTTAAAGTAATAAAGTGAAAATACTCGTTAACTATTAATTTTACGGCTAATAAGGGTTCTATACTTTTTTACTCAAAATTTGATACTCTATCATCTTACGCTATAAAAAATATAGCATTCCCTTTAAAAAAACAAAGTTGACCTTGAAATCTCCGAAGCGCCTCCACCTAGAATAAAAATAAATGCACCACATGATGAAGCCTTATAAACCAT
Organism: Heteropelma amictum; assembly: GCA_959613375.1. Lineage (NCBI taxonomy): Eukaryota > Metazoa > Arthropoda > Insecta > Hymenoptera > Ichneumonidae > Heteropelma > Heteropelma amictum. Next base: position 21,039,177 of record OY390721.1, on the reverse strand, counting down.
GTAACTTTTGTATACAACATTTTTTCGTGCAACGCATATTTTGACCGTGAAAGAGGTGCACACGTTGCGTGGACCACCCTGTATATAAGTTGAACAGCGTCGCACTTAACGCACAGCCCTGCCTAACCCCTTGTCTCGTTCTAAAACTATCCGTGATCTTTCCTTTCGTTATCACTTCTGCCCTTGTCTCCCGATATATCTCCTTTATCATACCTAACATCCTCCCTCCAATACCTTTTTCTTTTAACTTCACTATCATTTTTTCTCTGCTCACCCTGTCAAATGCGGCTTTGAAATCAATAAACGCAACATATAGTTTCCCTCCTTTTCCTTTCAACTTCCTGTTAATCAGTGCGTTTAGCGTGAAGATTTGGTCCCTTGTCCCCCTACCTTTCCTGAATCCTGCCTGGCTTTCCTTAAGTTTTTTGTTTTTTTCAATCCACCTGTTTAACCTCTCGTTCATCATCTTTGTTAACAGCTTGTACCCCGTGTCTAATAACGAAACCCCTCTGTAATTTTCTGCTTTGTCTTTGTCTCCCTCCTTATATATTGGCATGATCCTTGCTGTTTCCCAACCTTTCGTGATTCTCCCTTCTATCCACATTTTGTTTAACGCACCTCTCACTTCCTCTCTCTGACTCTCCGGTAATGCTTTCAACAATTCTATGCAGATCCCATCCTCCCCTGCCGCTTTCCCGTTTGCCATTTTCCTCAATGCCTCCCGCAATTCCGTCTTTTTGAATTCATCGTTAAATTCACTTATCTCTTCTTCACCCTCTTTGCTCCTTTCTCCCATCTCACTTTCTGATCTCTGTTCTTCGCTCTCTCCTAACCCCCATCCCTCTTCCTGCATTTGCTCTCCATTTAACAGCTGCTCAAAGTGTTTCTTCCATTCCCTTTCCCCTATCCTATCACTGTTATCGCTCCGTCCTTTGCTCCTGAACTTATTCAACGCCTTCCACCATTGCGCCATATCTTTGGCCTTCCTCACCCCCTCCCATATCTTGTTCCTCCATCTAACCTTTGCTTCTCTGTATACTTTTTTCAATTTCCTTCTCTCCATTCTTAACTCCTGCTTCGTTCCTTTCGATCTATGCTTCGTAAATTCTTTTAGCTTCACCCATACCGCGCTCCTTTGCTCCTTGCAATTCTCGTCGAACCATCTTGGCAATCTTCCTACTCTTTTTCTCTTTTTCCATATTTTTCTTAGACCTGCTTTCTCCGCTGCTTCTATTATCTTATCTTTCACACTCTCCCAGTCTTCTCTCCCTTTCTCCACGTCTTTTTCTTTACTAATTTCCTCTATGTATTTTTTTGCCTTTCCTTCATCCCAAACTAACCTTACGGTCTCCTGCTCTTCTCCTTCTTCTTTATCTTCTGCTCTTTTCCCTCCGATTACGAGAGCTATCGGCAGATGATCTGATTCTATTCTATTCACTACCTCTAGCCTTTCAACTTCTTTCCCCCCCCCCCCCTGTCCAGTGCTATCACATAATCTATCACCGACCCACAACATTCATCTGCTCCCCCCACGAATGTCACCTTGCCTTCTCTGTCCCCTTCCGCTCTTCCGTTCAGTATTTTCAGACCCATTTCCTCGCATAGTTCTAATAATCTTCTTCCTTCCGTATTCAAGGTTTTATCCTGTGAACTTCTTGTTAAGTCCTGGCTTTCATCTAATCCCCCTTCGTTTATTGCCTGCTCATCTCCTATCCGCGCATTCATGTCCCCGACAATCAGTACTTTCTCATTTTTTCTTGCTCCATCCTCTATTACCTCTTTCAACTCTTCTCTTAATTTCTGCATGCCGACATTGTTATATACTGATATTATAGCTACCTCTTCCCCCATATTATTATTGCATACTATCAACCCATATTTCCATTCATTTACGCTCCAGTTCTTCTCAATCTCCTTCTTTATGCCAACCACCTGCCCTCCCTTCGCCCTCCCCTTTCTTATTCCTTTTTCTTTATATGCTGCTTTAAATTTCCAGTTAAATCTGTCACTCATACCTTTTCTTGCCTTTTCCTCATCCCTCTTCTCTACCCACGTCTCCTGCAAAAATACCATATCTGCGCTTTCTAGGAGTTCCCACGCATCCCCAACCTTATGCATTCCTGCTATATTCCATAATATTATTTCGACCTCCCCGCTTTCTTTCTCTTTCTCTGATGTCTCCGTGTCTTCCATGCTATTTCCTCTGATGTCTCCGCAGCTTCCATACTCTCTTCCTTCTTCTTTCTGCTTTTCGTTATTCTCGTTATTCTCGTTCGTACCTTTCTTCTCGAAATGTCCGCCTTCTCTCCTCCGCTTGCCTCATACACTCAATTTCCCCTATACTCTCATTCCATCTCCACCATCTGCAGCCCCACCATACTTTCATGTATCTCACCTCCGCTTGTCTTCCATATCTTCTTTCATTTTCGGCCACCTCCCACAGCCATGCTTGTATCTCTTTCTCTCTCTTCGTCAAGTCATCGCATACTCGTATTCCCGCCATTTTTAGTTCTCCCCTTTTCCTGATGATGTCCATTTTTTCATTCCAATTTTTGAATTTGAGTACCAACGTTCCTTTTCTATCGTATTTTGTTGTTGTTTGTGCTCTTATATTCTGCTTGCATTTTGCCTCCATTTTTTCCAACACTGCCGCCTTGCTGATCGCTCCTACTCGGTAAGTGATGCATATATTGTTTCTTCTATTTTCTCTCCTGCTTCTTTCTTCTTTCCTTTCCCGTTCCCTTAACTTCATGGGCCTCCTCCTTGCTACTCTCCGAATATCCTCTGCTTCTCTGCTGGTGACATTACCGTTGTTGTTGTTTACATCTGGTTCCCCATTGTCCCTCTTTTCTCTTCTTTTTTCTCTTCATTCTTCGTTCTCACACTCCCACTGTTCCCCTCCATTCGAACCGTCGCCTTCGTAGTCTCTCTTTCCGTTTTTTCCTCCCGCTTGTACTCTTACCTCGTTTCTCTTTTTCACCTTTTCCTCACTCCCTCTCTGGTTTTTACCCATCGCTACGGCAATGTTTTCCTTCTCACTCTGCAGTCTCACCACTTCCTCTCCGCGGTCCATTTCCTCCTCTTTCCTTTCCAGCTTGTTTATCCTTGTAACAAGTGATCGGTATTTCTCTTCCCAGCGCTTTTGGTTCTGCTCTTCTTTTTTCTTCATTTCTATCACTATTCCCTTGTATTCCTTAATCTTCTTCGTGTGTTTCATACACCCCTCACATTGTTCCTCGTCCACTCCCTCTAATTCTTCTTTTACTTTGTTCAATTCCTCCCACCACCATTTCTTCATTTTTCTTTCTAATTCTTCCAGTCCGATTTTCATTGCCCTTTTCATTCTCCCTTCCGCTTCCTCAATACCTTTCATCCATGTATATACCATGTTAATTTTGTCTTGATAATCCTCACCTTCCTTATCCTCTTCCTCCTCTGACACTCTATCTTCATCTTCGTCCTCTTCATGCATCATCTCTCCCATTTCCTCCCTATCTTCCTCTCTTTGACCCTTCTTTTCGCCCTCTTTTTGCTTCTTTTCCGGCGGCGAGTCCGTTCCACTTACTCCTCCTGGCGTTCCTAGTAACTCGAAAAAATCTCTAACATCCCTGCTTCTCTCTATTTTTTTCGGGCGCCCCCTCTTCCTTATCGTCTGGCCGCTCCTTTCCGTCTCTTCTTTATCGGCTGCAACTATCTTGCAGTTCACCCCTGCGTCACGGCGCTGTTGTTGTTCATTTCCACTTCTTTCTCCCTCCTCGCTCCTGCCCGGTTCTCCACCTTCCTTCATCATAACCTCAAATTTTCCAGCTCTGATTTTCACCTCTTACTATCTCTTCTTTCTTGTCTTTTTCTCCAAATTCCTTTATCACTTTCCCTTCACCCTCACCTCTTCCTTCTTTTCCAGCTGTTCTGTTACCCTCTACGCCGCTTTTACTGCTCGCTTTCTGTTTTTATTCTCGTTCCTCTATACTCGACGTCCTCTCTCTACTCGGTCTCAACCGGAACTCAAATAATCTTTATATTAAAAAAAAAAAAAAAAAATTATTTCCATATTTCCAAAAGAAAAAATTAAATATGAAATCATTCGGGATTTCACTAGGATCGATTTCGAAAAATCAAAAAAACACTTTCTTGCAAATTTCATTTGCTTTCGAATGCGCCTAGTTCGAATCCGGTCGGATTCGAATTGGCCGAGCACCAGGATTCGACGTGAATTTGACGGGAGTGTCGAAATTGCCGAAAAATTTCAATTTGAAATTGAAATTTGTATTCCACTTCAATTGGAACGCATTGTATTTCAAAAAAAAAAAAAAAAAAGTTATTTTTATATTTAAAAAAAAAAAATTGGGCAAATAAATAATCTTTTTATATTTCAAAAAAAAAAAAAAATTGAAAAAAAAAAATGTTTATATTTCAAAAAAAAAAAAATTGAAAGTAATTAATCTTTATATTTCAAAGAAAAAAAAAATTATTTTTTTTCAATATTTTTTTTTTTGAAATATAAAAATAATTTTTTTTTTAATATTTTTTTTTAATATAAAAATAATATATATTTTTTTTCTTTTTTTTTTAAATATAAAGATTATTTATTTTCAATGTTTTTTTTTTTTTGAAATGTAAAAATAATTTTTTTTTTATTTTTATTTTTGAAATACAAAAATCTTTTTTTTTTAATTTTTTTTTTGAAATATAAAAATTATTATTTTTTTTTTGGAAATATGAAAATATATAATATACAGGGTGACATGTTAAGGGTGGCCACCCCCTTTTATTTTGTTCCCCGTGAAGATAATCTGACGGGTCGCAGATGATATTTAAACGAAATTTTCCGACCATTTCGATAAAATATACGACGTTCATCGGGAAATGATAGGTTTCACAGGAAAAAAGTGGCCACTGCGAAAAAAATCTGAAAATACCTTTTTTTTTGATAGAAATAAAGCGGACTTTATTCCAAATACGGGACACTCAGGAAAAATTATTTTTGAGTATCGGATCACAGGGAAAAGTAATATCAAAAATGCGTATTATCGAATAAATTTGAACGGCACTCGAATGAACGTCGGAATGAAACGAACGTGAACACAGTGAGTTGTCGCGTCTTCTGCTTGCTTTCTGCGCTCCCTCTAATTCCCCTATCCTCTCTATTTCCCCTAAACCCCATATTCCACTCCATACATTGCCCCTGCTTGTACGATTGTTTCTAATAAGTATAGCCTCTCCTCTATATCATCATATCCCTACCTGCTCTTTTCCATAGTCCCCACACTGTATTTGTTGCCTTTTGCGCTCTCCCTACCAACTTTTTACCATGCACCCAACACGAATTCCTGCGGGTGAACCAGTACCCCAGATATTTAAATTCCTTCACTGTTTCTATTTTTTCAACGTCTTGTTTTTCAAAAACAACGTCTTAATGCTCGTTGCTCGCACTTTTTATGCACGATTGTTAAATATTTGCATAAGTACGACGATAGCGCAGTGGTTAACGCGCGGGATCAGAGACCCGAGTGTCCCGGGATAGAATTTCCAGCGAGTTAACCACTGCACTATCATTAAACATTTTTGAAAATTATGATTCTCTTTTTTCGGAGGGTTTCAGATATTTGCAGTGAAACGTCAAAGATTAATTTGACGAAAAAAAAAAAATGAAAAAAAAAACGGGTCGGGAATCAAACCCGGGACACTCGGGTCGCTGATTCCGCGCGTTAACCACTGTGCTATCGTCATACTTATCCAAATATTTAACAATCGTGCATAAAAAGTGCGAGCAACGAGCATTAAGACGTTGTTTTGCGCCCGCTTTCTTCCCTTAATTCTTTCAAAAGGGAGAAATGATATAGAAACATCGTCATCGCTTTCGTCAAAGATTAGTTTGACGAAAAAAAAAAATGAAAAAAAAAATGAGACGGGACCGAACCCGGGACTCTCGGGTCACTGATCCCGTGCGCTAACCACTGCGCTATCCTCGTACTTAGGCGAAAAATGAACGAACGCGCATAAAATGCTTGAGTGACAGTATAATCACGATGTTAGCACTTAACTGACGTTATGAATCAACAAAAAGTTTATTGAGTGAATGAATAATTAATAACATTCAATAATTAAAACAAAACAAACGCGCACACCAAAAAGCAAAAAGTGATGCGAGTCTCCGAAATTTCGAATTTTTGAGGTTTTTTGAGAAGTGGCGAAAAACGAGTCGAGATTTTTTTTTCAAATTTTTAGTCTTTAATATTGGGTTCTCGATGAAATACCGGTGTGTTTCGTAATCAGCGGGAAAAAATACATCGATATGAACCATTAAAAATTATTTTTGAACCGAAATTTCAATTTGAAATTGAAATTTTTCTAAATATCAGTAAGAAAATACATAAAAAACAGCCAAATTCACAGCCCAGTAAACAGTTTTTTAGTTCTGTCTTAGTAATAATATAATAATAATAATTGGGGAGTTTTACTTGCACACCCTTTACGGGTTTTTACAAGCCACCCACCCAACTCTACTACCCATTCTGTCATATCTCCTCCCTTCTCCGTTTTTTCTGGGTGGGTGGATTTCCTCCAATAGACCTACTTTTTTACGTGGGTTCCGAACTACGAGAGAACAGTTCTGTCTTAGTATTAAAAAAAAAATTATTTTTATATTTCAAAAATAAAAATAAAAAAAATATTATTTTTATATTTAAAAAAAAGAAATTTTAAAAAAATTATTTTTATATTTCAAAAAAAAAACAAAATTGAAAATGAATAATCTTTTTATATTTCAAAAAAAAAAAAATGGAAAATAAATAATCTTTTTATATTTCAAAAAAAAAAAAATTTAAAAATAAATAATCTTTATATTGAAAAAAAAAATAAAAATAAAAATAAAAAAAAAATTATTTTTATATTTCAAAAAAAAAAAAAAATTGAAAATGAATAATCTGTATATTTAAAAAAAAAAAAAAAATTTTTTTTCCATATTTCCAAACGAAAAAAAAAAAAATATTATTTTTATATTTAAAAAAAAGAAATTTTTAAAAAATTATTTTTATATTTCAAAAAAAAAACAAAATTGAAAATAAATAATCTTTTTATATTTCAAAAAAAAAAAATGGAAAATTAATAATCTTTTTATATTTAAAAAAAAAAAAATTTGAAAATTTGAAAATGAATAATCTGTATATTTAAAAAAAAAAAAAAAAATTTTTTTTCCATATTTCCAAACGAAAAAAAAAAAATATTATTTTTATATTTAAAAAAAAGAAATTTTTAAAAAATTATTTTTATATTTCAAAAAAAAAACAAAATTGAAAATAAATAATCTTTTTATATTTCAAGAAAAAAAAAATGGAAAATTAATAATCTTTTTATATTTCAAAAAAAAAAAATTTGAAAATTAATAATCTGTATATTTCAAAAAAAAAAAAATTAAAAAAGAATTATTTTTATATTAAAAAAAAAAAAAAATTTGAAAATAAATAATCATCTGTATATTTAAAAATAATTCTTTTTTAATTTTTTTTTTTTTAATTATACAGATTATTTATTTTCAATTTTTTTTTTTTTGAAATATAAAAAGATTATTTATTTTCCATTTTTTTTTTTTTTGAAATATAAAAAGATTATTTATTTTCCATTTTTTTTTTTTTTGAAATATAAAAAGATTATTTATTTTCAATTTTTTTTTTTTTTTGAAATATAAAAATAATTTTTTAAAAATTTCTTTTTTTTAAATATAAAAATAATTTTTTTTTTAATTTTATTTTTGAAATATAAAAATAACTTTTTTTTTTAATACTAAGACAGAACTGTTCTCTCGTGGTTCGGAACCCACGTAAAAAAGTAGGTCTATTGGAGGAAATATTTTTATATTAAAAAAAAAAAAATTGAAAATAAATAATCTTTATATTTAAAAAAAATTAAAATAAAAATAAAAAAAAAATTATTTTTATATTTCAAAAAAAAAAAAAAAAATTTTTTCCATATTTCCAAAAGAAAAAAAAAATATTATTTTTATATTTATATTTTTATATTATATACATCTAAACTTTAGATGTATTGTTATCGTATCAATCGTAAGCAAAGTATAATATAATAATACATATAAATTCTAATACATATAAATTCTACAATATAAATTCTATATTGTACTTTTTGCATCATTTAAAGTTGTCAGTAGTTGGAAGTGTAATATATTCCAGTGAATAAAAAATGCCTGTTTTCAATATCAGAATTCAACTTTTTCACCTATCTGGAAACCGATAGTAAAGGTTGGGAATGCGAATACTTTAATTTCGGAAAAAGTAGTAAAAGTAGTAAAGTAGTAAAAAGTTTAATAAATAGTCCTCAAAATAAAACGTACATTCAACCTAGTAGAAATACCAATTCTAATGTTCAGTCAAACTCAGAGATAGTATGTTTCCGTTGTAAAAAATCAGGACATTTTGCAAAACAATGTAATGAATACGATAAAATTTCGAAAGAAAACTGTCAATTATGCAACAAACCAGGTCATATAGCAAAAAATTGCTATAGTCAAACGCGAAAGCAATATAAAATCACAGATATGAATTGTCAATTATGCGGAAGACACGGGCACTCTGCTAAAACGTGTCGAACAAATAATAAAGAATATTCGAATCAAAATATTGTAACTAATACACAGAAATATTGCACTTTTTGTAAAAAAGCGGGACATGAAGACACTCAGTGTTATAGATTGAAAGCGCTAAAATACAATCAGGGAAACTCGAACAAGTCTCACTCAGCGGGCGCGAGGAAAGACAATACTCAAAGCCGCCCTGTAAACACAATTCAGGAGCAGGAGTCAAACAACGACTCCCAGTATACGAAATAGATGTTAATTTTGATGAATTACCATATACAGTCGTAGGGAAAACTGATAAAAATGAAGATGTAGTAATGATGCTTGATTCAGGTGCTTCGCCCAACTTAATTAAGTTGAAATATGTGAACAAGAATACAAAAATAAATTCAGATGAAATAATTAAACTGCATGGAATAGCAGATATCCCAGTAAAAACGTTAGGCAGTGTAAAAGTAAAATTATTCGGTAAAGAGACTGTGTGTCATATTATAAAAGATGAGATAACAATTCCACACGCAGGTCTCGTTGGATCTCGATTCTTCGCAACTCATGGAGCAAAAATTGATTATAAAAACAGAGTATTTAAAATTGGTAATGAAAAATACCCATTTAAACAATTAAACAAAATTGAAAATGGCATAATGTGCATTCCTCCACGAAGCGAAACGACATTTTTTGCCTATGTTAAAAATCCAGAAATTTCGGAAGGATATATCCGGAAATTAAAGATTTGTAAAGGCGTATATGCAGGTGAATGTTTAGTCAAAGTACAAAATGACCGTGCGTACATGCAAATTTATAATACAACTGAGGAAGAAATAGATATAAAGATTCCTACGTTAGAAGTTCATGAAGTCGAGGAAATAGAAATTCCGTTATCAATTGCTCACGAAAAAAGTTCAGTAAGCGAAAGAATAAATTTTGTAAGGGAAAACAATAATAAAATGTCAAAGATAACAGAAAAGATGGTATTGCTAGTTAAAGTGCACGAAACAGAGAAAAGATTTGATGAAATTAAAAAATTATTAAGATGGGATCGTTTACAACACGAAGAAAAAATTCATGTAGAAACCTTGGTAAAGAAATACTCAGATCGTTTTCATATTCCAGGAGAACCTTTAAATTCAACAAGTGTTTATAAACATAGAATCACAACGAATTCAGATATTCCTTTAACAACTAAACAATATCGCACACCACAATTTTTAAAATCGAAAATAAATGAACAAATGGAGGAAGGACTCGACACAGGCATTATTCAACCTTCAGAGTCTCCGTATAACAGTCCAGTATGGATCGTACCTAAAAAACCAGATTCTAATGGGAATAAAAGCAGGCGCGTAGTCATTGATTTTAGAAAATTAAATGAAAACACAATAACAGATGCTTATCCGCTACCTAACATAACCGATATACTCGATCAATTAGGAGGTTCAAAATATTTTTCTGTATTCGATCTTGCATCTGGTTATCACCAAATCGAGATGGAACCAAAAGATAAACACAAAACAGCTTTTTCGACACAACAAGGACATTGGGAATTTAACCGAATGCCATTTGGTTTAAAAAATGCTCCAGCAACGTTTCAAAGATTAATGGATACTGTTTTAAGCGGTCTACAAGGAATATCAATGTTTGTTTATTTAGACGATATAATAGTTTTTGCTAAAAATTTGGAAGAACATGGAAAAAGAATAGATGATTTGATGCAAAGATTGCGTAAAGCTAACTTACAATTACAACCAGATAAATGCGAATTTTTATGTCCAGAAGTGAATTATCTAGGGCACATTATAAGTGAAAATGGTTTAAAACCTGACCCGTCTAAATTAGAAGCTGTAAGGAAATTTCCAGTACCTAAGAAACAAAAAAATATCAGAGCTTTTCTCGGATTAACGGGATATTATAGAAGATTTATTAAAAACTTTTCAAAGATTGCAAAACCTTTAACAAAATTGTTAGAAAAAGATAGAAATTTCGAATGGTCTCAAGAAACTCGAAATGCTTTTGAAAATTTAAAAGAAGTCTTATGTACTGCACCGGTATTACAATATCCAGACTTTTCAAAACCTTTTATTATAACTACTGATGCCTCTGGATTCGCTATAGGCGCAGTATTATCTCAAGGAGAAATCGGAAAGGATAAGCCGATAGCATACTTCTCTAGAGTCTTACGAGGAGCAGAATTAAAATACGATACATATGAAAAAGAAGCACTTGCGATTGTGCAAGCAGTTAAATATTTCAGACCATATATTTACGGACATAAATTTACATTGGTCACAGATCATAAACACAGAAAGAAAATTTGGAAGAAAGAAACACAGAAGCAGAACAGCAAGCAGTACGTCTATCGGACCTAGAGGGAGGAGAAGATCTCATTCCACCAGTAGCTGCGGATACAAAGATTTACCCCGATCTCGAAACGGAGGAAAATCAATTCGAGGTTAAAAGAGTCTTTGTGACGAAAATACAATTTTTGATTGATTTTTTGCAATTACGATTTACAAAGCTTCTAAAATCATTTATTGCTGTTTTTGAAAAAAACATTTTCGGAACAAACCTTTATTGCAATTTAGAAAAAAATGTTGATTCCTCAATTTGTATGAAAATCAAATGCTATTTCCGATTGAATATTTTTGCAATACAGTGAAATTGAATTTTTCGAATTGCTCATTGCAATTAGAACAAAAATATTGCGATTACATTCAATAAAAAAATCAATATTTCAAATCGTATAGATTTGAAGAAAAAAAACATTATTAACACTGTTTAAAAACAGTGGCATGAAGGTGAAAAAAAAGTTGATGATGACTCGAGCGTCGCGCGAGCTTATCGTATTGCATGCGGATACTACTCGGATGGGTGACCGCTCGAAAATTTAAAAAAAATTGTGAATTAAAAAATACAGTAAACATTTTCAAATATTATTTGAATGCAATTGCAAAAAAATTGCGTCGAACGAATTTTATTTTGTATCATTACAATTAAGGTAGTTCCAAAAGAAAAAAAAAAAAAATTATTTTTATATTTAAAAAAAAGAAATTTTTAAAAAATTATTTTTATATTTCAAAAAAAAAAACAAAATTGAAAATAAAGAATCTTTTTATATTTCAAAAAAAAAAAAATGGAAAATAAAGAATCTTTTTATATTTCAAAAAAAAAAAAAATTGAAAATGAATAATCTTTTTATATTTCAAAAAAAAAAAAATTTGAAAACTAATAATCTGTATATTTCAAAAAAAAAAAAATTTGAAAATAAATAATCTTGATATTTCAAAATTTTTTTTTTTTTTTTGAAATATAAAAATAATTTAAAAAAAATTATCTTTTTGAAATATAAAAATAATTTTTTTTTTATTTTTATTTTTGAAATATGAAAATAATTTTTTTTTAATTTTTTTTTTTTCTTTTTGATATATAAAGATAATTTTGTTAGAATTTTTATTTTTTTGAAATATAAAAATAATTTTTTTTTAATTTTTTTTTTTTTTTCAATTTAAAAAAAAAAAATTTTTTTTCAAATATAAAGATTATTCATTTTCAAATTTTTTTTTTCTTTAATATAAAAAAATTATTCATTTTCATTTTTTTTTTTTTTTTGAAATTTAAAAATAATTTTTTTTCAATTTTGTTTTTTTTTTAATATAAAAATAATTTTGTTCAAATTTTTATTTTTTCGAAATATAAAAATAATTTTTTTTTCATTTTGTTTTTTTTTTAAATATAAAAATAGTTTTTTTTTTATTTTTATTTTTGAAATATAAAAATAATTTTTTTTCAATTTTTTGAAATATAAAGATAATTTTTTTTTTTTTGAAATATAAAAATAATTTTTTTTAATTTTGTTTTTTTTTTTAATATAAAAATAATTTTGTTAAAATTTTTATTTTTTTGAAATATAAAAATAATTTTTTTTTTCTCTTTTGGATATATAAAGATAATTTTTTTTTTTTTTTAATATAAAAAGATTATTTATTTTCAATTTTTTTTTATTTTTGAAATATAAAAATAATTTCTTTTCAATTTTTTTTTTTTTGGATATATAAAAATAATTTTTTTTTTATTTTTATTTTTGAAATATAAAAATAATTTTTTTAAATTCTTTTTTTGATATACAATGCGTTCCAATTGAAGTGGAACACTTTGATTTTTGTCGATCTCCGGCGCAAATCGATCGATTTCAAAAAACAAAAAAAACACTTTCTTGCAAATTTTATTTGCTTTCGAATGAGCCTAGTTCGAATCCGATCGGATTAGAATTGGCCGCGCACCAGGAGTCGAGGTAAAATCATGCAAATCGGGTTCCGACGCTCAGCTCGAAATTTCGTATTTCCGGGAAGGGCGTTATGATTTGTCATACACCATTAGAAAGGGCATTTCACCCCGAGAAAAATGCGCACAAGCTGGAGTCTGTGCGATCATCCCAGAGGGAGATATAGCACCAGGAAGTGAAAACGGTTTATCGACGATAACTCGAGAACCGTCCGGCCGAATTCGCACAGCTTTCGCACGAGCTACTCTTTTTCCATCCCCCAGAACTACGTGAAGTCCGCATGCCCGGAGTCTCATAACGCGAGCTCACGTATTATCGCAGGATCGCAAATTTTTTCAAAATTTTTTTTTGTACCGGCGTTCTCTTTATATCTCAATATTATTGCTAAACTAACAAAACTATTATTGTTAAATTAACAAAACCATTATTGTTATTAATTATTTTTTTTGTTATTAAATATTTTTCTAATAAAAAGTTGATGGGGTCTCGAAGTTGATCCTTTATCGAAAAAATATCGCGGGATTGTTGTCATTTTATTCGGTTTTGCTTGAATTTGGCTATTTTTTATGTATTTTCTTACTGATATTTCGAATTTTCGCGAAAAACTCGATCAATTTTGCGATCGACGGAATATTTGCGATGGAACAGCCTGTTTAACTATCGAAAATTCGAAAAAAATGTTTCCTTTATTTTGGCTAATTTTTCAGAACCGTCGAAATGCCAAAATTTCGAAAAGACTATAACTACGTTAAAAATCACGCTGCAAAGATATGTCGGGAGTGTTTTGAGACGCTCTCGAGGAGACTTCACCCTCAAAATCGATGTCAGAAATTGGCGAAAAATTTCAATTTCAAATTGAAATTTCGGTTCAAAAATAATTTTTAATGGTTCATATCTATGTATTTTTTCCCGGTGAATACGAAACACGACGGTATTTCATCGAGAACCCAATATTACAGACTAAAAATTTGAAAAAAAAATCTCGACTCGTTTATCGCCACTTCACAAAAAACCTCAAATGATTCATGATTTTACGTCGACTCCTGGTGCTCGGCCAATTCTAATCCGATCGGATTCGGACTAGGCTCATTCGAAAGCAAATAAAATTTGCAAGAAAGTTTTTTTTTGGTTTTTCGAAATCGATCGATTTGCACCGGAGATCGACAAAAATCAAAGTGTTCCACTTCAATTGGAACGCATTGTATATAAAAAAGAGAATCAACACGTAAAAGTTCAGATGCAGCTCTGAACGTAAGATAATTGCCGTAAAATTTATTATCGAAGGGAATAAACTTCATATCGATGCGAACTTTGTCGGCAATGGTTCGCGAGTTGTTTTTTTTTATAAGCCTAGCCGGAAGAATAATAACTCAAGCAAGGGGAGGAACTTCCCTCGGTTCAAGGAGTAATGAGTTCGCGGTATAAATCACAATGCTGCCTGGTAATCCATTTAGATACGCCAGCATATTATCCCTTTGCAATGCTACTCGTGACTCTGATATCGATAAAAAGATTTAAATCGTTTAATTTGAAAGGAAAAGTGTGGGAGACTTTTCAAGATGATTGCAAATAAAATTGACGCAAAAAGGCATGAAAAATCCGGTACATTTTTTTAAAATCGACGAAACGACATGTACCTGTCCAAGTTTTCGAATTGAAATTTTAAACGTGACGCCATTATCCTTCAGCGTGTAAAAAGACGCGAAGCGGCATATATTCGATTTCGCGGGGTACATCAATACGCGATTCTTTTTTTTAAGTGTGATGTGCATTTAAAGTAAGAAATTATCAAACAAACCAAAGACATCAAAGAAAGAGACTGTCTGGCCTGACTTTGTTCAATGAATTAGTAAAAAATTGTATTTTTAATCGAATTTCAAGAACCTGAAAAGATTTTTTTTCAGATTCGTCGCCAGAAATATTTTCGGGTCGGCAACCTTCGCGATCATCCCCAGATCTTAGCTCAAAGCCTTCGTTCGTTCCGGAGGATGAGGATGAGTGACGAATTTTAAACATCGTATTTGCCGAGAGATGAAAGCTATTGCGATCAGACTACTTTCTACAAAATCATTTCTGATGTACGGGTAATTTTTTAGAAATTGTTTCGCAATAGCTTTGCAGGGTTTCATCGGCAGTCTTGACTAGGTTCTTGGAGATTTAATCCAGAAATGTTACGCTAGAATCATCGTTTTGCGTTTCATTAAAGTTTTAATCAAGCAAACGAAATAGAAATGTAATTTCTCTCACTCTACATTTCAATCATCACGAACAGTACCAGCTTCCTTCGTAATTGATGTAATTATCCTACCGGTACATAATTCAGATGCATTGGTACATTCTACAACCTCGACTACTCCAGAATGCATGAGCTCCACGAATGGAATAATTTTCTATACCGCGAGGCCTGTACATTCGTACCGTGTGTTTCCTTTCTCGATAATACTGCTGCATTTCGGCCATCTCATTCGCATTAGGAACGTAAGAAACGGATCTCTTCCGACTAATGCACTTTGCGTGTATATTTCAATGATTGTTTAAGAATCCTATCCCATTGCAATTATGATTAGCAGCCGAGCATGAAGAATATACGTGATTTTTTTACGTCAATGTAGGATTATTACGGCTCGGCTTGAATCACGATGAATCACGATGAAATAATTTACAGAGAACAATCGATTATTTCCATGTGTGAACCTTTTATAAATGGATATAAATTGCGACTTGAAGCGAAACTCAAGTTGTTGAGATATCAAACCCCTCTGGGGCTATGGAAAGTTTTGTGAAACTCAAATTTACGTGCAGAATCATTTATAGAAAACTTGCGACTTCCGGACAGCCTCGGATGAACTGTTATCACTGTCGTTAAAAATGAATTAATCCTGAATGAAAGATTGCAATGTTCTCCATGTTAACAAGGTCCTGTTCGTGTTTTCACATCTCCTGTCTGTTGCCATACTGCTACTTTGACCAATCGCATCTGTCGCCTCGTGATCGCCCAGCGGATGGAACACTTGGCGGTTTTATGCGATCGCAAGCGCCATATTTCACTCGATGGGCTATTCCCCTGAGTGACATTATATACAGGAATGGAAATAGAGAAAGAGATGCCGATCTATCGACTTATTTCGACGAGACGCACCAGCAGCTAACGCCCAGATCAGTAAACGGAAGGAAGATTGGAAGGAAGGGTGGAAGAATGGTAAAAAATTCCGTTCGCTTTCTGATACGAGCGTATGTTTTGTTTTTGCTTGAATTTGATCGTTTTTTTTTTGCGTTTTCTCTTTGGAATTTCGAGTTTTCGCGAAAAACTCGTCGAGTTTTGTAATCGGCGGAAAATTTGCGACGCAACGGGCTGTTGGACTATAGAAAATTCGAAAAAAACATTTTTCGTCGTTTTTGGCTACTTTCCACAATCGTCGAAAAGCCGAAATTTCAAAAGGCCATAACTACGTTGTAAATTACGCTACATACATTTATCGGGGGTGTTTTGAAAAGCCCTCGAGTAGACTTAAGAAAAGGTGAAAGTGAAATGTCGATAGCTAAATTCCTTCACCCTTGAAATCGATATTGAAAATTCGCGAAAAAAACGCAAAGGGGTATGTATGGGAAAATTGGCAAAAATCGAAGGTGCGTCTTTAAAATTCTGCCAAAAATCGAAAAATGAAGGTATCTCGATGAACCAAACGCCATTCTGAAGCCTCAACAATGGCAAAGCGAATAAATACAAGTTGAGGGCCCTATCTCGAACGAAAAAAAATGGCAAACATTTTAGTGAACCGGCATAAAATGTTGGATTTCAAAAATGATTTTTAATGGTCCATATCGATGTATTTTTTCCTCCCGATTACGAAACACGCCGGTATTTAATCGAAAACCCAATATTTCGGTCCGAAAATGCAATAATACGAATTTAATCAATGAATTACTATATTTTCTCATTGAAATAGGGAGTTTTCGGGAAGGAGGAAACATTGAAAACTTGAAAAAAAAAAATGTTAATCCCATCCCTAGTATAAAAAAAATCCAGTTCAAAAATATCCGTAGCATTCCTCATTTAGGCGCCTGCGGATGATACAAATGATTATATTTGAAATAACGCGAAAGGTTTTTACTGAAATCCAATAAATTAGTTTGTTCATGTATACGTGTATTATGTATATTTATAGAAAAGAGGAAAGTTGTGATTTCTCGTTACGGAAGGAAGAGTTCTAGCGTTGTGTTTATCGTTGCGTAAATCCAATGAAATAAACCGGCGGAGATGACTCTCGTGTCTTCCCATAAGGAAGGAGAAGGCTTATTTACAGAAGTCTTATTTCGATATACATGATGTAGTCGGCAGTCGGCATCTTGCGTTAAATCATTATGAAGGGACACGAGCACGAGGATTGGATCAGAGAAAAATGTGTGACCCATCCGAGAAAGTGAATAAAATGAGTGGATTGCAGGAATGTATCAGCATTTCATGAGCTTTCTTGCACACGGATGTGCACGCAACGAATACGCCTTGATATAAACTCGTATATAATATTATAATATGCGATAAATTAGCGCAAGATACAAAATACACCTTTGGATAAACACGACGACTACTTCAACGCCTCTGAAGATCTTGAAATCTGCATAAAACATATCTGACAATAGCTCTGCGAATTATACAGGTTTTCATACGATCTGTCACTTATTATTCAATCAAGTCTAAGATGAAACTTCGTTGATGTGCCATACGTTGCTTTACGTGGCTTTTCGATTTTATTCTAATTGCGGCATTGTCGAGAAGAGCAACGTTTCGGATAATTTTGAAAAAATGTTGGCAACCACTAAAAGTAAGAATTGTCACAAAAAATGTTAATAACATCGCGCAATAACATCAAAAATGATCTTGGCTGACAGCATGGGAATAAAAAATTTGAAAAATCGTATTCAAATCAGAAAGGAAACTTCCGGAAATTGGAAAATGAACATCGAAAACGGTGAAGTTGGAATTGACGTTGATTTGCCCCGTGTGAATATGAAAAACAAAATAAACATATGATGCTGCAATATCTGGACCCGGAAGGCGGGATTATTTACTGCAAATGGTATTTTATGTTTCACTTCACGCGTGATATACATTAATGCTTTCCATTACTCAGCGCACTGAAATCGAGAATGCATATATCCGAGAGAAAATTACAAAAAAATAAAATGAAAAAAAATCAAAGATTTGCCGTGAAAAGAAGTTGCTCGGAATCGCGTATTTTCGGTGAGAATTTTTGATATCCTAAAGATATCCATGCGCTTGGATACTGGAATCACTTTAAAGAATTACGTCTGAAATTGACGCGTTCTTACCCCAATGTGAGTACGGTTAATCGAATAACTTGGCAGGTATCGCGGTAGTTACTTTAAGTATACAGGTAGATTGAAAAAAATCGTTGCGTCTGTCCCCTTAAATTATCATTTATTTTCATTTACTATCATTTGCCTGTCATCTCAATGAGGAAAATACAGAGAGTCGAGTGGGGACAACACGCGGAACGACTCCTCGCCTACATATATATATATACGTACATATAATATATACATATATACGTAATAGATATGCGAGGGTAAAACAGGCTTTGCGCACCTCTTAGCTTACTATTACGCTTATCTCGATTCAACGTGCGCAAAGTACACCAGGCTTAATTCCCAATTACATGCACCGTAAAATGAGGTGTAACACAGTCACTTATGTAAATAAGACGTTTGCATATAGCGTGCAGCGAATTAGATGATATAGAAGTGAGGGAGGGGGTGGTTTGTGATATGGGCCCTATTATTTTCGTGGACAAGATCTTTCCGGTCTTGCCTTTTGCAAAATAGAACGTTCGACACACACACGCATACATGTATACGTCGTTGCCAAATCACGTAATCATCATTCACTGATCGGTGCCTCAAGCTCAGTTGCTGGGTATATTTCAACAAGAATTGCGGATTAAATTAAGGACACCTCGCGATTTAAATCGGTTATGGCAAAATGCACTAGTAATGCACCTTCGATATTAGTACGTGGACGAAAAATTATTTGTATTATCCAGCGAGACTCGTGCTGTTGTAACGTTATTTTCATTTCACTAATGATACATTAAACAGAGCGACCCTTCACCGAAGCGTATGCCGGATCCGGACGTTATTTGTACGTCAATTCGTCGCCCAATTAGAAACCGAAATTAGACAAAAAATAAACAAATACATCATGAAAAACAACGCTCCAATAAAAAATATCTCGACGTTCGATCGTATCTTCCATAAAAATAACCACAGTTCTTTTCATTTTTTATTTCATTCAATATACGTATATTGCAAAATACGTTGACCAAATTGAAGTTTGAACGAACCAAGAAAATTGTATTATCGACAGGTATCGATCGATTATTTCTCCCGAAGAGCGTGTAAGAAGAAAGATTCTGATTAAGAAAATCAGTGTAAAATTTACGTTTTTAATGAAAGCAATCGTATACATTTTTCCTTGCTGGACTAAATCATGTTTTGTCACATGTCACACATCTTATTACGAGCAATGGACGTATTGATCATAAAAGTAACCAACGCACGCACTGTACAGGGATTAATGACATCAACGTTGTTGCAGGAGTCGATAAACAGTGGAGAAAAAAGAATATATATCAATAAATAAATACTCTTGCGTAGTGTGACACATGTATTGCGTTACATGTTTCATAAATTTCTAGAACGAGATTGATACAATTTTTGAGCAATAATACGAGCGATATCGGCATTTCCATCGAAGAATTATGTCTTTCTCGCGAGGGACAAAAAAAGTGTTCGCGTTATGTCACCGTTGTATAGAAATGTTTCAATCATTCGCGACGCAATAAATTTTCTCGCGTTAATCCGTGGTCGACAAATGAAAATTCTTTTCTCGAGCCTCTGGTGAAATTTCATAGAACGCCGCGATCGAAGACCTTGCGGTTTCGGTGATACAGCTTTTGCGAAATACATCTCACAGCCTGTGCCACCTGGGTCTGCGGTAATCTTGAATAAACATGGCGCACCTTCTGGGCGATAAAACGAGAATTAAAAAAAAACAACAGGAAAAAACGTTTTTGCAATACTCTCATACACGCATCAGATTTTTTCTAGAATAAATAAAAGTACATCGAGCTAAAATATCCCTCAGGCATGGATGCGATCGTCAAATGTATAAAAAAATGACGACGCCCCCCTCTTTTTTTCTCAAAGTGGAGAAGGGAAAAATTCGGAAAAAATGCTGCGAAAAACGGTGCGCATCTAAAATTCAGTAATCATAGAACTATGTATGAAATAATTGGTAACGAAAAATCATTTTACGGGGATTTTCAAAAGTGACCATCGAATGAAATATCATTGAAGTGGGAAAGTTGTAGGGTTTATTGATACCCGCGACGTAAATCGATTTATAAAATCTATTCGCCGGTAGCTCGACGTTGTGTTCCGCTGTAAGATCCGTTGAGTGTTGAATAATTTCGAAAGGTTTTAGTCACCGTTTGTCACGATGAAATAAAGGGAATTCACTGGCAAAAGGCGAGAAAGGTATAGCATATAGTTGGTATATAATCGAACACTGGATATTTACCCGTAGTAGATTATAACAGAAACGAGAAGAAAGGAAAAGAAGAGTGTGCAGCCCCGACCTCCGACAAATTACCAGACACACGATGCCGCGGGTGAGATTCTGCCGTTATGTTCTCGCGCCAAGCTCGAGAGATCGTGCTGCAGAAATGTTTCTCTCTCTCACTCGATCTCGCGGATTGTGCAATTTTAAACGAGTTGCAGGAAAGACGTAGGGAATAATTGTTTCGATATTCGCTTCGAAGCTTCAAGAGCCTTGGTTGATTTGAACGATTACAGGCGATAGACTCGCGAAGAAATACAATTTTAGAGAGAGAGGCAACATTTCAGCAAATTTTGACGTAAAAAAGCGATAATGCAGGATGAAAATGGATTGATGGATTTTGAGTGACGCTCTACGAAATAAATACATTTGTTTTTCTCAATAGGAAATCATGGGTGACTAGATATACTCGTTTATATAATCAAATTTTTCTGATTAGGCTGCTTTTGAAAAAACGTCGACTTTCTCCATGGAGAAAAACATTTCTACAGGAAATTTCAGTTTCTTTTGATTTTTTTTAATCGTTAATGATACGTGCAAAAATCTACGTAACTGAAAAAAGGTTAAAGTACAGCAGAGTTCATGCCTGATAGACAACATATATTTTAGCTAATATGAATATATTTTTTCAGCAACGAATATTTTACCCAAATAACTTGTTCATTTAATACATTTTTTTGTTCCATATAGATATTTATACATTAATGTGGATATTGCACATTTAAGATGTATAATATGTCCAAGTGCAAAATTGTACATAATTCAACTTTCCTCACAATGAAAATAAATGTATCTGG
Organism: Heteropelma amictum; assembly: GCA_959613375.1. Taxonomy (NCBI): domain Eukaryota; kingdom Metazoa; phylum Arthropoda; class Insecta; order Hymenoptera; family Ichneumonidae; genus Heteropelma; species Heteropelma amictum. The sequence goes on along the minus strand of OY390721.1, from coordinate 21,017,872 downwards.
CATAATGTTTTCTTTTTACGTAAAGTGTGTATTACAATGTGGCTTAGTGAAAAAAAAATTACAGAAAATGACTATGAGAATCCGAACAATTACCACCGTTTTCGATGCTGAAGTATTATTTAATAGCGGTACTAATGCATGATACTTATTGCAATCCCAATACAAAAAAAAAGAAACATTATCGACCACCACAGTAAAAACGCATACATAAATTAATAGAATAGTAAAAAAGACTTTTCAGCACATACTGCCCCCTCGTTTAACAGGATCTGCGTCTCACCAAGCCCGAGAACGATCGAGGTAAAAAGTCGTTTTAGTTATGGCGAATCTTAACATTTTATAGCACCTATTGCACATGATATTAATTCCAGTAACAATAAAAAAGTAATAAAATCTACTTGAAAGTAGAACGAAGAGAAAAATTCGAAATAAAAATGTATTTTGCAAGCAGAGGTCCCGGTTTGGGAATTCGATTTTGTGACGAATTCGAGGACATTTTTAGGGTTCCCGACTCTAACGGAAATAACAGACATTGTACGGGATAAAATAGTTTATAATGTGATTATTTGTTTTCCGATCGCAATTACGATTTCGCTAAATAGCCACAAATGCAATAAACAATTTATTGTCATCCCACATAAAATATAAAACGTTCAAGTTGATTCTGGAATCAGTGTACTCCACAGTTTAACCTGCAGTTTAAGAATAATGGAAAGAACAATGACAATAAAAACCCAATGTTAATATCATTATCATTATTGTTTTTTTTTATCAACATGTTTGTATGGAAAAAGGTACAAAAAAATTCGATTATCGCGAAGGAGGAATGCCCTCTGTCGTGCTGAGTACATCAATAATGAGGCAGGAGTTGGCGAATTTTTCGTAAATTTCTCAAGGTAATAACGGTACGAAGTGTCTCGCAAGAACCCTCAAGATTACAGACAATACCCTATTGGTTCACAGTCATTGTTTTAGATTTACTGCTTCTCGATCGCGATCTCTCTCTCGTGAGGCGAAATCGCAAAAGCTTTCGTCACTTCGGTCCAGTTCTGTGTATGTGTGTGTGTGTGTTTCTCCGTGAGTGTGCGTACATATCTCTGTCATAAGATCTATTCTTTCGAGATCAAGTGATACACGTGTACTCTGTTGCACTTATATTCCCCCGATTCCTTGAAATCCTTGCCAAAGTTCCATTTCAGACGCAATAACGCTGTTGGTACTTGTACGAATGGAGAACAATGCTATTGAGAGTCCAGTTCGAAAATTTATCGGCAATGGAGGAGAAAAAGTGAACGAAAACTCCTGGGTGATATACAACGCGGTAGTGATACCTGAAATGCACGACAAAAGAGAACAACATCGACGAAACTTTTGTCCAATGCACGGAAAAACGAACGTGCATCTATCCCCGAGTGCGAAACGAAAACAGCTCATATTTCTCTAAACGCTAAAAAAAAGTGCGATGTCTCATAAAAGTCGCGAAAGCGAAACGAGACGTTGGCCAACAGCACCAAGTACTCCAATCCAATCGATCTTTATATATCCTACATTTTAACAAAACCCACTTTGAAGTCCGTCTGCTCGTGATCTCGTTTTTTCGTCTCGTTGACTGAAATAATGATGCTCGTATAAGATTCATCGATCATCAAAAGAATTTCGAAAAGCAGTCTTATTTTTGTCTCTAGTCTATTTCAAATGATATTTTTCAATCATTCGAAAATAACAATTACAGTCCACTAGGGTTGAACGTACGTAACGCGTATTGCGGTATAATTGTGAAATTGCTCTTTTGGAACGCGAATGGTCCAAATTGACGCCAATAGTGTTCCCACATGCGGTTATAAATCTCGTTCTCGCAGGCCTCTATTTTTTCCCGCTCTGCCCGTGAACCGGGAATCTCTGGAACAATACGACGCGTTTTGTGCCGTCTCTGGGGTGTATAGAAACAACTGCGGGACTTTTACCGACGTGTTCTGCACGCGGTTGCATTCCAGGGGCTCGACTCAAGGCCTGCTCGGCAACGATGCCACGGGATCCCGGCAAAAGTCATCGGTGCTCTCTGCAGCCGCGATATACCCACGTCCGCAGCACGAGACTCCTGAGGATGCATGCAATTCACCGAGAGCGCGCGAGTTTTCTTCGTCACGTGAATGCAATTCACGTTCGCTTTGTGCACATCGCGGCATTTTACATATACACGCGTATCGATGATGTAAAATGTTCGTGGGACAGGCATCGTCTTCACCCACGAGGTCGAGGGTTATTAGCCGCACCTGTATGGATGTCTTGTATGTGGTATTCTGAATCAGTCGCAACTTGGCCATGACTCGGCGCTTAGAAATGGCGAACAGTCGAGAAAGGCTGCATCAAAAAGTAATCGTGCAAAATGAAGAGCGCTCCATGATTCGCAACTCGCTAGCACAAAATCCGGTACAGCATCCAGAACTAATGAAAACCGGGTACGAAAAGAGTGTCTGAAAATTTTCAGACAAAAACTAATTTATACAAGCAACCGTTTATCTTGCAATACTTTTTGCTAATCATGAAAATCGCGTTTTTAAATGATGAATCTTCCAAATACATGAAATTAATCATTGTAATACAATTACTAATAAAAAAAATGCTATTACGATTGTTACCTAATTTAATGATTACAAACATGCCATCACCTGTACTTTATATTTGAAAACGAAGGATTCCAAGATGAGTGACAAATCTTACAGGTGTATGCAAACTGAAAAAACTCTATAAATATAGGAATTTTCGAGGTTTTCCATACAGCGACAAAAAATCTTTTTCCCACAGACCGACTGTGAGGGATAATCCTGAGAGCGCGAGTGAAATTCGCACTTATGTTGCCCAGTCGTTCTGCTGTCAGACACTGTATTTACAAGCAGGGCATATAACTATCAATGTTAAACTATTCTCGTCTGAGGGGTCGCCCATTTATGAGTCCTCCATCTGGTCTACTTTATTTAACGGTCCATTGTCCAAGCTGTACGATCGACAAGCACGATTGCAACGGCTTTCAACGACGGTAGCTCAGTACAACTGTTTTCGCCTACTAAGAAAACGACCCAAGGTGTCTCAACTAGTTTCGAATGACCGCGGATATGCCAGAAAGAATTATAGCCGTCTTTTTGTAAAATCTGCATACGTGAACATCAATTCAAGTTTGTCTTTTCTCTTTAATGTCATATTCTCTTGTGACAAATCAAAAATGTTCACTGCAAAAAGCGATACGATATTTTTCAGTAAGCTGCGGTACATTTCGTACAGTTGATGAGCGATTATCTAGAATGCAGTACAAAAATAGCCCATGTAACTTTAACGATTTATTAACGAGATTCATTCAAAAATTACTCGAGTTCTACGAGGATCGTCGAAAAATATCCGATTTGGAAACATTAGGACGAAAACATGTACGCGATCAGCGAAGAAAAGATGTCAGTCCTGTTTTATGGTACATTGACGGTGTTTAACAAATTGCTGTATCGCTGGAGAACGATGATTAAAATGCATGCATGCCAAGGTCATTTGTTTCAAGTATTTGAAATTACAGCGTTCGTATCCTTTTCTACGTAGGACCAGCCCCATTTTTTTGAATCAAGTGAGACAATTGCTGATTACATGAAAAAGCAATGGTTGGTTCAAAAGCCTTTTTCGTGCTTTTCGCAAGCTATAAAAAGATTTTTTTTCAAAATATCGTTATCGTTTTAAAAACGTGTGTAAGTTGCAGGCGTCATGTGTAGGCGTCATGTGTCCCCGCAGTCGCGTGCAGTGGATCGTCGCGCAGTTATCGGTTACCGTTCGATTTTAATGGCTTCGACTCTGCTTCGATCGGTCTAAATGTCACGAGTGCCTTCTCGTTCGTGTGGAATTCCGAGATCAGTGGCTACGGTATAGTCGTTTGCACAGGAAAAGATCTTCACGGTGTGGGAAGAAATAAACCTCGCCATAACCTTCCTTGACACGAAATACACGCAAAAATGGCGAAAGACGAGCGACGTTGACCTTTTGCACAAACTGTACACGACCACGATATTCAGACGCTCATTACTCACGTATAAAACAAAAGTTGAACTGAATTTGCCGAGATAAATAAAAAATACGGTATTCAGGACCTCGGATCTTTGGGTACGTCGATTTGAGCGTAAACTCCCAGGTGGATTTCACGCTGACCCGAGCCAATGACTGGAACGCCATGGTTTGTAGCTTTTACTACCATTTTCTACAAAGTAAATCAATATATGCTTTTTTTTGGTCATCGGAATAGACCGTTCGACGTTTAAAGGTTGCCCATGGGAATACCTTCAGAATTTTCGAGCTCTTAGCTCTTATTAAACCGCAGGTGATGGAAAATTACTTCGAGTCACGGTAACTGATTGCGCGCAATGAGTTTCGTTTGAAAAAAAATGTGTAACAGCGTTACACGTTGATTTCCACCTTGTGGCGCAACATGATTGGTTCACCGTTTGGTGAGAGAACCCATGTAGAAATTCACTCGAGAAAAACTATTTTCCGTCCAGTCCATATCCAGTTTTCACTATGTGGCAAACTTTGCCAGACATTGGTAACGTTCTTGCTTGGTAAACTAATTCCATATCGATTTCGTCGTGATCGATTGTTAAAAATATTTAGAAAATCAGTGAATCCAAACTACGCAAATAAGTCGAAGATTTTCCGAGAGAATTTCCTCATCGTTCTTTTGTCTTATTAATTTGTTGGAAAAAATTGTAAATCCGTCCGTTAAAGGTTCCGGCGAACAATTGTAATCGAAACTTTTCGTTTCAAAATGAGCGAAAAATATAAGATTGAGCGGCGAAAGGGTCTCGTAGGGTGCAAACAAATTTCTGATTCAAGTTTCTTCACCGATATTAGCGCTATTAGGGTTGTCTAGGCTGGTATTTTTATTATTCAGCTACTGTGGGTATACCCAAAGTTTCACGTAAGGTTCATCGCTGCCTAGCCGCACCGCTTCGTTGGAAATTAAATTTCGAGCAGAGCGTATCCTCACTAGGTAGCGTTGGCACTAAATTCCCACAAGGAAGACGCTGAATCAACGGAACTTTTACGGCGGTCTCACCAGGTGGACAGAGTCAAGTACGCAACATCGATAAAGATTGATTGAGAGACCATTTTTCGGACAAAAAAATGAGCGCGTTCTGTCATTTAAGCTCTCAATCAGTGACGACAAAATAAATAACGAGAATTCCAGTACAAGCGTTGCAACCTTCTCTTTATTCAAAGCTCTCTTAATGCCTGTTCCTGATTGATTATGATCTCGTTTGCCGAGAGACCGCGGGATTTAATTACACAGCCGTCGTCAAGGCATCGCGGGGCGATGTCTATAAAGGAACTAGGGTATCGTAAATCACATGCCCGGACTCGAAGAAAGTGCTATATCGATCGAGAATGTTTCTTGCTACTGTATATCCGAGAGGCAGCTGGAATAAACCATGCAAAGCAGCAAGCGAGGAAAAAGTGTTACATCGCGACTAATTATTCGCGTTCCTGATTGACGCGAGCAACAGCGGTTGTCGACACCTCGAGCCGGCTTCCGAACGTGTCTCACAAAGATGGTGAAGAAAACTTGTCCTTTTACGATTTTATCCACAATTACTTGTCGCGCGGATTTATTGGCCGGACATTTTTCAAAACTGGTCTCACCGACGCTGAGTGTCTCCATGTTTTTTCTGTTTGAGAAGACAAAACGTTACAAAATAACCATAGTGGCAGAGGGAAAAAGAAATGCGTGACAATATCATACTATAACTCGCAATAATTTATCGCTGCGTTATTGTTATTTCACTGGGCAAGAACACGGGAGATAATCATCGAAAAGTTAGCGATACAAAAGCGGTCTTTGAAAAATAATCGCGGCGGGTCGATAGGTTGAGCTTCGAAAAGTAATAAAAATAATAAATGAGTATTTAACGCATGGTGTATATAATTATTTATAACATAGACAATTTTCTCGCAAGGGAATCGCGCATACGCGTACAAACGTCTCATGTGTCTTTTATCGATCACCATGTTTTTTTTTTTCATCGATAGAACGTGACGCGAAGTTCCACACTGTCGTAGATCACCGAAGGCTGTTCGACTTTTCACTGTACTAGAGCATTCTTGGATAAAACCTGCTTATTACACTCGAGTGTCTCCAATTCCAATTCACACTGTCCCAATCTACTTTCTATTTTACGAGTACAAAGTACCGGACCCTATGGCTTAATTACAATACTCGCGGGAGAATTCTGCACTGTGTATGTGCAGGATAATACGTACGTGTACGAAATGGCGCTCCATGCAGCCAAGACGATTACGATTAGCTCGCGATATCGCCAGTTTGAGCGGATCTCGCGAGAGAATATAACGAAATGAAGGAGATCGCAAAATCCTTGCCAAGAACTCGAAGGAACGACAAGATCAAGGGAATCTGGTTTCTGGTCTATCGCTTCGACGTGCACCGACTCAAAGCCGCCGAGGAGATATACGCGACAAGTGGCCGCGAGCTCGGTCAGCCGTTGCAAATTAATTCAGTATTACTCAATTTGACTATCGGACGCGAACGATGGAATATTCGAGCTGCTGTGAAGAATGATGACACTGATCCTTTCAACGCTGCACATTTTTCTATATACGAATTGCGAACGAATTTATAAAACGTTAATTACAAGATTGCGCGATGGATATACGTCCGTCAGTGATGCATTTGTTGGCAATTTTGTTACTAATCGAACGAAGGAAAATCGTCACAGAAATGTCGAATCCGAAAACAACGTGGAAAATCAAAATCATTGAACTTTTTTTTCTTTTTTTTTGAGCCGGAAATCCGTTCGCGTTGTTTGAGACGAAAAACAAATGTGCTTTGCTTTTCATTCTTCAGAATTTGCAGCGAGCTAAAATACCATTTTACTCGATTTATAATCTGCCGGAAAAGAATGTGAAGATTTTTTGAACGATATTAAACTGAAAGTACTGTAGGAATAAACAACCAGCGATTGCTGCGATTGTTCAGAGCCGAGGGCGATTCTTTTTCAACGATATTGCCTCGAACTTTTGTCAAGTATGTGAAAGTTCTTTTGAGGTATTATTGGTTAAATTTTTTCACAGAGTTGGAGTCGTAAAATCGTGGTAGTACGTTTTTGAGCGAAGAATAAATCATGAGGACGATGGAAAAGTAATGAGGGAAGAACCAGGGAGAGAACACTCTCAGTTCGATGTTCTTCCCAAGAAACGTGACGAGGGATTTTATCCTTCGCCCACGATCGACCTATACCTTCTAAAAGAATCTTTTCTGTGCAGCATCCATTCTCTCTATTATTCTTTTATAATACGATAGCTTCTTTTTCCCATCCAACTGTTTCGTACACGATTATGTGTAACGAAGAAAAGTGCAGCTGCATGTTCGGCACGTTTTCTATGATTCGATCAACTGTATATAGCATAGACGAATGATCATAAATCGAGTAGAACATGCGGAATGCATATATTCCTCAAACCCAATAATCATTGATAATAAACGTGAAACGATCGATTTATCTGTCTCCGTAGATAATTCGAGAAGATGAGCTGAAAATATTCCGAACTTTTTGGCTCCAGTTGTTGCTCAATGCATTGAGAATAAATAAAGGCCAAATGTTACTCTCCAACCTGCACTAACGTTTCTTTCTCTTTTTAGAGATTTTTTTTAACCTAGATTGCTGATTTCTCAAACACAAAATGTCCCTCGATCTTTGATTATCAAACAAAATCTTACAGCAAAAAATGACGACCTGGTCCATCCTCGGGCCCCGAATTCTCTCAAGACATTCTCAAAATGTTAATCAGGGGAAGTGATGCGAAAGAACCTTTGAAGAGGAGCATTTTACAGTCGACTATACACACATTAATAATTCTCGCGTTTTTTTCATACTCAATCTCTCTGCGGGTTAAATTCCTGAACGTCTTGCATGCTGTGTTTAATTCTCGACTCTACCCGTTGGTATACGACTTTAACATGCCCGACTGAAACCGCTTCTGTTTTTCAATGCATTGGTGAGTATTGCATTGGCGATAAAAAAAAATTGTTTCATGCGATCCTGATCGAGAAACAGCGGGTGTGGGCTAGCGCTATTTACACCGTGTCAAGAAACTATTCTACAGGTGTAAATAAATAGGTGACCATTTGTGTGTGTGTGTGTGTGTGTGCTTTTCTGTACCGATTAATTTATTCCACTGTGCTACCCTCAATTATCCTACCGTTGCACGCGTTTATGTCGAATGTTTGCACGTGTGACTACAAGATATTGGTACTGTTAAGAATCTTTAGAAGTGGACAGGAAATTGTCTCGTTTTCAACATACTGCACCGGCTGCATTATCTGCTCGAAAATGACGGGTGCACCTTTCCGAAGCTGCCATCTTTTCGTTCCAGTTTTCTCTCCTCCAAGATCGTATTTTTATATTCCCCATTGAACGGCGAGACAAAATGAGTCAATCAATGTCGTGGGAATCTTCGCGATGCGTCATATGAAATGAGCGTAATGAATTCCAGCGCTTCAATCATCGAGACGAATCATTGGACTCCGGTGTACTGACCTCGTATGTGCGAGGCTTTTCACGTAAATTTTTTTCACGGCGGAGGCTTCCACTCGTTAGATATACTTTAAATTTGAATTCCAGTCACAGGAGTCTTCAGTCTGACTCGAAAAATACATGTTATTTTTTGACATTTATACCGATTTTCAGTCGAACCCGAAAAATGCCAAATAGGCGGTTTTGAGAGAGACGATATAGTCTGGAAGATTTCGGGAAAATTTCTAAAAAAATCTAAAAAGAATTTCTGTAGAAATATAAAAAGAATAATACTAATTTTGCCTGTAATTGGAAATATAATCGAATGTGGCGAGCCCTTGGATGACAGACCTTTGCGGAATTGACTTGGAATGGCCCGTGTATAATAATATATCCTTTTTACTTCTCCTACCTCCAGGACAACGTATACGAGGCTTTAACAAGCCAATTATCCTTCTTTTATTCCTATCTGACATTTACGCACGTCTCACCGAGATCCATTTAAGACCGCGACGAGTAATTAGACTCTCGAGATATAATAAAGCATTCTCGTGGCGTTCGAGATGGGTTATAACACCCTGATGTGTGTTTTCTGAACGATTGGACGATATACCCGGCATACGCATTTTCCTTTTGCGTTTTATCATGCGTGCACTCGGCGTGACGATGATCTACTTCCAGTTTAACCCTGATCTCGACGATAGCCAAGATCCAAGATCGCGAGTTTGCCACATTCGTATCCCTAGGGAGATCCATCGATGCGATCCTCAGTTTTCAATGAAATACATGACGTGTTTGAAATTATCGACACACACTCGGGAGACTCGAATCTCACGCGATCCGATTGTGAATCGCACGAAGTGAAATAATACGCAAAAATCAATAAATGAGTTTTTTTCATTCGGCGTTGCAATTCAAAGTAACAACTATGTTCAACGATGAATTTCTGCAAAAGTAATAACAACGTATGTTGTGCAAGTTTGTAATTGTGGCTAGACGAGACAGGTGAACAATTACTGTGATTCTTTTTTTTATTAATGCGAGCATGAAATTGATAATTTACGAGCTGGTGCACAATTTTTAATGCGATGTGGAGAAAATAAGAGGCTCGAGGGGAAATTCAACGTGAGTTTTTCAACACTGCCAGTCTTCACTTTCGGACCATTGCGTATCCAAAAAAAAACTGTATCATCGTATGGAATGTAGGGGAATTTTAATTACACCATTCTTCGAGAAGATTATAGATGAATAACACTGTATGTCACTCCTTGTTTCTGAGCTCTTTGAAATTTTTTGGTAACTAATATACGTGGTATACGTGGTACTTTCTAAATTGTTATTCAGAGAAATTTGAGTTTCATCGAAACAGCGATAATGTTAAGACAAATAAATAATATTCTTTTTTCTACTGGCTTAGCAAAACCCAATATTTCACTGTCAGATATCATTATTATAAATTTTATTCGAGTCAAATCCTCAACAGTCTTTGATACTAATTTAATGCAGCCGGATTTATTGCCGTAGTTAAAAATGCTCCTATTAATAATACCGTGCTGTTGTTTTCAGTAACTTCAAAATGTGAAAGTGGGTCATTTGTGCCCAATGTATTTTTCATTCCGTGAAAGTGATAGAACCAAAATTTGTAAACGGTGATATTCCACGATGGATTATTCTCAATGAAATTTGAATTGTAAACACTGAAACGTGATTTATTGATTCATTCGCAGTTTTACAACTGGAATTTCAAATTAGGAATAAGCGATCCATAATCGAATATAACGTAGACTTCCGAAAAATAGTATTATCTTAAACAGTTGCAAGCTTCGATATTCACAACTCAAATTTATGCACAATTTGAATAGATCACGCTCCTAAAAACATTGTTAATTGATGTTAAAGACGCACTAACGTTTATGCATGCATGTTGCCTGTATTAATCATCGAAATATTTTTCATGACGTATAATTTTGATATACGAAGAATATATTCCAAAGAAAATCGTTATAATAACGACATACCTGAAACATACTAATCTGTCCAATTATATAGTTGTTTGCTGACATCGGATTAGAAAACTTCGTAAACATTATGGGAACTCAGGCAACATTATCATCATCGTGCAGGTAATTTTTTTTTAAATGGTTAAACTTTTTTTTTAAGGTGCGCAAAAAGTCGGCGGAATTCGCAGATTCTACGTGTATACGTGTGTAATTCTGGGGTATAAATCTTTCCACTTAACGATATAGAAACTTAAATCTATAGAATCAAAGTCGCCAAAGGCTAATTTCCATGACGCAAAAAAAAAATCTTGCTTATCCAGAGCTCAGGAGGGATATGCCACTTGGTATTTCTCAAAGTACTATCCAGAGCACAAATGTGCCTGCAGCATAAATAACCGAAGCACCGAGAGTCGAGCAACGTAGACGACGAGTCCGGACGCGGACACGACTTTCGATAAAGTCGATGCATAAGCTTCTCGAGCAACCCCATATTCAGCAAAGTAATTTTTTCATATGCACCAGGCATTAACCCTGATTGGGTAAAAGCGAGCAAAAACGGCGGGCGGCTTAACTTGCCTCGCGTAAGTCAATTGTGTTGAATTCCAGTTCTATTACAATCTGCACGAATAAAATATTCCACGCCGAATGAAAACACGAAATTTTCTCGATCGTGACGAAGTTTTTCCATTATTTCCCTTTTTTCCAAATTGAATTTTATTAGATTCGTCAAATCATGTTTCGTATTCATTTAAAAAAATTCTGCACTCTGATTTTTTAAAATAATTCTTCGTATAACTGCATTCAATTGATATTTATTGTCTAATCACTTCCTCGATGAAAATGATTATTAATTATATCGGCCATTTTCTCACTGCAATGATTTATCCTCAAGAGCCTTCGGTATTATACGCTATGGGGGTATTTAAATCGGTATTGTTGGATCGTTGAGCACGTGATAGCGAATACTATCAATTTCAAAAGTCTTTTTAAATTGTCGTTAAACCAATGAAACTTTGGTTCGGAAATCCTTTGAGACTGACTATCGGGGTTTTCATTCGTTGTTTTCTGAATTCCGCGTCGCCGTGTGGTCATACGTGAAACTTGGGAGCTCGATGAGCGTAATTACCGGACAGCCTGCGATAGATAAACGATCGTTTGGAAATTCGCGAACATGGAAAATCGGTATCGCAGATAAATAGTTGAAAGTGCCGAACTGATGTATGTATACATGTGTACATACATATTTATACATATACATGTACATTTTTTCTTTCGTGCATGCGAAATAGATATTCGTTCGTGACAGACAGTTATACGAAACCAGAAGTTCCATTCTGTTTATCGGTATTTATGTCTCGATCTTTTCTCGATTGCGAATTGGGTCAATCGACCAGAATCGACGCAAAAGTACGGAGATCGGGCTTGGTCTTTTGCCGTATTGCGTCAAGGCCCTTGCACCCGCGACAACTTGTGTCCACGGCATACATACATACAGTGAGGCAAAAAAGTTGCCATCTGGTATAATTCTACTGCCACTCAAGACAAGATGAATCGCAGTGCCCACTGTATAGTTAGGCATGCGGTCAGCAGCAGAAAAGCCTAAAAATTTCAACAAAAAAATCACTAGCGAGAGAGCCAACGATAATTATTAAATACTCTCAGTTGAATACAAAAAGTACAATTACGATTTTCATATGTTTTTTATTGTTCAGTCTTTGAGTGAAAAATATGTCAAAATACAAGATTTACAGATTGCTTTTAAAGAGAGAACGTTTTTTTTTAATCGTAAAATATAATTATCGGTATTTACCAATTATCGGTCGCACACTCGCGGTGATTAATTTAGCATGAATCAGCTAACTTCGTGTTAGGTTTTTATTCGGGCCTTTTCATCCCTTTTACCGATATCATGCAGTTTTGAAAACGTCGAATCGAACTGTAGGGAAACTAATTCGTGTCATTATATGTATTATTAGAAGTTTGTACGTCAAAACTTGGTGAAAAAGTCACTTCGCCGCTCACTTTTTTTCTCTCTCCCTCGCTCTATCGTGTTCGCGTACACTTTGATCCATGCCTGCATGTATATATTTCCACCACCCGTTCATTCGTCGTAATTATGTCTCTCGCTGCACAAACGCATACATACATTACATACACATATATTATGTCTCGATGTATTTTTTTTACCCTCCAGAAACGCGAGTCGGGTCTTTAAAGCACCGTTAAGTTCCCGTAACGAACCTAGGGCAATGTGACATACACGTGGTGAGTGTTTTTTCTTTTTTTTTTTCACCGTTATTCCTTCCTCAGCGAATTTCTTCTTTTTATCCTCCCGCTTTTCATCAAATGCTCCACGTTTTTCTGAAACGCTCGTGGTCCGCTGAACGATCGAGTTGCGAAAACTTGACGAACGCTCGGAGCCAAACTATGGCATGAGTCGGGCGAGGCAATTTCGTTCTTTAAAATATCTATATTTCTGTACTATCTACATGTGTAAATGCACACATATACGTGTGTGTGTGTGCGTGTATCGACGCGAGGGCCTGTTCTCCACGATCAATTCTTGCCAAATCAACGCACGTCTGTATTGCTTGAAATATTGTGCAATTTAATAACGAGACTGCGTCCATAGGGGATAATGATATTAAATGATTTCAGTATGACTCGAGAGAAAAATCAATATTTCATTATATCGAATCTCAGATACGACTCGAATGGGAAAGTTCATTCGCACCGATACGCGGCTTGTCGAACGATTTTTCATTTCTCTTTTGTCTATTGTGCACTTTTCTTTTTTTGTAACGCGAAAACCGGTTTTTTTTCATTTGATGTTTGATTGACCGAGAGTGTTTAATGACACGCGTATGGATATTTATAAAAATTTGCAAAGCGAGTGGCGAGAGACAGAGGGATATACACGAGCGTAGGTTCGAGTATCCCGTTGCACCAGACGCATGCAGTCGGAGCCTTATTATGGATCAGTATGCATCCATGTCTCGTGTCTCCATCGCGGCTATCGAGTCCCTCTCGCGCTGTATATTTCTTATAGATTTTATTGTAGGTATATATTTGTATGGGTGTATAATTTTGTGTCTATATCGCGTGCCAACCGCCTCTCGATGAATTTTATACACGTGACATTTGGTCACGTGCAAGCGCTGCAACGTCCACGCTCTCGAGCACGTGAATTCTGCATACAAGCTCGAATCAACGCTGGAGAGACACTCGTACCTCCGGCAGCAGAACCCTAACACACGCACGCGCCAGGAAAATATCATAGCAAATGACTCGAACGTAATTGGACGTTAATGCGATAGGCGAACTCTCTCGTTAGATATAATCAAGATATGTACTATATCCGCTTCATTGATTCACTTGATGAACCCTTGAATATTTCATTGAACCGCGTGCACAGATTTAAATGACCCTGCATGGATAAGTGATATTTCAAGTTTCCGGAAACTTAAATGACGGAATTCAATTATTCACAGTGTTTTTTTTTTAATGTCTACGTTTTTGGAGACACATTTGTCGTAAGAAGAAGCTGCCGGCTTCTTCTTAATACGATAGCTAAGTCGGTCGATGGGCAAATTTGAAAGATACCGAAATTCTTTCGGACAACTGTGGCTCGGATGGGATTTCTGCTTCTTCTAACAACAGTCATTTTCACCCCTCGCTCATTGGGAGTAATTAAATGCTTTTTCAACATGCATTCGCGCAAAAATACTCACGTAGATACCTTGCGTGTACTGAATTTGAACGTGTCTCTGTTTGCATCGCGGAAAATATGTTTACGACCCCTTTCTCTTCCAGAGGCAAAAGAATTACGATCTTGTAAGCTGTAGAACGAAAGAGATAAGCCTTCGCACTTAGTATCGATTTATAGTTTGAATTACAGATATATTTTCATCGAGCCATATTGTTACATCTAATGTTTACATGGCGCCACTGGAAAGCACTAATTTTTATTTTTTTTATTTTATATTTTTATATTTTTATATTTTTTATATTTTTTTTTTAATTTTTGTTTTTTTTAATTTAAAAAAAAAAAATTTTTTTTCAAATATAAAGATTATTCATTTTCAAATTTTTTTTTTTTTAATATAAAAAAATTATTCATTTTCATTTTTTTTTTTTTTTTAATATAAAAATAATTTTTTTTCAATTTTGTTTTTTTTTTTAATATAAAAATAATTTTGTTCAAATTTTTATTTTTTTGAAATATAAAAATAATTTTTTTTTAATTTTGTTTTTTTTCTTTTTGATATATAAAGATAATTTTTTTTTTTTAAATATAAAAAGATTATTTATTTTCAATTTTTTTTTTTTTTTGAAATATAAAAATAATTTTTTTTTAATTTTGTTTTTTTTTTAATATAAAAATAATTTTGTTAAAATTTTTATTTTTTTGAAATATAAAAATAATTTTTTTTTTTTCTTTTGGATATATAAAGATAATTTTTTTTTTATTTTGTTTTTTTTTTTAATATAAAAATAATTTTGTTAACTTTTTTTGATATATAAAGATAATTTTTTTTTTTTTTTTAATATAAAAAGATGATTTATTTTCAATTTTTTTTTATTTTTGAAATATAAAAATAATTTTTTTTTAATTTTTTTTTTTTTGGATATATAAAAATAATTTTTTTTTTATTTTTATTTTTGAAATATAAAAATAATTTTTTTTTAATTCTTTTTTTGGATATATAAAGATAATTTTTTTTTTTTTTCAATATAAAAATAATTCTTTTTTAATTTTTTTTTTTTTAAATATACAGATGATTTATTTTCAAATTTTTTTTTTTTGAAATATAAAAATAATTTTTATAATAATAATAATTGGGGAGTTTTACTTGCACCACACCCTTTACGGGTTTTTACAAGCCACCCCCCCTACACTTACCCCATTCTGTAACTATCTCCTTCGTTCCTCCTCTGCTTTTTCTGGGTGGGTGGATTCCTCCAATAGACCTACTTTTTACGTGGGTTCCGAACCACGAGAGAACCAGTTTAAGACACTTAGAAAAATCCATTGGTGTCGGCGGTGGGAATCGAACAAAATAATTTTTATATTTCAAAAATAAAAATAAAAAAAACATATTTTTATATTTAAAAAAAAAACAAAATTAAAAAAAAATTATTTTTATATTTCAAAAAAAAAAAATTGAAAATAAATAATCTTTATATTTAAAAAAAAAAAGAAAAAAAAAATGGATTATTTTTATATTTCAAAAAGATAATTTTTTTAAAATTATTTTTATATTTCAAAAAAAAATTAGCACAAAAATTAATAGTACCCGAGACAGGCCTGCACTGATCTTGCTCAACGGGAGAACTCACCCGTGTAAATCTTTGTCCCGCGTCGCCGTTTGGACATAATGAGGCGATGGATTTTTATATTCGTCATTGATCGACGTATCAATTTCGTGTTTGTTGGACAGATGTTACAAAAATATCACTCAGCAGAGTGCTATTGGCGCACAAACGGCTTCACTGATCGCGAGACCAGCGAAGGAATGAAGCTGAAAACCGTCGGACGAGCGATAAAAATGATGCGAAGCCTCTTCGCGTGACGTTTTTGAACAGACCGCAATTGCAAGACATGAAAGCATTAATGACGATACTTGGGGAGTTAGATGAGGAAATTGCATGAGTAATCGACGGCTGAGATGAATCGCGTGCATCTGTATAAACTTTTTTTACAGTTAAAAAAAATGAAGAAAAGGAAAAAAGGTTTTAAACTTCAAGTACTCAACTTTGTCCTCTACTGACGAATCTACGGTGAGATACGATAATTGGTAGCCGACAATACAATTAAGACCTTATGTAATTATGTTGAACGACAAAAACGGAGAAGTGGGAAAGGTTTTGGCTGAACATGCAGACAGATGAATGGTGAATGCATGTCCAAGTCACCCTGAAAGACTCGATAAATCAATATATGCAAAATACATAGTTTATTGAATGAAAACGACGGTGTTACAGGCATGAAGACTGAGTTACTGCTGTACCGTACCTGCGTATTCTCGGAAACAATTCTGTTAATTGGTATGCAAGTAGGATATAAAAATTTCAAGATTTCATTCGGAATCCACTGCAAACTGGGTTCCTTCCAAATGAGAGTCGTTAACATACTTGCAAAATTGCACGTTTTATTTATATAACGGAATTGGAATAATATTAGCATGATGCTAGAATATTCAGGAGCAGTTAAATCTGAAGGGTTTGAAATTGAGGGATTGGCATACACTATTTCAATAAAAATCAGAGATATTTTAATCCTCAACAAGAGGTTCGGTACTACAGAAATGAAAGCAAACAAAAAATGATTAGCACCGTCGATTTAGTGTTATTTTATGAAAATGACAAATTTACTTCGATTTCTATAGGGCTTTATCGCAGAGCAAAGAATTTTCGAATATGCATGTTACTCAGGCGATTCGAATTAAATGCTCCTGGGATCAGAGCACGATTTATCAGCCCCTCGCGTTCTGTATGCCGCTGCATGCTGCTGAGCAGCGTAACAACTTGACGTTGTAATTGTTGTTAACGACGATTACGAAATGTTGCGATCTGGCTCGTCCGTTTCCATTTTTCCGTAAACGAACTTTCAATCAACGCGGCCAATAAACCTTTTCAAAAAATCTCAACTAGCCTCTTACACTCAGGTCGTATAAAATAAAATTTTATTGCCCGTATAAAAAAAAAAAAAGGGATCTCAAAAATGCCTTTGCTCAAAAATGTTGTAAAATTCGGAGGCCCTTTCGGAAGGCTATCCAGTGCATGATTAATCTGAACAATTGAAAAGAAAAGTAGGAATCGTTTCGACTCGCGGTAAAAAAACATCGAGTTTCAGTCAAGTTTACACTCTGTTATTCGGATCGATAAAAAAAAGGGGGTTCCCAAGATCGCGGTGTTCAATTAAAGTGTTCTCGAAGATTGGTACCGAGACACGTACATATAGGTGAGTACGTTTTATAGCACCTGGAGATTGAGACTCATTTACACTTACGGTGCCGTATATCCATGTTTTTTTTTTTTATAGATTTCTCTCGTCTCGTGGAAATCGAGTTACCGAACAGTGTCAATGACAGCCAATTGCTGAACCAGAAGATTACACCGTTTCTACGCTCACACACACACACACACATTCCTTTTAAGTTCAGCGAGAACACTATCAATCAATTCATACACTATCGCAGAGTGCGTTTATATATTTATGTATACACTGCATTCGATTCTTGATACTCTCCCCTCCAGACTTTTCTCACGGTTTCAACGCTAACGAACCGCGCAAAAAGATATATTCGCAAAGTCGTTTACAGAAATGTGGTAAACGCTGTTGAATTGCTGGGCAACTGAAGGATTCGATCTGTATCATTTTTATGTATCAAATCGCGAGTATTACGCCCTTTGGCAAGTCAACAGTGTGGAGGTCGTAAAACAGACTGCGCAAAGATTGCCAATGATCTGGCAAGATCGGAATTACGAGCATCAGCGAAAATTTCTTTTCGCGCCAATGTCATTGGTGGAGATTCTCTTCGCTAGAGAGGACATTCTGCTCATGCTCATAGCTCCACTAATTGCAATGAAAAAAACTTCTTACAGTCTGCTTCTATAATTATTAGTAACAATAACCAATTTTCATTGCCATCAATGTTGCGATTGGTATTGTAATTACGAAAAATCATAAACTAGGCAACAAAATAAAAAAATTAGGTTATGCATTTCGGTATTAAATTTGACAATGACCTAATTGGAGCAAATTGGATTTATCAAGACACTCGGAAGATAAATTGCGCAGGTGCATAAATTGTATTTTACTACTTTTATTATTACAATAAGCAAAGGTCACCGATTGTTGAGGGAATTCTCGCATTTGAGCTGATTAATCCCCGACCTGCTCATCAAGCAATCAAAAGTGTTTAATTTTCCAAACTATATCAGTTGATTATGTAATCGAGTGTTCATGACTTTGCCATTCATTATCACTTCGTATGCCATTATCAAATCCTAAATAAAGCAATTCGCATTCTTTTTTCTCAATGAAAAGTACCTGGCTTCTGCCTCTTTTTAAATGAATTTTTTTTCGTCTTACCTGCAGCTTTTATATTTCTCCTCCTTCAAGATCACAGATTTTTCAATGACCGTGTGCAATACCGTTCGAATATTGATGTGACATGTGTCATCCGACGGTAAAAAGATGCTAATATCATCACCCGCTGGGATACCTCTACCGATCCTCCGCGAAAGTATAACGGTGATGTGCAAAGTCACTGTCAAGGCTGGCATTGAAAAAAGAGGCGAGACAGTTTGTGCACCTGCGAGCGCGTGTTAAAAACAATTGTTGTTTTCTCTTTTGCAATACGGTGGCATTAATATCGTGCATGGGGAAATCACGGGTGGACATGGAGGTTGGATAGATTAATTGCTGGAAAGCGTCGACGATGCACACGACGAAGAAGCGAGGAAGCTCAACCATTACTAAGGTCATGTGAAACGAATGGGGCATCGGCCTTTAAAATACTATCATAGAGCTCGCACGTGACTCATACACACTCACTCTTCGCTGACTTTACCGATCTTACGACGAAAGTGGCGGATCGAGAGAAGCCGGTCAAGTCGTCGGGTTGCGTCTATGCACGATATTGTCTGCCTTTCGATGTCTTTAAGACCATGCAGAGCCAGCAGACTAATAATATATTCATACGAGGCGCTACAACGACGAGGTTCGTCGCGGACTCGCTTTCGATCTTGATTTTAATCAGATGAAGTGTTTCTTCGAGCTCTGATAACTCGTAATATATACTGTATCGTTTTTTTTCTCAGCATTTCCCTGACCTTCGAAAATTACGAATCGATAATATTGCGAGAGGAAAAACGTCAAAATTATCGGAAATTTCGAAAAAAATCGAATACTTGCGCAATACCAAGATTTTCCAGGCCCAAAAAAGAGCATGCCGACGAACATGACCATTTTTAGCATCGAAGGAGTATCGTTTTAATATTCTAATCTTTTTAAATTCATTTGTATGATTTTAATTTATTGACAAAAACGTCCTAATGTTTTTTTTTCAAAATGTGATGTGTTATGAAGCTAAATGACATGGAAAGCCCTGTATGCATGTTGAACGGTGAGAGTGCAGTCTCTCCCGCGAGGCGATTGAAGGTAGATCCTGCTAAAGATCACTGCAGCACGTGGAAAGAGCTGGTGCAATCACGTGCTGCACGTGAGTCCGTATTGACTCCTTGATACACGTATACTCGCTTCTAACGGAAATTTATAATGAAGGCACGGTGATACGACGAAACTGTAACACTTTTGCCCGGCCTGCCTTCACGTTAGACACGGTAAATTATATTTTTTGTCTATCCAAGTTTCACCTTGATTATCCGTGAATGTTTTCGAATTTTCATCCAAAATGATAAGCCAAAATATTCAAAATTTAGTTAAATCTATCCTTTCGATCGAAAAAAGGATGAGATACATTATTGATCAATCTATTTTGGCGATTTAAGGAAACCCTTCGTATACCTACACAGCTGAATAACTCGAAAACGAAGAGCTTTGCCATGTTATTGAGTATTTAAATATTATCGAAGACACAATGGACAAAACGACGAATCAATTAGTATTACTGTTAAATACCCTGTTGTTATTATTATCAGGATGCATGTACTCGGTTGAGGTGAAACTGAGGTAGAAGTCTCGTGACGAAATTTTCTTCCGTGTGAAACCGCGATACGAGTTAGGAGATATAGATATTCCCTCCAAAAATGGTTTTCTGTAAAAACAAGATTGGCCAAACGCTGTTTTTCGCTGTCTTTGAAGCCTGAAACAGATTTATATGAATCTACAACTCCAAAATGCACCGAAAAGGATTGAGACCAACCTGCGACCATGTTTTCGCAATCGCGTGATGAATGAAAATACCGTTCGTTAAACACTGCCGTCGGTTAAACGTAGACACGTAGCCAACAGTGTTTGCAAATGAATATGACGAGTGTTTCAATAAAGATGGTTGAGAAATTTATCAAGGACGCCCAAAGTACTTGGACTTATTCCCAAAAATCCATCGGTGTATCGAGCTCGATAATAATCGAGGTTGATATGCTCCGAAGATGTGCTAAAAGAACTTCGTCCATTTGCATTTTGTATTTTCTCCAAAAAAAAACGAATCGCGACGAAATTTTGATATGCCGATACGAAAATTTAAAGAAAAAAATGTTTAAGTGCCTGAAAAAGATACATACAGCCTATCACACCTACATCTGTTTCCCTTTCATGTAAAATTCTATACGCCCATGTGTTGAAGCACAAAGTGTGGTAAGATGCTGCAAAGCAGGCACTCTATATATCCCCCAGTAAAATACCAAAAGTTCCCTCTCGGCGGGCATCGTTGATGAGGAAGTCGTTATCGTTACAATGAGCGTGAACTCGAGGGGCAAAAGTCATCGCATGTTCGCTAATTGCCGTGCACACCTACCATTGGGTGCCTTCATTATTCACCACCGACCTACTGTAACATATTGTTCTAAATATAGACATATATACCCTTATGTATACTTGCTAAGGAGATTTGCAGGCGATTAATTCGTGACTAGTTCGCGAATACTTACATCGAGAGAAGGGCGAGCATGAGTTCGTTAACGAGACCGACATACGTATCTGCAAGATGCGATTTAGCGATTTCAGAAATGTCTGATAGCTCAATAATCGATCTTATAACCGCTCCGGTGTCTGTCCCGGGCGATCGGAACGACGAGAACGACAAAAATGCTCACAATCGTCAGGGTACTTATCGAGATCACTCGGACACGGGTGTCGGAGCAGACAACGTTCGTGGCTCGTACCGAGCCGACTTGAAATCGTTAGGCGGGCGTTAGGCAGATAAATCGCGTTAGATTTATGACGGAGGACAAAATAAATTCACTCGTCCTTATACGATCGTTGGTTCTGGACCAATTAGGACGAGCTTGACCGATTCTCGATATCTCATTATCTCCAGATTATCAAAAGCATATATATATATGTATTTATACTTTTATATAAATTTCTTCAATCGAACCGAACCGATTACCAAAGTCCGTGTAATTCAGAGTTTCTCCAACGACATGGAACATGATTGCTGCGGAATTTTTCGCAATGGAAATTAATAAATCATAATTGAAATCATCTTTGATACTGATGATCATAAATGAATTGAAATGATATACTACCATTTTTTTAAATAGTAGCAGACTTTTCAAAGGACGGTAGATAGAAAATATATAATCTATAAACTCGAAGGTACAGCGTGAGGAGCAGCATCTGTTGAAATCTCTTCGTCCTGGAGATAATTCCGGTCGATAAAAAAACTGGAGGTTCTGAACAGTGCCGTAATCAGTGTCGTGACGATATTAAGAATTCAGCAGGCGCTCCAAAAACTTTGTAGGTGTATTAATTTCTGTAATTATTTTCTGTTTTAAAAATTAACGCTTGCAAGATGACTCACTTGGAATACGATCGTTATTTACATTTCGCGATTTATCACCATATCTTGCATATGAAGCAGTATTTTTCGTGTGATTTGAAAACATTTTATATCGAAACTGTTAAACAAACACTCTAAGAGTTTTACCATAAATCTTGATGACGAAAACTTATTTGAATATTAGTAAAATCGTTTTTTCATGCGACAGAAAGCTGTACAGCAGTTACTCCTTCAAGAATTTAATGCTCTCTCGTCGTTACATCGTTTTTCGAACGGATCATAAAAATCGTTGGATAAAATTCGAAATGATTTTTTCTTTCCTGAAATACTCTCAAAATACATGAATTAAGTGCACAATAAACGTCGGTCAAAGATTACTCTACACACAGAGTGCACGCACTCAGTTTTATGCATTTAAATTCTCAAGATAATAAGCTGTGTATACAGCGCTTGGTGTAACATCTGATACTTTTACCGAGATAAAAATAAAATAACCAGTCTAACATTTATTCTCATGACAAACATTTCGCACAAAGGCTACATGGACTGCTCTTAAGAATAACGAAATAATCGTTATAATTCTCACTGTGAGCACAATTATGCAAGGCTCTCACGTGGTCTCGGAATTTCGTGTAAAATCTCGGTCCATTTTGGTCGGATTTTATATGCAACACTGTGTAATTGTGCACACTTGCTATCGTAAAACGTATACATACATGTGTATACAAAAATTTAAGACGGTTTAAAATGCTCGTAGCTTTAAGCGAAATCCGCGTTGCATGTACTTTGATGACCATACCAAGATTACCATCTCTAGAAAAAAAGTGTGCCACGTTTAAATTAGCCAACTGAGCAAATGAGAAGCAGAAGCATGTACACATGTATTTATACGTACATCTTTTTACACTTGGTACAATCTACGGTTTTTCCAAATGTCATCCCAAAATTCACCTCATATTCCTCTCTATTCAAATACATTAGTACGTTTCTTGTTCGCTGTGAGAAATAATCAATGATAAACAACAACCCCAAAGTGAGTTCAATATTATATAGCATGGCGAACAATTTTTGACGCAGTTTTTTAAAATTTATGTCGTTATTCTCAAACTGATAAAAAAGGAATAAATCCAGAATCATTTTCGTGAATTATTGCGTTAAAACTTTAATAAAATTGGTAATTTCGAGGCAGATATGAGCACTGCCGTACCCACTGGATATGTGGCGTCAAGCCTGCCTCATGTCCCTTGGCGAGGGTGGCTTCGCGAGCCAAAGGATCTGGCATAAAAATTCCACGTTCGCCGTTTAATGATACTTATTTTCATGCAAGGCTCTTGACAGTTCGTAAAGAAAACGATTAATTATAATCATCCGAATAATAAGTAGTGCAAGTAAATAGAACGGAAGTCTTGTCACTTTCCTGTGAAAAATCTTCTCACGCGCGTGTCGTTTACTCTGTTATTGTGGTATGTATTTGTACACTTTTTTTTCAGAATGACGTGAAGTAATTGTGACATTTAACACAAATCCATTTTCGACGGAATAAGCTACGATAATCCTCGAGAATATATGGAGAAGCGTTTTACGCTCGACTCCTCGAATTAATCGCACTGAACATGACATTGCCATTAATTGACGGGATTTCTTTGCAACTCTCGACAATAGGTCAATGAAACCGTGACGAATATACGCTCACTCAAATACGATTTTATCGATTTCCAGAAGATACCAGTCGACATATGTTTTTATGAATTCAATAACTCTGAATTCAATCAACGACACGTACATTCAGTCATGAAAGTACCCATATAAAAATAAGATTCATCGAAAATCACAAGCTTCCGTTGGAAATTCATGACGGAGAATGTTTTTCATCGTGAATATTCATTCCTCTCGTCATCGTTTCTAAAGTTATGTCCAATTCGTAGTTGCAGAGAGGCACGCTTCTAAAAAATGTGACAGCTGTCAAAACTCAGCAACAACCGACGTCAACGACGTCGAGCCATCCTGTCGTTCTCTGATTTTTTTCATTCATCATTTTCCTCGTAAATAATTACACACATAGAGTCACGTTACAGCTGACGTAGCACTTACGAAACGAAAAATCGAAAAACGAGTACAAAACATTCCACCAACCTGGCATTAGTCGCTCCTGTGGTGGATATGCCGAGACGCGGTTACGGGCGATCGTCAAGATCGCCAAAATAACAAATAACTGATTCCTCATGATCGACACTCTTTGATTTCTCCTTCAACAGATTTCTACAGTCTTGTCTCACGATTTGAACCGATGACGTTCGATTCGAAACGCTTCGTTGGAAGATGCAAAGCAATCCGTGAATAAATGTTTTTTTTTTTTCGTCCGGTACACAAAAGGTTTTTTCCGCAGATGGAAAAGATGAAATGATAACCGTGTGATTAATGAAACTCGATGAAACGAGGCACAAGGTCTCTCGGAGTGAGCGGAGCGACTCGTTCCGCTGTGATACTGTGCGCTAGTCTGGAGGGCCGTCCGGCGCTTTCACCGGTTTTATACGACACGTACGAAAGTACCTCTTCTCCTCTTGATAGCATCAGGAGTAGGGAGACATCCGAGTCTTGCCCGGTATATTGTACCAGTAATGCAGAGAGATCACACACACTTAAACACCGTGCAGATCAAACGCGAATGTGCATCAAGAACCGCTCGGGCTAAAACTCTGTTGTCTCGCTCGTAGATCTCTTTCCTGGGAGATATAAATCCAAGATTTATCTGATAATGATGTGCCGAGACGAGACGAGAGACTGAAATCGTCGAGATGCAGCATTCGATCGAATCGCGAGATGCTTCGTGTCATTTTTCACAATCTCTGCACTCAATGTGACTGAACGTCAATTATAACGACAGTAATGTCAATTAATAAGAGCTAATTATCGTCTGGAGCATCTCACAGATGACACTTGGCGTGTACGGGAATACGTCATGGGCAAGTTTTATTGCACTCCTTTACAGCCATATAGGTAATTGTCGATATTTTCTAAAAGCAGAAGGAACGAACGTGGATGAATTCTTTTTTTTTTAGCAGAATTATAATAGAGATAATAAAGTGTTCGTAGTTTATGGAATATTAAAAAAAAAGGATAAAATAACTTCGTAACTCCGTTTTACGCATTTGCTACGAAAAAAGTACTGAATACCTTTTTCAATTATATTCCAGAAAAGGATTTGCGATTTTTGAATGATTCACGAAAAAATAGCGCCGAAAAAAGGCCGTACGATAAATACTATCGATAAAATTAAAGGTTTACCGCGAGTGATAATATTGAACGAGAGCGTCAAATGGTGAAAAATAAACAGGTTGACGATCTCCTCTTTTCCAACCCATCGTGAGCTTTTGCATATTCATGAGCGGTGTGAGCAGTGTGCATCTCTCGTTCCAGTATCGAAACGTTCAAGTTCCACGTCGCTCTCGCAGGTCAATTTCGTGATCGTCGATCGATGCATCGTGAGCATATTCGATCCAGCGACCGACAATTCGTGACTCATTGACTTTTTTATGATCTTCTCGACGGCGTATACCTCTATACAGAAGGAAAATTCGATGAGGGGTGTGGAACTTGAGGTTTCCAGTAAAGTCGTGCCTGAAGATGAATCGAACGTTGAATCGCGATGATCCTTCGAAAGAAATCGATTCAATGGATATTGTCATGAGGCGACAACAATTTACTGTCTAAAATCTCTGCAATTTTCTCAATAAAGTTTTCCCCGATACGCGCGTCTACGTGCAAGATGTTATTCTCTTCCAAAGGCACTCATTGTTTGAGAATTAAAATCACGCCCACGTGCGATGTAAAATAACTTTGATCAAATCATGAAACGCACAGTCGTGCGTAGGAAATGCAATTTTTGCGTCTAAAAAATCAATGCGCGAATTCGCCCACACGAAAGCATAAGTGTACCTGCGATTTCCGTCTGACTATTCAAGTACAACATACGGACGCATATTTTATCGTGACACTGACAAATATAGCCCGGTAATCACAATAATATATATTAGATATGTACCCATACAGAAAATCTGTTTTCAAGACAAGGGAAATTGTACTTTTTTTCTATTAATCAATTAATAACATTTATTACATAAAAAATTATTTAAGTTTGAAAGAAAAAAATAAAAAAAGTGGAAACGGAATATTTGCTCATTTATTACAATGTTTGTTTGTCATAGTCTTTTATTTTGTTTAATCTGTCAAAATTAAACAGAATTTTGCAGCAAAATTCATTTTTCGTTCACCAAACAATCAGAGAACGAATCAAATATCGCAACAGTCTCGCGATATTTTTTTTATTGTGAGGATCATCTACCGGATCCCATCAATTTTTTTTTATGGAGATGGAGATGGATCGACAATTTACAGATTGGATTTACGTACACTCGATCGCGCATTTATCTACCGTCGTACGAGCATCATCTTACAAAGATTTTTATTTTCTTCCAATCAGTATATAGCTACATAGTAGGAAATGTCGAAAGCTTTTTTACAGTTTTTCCATTAAATCGCGCACGCGCGCAGCTCTTGACCGAGACGAATGGACGTTATACTGTATAATATTAACGTGCGTCGATGCGAAAAAATCGCTTTGAACACATGCGATGTGAATATCCAAGGATATGAGGTAAGAAAGGCATAAATTTCGTAATTATCTTGCAAGTTTTATGAGCTGTCGACTTTGCCGCTGTTTAACCGTGAACTTAATTCAATTACCTCTAAAATGTATGTCACTCAAGTGACATAACTGTCCTAAAGTACTCAAGAGGATGTTTTGGCTCCACGGTCGTAATGAAATATAAAATGAAGAGAGTATTCCGAGGGCTTGGGAAAGTTCCAAAAATCAATAGAAGGCAATTATATAGACAAGAATAAACCAACATTAATTTTTAATAATAATCTCTTCTCGATGAATTCCACATACTAGTTTTTTAGAACAAATATTTTACAACTGTCAAAATAATATTTCATAGCAATCAAGCGATTGAAAAATGTTCATGTTCTTAAAAAAATCGTCGCCTGAATACTCATCGAGTATTGCATCTTATTGGTTATTTTTTTCATCCTGTAATCGTTTGAAATCAATGCTCTCGCTATGAGTAACTTTTCTTTAAATTTTAACGTCAGTGCCAAGTACATTCGTACTTCACATACTCAATTATATCATACTTAACAAAATTAACTACTCACGATGGGACTTGACAAACAATTGTACAATTTGTCTCAACTTTTTCATTACGCAGAATGACGTTGGAATAATAGCAATTCAAAAGTTAATGACAAAAAACCTACCGGCATTCATACAGGTGAATAGGAAAAATTCATTTGTCAATTAATCCTCGATAAATCCAGCTCAAACTCGAACGACGCATAATCTTGTCACTCCAAACTCCATGGACCTTGTTTTTTTGAATAAATAACGCAAGAAGACCCACTAATCGTTTCTCTTGCAGGAAAGCAAAGTTTTCACGTTACATGTGTGCGAAATTTACAACGTTGAATTGTCCAATGAATCACCAACAATTTTCATTTTCTCGTGACTTTCCTGTCCTCGCTTGCTCATCTTTCTCTCTCTTTCTCTCTCTCTCTCCTTCTCTTTTCTTCACTCTTTCTGGTGTGCATCGTATTGCAGAGATACTCTCACCCCTTCTTGTTGCATCGGGTGAGCGAGAGTGCGGAGATCCTTTTCCTGGTTACACGTAATCGAGCGAAGTACACAACGGCAAAGGAGAGCCTGTGAGCAGACAGCAATCTTTACACACACCTTTCCGCTATAGTTAACGTTTGTGCGAACCTCCAACTTTCTTTTTCCAAGGTACTCACTGTCACCGCGAGTTTATAATAATCCCAATGAGCAAAGTTACGCCAACTATTAATAGTTATGAAGGAATTACGCGACTATTCCAAGAGCTAATAGTCGGTAATAACGGCAACAATTGTTTCATTTTTTTATATTTTTTTTCGCAAGAATCACGAGAGATAAACGACTTTCGGTCGTGGATCTTTCGCATTTAGGCACTGTAAAGAAGCAACTTGAAAAATGATTAATATTGCGGATAAAAGCGAAGCCTTTGCTTATTATTGTTTCAAAACGTTCATCGAACGTGAGAAATATTCTTCCGAATATTTTGACTCGATCCACAAAAGATTGGAACCAAACCTTTCCGCTGATGTACTTTTTTTCATTGTCCATGTCGCGATTACGTACTTTTCTCGTAGTCACAGACAATACATGAGTACGTGCGAAATCTGTTTTGCATAATTAGCATTTGCCTCTTCGATGATCCGATAGTCTTTCTCGTGGAGGAAGTGTATAATTTATTTACGTCTTTCATGAAATCGCACTTGATTTCTTCTTATATAAATTGCCCAACGAAATTTTCTAGCGAACAAACGATATAACGTCATATTTCAAAAAAAGATGATAATTTTGGATCGCTTGATCCTTCAGCATTCGTAACACTCAAGGGACGACAGTAGTACAGCCAAGGTACACACACACACACTTTATGAAAATGTCGCATGGTGCATCGATCGAAATATATTTAACTCGTAAATGACAAACCACAGATTATCATGCGTGCATTATTCTTCAATTATATATTAAAACATATGGCTGCGTTTCATCATCGAATAATTGAGGAAGAAAAAGCCTCAAAAGCATGCGACACGCAAAACAGTCGCGAAAACAAAGACTGAGATCAACTATTGCACACTGCGAATTTTCCCTGATAATTCTGACTTTTCTTCTTACTTTTTCTACATTTTTCTCTATTTTTCTATATTTTTTTATCCGATGGTGCGATCTTCATTAAAAAGATTTCGATGTGATAATTACGGTCCGGAAAATGAGCAATTAAAACTCGCTGGGTGCGTCATACCCCCCCGATGCACTCAATGAGAAACCGCAGGTGGTATGGACTTGAAGGATTGGAAGTAACATCTGCACCATCGTCTATCTGAAAATCACCATGGACCGCACTTTCCAACCTGCCTTTAGCTGTGCAACTGTCATCTGCTCGTTAAAATAAGCGACAAATTATTCAGCATCAAATAGCATTTCGTATATTAATAAAATGACGCGGAAAGTTAATTGCTCATTCATCAAATTCAATACAAATTCGCATGAGATAATTAAATAAAAGCAACTCGTTAAAAAAAACACTTTGATCACAGGATTATGCAGTAACCTTATCCTTAGACGTATCCTTCACGCTTTATTACTCTTTGCATGTGTCTAACTTGGACGATATTAATCAATGAAAATAAAAGGGTGTATCAACCGGAGATTTGGGAATAAATGATTTCTGATTAGTTTATTTATTAAAGCCTCGACAGTATCTCATGTTTCTATCAACGTCAATCCGTTCGAATAGGATCTCCAATGAAGCTCAGCGTAATCACTGATTCCTAGTAATTGATGTATAGACTGTTCATAAGCCATAAGGATATTACTCACTAAACCGGAAGGCTTCAATCGATTAGCCACTAATGAGGCCTTGCTCCGTGAAACCTCGTTGTTTAAGAAGAAACATTCGTTTTATCGGCCTTGAAAATAAACTTTCACGCAATCATTGTACTATTTTTTTCATCGTTCGAAGTATAAGTGTTTTTCTTAATTAGCTGAAGCATCTATTGTAAATGGAATTGAAATATTCTGCCGTACAAGGGCTGCCGCACACGTGGGTGCGGTCATAAATCGATCGTGACTTAACTGACGGAATGCTCGTACACGTTCTGTCCTCCGATCAATCGAGCAGATTGATGGATATCATTAATGACTGAGTGGTCCGAGGAACGGGGATGGAAGGATCGTGTGTCTCCCGTTCCATGTCGATGCTCATTGATAATCGTTCAAATAACTTCGCGATTAGCATCCTTATCATTTGCTACCGATAAAAAAGTGATGTGTTCATTGGGGTTGATGAATCGAATAATTTCTTCTGTGGTTTTCAGCACACCCTTCGGAAATCTTAAAATTCTATGATGATACGAGAAGAAACAGCACTTTGGAGGCTTTCAAAAATTCTGAAGAAATTTACACGAGTACTGCACCGAGAATGGTAATTTTCGTAAAATGGAGTAGAACGCGGCGACGAGTATGAGTACTCTTTATTATTTGTTAATGAATAAATAATAAAAAATACTTTTCGGATTTACATGAAATGACCCATACAAATTTCTTTTACCAACTGTATGAATTTCTATGGTCGCGCTATCCGTCACAACGATCTGTTTATCACCGATCTCAGTAGCAGCCGACAAGCGATTGATGGTAACGTAAAATCGCATTGAACAGATCTATGCTAAAAAACCAGATGACGGGAAATTTTTTTCCCGATATCTATCCCATTCATCTACCCGATCGGTGTAACAACTTCCCAATTAATAGTTGCTTTTCGGAAGATCGTAGTATATTCTATCGACTAATTTTTCTCGGAGATAGTAAACTGTCAATCACAAGATATATTATCACCCTATCGCAGTTTATCTCCTTTTCGCCTTCTGCGTTTGATACCTGAGAGGACATTTTTCTAGTGAAGTTCTGCGCGTGTCTCGTAGCGATACCTGTCTCGTTATAAACATTAACATGAACGATTACTTCTCCCGATTATGAATTGTCAATATATTTTGACGAGATTAACCGAGGGTTGCACACATGCCTGCCCTCCGAACGGGCTAATTGCTGTTTTTGTATATAATATTGTACATATATTGTAGTCTTATGTGCTCCCGCAGCACATGCAAGCACTTTGATATTGTAAACTTTTTTTCTCAGCTCGATAATGGCATTCCAACGATTCGTATCGCTGCGCAAGGCTACTGTCACTCCGCCCTTATTGGTGGTATACAAGTCTATGTGTAGGGGTTTTTAAATAAGGAGAATAAATTTTCCTATTTTTTTTTAATTACTAGCTCAGGGGCGAGCTCCACGCGCTGCACCTTTTTCGCCCATGCATAATTTCGCGTTCCAGTAACGTTAAATCAGCAACTCGGATCTCCTGTTGAAAAAGTGTCCTTCAGTATGGTTATCATTACAGCAGCTTCTATCAACGATACTTTTCTCATTTTCTTCATAAGAAATCCAACATTTTCGAAAACAAAAATGTTTCACAACTTGAAACGTTCTTATCATTTCTCATTACGTACGGTTCTGATCTAGATATTTTTTCAAGGGCTGTTGCACACCCATAAGGTACAGAAAAATCAGCATTTTTGACGTTCTTGAATTGATAAAAGTAAAAATTATTGAAAACTTCAAACGGACTTATTACCAGTCTGTGGGCTTTTATGACGTATTTTCACGGTTTGTTGGTGTGCATTTAACTCGCAGTTAATTTCCTCAGGGTGTCTTTTACGACTGTATCGAAGGGGACGTTTGTGGAACATGAAAGTGGTGCTAAAAGCAACTCGCTTTCTCGCATCCACTGACTAGTGCATTCATCGTTATAGGCGTATATATACGGGAGGAACTTGTATGAATTATTGCTGCAGTCGTATAAGACCAAATGTGGTTTAAAATCGCTTTTATGGCGACAGAAAGAGAGAAGAATTTAATACCTATGCATATATTTCATCTTTGAGGCGAGACTTTTCCCGGCCTGACTCTATATGATATGCACTTTAATATAACGAGCATAAACGAGCACTTGTAATTTTTCACCAGTGTGGTCTTTAGCATGTGTCGAATCGTCTTTTTTTCTTTCCCTCGTTGCACAACAGTCTTAAATAGTTTATCTCAGAAATATACGGTACAGACACGGAACAATGAAAGAGCGGGTGATTTTAACGAACTGAAAATGGACGCGAGGGTGCCCAAAGATCTTAATTCAGATTGAAAAAGTTCGTCAAGTATAGAAAATCAGCAGGAAATGATGGTTAATGACGATCGCTGGCTGTACTTTAATTTCCGGTCTGCGGACGGAAACATTTCTCTACTACATTTTACAAATCGATATTCTGCTATTAATTTTTCGATCGTTTAAAGGGTTTTGAATCTCATTAGGGAGAGGAACGTTGCATTATTGCATTATTGAATTTTTTATTACAATATCAGATCTCGAACTTCGATCAGCTTTGATCTCGAACACAAGATCGCTATTCGGTATAAATTTAGCACTCATCAATCACCCGCTACAAATACACGCAATACCGTACTTTTCCATTGCATTTTTTAATAAAATGTTTTCTCTGTTGCTCTCTCTCTTTCTCTGTCTCGGAATCAATTTACAAAGAGATCGATACAGATATCATCGATGGTGAAACGAGAAAATTTATATTCCCTACTAAAACAACAGTCATAAATCTTGATGGGGGTGTGACGATGTTTCAAGGTTTTTCGCTTATGGTCTTCCTGAATGAAAAGTGCATTCCAAACCTGTCGTCCCTGGTCCAGCGATACCAGTCGGTGTAACCACGACCTTTGCCTCTCAGTCATTTGTCGGCTAGTCTAGGCAAATGTATTCGGATTTTATCGCAGTTACTATGGAGATAATTTACTATTTATTACCTCACTATTCTCATACATCTCAACTTCTTTGGGATCGACTAAATACTCCTCAGACGAGGAGACGCGAATTACTGTGACAATCAACCATATCTCGAGCAAAATACCGGTTTTTTTGTTTCCTTTCCTAAATATCTTTTATTCCTTACCCAAAAAATATACCCGTATCAGACCAAATCGCAATTTCCACTGAGTAAAAGATAAGTATAAGGAATGAATGAAAATCAAGTAAATTATTCCTTAAATAAAGTCCACTCGATTGGAACGGAGGTGACCAAAAATGTGAAAACCGTGAAACTTTGAATAAGAATAATCGGGGTTTAAAGACCCAACGTTGTAGAAATGTTTCCCCTCACGTGCAGCTTTTGAAAAGCCCACTTTGTGTCCAAAAGAAAAGACGACAGTCGCGCGCATTGCTCGATCCTTTCGCTATCCACGTCGCTGTCAATTCTCGTCTTGTTCTGTCGTAAATCTACCAAAAAATTCCTGGCAATTTTTTCTCACAGGGAATAACATTTTTCGTCATAACGTTTTTTCTTACATCTCGGGCGACGATTAAAGTCTCCGCAATGTCGAGTTACTGTTGCAAAAGAGCAAATTATATTTCAAGCAAACGCACGTACACAATCGTTTCGAAAAGTCTCTCCCCGCATTGTGGCAACGCGATCTTTCTCTCTGAGCGATTATTCACCATTTTCAGGGAGTTCGATTGTTCCCGCACGAGCCACCCACGCACATTCCAATGTCCTGGTTGCGACACGTTGCTCCCGGGTTAACCGTTGTCTCTCTTTGCCGCGAGACAAGATCTTGAAGTAGATTATTATGAAAACTGCAACAACGAATTCTTCGCCGGGGATAAAAGGTTCAAGGGCCCTGTGCGACACTAATTTAAAATTGTCACACGAATGCATAAATTCCAACACCGTTATCCGAAAACTAAAAGTACCTTTCTGGATCTCATCTTGAATCTCACGACCCGAAACGAATGTTTCATTTATTCTCTCAATTAAAAAATTCGAGTACAATTCAATGTCTCATCAGGATAATAATAAAATAAAAATAACGAAATACCCCGTCCGAGGAAAATGTCGTTTCAATCGCAAACATATTCTTTTGTAATCGAATACTTTTCCAAACCAACAATGTACATCGCTGTAACACGATACATCGTCGATGCGATTGTCATTTATCTTTGCAGCCTCTCTTAGGTCGAAGAAGAGAAAAGCTTCTTTGACCGGTTTGATGCATTGTTGGCGATGATAAACTTCGTGAAATCGATGCCAACTAACCCTCCGGTAAAAAGATTACATCCGATATATCATGAAGTCCGGTTTTCAACTCGTTTCGCCGATTCGCAGTCGCCCTCGCTCGCTCACGGTCCTCGCGGTTGCCATCCCGAAAGCCAACGCCTGCGACTGGGGAGTACCAAAGACGAGTTACAGCGTTTGCAACGATTGCAAAGAGAAAAGTATCCATTGCAACCCGAGGCCGATGATGCTCCGTTGGTTGAACGCGATCACGTTATGGGCTTTTTCAAATGGGGTTACAAGTACCCACACACATGTATAGACTGGTACATAGGGATAATAAGTTCATTGGTATGTAGCAAATAAGTAAGACGAATCTTGGAGTGCATGCACGTATTTATTGATGAATTCATGTTCCAAAAAGGTACGTGCATTCATCTCGTCTCATTCCTGGGCTAACAAGAACCTTTCACTGCTGCAAAACGTAAGATGGTCGGTTTGAATGGGTGCTTAGGA
This sequence comes from Heteropelma amictum, assembly GCA_959613375.1. Classification (NCBI taxonomy): domain Eukaryota; kingdom Metazoa; phylum Arthropoda; class Insecta; order Hymenoptera; family Ichneumonidae; genus Heteropelma; species Heteropelma amictum. Next base: position 20,983,543 of record OY390721.1, on the reverse strand, counting down.
ATAACGAATGAGCGGTAATAACGTAGTAACTTAATAATCGACCGTGGAACCCTGCACCGTGTCGGTACCTTGGCTTCACCGCTACCGGGGATCACCCGACTCTTCTTGACGTACGTTGTTCATCGGATATTACATTATATACTGTATGTATGTACTCCATGATCCCGCGTGACTTTTCTCGATTCTGACAAGTGGTTGTCAGTATCCATGCAATGAGAGATCTATACTTCAAATAATAGCGACCTGTCCGATACATGCTGATACAACGAAATGATCAGCGAGAATTGATTACAGAGCGTATGAAGCAGGTCGGAATTTGTATTTGACGTACACGCATTTTCTATAAAAAAAAGAGGTCTATGGAACTTTGTATCGTGCGTTTTAGGGTCATGAACGATTGATGTGTCAACATTTTCCGAATGTACAATATGTCGCTGTTTTTTCCTACAATTCTGCGTTAATTCGCACCTTTTCCACGATTAGTTTTTTCTTTTGATCTAGAAATCTCGAAGGGGCCAGAGCATTCGGTTCTCGCAAGGGACAGCCTGTAACGTAAATTTCCATGTGCTACCGTTCTAACTCGAATGCTATTTTTCATTTCTGAACAAATTGGACTGCGCTGTCCACACATGATATTTCAGCCTAGCAAAATATAAAGCTTTTATGCAATCGAGATAAATCAAATTCAAATTGACATTTAGCACAGGCTTTGATGAATAGGCAATCACGGATTGAAGAGCCACCTTGAAAGTAATCAATGTCTACAGGTTTTATAGTGTCATCATCACTGCGTGCAAAGTACCTGTCATCGTATCATTCACAAAATTACTCCACTCGAACGTACTTATATATCTTTAATTTCTACATTAAGGTCGCGAGCCGCTCCTCGATCAATGTTAAAATGTTTTTTTTTACCATCGTAGACCGACGATCTACCGAGTAGAAAAGAATTTATACATCGCATCTATTTCGGGGGAAAAATCTGTGGCGTTCTTCGGCTATGAAACGAATGATGCAATGGGTTGTCAAAAACGATAATTGTAGCAACAATCGTGGGCAAATTTGAGCGCCTCGATGCTCGCCAGCAATTATGCTTATTCGGGAGCACAGCTAGCTCGTTAAACGAACGAAGCTCATGTTTGGTCCATCGCTGTCAGTTCGGGACTTATTGTTGCAATATGAAGAACTTGATCCACTTTGACCAGGTGTTATTACAACGTTACACGTCCTTGATCTTTCGATCTCTGCAAGAAAGAATCCCGCTGAAAAAAAAAGGAGGGGTTCGGTGAAGGAGATGGTGCGTCTGTGAAAATCGTGGTGAAATGCAGGCGAGATACTTTTCACACGATGCTATCGATATCTACCGTCACCAGACTCCGACAGAAGATGCTGCTTGTTAATTACATCCAAGTGAGATAAATGGCCACGGGGATAAACGGAGAGGATTCTATTTTGAAGCTTCGAAGAGACTCATTTCTTCATCTACCTGTACACAATACACACAGTTTGGATTTATTTATATTACACGAGGTATACAGCTGTGCATACTTGCAAAAGAAACTGTGACTGCAGCTACTCGCGATCACGATTCGCGAAGATTCACGAGGCTCCATCGTACGAGCATTAAATCACGAGAATCGTATGCACATGTGTGGTTGCATGCGGATCCGGCGCTGAATAGGTCAATGTACACATTTCTCACTATTGTCGGAGCGCACGTTAGTAATTCTCTCGGTTTTATGTACAGTTATTGTCTGTTTGCATGTATGTTTTTACGTACAGTATGAAAATATATGTATACATACAGGATGTCCCATAAGTAAATGTCACTGCTGTGGAAATTGATTTTGGGGGTGAAATTTTGAAACAAACAAAATACTTAGCCCAATTTCGATCAAATGCATCTCAACTGAATGCGTTAACCAATGAATCGATAGTTTGCTTCGATATTCGTCGTTCATTTTACTCGCTTGTGAATATATTTCAATTTATGGAAGATTCATGGGACCAAAAAGGTTGCTAAAAAATGTCTATCTCTAAATTCAGGCTGCAATCCAGTCTTACGTTAATGATATTCAATTTCTTGAACGCCCTGTAGGGTACAACCAGTATTAAGTAGGAGAGGTTCCGTCTTATTAAGGCGGACCTCGTGTGTTACGTTCTTGCCAGTTTTGCCTCAGGCATTTTTATTTATAATTTTCTATTTATCCCATATAACTAATGAGTCTCGAACTATCCTGTTTCGATGAAATTCTCATCGACGTGCGTAGATAGACGTGTATCCCCCTTTTTAACGTATCAGCAATGATACGTCGATTTTGATTTTAATTGTTACGGGCAGAAGTCATTTGAGAGAAATATATTTAATTTTCTAATTATCGCAGAATTTTAATAGCATATAAGGCAAACTTTTTCCTGACAGTAGAATAACGAAATAGAAAGAAGTCGTTTCTGACAACGATGAATATTCATTGAAATAAATTTTCAATTTTCTCTTTCACTCGAATAAATTAAAATATATTATTAAAGTATATTAGGCTACACGCGAAGTTAATTTTTTCCTTCTGCACGTCAAAGCTTCGCGATGTTCTCAAGTTGTGGCAAACATTTCGAAATTTTCGTAATACGCAAGAGCAAAAATGAAAAAAAGAATGCTTTTCATTGCGTGCACGAAAGTTTGTAACATTTTAAAACGTTGCACCGAGGTAATTGAACGTGTCGTAAGAAGAAAGGTAACGGGAACAAGAGGATAAAGATAATTCGATGCTACATCGCATTAAAGAGCTTAAGTATGGGAGGGCGTCTCGGAACAACGTTTTATGAAATATCGTGTTCTGCCATTTGATTTAGAACGATTGCACGGTATTTTGATCGATAGAACACGAATACCACTGTAGATTATCACTTGTTATCGGAATTGCTTTTTTTTTAAATTGATTTATTTTCATTGTAAACTCGTGTCAAAGGTCGCATCTCTTTAGAACTCAACGTAAAAATACCATTTTCTTTCACTTTTTCGCGTACACTCCATTTTTATTTTACCCCTTTTTTCGTGTTGTACCACTGCAAAATTATTATACAACAATGCGTCGATAAAGAATGAAACGGTAATCGTGCTTCCTATGCACGCGAGCCATGCAATCTTTGACGTCATATTATCAATCCTCTTCTCTCACCTTTTTCGAACTTTCCCTCACGTTTGTAAGAATCGATGCAAGATTGTATTTCAACTATTTTAAATGATTGTTACGTTGAAGAAACCGACGTGTGCCCTATATATAGCACCGTTTGTGTTTACCGGTTGTTTAGTGATATAATAGCAGCAAATAAATATATAGGAAACGTGTGCGCAGATTGATCGGCAATTAAGGGTGTAGCCCCGCATGGAAACCACACGCGTCTTATCGTAGAAAAGCAATGTAAAGCAAACCGCGCATGAATCCAGACCTGAAAAAATGTACATCTAAAAGTTTTGTAATAGTTACATGTCATGGACCGAACGGAAAATAAAATTGAAGTGTAGCGAGCATTCGGCTCGTGTTAATGACTGTCTTGTAAATCTTTCAAATCGTAAAATATAAATATAAGGTGGAGTGAATGTATATATTGAAAAGGCCTTCCCATCTGACTGTTGCAGCATCCATACTCGCAAAATAATTTTTTATTTGATCAATCACTATGATTATTACGTTCAAAGAATTTTTCGGTACTTTCTTGTTTTTTTTTGAAAATTTAAGGGTATCCCACGGATGATTATCGATAATATTTAGATCGAGGATGGATTTTCGAGTCGAACGGGATCCCGCAAATGTTTAGGTCTCATGAAAACCTGCCAATCTTATTAATTATCGATATTTCAATCAACGACAAGTCGCCAAGCCATTCGCGTTACTCGTGCAACTTCCTTCGCTCCAATAATCAGGCCTCAGGTAAAAATTATTGATACAAAATTACTTTTGACGTTTATTGACAGTTCTACTGTTCATCGTCGTGTATCAACTGCACAACAATAGGCGCACGCGACCAACTGATAAATTCTACGTCGTGGTAGTGCGCGTGTTTCTAACAAGCGAAGGGTCGTGAACCCAGCGTCGAGAAATGATTATGCGGTATCGCAGTATGAAGAAACATGCAACGTACATGTGCAGACTGGTCGTAAAGTGTCTTCTCAGCGAACGAAAGAAAAATTCACTCCACCCAGACTAAAGTCGGGTGCCCACACATGGTACAATAATTATAATAAACAAGCTAGTTATTGTGCAATCTACATGTACGTGGTCGATGGAATCGGACGTGTATCCAGCACGTACGCACTCTTTTAACCCTCCGCGGCATATAATACGGCATTTCACGTTACCACGTTTTGGCGATTTTGAAGTCGTTTTTATTTCATTTAACAAGCTTTATTTTTAGTTCAATAATGTAATTAAATGATTTTTCATAACTGTGCTGGCTGAAGTGATTTGAAATTTTACTGGGGTTGCTCTCTTCGCTTGATCAATGTTGAAAAAATGTATTTTCAACAGATACCCGCCATAGTACTTTCACATTTAGAGGAGCAGGGCATCGAGGTTTTTTTTTTTTATAAATAATTAAATCTTTATCTCGTTTTATCGCGTTGCGACGGTAGATGCGAGTGAGCGAAAGGTGATTTTTTAATATCACGAAATCTGAACTGCTACCCGGACTACCTAATTATCCTTTGAAACGTCAAATCATATAAAATAATGACGAATTTATCATTGTTCTTCTTCTCATAGCTTGGGTATTGCTCTGCGGTATTCCAAGATGGGATAAACCGTCGATTCATTTTCATCATGCTCCAACGGAATAAAATTCAATAAAACTGCCTAATGTAGCATTGAATGTTCTATCAACATTATCATAATTATTGTCGGCTTTATTTAACGACTTCTCGTAAATGATTGAGTCATCATAAAAGTACGCACATCGACATCCCTGGGAAGATTGATGTAGTCGTAAATAACTCAGAGACCCGCCGTGTTTCTTGCAACAATCCATAAAAAATCTATCAACAATCTGAACTACGGAATAATTACTGGATGTATCTCATTCGCGGTGAATTTTTTATGTATTATAAAATGTATTCAAAGAAAATAATACGAAACTATGCACAAAATCCTTTTTTTCATTACACGCAGTTGAATCGCGTCGAATCAAAACGAAGTTTTGTAAAAATGTGATTGCTATTCAATTTAATTAGCTCTGAGGTTCTGTACTACAAATTGGTATGAAATTGCTAGGGATATCATGTTGCAATTCGCCTAAATGGTACGATGAGTAAGAAAAATGAAACGAACGAGATTGACTCGCAGCTGATGCTTTTTATCCACCACAATCGGTTGCCACCAACAGGAACCAAAAGTAATTGGTTACACCCATTTCGCAGTGAACAGCCGATGAATTTTAGATTCGCCCTCAACGTCTCGCACGAAGATTACAATAAAACCTGACCTTTTTCTCTCAAGCGTATGGTACGTGCACCTACACGGTGTGATTCAGGCATTTATCTACGAGTTTGGTATTAAAATACTGATCGACCGATTTGTGAAGGAATGAAAAGAGAGACGAGTCACGAGGTAGTATGCGATAGATGGAGGTAAACTTTTGCTTTATGCCCTTGCTTTCTCCATGGCATCACTCTCCGTCATGTCGTCCAGAAATTCCAAAACCTTGCGATCTTTACTTTATCGTTATTTTTTTCATTATATTTCATGAAAAATGAAACGTATATAAAATGAAAAATCTGTCGATGCTCGAGTCATGGTTCACTCCGTGGACCAGAATTTACTGTCAATCATTCGTACGTTTGTGGCTGATATTCCATTTTACATAAATATTTTATTTTGAGAAAAATTTGAATAGTTCGATCGCTCAAATCTCAGTTATGGCGAATTTGATTACTTGGCAAAATTTAGTGCTGCAACATCGTCTAATTTGCGGATTAAATATTCTTTTCGAATATTTTATTATCCATCTCATTGAAAACAAGCCTTACGTTTATCCAGCATTATTGTGCTCTTTCGCCTCTCAGTTTTTTTTCGTCCCTTTGCATTTTTACGCACATTTATTTCTCCTCTTCTGATACTCTTCTTCTTTGGCATGATCTATCATACTCCTTTAACGCCGTAGCTTTTCTAGCTTTCGCCTTATTCCAGGTGTGAGATTAGGATGAAGTTGGATGACGTCAACATTGGAGGCTGTGAAGTGATCAGACTATAAGAATATTTATGATGCCAGAATCAGCATCCACGTGCTGCATCCCATTTGATCTTTACATAAACTTGATCATGTGTTCTAAATACTGACATATTGTGACATACACAAATGAATTAACGTCTACGAGAGAAGAATTATACCATGACAACCTGTTAAATTAACAATATATTTATTTTACAGACGAAAAAATGATATTACCTGGATTAATAAGAATTCGTGCCCGTTCGAGAAAGGATTATGGTAATTTTGGAATGTTCGTTACACGCGGTACAGACTTATCACAATTGTTGGGTGATCGTTCAGATGTGAAAGGGCGCATTCATCGTTTTTTCGCCTCTCAATGTCGACGCACGCGAGATCAACTCACTCGTTTTTCGTAGCACGAAACTGTGAACCGAAAATTCTTTCTCGACGCAATAAATATGCATTTTGGTCGCCGCGTTAATATTATTCTCGTATAAATATCATTTGAATGAAATAACTATTATATTTCCGGGATTATTTATAGGTATTATTACGAGCAGGATGTGGTTGGCTGCTTTAACGAGCGATCCCGTTGGACTCTATCTTAATTGTATTTCTTGATGAATTCGTGAGTGCAGAAAAGAACTCGTAAAGTGACGTTGAGACGACAACAACTGCGACGATTGGAACGACGGAGCGTGTGGTTGCTGTCGTTTCAATGCTTTCGATCAGCTCGATTGGCATTAACGAGATAATACGTTAACGATTCGTTGACCGGTAATGAGAGATCTCGCGTGTAACGATCGTACGTGAATTGTATATCAATAAATGTTTATTCTATATATTCATTCCATAAGATAGTGCATTCCGAGTAACGAGTGGTTCATGCTGCATGAGAGAGAAGATAGCGCTGACTCTTGAGACTCCTCGGCTCGTCTCGAGTTTTTATTCATTCGTATTGTCCGGATGCTGCGCTTGGCGTGGAGGCGATAAATCATGAGATCGTCAGAACCGCGAGAGCATGGAGCAAAAAATCTTGCGACGGTAAAGAGGCGGCGAATATATATTTCTGCAAATACCGGACATATTTGGGGAGAAGAGAAGAATCCTGTATTTCATCATAGTGTTTTTATCAATTCGCGTACTTAAACTTGGATGAACATTTTTTTGACACCGTGCGCTGAAACAGTAACGATTCAAAACGCACGCGTTTATACTTTTTGAAAAAATGTCATTTTTTTTTGTATCTACGAGAAGATAATTTGCAAACCGCTTGATCAAAGATCGTGCCGACGCCCTTGAAACGCTTCCTCATACGTCATCACGAGGAGCACATTTTCTCAACGTTCCAAAACTTTGTTTTACTTTGTTTTAGAGACGATTCATAATAACGATAATAGTAATAATAAATTATTATAATTTTTGTGTTGGATGCTAAGGAGGCCTCCAAAAGAATAGAAATATAAATATAAAAATATTTATGCAGTTTTTCGCCATCAATACGTAAAGTGGTAGGTTCCACTAGAATTGATATTTTAATGACGATGAAAAGGCCATTTCTGTTTCTGAAGAACAATCCTCGTCTTGAAAGGCCATACACTTGTTTCCAACAGCGCAAATATTTCTATAAAAGGAAAGTGCTTTGCCACCATTTGCCACAATTCTGCGTTCGTTAATGTAAATTCCATTCCAATTGGGTTATTCTGTGTTGGAGGAAGTACACATTACATTTTCAGATCGGTCAGAACGAATCTTAAGATTCTTCGTGGATGCAAGCTTTTTATTATTTGAAATATACAAATACACATTTCTCTATTTTTAATAAATATACGACCACTGGCTAATTATCGTCGATAATTTTCTACATAATTATAATAAAATACACAGAGAAACTTTTCCAAGTTTTCAAAAGGGATTAAATATATGTTATCTATTCATTACTATTCACTGCAACAGTTGCATTGCTGGTGCGAGTACGAGTGTAGCACAGAAATAATAAATCAAAAAGAGGCAAAGTTCCCCAACATTATTGCTCGTTTCACACACTGACCATTCGAAAGTCGATGAAAAAAAAGTTGCAATAAAATGTTCGCTAATAGAGGAGCGCATGTTTACATCATGCTCCTACATAACTATTTATGGTTATTTAATTGGTGATACATGTATGTATATTTTTATAAATTTAATAAATGCATATCGAAGAAAAACTTATCTGTCTATGTGCAAGTCCATTTCTTGATGAATAATGTGCGTGAGTCGTGCATGTGCTAGGTACTACTAGGTGGATGCATTTCATGAATAATGCAAGCACCATGGCGAGCATGAGGTGCAAGTCGAGTGAGAATATGACAAAAAGAAACCCAGGAGCGAGAGAGATTAAGAAACGAGTAAAAAGAGTCGAAAAAGGAAGGAAGAAGAGAAAAAAAGAATTATTGCACGAAGGTGAAAAAAAAAAATAGCAGCACGAGAACGCTATCCTGAAATCTTGGTCTCGCCTCTTTGGCGAGAACTCTTTTCCTCCTCCGGAGTTTTTCTATGTTCAACCGAATATTATGTAACAGGTGAATCGAAACAATAGGAGCTCACCGAAGGTAACGCAGGAAGAGAATAAGAACGATACGACAATCTCGCAAATTAGAGTGGGACGAACAGAATTGTGGTTGGATGGGCTTCTCGAGTCAGAGGAGCTTTCTCGCTCCAAAGTCCGATCAAATGCCCGAGATAGTTCGCCTTTGCACCATAATCGCGTGATGAATCGACGATAATTTTAATTAGATAAATACCTGGAAGGAGTTAAAAACACGAGTTTTTATAGCAGAAAACTAATCATGAATTCAATTTTTTTTTATTTCGAGAAAGTTGTGTCATAATATTTCGAAACATTTTTATTCCAAAAGTCACACTTTTTCTCCTCAAGCAGCGGAAATATATTGAAAATTATACGTTGAAGAAAATTGTTTACTCGTATCACGTGTCGATATCACAAAAATAGAGTGTATTTTTATGAAACGAGAAGTAGCTTTTTCATCGTTTTTTGAAACATGTATTCGTTTAGCTGGCGAATGTTCGTTTTTCTTCAGCAAAATGTTAATTTTCAAGCCTACGTAATCCAAACGCATTACCTAACGGATCCACTCTTGCGTCAGTAGAAGCCATTTCCCGTAATAGAAGCTTTTGTGCTTTCCCTTTTTTTGGCAAAAGATACCGCTTCATCTGGAGGCGGAATAATCCATGCGATCAAAATACAATATTGACGTTATTCATAAAAGATTTTTCCGATTTAAAAAAATTGTTCAAGAATATACAGAAATTACATTCGGAAAGATTGCATAAATAATTAATTTTATTGTGGTACCCTCTGGCGAGTACTTTGCTACCTTGTACGATCTAGTTTCATTGACTATGACGAATTTGTACGTAATAATCGCGTTATTAGTGCTCGGCAATTCCAGCCTCAAAGGACTACGGGTTACCTACTCCACATATCTTGGACCCGAGTGGTTCGTGTTTTTAAACTTCAGCTTGCTCGGTCAGACACTCGAGAGTGATTGATACGATGTCTCTCCGTGATGATTTTGTATAACCGCTGGTGAGACTGATACCATGCCGTGACATGTGATAAATCGTCGTAATTGCACCATTGGATCAGATGCATATTAGCTGCAATCATGGGGATGATTAATTCCATATTACCTTCGACTCGGTGCACACTACGTAATTCCTGAGGTACAAGGGAATCGGAATTACTCGTCTTATTGCTATTGTGATTCTTAAAAAACTTTGTAGATTATCATTTTTGCTGAAGTTTTGGCTATTTAAATATAAAAGCAGCCTCACGATGATGACTGACGACTAAACGAATTCTGCTTTCACAATCATCAATGAAATTAAGGTATTGGATTCAATTGTTTTACGCATTGCAGGGAAATTTAAAAAAATGAGGTGACCGAAGAATGATACGTTTGAGAAATTTATTCATTTCGTATGCAATAACTTGAAAATTGTTAAAATGTCACGCCAGTGTATGAACGCTATTATTTCGAAATTATTTGCAAATCATTAAAATACTCTTTACTGAAATGCATTCTTTATCTTTGTGGCCATATTGGCATGTCGGAATGAACCGACAACACTGAGTATATCGAAAGTTCGATGTAGCTCACGCGGAGGATTTTTCAAGAAAGGAATTGACCGTCAGCTGACGACTTTCAGCACAATTCTTTGCTTCACTATTCGAATACAATGGGTGAAGTTGCTACATAGTTTCAAGGCTTGATCGAGCATTTTTAACCCATGACGAATCTATTTCCATCAACACAAAATACTTGCTTCGAGTATTTTTTTGCTCGCCCAATAAATCAGCGATCGAGCTACGGAATCAATTACACACATGGACATTGACGAAAATTCTGTTTTGATTGAATCCAGAGAAACTGACAGCGATGACGTTTCATGCCGACAAGCGTAGCAAATTTGCCTCGGCATTGAGTGACGAGAGTTTGCTCTTCGTGAGCTCGAGGCAGCCTAAGAGGATTATACATACTTACGAGATACTTTCAAGACGTGCCCGTTCGTTGTGGAGAGAACGGAGACGAGATACGTTGCAAAACACCATGAGACATCTCTGCTGTTGAATCTTTTCTCGTATCCTGTCCCCTACTGTCACACGAATGTATCTCTCTTCTTCCTTCAGTTTCTTTGGCCATCACTTTTTTTCATTATGTGTACAATTTTCAGCTAAACTTTTATTCCGTCACACCCACGATCGAAGGAAAAAGTCAGCGTCTTTGAAATCCCCAAATTTTCGAAAATGAAAATAATTCATACCACAACGAGCAGTCGCCTTTACGCTTGTTTCATCACTCGACAATCTCTAATGCTTCTATTAGCTTTCTGAAAACGTTGTTAAAGCCTTCCTATTATATTTATCGCTTCAGATCTCGGAGAAATCAGGACACTGCCTGATTTCACCTTATTGTCTTTTTCGTCTCTGTTTTATCTCACGAATTAAACAGGAACATACTTGGTCATATTGGTACGTCAAAATTTGCCAAAACTTCAAACGTTCATACCCTTTTTTCATTACGGTAGATTTTATTTCAAATTTTATAAATAGGAGACCTGTATATTATTAAATAGTGACTGGCTAGTTTGTTCGATTTCGAGCCCTTCGTTTATCGATGGCCTCTGAGGCCGATCCATCCTTGTTATTAACTTTCACAAAAATCTAACTTCGTGCAGTACAAAATGGAATAAGTAAAGAGGTGCATAGATGTTGGCTACTGGACTCTGCAACAGACATACTGTATCCTTCTTGATCCGAAAACCAATCGTGATGCACTGGTTGGTATAATCCCTCAGCATTTACAAGTGCGAGAAACAAAGAACCTGGCATTTGAATGCCAGCTATGGCAACAACGATTGCACTCTGTTGCGAGGGCTGCTGTGGTTGCAGGCAAACTCATATTAAATCCTTTCGTTGAGAGTGAGAGCTTCTCATGAGCAGCGAGATGCTCACACTGACTTTTCGCCATCGAGTTATCCATTATTTTGACATACCGTGGCTTTGCCGCGGGTCAATTCCATTCTCAATTATTTTTCAATTATCATGCAAAAAAAAGTGAAAAAACAAAACATTGAACATTTTTTCTCATCGCAGGAAAGATTGCTGATGGAATCGTTGATAAGAAAATGCGGAGGATTTCGTATTTTTATGGAGTAACTCTATGAGAGCGACCGTCTGAATGAATCGCTCGTGAATTAATCTAATTCCAGCTAGCCAGAGGTTGGATGAAGTTTGTTCTGATTTTCAAAAAAATATCTGCAACGAGAAATGAGCGTAGTACAGTGGTGATTAAAAACCAGACCTTCTTGGCTAGCTAATAATTCATTTTGAAAATTTTAAGTCTGTTCACTCTAAACTAATACCTTTAGATTTCGCACTCTGGTATTTGATATACTTTATAAAATTGTTTAATTTATTTATAATAGCTCGACAGATTGCAATCTCGAATCACAACAACGTACAGTTTGAATACCAGAAGAGGTAGCTAACGTAGGAATTCCAGTTATCCTTTGAAACGTCTCTTTTCTCTCGCTCTCCATTTATCTATTAAGCACGTTAATGTACGTAGATGCGAACATGCGTGTGCACTCGAATGACAAAAGCCAAAAATAGACATGAATCTACTGTAGATAAATTCAAAAACATTTTTTTCATCAGTTGATGCTTTGCCTACCGTAGGTATGGGTAGGATGGCACGTAAAACGAGATGATCAGTATATGAGAAATTTCAATCGGACGCTAAATTAGAAATCGATAAAGTCGAATTACAATAATCCCGTAACGGAATGAAAAGTATCATTCCGGAAAAATATCTACCTGTTATTCATTACATAAAATTAATAACACGCTAAATTCTACGTTTACATCGTGTAGATTCATTTTTGGATTAAATTTTGACAAAGCACGTCATGATTGTACCTTGAATTTTACGTAAAGTTTTTTATAGTGCCAAGGCGATAGACTGATTTTTATTTGTTCAAAGTGTCGGAATTCCATTTTGTAAATCGTAATTATTCATAAATTGGTTGCTGGCACAACTGGGCCTGTACGGGGATTATGTAAAGCACCCAAAATAGCAATTTTGCAGTGTCCTCTCCGTATAAGAAAATTTACAGCAATGTTTGTAAGTTGAATACTTCTGAAAAACATTAGTACTTTGTCGAAAACTTTAATCCAAATTGTCGAAACCTTGGTTTCCACCGAAACTGTTGCCTTGACCCAGGGCAACTTTTAGTAGGCAGTAGGTGGCGAGTTGAGGATCTGCTTTGGACATGAGATAATAGAACTATCCCTCTGTAAAAAGTTGATGAGGTCCCGAAGTTGATCCTTTATCGAAATTATATCGCGTGATTGTTGCCATTTTATTCGTTCCGTGATTGGTCGCACAACGTTAGTGAGAACGCAGCCGCGGCATGATTCGTGCGAAACCTTATTCGCGCGGATTTTTAATGCTGTTTTTGACAGTTGTCAACTGGTGGCATTAATCGCGGTTAGCGAAGGATAATATAATTCTACGATAATTCATTCTGTGAAGAAAAGAAATCATCCATATCGAGTAAGTAAGAGTGCTATATTTCACAGCTGAATTTATATTGTACTGAGAGAAAATGAGAGATAGTCCGGGAGAATGAGAGTGAATAACCTAAACTAGCATTTCCTGCACATTTTTTCAAGCGGAAATTTTTCTCCCTTTCTCCCTTGCACATTGACGTTTCATGAAATTTACAAGAAATGACTCTTCGATCGGACGATCTCGCGAGAAGCGTTTTCCTGCAACGTAGTGGCAGATGAAAAGAACGATCGACAACTCCATGAAAATTTAACCACGCGCAGAGGAAGCGACTCTGAGCAAGTTGCTTCATTTCCGGTTTTCGGAAATGTTGTTTCAGATTTTTTAGCACAGCTTCCGACCCAGCGTTCGATCGGCGGATGAGAGGAACGATCGACAACTCGATCAAAATTTAACCATGCATAGAGGAAACGATTCTGAACACGATGCTTCATTTCCGGTTGTCGGAAATTTAGTTTCAGTTTTTCCCCTTAAGAGTAGCAACAGACGGAAAGAACGATCGACAACTCGATCAAAATTTAACCACGCATAGAGGAAACGACTCTGAATAAGATGCTTCATTTCCGGTTGTCGGAAATTTAGTTTCAGGTTTTCCCCTTAAGGGTAGCGGCAGATGGAAAGAACGATCGACAACTCGATCAAAATTTAACCACGCATAGAGGAAACGACTTTGAACAAGATGCTTTATTTCCGGTTGTCGGAAATTTTGTTTCAGTTTTTCCCCTTAAGGGTAGCGGCAGATGGAAAGAACGATCGACAACTCGATCAAAATTTAACCACGCATAGAGGAAACGACTCTGAACAAGATGCTTCATTTCCGGTTGTCGGAAATTTAGTTTCAGTTTTTCCCCTTAAGGGTAGCGGCAGATGGAAAGAACGATCGACAACTCGATCAAAATTTAACCACGCATGGAGGAAACGACTCTGAACAAGATGCTTCATTTCCGGTTGTCGGAAATTTAGTTTCAGTTTTTCCCCTTAAGGGTAGCGGCAGACGGAAAGAACGATCGACAACTCGATCAAAATTTAACCACGCATAGAGGAAACGACTCTGGACAAAATGCTTCATTTCCGGTTGTCGGAAATTTAGTCTCAGTTTTTCCCCTTAAGAGTAGCGGCAGACGGAAAGAACGATTGACAACTCGATCAAAATTTAACCAAGCATCGAGGAAACGACTCTGAACAAGATGCTTCATTTCCGGTTGTCGGAAATTTAGTTTCAGTTTTTCCCCTTAAGGGTAGCGGCAGACGGAAAGAACGATCGACAACTCCATGAAAATTTAACCACGCGCAGAGGATGCGACTCTGAGCAAGTTGCTTCATTTCCGGTGTCCGGAAATTTTGTTTCAGATTTTTGCACAGATTCTGCGGTCCAGCGTTCGATCGGCGGATGAGAGGAACGATCGACAACTCCATGAAAATTTAACCACGCCCAGATGAAGCGACTCTGAGCAAGTTGCTTCATTTCCGGTTTACGGAAATTTTTGTTCACTTTTTTGTATAGAATTTACAAGAAATGACTCTTCGATCAGACGATCTTGCGAGAAGCATTTTCCTTCAAAGTAAATTTTTTATGTAAAACATTTTTTTATGTAAAATTGCAATTGTTTATTTAACTACATATTTGTGATACAAAGATGGCTTATTGCAACAAAATTTTGAGTATTTTGGGCAATGCATTTTATGAAGATTATTTATGATTTATTAATCATTATTGTTTGTACTTCATTTTTGAATCTTAAAATTTCTTGCTTTTCACCATTTGCTACTTATGCCGAATTATAATGTGTTCTGTAGGGGTCTATACTTAATTCAAGATGAAGCGCTGTAGCGCGAAAATGCAGCCGGTCGCGCGCGTGAGCGCGCGTCTCTAATCCCTAGTAGGACTATCAATTAAATAAACCAAACTTCCGTGATTAATGTAAATCGCATTTGTTTATTCATGAAATCGTGTGTACAAAACACAATAAATTACTTACATCCAAAATGTTTAAATAGTAATAAGTTATACAAGTACAGAATATATTTCTTTCGTATTTGTTTGCTTGTAATACTGTACACATTCGAGTGCTTTGAGTGTCTTTCATAAAGAGCTTAAAATACAAGTACCACCGACAAGATCACTTGCCGCACCAGGGCTATTATCTCTTTTCCAAATAAACAACTGGTACCGCCAAATTGGTCGTTGAAAATAAATTACTATCACTAATCGAAATAAATAATACAAGTCTAAATAAATAAATATTAAATAAATAAGATGTCATGCCATGAGATTAGCACTTTTGATTTCTACTGGATTCCAGTATTTAAAAAAAGTTGATTTCGAGGTGAATATCTCAAGTGTCATTACCTGGCAACTGTTAGAAATCACTTGTTGGAAATTTAATTATACAAATGGATCAAATTGCCGGTAAAAATGATGCTGACATTTTTTCATTCGTTGCCAGCGATATTTAAATGGATATCGGAACTGTTAATGATCCCAAGGTATCGGACGAGCCTCTCGGCGATAGTACGCACCTATAGACGTCATTCAGACGCAAGTGCGTCCCGTGTGACGTCAGCAAGTGTACCAAACAAATTCACACGGATTTAAACCTCGATTCTCGCATTTATAGTCAATGACTCGAACATTCCCGCAATTCCGCGATTTTAGAAAAAATAATCATCTCGATATTCACTCCCGATAGACGTGGTTATCGTCTGCTAAGAACTATAAATACTTTGTGATTTACGAATCAACTTGGCTCTCGAAGAGCCAGGAATATCCCGCTATTTTGAACCAGTTATATTTGTCGAATTAAAAAAGATATTTTTTTTTAGAACTCTCCTAAACAAGAAACCTCACTGCACTTTGATATGCGCAGTGTCGTTGACGTTTCGTCGAACCAACCCTAATAATCCTTCTCGATCTCTTCAATGATTCTGAATATCTTTTTTACTCGAACCGTCGAACAGCCAACTTTTTCATTATTAACGCTATGCAATGAGCGTTAATAATTGAAAACATGTCTCCAGGCGTGAAGGTAATCTCTATATTTGAGAACGATACCCCAATCCCTAACGAGTCTTCTCGTAACGTCAACCGGTTCACGCTCGGTTCTGCTCATGATGCTCCTTTGAACTCTCAATGGCAACATCAATGTGGGCAGCGTCACAATGTTACTCTCAACTTCGCACAGCATCATCGTCAGATAGCTCTGTGTCGACAGAAGCGCTTCTTGTATTTTTGGTCTTGGCTCATCCTTCACCATCTCTTCGAAAGCAACAGCAAACTTCTGGAGATCCATGTGTAACTTTGGCAGATGATTCGCTATCTGAAATCGATTAAACAACAAAATAGGCATCTCATGATTCACATACTCGCGAGTCATCACGGAGGTTGAGGCAGGCACGTTTGAACAAGTTTTCTTTATCGAATTTCGTCTTCCTTATCGCAAGATGAACAATTATACTTGAAGTTGGTATCTGTTAATCCAAGTGCCTATCTACCCATTTCAGGTACTTAGCTTCAAAGTCGATTATACTATCAAGGTAAAATTTGACGTCATGTCGAAATGACAATTGCGTTTTATCAATTTGACGAAATCTTTGGATGAAAAAATGATGACTGAAAACTTGTCTTCTGACGAACAACGTTTTCATTTGAGAATCGATATCGATCCATTTTTTTGGCGATACTTTCTTTTGTTCTTGAAAACAGTCAGTCTGTGCAATGATAAAAGTTTGTTATTTTTCAAAAGCATCGCATTAATTCGACAGGCATGCTCGCGATTATTCTGATGCACGACCCGGCGAGCATGCGAGCATCACTGGGAATCCGCGAGTTTAACGATCACCCGCCGACCAAACAGAGAGGAAGAGAGAGAGGAAGAGCAGAAAAGGATCTCACGGATGCACACACATTACGTGTATCGTCGATGTACAGTGCTCTTTTCTGTTTTCCTGGTACTTTATAATAATTACCGCCTCATTAAAATTTTGTTATTTAACGTTCATCAATTGTATACGCATTATATGCCCGAGGACTGCATAGAACAGTAATAATACCACCCTTTCTCGTTGCAGTATGAAAACCCGGCTGTGTAAAATTTGGAAACAAAACGAATGTGTTCTTCCCCCGACCGAGCGGAAATTTGACTAACAGCACTGTCTCACTTTGGTTAATCCATAAAAAAGCTCATTTTTTTATTCAGAAATTTATCATCTTGCATTCCTTGCAGTTATGCATTTATGGAAATTTAATTCCTATCTGATTGTAAATCGACATGTTTGGAAGACGAAAGCAGGAGAGAATAATCGTCTGTCTTACTTTTGGGTATTTAAATGTTTAATTTAACATTGCCGAGCTTGTGAATCATTAGCGTTTAAATCGCGAAATTATTGGATCGAATTTATGGTTGTAATTCATCTGGGTCAAGATCGAACCGCACGCAAAATTTCAAAGCGTGAATAGTTTCACGTTATTTGTATGTTGAGAAATTTACGTAGTCCAGTTTAAAATTGCGCGAACCGAATGTGTCAAACTTTACGAATCCCCAATGTCCCATGTTTGAAGGGAATCTTTTCGCAACAACTTCTACTCGGTTTTAGGTTCTTCCTCCTTTTTTTCAACACCGCAATTACTTGGTCATTCTCTAATTAGCACGTTGATGAAGTCTATTTTTATGCAACTGGTGGTTGATTCAAGAGCAACTCGATGATCGTGAAAAGTAATCGATAAAAAGAATTTCGAAAGTAATATTTGCGACAAATGAAATAAATGAAGCTCCTGCTTCCAGCAGGTGTTTTGTTCCAATGGACTATCATGCAATTACAATTGGAAGTTTCAATTACCGTTTCCGCGTTGAGTTGAGCCAGATTCTTGACCATATTGACATCTTTTTTCCCCGGCACCCAGTTTGGTATGTACTGATGATGCTGTACGCCAAACCTAACCCCCTCGTAAAGATACTCGTAGTCTCGATTTAGATAGTCATTCATGGTCAGTTGATGCTGCAGTTTGATGCTCTCGATGCTGGCCTTCATTTCTTCCTCGGAACTGGCCGAGCTCGTTGCCTCGTTGTCGAGTACCTCACCGCAAGGCAAGTGCCACGTCGGTGTCAATGATCTTTTTGTACGACTCGGTGCACCAGAAACGATCATATTTAACGAGCACAATGTCACACCTACGATAAAACACTCGGCGATGCTCATTTTCGAATTTTTATCAATTATGCTTTTTAATCGCGATTAATTCTTGTTTTCCGCTGTGTTGCGCTTGTGAGTCAAACGTTCGATGCAATTCGCGGTCGATCAGTCGGAGAAAATAATTCACGAAGTTAATTGAACGTCAAATACGGTGTTTATCGCACTTGATGAGTCTATGAATGGATTGATAACCGGAGGCGTTAATGATGATAACGATGTTGGCCAAGTTGATGGAGTTCGAAAACTGAGATTGTCAAACCCTCGTGCTTCCTCCTTATATATGCCATAGTGTAAACAATCGTACGTGAAGCGTTCGCCTTCGGCGTATCATCGAGCGTTGTCGGCTTCTCTCATCGCGTAACCGCAAAAGTTTTGTCAGTTTTGTGCTTTTTCAGAGATCGCGCGGTACAATTTGCCACACGTTGAACTTTGCCATGTCTTTTTCTTCTCTACTCCTCTCACTCTCCCTCTCTCTCTCTCTCTCTCTCTCTCTCTCTCTCTTTCTAAGACGGCCCTCTCCGGGTGCTCGTTGTAAACGCATAGTTGAATATATCCGTGCATTTATAAACAAATGTGTCACACTCTATCTCGATGCTTTTCTCGATAGTAAAATCCACGTCTGATACGTAAATAATACCAAAAATGCAGCTTCGGCAGGCTTGCGAAGATCGCTCGGAGGTGCATCGACAATATTGTAAATGGCGATATTTTGTTTTCCGTTTGTAGAAGAAATGTAATTTATTGAACATCAGGAAATAAATATTGTCGCAATCCTTTTGCATTCAGCGCTCATTTCGAATATGAAATTTGAGTATACGAAGGAATAATTTTATCTGTCATTATAAATATTACTCGTCTATTAACATTCGAATTCGAAAGTTCGAAAAAATTCGAATCATCAAACCCAATGATGAATGTTATAATTATAAAGGATATTTGTATTGTGCTCAGCTTCTGTAACATAATTGAGAATTTCTTTAAACACGTGATTTTAATAACAAATTTAGAATAACCAACATTTTATTTGAAATTAAATAAACCATAAAATGAATTTTCATTTTTACGTTAAAAGGTAAACAAATTCGAGAAATGCTCAGGCAATAATGCCACATAACATCGAGGATTCCCCCTCGTGAGTGATCAACCGCTGCAAATAAAGACAACGTAATCTGGGATTGCTGGGATAGATTAGAGGAATTAGCGCCTCTGCCCGCATAAGGTATGCGCGTCTTTTAACACAGAACTCTGCTCACGCAAAGCTCATGCATTCCGTATACGAACTCGCGAAAGTTTTACTAGTTTGGTTGAGATCGTGGGAGCTTTTCTCTCATCGTTTCTCTCCTCTGACTTCGGTATATCTCTCTCTCTGCGTTATAGTATTTCCCAGATTTCGCCCACTTTTAGCATAACATTTAGCTGCTACGAGAGCTGTCTGATTTTCCGCGAACCTCGGTCAGTATCATCTTCGTCATCGTGTGCCATTTCGCGAATCATAGAGACAAACATACACTCGCGGAAATATCTACCAAGTCCTGCACCCCACGATTATGCGTATATAAATGTGTGTGTTTTCTCAACCTCCTGTGTTTGCCTTGTGATTCAGGCGGGAAAGTCGACCCGCCATCTCTCACTGCGGTTTTCATGCAAACGCACACAGACATATACCTTCATTCACACAATTATGTACTCGTGGTGGTGCACACGTGTATAATCGCAAGGGTAGATCCCATCACTAGATAGATCATTACGTAATAAGTTGCAAAACTTTTCTTTGCGTCATCGTATACAGCAATGACTTTTGTCCAAGTTCGGTCGGCAGCTTTGAAGGTACGATCGATAATTCAAGAGTGTCGATATTAGATAATTCAATTTTTTACGGGGATTAAATTTTATTAAACTATTTTTCACGTACCACGAATGTGCCTTGATCTATTCGGTGCGAAATTGTATAAAGGTATACAATTGTCTTGTTAAAATTCATTTTTTTACGAATTGTACAATGTTCGGAGAGCGAATCCAGAATGTTGGAGCTCGTGATCACTCGCGCACTAACATTCTTCAGATTTTTACCTTTACGAAAAGGAATTTTTTCTTGGTCCACATTGTTTTTAAGAATCTAAGCAATCGGTTAAAGAATCCATGACAATGATGCGAGAAACAACGTTTGAATTTGACTCTTGCACACGTGGAATGATTCACTAAAGACACGCGTTTCTACTTTCGCGATGGGAAGAAAATGTTAACGGATCCTTGACGATCGGCAATAAAATCGTTCGTGCTTATGAACGAGAATAGAACCACGTAACTTCGATAAATTTTACGCCATACTTTGTATCATTTATCGACGATACAGAAAGCGTATTTTCCGAAATGTTACACTTGGATGTTTACAGCGATTAAAAAATGAATGTTGCATTCGAGGGCGATACACACTCGCGCGTCTTTTCCACATCGTTTTTACGCCTTGACGATATTTCGATGTTCTCAAAAATTACTGTAAAAGTTGAGTGAATTTCAACCCTTTTTCTTTTGATCAAGCTCTATGAGTATGAAGTAATAGAATCGAAGATTGAATTGGAATAAAACCCGTTAAATGTCGTACGAGTCGATTTTGGACATTGGACCATTTCATTGATGTTTGTTCAAGGGATGATGGACCCAGCGATTAGAAGAACGTCCGTTACGTCTTCGTACGCAAATTTCGTTAAAACGCGAGAGTATCGTTCGAGTTCTGTGACGTCGGTTTGGCAAAACTTCCATCCACTCTGTGTCATCATAACAAGAAGAGCAGAGTGAAGCAAGGGTCGAGTAACTGACAGCACATACGAGTATGCGGCCAGGGCAAAAAGTTATGAATTAAAACGACGCAAGTACATCCATTTATGAAGCGTAAGTTACACACTTCCGTCACTCTCGCTTGTACGAGTTATGGCAGCAAGAAATGACTCCGTACATGGCGATGCTATAATTAGCTCGCTCTAAGTTTCTTTCATCGTGCAAGTAAAACGGTGGGCTGGTTTTCTCACGCGTTCAGCGTCGATTCCAGTTCCTAGGAGTACATTGAATATGCCGAATCCCGTACTGCGTCAATGAAGAAAAAGTACAGCGTGTGCATTACATCTGCCTGTTTGTACGTGTACCAGGAACGACGAGACACAATATTGAGGTGGATTTCGATGAGTAATTTTTCAGTGATTCATTGCCAACGGATCATTCTCAGTGATTAGATAATAGGTAATGTAATAATGTTGCGAGATCAGCAGCAATCATTTTGGAGATGATTGCCGTTGATTTCGTCACAATTCACAGCTTATCTTCCAAATATTTCAAGATTAACATCTCTTCTTCAGGTTGACGCTGTGTTGCCTGGAAATAAGCAATCTTTCGTTTATTTGCTTTTTATGGAGATGCAATTTAGAAAAATACCAATATCGCAGCATCATCACAAAAATTAGTTTCAATTCATCTTTCAACTTGGATGATTTTTTTTACATGCGATTTCTTCATCGCTTTTTTATTTTCTCGTTACGCATTCTTATTTTCACCCATTCCCTCATTTTCTCCTATGCTTATCATCGTATCTTGCGATAATATTTTTGATAACATTTTTGAGTCATAAAATGATAAAATGATGAAAGTGTTAATCCGCAGGTTGAAACTTGGTCGATTGCGCATGGTTGTGAAATTATGTTAATTCGCGAAATCGTGGTCACAGTTTCGTCAAGTTCACAACTTTGAGCGTTCTGAATGGTACTTTCAGCGTATGCTAATATATTCAGCAAAATCCAGTGATAACTTATTTTGCTCACTGCTTATATCGGTAATGCAGATAAATCTTGGCTGTGACAGATAAGTACAGAAATTGAATGGCTCGTGTCCATTTTCGACCAAGTGTACTTTCATTCGTTGAAATAAGATACAAAAAAAAATCGTTTTTCCTAATCTTTTACTAAATTTGGCGAACATTGACAGTTTTCTGAATGATCGATATCCTGCGTCTCACTCGTTACTCTTGCAAGCTCGAAGTCCGAGATCGATCGAACTTTCATGGGTGGTCAACGCATCTTCCGTTAGAGCTTCGAGCTCGTCGTGGACTCCTGATACGGGGATGCCAGGTTCGCGAGACCTCCAAGTCGATAAACGGTGAATGATAGTCTCACTCGTCACCCTTTCGGGTCGGTTTTCAAGTCTCCTAGTGTTTGCTCAACGGCATCAGTGTACTCGAATGCTCCCGGAAAAACAACCGATTATATCTCTCACTATTGCATGGTGTAATTAATATTTTGTAACAAAAGAAGAGAATCACCGTGAAATTTGTCAGGGTGGTATTTTTATTTAGAAACCTCATTTTTGTGCCATTTTTGCTGGTTCACAAATATACAAGGTTTTTTCGACGGATGAAATAAATTCAAATAAGATTGAGGTATTTGGTTCTCATCATGGGCTTATGGTGAAAATTGAGACCCGAAATAATTTTGTTTTGAGAATTATTTTCATGATTGTGGTCAGAATATCGTATCGGAGCATCCGCATAATGTCCGTGTGCTTTTTTCAATCAGCGCTTGATTATTTGAACAAAAACGAACCCATTCTAGCGATTAGACGAATTTAACTTTGGGGTACCGCGAAAGGTGAGCAGGGGACAGGGGAAATACGCGAATGTGGTATTTTGATGGACGAAGGCGTGAATCTGTTTGTAACGTAATTTGTGCATGCATTTCTCTGACGAAAGAAAAATCTCCCACATTGGAGCATCATTTCCAATACATGTGCAGTACAGACGCGCAAGTATCCACGCGCAACGTGTATTATCAGCAAGGACGGTGATAAAACGCAACTCTGTGCAGCCTCATGGTAGCCTGATACATCCAATTAAATACTGAAATTTATGGTATTTTTATAAACTTTAGTAGAATTATTCGCTTCGGACGAGAATTTTTTTTCTCTCTCCGTTCCCAAAAAAGGTCCCTTACCAAAATAGTGTCATCCAACCATTTTTATTGCGATAATAAGGCTTGGATGTGAATTTTACTTAACCTCAAGGATAGGGCGTGTATACGGTTTCGGATTTAAAGGGACAAAAACATCGACGAGTACAAAATAAATGTTATATTCGAGACAATTATACATAAGACAGGAGAATGATAATAAATAATATATGAGATGGTAACGTGATATAATAAATAATTTTCGTTGAAAAATAATAAAACGAATGTGCTTGCGTATGCCCAATATTAGATATAAATACACCATGTTTATATTTGTAAAAAGATCTCAAACGGAGTGACATTCTTAACGCTAATCTAGCGGCGTATACGTTCACTGCGTGTCGTTTGCAGGGATAAAAAAAAAGTAGATAAAAAAAAAATTCCATCCGTACAAACGAGGTACAAAATTGAATGATCAAAGTTTCTTTCGCTCGATTGATATTTCTCGTCTTTTTCGTCGTTCCATAGATGCTCAAGCACATACGAATATGTACGGAAGTTACATATGTTCGTTGAACGTTCGGTTCGTTTAATATCCTAAGTTTTCATACAATTCGTGCAATTATCATAATGATCGATCAAAGTATTATAAAAAAAAAGATATAAATATAATAAACAAATGAAATGCCTTTACATATTCGTCGCGGTTCACCGGCTTTCATGATAATACAAAGTGAGAATCTGCTGCATCCGAGGCATCGTGAGATTCGAATGAATACGATAACGATAATAATAATAATAATAATAATAATAATAATAATAATAGTAATAATACGATAATGATTACACCGCGTATATAACATACCGATTGTTTTTCACCAATATATTTTCACGTGCAAAAAAGAATAAAAAATGTAACCTGTTAAACGACATTGATTATCATTAAGAATGTAAAAACGTAGGAACTCCGTAACGTCCGCGTACGTTCGAGAATATCACAGCAAATAACTTTAAGCTCACGCGGTTTATTGTCTGGTGCGCGTTAAAGCTACGAAAAAAATAAATAATTACCGCATTATGGGTAGGTAGCCTGTAAAAAAGTGAATAATAATAATTAAAAAAAAAATGCTTCGCTCGTCCCGACGAACAATGAAATATGTACAAATAATACATTTATCAGTTTTGGCCCCAATGTATCTTCGTTATTCGGCGTTTGGGCCTGCTTTCTTTCTACATTATTATTATCCTCGTCATTGCGATACCAAACTTTTCCCATAAGGGTTCACGACATTTTCATCCTCACGACGATCGAAAATAATCCGGCTCTATAATACTGCTTAATCGCTTCTAATATTTCAATAATACTGGTCTCTAGTCCATCAATATGGGCACGTAGTAACCGTTCAATTGTATGTACATATGTACGTATGTGCACGAGTGTTTGTATAAGTAAGAGAATAAGTGAGTGATAATTGCAATGAAATAAATAATTTGCGAAAGATTTGTCGATGAGATTTTGAAAAAGAAAACCTTGAATTTCGAGTGGCACGAAGAGACGGCCCTTTGTCGTAATATATATAATATATATATATATATATATTAGATGAAAATGTTGTTCGAGCTTTCGAGCAGGACTCGTGAATGGAAATGTTTATAAGATTTTTCGTCGACGATTTTTAACGAGTCTCCTGAATTCTCTTCTTCGACCCCGCAGCATCGAACCCTCGGGATCAACGTTGATCGACTTCCGGATTTGCCCTTTCGACTTTCGGACTTTCATTCGCCTTTTGCCTTTCTGAACGTTCATTCGATTTGGGTTTGCATTTTTTTTAATGAAAATTAACGGCTTTTTCGCGTTTGGATCGCAAGTTCCTGGTCCGGTTGCGGTTGCATTGCGAAAAGCTCGTGTCCAGTCGTTTAAGAAAACTTGATAAAGTCTCATCACTCCCCAGTCCTGTATGAGCATCAGCGTCAAATCACCCTCGCTCGTCCAGTCTGAGCTCTCCGTCACTATCGCTGCTTTATGAACAACCGGAAGCTGATGACCGAGATTTAAAATCGCCGTTTCCACTTCGCACAGCATCTGGAAGATATTGAAATATTTTTTTAAATACAATTAAAAAACTTTACACGATTTATATTCGTCAGTTATATCGAACATTTTGCTGTGGCAGATTTTCTATGCTGGTGAATGAGAATTAATCGAGTCAAGTTTATTTGAAGAAGAAAAATTTTCGAACTTTCGAATTTTCGGAAGGATGAAGAAGATAATGAAACACTCGTATTTTCTTCAAGAAAATATCAATATTAGGAAGATCCAACCGTTGCAAGTATTTTTGACGTTTGAATTGTTTGAATTCGAAATTTAATTTTATAATTTATGAATAATCAGACTGTAGTTATTGTTTTCTTTTTCGTCCTTCGTTGAATATTCTTGAATGAATCGTAATATTGGTAAAATAAGGTTCGTACCCTGAGCACTTCGTTCTGCATACCGTCGATAATTTCGTTTCGCCTGTTTATCGTGAATTCGACGTTGATGTTCGATTTGAGACGAAAGCTTCGCAATGAATAAAACGTTATCGCGAATCTCTGAAGTGCGTCGTGAAGCCTCGGCAGGGCATATTCTGCCTTTTTCACTTTCTCCATGCACCAAAGCTCACGATGGTACCACTCGAGTTGCCTTTCCGGTAACCAACTCATGTGGTATTGCCCTTTCAGCACTTTATAAACCTGCGAACATACGTAAGTCGAGACATTGCTTAGTACTCGTTATCAGAAATTTTCATAACGTCATTCATCCAGCCGTTTCATTGCACAAGCGATGGCGTAGCGCTCGCGAGAGTAAAAAAAATAGTTTCACGAGTGATTAACGAGATGCAAGCTGAATTGGCTGTAGAATTGCACACACAATTTCTCTCAATGGAAATTTTATCAATCGACCGTACAAGGAGACTCTTGAAAGAACGCAAAGACTTTTACATCATACGCAATGTAAAAGTTCTCGCGTTACACGTAATACTCGCAAATAACGAATAATAAAACAACGTCAAAAGTTATCACTAAATATAGTGATAAATTGTTTTCGTGCATGAATTTTCTCGATTTTTTTTCATAAGATCGACATTTTTATGCCGTTTTGTTCACGCTGAAAATCATCATATTCGAGGAACTTTGAATTTCAATAGAATACACGCAGCATCCGATCATCTAATTGAGAAATTGCACGAAACGAATAATCGACGCTCCAGAGGCGAATCAATGTGTCCCCACGTGGTGTGTGCTAAATGACATTAAAATGAAATGAAAAAGCGAATTTTCATAGTCATAACCCTGGTTACTCAGATACGAGAGAGCTTGAAGAAAAGAACTAAATCTCATAAATTCATGTCCTTCAGTCAAGTCAGATCCGGTTGCTCCGTTAAAACTCGGCGTAGACGACACAACACTGTATCTGTGACCTATAGTTATAACGCCAAACGTACGTGAAGGTAATACCGACTGTTTTATAAACTGTCTCTGTCTCTCGTTTTCATTCTGTCTTATCTCGACTTCGGAATAAACGGCAGATTATAAACCCGGCGTGTAAACGATCGCGTGAGAACGTTATGGAGTGAACGAACGTTTGTTTGATAAGACAAACGTCGATATGTCATCGACTCGGGATTGAGAAACTTTTATCTGCCTTTAATCTTGCACTATTGATATCGTTATTTTAATACCGAAAGATAATAGTAATTTATAGCATATGCGGTATATTCTCTCTAACAACCTTGGAATATATATCGTGGACGTCTTTTAGATCCTTCCTAAAATGGTTTTGAGCCACTCTCAGCTGTGTCCGTACGCGTTTCAACGCACGATGGACGCTGTGACGTTGAGGTGATCTTTTGAGTGCAGCACCGAGGGGTGTGCCACAAGGTTGCTCCCAGGGTTCCATTCCGTTTGACGCTGATTGCGCGATTCCGAAACCGTACGACGGTGCCGATGAGACCGTACTGAGACCGGAACTCAGGAAGAACGCCAGGCTCGTCAGGGTAGCCGTCTGTGCCACGGAATCTGTGATCAAGAAAGAAAGAAAAAAGCTAACGTTACTGTCAGCAATAAAATAAACCGTAATCGAAGGTTTTTCTAAGCTGTTTTTTTTTCAGAGCAAAGAAGAAAAAAGGCGATAGGATTTTTCTTCGCTCCAAAAAAATTTCCTATTCGCGATAGAATTGTTATTCAGAGGAGAGGGCTAGAGGAATTTGAACTATTTCGTATTTTTTAAACTTTCTATATGATTTTGTAAGAACAAGGTTGCCCAAAAATGAATCTCCTGTTTGATCTCAACTTTGCCCAACGTTTTTTGTATTTCCGTTTGCTTCTCTGTTTGTTTCACTCGTGGAATGGTACAAGCGATAAAAAAGCCCTGTTTTCACGGTATTGATGATTAAATACTTATGCATCAATATCCTTCGCAGTACCATCGATGCGCCTTCATCTTTGGTATCATACATTAAACTTGAGATAAATTTAATAAATCTGTAGATCTATTAGTAAGAATTCACAAAAGTATTGAATTGATGGATATGATGACGTTGGATGTGATAATGTAAGTGGCTGTAATGTGACAATGTTCATGGTACTTTTTGCACAGCAAAAATGAGCAAAATAAACTGCAACGATTTTAAATGTCATTTGATATAGTTCAATCGTTTTATGACCCGCCAAATTGCTCACAAATGAATTTTGATGACATAGAAGAAACGTTTATACGTCCAGGCAAATGAGAGTACGATAAATGATGTTTCAAGAATGTGTGTTTTATCATGTTTCCAACAGACCGCGCACAACAATATTCTCGTTCGGTCATCAATAAGTATAACGCAAACACTTATATTCTACGGGCGGAGTCACAGTACGAGTGTACCATCTTCGGATGTTTAATTCTCTCTTTCGTTTTTTCAAATTCAATTCAATGAAAAAAGAGAAGAGAAATGGCACACCCACACATATCGGTTAAAGTCTTTCGCGCAATCTCTTCGAATCACCAACCGATCATAGCGCCCCCGCAATAGGAAATGGGTTGCGAATCGAAGAATCAGGATTTATCGTGCAATTAAACGTCCACCCGAAGCATCATTCCCCTCATGGTATATTCATATAAGGGTTTTCTTTTATTCCACCCGTAAACCCTATCGCCAAAGCTCTTTAATTGCCCAGAAAGTCAATTTGACTGCCTTTTAATTTCAATTAGAAACACAATTATGTATATAATGGCACAATACCGAATTTTTAAGACGAAATACCGAAATTTCTTCGCTATCCTACAATAGGCCTCATAACCATTGACGTACTAGTTTTTTAGAAATCTCCCCTGTTAGAATGCCGAAAATGAGTGTTCCTCGGGTTGTGAAAATCGACAAAAAAATGTCTGCGTATTTCGCAACGGATTATATGGATTGCTGGCGATTCGATGGCGGCCGTCTTTGTTGTTGCGACAAAGCCACGAAATCACTACGTGAAATCATTGTGTCGAAATAGTCAGCTGTTTTATTCGACTAAGCTGATTACCACGGAAAATCCGTATCAGTGCGACTATCGAGGAATTGACAATGATTCGTGTATGGGCGTTCGTGCGTCCAATTATCGAACGCGGACTAAACTTGGAAATTTGACACAATCGAACGCTGATCGATCACGTGCATTTCTAGAAAAACAGTTTTTCTCAATTTCTGCAAATCTTGATGGCTTGCATCATAGTTTATGTTATCGTAATGGAATTTCTTCGAACTTGAGATTGTTGAACGTTCTTTGACCAACGTTGGAATTTGAAATTGAAGAGAAGAAATTGTTTAGTTTTCATAATCCTCTGTTATTCAAATAATTGAATCCAACAAATGGTGGAACTTTTTCCCTTGTTTAATTCACATTTTCTTTCTTTATCAATTTATTTACCATCTCTCGACTCGAACAACAAATCAACATCAATACCGTCGGCATAAATGAAGCTAGCTTCGGTCCTGAAGGAACAAATGGTCAAGGTACATCGTTCGTTCTTCAAAGTGTGGCGACAGCTATCGCAGGACCCGCGAACCGACACTCGGTTAATTACAGGCGTTTAATGGCACGTGCGTGCCTCCGCTTGGTTCCGAATAGTTGCTCTTCCGCACAGCAGGATGTGTGATGTTGCAGCGATTGGCTACCAACGTCTACCATCGTGTGGCGTGTGTGTTGAAAGAACACCCTGCGCCTGCGGGATCGACACCGCGGTAATTCGCACGTCAGTCATGCGTGAACGAGCTGGTGACTTCAACGCTTCGTCGATGTTGCTGTCGGTACTCGGGAATGAAAACCCCGCGATGTAGAAAGATTTTTGTCTTTTCGGTCCACGGGCACGAATGGCCTGTCAGTTTCTCGCCTCGATGCACACAACGTACACATATATGTCGTTCCGTCAAAAAGCATCGATGGGGGTCCAGTGCGTACGAGAAACGGGATAAATGCGAGGGGGAAAGAGGCGAAGAAAGATGAAGAAAGAAATACTCGGATACTATACGAAACCGGTACATTGTCGTTCTTGAATTATGCTTCGATTATCGATTACCCAACACGAGGAAAACCGATTGCTGTGAGTCTGCGGTCCTGTAGTAGCCGCAGGACGGTGATACTGCATCACCTACATGATGCGTATAAATATCTTTTTTCAAGCAATTACCGTTAACTCGATCATAAAATTTGCGGCTGATTGCACGCGTGTTCACGATAGTACAGGAAAACAATGTTATCAAATTGTGAATAAATCTTCACGGTGATTGTTAAGATTTACAGGGGAAATTTCGAAGAGTATGAGAGGAAATGTATCTTACATGGAGGCATTATAGCAACCACTTGATGATATTCTACATGTGCGATGTCGCATCGACAAATTAGAATGAAATTTCAAGCGCAGTTGGAAAAAGTTATTATGGGTAATTGAGAGTTGAATTATGTAAAAGTCAATTAAAGAAAAGCCCTCTTTTCTCCATTGAAAATGCACAAGGAAGGTCTTTTCTCCCCGCGTGCCTTCGAAAAGACTGAAGAAAAACTGATTACATTCCGTTTTTTTTCAGTTTTAAAGTCATCGTTACTGTTTATTTTACCTCTATATTAAATTAATATAAATTATTCCATCGTCATCTGTCACGATTTAAAATGAAAATGTGACTCTGCCATCGGGATTTCGATCGATGATAAATAACGAAAGAAACTCTTGGTTAATTCGCCAAATTATGAGCTTTACCATTTTTTATACGAAATTGCATGCATAGACGATTAATTCACGAAATGTATGACAAAGATATTAAACGAACAAAAAGACATCTGCGCGTGTACATGGGATTGGAAGCCTTAATATACCTACTGCATGAATCCGCTCGCACTTTGCAAGACGACACGCTTATCCTTGCACCCACACGACCATTTGCATTGTAGACTACAGTTATGTGCTCACCAAGAGCCATATTGCCCCCTTGCAATATATATACATACGTGTATACGAGTATATACATGTATATGTATACATGAATGAGTTTTCCTTATCGCTGTCGGTTTATAGTATACTTATTCGCACCATACCGAGTGTATAAAATGATCGTGCAGTAAGTCCCCTGCATAATGTACTACAGAATATATATCCCATATAAACGTTCCATGTAAAGATCAGTGGCTGTTTTACAAACAAGCACATTTTGTCCACAGAGGTATGTGGGACGCTGAATCTCGAAAGCGTAAGATATCTTTCGCTTATTTTGCTAACACCCCGTTTGAATTTTTTCAATCGCGAGCACCAGCACGCATCCTTGAAGCGGATCATCGGATGCGAGAGAAAATATTTTCCGCGCATCACATGCTATGACCGTTTTGAAAATTCGAAAAGGAACCAAAAAAGTCCCAAAGGTCCATTTGCCAAGTCCCACTTTTATGAAAAATTTGATAATTTTTGAAGGAAGGAACCAGATCCCAGCAGTCACTTTTCGTGTCAGGTTCGTCACTCTGTGTATTTAAGGACGTCCGAGAGACAGACTTGACATTAGAAAAACTCAAAATTTCGTGTAAGTTGCGGTCCAGGCTTAATATTCGTCGCCTTCGAAATTACGCATCCTTAATTGAGTTTATTTTGTCGAATCAGTCTTAGTGAACGATGATTTGAAAAATGTTGTCGAGTGAAAAGCAAGTTATAAGTTTCCTCAAGCTACATGTGTATCGTGTAACAGACTAAAATTCAATGGCAAATCAATATACTATGACAATTCTGATGCTCAAATGGCAATCGGCACGTTGCGAACCGCCCTCAAAGCTTGCCAAATGTGCACCGAAACGACACAATAGATGATGAGAGTGGGAAAGAGAGAGAGAGAGCTAGGGAAGAAGTGCATGCATTCAGACTGATGGTGGGTGACCCGTAGGAAGTGCCGGTCTCTTGTATGCACTTCTGGACGTGTATGTATACGACCTGGCTCGCAAAAAGATAACTAATGGAAAGGTGCAGGGGCGTAGAGCTTTCTCCTCATTCGTTTTCTCCTCGTCGTCTTGTCCTCCTCTTATTATGTACATACATATAAGTGAGAGTATATTTATAGATACCACGCGGAAGATCGATTGCGAATCAATCACTCTGCTGCCACACGGTCCTCTGCACTCTTTCCTCTGCGGGCGTCAAACTCACCGGTTGACGATGACGGTATATACTAGTGATGCAAATTCCGCATATTTATTGCATCTTCGCGGTTCGCCAATAATTTGCCGTAGCAAATGATCTATATTTTAGTATACTATGAAAAGATACACTCGGTTAATTCAAAGTATGAATACGCGAATATGTAATATTGCCATTTTATAAAATTAAATTCCAAAGAAATTCGCTGCAAAGTGATATTTACAGACCCTGCAATAATTTTCACAAAACAAAATATATTACAAGTGTAATAATTTTTCCCAGTTGCCAAATAATTAACGTTATATATTAAAATCTGTAGAATTATAAATTACAATAATTACGCAGTCTGAGCCCTCATTTAGCGAGATGTATTTATCCCGTCACCGAAACGATACCGGTTATTTTTCGCGGTGAAAAAATGTGTTCCAGTCAACCCGTTAAACACGGGAAAATATTGTGATCCTATCCCTTTACGTGATTTCATATTGTACAGTTTTATTTCCAAGTTTTTTATTGCACCACATGTGCGGGATATCAGTGCTATTTTTTCCGCACCCACTTAGTTTATTCATCGTAAACTTTGTACTGATTTCAATTTACACATTCTCTCCCTCGTGAGGAAAAGAAGAAGATCTCGGAAGCCAGCTGTCAAAAATGCTATCGCATCGGATGTAAAATTCGTCACTTTATCCTTGGCTAAATTTTCCATCGTCAAAGTTTGCACTTTGTTGCTATAAATTTTCATCGTCCACAGCGAGTTTTCGCTATACCTATGTGTAGTCGTAACAGTTCGGTATAGCCTCGCCGCCAATGGATATCCTGACGTCATGGATGCGCCAGACAGATTAGCGGAGACGCTCAGGCTCGTGCGGTCTTTCGCTGGAAATTTGCATTTTGTCTGGTCTCCGGGGCTAGCTCGCTCATCTCACGTCCCGGTATACTAGCGCTCTTTCATTTTCTTTTTTCTATCTCTTCCTTCTTGTTTCTCATTTTCTTCTCCTTCGTCGTCGGGATAGACTGCTCTTCAAGCTCGCTGGAGGATGCACTTGGGGGGGAACGATGCAAACCCCACCCATAAACTTTGTTCATGTATATAATACGCTCATCCTTCTCTCTTTCTCTCGCAGCATCCGAGAAGAGCTTCGAGTTATTCGGGATTGCGCGTTAGCCTTCCCCATTCTTCTTTCTTCTCTATTTTCCACATCTCATCCTTCACTATCATCTGCCCGCGGCTACTCTCCGCCCACTCTCTTCCCAGTGGTGTATATGCACACACGATACACGAGAGATGAAACTTCTGTTCCGTGCTGCTGTTGCTGCTGCTGTTGCAGCAGTTTCGAACATCCTGCTGGCACACTCTCCGCCGTTGATCCTTCATCATCGTTTTCTTACCTGCTAAATTCCCATCGCCGCGAAAAGTCACTGATCCTGTTCTCGCTATTGTTCCATTTTTACCACCAAAAGCGAGAGACCCCATGCCTTTTTCATTCTTTGACACCTTGACACTTCAACACGTCATAAGTCGGACGGATGTGACGTTCCTTTTTTCATTGATTGCAAGAAAACTTGCGTCTCTTTCCTGTTCGGCGCCGTTTATTCCGGTTCCAAGCTCGTGCCGGGTAGTACAAATTCCATCAACCATGCGGTCCATAAAACAAACGAGATTGGAGCAACATTCAATGTCCCGAACGAATCCGTAAAAACAGTAACGCGTTTTTACGCCGATAATTTCATTGAGTGAAAAGTCATTGCATTCCTAAAGTCTGTTACGAGTCTGTGAAGGCAATGTTGCAAGAACCTCCGATACTCGACGTCCATGTGCAGTAAAAACAGTAGAGAACGTCAAGTTGTTTTATAGGAGCGCGTTATCCGGTAACAGAGAGCGTCTCTGATGATATGGATCAGTGAAGTCATTACTGACGTCATTTGTCGTTTATATCCAGAGGTGACAGTCTACCTTCAGTATAGTTGCGTTTTGTAGGGCTTGAATCTAAGATCAGCTACGACATATCGTGCATTGCAAAGTCCCTCTCTCTCTCCTTTTTCCCATCAGCCTCTCTCATTGTCTCTCGTTTGATTCTGCCTCGTCTCTCTGTTGGAGCATGCATTTATCCTACATAAGTGTGCATATATCAATAATCCCGGAGAATGCATCACCTCTCGTGATCGCCTCATTCTGTAACGAGCGTTCAATGTCATCACACGTGTCGAACAGCACGTGTTCGCCATATATCTCGGGAACATTTCGCGTCTCCTAGTTTTCAAATTACTCGTATCGTCAATGATTTTCGAGATATTTGATACAACTCGATGAGATCGTACGATGTACGAGATAAATCCGATGTATAAATACAGTTCGAGAGGAGCGAAGAAAAAATGGCATTTTTCGACAGATCTTTGTTGTTTTCATTCGTCTCGTATCGTCGTACGACAGTTTCGTATTTTTCCTTCGATTCACGTGGATTCGAGGTTATACGAGAAGAACCGTTGTCTCTTACTGCGGAGCTCATCTTCACCTTCGCTCACGGTACTTTTTTACGATGCGAGTGTAATAAACGCATACACACGTTCGTGCAAGTAAATGTGGATGGATTCTCAGATAATCGACGGGACAAGTGTACATAAAGGCGATAAAATATGCGACGACAGTATATATATATATATATATATATATATATATATATATATATAAACGCTGTTGGTAATTGCATAGAAAACCTCGGATGTGTACAAGGATTTTGACATATGATTGAACAAACGCGACATCGATTGGGCGAGAGAAAAAATTGCTAAGAAACATGCGAGAGAAACGTTTCCAGATGGAAAGTCAGCCGCCCCGGAAGTCAACAGATAAGCCCTCTCCGAGATGAGCTTTCAACTTCCGTTGGGCGATTTACGTATCGACGTTTGTATGTGTACATGCACAGATGTTACATGAGGACGCAAACTCGCGGGTGTGCGTCTGAGAGCGAAAGACCGCAAGCATCGGCACAATGGTGCGAAACCGATCGTTCAGTAGGTACAGTCATCTTCTCTTCGGTTAATTCCGCAATTTGTCGCGCGAGCACCCGTTCGATTCCACTTTAGGAATTTTACGATCCTCGCGAGGCTCGAGCGTTTTACAGTCATCGGTGCGTTAAAATAAAATAATATGAAAAACGAGTGGAATAACGACGAGAAGGATAAAAATTAAGAGCGAGAGTAATGGAGGGAAAGAGAATGACGTGAATTTAAGTATTCGCGAGAGGAAAAAGAAACGATTGGGATATAATTACGTATAACTGTTCGTTAAAGGAGCGTAGACAAAATTGCATATTAGGAAACCGCGTGCTGCACATTAACGCAGAAATGTAAATAAATGAAAAAGCCTTCACGATAATTGTCTAGAAATGTTATGTTTGAGTGAAAGAAGGAAATCAAGTAAAAAATATTCGAACGCTGTTCTTCTTATCGTCATTATATGCACTTCTCGTGCATTTATAACTTCGAGTATGAGTAAGAGCTTCAAGCTCTCAGCTTCATCGTGTAGGTACAGATTTCTACACAGAGATTAAAATCATGAAAACCTTTTTAAAAATTTCTCACCCGTGAATAAGGAGGCTAATAATGAAACGCTGAATTCGTAGGTATTTCAATAAATGAACAAATTCAACTCGTACGGAAAAGGAAATTTCGAAACACTTAAATTTATTTTAATTTTCGTTAGAAAAATGACCATTGTAAAATCATCATCCACGGATGAAAAAGGTATTTCCGTGAAAAATTTGTCAGCAGTAGGTACCAGATTCTTCCGGACGAAAGCTTTAAATTTTACCGATCAGCTCTGACCAATCGCTTCTCGATTTAAAGGAAAAAAATAAAATAAAATAAAACGTCTCGTTCGGGATTGAGTGTGATCGGCGAGAACATTGGCTGCCGATGAGTGTCAAGCTGCAGCGCCGATATGTGCTGCCGATCGTTGAACTGCGTTTGCGAGGGCACAAGGGCAAGGGGAAAAAGAGTCGGCGGTGCTGCGAGAGCACATAAGCAGGCAACAATCGCAGTGAATCAAAGTTGTCGGTGGTCAGGCACGATCTCTGGCCCCGGGGACTACTCCACCCACGAGATAGCGGAGTTCCAACGAGAGAAGAAACGATCGAACGATCGAACGAGCGGGGCAAACATCGCAGGTTGCTGCGAGCATAATGTCCATCGTATCATCGACGAGTGGATCGAGGGAATCTCAGAACTAGTAGAATTCTGTAAATTCTGCAAGATATATAATCCGCGATTTTGAGATTTCGAGAAAAGAACAGCGTTACGGTACACGACAGAAACGTTGCGGATAAAAATAACTCATCATCTGTATCTCATGGACCAAACGATTTCGCGTTCCACTTTGCTACATTAAAGTCGCAAAAAAAAAGTGGCGCCCAAGCCATGTCAGGACTTTATAATTAATCTCGGCCTCAAAATCTCCACCTAATTATGTCAATTCTTTCAATAAACTATCTTACAGTAAGGCGTCGAAGTTATATAGCGTTTTTCGATTCAATAAAATCCCTCATTAAAGCTGAAATATTACGGAAGATTTGTCATTAATTATTATTCATTGCTCGAACTTCATTGCCGCCTGAAGAGTATCTCTGTATCAAAAGAAAAATGAATCAGCTGCTTCGAAATAAAAATGCAAATGACGAGTATGTACTCATCGCTCTATACCTCGCGAGTGTATCCTCGAATGAATGAAGAGCAGAGTATCTCGAGTACAATTCAAAAGAATAAATCTGTACACGCATATTTTATACACGCGTGTGTGTGTGCGTGCATGCGAGCGGAGAGAATAGGAGTAGCCTCTATCAACGGGAGGATGGATGGCATCAGGTGGCGAGAGATCTCTTCGAGAGCCGAGTCGCCAGCATCCGCCCGCGCATTCGCGCTTTTTATTGTCCATTCTTATATTGCTTCTCTCATCTCTTACCGTGTGCTCTCCCACTCTCCCTCCCTCTTTCTCTTCCTGCAATTCCATTCATAAATTACAGTCAGAAACTGCACGAGGTATTCTCTTTCGGCTTGAAGGAGTCATCGAAAACAGTGATTTTTGGTTGTCACCAATTTTTTTCTCAGGGTAATTTGAGGCTGTGAATTTCTGTTTTAATCCGCGATCCTTCAAAAGCCGTCACCTGGCAATGTTGCGGGTTTTTTTATTGGGGTAAAAAAAAACAAAGTACCTTCGGAGGGCTTAACGTGGAGGCCTTCTACATCGATGTGCACAAACGTGTTATGTGTGCACTACGAAAAAGAAAAGGTGATAAAATATACGTGTTAATTTCGGTCTCGCAAAAAGAATTATGCGGTTAAAATGGTGACGTCAATACTGAGCGCATCATGCTCGTTTTTATATAGGCATCTTTTTTTTCCGCAATGCGATTTTGTCCTTTTTCCATTTGGAAGCGGTGAACAAAATGTGCTCCGTAGCACCTCTGGAGGCACTTTGGTTGTTGCGGTTTACGGTGAGGGGAACGGAATCCGTGAGCCAACCCATAAGACCTCGTAAACGTTCTGGCACCCTTCGTCGTGCAGTACGTATAGTAAAACCTTACATACAGGGCGTGTAATTTAAACATTGCCTGACTTTCGTCATACACTCTCGCGATTACCACCCGCACCGCGCTTGCCGCGATCTTTCGCGGCTCCGATTGTGTATCTCTGCTTGTAAAAAAGTTTGTTTCCTCAAAAATATTCGGTAAAAAAAAAGTCATGATGAATATTGAAAAAGTGTCTCGAAATTCGACGTATTTCGACCACGTTTTTTTGCACTCTGAATCGAAATGACTCGAGCGTTGAATCGAAAGTTCAATGACT
Source organism: Heteropelma amictum (assembly GCA_959613375.1). Classification (NCBI taxonomy): domain Eukaryota; kingdom Metazoa; phylum Arthropoda; class Insecta; order Hymenoptera; family Ichneumonidae; genus Heteropelma; species Heteropelma amictum. Next base: position 20,945,561 of record OY390721.1, on the reverse strand, counting down.
CAGCAATTGATCAAAAATCGGTTCTTTTGGATTGGTTAAACCCAAATGTTCAACCAGTCTGCGATTATTGTGCGATTATTTGATCGCGCGAGTTAAACTTTTCGTGTGAAATTGTCGAAAGTTTACGTAATAAAGACTTGAAAATGACAATACGAGGATTGGTTTTTTTTTTCGTTTTTCCGTACTAGCTGGTATCAAGATGCCACGAATGTGGGAAGCGTCACAAATCGCTGTTGACGTACGTTCAACAGAGAGGATGTGTAGGAGAGCCACGATGTATGTATGTACGTTCGACGAGTTAACGATAATGAACGCGATCGTAAATCCGTGCAATTAACGCAAACTATGTGCAGTTTCATGCCAAACAAGCGGGACAAACGATACTGCTGGTTTACAAGAGCTCTGCACGGTATTGCGTTTCAAGAAGAAACTCGAGCGATTCACAACAAAAGATACAAAAGCTGTTTAATTTGTTAACAAGTTATATCACATTCTTTCAAAAAATATTCCAGATTGATCTAGGGTACAGAGACGAAAAAAAAAATACTCATACGTATTCAATGTTTTTTAAGCGAAAAAAAATCGCACGATGCAACAATTCCATTGGTGCATTGCGCCAATTCAACAATATTCTCTCATTGAACTCGGAAGCATTTGTTGTACATTCGTCGAAGTATTCCAAATGCAATTTTGCGGCTAGTTACTCAATAAATGATATGATTTTCAAAATTCTCATGAAACCAAAAGACACGCTGCTTTCACGTGGAATTCGAAGTACGAGAGAAATCCCAGCGGATGCATAATTATTGTACCGACAAATAACATACTTTGGAAAAACCGAAATAGTTGGCCGGATTTTGACAGCGTATTTCGTTGAATAATTGAGGGAAAAATGACGTTTCGCTCGATTTCGGACGTATATACCTCAGCGAATTGAACATACGAATCAGAAAATCGAGAAATCATTCCGTATCTCGTTCACATGACAAGCCACTCTTACTTACTACTGTTACACCCCTTACACGTACACTGGGGCAAATGATTCCGAAAAAGAAACGAGTAAAGTACATGGAAGACCTTCGATAAACTTGACAAATGAATAACCAATGGATACATGAGCTTTTTATCGCGAATCAAGCAGCACACGGACGTCTCCAAGATGTAAAAACTGATTGGAGGACATTCAATTTATAATATTATAAGAACACGAGTTTGCTGCATGTGATACACATGAGGTTCCGAGTCAGATGTTGGGTAGCTGATGTTTGCAAAGGTAAAGTCCCGTGGGTCTTGCATCGGTGCAAGACCTCTCTCATATGTAACCGGGCGCTGAGATCGGTGTCGCGTCTCACCGACGAGATATCGAGAAAACAGAGAGAGAACCCGTCGTCGCGATCGTCGTTTTCGTTCTCCAGTCGTCGTCGGAACCAGACAGGAATGCATGAAACTGAATTTATCACGAGAGAGCTCCTTTCAGGCGTGCTCTCGACTGACTTACCAGTTCTCTCTCGATTATAGAACGAGTGAGTGAGGAACTGAGTGAGTACGAGCTCGTGTAAAGAGTCGAGCCAGAAAGTAAGAGCTCGATTAGCAAATTGGCACAAAAAGTAACCCAAGGGGGCGCCTGGGTCTACCCTGAAACGCATATAAGGGTGTCCTGCTACTTTTCCACCGGTCTCTCTCTCTCTCTCTCTCTCTCCTTCTCAATCTGTCGGTTTTTCCGTATGCTAAGATACTCGAGGTTGTCGGGATTTCATGACGCGTCCACCTAGCGTAGACAGGAGAAAAGAATTCACTCGATCCTGGCAAAACGTGGGAGTTACTGTTAGAAAAGCTGAAAACGCAGACACGTTTGCCAACGCTGATATATCGTTGCAGGGCTGGTGCTGAATGATGGCTGATGGCTGGATGGAGAGATTGAATATTTTCGCTGCGTTAATCTCTGACGAATGTGGCAACTGTGTCTCTGATTTACAAGATGTAAATCATTGTATATAAATGAGTAAAAAAAGAATAAATTTATTGTAAAAGATAAACCCGTTTCCTGTAACTCGATAGTAGACAGAAATCTGCTGTTATTTTTGCTTATAAATATACCATGATAATTAAAAACAACTGACGTAATGCTCGAGGCAATTAAAAAAAATGTATCGTCGAAAAGAAAGATGATTGAGTGATCAAGAGACTCGTCTACTTGAGCCTTTACTGGAATCGAACGATCAAGGGGTGTTTGTACAGAATGTGGGAGTAAGAGGGATATATATTTCCCTTTGTGTCAAATTTATGCAGGGAAGAAAAATAGCTGGCTAAAAAAAGTCTATAGCAGATGGTTGGATCTTGGTTCAATGACACAATACCATAGGTCCATGGAAAAACGTCGACTGTCATTTACAACTCTGCAGAGAAAAAGTACACGATGCGATGAAATACGCGGAATAAAATACGAATTGCCAGGAAAGGAAGTGTGTCGAACAAATTGAAAAATTAACCAATCCAATCAATGTCAAATCGTAAAATTAATCGTGTCTGTTACATTGATACATATCGAATTAAATACTTAATACCATTGCTCGTGTACTCTCGTTTGAGCTCCATGGACATTTTTCCACCAAACTTGTAGTCAGCCTCTCTCATCTACAAAGCTTGTGTATGTAAATATCTGTACATATGGGGTTTTCCATGTGGCATCGACAAGCTCCCGCCTGGCCACTTTCGATTTTAATTGCGATTGCACAAAACGTTCAAAGTATCTTTCTCGCGATGTTAGCGATCTCGAATTTTAGGGGTTCGGAGAGACGCGATAAGTCGAAAAAAAATTGATATTCAATTTGTGTGATTAATAATTGGATTCAATGTCAATGGCGACGGAAGTCAGACTCTTGCCGAATTAATTAACGTAGAATGCCCCATGCATGAGGACGCTGAAGATCGCAAAGTGTGCAGCCTCTTACGAGATCATTCATGATTCACTCAGTCTCGAACGATCAGTCATTCCTTTCAGTCATCATCGTCGTCGGCGGTCACTTGTCACCACACACGGAGACATATATTAATCGATTACTGGTCAGAGGTGTACTGCGATACCGGTAATGGTTGATCGGCAGGAATTTAGGTTACGCCTATGCGAACGAAGGACGCCGCGAATAGAGATGAAAGAGCGTTGACCATCCTCGTATGCGAGTTATTCCAAGCAAAGTGATTCGACATGCGAAAATAAATTACGCCCTTTTTTTATTAGGCGTCATTTTTCACGTACGACAGTGATCGTTGATCGGTACATTTTTCACGCGTGTCAACTTGTCCGGTTCGCGATAGATCGCGGAGTAGGTGCTGAAAAATTGAGTCTTTCGTCCGACTTTGTTTCTGCGATTGGAAAGTCGAGACTTTATTTCGATATACTTTTCGATCGATATAAGCAAAGGAAGAACAAATTTATTTCAAATTTTTCATTATTTTTCAATTCCAAGCTACGAAATGTCGTCTCAATTCTTAGCAACGACGGAACGAATATCTGAAAGCATTTTAAATCATTATTTATATATCTCATGTGTAAGTTGTTAATTTTACTTTAAACCGACTAGAGATTGAAAAAAAGGGATGTTTTCAGTAGACTCTTGACTCGAAATCAATTTGAAATTGTCAAACAGTGCTACAATATTTTTCTCGAGCTCGGTCTCGTGGTGCGCGAATTAAACAAATGGAAATAAATGTTCGTCAGGCTATTTTATCGATTTCGATCTCGCGGGCGACTTTTTTTCCAGCGTTCTTTTTCATCCTCTTAACCGCACGCGTGTGCACTTTCGCAAGATAATTTATGCGCGTCGGGGTCGTCGCCGTTGTCTCCGTGGTGAACACACCTGCGAGTATCCTCCTCTCACACGTGCAATCTTGCTCACGGCATAATATTTTCATTTCACGGTGGAGTGGTCCTGCCTATGTCCCATAAATGGATGCTCGATTGAACCCCGTTGAACTCGAAACTGCAACTCTCAGACTCCTTGGCGATATATGTATATTATGTACATTCTGCCCCCGCGTGCCAACGACAGAGAGTCTGCAGTCATCTTTGTTTTTTCTCCTTTTCTTTTATACATATATGTATATATTCTTTTTTTGACTTTTTTTTATGTGTACACATGGGAAATGACTCTTGGTGAAATAATATTGGCTGATATCAATTGTAGGTGAAGAACAACGAATAAAGTATACGTATAGTGCATTGAAAAAATGCAAAAAAATCTGCTACACCAACTTTTGAAGCATCTTTTTAGAGCTTTTTTTCAATCAAAGGAAAATTTTCGAAATCGAAATATTTGGTTAGGATAGCCTTGAAGAAACTTGATAATTCGTCCGTACTGACATTACCAATGCCAAACTGACGCTGTCTACTGTCGCTACTTTATGGGATAACAAATTTTCCCAAAAAGTATCGATGATGTAAGAATTTTTTGAATGAATTAAAAATTCTGGTCTCGACTCTCTTGACTCTTGACCCAAAAGCAATTCGACAATTGTCGAATACTGCTACAATATTTTTTCTCGATCTCGATATGGTACGCGAATATAACAGCTATATAAGGACCTATATATATTTGCGTTTATCGGTACCGAATTAATTACGAGCACTTTATTTTTCACTACCTTTGAAAAGTTTTTTTATGTATATATAATTGTCTGCAGTATCTACTCGGAGAAGTTTTTTAATGTTTTTGCCAGAGTTTTTCCGATTGAGAATGCTCGGGGAAGCTGATAATCAACAAGTAACCGAAGAAGATTTCCGTACGAAATGACGCAGCTTGAATTCGTTGTCTAGTCTCGCGCCAGCCAATCCTTTCATTCATGATCTCTCGGTTTTGTCAAGTTTCTCGTGTATTTGGCTTTACAGCCATTCATGTCATGCATACTAGATCTGTCCAGTGTAGTCGTCGTCATCGTCGTTGTCGTCGCTGTCGGTACCAGAGCCAGAGAAGAGAGAAGGTTTGCCTTAGCGCTGTTTGACTCCTCCCTCGCCTGTTCATTTCTTCCCATTCCCCACTTTCGGCATCCCTTGTAGCGCCTCTCGAATCTCGCATAGATCCGCACGATTGATCTTTCTTCGCCTCTTTCTTTTCTTTTCGCTTCCTCTCCGCACTTTCTGTGGCTCGCGCGCACTCTCCGGGTACATAGTCAGCGGGAGATCGACCTGTACGTGGGTACCTTTTCTTCCTTTCGTTTTCTATAGAAACTTCTGACAACTCTATATATACATGTATGTATATATATGTGCATTAGGGTGGGTAAAAGAGAGACTATTTTTTTTTCTTGATGTATCGCAAAATTGATTGGGTGACACCTCAACAAGCGTCAATTCGGTTTCGAGCCCATTATACTCACATTCGGACGTTGTCCTCCTCACCGCAATTTTTCACTCCCCGTTTTGATTACATGGGGAAATTTATTTTCAATCTTTGGCATTTTATAATTCGTTAATTTTGGGCTTCGGAAAAATGGTATGATATACTTTTGTAGGAAGTTTGATGCTCCGAAAAAAATATCTCGGGCGTTGAATCGATAAAAATTACCATTCAATTGATAATCGGTGCTAAAGCTTTGATTACATCGATACGTTTCATACCGTCACGCTCAAAGATAAAATTGGATTTTAAATGTATTCCTTTATCACCTACTCATCAGTGTATCAGTGATGAAAATTTATATCAACATTTCATAAAATTTTTTATAATTTAAAAACTATCGAAATCGATTAGACAAAAGAGACATTTTTTGCAGAACATCAGATTTCCGCAAAAAATGTGTCATTAAATTTTCCGCAACCTCAACGGCTGGCGGCTTGTAAAATTCCCCAAAGTAAGAAAAAACAGTCCCCTGGTATTTAAATGGCGAACGAGAAGTTGCGATAGTAAAGGATTCGTATTTCAATTGGTGTTGAGCTAAGCAATCAATTTTTCGTTGCGTCAAGAAAAAAAAGATCGCCGATTTTTTTATCCACCCTAAAAAACGTTTCCGGGCAGAATCAAAACTTTCAAGACTATACGATGGCAGAGCTAGCCGAAGTAGGACGGAGGGCTAAACATGTCGAACGAAAAATTAGAGTGGACCGAAGAGAAAAAAAATAATGAGTCTAATATGTACAGTTCTCATCTCCAGAGTTTTTCATTAAGGAAAAATCGTTTGAAATACTCGTTATTATCATTTGACTCATTTACGTAATTTGCGGTAGTCTGGAAATCAAACAGTTTTAAAATCGTTAAATCGGAGTGTGAGGAATTTTTTTTTACCCGCTCTATGTAGACTCGATTCTCACTGCTCCTTTTTCACGATCCAAGAGACCTATGTATTTCTCACATTGCGATCTTTTTCTCGTTCTCGATGCAAAGGAAAAAAAATGATGTGAGAGAGAAAAAAACGGAGAGACCACAGAGAGAACGAGTAAAAACCGATGTGTGCACACGTTCCTCCGACACTCTGATCTCTGCAACATTAGCTGCACGCACGCGTGCACCACGCATTCTGTCTCAGCCTCTCGATACACATTCATACGTTATACGTACATGCACAATCATCGCGAGAGCCACGACCGTTTTTTCTTTCGGAAAGGCCACGGTGGTGTGGATTCTTTTATGATTATTATATTCCAATCCCCAATTATTATCATTCCACCGCGAGTTCCATGTTTCTTTTACTCGTGCGAGTACGATATTTCTGGCGAACCCAAGAGAGATTATCGGAGAGTCAGTTCTTTTTTTCTTCCTTTCGGTGAGAAAAATCCAAAGTCGAAAGACGAAGGCATAAATTGCCGTGCAAGAGGACAGGGTGGCAGGAAAAAGTAAGGCAGACCGGAACCACCACTGTGTATAACGCGGTACGATACAAAGCGAGTGAAAAAAGTCTCAGTGCGATTGAATAATTGCAGAAAAGAAGAAATGTCAGATTTCGACAACAAAATTAGCCAGTACCCATCCATCTGTTGGATTGTTAATATTCGGAATTCTATTGCTTTGGGACTGAAATTTCTGTCGACAAACCCTAAGTACCTTTTACATTTTGAACTAAACACACGTGTACACGAAATATGGTGTTTAAAAATCTAAAAACAAAAACATATTTTCAATATACTATTTTCATTTTTCAAAACGTTTTAAAACGATTTATGGAACGTTTATTTTTTAATATGGCAATCGTGCTTGGGGAACTTTTTTATTTACTCAAAAATGACAAAGAAAAACGCACTTTTATCGCCGTTCCCACTCATTTGATTTTACTACGCGAGTGGTTACTTTTTGGGGTTGGAGAACTGTGGCAACTGGCCTAAACTTCTCGCCACGACATTGTACTAGTTTCAAGTTGTCAAGACGTCCACCGTCGCGTTTTTGTCTCATTCTACGTACGTTTTTGTATATAAATATATATTTATGATGGATTTGTATATTTATATAGATATTAATCTGCGGTATTTATGTACGACTCTCTTTGAACGCCTCTCATCTCGCCATTCACGCGTCTGCGAATCTGTTTGCCAGTATATACGCTTTGTTATCTTCACCAGTGTTGTGGCTTCGTCCTCGAGGGAGGATAGGGCCCTCGATGCGGTCCCAGAGCAAATAATCCCATGTGTACTCCGAATCAATAACGAGAGCCATACCTAGTGTACTCGAGGTCTTAAGCGCGAGCCCGCGACGAGTTGCTCGGAGATAGATGTATGTATATAAACACCCGTCTGTTTGTGTACATACTCGGGTAGGTATGTGTATAAAACAGGCACAGGTGATTCCGGGATTATGTACGGGGATCACAGGTGCGGCGTTCTTCCTTTGCAAGAAACAAAAATTTCTCCGTCCGTCTCCTTTTTTCTCTTCCCTCCGCGGTCCTCATCGTCCCTTCGGTTTCGACGCAACGGTGATAAATTCGCGATGATAAATTCACGAAAAACTCTGAAAAACCCGACTACGTGTCTCGTCGGATTTTTTCACGATCTCCAAAAAAATGAGTTTTTTTTCCCGAAAAAGTCGAGTGTGGAGAGCTTTTTTTATGCAGTACTTTTCGAGCCCCATGGTCTTTTTTGTAATGGAAATTTCACTACGATCGATGTTTCCGAAAATTCGAAGAAAAAAGGGTCTTTGACGCGAGAGGGGCGCGAGGATAAATTTGCAGGGAATTCGTCAGGGGTCTTCATTGTCCGTTCTCAAAACATTTAAATGGGTTTTCCTACAAAGAGCACGCGTAAGGCTGCAATGTGTAAATTCGTTGGAATCAACATTCGTGAGTTACTTGGCAGGAAAATTCGTGCATTACGATTAAGGGGATATTATTCTTACAATGGCGACTTTTGAACCGTGTTTAAGGACTATAATCCTTAAACAGCACACGTGGTATTCCTGTCAAGCATTCAACGTTGTTCAGGAAGTCATTTTGATCAAACTGCTGATGCGTACAGTTTTGAGATCGTTCGAGAGAGATGTGAGATTGGGTATGTTATATTTTAGCACGAAACGTTCAGTTCAGATAATTCGTCAACGAGAGTACAAACGTGTATGATAACGCCATCCGTATAATCTGACTATAACAACGTGGCGTTTGATAACAAACCGGAAGTTTGAGAAATCGAATGTTAAATCGTCAGAGCAACAAAGCTGAATTCAAACAAAAAAATTCGCAATTCGATTTTCAAAGTGGCAAACGTGTTCTCAAACTCTGAATAAAAATGATTATTTGCGAGCCATTTGCGCTCATTACGTTCGCAACACATCGATTTCCTCATCTACAAACCAACAAAAGATTTATAATATTGAATTTCCGGGTTCGAGTAAAACTATTCACTCAAGGACCTCGTGGACCTCGGAATCCTATAGATCTCGTGTGGTTAATAAAGTGCAATAAAATCTTGAATAAGCATGAAGGATTATGTGAATTTTCCGATAGCGATAGCGAAGGAAACCCTTGGTTAATGAAATTGATAAATTTGCAATCCGACAACTATGTAGGCTCCAAATAATACGAGAGTTAGGGTCAGAGACGATATTTTTCAGGATACGCGTGTATACCGCAATCTTATGTCAGCCGAGGCAATTTTAGTACCGAAGCCAAATAAACACTCGTAGTTTTATCGAAGCCATGCACAACTGCCTCGGGTCATCGCTTAGTCATTGCCGCACTAATTTTGTCGTTACAGGTTCGTATTTTACGGCGTAACAGTGTTGTAGATTGATCCAAGGGGATATACACCAATTTGTAATCAGAGTAAATTATCGAGATAAAAGGGCGTCGTGTTTCACGATGTATATACGTGCTCGAACGGCTAGAGTGTGTATGCATATTTTATACGAGCTCAATGGTGACTTTAATGCCACGTTGAACATCGTCACATCTCGCTGGTTTTCAAACGCGAGAAATATTATTATTGAATTTGCTTTTGGAAAAACGATCATTGGTATTTCGCCTCCTCCGTCTTTGGATATTCAAACTCATAATCTATACGAGTGCGATATCGAATAACGCGTTTCACCAGCATGCGAATTGGAGTAGAAACATCCTTCGCGTTAAATTGTTATCAAAGGAAAGTTTATATATATAAATCGAAACATTACGAAAGATCGACACGGCGTGATTACGATACGGCGATTGATAATTTTAGATCTAACGGTTTTTTTATCACTTCTGCCTGATGATAACTGCGATTCAAACAGAGACAAAAGCCCGCTTCGTACGAGTCAAAAATTTTATGATCGTGACGAAGTGTACAATCGGAGAAAAGATTGATGCAAAAATTGGTAAAAAAAAACGGCGATGAAAACCTCACTTTTTTCATCGTCCGAGAGCGAATATTCGAATACTCGAATTTGCAATCCGCTTAAAAATTTCTACGTCTCAATCCGGTGCTCCGAAAAGCTTTTGCCAATCAATGCCGGTGACTTTCTGGCTTTTTATGACGAGTGAATGTAGAAAAATGACACGCGCGAGTCGCTTGACTCATCGGGGACGGAAACGATTCAACGAACAAATCAACTTTGACGAAACTTTTGGGAATTTATTCGCGCACCGAGTGGCAAAGACTTTTCTCGTTCGCGGCGTTATTGACGACGAAAAAGGAGAGTTTTTCGTTGTAGCGCCGTTAATAACGACAATTAATATAGAGATAAAAATTAATTCAGCAATGTACACACACCGCCTTAGTGTGGCGTAGGTGACAACACCGGCCACCAGCAGCTCGAGGATCATCTCTTCCTCGTTCGCCCGTCAAAAGAGTTTCCGTCTTCTCCGGATGATTCTCCGTCCTCGCATCCACTTCCGCTCCCGTCCTCGAATCACGTCGAAGACTCGACAATAAACGTTTTGTTTTTTACACTACCGTCTCTTTTTTTTTTGCAATCACGTACGCACTCCCGCTATTGCGTATAAAATACGAGATCAAAATCGTGGAGAAAAAGTAGGATCGAACAATCGATTTTTCGTCGAATATTTATCAATCACGTGATTAGCCAGTCCTCCGTTAATTCGACGTTGGAGTAGGTTAAAGTTCCGCATCTTTAGTAGTCGGGACTTTCGATTCTTTTTTACCGTCGATTATCGATTACCGATTACACACCGTCGATCGTCGTCGATCGAGATTTTTGAAAAAACATCAGACCGTTCTCCCTCCGTCAATCCGTCAACGAATGCGTCGGGATTTTCGTTGCGATTTCGAAAGAAATACTGAGACGAGGAGGAATCAGGCTACACCGACGAAACATCGAAATACCGCAAAGAGACTCGCGAAAGTTTTGCACTGTCCTTCTTTCGTGTTTTATTTTATTTCTTTTATTTTATGGCAATTACAAACGAAACGTTAAGTTTTTTTCCCTCTCTCATTCGTCTCGCAAAGGAGCGAGGAAACTACATCGGACTATTCGGCTTGCCGATCTCGTGGTGACTGAGAGAGTCTCGCGCGACTCTCAGTTACTCACTTGGCCGAACTCACTATTCACTCACTCACTCACTCACCGACCGAGAGAATTCTCGGTCCCACCTCCATTCTCTCCTCCTTCCCTCTTGCGTTTTGTTCACCAGAGCAGACAAACCACCACCAACCAACTTCCCCACCTCCGTTCAATTGCCCTCGCTCTTCCATCTTTTTCTGTCTGTCTCTCTCTCTCTCGCTCTATCTTTCCCTCCCCCTCATTCCCTTTGGCTACGCCACCCTCTGAACCGCGTGGGGGACATACGGGCTGGACCCCCGGGCCACGCGATTTCATTACACGTATCATTAAACGTAGTGCGTATGATCGAGTACACCACGTGTGTGGGTTATTACTCGCGTACAGAGAGAGCATTGTATGTTCGATTCTGTCTCTGTACTTTATTTCTTCCTCACATTTTTTCCTCCATTGCAAATTTCATTTTCTTTTTTTTTCTCTTTCTCTGTCACTCCTCCGCCGCGATGTTCGGCTCACCTTGCGATATTCAAACGATTCTATGGGGGGTGGGGGGGAGGGTGAGGAATATAGATTAAAAATCGAGATAACGACAGCGGCAGTTTGACATTTTCTTGTTTTTCTCCATCTTTTTTTTTTCCTACTTTCAATGACTCAGACAGGCCGGTAATAATCGTCGCTGCACCGATAAAACAACAATAAATGATACGGAAAAAAATTCACCCACCATATTACGTAGAAACTGAAACTCGAACGCGCTCCTTAACCGTGACAAATTGTTAATCCTAATTGCCAACGACGCAGCAAGCGAGATTCTAATATAGATAGCTGCGGTTGCATTGTCAGCCCCACAGGGACGTGCAGTTTGTCAATAATTATCCACAAGTCTGAATAGTTTAAGGACGGTACGAGAGAATGCCGTTGAAATAAAAGGATAAGTGTTAAAGGCGTTGTAACAGAAAGAACCATATGGAAAAATGATGGCCTCCGGTGTAACTGATGCTGCTTCATCGTCGGATCGGTTCGCGATCTGTTATTAACTCTTATGTAAATTCGTACGATGTAAATGTGATCGGTCCCCGCAAAGTCTAATTTCACTTTAATCGTGGTGCGGCTACGTCATAAACGTCATAGCGATAAGAAAAGTCTGGCGATGATGTGTCGAGATTTCTTATCACAACCGAGATTGTCCTCGTGTATCAATGTCACGTGTATTAGTGGATCAGGGAAAGAGGGCGGAAGGGACGGAATTCACGACGATCTCTGCGCGTTAGATCTGCCGCGGCGGTACGTTCCGCGTTTGTACTTTAATCAAAATCTCATTATTTACCCTGCTGCTTCGTTATTATCTATACTGGATTATTCCACTTGGTAAAATATTCGTTCGTCGGTACGTCCCGTTCGGCGAATAAAATTCGTCCTGAGAGATGATTTAATCGACGAAAAAAATTCATCAGCTGTGTGCATGGAAATCAGGAAATATATCACGATTTCCGAAGAGAAATCGAGAGTGGCACGCGCCTCTGGAATTATAAAGTCATTAGCTCGTTAACGACATGGCCGTGAATCGGTGTATCATTATACACGTTTATTCAATGTTCTGTGATTTGACGTATCCCATGACGTAAACAAATGATATTACGATGCTGCCGATTGTTGAAGAATGAAAAAAAATTCAACCTCAGGTAGGCTCGCGAGACTCGAGGCTCATTAGCGTGTGTGGCTTGGAAATTTAACGCGTTCGATAGGACACCGGTTTTTCAGTGTTGAACGGATAGCGCGAACACTCGCGGAGGCGAAGAAAAAAACGTTCGAGTTAGGGTCCGGACTGATCAGGCATCGGAAATTTAATTTAATGACGCGTATAACGCGTTTGGATCATTTGACCCTGCGGGGATTCTCAAGGAAGCGAGAGACCAAGGGGAGCGAGAGAGAGAGCGTTAGCAACTATAAGACCAGACACGGAATTCATCCGACGAGCAAAGGTGGATCGAACGACCTCGGCAATTACGGTGTCACGTTGTTAATTAACTATCAGCCCTCTACACACGAGCCGCCACTATACGATACCCCAACAGCCCGCGATCATCAGCACACGCCTTTTAAATGCATACGATCAAAGAAAAAAATTAAACTCAAGATCGCGCGTCAGTCGGCAATCTCGTTTTCCTCGCGATGAACAGCCTCCGACAATTGCTTGAAGAAAAAAACAAGATTCTCTGTTTGATTATCCGCGTGTTATCGGAATATCAATTTCCGACGAAAGTCTTCAAGAATCTCATCACTCCGATGCACATGTGCTGTTGAACGTGTGTCTTATTTTGCCTGGTAAGAATGGTAATCGACGTTACCGATTTTACTGTCTTGCGGACGTTTCGTTTTTGTTTTGTTATTTCTTGATATTGACAGATTGAGATTTTTTTTATCGTTCCGAGTTTGTAAAGTGCGAAGAATGTTCGCATCATTTCGCAGCAAAACTAGAGATTCTCTTCGGTAGTCGCGTACAAGTGTATCTCCGATTGGAAGACGCAATTACGAGAGAGGGAGAGAGATGGAATACGACCATCAATTAGTCATAACCGATCTGGGGAAATCCCTGTTTCACTCGTCCGTATCTGTGCTTCCCTCTTTTTTTTTCTATCGATTTTTCAAAATATCGCCAACAAGATTGTCATCGTCAGTTTTAATCGCGTATGTCGTGGCGCTTAGATAAAAACGGCGACACTTTGTGCTCATCTTGTGTGAAATCGCGCAACACTTACATCACGCCGATGAGTTTGGCGTAATATTTATCCATTTCAGAGAACCATCGGCTTCGTTCGCGGTTTTTATTGCTAATGAATACTCTTCAACGAGTTTGTACAGAAAAAAAGGGAGATTTAATCAATGAGATTGCTCTCGAGTGGATGCAGAGATAACTTTGTATTTGTAACTCAATACTCATCCGTGTCTGTTTATTGAACACGGATATCAATGGGATGAGAGTGGAATATCATTTAAATCGGCAGCGGATGAAATGAAATCGCCGTTGACGATTTACGCAGTCATTAAAACAACCCGGCGGATATGAGATTCTTCTGAAAAAAAATCCTCAATTTTTCTATGAAACTGTCAACACGACGCGATATCAATTGCTAATTGCAAAAATTAGAGACGACAAAAGCCTTTTGCAGATAACGATCGTACATTGGGATTACACGAGCTGCGAATACCTATTCACTTGCGAATCAAATTGAAAGGTGGTGCCGCATTATCGTGAGTCATCGAGATAATAACCGAGAGGACTTTTAATATCACGAGCCGCGCGCGCAGGTCGAGATCCGCGATCGAAATAACAAAAGAAATTATGCAAATTCCAATTGAAGATAACAGGTCATCGAACGCATGTCCATTGATGTTTTCATCGTGTTTGCCGATTAGATTCAATGATTTTGCTGCTCCGATCGAGCTTGGAGCCCGCAGCAGCCGGGAGAAAGTTTAAGATCGCTGGGTGACATCCCCTTTCTCTTTCACGCTCATAAACGTCGACGGAGTGGGTGAAAAATCCACGGAGGACGGCTAGAAACGAACTTACACTCTCGGAACCGGAAATGCGGCGTGTGATACATGTCGCAACGTGTTTGGTTCATTCCTCGGGTCAGTACCATCCCGCGATGCATTTCTCTCTGGATAAAGCTCTGGGTATATATATTCATTACGGATATCTCGATGTATCGATGAGTCTTAAACCGGAGAAGCGAAACCTTGCTAATCTGATAACTGCTTTTTACCGGCTGACGATTGGAAAACATTCCAACGGAAGAAATAGAGCAACAACCGCGGCATCTGATGCATCGCTCAATGGCAATACAAATAAACATAATTTATATACTGTTATTATTAATATTTGTATTATTAGGAACTAACCTATCCACAAGAAAGAGGTAGAAATTCTAGCAGGAAAAGGGAACAGAGCTTTGCATGAATGTTGAGTAACGAATTTCATACGTAAAAGGATGCGGTAGTATGATCCGTCATCGGTCAATCGCGCGTAATCCGGAATAACGGTCAAAATACGTAAGAACGAAAACCGCAAAAAAAACTCATGCAACGCGACGGAGGCATAGAACGCTGAATTCGCGATGACGTAACGAACGTTTGATGGTGATTAAAATTGGACAAAGTTTGGTGTTTGTAAGAAAAGATCGGTTTGGATCGTTTTTTTTTTTTTGGTGTTAATAATTTGACTTACCTATATGCATTCTCCTGCAAGATTCCGGAAGTAATTGGGGAATCGCTCCCACTATATTCCACGTGGTTTTCGTTGAAACAGAAAAACGTTCGGCAATTCGCGATTTGATTCATTCATTCGTTCAATCGGTCGTTTCGCGTGATATATCTTGCGGATTAATGAATGACTAGACTAGAGTGAAACTATGAATGAACTCTGCGTGGTACATCGGTTACCATATAACCGCTCTCGGTGTGGGCGTCATCCTGATGGTTCAGCCAATAGCGAGAGATGCATTTCGCTGCTCCGTGACGCGTTTCCACACGCACGCTCGTCTCTCAACGGCGCGTGCTCGCGCGTATAACGCGGGATAAGGAATCGCGATTTCGAACCGGCGCCGCAATCGCGTCGACGCTTTTTCTGAGAAACTTTATAATCGCGTTTCACCACGTCGTTTGTTATACACCACTTGTAAATGTAGTGTGCGTAAGATTTATTGACATAATCTGTAATACGGCACCGGAAGTTGTCCGGAAGTTCGAGTCATTCGGAAGGAGTGTTTGCGCAATGACGTTTACGCCAGAAATTTGTTGGAAATGAAATTTTGTAACTTTCGGCAGTTCGAAAAAAGGGTTACTCAAAAAGGGGTCGTCGAAAAACAGGAAGGATCTTTTTGTTACAAACATTCTCAAATAAACATTACATTTATTCATCGTCTCTGCGTTTTTCGTAATTCGGGACTTATTGAAAGTTTGCGATAAGTCGTCTTATTTTCTCGGTTCAACGATTTTATCTGTGGACACGTGTTATCTTTGGTTAATCCACGCGGTTACATCAGTGTTCCAAAGTTAGACACCTCGATCATCGAGTCGCTTTCGATACAGGATATACCCTGGAGGTATTGTGAGTAATTGCACGAGAATTCACTGATTTCCTCCTACAGAGTTTATACATATAGGGAACATCAGGGCCGGACGAAAAGCCCAAAAAAAATTGGTAAAAAAAAATTGTTTTCGCTCTTTCCCTGTCGAGTTCTCATGACATTGACATATTTTCAGAGTTTCCGAGTGATTTGAAGTACAAGGAATCCCGTGGAATTTGTTGAAAAAAAACAGAATCAATCTTCGAAATCCAAGCCGCGGATTCCAAAACCGACGTGAATAATTTCATGGAAAAAAAAAGTTCAACATTTTTCAGCCTCTCTGCGCTGGCATTTTTTAAATACATTGGAGTCTTCGTAACTTGATGGTAGGTATAAGATCGATTGATTTACAACGAACAAATTTACGATCCCCAGCCGCCTCATATCGCTCGTTGGAATCTTATTTGTTGTTCCTTTCTGCATTGTGCTTCGGTATACTTATTGCAAAACGTGGATATCGATCTCTTATCAACGATGTCGAGAGGGTCCGAAAAAAAAGATGACACATTGATGTTTCTCGGCATTTCCGGCAAAACGCGGGGCTTGCTGCAGTCGCGAATGACGGATATATTCTCAAGATGTGTGTGCGCACATGTACATATGCATAGGTGATACGTTTATCGCTGATGATATAACTGAAATACCCTATTTTATAGTGGAGGTAAAAGACCCGAACGGACTCTCGTATAACACGATAACTCAATCGCGTTAACTTTGTGAATCATTCAATCTCGAAGATACCGTACAGGTGACCAACCGAGGAATTAGTCAGACATGGAAGCAGCTCCTCGTTCCATTAATTCGGTCATTTGCATGTTACAAGGATGTGAGGTAAAACTGGTTTTCCAAAAAAAAAAAAAAAAAAAACTTTCACTTTAAGGGCTTTAGTACACTCTAGTAGATGCGTCACTCTGATACAAGTTTTTTCAGTATTGTTTCTGATATAATAATAATATCTCTACGCTGATAACATCAATAATGCATTTTGCAACCATAACGCGATGATTTTCATCATTTTACCGCTATTTTGAGTTGAAAATTTGCGAGTAAAAAATCATGTTCGTCTTCTCGTCAGGTTCAATCGATCGAGGTACCTTGACGTCACATACACCCCCCCATACACACTTTTTTGTTGAAAACCCCAGCGGAAAGTGCATGTGGAAGCGAGGAGCATTCCGAGTTGAGATTACGCGGATGAAATTTCGTAAATCCGCAAACAAAATCGATGTATATGTGGAATAAGGATTTTCGACAATTCCAACTGTCTTTTTGTCCTCGTATTTACTTCGCGGGCGTACATTTCTGAGACTATATATACATACAAATAACGCGCCACTGTATGTGTCCGTACTTGAGCTCCCATATAGATGAAGATTTACAAAATGGGGAAGAAAAAAAAAGGGAGGAAAGGAGAGTGAGAGAGACGCGAGAAAATGCGTGCGAACTCGTTCACGGGGTTCGTACGGCTCACGTGAATGTTCGGATATGTGTATACGAGTACACACATAACTGCTGTATATCCCATACCGGTGTGCGGTTCCTCAAACGCATCGTTATCTGATGGCGGCGGTGAGGATCGAGAGCTCTGGACCAGCGGGGAGATCCGCGTTGTCAAACTCTATCCCGAGCAAATCTTCGGTCGGGTATCCCGCGGCGCGAGGTCCCCCGTGTGCGCCATTGTGCGGGCGCAACAAGCATGTATATAGGTAAAATATTTCCATCTCTCTCGCTCTTTTTTTTTCTCTTTCTATGCGTGTTGCTCGCGGTCTCTCTCAAAACGCGGGGGACACGACACCGACAGCAGCATCCAGCACCGTATTCGATGCCTCTCATACCTTCCCAGAAAACTATTGGCGCGCTATAACTTATTAATATATATATACATACTTTTGTATATATGTATATACATATATACACACGTTTTCTTTTTTTTCTGTCTCTTCCCTTCCCGGTTGGAGGAAAGTCACCTGTAGTCTAAGAGGGTCGGATAAAGAAGAAGACGAAGGGAAAAAGAACGAAGAAAGGTCGAGTGTGAGAAGTTGAAGTGGGAGAGAAAAAAGCGAGAGGAATGAGGGAAAAGAGCAAGGGCTAGCACCACCGAAATGTAAGAGCGAAGGCCGACTTCTCATTTCCGCGGTCTTCCCGTGGGAACCGGAGCTGACCCTGAGGTGCGCGCTGAGAGAACTCTGCAGAGCGCCCGGGTGAAGTCCGCGTTCAACAAAAGAGAGGACCCGATTCTAGTTGCCGATCCTCAACGACTAGAGAAAGGATCTATTATTCTCCCGGGGGAGGGGGACAAAAAAAATGCATTTATTTGAGTGCCTCGCCGTCTACAGAAGTTCGCCATCGCGAGAGAATAGAATATCCCCGTTTCCTTTCTCTCCGATCGACTTGCACACTTTTCCGACGGTGAACGCAAACGCGATCTCTTTTCTTTTTTCCATGTCGGAATTCCGATTCGTTAACGAAAAATATACGAGAGTTTCCTCGGGATGAAAGAGTCGCATTCCCATCGAGGGAAATTACTTTCTCTTTTTGGTCCAGCGCTATTGACAAAAGTGGAGAGACTCGCTCGCGCATGTCGAGACGAGACGCATGAAAAATGGAGGTATACCAGACTCTCGCGAATATCGTTCATTTCACGTGTACATTTTGAGCTGCCATTTTCGGCACAATTTTGAATTGATTTTGGCGCAAGTTTGGCATATTCTCCAAGTCGGTCTGCATTTATCAGCAACTGTACAGAGTTCAATATTTACATGAGTGCATTGTTTCAGATCCTCTCGATAGTGATAAACGTTTGATTTACGGTGGTAGTCTCGCCGGAAGTATTTTCTTAGAGACTGTACGAAATTTGGAGAGCAGGTTCGACGCGTGAATTCCGGATGACTAGCGAAATTTAAACAAAATTAACCGCTTGCAATTTCACAGTGGCTCTTTTTGCAATTCGATAGAAAATTCAACACTTTTTGCGATTATTTCATAACTTTTCTTGTGTGTTTTATAGTTTTTGGTACATTTGTATAATTTTTATCCTTCAGATTCGGAGGTGTGATATTAATAATAATAATAAGTTTATACATCACGAATAACTTTCGAATAACCGACAAATTATAGAAATTTTCGGACATTAGTTGGTGAACTCACTTTTGCGAGGCTCCGTGACGAGAGCACTGCGTTTTGGGGCAGTACCAGCGGCAGCGAGCACCGCGGAAAGATGGACAGGTGCTGCGCATGAAAACGAATCGAGTGATGGAGGTTTTGCCGTCATATGGGTTACGATAATTGCCGATCATTAACAATTCATAATTCACATTTTTAACAATTAATATCACCGTAACTGCACCGTGCAAATGATTACGTTATATTTTACACGAGCTTCCACGACGATAGTCTTTCGTTAAAACCAATATGCGGCAGGGAAACTATACACCTTTTCAATTCATGAAAATCATCTCAGAGTCATGAGGATTTTGTGCCTCCGAGAGCAAACCAACAACAGACAATGAAAGTAATGATTTTTGTCACAGACTCTGATTGTATTAGCGCCGACCAAATTCGTCGATAAAAATGAACCAGACTCTGAGTTTCATTTTGTGTAGCATTATACTTGTGTTTTATCCAGCACGGATGACAAGAATATCGTCATCGATATGTGGATATAAAACGTGTCTATATGTGTGTGTGTGTGTGTGTGTACACGTAACTCGAGAGAGAACCGCCCGGGTTAAGATGTCGTGCAGAAGCAAGACAGGTTGACACGGGCTGAACCAATTACGAGGATATTATCCAGCCGGCGGTTGCTACTATACCTGCAATCACCGTGATTAGCGCACTTGCCGACAACACACCCGCCTCTCCGCGTACGTCCTCTCTTTTTTTTCCCCTCTACCAATTTTCTTGCCACCGTGCATAATGTGCCACCACACGTCGTTGCCGCTCTGGCTTTGATGCTGATCCAGAGGGGGCTCATTACACGCACCTCTACGTGTCGGAGAGTACACCGCTAATTTGTGAACGTTCGCACGTACATAGACGTGTATCGCGTTAAATTATGTAAGTCGCGTGCATTCGTGCGATCGCTGTGATGCATATACATACGTCTGTTAGGCTACATTACTCTTTCTATTGATTTTTCTTGATTCCTCCACAAGCAATCCCTTAATACGTACCTGCAGCACACCGCATTCGTTATTAACGAAAGACGTTGCGGTGCACCTTGCAGCAGCCTAAACTCTTTCTTCGACCGTTAAAAACCAAAATTGTGGAAATAACGCACCTGAGAAACTCGGTGTACACTAACTTTCGGGGTAACGATACTAACTTTCAATGTATTTGAGAAAGTTCCATAAAAATCAAAGATGCAACCATCGCGCAAATATCTGCAAAGTGAGAACGCGAGAAAAGTCGTCTACGAAAAAAGCGCAAATTGCATCGTTTTTGTTTATCGCGGGAACTTGCACTTACAAACGCAGTTGAAGTGAGTGAGAAAAAATGGTCCCCTCCTGTGCGTTGAAAAAAAAAAAGAATTCATCCCTCGCCTATCACGAGCTTTCTTATTTCAGAACTGTATCCGCAGCGCGCCTTTATTTGATAAATCACGACGAAAATAATATCACAGTTCGGGGATTTCACAATATGGCCATAGATTACCGGCATTATATTCATAGAAACCGAGCATTAGATTTATTAATCCGGTAAAGAAGGTAGACGAGGGGACAAAAGGCGCATAGATCAACGATATCCTTTATGCGTCCGCGGAACGAAGAAATGCGAGCGATTTGCTGTGGAATCGCAAGATCGATACGTCGATCGCCGGTGAAAACGACTGAAGAAAGAGAAAACAGAGGCGAACGACGCCGCAGCGAGGAAGCTACCACTTTGACTCTTCTCCCAGTTCATATTGTCCTATACACATATACATATCTATGTATGAACGAAGGACAATGGGAAAGAGCGACCGGATTCCAGAGATCGGATCGGCTTCGCTCTGCTCTGGCTCCTTTTTGCTTCTCACAAAAAAATCCTGCTTTTCCCCGGCTGCTCTGACATTTGAGCCGTCTTTGAGCATGCGGAATGAACTTTTCGAAAACGCGCCGATACTTCCTGGCCCTTTCGGCTCTGATTTATCAATTATTTCCGTGGTTATCCATTATTTGCGAAAAAAAACATCATGGCTGCCGGATAAAGTTTGTATCCGCTTTCATATTTTACTGTTACATTTCTGCAGTTAAGCGGACGATATTATATCGACTGTGGACAGGTGATCGCGTGTTTTAACGATAATAGTACGAAGATGCCAGATGTCTGTTCTGTTTAAATATATATATATACTTTTATATACCTTTTTGCGAAGAAAAGTTCTTCAGCGAAGGTTTAACGAGGTTGGTAGTGCGCCAATGTGAGTTTTTCCCCTTTTTCCATCGATGCACCTCGTTGCCCATCGTATTTACGCTCGCAAAGTCGCAGAAGATGCCAGCCATCATCGTTGTCTGTTGCACTCTACCGTTGCGGTATTACATACAGGTACGAATACATACTTGGAAATGGCTAACTACTTATTGTCACCTCTAACGAGGCCGGAGAGAAAAAAAAACTGCACTATTCGCAGGTGGGAATGTTGCCAGGTTATGAAAGCATCAATTACCTTCCACGTCCAGTTCCCTAATGAGGGGAACACAGTCGTGACTCTCGACGTGCTCTCGCGCCAGAAATCGCGCTCCCCCTCGCGAGAAAACTATATATATCGTCCGTCCACATCGTCTATCTCTATCGCCGCACTCGGATCTGTATGCTTCAACCGCATATTCGTCATTTCATTCGCGAAACGACAAATATACGATTTTCTCTGCCGCGCGAATTTTTCTCAACCAGGCGAAAAAACTTTATTGGTTGTGACGGTAAAATATGATAAAAAAGTAACTACAGGAGAGCAAAAAAAAAAGGTTTCCTTGCTCTTATAACCGTATAATTACGGCAAAAATTGCGAAGGAATATCGAGGTATTTTTTCATTCACAACCTGAAATACCATTCGGATTATGGAATATATCACATCGCCAAGACATACAACTTGTTTTATTTTCGATGATTTCATCTGTTTCTTCCAATTTTTTCAAGGTACATTGTGTATTACAATTCTGCTTGTAAATTGAGCATATTATCAGTAACACGTCATTACGGAAATTCATTACGTCGAGGTAATTCATTCAATGAAATTAATGTTAAATAATTCTGCACCTATGATTTACGAGATCCATTCGTAACATCGAGCCTCATTATGTAGTCTGCCGCAGTTGTCACTAGTCTACATACCCATGGGGTTACGTACTTACATACAGCAATAATTCAAATAAAATTAATTATCGAATGTCAGTTACAAAAAGATATCATTAATAGCATAAAACTTGAATGCGGAGTATGCAATTTTTATAGAAAGATGGATGGTAGTATCGTTTAAAAAAAAATCGATCAATGGCTTCATTGAGATTAATATTTTATGTAAATTCGAATGTTTTATTTATGAATTGGATTCGTTCGTTCGAATTATTCAACTCGAGGTAATGAGTTCGATAAAATGCCGTAACCCCTCGGCGTTATACGTACAATTTTTCAACATGGCGCTGGCATTTTTCCTTCGCCGTATGTATATATACAGAAAAGACAGCGCGATATTAAATATGCCGTATTGTCGGTATACAAAAACATTCCAGATTCGCTTACCAAAAATTATTAGCCCCCATGGTTAATATATAGTATCTTAAAGTCGAACGTGGAACGAGACGAACAAAAGAAAGAAAAAGTATTATCGCTTACCGCATAAGATACGAATGTGTAACTTATGCGCGGAAGACGGCAAGCTTGGGTCGGGAACGAGTTTTTTTAAAATGTTATTCAGGCAGAGTCAATAAACACGCGACCGGTATTTCGAGTATTTGAGAAAACACGAATGTCATTTTAAAAAAAGTTCAATCGTATTGTGGCGGAGTGCTGCATAGTATATTCGCGAACCTGACCTACTTTAACAGTGACACACTTATTTTAGAATTCTTGGAATTTTTTTATCATTTTTTTTTATCGCGAACGACGAAATGGTCGATGCATGCGACGCGCATAAAGCGAGACCACGATTATGTCATTAGGTGAGGAGTCCATTGATGGTTTATTTATCCCGCGACACTTTCTCTTCCGGCTGTTGGCACACGAGAACATTGTGAGATGCACGCGGGGGCGGCCCTTCTGGAGAATCGTGTATGGCGTTTGCGTACACGTGCAAGAAAGGTAAGATCGGCGCAATCGATTTTCCTTCTCATCCAAAGTCCTCGTTTCGAAAAAAACAAGCCTACTACGGGATTCCTCTTTTTTTCTCTCTGGAATTGATAAAAATACCGATCCGACGGTTGTTGGCATGTCTGTGGAGCTTGCTAAGCCGCATATATATTCGAATCGGTAAAACTGCAAAAAAATTCTATGAATTTTAAGAGGGTAAACGTCGGGCTCCAAAAAAAGAGAATTTGAGCACTTTGGCACGTGCAATCCGCAGGTGGTAGAGCGCGTGATCTCGATAGAGGTTTTTTAGACTTTTTAACAGCATTTTATTTTTTTCTTCATAACTTCTTTTGATGAAAGCTATAACAGTAATTTATCGATGAGCTTTTGAAAAGGACAAAACAATTTTTTATCACATTTTTACAGCAAAGAAATCGTCGAGTTGGACTTGCATTTTCTCACTGTTTTGGGCTCCATTTCTCGAGAAGCTTTCTCATGAGAGCTTATCCTCAAAGTTCAATGATCCCACGGTTCGTTTATTTATTGTATCTATAATCCGTGGATGTATTACCACCGATCGTGTGACTTCTTTTTATTATTTTATTTGTGTACGTGCATACATATGTGTGTCTGTGAAGCCCTGAGATATGCATTATCGATGAAAGACTGTAAATAAAGCGACTTTTTTTAAATAATTTTGAGCTATTGTCGCCATTGCATATCGAGATATTTTCCGTTAAATTATGACCCGAGTTTAATAGCTTATATTAATCAACGACCGAGTTCAATAATCTCTCTGGTAGGTACATATAAAAATAATAAGGTTTAAAGGAGGTAAAAAAATTCTCCGATAAGAGATACTGGTTCCATTACCCGCGTACGCCTTCGTCTCGCATAGTTTCATATCTTTTCAGGATACCAGCAATTAATATTAAGCTCGCGACTCGTGGAATATCGGTTTTTTTCTTCACATTTTTTTCATCCCAGTCACGTTTGGCTTGAACATTTACGCCCAATGATCGAACTCGTCGTGCATCCGAATGTATCCGAGTGTTGCGACGCATTCGGTACTGATCTATCGAGATGACAGACGATATGGACCACACAGGACCGAACGTCCGTCAACGCGGAATTCGGAGATTCCTCTTGTTTCATCTTTTCATATAGCGTATACAAAATCTCGAGCGCATATATAATAACTGCACCGAAAAAACACATTTCTTCATGCAACAAAACGTGTGTAGTTAAATACGGCCAACGGCACGTTTCATTGGTTCCATCGAATATTTTTCTCGATATGAAAACTTATTTTATTGAATCGCATTCATCAGCAAATTATGCGCTTGTTTCAACAGAATTATTGTTGAATAAACGGTATATTCATCGATATTTTCTTCCCCCAACGTATCTTTTTTTCTCAGTGAGCATATATATCTATGTAAGTTGATGTACATGTAACGAGAATTCCCTCTCCATTGAGATATCTACGATGACGAACTTCACTGGCGCCGGGGGTTAGACATGATTTGCAGTCACGTGATACACGTGTGAGAAAGAGACGAGAAGTTGTATGCAAGGCACGTGGGAGCAGGCAGTTTCTTGTGTCGCGTCATCCAACGACGACATGGCGTCTGGATGGTATGACGTCGGAAAAAGCCGACGTTCGTCAAGTTTTTCCGGGGACTCAAATATTTGCGGAAATTCGCCGGGTACACACGACTGGAACGATAGTAAAACTTTTGCTTTTCCATCGCTATAGATTTACGCACGCGAAACATGGATTCACGGAATCGTGTCACACGTCGTTATAACGGATTGGCCTATTGCCATAAATGGCAAAGCCGGGGAATCGGGATTCGCACCGCAAGATGGTGACATAATGCGCTTGCGAACGCCAGTGTCACTTCCGACTCGTGGGAATTCCGTAGGTCGATACTTAGCATTTTACTGTCGCACGAGAATCATTTTTGTCCTCTCTCGTCACGGGGAACTTCACCGAACAGTGACCTACGTTGAAGATAGTTTTTCAGTTTGTGAAAAACGGTCTTTCATACGTCGTTCCTTGTAAATAAATATAACAATGATAATAATAATATTGTCGTGCCTGTTCGTGAAAATTCGACTGTTGAAACTTCGGCAGGCAAATGATGCTTCATTTTTGGAAAGGACCAATGTCATCGATGAGTTTCCCAAGTTCTTTGACGAATCTAATAAAAATAGCACTGCTCGGTTGATAAATTAAATAAAAATGTTATTCCCAATCCGCTCGTCACAAAAGTTTTATTTTCAAAGAAAAAAAAATTCATTTTTTCAAATTGCCCACCGTGCGAAAGCGCTCTTTCGGTGCAATCGTGTTTCAGCAGTATAACACCAAATTTCGTTTCACGTCGGGCGACAAAATTCTTTGATAACGAAAACGATAGTGTCGTTTTATGATTTTAACGGTGCATTCTGAAAACGAGAATTCAGCTCTCTCGTTGTAAACGCACTCCCACGTGACACACACACACACACACACTCAGAGTGTTGTGATTCATTCAGGCACGACAGAATAGTAAGGATTTTTTTTTGTGATACGCCGTTTATTAACTCCTTTCGGTTCGTTCAGAAAGCAATCGTCTTTGCTGGGAGATTCTTTACGAGTATATATATGCGCGCATGCATCAAGTGTATTACGCGGGAGAAATTACGATTCCCAAAGATCGTGAGTGTCGGATACAAGTGCAAAAGCACAAGGTTCCGAGCCGCAGATTGAGTTTTTAACGATGGTATTTAGATGCGAATTAATCGTAAAGAAAACGCACAGCGGCGTCATCGCACGCGTATTAAATACCCACGTGCGAATGAATTCAACTATAAAGTCTTTATGAAATCCTCATCGTCGCAGTTTTACGAGACTAATAAACCTTACACCGGGACAGCGAGTTTTGCTTCATACAAATTAATTTCCAACCACGGGTTTATTTTCATCGTGAAACCAAACGCGTCCGTTGCGCGTCCGATTCAAGAGGATTGTCTTTGTCGAACGTAACTGCAGCTCATCACGAAAATGGTGAAATTTTCATGTCCCTCTTCGAGCCAAAGTGGGTCCTACAGGCCTCTCTGGAATTTCTCTTCGCGGCTCCACTGTTATGTAGGATATTTAAGCAAAAAACCTATGCGTGCGGCGAGCAACACGGAAACCAGATACACTTGCAGTTTCGTATATACACAACCACAAATTTCAGGGATGCCCGTTTCATTTCCTTTTTTCTTTGTTTCGATTTCGCTGTGGCATCGATTCGTACGTATACTTCTCCAAAACCTCGCTGTGATCGACCATTCGAGATCGCGGACGATACTCACCAACCTGCCGCACATACACGATGTAAGGTTCACGAATAAGGGTCATCGGTATTTTCCCAAATGCATTATGATAATTGTGATATGATGAATTTATAATTTGAGCAAATGATACATGATCGGCGTCGGACCGAACTGCAAATTATACGGCACGGCAAAACAATTTCTGTGTCTCCCAACCTCGCTAGTGGCGGTATACATGTGCGCTACACAAATTCCCTCGACCCTCTCGAGACACGTATACTCCTGATTTTTTTTTTTTTCCAAACACGCTTATTGCTCTCGTGTTACTCGCTGAAATCCACAAATTCCGAATGCTTTTTTTCGCGCTAATTGACGAAATTATTCCGTCAAGAAAATCATGTGAAGCCCGCGTTGGGTCTCGCTGAGAGCATTTCGCAATCGATTCTATGCGCGTGTCGTAATGTTGTTTCCGTCGTTTGCAGAGCTGCGAGAATGTTCAAAAAAGGCTGCGCAGCAAGATTATTTCATCGGATTCTTCGTGTCAAATCTATATAAATTTCAATTAAATTTTATTCGAGTGTATATTACGGAACTTGATATTTCTCATCCTTCGAAGGGCGATCTAATTTCGTACATTTCTATATGTCTCAGTATCACGTGAAAAAAGATTGCACGAATAATATACAGAATCCCAAAGATTTTATCCTAAAGGAATTTTATTTCGCGTATCAGCGAAAGAAATCGAACTCATAGGGGAGTGTTTTTTTTTTTCGACCAATACCGATCGATGGAAAAAGATACGTCATGAACGATGGTATAATCTTTGTATGGTATAAAATATGGTATAAAATATGTTTTTATACACTTTAGATCGATTTTGTCGTGCCTAGTTTTGTTCACGACCACCCTCGCCCTATTAGTTAATCCTGTGCGCGTTGCCGATGGCCGAGGCGCGTTTTTCTCGCAAAGTTCCTGTGCGCGGAGTGACTACCACTATACAGCATGTACATATGCATGTATGTGTCAGTGTGGGCTGTACTCGCGAGCTCACAATAATTACATAGGGCTCGCGGGTTGGCGAGCAACACCCACTTAAACACTCTTGGTCGGCAGTACTAAATATTAATGCGAATTTAAATAAAATGCCGACCGAACAAAGACGCTCTCGCCTTTTGCTCGCACTCCTAATACCCTATGTATACATACATATATGTCTATATATATACCAAAGTTGGTGCATATATTTATAAACACATAAATAGGTAGTGTAGGTAAGCATATATTTACTTATACACGTGTACATAGTTTTAAGCGCCTCTGAGCTAAAATTCCCAGACCACTTGGCAAAATTACGCTTTGAAAACGCTAACGAGGGTTCACGATTCTTGGGGAACCGCGCACAAATGATGCTCGAGTTGTCGACGCAGCCCCCTCCGTTGCCAAAGGAACATAACTTTCACCCAAACTATAATTATGGCCGAAAAATATACTATCATGATTCCGCATAACTTGGATTTGGAATGAAACCATTGCTTTTTTCGAATTCAAATATCACGTCACACATGAACGTTTGATCAACACGAATCAACACTGTTTGATGGAAAAACGGCGCCCCATTTGCGATCGATATTCAACTGCAAGTCGTGATAATTATTAGATGTTTGATTCAAAAAAATACGTTCAATTTATAACAACCCCCATCCGCTCTCTGCAGTTAGAAACAAGTACATTTCCGAATTGCGCCCATCTTTGGTAAAAAAAAAGAAGTTTTCTTGTTTTATAGAAAGTTATATCGTAAATTTATTTGAGAGTAAATTCTTCTCAAGTTTAGATAGAAATCAGATAGAAATTACAACGAATGGTATGGACAACCGTTGGTCGAGTGAATTTCGCTACTGCCGTTTGTTGCTTGTTCGTCATGAATTGGTCCATAAATTGATCAATTCAAGTCTGAAGGAGGCTCTATCGAAGATTGTAAGAGTCGGTTTCCATTAGTGGCTTTGTCAGTATCGGATACGGAATATCGGCGGTTTCACCACCTGAGATGAAATATACGCGAACGATAGATCGAATAATGTAACTCAGCGTAAATGAGAAAAGCGTGAACGAGGAGAATGCAGTAGTAACCGATTCATAAAACAGTAATAAACGATACGACGATTCCCTTCTGGCGACTGGTCGCAAATCGAACGTAACAGGCATAAGGGAAATTGCTCAGACGCGAGCCGCAAAGCTGATGAATACGGTGACATAGCGCCTACGATTGAGAACGATATGACGCCTACATGTAGGCCGGAAGCACTCTACATAGATTCAATAGATTCAAAAGAGACTGCATTGAACCGCAGTGCAAGTACGTTCGGTGATATCGAATCATTTCGATCACCATACGGAACCTAGTCAACGATATCGCGGCAACGAATTGCCAAGAACAAATCTTGATCGATAAATGTGTGCGTTAATTAATTTTCAAATATTTATCATTGTTTCTTGTGTAAGTACGTCAGAATTTACACGCGTTTATCCTACAGTGGATTCATTTCGATAGGCTTGGATCCTGTGTTTATTTATCGTGAAACAACGGTGGGATATATTTGTCCAACATTTCCCTCGAGTTACTCTAAATATTTTTCAAGTACAATGACACCATTTTCTCACACTTGTAAATCGGTTTCATGAAAAAAATTTCAAACAGAGCAGCACCGAAGTTCGCGAGTCTCGAAAATTGTTTTTCCACAAAGTTTTTGCAGTTTGTTCCGCGATAATGCCGTAGATAATAGTAAAACACTATTAAACGATAATCGATCACTTGGGATGTTCAAGTTCAAGTTTAAAATATTTGCTCAACCCGAAAGACAAATCTTTCGTGACACTGTCTTATGTCATAATTATAATGAGCTTTAGGATACCAGATGAGCGAAAAAACGTAAGTAAAAACGTCATTATGAATAAGAGATATTTTCCTCCTCTTTTTACAAAACATTCAACACTCTTTCGAATTTTTTTTCTTTTTTAATATTGTTTATTTTCGCACATAAATGTTGAATTTCGATAAAGATCTTGCGAACGAGCGGTGGTGGAGTGATGTATGAAAGAAATTGACTGGCCATTTAAATGACAGCGAAATCGACAAATATAAAGCAAGTCCGTTGCGAGCTAAGCGCGGCGTGCTGCTGCGGGATGATGTTGATCAGTGCGATCACGACGCGATAAATATTTATCGGGCAATTAACGCTAATGCATGCGTACCGATAACGGCTAACCACATTGCCTCTGTACACAGCGGCGACTCAAGCTTTCGGTCTTCCTCACACAGATGAGGCGACTCTCGCTAAAAGTGACAAATGGAGTCGATGGAAAAGATCGAAATTAAAAAGAACGAGATTACACGAAATTTTCACGTGAACCAAAAAAAAATGATTATTTCGCGTCTTCTTTTACTGTCGTTTATTTATATTTATATATAAAATCTTGGTGATGTCAATTTTATATAATACATAAGATGAAAACTTATGTACACCAGGTGGTGTATATAATAGGCCGTTGGTGTTGTCGCAACAATAACGCCAGTCCCACACAGCGCGAAATTTAATCCTCAAAGTATACGCCAGTATCCCGATAATTCATTATTATTTTAAGCCACCTCGGGTACTCGAATTTTTCCGCATTGTCTAATCTGCAACTTTACGATCGGACTTAAAGCAGACGTTATTTACACATCGTCCTCCGTACAATCGTATATCGAGGTAGTGTCTCTTGAAGTATATCGTAGTATCTTCCACAAATGCGGGTATATGTACGCAGTGGATAAAATAATAAAATTCAGCACAGTGTATGATTCAACAACGCAAAACTGTATGATTTTAGAAGATAATATCCAGTCTGCGATTCAAAATAACATTCGAATAAAAACTTCATTGATATTTATACATCAGAGAATTGTTTAAAAAAATGTTGAATCGTTACTTTCCACTCGGTAAAAAAAATTCAACAATATCGGTTGTTGTTTTCGGGCTCTGATCTTTTTCTGAAAGTTTTGCATCGATAGAGTACTTGGTTTACAATTTACAAATAAAGTAACTTTTCAAAACCATACATGCTAGCTTCTCACAATGCTGGAAATGGTGACACTAATATTTATAACACAGTTCTACAACGATATGGTTATTAAAAGCAAAAAAAACAGTCGTATGGGTAAACACAAGAAGAATAAAATTTCGTATTATAAAGAAACTGTTTTTGACGCACTGTATGTCAGATAGTGTACGTTTTACATGCCCTCAAGTTGCAACGAGCTTTTTTTCGTATACATCAATCATCGTATTCCTCTTCCTCATTTTGCAAGGCGTGATGGACCGACTCTCGATGCATCTGTCAAAGATGACCATTCATAATAATCGTTTAAATTTTGAGGCTTAATTTCCAACCGATAAAACGATTTAAAAATCAACTGTTCATTCCATTTAATTCATCATCCGGCATAGGTACACGCTTGCTATTGATCCCCGGGGACGAGTTGTCCTGGAGGAGCAAATAAACGTTATTTATTCGTTGACATCCAATCGCTGAGAAGAGTTGACACGCGGCGCGTGTGTTCATCGATCGAAGACAATTATCTCGACAAGATCACATAATCAAGCTGTATACCTGCGAAAATCGACGTAAAAAATATATATACATAACCACGCGAAGCTTGAGATCCTAAAATCGACGCAAGAGCGTAGAGGCTGGCATACTCGAGGCTAATTGGCAACATCGTACGACTTTTAGCCCTTCCCTTCATTCTCACGTGTCTCCTGTAAATTTTCTCAATTTCACCAGCTCACAAACCACAAAATTGCGAAACTTTCGGCGTGCACGTGCATGAATTCCGTCTACAAACACGCAAACGCGAACGTTATATAAAAAGAATTTTGCCATCATCGACATCAGGCGCCTACCGAGATGATCATTTTCCAATTCTAAATCTCGATGCTCCGTCGACACTCGACATATTTTCCATCGTGAAACATACTCGCTGCACGCTTCTGTATGTGAAGAAATAATGGCTTCCTTGCGGTAGGATCGCGTCACGCTTATAATTTATCAATCTTCTTTTTTCCAATTGTTATTTTTATTCCTTTAAAGAGTGCTCTGTCGTCTCGATAATTTTGCATCCGGCGGTACAATGCAATCACGCGGAATAATTGTGACAATTGAATGAGCTTGTATTCAGCTTTTTCGTTATTTTTTTATTATATACAATAATAATAATAGTAATCACGGTATTAATAACAGTATCGATCGATACATCAATAATAATAGTATTATTATAATATTATTCGGCGATAGAAAGAATTGAAAATATGGGCAAGATCACATGCCGCGGAATCAACCGAATGCCGTAACGGCGGCCCCGCCGGGGGTTGATGCTTCCCTTCTCTCGTTTTTCTTACTCCTCCGCGATCGACGTCAACGGTGCATTTACGGTCGTTGTACATCTTCGCAAGATTCGTCCTCGAATACTAGACATTCCAAATGCATACATCTTGTCGAGGAGGTCGGCCGAGAGCTGCACAAGTTGCCAAAGGCACAGATTCTTGAAGCACAAGAGCGCAAGAGAGAAGGAGACGGAGAAAGAGAAAACTCACTCTTCTCGCGATTACACAGGCAAACTGCAAACACGACGCTGATTTATTATCTTGGACCTCTCTTTAACGCGTCATGGCATATACGTATATATCAGGAGGATATATATAGATAAATATACAAACACACATGTACATATATATATGTATATATGTATAATCAGGATGTCAGTTGGTGTATATGTAAGTCCATGTATATATACATACGTGCACTATACGTCCGCGTAATTTATAGCGACTTAATTGCATTTAATTCAAGCGGCTCACCTGTAAATTACAGAGGATCGAGCCAGCGAGCTGTTTTGTCCCTCACAAAGAGTTGTGCTGGTCAGGCACGCCCGCTGTCGATACCATATGTAATTATATCTATCATCGCTGTATCTCCGATAAAATAAGAAGGAAAACAAAGGTAATAAATAGGAGACAACGGAGTGTGCGAGCGAAGAGAAAAACAACATTTCATGCGCATTGTTTTAAGCTAGGATAACTGGACCCAGCTCTCAGATGGATCACGCGGATGTTTGAGATTCGAGTATTCGTTAGTCGTCCCTCCAGCTTGATTAGCGATTTTACAAATCCCAGTTATATCATGTAGAATAACGCGATAGAAGCGAGTCCAATTGGCTCGAAAAGAAATTCCTACCTTTTTTCGGGATTGAACAATACCGGAGAATAAATTCTTTTCACAGAATCACCAAGATGGGAGCGCAGGTAACTGATTGAAAGAAAGTAATGGATAAATTCGTTCAATTGTTAATACTACAGTGTGTATATTCACATATATTTAAATCCCATTACATAAACTACAACTGGCATATAAATTATTTCACAATATTAAATAATAATAATATATATACATTGATAAATAAACAAATGACATATGGAACACGGGATAAGTGGCATAAAGTAGATATGTCGGGAGAGGAGGTGACCGACATAATTTTCTCAGTGCATTACGACGAAACCACAGCGTAGTCGCTGATAACGACGTCATCATCCGTCATTGTTTCTCGATATCATGGTTTTTCGTGAGTAACGAATCATTTAACGCGGTAACTGTGCTGTGCGGTTGAGAAAATTTGTCCATGATGTCTCCTATTAAAAACAAAACGAAGGATCCGCGGAGGATGATTGGATCCACGTACTCTGGACCGAGCACTGACTCCCGCGCTCTCTCGGCATATTCTAACAACGCAAATATACACATGTATACATGCCAATATATATTTTCCACATAGCCGTATACCGATTCTGCCAGTGGGTACAGAATTTTTCTTTAATTTTTTTTTTACGTCGTTGCGAGGGTCCAGGTTATTCACCAAGCATCACGCGCGCGCTAACTGCCTACCGCCTTAGGCACCTACCGGACATTCGATATTTGTTTCAAGAGAATTTCAAGCCGACGCGGTATTACAAGATTTCTGCCTGAAGGATCGACCATCTGAGCGATGATCTGAAAAAAAAGACGCCGTCGAGGAAGAAGAACAAACGTTTTCTACGGTCGCTTTTTTCAAATTCAATTCCCTGTGTGTTTGGTGATCAGTGGAAAATTTCCAATCCGATGAGATTCGGGATATTCGAGATGAGGAGAGATAATTGTTCGGTCTTTTTTTTACCGTAACTTCAAAAGGTCGATATTTCAAGTGGCTCCTTGAATCTATGAATGTAATTTTCTCGACGTGTAATATGTAATAAGTCAATCGATCGCAACGTAATTAGACGGACATTAATTTCAAGCCCTCCAGTTATTATCGATCGCACAGGAGAAAATACAAGTTGCACTAATTTATATGCTTCAACAAATATGTTATTAAAGTTATCTCGTTGATCCTCAATGGCGTATGACGCGATGGATTTGTGTATAAATCGAACCCCAAAGGCATATGCAGAAAGAACCTTTCGAAATTTGATCTTCGCTTTTTAATCGACATTTCTGTCTATTTTTATTTTTTTCATCGTTGAATAGTCGTTTTCATACAGACTGCAGATAGTTAAACTGTCATCGCAATACGTTATTGGCGTTCTCGTGACGTCGATAACAGAAACACTTCGTTGGGACTCGCCGTCATGACTCGATCATGATTCCGGAACTCAATATTTGCTCGGACATACGCATTCCAATAATAAAGTGCACACAACGAGAATAAACGGATAGAAAGATCTTGCGAGCGATGGTGCGGGAGCAGCAAAGTGCCAGAGCTGACAATGAGAGAAGCACATGAGGCTTATCCGATCGGCTTTATCACCGGAAGTTGTCGGGAGGCGCCCGCGTTGCTTTGCAGCCCTACAGGCTCTCTGTACGCCTATATAAACTTCTCTTTGACGTCTCGAGTTGCAACGACTGGATTGCTGCTCCTCTCCTCATACCCATACACACACACACACACACTTTGTAGTATTTTCGTACACAACAAATTTTGATTCAAAACTTTTTCACAACCTGCGACTGTGCAAAAACTCCACTCGATGTCAAGAATGGAGTAATCAACGATAGATTTACAGTTTTATCAAAATTGATGTGAAAATTGTTATTACAGCGGAAGAATCAGAGTGTCCTCTTTCGGTTCGAATGCACTTTTTTTTAGAAATTACTGTAGACGTTTGAAATAAAAAACCACAAACTCATTAGCGCAATTAATATTCCC
The DNA here is from genome assembly GCA_959613375.1 of Heteropelma amictum. Taxonomy (NCBI): domain Eukaryota; kingdom Metazoa; phylum Arthropoda; class Insecta; order Hymenoptera; family Ichneumonidae; genus Heteropelma; species Heteropelma amictum. The sequence continues at coordinate 20,910,677 of OY390721.1, read as the reverse complement.
GAAAAACAACTGCGATTTTTATTGGTTATCAAGGGCAGCGTGATTCCGTTTGTACCCTTTATTTCGTTGCACGTTTATTGTTTTTCTAAAAAGTGAAATTGAAAAACTAGAGTTAATCGACGACAGTTCCATTTTTTCTCTCCGAGATCGAGGACACTACAAGCAGCTGTTGATTCATTTAGCTCTTTTTCAAGAGCACCTGTCGTCTCTTCGAATTTCGTAGACCGGAAGTAGATCAGACAATAGCAGAGATTATCGGGCACACTGCGAACCGATTAGGATTCACGGTGAAGGGAAAAAGATACGATATCATAAAAGTTTGGCGGAATGCCGTTCAACCGACAACGGAACATTTCCATTCGCTACATCCATATCTTGTCCGTAGATAAGGTAAAATATTCGCAGTTGGTTCTCGCGTCGAGAAAGTACAAATTCGAAAATTTCATCAAGACGTCCAAATTAATTTGCTTTCTTATTATTATTTTTCTGCAGCGTTTGAACACTATTGAAGCTCATCGGGGGACTCTTTTTTAGTCGCAATCGGCGAGAAATCTCCTTTCCCTGTGCTAGATCGCCGCCTGAGATTCGAACACGATATATACAGATATACACGTGTATTATATGTATATTTATATGAAAAACATGTAGGTAAAAGGAGGAAGAAAAAGCTGGCGGTGCGGCTTTCACATGTGTGGTTCGAGGACCCCCTTGTTTCTTTTTTTTTTTATAACACACCTTAATAGACTCTTTTATTGCATACGGTTTCGTCGACAAACCACTTATGCGGGAGACCGCAGGTAGTCGAGAGTGTAGTCCGCGGGTTCTCCATTCTCACATCGGCACCCATCAGGATCTCAGCAGCTTATACACTTCTCTCGTTCCTTCGGTCATCAGGCACACCTCGATGAGACGACAAGGCACGGAGGCAAGCTAGAAGGGGTTCTTTCGAGCACAAATATTTTACCCGTTTGTATTTGCGCTGTTGTCAAGCACAAATACAAATTAGTCGGGGATAATTATAGGCGATTAAGATCGGCTATAAAACTGTTCGACATTTGTTTCATGACGTAGCCGAAGCCTCCTGGTGTCGGAGATCGAGTCATTAAAATTGTACGACGATTCTCCTACACTTTTCTGCAATTTGACGATCCGCTTGATGACGAATTTTTCAATCGAGGACTGCAGTCGTCAATTAATGATTCTCGGCGAAGTTGAGGCGAAATGCAAGGTTTGCACTGAACTATCCGTACCACGACACTTTCTCCTGTCCGAAAAATATGCACGTGGAAATCGTTCGAGAATCACAGCCTCTTTTTCACGATTATTAATTCGAGAATGGATAAAAACTCGTGAAAATAATTATCCGCATCGTATACGTCGCGTATAATCGAAGTTGAACAAACAGAGATGAGATGTTTTCTCAGGTTGTCAAAGATTCGACGAGTGTGCGGGTAGACTACTCTTTTTCGCGAGGTTCCTCCCGCGAGGGTGTATATAGCTGACGCGAAAGGATCCATCGGTATTTTCCCGGCGAAATACATAGAGAGGAGAGACAGAGTTCAATAGCCATTTCCACAGGCGCATCTACGCATCGAGAATCTTGTCAGTTGTACGTGCAAAACGGTGTTTCGGGATAGCACGGTGCTTGTTAAAAGGTGTTTGTGTTGTGCTGTACACACATAAGTTGAGAGAGCTAAAAGGGTCGATGACGAGAGAGTTCGGAAATGCGCGCGTTCCACGTGGGTGAGTTAGAGTAGAGAGAGCCATCCTTCCTCGGAGAGAGAAGCGATATACCGCGACGCCACGAAGAAAGACGAGGAAGAAGCTGCGCGAATTTCTTTCTTGTGGTACTGCGCTCTTGCGGGACCAATGCTTCGATATTCTTCTGCTGTTATGCTTCTTCAAGAAGATCACGAATAAAGAAGCAGAAGTAAAGAAGGAAGAAAAAAAAACCGAAGAGAAAGAAGACGAAGAGTGCAAGAACGGGGGAGGGGGAGTCAAAGATGCTCGTACTCTCAGGTGTTCCGTTTCTCAACACACGTGTGTATGTATGGACCCCACAAACTGCATTCGAGCTTTTCACATCACGAAGAAACGAAATGATAAACCGTCATTTTTTGTCAACTCACGGAAAAAAATGATTCGTGAAAAGTAATGACTGATGTTCAAAAATCAGTGGGGAATAGATAAGCATATGCAGTTTCACACTGTAAACTAATCACATTACTGAACCTTCACTAAAAAATAATGGATCAGGCGTGCTTTTTTACCATTTGAACTCGAAGAAATGCAGTTGTAAACTGTAAAAAAACCCTAATGATCACCGTTAAAAAGTAAATAGTAGAAGTTACATATTAAATATAAAATATCGCTGTACTTCAGACGTAAAACATGCAGATTACCGAAGAAAAATTGAAAAATATATTTGAAAAAATAACAGTGAGATTCAACTGGTATTCACCGATTTAAACCATAAAATACTTCAACGAGTGAATGTCAAAATAGAGATTAAATTTCATTAAAATGTGGTATTATCTGCTGAAAAATTCAATACGTACAAATTTAATTTTTACAGTGCCGAATGTTAGTTTCTAATGAATCGTGCGAAACAAATTTTAATAGCGGATTGTTGGTAAATACTAATACGAATATTTTGCACATATTAACGTGTTACCTTTACAAAATTTCAATGCGCTTACTTAAAATTACAACAGGCACTGGACATTTCACCGCGTATCCCCGAATTTTTACAATGTACACCGTAAACGCGTGGACGCGTCAGCTTGGCCACGCATTCATGCGTTGGCCGCAGCGCGGCGCATGGCCACAATCTTGCTCACAAACGACCATGAGCCAGGGAGAACATATAATAGCAGCAACGATGATTATTGTCCTTGACGTTATGAGGATTATTGCTATACCTGGATTGGTTAATTGGAATTGAATTTATTTCATGTATCGCAATCACAGATACAAATTTAAGCATTCCTCAATGCAGTACTTGTGTTTGTGATTGTAATACTACATACATGTGAGAAATTACAATTTTTCAAAATGTCATAAACAATTTTTAAAGTTATAGCCATTTTTGTGTATTTCACAGTATAAAAAATAGTCAATCAAGTCGTTCATTTTATAACATTTTTAAATGTAAGAATATGTGGGTTGGTTCGTGTACTTCTTGCAGGTTCACATTGTAAAAACTCGTGGGTGATTCGTCTACTGTTCACAGTTTCACATTGAACAAAGTTGTGCGTCGCTTCATTTACTGTTTACAGGTCCACATTGTAAAAAGTCGCGAGTCGTTCATCTACTATTTTCAGTTTCACATTGCGAAAATTTATCAATCGCTTAGCATAAATTCAGTAGTCATACAGTTCTTTGTGTGAAACGTGGCGTGTACTTTTTACAGTTTTACGTAGCAAATATCGATGGTTTCGTACCGAGAGGCGCTAGTAATGTAAAACACAGTACATTTTGATGGGATTTCCATCAAAATTTACGGGATTTTTTTTTCCGTGCTCTTTTACCGAGTAGTACGCGCCCGCAATTTTTCATCTAATTTATCTCTTCAGCATCTACAAAGCTACCTTTTTCATATCTTACTCATTTTCGATATGTCGAGTACATTTAATTTACATCGAGAGCATACTGATTCTTTTTGATTGAAAAAAATCATCGCGTATCAACACTCGGCACGAAATTTATTCAGTCTCTCGCCAATACTGATAATATGGATATTTCATGTTTTCATGTTAAAAGAATCTGGAGCTGTCGACTGTAATATCGATAAGTATTGTATATCTATACATGTGTATATTTTTTTTATTGCAAGGCATTTAATTTCATATCAGACGATGTACATGATATTTTCAGGATGCCTAGTTTCAAAGCTGGCAATAAATGACTTCCCCTCTCTTCCTAAGGCTTCCTCCATCTTCGTTCAGTCGCTTCCTCTTTTTTTCACCCAACTGCTGACTGTGCATCGCCGTCGTCTGCACGCCCACACATACACCATCAGAACGTGATTCTCAAAGGTATCGCGCGACATGCATTTTTTTTATTTTTAATTCACACTCCTCATGCGCGATAATCGGATGCTCATACGATATGTTTTATATCGTATTTAACAAAAGTAAAACATAGACAGAACTCGTTTAGGCATAATCTCCAAACTCAAATTTCAACAAGCGTTTCATATATTAATTAAAAGGGAGTATCAAATTGTGAGTCGTCTTGTCTAATTCACTTCTCTAATTATTCCATGTTGCAGAAAACAAATCTTTTTACAAAGAACACCGACGAGATCATTTGCGTGGCAATCCGATCATTCGAAAGATATTACGTACACTGAAATTCGTGCGTTTGATCGATAAATTTCAGACGCAATTTAACTACGCGATTAATACGCTTTTGTAATTATGTCCCTTTAATTGTATAAGACGTACTTTATTTAAAAGATTTTATCTTAATTTTCTATGCCGGAAAACTTTGCTCGAGCACAAAAATTATTGGTCCTATTAATTTCTGAATGTTTTCTTGGCGTATGCGATGTTAATATTACAAGAACTCAACAAGCGAAACGTATCTTTCGAGACATTGCGCGTATACGCGTACAAGGTGAAAAGTATAATTGATATAAATTGTTCGTCATTATGATAAGAGTTGTATTTATTTACGACGATGATGATTTCATCATGGCTACATTGGAAATCGTACTCAATAATGTGGCAAAAGGTACTGCGAGGTTGTCAAATTTTTTACTGTCAAGATGAGAAAATTGTCCAAGCAGTGACCTTGAAATCTCGCGGGCCATCTAGACGTAATTTTTACCGCCGTGTCAGTCAATTTGTATCAGTTTCCTTTATCCGTGAACGTGTTTAATATCAATATCCCAGATTCGAGGATCGACAAAGTCCGGTATCTCTTCTGCGGCGTAAAATCACGTGGGTGTTGGAATACTCTCGCGATTGCGGCGGTAACCTCGATGGAAACGCGTGAACCTCGATGGTACTCTTTTCGAGTAAACTCACAAGAATACGTATATACAAATTGTAGATAATACGTTCCTAGACAAGGCTGCGTCCTCAAACGTAACGAGATCACGACGTACCTACCGAATTTATGACTCAAGGCTCAAGTAACAAAACGTGGCTTTTTCTCCACGATTTAAGACTTTCTGAATGATACGATTCTGTTTTATAATTTTAAATGCGAAAGACACTTTCGACACCGACGAATTTCCACTTTTTTATAATTTCTTCACGTTTCTATGGCTTCTTTTCGTCTATAAAAAAAGGAGCTGGAAAAAGTAATTTGCAGCTCGACAAAAATACGAGTCAAATTTAATTAACCCAACAACAATGTCCATACGAAATTGATCCCCCATTTTTCAGAATTCATTTATTTATTTTACCGCATAAATATTTATTCCCTTCACACTTTATTCCGTCAGGATTCTGTTTCATTTCGTGTTTTTCTCGACACCGCTTTTTATAATCCCTGAAAACAAAGATACTTCAGTGTGTATCAGTCAGACTGCATTCTGCAGTCTTCGTACACGACAAAGTACGCCATGAAGATGTCAACGATTTTTTTTCCCTCGTGACTCCTCGAAAGTTTCCCCTCGATCCCGCCCAGAAAATCAAAGTTTATTTCTTCAGGATTTAAAATGTTTGCAGCGATCGCCCAACCTGCTCCCGAAGGCGAGAGTCGAGTCAAACGCGATGCTCCTTAGGTGCGGAACATCCTGTACCAGGCGAAAGTTAAATCCACTCTCCGCGTATATCTCTCACTATACACAGGAAAAGGGAGAGAGGGACGATAAAAGATAGAAGGGGAGGGAGAATGAGGGAGAAAAAAGAGCCATGGCAATCTTGAGGGCGGACGTAGATCTATCGTTTCCACTGGTCGGAAATCGCCTCGAGACCATCGGCCGCCCTTCCAGCGGGTTCTTCGACCGTTGACTTGTCCGTTTTCCCCGCAGAGGAATACCTCTGTAAAGCAGGAATAATTATGAAGAAGCTGCCAGCGATTTTCAATACGTACTTCCACTTGCCAAACCACTTTTTACAATTGTTTTTCTTCCCGTTTTTTTCTATACCACGATCGAGATTCCAAGAAAAGCAGCGAAATGCTCTATACCCACAAAAATCACTGAAACAAACATCTCGCATTTTACTCCACGTCCTATTTGGAAAAAAGCGTCCAGCATCCGTGATGGGCTATTGATCTTTCCGTGCTTCCGCTGAATTTTCTGGTCCATCCTGTTTTCATCGTGTATTCAACCCCTGGAATCGTGTGTAGCCGCTGTCCTCAGTTCACAATGAAACTGTAATTCATACACGATAGTTAGATCGTTATACCGCTCAGAGACGAAAGAAGAAAGCACAAGTGAATTTATCGAGTTCGTAACGAGTTCGTCTCAGTAATGATCGTGTCTCGATCGCGAGTCTGTACACGTGTGTATGAAAGGATCGTGTATTAGATCGTGTGTGTGAATCGCAAGAAAGTATCGAGCATCGGCATATTGTTTCTCCCTGGTGCAAGATGCGACTCTCGCAATGCTCGGTGAAACTGGCGGAGTTTCCGGTCGGTTTGTTTCGTGCATTCGAGCGCAAGCCCCAAGCCACTTTCATGGGCGTCAGGCCTGGCCCATATCTTGGGCGCCCACTCGTCTACCGCTCGGCGAACGCATTGTCCTCAGCGAACTTTTGCACCGGGCCATTAACGCTTCGTATCGCAAACACAGGTATAAAAGTTCCCCATGTGTGCAATGAACGTCGTCTCTCTTTCGCTCAAAGCGAGATAGAGTTCTCTCTCCATCTTCCTTCTGTCTCTGGTGTGTTCCCGTTCACCGATCCCCCGCGAGTTACCGTCTTCTTCCTGCTTGCGCGTCACGTATTATGCACCGCGTATCTCGTCAAAGGCTGCGAAGTCTTTTGGTCGCGAGACACACGACTCTTGAAACAATCGCGAGAAACATAGCCGCCCGATGAATCCACTCACCGGAGACGCATATTGCCAGGCTTATTCGGTTTCCATTAAGTTCCGCGAGGAAGAAAGAGCAGAAGGAAGAGAGTCGGTCGAAAAAGCCAACGGACTGAGACTTTGTCGATGTTGCCTTTCCGACCCATGAATAAGAGTTCATCGTTTTGCGTGGGCGAACTGGGAACAGAGGACGGAAAAAAATGGAAGATTCCCTCGAAGAGTTATCAAGCGTAGAGCAAGATCGCGAGAAATAATTCACCGGTTATGAGACTGATATACAGTATCGATAAAATTTACGAAATTCCAGTATGACTCGCTCTTGGATTTTGGAATTTATTCGTTGCTGTATTGGGGGAAAATTTTAGCTTGAGTTTGAATGTCCGCTTGCTGTACACGCTTAGTGCAATATAGGAAACCTTCCCCCGAATCGCGATTCATAATCCTCTTCGTTGTTGAGAGACTGTTTTGTTTTTCAAGAAAAAATCCGTAGGGTTTTTTTCGGCTAAAGAGGTACATATCATATATTTGCTGGTCGAATGCACGAAACGAGATGCTTAAAAGTTGTTTCAAACAGGACAGGAAAATTTAACTGCGAAATACTCTGATCGATCAACGAACAGCTGAAATGACAAGAAAGATTGGCTATTTTATTAGTTTATCTCGTCTAAAACAGTCGATTTTTAGAAAGAATGAATTTACAATAAAATAGCGGATCCTGAAAGAGTTTCTTTTTCCACGTTCGAATCTTCGATAATCCGTTAGTAGGCAACGCATTGAAACGCGAAACTCTGGTTATGTTTCCGTGTTCAAAATAAGAGTGTAAAAGACAGACGGAGAGCAAAGAGTAACTTATTTAATTATACGAGGAACAAGTTTTATTTCCACAAAGTTTCCGTACGTACGTTGCAATGTCTTACTATTGCGACGCCTCCACCTCCGACTCCTCGCATACTTACCAGCGAATCGGTGAGAGCGTCGTTTTTGTTCATGAATGATTGATCGAAGAATGCACCCCGTCATCATCAGCCTAATTGCGCAATCACGTGCGTCTACTAGGTCATATTTCATCATCAACATCAGAGCAGCAATCAATAATCTGCGATTGAATCCCAAAATTGAGAAATTTGAAAAAGTAATTAATCCTAGCAAGAGGGTTGTTCGACATTTTGGTGTCAGGGGTCGGGTACCGGAGGGAAATGAATTCCAAAGAAGATTGTGGAATTCGTCTGACCACCGAGCAAGTGTTCCACGTTGGAATACACACTGTAATATCATTACTGCATCGTAATAAATAAGTGACAAGTCGCTGTCTCGCTCCTTGGACTCTGGTATTGCAGTTATTATGCCTACTCCATGTTGCAGAGCGTAGAAACGTTAATAACGAGAACGCGTTGAGAGTTATACAGCTTTTCGTACCACGCCCTCGCGATAGTAATACAGACGGAGTTCTTGCTTGTGATCTCTCTTTCTCCATCAGCATCTCTTTTTCTGCATACATGAATCGCTCCGTTGCAGCAGTCGCTGAAGTTGCACAGACGGCACGTCCCCTTCTTTCCTCTCTCCTTCGGGCAATTTGCACGAGATAGAGACTCAGCAACCTCGATGACAATTATTGTGCAATGAGAGAGGAAGGAGTTCACCGCGATAGTTTTGTTAGTCAATAACAATTTTTTTGTAAAGGAAACATGAAAGAGAAAAATCGTCGATAATCGCGAAGGTTTCCAGGCTTTAAAAATATGAAAGCCCGGACAGGGTGGTTCATGTAACATATACATTGGCATGTGCTGATAAATAAGACCTCGTGAATAAAGGAATGTGCACCACTGTGCAACGTTTCAGTGCTAATTTCATTCGTTCAACTATTGTGATATCTGTCAAATGTATTTAACGTCAGCCGTCTTCTGATTTTCGCGTTGCAACAAACTTCGCACTCATTTGTCTGCAATTGTATGCATTTAGACACTTATTCTGAAACTCGAGGTATTTTGTTTTTAATATAAGGTGACGATTTTATCTGTGGTTCATCGTGACATATGGATGTGAGGAATAGTATGAAAAAAATGGCATAATTTTGAAAGATGATTAGCCATAGCGAAAACGAAGGCGTGGAACCACCGCGGTGTTCAATTTGAGAAAGATGGTTAAAGATCTCTGAAAAACGATTAGAGGAATCACGTAATCAGTTGCACGTATTAGTGACATGTTACCCAGATTAAACTCGTAGATTTTTATCGGAACTGATTGGATGAGTTTTTATTTTGTTCCTCGACAGATCAATCGTTCTCCGCGTGTACAGGATTAAGAGACATGACAGCGTCTAGACGCCAAGTAATGAAATAAGAAAAATTCTTGTTTGTTCGACGTCACACGTTGCTGTTGCTGATGCATTTTTTACATGTTGCAGTGCTATATTTACCGCATACATGAGTCACTAGAAAAATATTCGGGTCTTTCCTTTTCCGCAAAAACCATGCCGAAGATTGGGTTAAATGTTCCGGAAATGTTCGACAAGTTTCTTCGTCAATTTGTACTTATAACTGGTTTTTTCTGTGTAGCAATTTTTACTCGCTGCACGAGGATCCTCAGGGCCTAACATGCAACAGGATTTGCCTATGAATAATATATTGCATTGGTATCTTTTTGTCGTCAACGGACTGGCATCGACCCCTTTCTGTTACGAATAAGTCCGGTGGAAACATTTAATCAAAATTGACGGTTAATAAGAGCCTTTTTTCGTGTCTCCGCTGATCATCGATGTTACATTAAAAATGCCCTTTTCGTTCCGAAGTCTGAGCTGCGGGCCTGCGAAACTCTTGATATTGGACCATATTCCGCTCTCCAAAGCTACTTTTCAATCGACCCAGAAGTCGGCGATTAGCATTGCGGCAATCTCACATGTAGCTTTAGTCGACGCACTGCTTTTAACCAGATTACTTTTCCTCCAAGTAAAACCGTTGACTGATCCGATCGGTGATTTACTTAGATGATTTACTTAGATGGCGGGAAATGTGGAAAGTATACACAGCACCGGAAGATCGACGATTCTGATACAGTTGGTCAATTTTTTCTAAAGTAGCCGAACGCTTATCGGAGGTATGCTCGCGTATTTGCACATTAAGTTTAGAGACAAATCGATTGAAGAACTGTCTCCCAAATTTAATTAAGAATTAGCGTATTCGTCCTTAGCCTGACTTGGAAAATTTCTGGGTCAGGAACTGTCATTGTTTATAAACGATATCTTCAAGGGTCTGTAAAGACAATTTTTGCAACCATGTTACCATTGCGAAATATCACGCAGGTACGCAAGAGTTCGCATATCTTGCGCTGGACCGTGGCTTTTCCTAGCGTAAACAAAGTGATCAGCTTTATTTCTCGATCCTGTTTTTCTCCACTGTTCGGAACCACGCATAACTATGTAGCATTCTTGATCATAGTTAACACATGAATATATGTATTAGTTACATAACGATCATACATATGGATAGTGCTGTGCACGTGTGTTGCATCTGATCCAGCTAGACTGGCTGGCGGCAATCGAAGCCGCTTTCCGCTGGAGCATGTTATACGGCAGTAGTGGAAACGTTTCTGCGCCACCTACCGGATCTTCCACTTTTTTATCATCGTCTCGAATTGCTCATTCATCTTTTCATCGTTTTCAGTTCATATTTTCCTCGTAATTTTATACACACAATATGGTACCCTCTGGCGCAATCGAAATGGAGCATTCTGCTGTTTTTGTCGATTTTGGACGCAATTTGACCGATTTTGAAAAATCAAACACATAGTTTCACGAAAGTTCTCCAAGCTTCGCAAATGCATACAACATTTTCGACAATCGCGCGGTGTTATTTCGATTATATCGCCTAATTCGTCAACTTTCGGACCTCATCAACTTTTTATTCCAAGGATTCGTTTATAATTAATTTGTGTCAAACGATATTATTTCGTGCATTTAACTGATTTAATTCTCAACTACGGTACATCGATCGGCTGAAACAAAATGTGTTATTCATGTCGTACGATTCTGTTCTCCGGCTAGATCATCTATAGCACGTACGGCAAAACCGGAATCGTGGGTGAAAACTTGAGAACGCTTCGAGTACTGCTCTCTAGGTATCTGAAGTTGTGCATGATGCAAATTTAATTGAGAGCCTCCACTGAGTACACAGCGATCTATTCTGCCGACAGAGATTGAGACGTAGTAATGAACGGTAATAAGTAATGTGACGTTACGAGGGGCGAGCGTGATCTCGTCCCTGACAAGCGATAAAACCCGTATATCCTACATGCGACAATATACACACTCATATATAGGCCATTCCACGTCAATTCGCCAACAGCTTGACCTCAGTTACCTGCAAAGTTCCTTTCTATTTGTACAGAAAAGCGTTCTTTCCTGATGCAAAAAGATCCCGCATTTTTTAAAAATTTTCACATCGGGCCCTTCTATCCTCTTTGATGTGACCATAATACGAAACGATCGTATGAAGAAACAACCTTTTTGACACTACTAAGTTTTGAAAAATCGCACGATTTCTCTAATTAATGAATAACAGAATGAAAAATAGTCATTTTCAATCGCGCTTATAGTTGTTGGTTATCTTTGGAAATTCAAATAATAATTTCTGAATTTTTGTGTAATGAATTTTTATGTTGTTTTGAGATTAAGAAGAACGAAATATAATTCACAAATATTATGAAAATTATTGTTAATTATCGATTAAAATCGGTATTATTTTGAGGTTCAATGAGAAGGCGATTAAGATCTGGAGAAATAAAGACATGTTATCCGAGGCGGAAAGAATACTGCTTGCAAATGAAACCAAAATGACAGGTAGTAAGGGTCAGACCCTTGTCAAATTGACGTGGAATCCCCCATATGTATTTTTATTTATGCATGGGTTTGCGCGCCCATGTGCGTATATACGATCTATCTCGGATACCTGTATCATTAGGTACAACAGTAAAACTTGGATAAGGCCGGAACCTGCAGGACGTCGACGAGAGTAATACAATCTTTTAATGCCTTTAGGGCTCTCACTTTATGGTTCTTTGAAATTAGAGCTGATCTAAACAACGAAGAACCATAGGGTTCTAACCTCAAGGATCCTGAATCTACATATTCACATATGTATTCATATATATATGCATATCCTCGACTGATATATATATATACATATATACAAAAAACAAAGAAGTACATTGAATCAAGATTTATTTGTTCTTTCTTTAAACAAACAATTAGGTATGTGCACTTCCTGTTTGCGCACTTTGCGGGTGCGAACCTGGTTTCCGTTTTTGAATATATAAGTACTACTGTTAGATACCATCATTTAGAGGACAAAATATTCAAATAATTTTAAATGTGAATTGAAAGAACAGTGTCCTTGTTAATCTGTGAATAATGTTAACAATTTTTTTCAGTGAAAGAGTTCAAGATCGATTAATCAGATGACGACCCGCTCGGTGGTCTAGATTGGTCTGTTTTGTTATTTTTGAGTCTTCGGAATTATGGCTGTTCATTCAGCTTCACTCTTCGGTTGCGTTTTTTTTGTCTTGGTTTCTCTTTTCTTGTTTTATCTTTTGTCTTTTTTCGTCGATTTATGCAAACACAAGGACCGTCATTAAGTGGTAGACGTTTGGCATCGTCGGTGCAGGTGGTCGCGATCATACATGCAAACACATGTGAGAAGAAAATCCTCTTACACCCTTCATGTCTGCTTACCTCAGCCGTTTTTTTTCCTCTTCTCTGGCTTTCTCTCTCAAGATGCGCGCATGTCTCAGGATCGCGTCACCGACGGGATAAACCTTAGCTGCATTCGTTCTCAGCACGAACTCACGTCTTGCAGCAGCATATAATATCATTAACTAAAGATCATAAGGGCTCAAAGCGCGCGCTTTGAAAACGGAAGTCGGGCTTTTCAGACATTGATGACTCGTTTTACAGCTTCTCTCTGCTTGTACGCATAGCTTCTCTTTGGTATCGTATTCCGATATAATAACCAGCAGTAACTCTTCAACACCTGCAACCGCTCGTTATCTCTTCTCTCGTAGATTTCTCATTTCACGCCCTCGCTCTCGCCTCTTCTCTTACTCGACAGATCACGTATCTGACATCATTTTATCTCATTTTGTACAATGATCCCCCTGCCTCCTCGTGTCCGGTTGGATCCTCGTACCCCCAGGTTTTCTTCCTCTCACATCTGCATGGATCAAACATTTCAAGTTCGATCATGTGGCATCGAGTTACTAAGTTTAAACGAAATAATATACATTCAGTTAATTGCGAAGGGATGCTTCTGTCGAAGAGATCCGTGAGAAAAATCCAACAACTATATTTCTTTTTGCAGTTACATCAGTTCAGTACGTGCAGCGGTAATTACGAGCCTCAGGGACTTCTGCCAGCAGAATTGTCAATTTCCATTGCTTCTTATTGATTTTTTAATCATCAAATCTGACATTTGCGTAAATACTACGTCTGGTTGTTATTGCAACAGATTGAGATTGGAAAATTGAATATCAGCGAAATAGTCATAAAACATCGTGTTCAAACGTCGATCCTGATCGATTCACAAAAATAAGTATCTTTTCAAGCAAAAACACCTTTGTCTAAATGACGAAAATTCTGAAAATATAAACATCTGATCATGTATCCGAAAAAGCCGAGGGAGTTTAACGAAACTGTGAAAATAACGACCAAGATCTTCCCCCTGACCGAGTCTGCAAACGCCGCGTGAAAGATGCAAACGAAAAATGGTTGATGACACGTGACTTCAGCGAGTACCCTCGCTCCTTGAAATCCTGTTTGGTCTTCCATTGGATTCGGACTGATGGTGCATCGAATACGACAACAAAATCGTTTTTCAACAGACACAGTTGCAGCTGTATATGTCTTGCATTTGTAATTATATTGCTTCAATCTCTCCAAGACGCTCTCCGCGCCTCTTTCACCCTCTCTGCCGATTTTCAAGTCTGTAGAAAGAGCTGCATCACTCAACACGTCTATACTTTATACACGATAGAGACTGTCAGTTCTGCAGCCAGCAGTAGCACGAACGTCCACGAGAAAATCACTTGACATGACCGGCCACCGGGATGAGGCAGCGAATATGGAGAAGGGAAGTTGAGCCAGGATGTCGGGTCCATCCACATATCGGCCAATTAGCTTCTTCGTCTGGACTTTGTTACTCTACATGTATACTTATCCCACCGAGTATCGGCCAATAGTGTGTCGTCTGATGCTCACTCACGAGACATCTCAATATCGTTCGATCCTTGGGACATTGCGCACAGTATGAACATCTGATTATATACCAAGTGAAATACATATATACGTATGTCAAGACTCACAGCTGTCCACACATGCATCCAAAAGCCTGGAGAAACACCACCGAGCGAACCAATTTCTTGTAAAACCCACGAGCGATTCATTATTTTACTTAAACATCGAAAGAGCGCGCATTACTCGTTAAAATGTTTTGTCGTTTAACATACATATAAGCCGACCCGTTGAAAATACCGTCGGATAAATCCCATTCATCTGATCACCTGGTGATAAGATTCACACGAATGAAATTTCTTCAATGGTATTAGAACGCAGGGTAACCCTGATGGATACTAAACGTATAACGTTGTGAGACTCGTCGTTGGTCATCCTGCTCTGAACGAGATTGAGAGAATCAATCGATTAAAAATCTTGACAGTTTTCTGTTCAATTAATCCGAGCGAAAAGCTGGTCCCCCTTGTTATCGAGGTTCGATTCGGGCGAATGACAAACATCATCTGTGCAATCTTTCAAAAACGGCAGAGAATTATTGCTAAAGTAGTAAAAGTTATTTGCAGGAAACGATAATCTTGTGTATTTGTCTTTAAGGGAAAACGATTTTTGACAGCGATTTCAAACGCTCATCAGGAAGACTCGCATCCATCATTTTTTTGATTTGTTGGTATATAGTTAATCGAACGTTGTTCGGAAACCCATATTCAAAGTCCAGATTTGCAGCCAACGGACGTTGGCATTCTTCAAGTGTGGCAAACGACAATGGCAAAGTTTATTTGAGTGCGAATAGTAACAGAGTGTACATTGATATCGTATATTTCATCGGTATAATCTTCATGTCGTATTTTCTATAGATGATTTCTTTACACGAAACTGGCTTGCAAACTTCACACGGTCTTACTGCCCACTCTCGCTTTGCTGATACACGACCATACAGTCAAGCATGACGTCACTCTATCGCGACTGCACTCACCCATCCCACATTCCGTTTGCGATCTGCTGCCTTTTACACGATATCCTTTTCTCTCTCATTTTATTTATCCCATATCCTTCGTCTTTCCCTTTCATTTTCATTCCCTTCACTTTTTTGGTATCCATGCACCATCATCGGCAACACAGGTGTGTGATTATCAGTATAAAAATGCGCACCGAATTTCATACCATAAATCTGAGATGATGAGACGGCCCACGATAAGAATACCAATCAGCCGGTTAGACTAGATGTTTGCTCCCGATCTGCATAAAAGATCTAGAGAGAACATCGATCGACGGGGCTGCGTAAAAAAATAATGTCGAAAAATCCTGCTGGTTCGCGCCCTCTCTCAAAATAGTTATACACAGAAGCATGCGTACATTCCGCTTCTCTGTTAACTGCCTTTCATCTTTTCATCTCTCTCGATTTTATAGCTCCCTGCGGTAGAGCGTATACCTTTTGGGAAATAAGAATATATAAAATCACGAGGCAAGGCAGATCGATTCTCTCTACCCGCGCCCTGATCGCAATCGTGCGAAAAAGGAGATCTCGGGACGATATTCGACCTTTTTTGTATTACCGCAATTTGTTGGAATTCGTCGAAAAAAATACCCATATAACCCTAGCGTTCGACGAGGGTATTAAGCTAATTAGACAATCAGCTGAATAATGGTCATGCCATATGTTTACCGAACCTGCATTTTAAAAACATCATTATTCGCCAAAATCCACATGTATTTAAGCGCGGCGATGGATCCATTATTTTTCGAAAGATTACTCGAGTGAAAATAGCAAGCAGACACTCATGAGCGGTGACGACATATTATTTTGCCTAGAAGGTATAACGAGAAAAGTGAAATACAACAATTTGATGTCTTCCCTCGCAACATGATTATCATCACGATGACGCGGTACTTTTCCTGCGATAATCCTCCAGGTGGAGGTTGTTGCATTTATTTGTATATTCATTTTCATTTGTGTCAAAGCTTTCGTTTCTCATTCGTTCGCGACAATGTTCGATCACGAGCAAAAACGTTATCGTAGAGGGTTGGTCTCATTGGACACTGACAAAGCTACTTTGCTCGTGCGAAGCTAATGGTTGCAAACAAGCCATTTTAGTAGAGATCATTCAAATCCGATAAAATACCCACTCGAGTTTATCGTCGTGAATCCGGTGGCTGAAACAGGTACGAACGAAGCCTGAAACGGTAAGCATCACGAACTCGGCACTTTCCATCGATCCGCAATAATGATCTAAACGAGTTGGATGCGCGTGGTGAGCGCGTCGAGGCACCGTCTTATTTGTCACTGAAAGTCCCCGTCCAGGCCAGTCATTATTGTCATTAAGGAGCTTCGCGTCGGTGGTATGTTTGCTGATTCCCTTTCTCGGCTGATCATCGCATACTTCTGCTGCTTACCGCTATGCGTATCTCAAAGAGTTACCAGAAGAGAAGCGCGGAACGAAGAAAAGAAATGAAGGCGAGCGCTAGCTCGCGGAGGTGGCCCGGCAAACTCGCACGACTCTTTCCGAGATAAACGCGCTGTGGACAGCATATCCAGAGAGGACACAACGAAGACAAGCGAGAGAAAAGAGCCGAGAGAACGCGTCTTCCAGCTCGCGAGAGAAGAACGACAAGCGCAAAAACGAAACTCGACTTCCCAGAAACCGCGTAAACTCTTCTCTCTTCTGTTCGTAGCGTCTTGTGCTCTTGGCAAGCGTAGATCTTAGGATGCCGGTGCCGACAATGTACCACGGATCTCGGTTACCTTATTCTTCGTTTCTCAGCCTCTCACTCGCTGCTCTTCTTTACTTGCTTCCTCTCGGCCGCAAAAGAGACGAAATAGCGCAAGGCATCAGCAGTGAGGGGCGAACAGTCCAATGATTGTACGCGGAAAGGCACAGAGCCCCCGCATGCTCTACTGCCGCGGTCAGCACGCTCTTTCTCTCTATAGAGATTGTAATTATCCGCGGTGTGCCTATGTCTCTTCGATCGGCAGACGCCCGTTTCGCGTCCTCAATAATTTTTCTCCGTCTTGCTCTTTCCCCTTTTCTCCGCTTCTCACACTCTCCATTTTTCTTCGTTTTTTTTCTCATCTTGATTCTGCGAGCGAGGCCTTCTCATCTCATGTTTGAAAGAATTTTACGAGTCTTTCTCTACGCTGACGGCCGCATTGAAGAAACGCTGGTACCGTCCCTCGCGTGCCAGAACGCTACTTCAAGTTCATAGTCGCTCGTTCCCTCGTCGTTTCCGGCGAAATATATCCAGTAATTTCCCAGGACTCCTCGTACAGTGATTCGGTTGAATTCGATCATCTTTTCTGCAACTGTATGTGTATGGATACTGATTGCGAGAGGCAAGGATATCGCAAATTCGAAAAAGCGAAGGAAACGGAAGAAGAAAAAGAGAGAATACATCGCGAGAGAGTGTAGGGTCAAAGGGTTGCAGAAAAAGCAGAATGAAGCTGCTTCGATGATGTCCTGAATGCGGTTGGTAGCCTCGTTCGTATCTTGACGAGCGGATGATGCAGCCATGCGGATATTGCAACAGACAAAAACGAAAACCCGTCGAAAACCAAATGGTTTCCGTCCTGTGAGGTTTTTGGTATCTAAATACCTCGGTGAATACCGTCGTCATCCAGAAGCCACTTTCGCCGACGACCGCGAGCGGAACCGTTGCACGTGCGTGGACGTCGAGGTGCACAATATGATGTTTTTTTTACCAAACGAACCAAACTAGATGTTTCCAAAAAAACCAGCATCGCTGGCCGCGCAGCGTTTGGCAAATCGGTTAATAATGATTAACTAACACCAAAAATACCTGAACTCCGTCTTTCTTGTATCAGCGACTATAAAAAAGTGGTGTGCTCGCAAACTCCAATTTGTAAGTCGTAAAGAAAGATCGTTGGTTTAGCTGTGGAATATAATAGTGCGAAGGGCAAAAATACGGATTAAAAATGAAGGAAAAAAGGGATAGAAAGGATCACGTGCTTACAGGGCCGTGGCAATTTACCAAGGATAATGCTGATCAAAAATGATGCGCGTAATAACTGTTTCGGACGACAAACGTTAAACCGAAATCGGGTTATTGCTGTGATCGTATCTTTCTCTCCTCGCATTTGTGTACGACAAAAAAGAAACTAAAGGAGGGTAAAAGAGAAGAGAACTCGGGACGAGTCCTTAGCCGGTTTCTTTTGACCCTGGAACTGTCCGGGTGCGTTCACGACGCAAGCAGAATCAATGTTAATCGTTTTCTCTTGACCACGAGGGTGAAGTGTCCCACTAATTTTCCACGCATACAACAGGCAACGTTTTTTCGCAATGATTTTTCTTACATCGCGTACAAACATATACGCTTTGGGGATGCAATGAAGATGGCTTAGCATTATGCTACCATTGTCGCACTCGCCAAATCTACGACCGTAAACTTGAATTTTAAACGCATTCTACAAAAGATCGTTGCCTCGACCTCCTCACGTAATCGCAGCTATTCCCTGATACGCGTTCACGGGATTTAAGGTTCCATGGACTCATCAGAAAGACTGTTAGCAGAAATACGAGGTCATGCAGTTGACGCGTCTTCATAAAATTCCCTGATAACATTAATCTCGTGACTCGATCCTGTTGAAGAGGACCAAAGTTACAGCAAATGACATCTACATTCTGTACGTCCGAGAATTCCCATTTTGTGGAACTCGAACGATATTGAGTAATTGACGAAAAATGAGAATCGGAAGACGCAAGGGTGTGGAGTTGGCGAATCACGTGGACAACATGGAAAGCTGTAAAACCGCAAGACGGGCACAGGATTTCGTGGGTGATTTTGACCAAGACCAAGGACGCGGACAAACATGGCGTAGACGGCCACCCATGCCGGTCAGCCCATGATCCTTGATTTTGGTGGTGTGCTGCTTGGACGCGTGTTCCCACGTAGGATGCCCCGGGCTGTAGTCTAGCAAAACTCCTTGAGACCCAAATTAAAGCGGTCGCCTCCTACGATGATTTCCGAGTCCGATGCGCCAAAATATCCCGTCGCCAAACGTCTTTTCCCATCGACCGGTGCATAATAAGAGGAACGCTGTGCAAGTTGTAGTGAGAATTCGCAGGCTCGAAAATCAACACGATAATAATAAGTTACCGACTTTCCATTTTCCGCATCTTTGTCTTCCTCGTTTCGTGCTTTAGAAAAATCTAGGATCTCAAGATTGTCCAGAGTAGGCACGGATGATGTTCCGTTTTGTAATGAGCATCCAACTTAAACAAAAAGCTACTGAAACTTTCACCCACGAATTTTGATCGTATAATTTGTCGATCAATATCCATTGAATATTAACTTTATTTGGCATATTCAACTATCGCAAGTACTGCAATAATTTTTTCATGCTCCATTCGCAGTTAAATAATCTTCCCTTTACGATCTGTGCGACGAACGACAGGTTCCTCTGCAAGACGCTGCCTCTTATTACTCTTTCTTAACATATTTATCATGTTTAAAAAAAAATTCGTGATGACCAACATCTTATGTTTCTCTCGATTACCTATCGAAGCATTTTACTTTTATGTGAGCACAAATGAACTTTCGAGGTGTGTCCAATTGCTCGTTTAGTGCCAGAAACCAGCAACTCACGATATGGCCTGTAGCTTAAAGCCTGCGCGACTAATGTCGTTAATGTATACAGCTCGGGTGTCTCGCAAAACGCGAAAAACGTTGTCTTCCACAAATCATAAAATCATGAGATATAGGCACCTATCGCTGAATGCCGGAGGTGACCAGGAGTTCATATGAAGACCCGTGGATGGAATAAGTGGATGAAAAGGGTCCTCAGCGGATCGAAAAGTGGTACTGACCCCCGTGAGTACACGAGACAAAGAATAATCATCGTTCGGAATACCTGATTGCCTGCCAACTGAAGCATGAGACGCTCTAGTGAGAAATCGAAAAGTAGTCAATCTTTTCTTGTTCTTTTCACAATTTGGATTTACAACTTTGGAAGGGGCTCGTTTCTCCTCGCCTGGTAACGCGAGTACCGTAAAAATCTCGTACGGTCCGATACGCAGATGCATCGCCGTTGACACTTTCAGAGATTCCACAAATCATAAAACATGAGTTATATCCGCGCAAAGCCAAACGTTTTTCGAATGCTGCTTGAGCACATTCGGATGCTGGAAGAGAAAAAAATGACGAGAGTGTGTTAGCGGAGGATTTCCGAAGAGGCGAATAAACGGCAGAGGACTGAGAATTTGAGCATGAAGAGGCGGGGAACGAGCAAATACCTAGCTAGACACGACAAAGATGCCCACTGAGAGGAGAGGAAAGGATCACCTAATAATATTTTTATAGGCCGTAAAGTCGCGCGCGCGAGCTCTCGCGAAGGGAAGAATTTGCCGTGGCTGTGAGCTCCGAACGTACGAGGGAAACTCGCGCCACGGGAATCTCGTATCTCTTGTCTCGAAACTCCAAGCCCTCCTGTCCAAAGTTATCTTTGTTCCGATGTCCTTGTTCGCCATTCAATTGATTTGCGAACGAGTCCGAGATCCGCAAAATTATTCATGATCTTGGAGATTCATCGTCCATATGGAAATAAACGCAAATCGCTATACCACGTCCGTGGAAAGTAATGAACGACACTTTGCTTTTAAGAAAACTGCTCGCTTTTTAAAAATGTGTAACAGGATCTGTGATTACGGTTTCCATCCGAGAAAGACAGGTCGGAAGGACTCTGGATGCATCCGGAGGGTTCGGTGAAAATATTAGCTTCACAGCAACTTGTCAAAATTTATTTGTTCATTCTAAATTTTAATTGTTCATAGGGTTTCCTTTTAAACGTGCCGTCGGGTGACATTTTTGTTTTAGCTACGAATGAAAGAGGGTTGATCCACCTAGAGTACACCGAGACTATTTGACATTCAGTTTTATTGTCCTCAGCTGGTAGGCAAATAGAATTTCGAGATATCGTTCATTATTCGTAAAAAATGATTTTTTTTATAACGAACTTATTGTGAAGCTACTAACCGGAAGTTGTATTCTCTAATCATTCAAAGATATTATTCAGAATCTAATAAACACTGTGATGATGTCACTAGAGTGGAACAGAGCCAGTTTATGTACTGCTGGTGATGGTTACCATTCCAAAATTGGATCTATCGTTGTTGGATCAAGATGCCTACGTCGATTTATTTAAACGGTTGTACACTCGTGTTGTATTTTTTGCAATTGTCGATATCTTATTGAAAAAGACCGCCGGAGAGCAAGTAGGCTCGTGTATCGCGTAAAACTTTGTGGGCTCAACCTGTACCCTCATCCGACAAACACTCTTGGCATTCAGAAACAAGTCATAAAATTCTAACGCGATGGCAGAACGTCGCGCACCTTTCCCACGATTTATTTCGGTGCTTATTCCAAAGTAGAAATCTCCAACTCTTTCATTTTTTATTTTTACCTTTTCGTCGTGTTGAATAACGATCGTCTGAAAAGTCCTTTTCAAGTACATATATATATATATAATGTGATTTAAATTTCGGTATTCCTAACACGAGAAAAAAATGTTTCCTTCTCTGCATAATTCAAAATCATTCGCGATCGAGCTTAACTTTCATTAAAAGCAAAATTTTATTACCAATTTTCTACACTGCCTGCAATTGTGCACCTTCTTTGCTAGAAATCTGCAAAAACGAAAATAAAATAAAATAAAAGGAGCCAAATTAATGATTCTTGAATGAATATCCATTGATCAATAATGTTTGTCAATTTAATCAATAATGCATATCGTTTTTCAATCAAGTAACAACGATATCGAGTTTAGCAAAAGTCTTTCGCTTGAACGTATTAAAGTAAATGCCAGGGTCCGAGCTATTAGCTACGAACAGGGTACAACTTTACCGATCGAACTCGAAGCCTTTGCAGTCGATGGTTTAGTCAGTTAACACGGCGGAGACTGCTACTAGCGTTGTCGCCTCACGAGGTCTGGATACACGGTCGGTAATCCTTGAAGAAGATGCTGTCCATCGACTTCAACAGTTTTCAGAATCAATAGTACTTCTTGATCGATCGATTCCTTCCTCGAGAATATTCAACAATTACGAAGAAAAATTTGACATTACGAGGAGCCTTAACTTTTTACGAAATCATACGAATTTTAGAGTGGATATAGCTCATTTTCATCGTGATGAAAAAATGAGGAGACTCGTATCCCCAATCCTCGGCTCAAGACTTAAATCCTCCCAGAATTTAAGGGGCAGCGTTTACCTTTCGAGCAGTCAGCGCCCACGTAACTTTTAACTGTTTCGCTCTGAAGTTACACTGGAAGTAATAACACAGGAGCCGCCACCGACCATGAAATTGTTGGCTTCTGGGCTCTCATGAGTCCGACAATCTCTCCGGTGTCTTTGGTATGTCACGTTGCGCGTAAGATTTTTATCTGTCGCGAAATGCCCCACAGAAAAGGTGGTGATTCGTTATCCCCAAGCATGAGCTGCGATAACGATGATGTGCGAGTTACCGCAGACATGCCATTTTTGTGTTTTTACTTTTCAATTGCAAAATAAATGTGATCACATACACCCATAAAAACGGGATTGAGGATCGTTTTTTGGACCAAAAGAGACCGCAGATCGTTTCGAAATCTCAAATTCGAATCAAATGTTTTATTAATTAGCACCACCTAAATATTTCTTTGTACCAACGAACGTTCGTTGCAGGCAACCGAATATGGTGTCTATTATTCGCCGCAAAGTGTAAGCTTGTACCTAACCAAGGTGTCCAGGGCATCAAGCTATTTATCGTTCTACGTAGAATATTGAAGCTTAATTACGTAAATTTGATTGAAATTATTGTATTTTTTAATTAGTGTATTTAAATCATTTGGTGTCGAGACGCCAGAGCATCTCTATGGCGTTCGGGAAACAATGTCTCTCATCACTATTATTATTTATTTCAAGAAAATGCCGTGAATGTGTAAAAGCTCGGAGCTTGTTCGCTATGCGGTCGACACCCTCGGCTATCAGAACAGCGTCATCTTTTTCGAGATCCACACTTTTGCGGCGCGCGCCCGCTTGCGTCGAGCGGCTACTTTGTATTATGCGCAATTCCTTGATGAGTCATTTCGGTAATTGGTGCATATTTTTTCAGGATTTATCGAGACAACGGGTTGGACGACCGTCGGTGAAATTTGCATAAGCCAAGGGATGACTTACGCCGCACTTGAACGGCAGACGTTTTAACGAGCTCAAGCTCGCTTCACTTTATTTATTGCGCCTGTTATCGGACGCTGCATATACCACCGATGCCAAGTCCCTCCGACTTTTGTGCTGCTCCCACACGTTCCTGCCACTCTGATATTCCTGTGCCTTATAGCCTCAAGGAGGAAAAAGCATGGCACTCTCGTACAATAATATCGCATAGGGGAAAAAAAACATGTCAAGCAACATGTAAAACAAAAAAAAAGCCCCAAGTCAAACGATGGTAAAAAATTTTACGATGTATTTCATTTCTGTGCGTACGAAATTGCCGCTCATCTCGAATGCTGTTAGAAAATGCTTCAGACTTTATAGCAATTGACTGATAAATATTTGAATATAAACGACTAGATAATTCACGTGAAATGCAATGGGAGAACGTATAGCCACCTTCCCATCGGCGATTTTCGTTCATGTGAGAGTCGTTTTGACCCAATGGTCCAACCCCGCCCGATTTTGAGCCTGCTAGTTCAACTCAGCATCGACGAATTTATATAAACGTGCGAACACGAATATCCATTGAATATTATGCGTGTATATTCGTGGTCTCAGTCAATCCTCGCTTCCTATCCGCTCTCGGCTTCGGTGCATTAGCAGATAAAAGATCTTCAGACTGCATGTGGTTTTTCGCAGTCCGCCGATGATTCTGTGAATGTTATGCGCGCTGAAAAGCGCACAAGAACGCTATCTTAATGCAACGTGGCTATAAGACATTTGTCGTAGGGAGAAGCTATTCGGCGTTGGAGTAGAAAAAAAGCAGCGCTACGCTCGTATAAAATGCAAAGATCGTTGTTGATTGCAAATTACCTCTAAAGAATAATCCAGTAGAGTTTTCGGTGGTGAACGAAAAGCCAAGAAAAAAAGGTGGATGAGAGGGAAAGCCTGTAAAAAGTGGTGAGATTGAGTTGTCGCAAGGTGCCGCTGGATTCTCGAGGGCTTCATAGGTAGGTTAGTTATGTTAACAAGTTAGACGATTCAGAGATAAAGATCCACCGCGAACCTTTGTGAAGTCGAGGGAAACGTGACACCAGAAACAATCTAGTGAAGAGAGAAGGAGTTGGAGAGAAAAAAAATCCAGGGTCCAGACCGAATGCAGACCCGGAGTAAGAAAAAGAACAGCCTCCTCTTTCCTCCATCACTTTCCGTTTCCCTCAACTTGGGCTGTCCACTTTTTTTCGTTCATCAACTTTCTTCTTTTTTACGGTCGCTCCGCAGGCTTTTTTTTGTTTATTCCTGCAGTACCCTCTTATTTCGAACGCTTTCAGGATCTGCGCGCACCTAAATGAAACTTGGTGTAACATGGTGTATGCTTCGTAGCCATCAAAGACCGCGTTCCTTCGATCATTCGAGCAAAATTGGTAACTAGCATAGTCCAATGTTCCGTTCCGTCGAATGCTCTATTTTAAGTAAAATTTTACGATAATCACTTGAAAAGTATTTTTGCGAACACATCGCTCTTTGCACGCGAATTTTTCCAACGCCGCACATTGAATTCCAGTCTAATGACTATAAGACGCTTCTGTAGTGTATCTCTGCGTTTTGGCAAGGGTATATCGATTGTAAAGAAATACGACGTCGTAAACAATGTCGAACATCTTTAATGAAGTACCCACTCCTCTTGGAGTAATCTTGCACTTCTACCTTTGTTTCCCAAACAGAGCTGGACCGTTTTCCCACTGCTTGGTCTTTGGATTATTTTGGAGTTTTTTTAACTTTCAATATTGTATATAGGTATGCTGACAGAGTGAACATGGTTTGTTAACGATTTTCGTTTAGGAATCACCTCTGAATTGTTCGATGTTAGATTCTCATAATTCATAACATTTTTTGACTCTCTTTCAATCGTTGCTGTTGATCGGAATTCTCCATCATTCGGCGGAATAATCCGAATCTTTCGTTGCGTTTATTGACGAATGTCACACCGTTCTTTTCCATCCCTAAGGAAGAAAGAGAGGCTGGAGGGGTCATAGAGGGAGTGCAACAGAAGGTTGAGCACTCCGTCGCACTAGTGTGACACCTACACTGTCACGAAAAGGATCTGTGTATAAGCCGTAAATTTACGAGCTTCGAAGGAGAGAAAACATATTACCTCTCCAACTTCCATGGACGTACTTTGGTCCAGCTACGGGCTGCAGGGAAAGCGTTACAAACGGCGCATAACCAACAGTGAGAACGTAGGTATCAGCATTGATTTCTCTATTAGTTGCGAGATGGACTCCCGTAGCGCCGGGTAAACCGGCGAACTCCGGAGCCCCTCGAGGTCGTTGCGGGCCACCTTGTAGCTTTGTGGGTAGCCGCCTTCGGTCGTCCTCGTTGTATCTATATATTCTGCGCTTTTTACTTCCCTATGGTGTACCTTCCCACTCTTTTCGTAGAGGGCGTCATGATTTTAACGATTTTCCAAAGAAGATCAGATAAGATACAGAAAAGAGCTCTACAGAATCATTTCAGAAGCGTCTTACGATCGTGGAGATGGTCTCCATCGAAAATGATCAGAGTTCGTGAGGCTAGCTGAAATTTTATTACACTCGCTGATTGATGTTACTAATAAAACATGGTAAACACCCTTGCGGAATAAAATATTGAGAAGCAATAATGGAGATGTTTTTAATAAGGATTCGATGAAGAGGAGTCTGTGGATTGTCTGGATAATTCTGCAATAACCGTTTGTAAATGAGAGAAAGTAGGAACAACAGTAGGGTAGTGAGACAAGTTCGACAATCGCATAGAATATGAGGAATATACGAGTTTCCGGTACTTAAAAAATGGTCACACACTTGATGCATATCTTCACGTTTAGACTCGAACCACGAGCATGGGTCACACCAAACAGATCTAAAGCCAACATCATCGAAAAAGGAAGATTTGGAACTTGATACAAAGAGGCACGTAGTGGCATTTCTTTCAGAGGATTTCCATTCATTTGTTATTCTCTCTGCTTATACAACATTTCCTGATATGCAGCCGGCGATCTTTGTTCCAGGATTCGTCACAAATGCCCCGAGAAAATGAGAATTTCACGTATGTATGAATGCATTATGCAGTGTTGATTATTCCCTTCACACTACACAAGTATTAAATTACTATCTACCGTTGGCATATCTACTCAAGTGTCGTGGTTAAAGTTTAAGAATTAAAAACATTGAGATTCCGTTCTCTGATCCAATAATAAACATGAAACGAAGCGTTGAAATTTCTTGTTGGGTACGAAACGTCCCTTTTCATTCCTTTCCTTTATTCAAGGATTTTCACAACAGCATCCAAAAATAAGATAGCAGACGGGTCATTCAAATAAAATGATGTGGACCTACTCCGAAATAATATGCGCATCTAAAATATGTTTGGCAACAAGACGTTATGTCCAAATAAGTGGTCCTACTAATTATCATCTTGACCGCATGACCACTATAGATCTTTGACTAATTATCGTAATCAATCAACTCTACAGAATAACATTTCTAGAAAATGGCAATTTTTTCGATAAAAATGTCCTCAACCGTCTCGTGGCTGTACTATAACTATAGATAGTCTTGTGAAAGATGGCGTGGAAACAGCATATAGAACAGCAGACTGGTTCGATAAACAAATGTGGCCCCGTAAGTAAAGAAACGCGCGGGCCTATCTTCTTTTCTCTCTTTATTCTTTTTCTGTTTGTTTGCGCGCTAGTGTTCATCCATGTCCGATCGTGTTTCACGAGGTTTTAGTATTTGTCGTCCGTCCTAGTCTCTCGGTCGGTGTTGGTTTGGTTGGAGAGGACCCGCGTGCCGACAACTCAATGGTCCTCGTACACAAGCGGTGTTAGTATCTTAGGTAGTTTGGTGTATAGTACAGTGTATACTGATGTGCTACACAAAGGTGAGGGAGCGCTCGAACTTTGTAGCTCGACAGGAGCTTCCTCGTTCATCGTGCTAGCTCCGCCACAGCCACCATCACTGTCGGACGCGCAAGACACAAGCAGGTAGGTTGAATATGATTAAACGTGTAGGAAAATTAAGAGCTACAAGGAGGTAGAATGCCATACACACACACACACACACACACACACACGCGCGCGCGCGCAAGGTTTGTGAAGATCCTATGCGTCATACGGTAACCTCATGTAGACATTCTCACGCTAATTGGGTGCCAGATTTCTTCTCTCTTTTGATTTGATTAAGAAGGCTCGCGCCTACGAAGGGCTCGACTTACCCTTTTATGGTTCTTACCCTTTCCGCTCACGCGTGTATGCACCGGGACGACGGATGTTGAGAAAGCTCAGGTGAATTAAGGGGGAAATCTGAACGCCTTCAGCCGCCTAAATATTTGCCGGATTTCACAGCTTTGCGGGACCGTTGATCGTCGGACCGGCGGGACAAGGATATCACGCACAAGGAGTGACGAAGAATGCCATCGTAGTTCAGAGCCCTTTATTGAAGCTTTGATTCTTGTACACCGCCTGGCGGATCCTCTTTTTCCATTTTGTGCTCTCACATTCGATACGGATCTTGTTCAAGGTTTTATAGCGATGATCATTCACTCGAATTATTTGGTATGTGATGCTATAGAAACTGCCGTTCCAAACCTCTTGGCACAGAGAGACCAAGGTTCAACGAGTCTGCCACAACATCATTAAAACATTGACATCTTGGTTCGAAACGCCGCTCTACTTGGCGCTTTTATCACGAATATTTGGGAACTTTTTCTTTTTTGTCACACCATCTTCATTTTCAAACGTTAGTTTGATTTCAAACGCTGAATTGTGGGAAAAGCTACTTATGATCGTTTTACCGCAAAGCCACGGATACCGCATGTGAATTGGAATTATTACACCGAATGATCAGAAAACGAAAATTTTGAATCCTCATTTTCGGAACTATCGAGAACAGGGTACTTTGAAAACTGGATTATGTCTCGTGCGATGGCAGACGGTCAACATATTTCTCGTAAAAAAGGGCGGGTTCTAGGTCTACTGCGTAGGTAAAACATATCACAGATACAGAAGATGCTGGATATTAGAACCATGGACCGAATAGGATCGGTTCACGTCAGGGGTACCGGAGGCGTAGAATTTTCATTCCTTCGGGATCATCATGTGGGGTCTTTCTCACCGGCTGGGCGAAAAACGCCTTACCAGAGAGAACAGCGGCAATCGCACGGTCGGAATGAATAGTCGACGACAATGAATCGAAGGTACAGGAAGTTTGCTCGAGTGATCTACCGATCATTCTTCGGCGCTTTGGGGAGGCGCGTAAAACCTATAATTCTCTGCAGTTCGTACGGAGGAACGGTGAGATTTTGTCCTTTCTCGACAGTCTGAACGTACTTGACTTTGAGCTGCCGACAAGTATGTAGCAGAGGCAACAAAATGCCCGACAATCCGCCGTGATTTGTCAGTTGCCTTTGGTTTGTCGGTAGACAACCAATCGGAAAGTCTGCCACCAAGTATCTCGAGCACCTCTCTACCCTCACCGAATCGAGAATTCTTCATAAACTGACTGTTACCCCAGTCTGAAGTAATGTCACCATATGATCAACACCGTTAGCTGACTGTCAAAAAAGCAATATCGGTTCGCAGGCATCGCGTGCAATCGCGACTGAAAAGCTGCGCTAGAGTGACTTCCACTGATGGTGTTTACCATGTTTGTCCCTTAAATCCATGAAATATAACTTTCTATCAAAAGAACGTCGAGCCTCCAAGAGTTGTCTTAAAGAAGCGAGCGAGCTCTCACATAGCTCTTTCGCTCAAGCTTCCCGCGAACAATTGTTCCGAGCCGTGCATACAATTAGTCAGCTCTTTCGCAGCGATGCTCTTACACGCGTGTCGATGCATTCTACGGGGTCCTGGATTATTTACTCGGACGATCCGTGTGGCCTGGACGTGCCTGGGCATACGATCTGCATGCTAGTCGCCATATTACGCAGGCCGGCCCGACCTATACGTTGCTCGAGTGTTGGTTGTTGTTGACCATGACGGCATGAGTGGCTGACGACCAACGTCGTCAGCCACTTTATCGTTGTACCCCGTACGTGTAGCTTCTTTGCACACCTTCGCTATTATTTTTTATGGTATTTAATAATTTACAAACAGTCCGGTTAGTTTATCGTTATTAACCGCATCGAGCATAGCTCAAAATCGGAAATTCTTCATGAAGGAAACATTTAGCTAGACAAACGAAGCGTTCCAACTCCTCAACACAATTTTTATAATACCAACAAGGATGAAAGAAATCATGTTCAAAGCAATCATGTTCAAAGTCGACAAGCCCACATTTTGTGTAAGTAAACATCATTGGAGTAAGTCAAAGCGTGAAATCGCTATTTGACCGGAGATTATGTTGGCAGATCGGCGAGAAACTTTTGAGAGGCGTGAAGCCGGGAAGGCGGGGCGCGTAACATTACCGGCATTCTGCCACGATGCTCAATAGAACCGTGTGATGACGGGTTGTTTCACAACCACTTATAGCGGTTGTCGTACGCTCATCATTAATCACCGGAAATCTTGAATCATCGTTTGATTTCGTTCGGTTGTTAGCGAAGGCCTGAAGATTCACAATTAGCGCAGAATGTGATAAACATCAATAATAGAAAAGCTGATCACCTGGAATGCACTGAATAACAGTGAATGCTCATCCGTAGTAGCTAAAAAAATAGCTTCGTCATTATTCTGGGCAAAGTATAGAAAACTGGCTCAATCAATATCTGCAAATGAGAAAAGTGATTAGATTACAGTTTATGCAGTATTGTTCAAAATACTTTTAAATAGTCGCGGTGTAACAAATGTAACAAATTCGTATATTTAGAAAAAAAAAATTTTGTCGTTCAATTCAGACAATGGCTAACTATAGAAAAAGATGATTGATCGATACACTGGCTTTATCGACGTCGCAG
The DNA here is from genome assembly GCA_959613375.1 of Heteropelma amictum. Taxonomy (NCBI): domain Eukaryota; kingdom Metazoa; phylum Arthropoda; class Insecta; order Hymenoptera; family Ichneumonidae; genus Heteropelma; species Heteropelma amictum. Next base: position 20,880,335 of record OY390721.1, on the reverse strand, counting down.
AAAATTCGTAAAAAGCGCTATGTGTTTTCAATTGCCACGTGGTATAGCTTCCTTATTTGATTGGATTTCTCAATCGATAGAATTCCTCCCGTCTGATAGCTTCTACATACTTTCCGCCGGAAGTTGGCCGTCAATTTCTAAGACCATGACGGTTCTATATGGATCCACAAACCGGCGGAATTTCAAGGTGTGTAGCGGGTGCCGCGATTCAGATAAAATTCGAGAAAATTCCTGAATGAAGATCGTCAAGGATAAGCGTAAGATGCGGCTTGTATAAAGAAGGAAAGTTTCGAGTAGGCCGGAAAATACGAGTGAGAAAGAGAACCTTGTACAAAAGGAATGCTCAGGTTTGCCTCTTCATCCACCTATTCGAAAGATAGACGATAGGGGGTGCTCGTGGATGAAAGAAAAGCTTCGTGTGGTAGAGACATTGGCGCGGATGCATGGTCCGGCGAAACGATCCAAAATGCGGTCTTTGAAAGCGTCGAGCCGATATCTAAATCACAGACCAAACAAGGCTATTGTTGCACATTTAGTGTGTGAAAGAATGTTGGCAAATCCGAATGGGATCGTTGGAGTATGCGGGAGATACATACACGTAGTTAAACTAAAATAACGTATTTGAGGAGTGAAAAAAGAAGATCGAAAAGGTGGAGAATACGGTTAAGGACAATGAAAGATCTCGAAAGTGGGCGAAGAAAAATAGAAAAAGAACGTGAACGGACACGGGTCTAGTTATGCCACAAAAGAAGCGGGAGGAGAGTGTAATAGAAGAGGAAAGAATTACATGGAGCAGCAGGTATAGAACAGAGACGAGAGAAAGACGGACCGGCAAGTTAGAATTGGAAGGGCCACAGAAGTGGCGCCAGCTTGTCGTGCCGGTCTTAACACGCAGGTATTTTTGTGAACATGTAGTATGAATGCAACGGATGTAGCGGGTATAATACAAGTATCAATAGTGTCATAGTATATAAATGCATACATCGTTAAACGTGCGAAGATACTATATTACACGTGCGAAACCACCTTGACTACCGGGGGTCCAAAAAAAGGCATGGAGTCCGCGGGCGAGAAAAAAAATGCTCCGGCAGTCTTTAAGCGAGAAGGACCGAGAAAGAGCGAACGAGGAGGATGAATGTCGACGGGGATTCTCGAACGTCAGGATCCAGCAGCTATGTCAGACTTTTCTCTGCTTGAACTCCATGCAACTTACCAGCTAAGCCCGGGAAGAGCGGCAAAATCTGTTAGTTAAGGGCATTGTGGTGTATTTGTGAATGGAGCCGGTCGGCGGCACCGTGAACCACGCTCAGAATGAGAAAAAGTAAGAGAAGAAACGGAGGTAGAAAGAGCAAAGCGTAGAGCCGGCGTCTCCATTGAGGACCTCCAGCGTGCACGAGCTTGCTTCCCAATGGCGTTAGTATGGAATGGCCAACTCTCTGCCTCGACTCACCGTTGATATCGTCGTGTCCAGATCGAAACCTCTTCGCAGGTTCGCTTCTCTGCGATTCGCTGTAGGGTATAAGGCCCTTTCGCTCTCACCTCTCTTATTTCTATTACCCCTTTTTGATGATGCGACTGCGAGGGGCTACAGAAGAGCTGGGAGGCTAACGAGAAACAAGACTATCCCGCCACCCAAACTGCTGCAGATTGAGATCGCTCGGAGCTCTACACGGATAGTCGCAATTGAGGTCAGAGTTCAGAAAAACGCTTTCACCCCCTGAAAATGAGTTGTCAACGTGTGTCGGTGGGAGGAAGGTATCGGTACACGATACCAAGATCATATTCTTTTCGTTCAAATCTTCTGCACGAAATGAGGCTACACTGAGTGCCGTGATACTTTTTTTTCGTAAGCTGTTGCATTTATATTATACGAAAGAACGTTATCACATTTCCGATGAGCCTGTTAAAACGTTACACGTTTACGTTCTTCCGCGTCCAATTCGAGCTGCTGCCCAGCCACAGTGGGCTTCACACCCTTGGCTTTCCATTCGGTTAATATATTATTACCGGTATGGTGATATATTTGACGCGAGTGTCGGAAAAATTAAAGCAATCCTTCTGCGACTAACGCCGGTGGTCCCATGTTGTATTTTAATACAGTATATACCCAGGTCTGAGCCTACGACGGTACAAACATGTATACACTTACACACCCTCAAGAACACACATATTTATACCTATACTCCTCACGATAGCTCGTTGGCCCTGGACGTGTTCTTCTCATTCGGCCGCAGATCTTTCTGTTCTCCAGCTCGTTTTGGTAATCGGAGACCCTGGGATACAAATATGTACGCATTAATAGCGGGTGGACCGCAAAACTCGACAGACCTGACCCTCTACGGATCAGTGAAGAGTTTTTCGGCGTGTCCGCGAGAAATTGGACGTGTCGAGGGGGGGAATAAATTTGCGGTGTTGGTCATTCCGACCAATGGATCATGATTTCGGTAACAAGCCAAGTCCACAGGAACTCGTATATGTATATCAAATTACCATGTTTAGCCACATTTTCGGAAAACAGTTTCTCGTTTGATCAAAGGCATTCCCGCATTGAATTTGAACGATCGCGTACGGATAACACCGCAAAATAAATTGTTTCCGGTTGATCATTTTTGAAACTCGAGTTCTCGCAATCTTCTTGTGAATAATTTGAAAAAAAAACCATTCATTGAACATTTAATTTGCCCGAAATATGAATAAATATCTGGCACTTACTTCCACATCGATGATATAATCGTCTTTTAGCGTTGCAACCCTTGTGCAGGGGTTCAAAAAAATCAATGTGACTTTCAAACATTTTCCGCACGTATCGTCAGTTGTTCGATAATCGAAGGGTCATACAGAGCTGCAAATCGGACGAATAAACAGACTTGGCAATCATTTTTTAAAACGGAGGTGCAAAAACAACAAACGGTAATATTCATTAACGAAATTTCAAGACGGTGCCTGATTCGAATCGCACGCACGATTTCACGCGGGTTGCGAGAGTGGTAGGAAGGGAGAGAGCGTGTGTGGACCTTCGGAAACAAAAGTGCCCGAAGATGAGAAGGAAACAAAACTTACGAACAGGATAGAAGAGAATTTGGAGACCCCCCATGGTCCAACCTCGCACTTTCCCACGTACGGGTGATCCCGTTTCATCCCGCCGACAAATTTTTTTCGTCTTTATAACGTCCTGTCATTCGTATCTGTACGCCACGTTATTCCAAATAACCCGCGTTGGCGCGAATATTCTCGCAAAGAAGGTATACCAGCATCCATTATGACTAGTTGGCAACCCGCTGCGACGAGCATAACCGCCGTCACCCGCTACATTTTTTCCCAGACTATAATTTCGTCTCTTCAGATGACTGATCGTAGAGATGGCGTTCGCATCGTTATATCGGCAAATTTTCTGCTCTTCTTCAATTCCATCGATACCCACGTGTTCAACTGTCCAACCAAGTATGCAAACGCGTTGTCGGGAAATGCTTCTGTCGGACCAAACAGGCGAGTTCTGATTTTCACAGAATCGACGGTAACGAGCAATTCTTTCACCCGAGCCGCGAGAGATCGAACGGAAATGAAGAAGCGATACATGGAGGAGGAGGATTTTCGAAAAAAAAAGGAGACATATACCACCGCGTATACTTGTCGAACCGTCGAGAACGGAAGAGGGGAAGTGCGACGCGGAATCCTCGTTCGAATCGGCCTCCCACAGAAAACGAGTGAAACCGCGACCGGAGGAACCAGCGCACAGTCGTGTCTCGCGAGAAAAAGCTAGTGAAGAGTTCGAAACTCGGTGGGCCCCCGAGGCTCTAATACGACATGCTCTTTCGGATTCCTGATGGCCGTTTCGCGGATGTTAACAAGGCATCAGCATGGGCCTCGTGCCCCGGCTGCGGTCGGCACCGCCGGCATCAACCTCAGCCGGTAGTATACACGCTGACCAGAAACGAGACGCGAGAGCATGGCGGCTATACAGCGGTTAGAGGATGATGATCGTACGAATGACGCCGAGCGTGAAAGACAGAAATGAACAACGTGGTAAAATAGGGTTTTCATGCATGAGAACAAAGAAAGCGAGAGAGGACCGAGGCGTTTTTTTTCAGTTGGATAACATCGAACGGCAAAAGAGAATCAGGCGGTCCTCGCGTCGTTCGATACTCTCTCTCTCTCTCTCTCTCTCTCTCTCTCTCTCTCTCTCTCTCTTTCATCCGCGAGGGCTCTCGCGATTCACCGCGTGTTCTTTCTGCCGCTCGGTGAGAGATTCTGCTCACCGGTACATATGTATACACCAAACATATACGCATTTTAATTTGTTATATGTATATAGATATGCGTATATTTGAATTCTTTCGGCGAGCCTGGCCTCATGGTACACGGTCATGGGTAAGGCCGCCTCTGGTCATTTTAGAATTTCTTATTTCACGTCCCATTGGATGTACAAATATATGTAATAAATACATACGTATAAACGTATGTATATATATAATTTCGGAGGCTGTATCAGTGATCCGTGCACATAATAAAGCCGTTTACTCTGACCCGCTAGTTTCCATGTGTCATCGTCTCGTATTGATGCGAGAACTCTCGGTGCCTTGGGGCTCGATTCGCGCTCACGCGCGTACACTCGCTCACACGCGTTCGAGTTCCATGTCTAAAGCATGTCAGCTTGGACGCTCTTTTTATGACTTTTTTCTTATTTTTTTGTAACTCACGCGTGTTACTTTCGACACGACATTACTACAAAATCCGTATGAGCAGCGCGTGCTTGGAAATATATAGCTGCGGAGATGTTACTGCGGTGACGCACGACCCAGCCTCGAGAGAACAGCAGTGGTGTGCTCTCGAAGAAATCGCTCCTTCGTGCGGTTCCCTCCACCGTGCGATCGTTAAACTATGGAAAGCACTTCCGCCGCATCGTTTCCAAAGAAAAAACGAATTGTTCAGTTTCCGGTCTCAAGCATACGCTGAAACTCATTTTTGATCGGCTATCGGGTGTACCGTACAACTCATATTTTTTAAATACCATCGTACAATCATAAGAATCATAGCAATGAAACAGGGACTATGTGAATATTCTTCTAAACGTTTTGTTTGCCTTGGGTCACTAGCATCGCTCCGACAAACACGGTTCTCAAGCAGAAAAGAGTTTTTCAATGCCAGTTCGATCAATCTTCGAATGGGAAATTAATGACGGCGCAAAGAGTGACAGCTCATTGAATAAATGAAAGTGTGAAAAGCAACAGTGCCATGGTGTTAGTTTCTCGATGTTTTTTATTTACGGCTAGACAAAGATGATTTGATTCCTAGACAGCGTGCAGCATCTCGGGATCATACGTTTTCCTAGCGCCATAATTTGAGCCGCTCAACTGACGTCATGACCGACATGATACCTATATTATCACATGTATCTCTTACCGTACATACGATAATATGTATACGTTAAGAGATGATGTATCAAAGAAAGTATCGAGAAAGTTAATCCTCGGGACGTTGATTCTAATACAGGTTATGAATGCCCCGAATGCCAATTTGGTTTTTAGTTACCTGTCTTTTCAAGATTGATACAGGGATTAAAAGTTGAGTAAAATCCCGGCGCGATAGCGAAAGGATGCTGCGAGATGTTTGATAAGGAAAAATGTATGAGAGCGCAGAGCTGAGGCCATTTGTGAGTGTGATGGAGAACGCGGGCGCGAGGTGGCTCGAGGGCGGCGAAAGATCGACGTTGGTGGCTTTCGTATGGTCCGAACGACAGTGGACCACGGAGAGTATATGCGCGCATCCCGTAGGTCTGAACCTCTCTCGCTCAATGCTATTACGAACCGAATCGAACGTCCTCTCGCAGTACCGGAGCACCAACAGCGGCAACGGCAAACTTGGACGATCCTCCTCTGGTCCCGACATTCCAAAACAAAGAGGTATATGAGAAGAAAGACAGAAATGGTGCGCGCTTGTGTTCAACGTTGGACAATATGTAAATCAGTGGCTGGCCGTGGTCACGATGTCGCAACCTCGTCGCGCTCTTGGCGCTTCTCTCTTGGACTCGCAAAACCTCAGGGAACACCGTACATACCGCGGTACTCGCCACTTCCACAATGTCTTGGTGTTCTCAGGGGTCCTACACAATAACGCCTTAAATTATTCACGTAGTGCAATACAGCACTTATATGCTCCTCACTCTTACGAAAAGTCCTTAGATGCACTCATCGTTGCTCGAGTTCTCTACGGAGGGAGCTTATTCATATGGATCGTGATGGTCACTTGCCAGAGACGTTTCGCGTAAGGGTCTCTCGTAACCGCGAGATCTATAACGATCATAATGGCTCACGAGCTCGGGAGCCACACGAAGCAGCAGGCTGCCACAGAAGGAGCAAGACGTATGGTAGCAGCAGAGATTCCGCAGAGTCTTCGAGGTCGCGACAACGCTAGCTTTCATCTCGAGGACATCACGTCTGTCGTGCTATAGCGATGCGTCGGATTTTCATACCCGATTGTATTAGTTATCCCGCGGACTGATTTCGCTCCAAATACAACACGTGTTCAACAATGCGATAGAGAAACTTCAAAAAAAAAAGGACAACCACGCGAAATCGAAAGGAATTAGAGAAATAAATATCAGGGCTTCCTATCGTTGAATCGACCGTCGGCAATCCCAAATCTAAACCGGAAATTTCAGGCTCGTATTCTCGCGCAACCAGCACAGCTTACGCTGTGGAATCGATATTGCTTCAGGCATGATTTTTTATTCTTTCACTCTACCAAACGCAGCAATAGAGTGGGAACCAAGTGGCGAGAGTATCACACTCCGCGTGAACATTTTGACTTTATGACTCGCTCCAAGTCGTTTCACACGTAAATCGTTTGGGACCTCGGGAATTGTATGGAAAACAAAAAAAAAAGCAATGTCCATACTTTAGTGTATGGTACAAGGATATAAAGGAAAGGAAAGATCGGTCAGGTGCCTTCAGTGGGTTCCCATGCATTTTGCGAGAGAAGCGATACGAAGACGACCGGAGACTGGATACCAGTTCCTCTCGGTCCTTTCTCATATATGCATTGCCTCGTATTATCTCTCGCAATTAGCCGTTAAAAGTGTTCGTGTGTTCAGCTGCTATCGGTGCCCTCCCTCCTACGCTCGCAGTTCGTTTATCTCGCGACAAAATGCATCTCATTGGCTCGAAACAGCTGTCCGAAAAACGAAATCTGTCGCGTCTACTGCAGACACGACGCTACATGCATACCACAGTATTGATGTAGTCTTCTCGGTGTATTTGCCGGCCGAAAATCTTCTCGGTGTCAGCGTCCTTTCAATAGTGCACCAGCATGCTCCTTGTACTGCAAAGAACTCAAATATACACACGCACGCATACATTGCAAAAAAAGACATACCGAGTTACCGCTAGCTCGTTGAATTCGTAAGCTCTGGGTGACTTTGGACCAAATTTCCATATTGGACTCATCAGCACAACCAAAGGAACAACATCGAAAGACTCGTATATTGTCTCTCACTTTTCGTTTCAGTCGAGAGTATGAGAAAACGAGAAGATTATCACGTGGCAACGTGGACGACGATATGAAAGGTGAATCGAAAAAGAAAACACAGAGTCGAAGAAGTCTCTCTGTCTCCAGAGTAAACACCTTTTCTGGGAAGTGGGACCGCGGTTCCCACGAACAGCTCCGGTTTTCTCTGAAGGATGATCCGGTGGAACGAGATTTCTGGCTCTACTCATATACAGCATGCGTATACGAGAGATTCGTGGTGCTCGGACTCCACGTGCCCGTGCACTCCAATCTAGGCACCCTCCCTCACCCTCGAACTCATACAACGAAAACTAATCAGAGTCGATGATTTTGATCAACAACAAGAATGGCGGTCATATAAATAATCCGTGTGTGACTGGCTTATGCAAAAGTCTCTTTACATGGAAATGGCCATAGCCAGCATGCTAAATCTGCCCAGCGACATTTTCTACCGGCTCCTTGGGGAACATTTTGGTGCCAAATAAAAATAATTTTTTCCATATTTCAGCTACTAATTTGAAACAGTCTACGAGTTATTAAAAAAACCTTTTTTAGTACTTTTTTCAATACTAAAATAATTAACAAAAAAGAAATTTTTTATAATCCCCGAATATTAAATCGGTGGTTTAATGGGCGGAGGAAAAAAGCTGTTTCATCCGACTCGCGATCGGACAGATGGGGCGCTTACAGGCGCTTGGCTACTCCAGTCTAAAGTTCTATACAGAAAACCTCTATCTCTAACGGAGCCTTTGCAAATAATTTGCTCAAAAGTTACACCCTTGTTAAAAACAGTTCAAATCATTATTACGTACAATATGTATTGACATAGTTTGAATTTCATCGCAACATCTCTTCCGCGAAGAGTATCTTGTTGATCACGAGACCAGCTCCGAAAGAGAATCATAGCTAAAATCCGCTACCAAATGGGAGCTCCTTTGTGTCACTCCGTTCTTCGGCTGCTTTGGTGTTCATTTTCAAATCGATTATTTCTTTCTCGCGAAAGCACGATCGCACAAACTGCGAGAACGAGGTAGGTCGCGGATGACAGGGCTCACTCGATATGTTCATTAGACGTTTAGGCTAAATTCGGTAGAAGCACGATAGAAACGAAATGTACACGTCGGAGGTTCATAAAAGTTCTCCATTTCAGTCATTACGTACATTTGTACCTTACGGATCGGTAAGATAACGCAAAGTTACGATTAAAAACGATGAATTACGTCAGTCCGCTCCAAGCAGCAGTCGCGGTCCACAATATCCTCTCTCGTGAAAACAATATGTAAATCCACGTCCATATCATAGGACGACGAGTATCGCGGCGTCTGTTATGTCGTAGAGACACGCCGGATTCATGCGGGCACACTGTCCTAATTACAACGAGAATTTCGTACAGCAGGTTTTTTTATCCTTCCCTCTTTTTCTTCTCCATGAATGATGGAATGCCGGAATGCCACGTGAATCTCCGTCAAAGAGACTCGGTTTATCCTCGTTGCCGCGAATGAAAAATATGAAGAAGAAAGTAACAACAGTGATGAGGATGAAAAAGATGAAAATGAAGATTCCGTTGTGTCAGCGGCGTGTTTTCACGTGAGGAACATAAAATAAGACTGCCAGCGTCTTCCCGACCACGGTCATTCATGTCCGCGGAGGCTGCGCTGGTTTGGGCGGATTCTTTTTTCCACTTTTCTCATACTCTCGCGCGACCCGCTTCGTCAATTCCCCGTTGTTCTTGTCTCACTCCTACCAACCCCGTGGTGGTCCCTCTCCATTTTTCTCACGACTCATTCATACCTTCGCCCCATGAGATCCGATCTTCGGCCGTGCGTCTTTCTCTCTGTTTTTTTTTTCTCCGCGGCCTACCTGAGAAGCATGTTGCTGCCGTTGAAAATGCCCAACATGACAAGATAGAGGAAAAGATAGAACAAGACAGAGAGAGAGAGAGGGAGAGACGAAAAAGAAGACTTGGTTCGCAATGGTGTCGAGCAGCTTGGAATTAAAATTTATCCGACACGCCGAAACCCCAGCATCATCAATAGCCTCGAGCATCTTCCGCTACGGAGACTCGTTATCTCTCTTCCGCATCTTCCGGGTCTGACAGAGATATCACTTTTCAAAATGTTATCTCACCATCGAGCGAAATGCCACGACTGATTGTACACGAACGCTCGTTTGTATACTCTTTTTTCGACAGTATACATAGGATTCTGCGTGAAATTAAGAAATGCGATGGCGTAACTAACAATCTTAATAGGTAGGTAAAACATTGACACCTCCCAAACGACTATGTACCGCGCCAAACCGTCCAAGATGCTCTCTTGTTTCGATGATGAGGACCATGCGGAACGGGGAAAAAATCTAATACGAGTAAGGGAGAGAGAAAGTGTCTCCTGACGGAATTTACCTGCATACATATATATATATATATACACACACCTCCGGGAACATTAAACGAAATACACGTCGCTGAGAGGCTGGAAGATGCGATGTATGCCGGAGAGAAGGTATGTGCGCAAGATGAGCATTAACGAGAGACTCGTACAACAAGAGCAAGCGGTCGCGTATAAGATCGCAGGGCGATGACAACGAGCTAACAGTGTGTGTAAACATGGCGGCTCGGTCCCCAAAGCGTCTCTGCCTCTTGGTTGTCGATGATCGTGTCACTTTACCCGTTTCCTCTCAAACATCGCGAGGCCCGGAGCACCGCGCGGGACCATCCTGAACGGGTCGTTTTTTCTTTTTGCTTTTTTTCCTCCTCCCCCCCTCGACAGCTCTTCGCACATGGTAAAACCATCGACAAATTCTTGCGTACCTACATTCCGATGCACCATTCAAAAAAAAAAGAGAAGGATAACGAAAGGGTGAAAAAAAATCTGACACGTCATTACACTTTCGATATTGAACGATCTTTGGTTTATTATGATACAGCAGAGCGGTCATTCCGTAAGGGGAGGTTCGATAAACGCATTACATATTACGTATCCGACAATAATATTTGATAACTTCATTCGTTTCATATATAATCGCAGATTTGTGATTGTACATTTTCATCGTTTTTTTTTTTCGTTCCGTTCGTCCCTCGCTTTTCAAGTTTAATTATACATGTAGTAGATACATAATATATATCTACCGAGCGATCAACAATGATGAAATTGCATTCGTTTTTTCTCTATAATTTAATTCAACATATCGTGTACTCCGTGCGTGTACGTATGCGCAGTGTGTGTAATGTCGCAAACCAACAAATTATCGTTATCCGTTTAGATCGTGGCTTCGGGCGACAAACCCTCGATTTCGAAAGAGCGACAGGCTGGGCCTGGGCCTAGTTTGTGCATTAATTCCGAAAACCTTATTGGGAAAAGAGGCTTCGATAAATTTGTTATCTTATTACGCAACTCGTTATTCCATGAGTTTCGATCTTCCTTCGTCACATACGACGCTTCGGATTTATTTTCTCAGCCTATCCGAATTCGTTAAATTAATTACAAAATACAACTCCTCGTTCGGTTTTGAATGACAATTTTATAAACAACGAATATCGTAATAATCTCATTCAGCTATCAGATAGGAACATCGTGGTGACCGTGGGTCGGATAGCTGACGCAGCTGCGCAAACGATACGGAAATAAGAGAAAAATATCAAGTATTGATGATGTCAGTTATCGAATAACAAGTGAAAAAAGAAATTGTGAGATGTCGTAGGATAGAAATGATCGAGTGTGCGCTTCTGTTGTGAAGAATGAACATTTTTATATTTCTTTTTTTATGTATTGAAACATTTTTCGATTTATCGAGGCGATGAATTTACAGAGACCCGAGAATTTAGCATGCATATATCACAGACGCGACGATATGACAACGTGTCCACACACGCGTCCAATTTTCGTTTCCTCCCTTTTTACCATATTCGTGTTTTTATATTCTTATCGTAAAATTAATTGAAAAATTTAAATTCATCTTCGCCACGATGCTTCATTCCGCTGTTTTGTAATCGTGCGGATATTTCAATGTTATCGACGCAAATTTCAATGAATTCACTTCGCTAATGTGTGTGTGTGTGTGTGTGTTATGTGAATTACGGACGAATAAGCTCGTGGAATACCGCTACAGCGTTAAAATTACATAAAATAAGTAGTAATACATCGACCGGCACGAAGATCTCATTCCATCAAGAAATATCGGGTTTTAACGGAACACAATAGTCTCGCATCGTGAAATTCGAAAAAAAAAACAAAAGAATAACGACAAAAAATGAATTTGACGGTGAATAAGATAATCGAAAAATAAATGTGTTTCGAGTGTTCTTCGAACCGGTCTTTTCGAGGTTGTGACGAAAACGCTTCGGCCCGAACGAAAACCTCGACTCTACGGTAGGATTGTAAAAAAGAAAAAAGGCGAAAACAAACTATTGACAATAGTCAGTCGATCGGAACGATGCTTTTGCATCGTAAAATGTATTTTATAAATTCAACATTTCCGAGACGTCGGAAGCCCCTGCGCGATATATCCAAGACGGAAAAAAATGTAAAAAGGAAAAAAACGGCATCTCAATATTCTCAAAATCATGCTCCTCCGCCAACTCGTTAAATTGTAAAAAAGAAAAGTCTCCGATGTAAAACCGGAAGAATTATGGCGACTTGTGCATAACACATTTTTCTCAAAGCTCTGCGATTGAAAATTGATGAAAAACAAATAACTACGATAAAATAAAGCGAGAATCGATGTCTCTTGTGGATAAAATTGAGAAAAAAATTAATTACATCGAGAGTAACGAGGGTTGAGATAAAATTGGAGATCGCTGCGGCGTCCGACGTCTATTTTCATCTGGATTTTGCCACTATTCCATTTTACGATTTCGTGAATTTTCCTCCAGCGAAGTGTTTTTATCACGCAACGTTTATCCTAGCGCGATTTTCTCCGACAAATTGATAAAATGTAGGTCGAGCGTGTAAAGACTTTATAAAAATATAATAAATAATCTGAATAAATACGGTTACGATATTAATATTAAACAATAAATATTAATTAGGATGTTTAAGTTTTTGTCTTTTTTTGTAATTCTGTTGCTTTTTTGTAAATTTTTTCCACATAAATCTATCATGTATATATAATATATATATATACACATATTGCGCCGAGAGAGTCATTTTTCAATGCGAAATTCCGTCTCATTGTCAGCAGACCCATACTCTCTCCCTCTCTCTCTCTCTCTCTCCTCTTGCTATCTTACCAAGTGTGAAATACTGTGCGCGGAAAATTTATCTACGTATTCACTTTTTCATACTTCCTACGGTGATTGGTATTTACATTAATGCATATTGACGATAAATAAATCTCATTAAGCAAAAAAAAAACCGGGTTCGAACTGTGAAACCTCGAAAAATCCTTTGCTATGCATAGGCGCGTTTTTCAGATTCCTTTTTTTTTCCTCGCCACCTGTACGCAACTATTTTCCCTATCCTTACGTTACTTTTGAGACTACTCCGACGCACGAGATCGCTCGTGAAAATTGTGGAGAAACAGCACAAACGCGGTTGACAATTCGATTATAAAAAAAAATAATTATTCAACGAAGAAAAGGACAATGTACAATTATTAAAACAATAAGAACCAACGGCCAAAGGATCCCGAGAGTCCGTGAGTTTCTCGACCTAAAACTCCACTCTGCAATTTACCCCCGCTTCTCGTAAAATATACGACCACTTTGGTCGTTATTTCTTATCTCTTTCGCTAATACCGCAAAAAAAAAAAAAAAAAAAACAACCTCGCGTTATTTACATAAAATTTCGATGGCTTCGAGCATCATTGATTGCACCAAAGATTATTTCACACGTTCCTTACTTTTCCTCGAGAATTCAGGACTTACATGAACTATTGTACGACAATTTTGCTTCCTCATGCTCGAGTGTGTTTCGCGCGCGACTGTGTGTGTGTGTGTGTGTGTGTGTGGGTGTGTACATATGCGTTCATTATACCGGCCATTTTGAAAACGAACCGGCAAAGAAAACGACAAAGGCGGCAAAAGCCGGTAGGGCTCCTGTCGAACGACTCTTCTTGTTCCATCTCGCTCTTTTCTATTCCCCCGTTTCCCCAGGCTTCTTCTCGTTTCCCTCTTGCTCATCTTACATTTACGTCTTTTCCTTGCTAGCCAGTGACGTGCAGGTGCCTGTGTGTACATTACATGTGTGAATGTATGTAAATATGTATATATATATATACATATATATACATATTAATACATTATACATATATCATACGAAGGTATGCGTATAGACTTCCGGTTTCCAGGTGTGGTAGAGCGGAGAATCCGCGCCATGGCACTGGCAATCTTCGGCAGGAAAAATGTCACTTCCCACATATACGTATATATTCTTGCGTATGTACGTATGTGTGCGCAGATTTCTGCGATTTTAAATGCGACGATTTTTTCTCTGGAGCTTGCGCTGACAGCTCTCGTTGCGAAAGATGCACAATTTCTCGACGTCAATGTTCGTTCGTCGATGAAGAAGCACTGGTAGTAGAGATTCCAAGTTTTTCGGCGTCGCGTTGGCGCTGCTGTCGCGGCAAAGTCCGGCGATCCGACCGACGGTCGTCGCTGCGATCGAATCCGTTTCCGAAGTCACTTTGCTCGCCTTTCGCGAAAACAGTCATTTCCCGATGGCGAACGTTGCTGAGTTCACCGTGGAAATAGACATTTTCACGAAAGTTGACAGTGTCGACGGACCGATCCTTGTTTTCTGCGATTTGGCCGCCATCTAGCGCGATTTTGTTGCGTTTTCTTTGTTCTCGTTCAACGCGGGAAGAACTTGCGGAATCAATCTCGATACTCTCCTTCTGATTTGACATGTTCGCACATGCAGACGTGTATACTCAAATATGTATATATGATTATGTACAAATGCATTAATTCATATATACATGTTTGTGGAGATACATATGTGTACACATTAACGGATGTCTCTCGGAGGTTATGTATCTATGAAAGGAGGGCCTCCAGACGAGGTATTGGCTTCCTTATGAGATGGGTGAATCGTCGCCTGGTTGCCCGTCGCCGGCTTCCACCTAGCCATCCTCAGGACTCCAAGCTACGCCGTAGATGCTCGAACACTTGTACGATGTACTCGAGCCCGTTCATGTAATCGCGAAATATCAGCCAATCGCGAAGATTACGATAAGTCTCCGAGCCCGACATGGTTCTGTATTCGGTGGACATCGCGTTTCGTGTTATATCGGGACGTGGAGTAACACCACGCTCGACTAAAGCCACCTGCAGCTCGCAGAGAACCTGAAGCAATGAGAGAAAAAAACAAACACGCCATTAGACAAAACCATCGACGAAAGTTTTTTCGATTTTGCTAAGGTGCAGTTTGATATTGCCATTTTTTTCTAAATAGCCAAAATGGCGAGCGTGGGAAGAGAATTGCAATGACGAGCTTTGTCGTCGGCTCTGTGGCAGCGATTAATAATTTCACAAGCGTAAATTGGCGTATGGTTGAATAATTTATTTTTTATATATTTTTTGTCGGACTTTATTATAATATTTTGCTCCAAAACGATCACGAGATATTGCCGCATGGTGACTAGCGTTTGAAAAACATAAAACATTTTTACTCACCGTTCGAAGGTTGAACTCGGTATCCTTGAACTGCTTCCGGAACTCAAGATGATGATCTTCTTGGTCCCAGACTATTTGCTCAAGACCAACGGCGTATCGTTGCATGTATTCGTAAGCATCCAACAGTGCGGTGTCGAGCTTTATTGAATAAAGTATTTAAAAAAAATTAATTTATCGCTAAAAAACGATGAATAGTTAAACGAAGGTTTCATTGATGAATAAATGTGAAACATACCTGGCGGATTTCGAGTTTATCGAGATACTCCTGGTCCAGACGTTCCCCCAGCTGTTTCGGTATCTGATTGGGTCCAGGTAACCAATCGTAATGGTTGCTCTTCCAATTGGTCCGCATATCCTGAAAGTCTGTGCTGAAGGTCCGTTTTATCTGCTCAACAGAAGAAAAAAAAACGAACATTGAAATTTGAGGAAACTAAGCTTTTGTTGATCACATTATTATCGTAATATTCGTTTGTGGGGAGAGGAGGCTGAAGAAATTCAAAACGGTTGACAAAACAATACTAAAAAACAATTGTTATTTTAATATTTCAATTGTAATTAATGAATCATTTGTTCACCAAAATGTAAAGTAAGAATGCTGATATCGCCCGTGGTAATTTTGCGCTAGAAATTCTTCGTACTGTACGGACATTTTTTTCGACCGTCTGTAGGTACAGAGCGGCCCGTTTCACAGGTATTCGCGTACAGAAATACACGAGACTTCACCTCACGAACAATAAACATCATTATTGTGACGTTTTTTCGATGGTAGAGTTGAAAACACACATTTAAAACGTCTTATCAAGAGCCCCAAGCACCGAGATCCATTATTACAAGCGAATTACGTAAAAGAAAAAGAAGGAAATATTTCGAGACTCGTATATACAATTTAACTCGAAAAAAATGACATCTAATAGCGGTGTAAGGTCTGACGTATTCATGCATCGGCATTTTCGTTCGATGTTAATGATGGGCGCGACAATTAGTCCGTCTGACGATGTCGACAATCTTTTCACATCTTTCATGCCATCTTTAACGTTGTACTTTTCGGTTATTCAAGAGAAAACAACATGGCCGACTCGTGGTTACGACTTTGAGTGACGAAATCGTTTCATTCTGCTGTTTTTTTTTTTTTCAAGACCGATTAGACATTTTTAAGTGATTCTAATCAGGCTAATGACGTGTAGGAAATATAATGGTTGATGAAATATCCAATTAATGAGATCATACATAGACCAGGAAAAATAGCACTCGATTGAACTGGTGTGTAATCCTTGAAGAGGTATCGATGCGGTCTATACAAATTAGTAGTTTACACCAGACAGTTTTATTTTTGGCCTTGTATACATACACGGTGTGCAGTTCAACAGACACAGTAACGCTGTGTTCAGCAATGAATATCGCAAGCAAATATTCACCGTCGTATGCATGAAAAACAAGAAAAAGATGGGGAAGGAATTTCGTTGGGAAAATCAAGGCATGGAAAAATACAAAATCCAAATAAGACGGCGAATGAAAAACTAACCGCGAAGAGACTAAATACTAAACTGATTCGTCTGCGATCAATGCACTCGATGAAACTTTTCAATTTTCATCGATCGATTTATCGATACATGATTTTCCTTCTGCATTATGAATAAAAAGTCATTGTTCGTAAACTCCATTCAAAGAGGAGAGAGATATAAGAGAGAGAGAGATGAGAATAGAGCAAAAAAGTTTGCGGCGTAAAATTGTCGCGGTAATGACTCTCGCGAAGGGTTTCGGACGGAGAACAAAAGGAGAGCGCAGGCTCTTTCGTGCAACTCGTAGAAATCTCTATTCGAGAGAGCTACATACATAGGCAGGTACATGGTGTGAAGAAGATGAATAAAAGCCGACGAGGATGCTGAGGAAACAGAGGAAACGAGAAAGGGATAAAGTGAGAAAGAGAGAGAGAGAGAGAGAGAGAGAGTGAGTCAAAGCAATCGTAAAGGTGGATGGAAAGCCCTGTTTGACCGGAAGTGTATACACGGACTTGACGGACCGGAGGTATAAACCTCGCTCCACCTGAACGTCTCGCGGTTTAAATCCTCAAGAACTCGTCAAAATCAACTAACCTCCCTCCGTTTCAATCGACACCGATTTATTAAATTCATTGCCAGAAATTTATTCTTACAATTTCAATAATCATATGAAATTCAATTTTTAATATCCAGTCGACTTTTGATATTGAATTGATTTTTATAGATAAAAAGAGCGTTATGGAAAAAATTTGTTCCGTTTTTTCTTGATTTATTTTATAATACCGAGAAGGGTGCATCAGAAGATGTCTTTTCTTGTTTCGAATCAGCATTGATCGCACGGTATTAGTGTAAAAAAGTTATGGCATTTACTAAAAGAATCGACCACGAGGATGACGATACCTGGGGTATCCGGTCAGTTGCATTTTAGTATGCAGTCAGAGTGCAGTCAATGGGAGGTATGAGAAGGGGGGGTGGTTAGAGACAGTGTGAGGTTGATAGAGAGACCAAGACACGAGAATGTCCGATCCTGATTTATCGGAACCCTCTTCCGACATTTAACGATATTCTCAACCGTCCCACCTTCTCGCATTTCATTTTACTTCTTCCTCTTTTTCCACTCTTGTTCTTCGTGTACGACTGCAGATTCATTCACGTACGTTCAAACCCATTGATCGACAAAAAAAATCGATTGGCGAAAAAAAGTAGACTTCCAGCGAGTTTCTGTACACACGAAGTACACAAATTTCTTCATATTTTCTTGACAATTACGTACAAATACGTAAATGCTGAAATTAAATGCCTCTATGGAAGAAATTCAAACGTATTGACCAGAAAAGCCACTTTCAATCGCTCGATTCTTTGTTCGAGTTTCATTTCGAGTCCTTCGTTACAGACGATCTCGGTACCAGATAAAGTTTCATTTTGTCAGCAGTAATAAATCGGTACACGTATCGCAGCTGCATACGTCTATTTGCTGAATAATTTCAGAATTAAATGACCATCCGTGACAAGAAGGAGTTCACGAAGAGATCATGTATCCGCCGGGCTGTGTTTATGAGAAGCGAGCAGACAGTGCGTCGCCTCTACAGAAGACTCCCGCAAGATACAAAGTGAATGTCTCTCGTTATGATGCACCTGCTCGCTTATCTCGCGGTGAACACCAGCGATTGCAGCAGCAAGGGGACTATCTTGATACGTAAATGTTGTATGAATTTCTCTCACGGTCGTCTCTTGATTTCACCCATCATCTCCTGTCCCCCTGTTTCACGTGTCATCTTCGCATTTCCCACTGAGATCGACTCTTTTTTTCCGGCGAATAATCTACGATGCACATATCAAACGTATATAACTATCTAAAATATACCGATCTAAGCTACGCGACGGAGATATAAAATGTATCGAATTATACGCTGACTTTGAAAACATTAGGGGTGTCAAGTGACTTCTCTGGTCGACTGATGGGTGATGATGTCACTCGCACGGGTGAAGTTCACATCGTCCGCAAGACGCAGTGTGGGAAAACTCGGAGCGAAATAAAATCATCTCAAAACAAGGGTGACTGAGTTTTGCGATCCAATACAAAGGGTCCAATAGGCGATCCGACATGAATGACATTGTATCCCTCTGTCATTGGAATTACCGTTATCGTGATTATTATCGTGAATAACTCGATAACAAAAATGGCCATTTTGTGGGCATTATACGGTTTCGTCTCTTCCCATCATTTTCATCGCGTGAAAATCGAATTATATATATACAGTTTCACGCCACACACGCTGCGACTGTATATACAGATCCATGTTAACGCGGTTCTTCTGAGCTTTTGTCATTTAAATCCCCCGAAAAAATGTCTTAGGTTTGCCTCTTCGTATACATATTTTTCTACATTTTTTTGTTGCTTTTCATTCACAAAAAAGGGAAAGAGAGTTCGTTTCATTGCGGTATTCTCGTAAGACGGTCTGACCAGTAAGCAGTCGTCTGTGACGAACCTCAACGCATTGTCGCTCGTATCAAGGCCCCTTCGTTTCAGACTCGAGTACGAAAATTTCCGTACGTGTATGTATTTAAGCAGTGTCGGTAAGTACTACGTTCTTTCACGTAGGGCGACACTGCGGACAAATCGCGGCGGATGTAACGCAATATACAATATTTGGCGGCTGTTTTGTTCCTCCGATTCCGGATATTTTCAAATTTGCATATTTCCTCGCTTCGATCTTTAAATTACTTCTCGCTTTCTCGTGTATAAAGACTTTAACCTCCGTGTAATTTCGCCCGACCAGATATTTAGTGGCAAAAGAATGTGCATACGTGCATTGCGCTGTTTTTATTTTCTAGTTGGTTAATTTTCTTTTTTTTTCATATCGACATTCGACAACAGCATGGTAAATGAAATCGCTATCGATATATGGAGTTGATCTCTTGACTCGCGATCTAAGATATCGACGCCACGCGGACACACGATAGTCGTCTGACCGGAAGTAACCTGCCGTAACTGTCTTCCGTCCGCCACTACGTCTCATTTTACCACGCATACGAGTCGAGAAAGTATTTTCTCTGTTGGCCTCTTTCTCTCCTTCTCCCTTTCTCTCTCTTTCTCCCTTCGATACTTATATCAATGCATTGTGTACTTGGATCAATACGTTGCATCATTGATCGCTAACGCATTCCCCTATTCACTGCACACCTGACTCTCGATACGATCATTCATCGTAATCGATTGAGAATAGACAAGTTTCGAGTGCTAATCAAAAAGACACACTACTGTGGCGAGTGCAGATCGAAAAACATGGTTCGGGAACGAAATTTTGTCATTTTTTAAAAACTTTGTATTTATAGTTTGACACTGAGGAAAATTATATGATAAAGCGATTTGTTTGCATCAGAAATGAATTTCTCCAGGCTTCTCCCAGAGTGGAAAATGCTTTCACAAAATCGTTTTTGTTCGTTGATGGTAAACAACGGAAATGTACTTACATAATCGTCGCGAAAGAGCTGTGCATGATCGAGAGCTGTTTTCGCCTGGACCACGACCTGTCGAAGCAGCTGCTCGTCTCTCAGTTGTACGACATCGAGGTCACCGTCGAAATCTTCGGCCGCGAGACCACAAGGGTTCACCCATTTTGGTGGTGAGCTCAATCGTCTGGCTTCGAGACTCATGGTAGTTGGAGCTCCTTGGACCGACACGACGAGCAACGTCAGTAGTAGGCTTGCTAGCCCTTATGAAAACAAGAGAAAAGCAGAACAGAAAAAATTAATGCACGTTGGAAAAATTCGGCAATTCACGATGATAAAAGTAAAACGAATATATCGCATAATTTCGCTAAAAAATTATTCACAAAAATTCATGATCTTCGCCTTCGATGTGACCAACGATTATTTTCGTGTCCTCCAATAATGGCATCTCGTACTTGATCGGGAAAAGCGAACCTTGTGATCATCCCAAAACTTTCAGGTGGGTACGTTTATACGCCGATTTTGTCCGATTTAAGAACCGAGATTTTCGTATGCACGCGCGCGAAACAACATTCAATATACGCAAGTTATGAGGCTTGATGAGAGGGCTCGATGCACTCACGAACTGACGCAGACTCCGCACTTTACCGAAAAAGTACGATGAGACGCACAATTATCCTGCTTTTTTTCATTCATCGAACCGCAATCAATTTACATGGGCGTTGAGCATGTATTTTTTCAGGAAAGAATGAAGAACGTTGAAAAATCCAGAATGTAACATAAAATCATAAATAAAAGAATCAATAATCGACTACCGTTCAACAGCCGAATATGTAAATTATCGATTTCCGTAGGATCGATATTTATCAAAGTTCTGTTTTTATGGGAAAAGAGCAAGCTTGTATAAGCACGTGGGCATTAACCGTGTTCCTTAATTTTCATATGCCATTTTAGTTTTTTATGGAATTCTAGTGTTTTCTGTAAATAAATGAGCATAATAAATGATGCGAGAAAATTCGTTTCTCTGAGAGCTCGATGAAAAATCGGTGAGATCGACGGGAAAACGGAATAGAGGAGGAACAGGCATCGTTGGTGGTAGCAGGGCAACCGTAGTCGGTGGCCGTTCATGACGTTCCAGTGAAATTCCTCAGAAAACTCACAGCGATGATCGGCGAAAGGAAAGGGGTTGAAAAAAAGTTGGGGGCAGGGGGGAGGCAAGGATAAAGGGGAAGAGATAGGTGCACATCATCTCATGGAGTCACAAGAAGAAGAAGAAGAAGGAAAAATGCGGTAATGGTGTACTGTCCTCGCATTGCTGGCGACAATTATACCCCATTACGTCCGACCGGGTGCGACTCCGCCCCTCTTGCCGCTGCGATCTTTTGCCTCATGCCACGTACGCGTTATTCGCTGTACACTCGTTCTTACTTCTTTGCGGTATACATGGTGATCTTCAGAAACGAAAGGGTCGAACTACTATCAAAAATAGTTAAGAATTTCATACATGATCAACGTGGATAGGAATCGAAGATTAGGCAATGCCGAATCTGTATTTGATTAATTATGAACGTACTGTGCGATATGGCTGTCGACGAGAATTCGCAATCTGCAAACTTTGTAAGCCCAGGCGTTCGCATTGCTTTGTCAGATGAATGAAAGAAAAAGTTTTTGCAGCACAATCATTGATAAAAAAGATTTTGAAATATAATTGTATTTATAAGTATGTGAATTATCATCAATTTTTGTACTTTGTTTCATTAATCGTACAGTTGCAAAAATCGTCAGAATGTACTGTACGAAAACTTCCGTGACCCACTGTATACACACTCGCACGTAGACTCAAATGAATCTTGAGGGACTTGAGGAGGCACCGCGAGAAATTGTCAGATGCGCTCGCATTGCGGTAGGTCGCGTTTGTCCGTACCGGCAGGAGAGCATCTTCAAATGGACTCACGCACACTGAACAACACCGATTTATCGTAGATCGTTTTGCTGTTTGAGGCGAGTGTACTCAACCCAAGACACCCGCGAGTATTCGTAAAATGTGTATGTTTAAAAGCCGCGACGCGGCTGTTGAACGTTGCGACATCGCGGCAAGTATATCACCCGCGTCGCGTTCTTCTGCCGCCCGATCGGTACTCGACGTTCCGGGAGGAGACACGTATATGTCCCCGTCGTGTACCTTCCCATCCTGTTACTATTTCTTATTACATTCTGCTCTTATTCTAGCAGAAGCCTCTTTGACTCTTACCGTGGAAGCAGATTCTTTCTTTATCGCGTTGCATTTCGATCTTCGTCGTTCAACGGGATTTATGCGATATCCCACCTTCGTACGCGCGCCATTTTCTTTGGCACTTTAATAGCAACGAATTCAACAACCCCGAGGCTGCGCAAAGTGTATCGAATGCATGTATGTACGTATGATACAGAAAAACAAAACGAGAAAGCTGTCGCGTGTGATCTTCCAACTGTCATTGACGTTTGATGGGTAGTACGTTCCGACGTGAATCTATCACCAAGCTGAATCGGTAGAACGAAGTTTAGTGAAGCATTGTAGAGGATAGGAAGTGTCTGCACAGATATTCGTAATCGATTTGATTGGATTGAATTGATGTGCCCGATAAGATCGGATAAGTCACGAGCTAAACGATCGGAATTCTAGGGCCTAGAGTGTAGGGCTTTCTTGTAGTCTTTGCCTTTGAATTATGGGGTGAAAACTAGTCCACCTCCTTCGGGATACCTGTTGATCGAGAGCGATCCCTTCTTCTCTCGGTAACACAAATATATATACGTGAAATTGCGAATGAAATACACTTTCTCGTGGACGTTTATATGCAACGAAACTCGGTGTGTACGTATGTTCATTACAACCACCTGTAGAGCCTCCAACCACGGCCGCAAGACGCTCGACCCTGCTGCAACTTTCATTGGCTGAACGTGACATTGCGCCGCAGCATGAACGATCGTACGCTTTTACGCCCGCGTTCAACAGGTGGTGCGTTACCCTCCGGCAAGCCAAGGTCGTCAAAGAAATAGGGGTTCAAGTTCACGAAGTACAGTGCGAAATCGAGTAAAAACTGTTACATGCAGCGAGCTTGATCCATTTCTATTCCGAGTAATCACTGCACCACCGGTGAGATCGTTTTTTCTTATTTTATAATCGAGCATAACTCCATCCCTGCGAACGCGATAAGCGCAACGTTGTCGCGACGCCGAAGCCATGGAATGGCGTGATAAACACACACAAATAAAAAATACGCCGGATGGAGGATCGAGTTTTAACGGTGTCGCCTTGCTCGATACGACGACCCGAAAGGTCGCTCTCACGATTATCTGCAGATACACGTCGCGCAATCAAAGACGAAGCTCGTGAAGTATCGTGAAGGATCTCGTGGTCTAATCTGGAAATTGATGATTTTGCGTATGAATTCGAAACCGATTTCTATTATCTTCGCTCGAACATATTCATCATCCTCCATCCCGAGTTCTTCAATGACAACGACGGTATCCGAAGTTTTTGACGATGATGGTAACGCGAGATAGCGGGTCGATTTTCCAGGATGGTATTCCAATCCATCAATCAAATGTAGTAACCGACCGATGTGATGTGTGAAATCGGAAAGATTTGCAAATGGAACGAAAAAGATCGGACGAGTTACATCGACGAGCGAGGGACCGTCGTGTTCAAACGCGAGAGAAAATGAGGATGACTAATCCGTTCATCGGCTGGTTTCGAGAACGTGACGTCAAGTTGGGGCGGCGGGAGAAACACGACGGTACCGGTGTGGAACGATTCACACCGAATGACGAAAGGAATGATAAAACTGACAGTGGGTCTTGGGAAATGATCCGTTTGTTTCAAATACCGAATAGACGTCATATGGGGAACGTGAGATTGACTTTTGCCGCGGATACTCTCCGATTATTCTTTGAAAAGCGTCGGTTGAATTACCAGAGGCATTTTGAAAAAAGATCACGCGAATATCAGCAGCGATTTGAGAATCGAGAAATGCCAAATATCATATACCAAGGGTCGACGCGTTGAAGAATCAAAAATGTGTCTCTGTGGTCAATGTCCATCACGACAATTCACGAGTGAATTCTTTTTACGGATGTTTTTTCGTGAGTTTCCTGCGTTCGTCGGTTCTCTCGTCCGGCTTCGATTTATAACGCGCAATCGGTAAATCGTTAACTGTATATTGCGCGTGGGGTCGATCTTCGAACGAGCTCATATTTTCATCACACTCTTAATGAACACCGCAAAGTTCGCTCATTGCCCATACGATGACTCGGCTACGCTCGAGTCGTAATCGTGAAAGCCGGCGTTTTATCGGTTTGCTTAATGGTCAATGGCGATCTCATGAGGTCAAGAGTCCGATTGGCACGTGCTACGTGGTGAACGTTGCACGATTAAACGTAAGCCATTATGTGCGATACGTTTATTTTCCTAGGGCAATGCGATTAAAGTTGAAAATTTGGAGCAGATAAAATGATGCGGGGAAAGAGAACAGAAAAATCGGCAAAGCGGATGAGAGCAAGACACGCGAGAGAGAGAAAGAGAGAGAGAGACTTGGAACGAATAAAAATGAAAAAGAGTTTACGAGACACGTGAATTAAACAAGGCGTTTGCTATACGGAGTATGCCGATTTTTCTGAACGCCCCATAGTACGCAGAGTTCCAGCCGCCGGGAGATAAAATAATCGAGGCACGACTCGTCGCTTTTCCGGCCGTTAAAAAGCGCGCCAATCGATTTCCGCCGCGTGTGCTTGTCTCGTACAAACGAGACTTTGTACGTACGCCCGGTAGGCGATATGTAATGAATGAACTATCCTGAATGAAGCTACTCGACGAAAAAAAAAGGAATTAATTTTCACTAATTATTTCCGAATGAAAATGGCGTGGACCAAGATGATCAATGTGGCCAAAATCGTACGTATTAAAAAAAAATATAACACTGGGTAGAAGGACGATTCGTCGAAAGGAAAAGAAGTTAGCCAAAATTAACATGAATCCTTGACACTCGCTTCATTGATTATTAATTGGCAAGGACCGCAGCTCCGGAATATTAATTATAACACAATGTCTCAATTAATGTAAGAATCTCGATGTCAACTCCGATATTTCTATACCGGTGACCATTCCGTTGCGACACAGTCCGGTTTGGCGTTATACGCACAAGCCTCAAAACTATCGTTAAAAATTAAACATGATTAGTTAGTAATAAAACTTATCGATGATAACCGATCGAAAGTGAAGTTGGTTGAAAACCATATCCTACGTAACTCAATGACGTTTTACACGCCCAGCAATCGACGATTTCAGCGAAAAGTCACGATAATTTCAATGTTATCTTTTGCTCAAAGTGTGGTTTTTCCGTGATCGATCCACATTACGCGAATTACACACGGAAGTGAACGTTGCGCGAATTCACGCTTACACAATATACACTCGGACTACATAATCTCTCTTAACTGACGTCTCGACTTACTCAGCCACGTGGTAGAGTTGTTCCTGCGTTGAATGGACGATGAGCATCTGTTGGGCGCGTTAACGCTGTTGAACTCGTGACGTTCGAGAGGGATGACTTTATCGATTCGTCTTGTGTCAGTTTTGGAGTTACATCGACGACAATTGGCATCGCGATCTAACGATTTTATCGAACTATCGTCAGTCTTGTGTATTCTCGTTTCCGTCGTGTCGAATTTGTCGCCGACGTTTGTCTGTCGCGTCACACGCGTTCTCGTTGTTTCTTGATTCATCATTGACGTCGATGACTTGCTGCTGGGTTTTTTGCTGCTCCCACTTGTGATATTATGATACAACGACAAAATTCCATTGCAATTTGACGGTACACCTCGTTCGAGAACACGATGAGACGTGGTCCTCTGATCGCGTGTCATAATAGCCTCCATCGTCATTGCTGGATCACGAATGATCGGCACTGTATCCAACTCGGTTTCATCGATCATTGCAGCATCACAATTTTTATCACTGTCGCGCATATTCAACCCGATTTCCCGCACATGTAAGATTTTCTAACTATGTGGTATACGTACATACACACATACACACACAGACACACACACATATATATGTATGTTTTTATGTGTAAATAAACGTATGTGTACAAGCGTACTTTTCCACACGCGTTTGCATATACTTGTCTGTGGAGCAAACGCACGTGCGTTTTACGTGGTGCAGTAACTTTCGTTCTGCAATCAGACTATGCACCGAGTGTGTATAAATTTGTACGTATTCCAATGAATCAATGGCAGATATTTATTAATGAAATTGCGATCGTAAGAAGGAGAATCGAAAGAAATCAGTTCGGGATTGCGAAACGGCACTTTCTTTTTTTTTTTCCACGCTGCCGAGAAAATGAAATCTCAAACTCTGCGAAGCTAATCTCTTCTGAATGAGTGTCATCAAGTCGACGTTCACAGATCCGAGATGGTGTATCGTTAGTGATAGACCGGCGAGAAAAAATCGAAACGTCACTCGATCGAAGCCGGCACCCGTTGGTAAAATTGTTATTTTTTTGAAAAAAAAAAAAGAGGCCTATGTCTGCACAGAATCACAATCCGTTTGGCACTGATCCCGGCACACGCGATGCACTGATTCTTATACGAGGGGGGTAGGAGGAGGGAGTGAGGGGGCGTCGACGACGAGGACAGAAAGATGTTGAGGGAGGAGGGAATCCGAGCAAGGGAAAGAGGGAGGGTGCCAGTAAACGGTGAGCTAAAGTGGTGGTGGTCGTGGAGGCGGGGGTACCCGACAAGAAGATTCTTTCTCTCTTCGTCCTTCTCGCTTCGATACGAAATAAGTTCAAGGTACGAGGATCCAGCCGGAAGTTAAGGGTGCATTCGCTACCCTTACTCGCTCCTTTGTTTCCCCGCTGTCCTTCCCTTTCTCTCCCCTGTACGGATTTCTCCTCGGCTTGTTATATATTTCTGTCCGTTCCCCACAAATCACGACGCCATTTTGACGGTCTGTAGAGGGAGTGTTTGGTACATTTATACATGTATATAAATATACGTGTATATATGTATATCGGGTTTTTCCGCCTTTCTCGTTTACCTCTTATGCGCTTGGGACCGGTAATACCGATGCCCTCCGATTTCTTTATGCTATACAACGGGGGTACGTGTGGTCCCGCGGTAAAAAAAGGGCGGTTCAGGTCGTGTGCCCAAGCCGAGTGTCAGAAGATGACTGAGACGTTTCTACCATCCGGAATACACTCGGAGCGCAAACACACACGATGAGACACAAATTTACGAATACAAGAGTAAAAGTGCGTGTTAACGCGTGTATTGGTTCCGTGTCGGAGTTACGTTGGTGGCATGGGTGTGTGGACGTCTATATACATTTCCATCCAGGTATAGATGTTGAGGTAGATAGGTAGGCAGGTAAGTGGGTATATATGAGCACCTAACACGATGTCAGGCACTGTTTGCTCCTCAAGCTTCCACGCTATACCTGTGCCATATACATATATATATGTTTATATAGTCACGCATATATAGGTATATAATGAGTGTATATATATATATATATATATATATATACAAACACGTAATGCACTGTGCTTGTGAGATGAGCCCCTGGAGAGGGGGGAATGGAAAGGCCAGTGAGGCGTTACAAAGTGTGGCAGACTGAGATGCTCGATCGACGTTCGCTGGCTCGTCTTGCCCAAGCAGACTAGTCAAATAGTAGGAGTTCACCTGCCGAAGGGAACGCGCCACGGCGACGACGTCACTATGAAAATTGAAGCAATGCAAAATCACTTCAACGAGACTCTCGTCTCTCACACGGTACATCGAAATGTACTATCGCATTTTTTTTTTTTTGAAATTTAGCTCGCTTTGTGGATTGAACGTTCGGTCCTTCCTGGTTAGGGGCATTGCCAAGATTCAACGAAACTCTGCCTCTTTCGATGGGTCCCGGTTACCAAAAGAGAATGGGGAAATTCAAAGTATCCGCCGTTTTGAACGATTATACACATGATCGAAGCACGTGGTCTGATTTTTTTGGCAACCACGAATCTTTTCGTTTCTCTCTCTTTCCTACTGTTTCTTCCTCTCATTCCTTCAGTCTCTGGGGAAGCAGAGACGCGGGAGGCTATTCAAATCTCTACTACCGATTTTTACTCCTCAAGTACGTACTGCGATGACAATACACAGACAAAAAGCGAGA
This sequence comes from Heteropelma amictum, assembly GCA_959613375.1. Taxonomy (NCBI): domain Eukaryota; kingdom Metazoa; phylum Arthropoda; class Insecta; order Hymenoptera; family Ichneumonidae; genus Heteropelma; species Heteropelma amictum. The sequence continues at coordinate 20,852,074 of OY390721.1, read as the reverse complement.
CACAGACAGACACTCTCGCTCTTTCGCACCTCTCTGCCTCGCGTTACTCCTACTATGCGGGTGAATACGCGAGCGTTCGCGCCGCATGAACCTTCTCGCTCTCACTTCCACCTAGCCTCTTTTCCCCGCTGGCCGCCGCAGCATTCGTTCACACACCGTCCCGGTCATCCACGGCTCATTCATAACTCCTCGCGATGAGAGCGCACGAGCTGTGTCCATTCCCCCACTACGTCGGAAGAACAAACGAGATACTCGAGAGACACACCGCACAAAAGACGGAGAGGGAAAATCGAAGCGGAAGATCTGTAAAACCCCACCAATGTATTTAACGAGCGGTTATACCAGACGAGCGAGGACCCGCCGCTTCTGCTGATTCATGCTATCCGCGAGATCAACTTTTAACGTATATGCCATATACTTTGGATACGGTAAAGCGCCCGAGTGTGTTCTCTGCGTCTGAACACCCTCTGTGGCTGTAACTGAGCACAAAAAACACACCCGAGACCTACTTTACTCGAGACGCGGTGTGAGAGGCTGCTCTTTTTGGAGCAACGATCGATTTTCACCCGAGAGCAAACATCGCAATTCGAAATTTCGTACCTCAAAGAGGAGAAACACAAAATGGTTGTCGACCGTTTCGATTTTATCCAAAAGTGATGGATGGAAGGATCGAAAGGTATCGAACTGTCGAATACGCTTGAAATTCAAAAATAAAGCGAATCATCGATTTTTTCCAAAGTGAAAATATGGAAAAACATCTTTCGTGGCTCGAAAGAAAAATCCCACCCCCCCTCGCTCGATAGTTGTCATGCGACTCATTCAACATTTTTTTTCATGTCTTTAAATAACGTTGCACGACTCCATGTCGGATATATCATCGATAAAATTCTAGTTGTTTGCTCATTCAGAAATTGCCGAGATCGACGACGTTATTATCCTGTGTACAGAAAGTATCGATGAGCCAGCGAGGCAATTATATGGGAAACTGATAATTATCCGACAATCGAGTGACGGCGGGCCGAAAGAGGTAGAAAGAGCCTTGTTCTTTTTTTGTCGGCTTACACTTATTTCGACGTTACGTTTACCATCGTGCTACGTGTGTCGTATTGCAATATTAATGTGAAGAAAAAAGTCTGGAAGTTGCACGCAATTCTGGGATGATTTCGTTTGTTAAAATTCAGAATTCATTGTGTTCGAAAAAATGCATAAGTTCTGAAATTTAAAATCGCAAAAAAGTTTGAAAAAATAAAAATGCAGTTTTACAGTTCATGCCAAGTACCGATAATGAGTCTGGCATTTTTTATGCACTCGTTTCTCTCAATTTCAATATTCTTTATACAGGCTTTTTGTCATCTCAACGCTATTTATTTACTGTTATTTTTTCGATTCGGTTTATCCGGATAAACAATTCTTCGAGCATTCAAAACTTTCGAAGGACGATCACCGAGTAGCGTTTCCGAGTTCGTACCGTCAACATAAAAAAATACGATTGCATAATTACTCGTATAATAATGACTTCCTTTTTTTTTACTCGAAGAGAAAAGAAAAGAAAATCTGCTCATTCAGAATTTTTTCAGGTATCATGAATTATTGAATATTAATGACAAAAAGTAAATCAGGGCAAAGGTATTTTCAAAATAACCGATCTTTCACACTTGTAATGCCACCGACGACCGTTTGTAGGTATGTAAAGTATATAATCCTAGGTCATGAATGGTTCACGATTTATGTTATATTAACTTGACGTTCTTTTTTTTTCCGCGCAATACACGCATTGCGGTACGTCTTCCGTGTCCTACACTCGTTATCTCGAGAATAGAGAGTCAAAATTTCGTTGAGGGGCAAAAAAGATCAATTCTTACAATCTCAAGCAACGCCAACTGCAAAGTTATGGATCAGCTGATGTGTTTTATCTGATGACAATTGCCCGGGCCTCTACAAAACCATGGGACCTTTCAGCACGTTGCGGCAACGCGATAAGATTGACGCATCGATATATGTATACCGCATGGATATCCCCGTGTGAATAAAGGCAGGAGAATACCTTTTATATTGTGCAATCATCGTCTTTCAACTACGACTCTTATCGAAGACACTCGCGGAGAATATAATTTGCAACCAGATACGAGTTTGACCTTATGCACCATTGGAAACCAATAAAAGGATACCTAATGCCGTAAAAATAATAACGTTATCGTCGACGGAAAGATTGATAAGCATAATGCATGTAATCAACGAGTTTTAACACGCCGTATTACAGATGCACTTGGGTTTCCTTCATTGAGGAAAACTCTTCGAAAAATCTCGGACTCATCGGCTACAAGCACGTCAGATTCCAAAATTTTGTCCACTTTCTTTCCGTACCTTCGATCAGGCGTTAAAAAAAAGCTGAACATTCCATAATATTTTTCAATTCTGGTAAACTCCGGCTCCGGTCAATCGATGGCGATTGTCTTTGCTGTATTTGAAAAAATATCGATTTTTCGAAATTTCGCGATTTTTATGCAGATAGATCGACGGGGAGATTCTCATGCCTGCAAGATTGACGCGGCAGATGTATTTGAGACAGACGAAGAGAGAGAGAGAGAGGCAGAAAGTATTTGTCTTGTGCGTATATGTTTCAATCGAGAAAAAAATCGATAACACGATATGAGGTAACGATTCCTTACATCTCGTCTGAAATACGTTTATAGAAACGTTTGTTTATATGTATTTCAGAAGAAAAAAATAAATTCGCGATTTTTTAAAAGCGTTTATATGTCTTTTGCACAACGAGTCAATTCGATACACGAAACTTCGATATCCTGGAGAGAGTATGACTAGCACCGGGTCTCCGAGACTCGTGTCCTGTTGTGGGAAGGTGTGACGTCATTGTGCCAACGCATGGTTCGAAAAGCACGTGGTACATCGAGTTCCCCTTGCAAGAGAGACCCACTAGAGATTCCGGAAGTGAGCGAAAGACAGGAGTCATTGGGCCAAAAATCTCGCGAGATAAAAGTGCGCACCGCTTGTGCGAGGCTTGAAATTTCCACGCCTGTATCGATTACACGTTATTCGTCACTGCTTGGCTAATTTTTCTAGCATTAACAACGAATTCCTCCACAGGGGCAATTATTATTTATAATTTTGAAAATACATGATTTACCTACACTTTCCCAGAGTTTTTCCGGCTTTCCCATGTACTGCAAATATAAATCAAGCGATTGACGCATTTTTTGTATCACTTGGGTCATTTTGGAGTTGTGTTTCATTAGCTGAAAGGCGGGGTGGTTTTTGTACAAATATCTATTCAACACAGAGCCATTGTGGAATTAAATCTTACAGAAACACGCCACTGCTTTATCCAATATAATAATCATTTGTTTATTGGGTTATGTACCGTAAAATACATTTACGGAAAAGCTGATTCGCTCCCGTTTTCTTTGCACCATATTTCATTTATGATTTTCAGCTCAAACAAAAGTATATGTCGAACAAAGAATTAATACCCACTTGACAATTGAAATCTGCGGGAATATACCTGCATCCTTCGATGCTACACGAAACATATACATAGCTTTGTATGACAAAAGTATAGCCCTGCATGTACGCGACGTCAATATATGAATCTTAATCCAATCCCCATACTTTAACGCTATTTCGACAATCGTCCGGTCTGCGTTCGGATTTGTCGCGAAATCGATGTTTTTCCCGTTTCTCGTGTCTCTCGTTGACGCCTTTCTTCGTCGTCTGTCGCGTCTAATCTCGTGACCGCTTAGTGTGTAACGTGAAAACCCACATATTGCCGCCTCCTTCGACTCAAAGAGTTGTGGAAGCATACAAATTCGTGCACCAAACTCGGCTTATTTCAGATATGGAATCATTCGAAAAGCAGCAGACTTTGCCACTAAGACGATCCTACGCGTTGCTCAGGTAGAGAATTAACTCGGTAATCGGAGAGGGGGGGGGGGATATGGGCTCAACATTATGCAGCTCGAGGGTTTCTCACTGTCACATGAATACCTGCAGTCTGTACAAGTTGCTAATTGCAGGTCAAATTGACCATCATCTAACGCTCGGGTAGCTGTGTGCATATAAATCAGTTTACATCCAGATCCAGAGACGCGGCAGCGCCTCGACACCAAGTAATAAAAAAAAAATTATGACCCGACGTCAGAGACCTGCCACGGATATTATACAGGAAAATGGGCTTCCAGCTGTCAACCAAGAGTATAAATCACGTATATTTTTTTCGCGTATTTTTTTCGCTACTACATTTCGAAATAATATATATATCACAGTCGCGAAGTAGGCAAAACACCGAAAAATGGTATTATAAAAGAAATTAAGCGATCCTGATGTTTAAAAATATAATAACGATCGCTACATTTTCAGTGTTTTTCGTTTTGATGATACGAATGAGTAAAGGAATAATCGTGTTAATATTAAAGACAAGAGAGAGAGGATTTTAGTGTCAAGAAATCTTGATTTTTTTTATATACCGAAGATACAACAAATGCGCTAATTCTCGCTGCAGCGCTGTATTCATTTTCAGAAATTCTTATACTTATTTCGTGTACGAAAGCTGCTTCCGAACGTGAAAACATGAAATAATGCATAAAATCGGTTAATCCGTTCCCCAGTTGAAGAATATATGTTGCTCAACTCGGTGTCTCGTCTATAGGATTATGCGGATCAAGCGAGGGAGGGATAAAAGTGGGAAAGTACGCGTACTCGGGCTGACGCGGAAGTATTTTTCAAAACGGCAAGTACAAAGAGGCAATGCCCGGGACCACTAAACCCTTGTCTGTCAGCAATCCTATAGTATTGAAATAATTGTTTTATAACGGTTAAGCAGCACAAGTCCTTTACACGTTTTGGCGTCACCCTCGTAGCACGCCTGTACATAAATATTGGCATACACATATTTATATTCTCTGTGTGTTTACGGCGTAAAACTTGTCGTTGTTGTAAAGGTAATCGATAATTTCGTTTAAGCTAAATGAATTCAAATAATAACTGCAATTGTTTTCCTGTTCTCTTTGATGAATCTCTGTGCCTGCATTGGGCAAGTTTCTTTTTGAGCATTGAATACGATATAATTCAAGCTTTAGCACCGATTGTCTTTTGAACTGTTTTTTTTGGAGCATTAAATTTCTTGCAAAAGTACGTTACAGAATAATCAAATTGCAAAGTATGTAAAAATAATTGTTTCCCTGTTGAGCAAATGGGAAATAAAGAATTGCGATAAGGGACTCTTAATGTTATTGCCAGAGGCTCACATCTGCATTGCTGTTGCTTGAAGTGTCGAGCAATACATTTTTTAGTATCTCAACAAGAAAAATAGAACAGAATGCAGAATTTCGAGTATATTTGAAATCCTCAAGTTAAAGCTGTACATGAAAGCTGAGATGTAAATATGAAAACTTTGATAAAATTATTAAGTAACATTTCATTACGTATTGGTGTCGAATGAATTATTTTAACTCAGCTTTAGATGTAATTTGTTTTTAATTACCTAGAAGGATTTCACTTGAACGTACTTTGCTCAGAAAGTTTTTTAGTGTCGTAATTGCGGTCGTCTATCGAATCATACCTTTTATATCAACGGAAGTAAAATAATCAAGTCGCATTCCGCATCAAATATCTTTGAACAATTACCTATTGCGTCATGTTTTTGTTTTTATCCCGATGAACATTGTAAATTCCATTTTATTAATCCATGTTTTTAATACCTTCCTGTAAATACGAATTCTACACTACAAGCTGCTGAACAAAGGGCTTTGAGGATATACTTTGAAAAAATTTCTTAAAGACAAGATCCGAAAACTACGCGGGTGAACGCACGTACAAAAGGTCTACGTGCAGTATATGCCGTAACACGTGGAACGTGATTGAAGTCGATAAAAAAATAGCAACGTTCAGAACGATGACGCACTGCAACTAATTTTTTTTTAATAACTTCTCTTCTCGTCACGATATTTTAAGCAAATGTTTACGTAATTATAGAATAAAAGCTATAAACGTTTAAAAAGTTTTACGAAAATGTTACTACCCTTCCTCTTTTCTCACGTGACCAAGAACATTCATTTTATAATTTTTCTTTCTATTCTCCGCAAAATTTGTAACACTTTTGTCGACGTCATTACGAGATTTCCTCAGCAGAAAATATGCAAACTTCTAAGAAATTTGCGTCCTGCTGCATCGTACAGGAAAGCCTGTTTTGCTCCAAACTCTTTTCTTTTTCCTGTATCAAAAATCTTCGCGTACACAGTAGAGCAACAAACGATCCGTAACAACAAACGACAGAAAAATAAACCATTGGCGATTTTTTACAATTCTCTTATATTCAATTTTCGTTAGATATTATCTGAACCTTCTTTTTCGATATTGCTGCGTGTTGCTAATCTTGCAAAACCGACGATAAAAAAATGAGGATAATCCTACTGGCCCTGCGAACGTCGCCTTTATTCTCAAGAAGGGCAGTGTAAAAAGGAAGGCTTACTCGTCGCGTTCCTCTGTATGTGATTGTTGGTTAGAATAAAATTTGTACATTTAAAAAACGTCGTTAATTGCCGATTTTAAAACTGAGCTCCGACCTATTGATCTTTTGACCAAATGGACCTGCCTCATTGGACTTGACAGTGTGAACTCCGGACAATTTAAACGTTTCTTAATCAACACTTCGGGATTTTGAACCTCCGTTACTTAAAACTAATAAAATTTAGACTCTAGACATCTGTACTGAGAAGTTAAGACTTTTTAAAAGCGTGTGGGGGTTGGAGGGGGCACTGCATTTTGGAAATTCATTGAATCAATTAAAAGTGATCGAGAACCTAAATGAATGTTTTTCATGAAAATCTTAGTGTTGAGTCAAAGGGATGCGAATATCATGAACACGCCACTAGATTTATAAAACGGTCGTTACAGAATACTACAGTCCTCGCGAAATGAAAAGTTTGCAGCGTCAATAATGGCACCATGTATTCGTGTCTTTTGCATATCTTTCGCGCTCGGGAGATTTTGTGAAAAAAAAATTACAATTAGCTTAGAATTAATCGATAATAATTATTCAATCGACTGTTAATCGTTGTAACCAACTAGTGGTCCTTTTGCTGCCAGTAACTAGAGATTCCTCCATAATCTTTTGTTGACAGGAAACGCCACGAAAAATCGCTGAATCCCACTGTAACCCATGCGTATTCCTTCTCATATTGTTTGATGCTCTATCGAATTATTATCGCAACGAAATGGCTTGTGTCACAAATTTTGTATTATTGTTTTGTCAATTAATCGTCGGTACGTGTAACCCATTCCGCCTACCGTAAGTATAGTTTTCGCTGACTGTTTTAAATTTATATCAATCGTAACGATAAGCACTGTATTTTGTCTGGTGGTAATCCGAATATCTTTTTCTCCCCTCTCTCTCTTTTTTTTCGCACGAATGTGCATGCCCGTGTGTATGCGTATAAGAACACATACATCGGCCTATATGTATATACTTATACAAGGCGGAGGCGCTTTTTATCTGCATCCGTTTGCTTTTGCCGTGAGACTGTTTATCCATAGCAATGACTTCTCGTCACCGGAGGTCTCTGACACCTTTCAATCGTGGGAATGTCCAAAAGTATTCGATTAACATTCTAAAATCACCTATGGACTGTCAATTCGCAATCTCGCGGGGATTCAACCTTGCTCGCATATATCCATATGGCTTTTTTTTCTCTTCGCACAAATAAAAACAGTTCGCTTCGGCGTGTACAAGTGAAAGTCCAGCTGATCGATGAGTTGCTAGACCTTGATCAGTTATACTGACCTAGCCCACTATATGCACGTACACACGTTTGCTTAACCGTGTATACTGAACTTGATCAACCGGTTCCCATCAAACGTTTGTTCACTCGGTGTCACATTAATTTGTCATTTTTTGTTCACGGTCGAGGTAAAAAAGCCACTTTTTCATTGTATTTCTTATAGATATGATTTATTTTTAGCCCGTAGTCCCGCAGCATCATTCCCTCTCGCGAAAGAGCATCATCTCATCTTCGATCTGCAAAAACAGTGACAACGCTCGATTCGGCAGACACTGCCGTTGCAGTTCGGTACAGACATTGAGCAATTTTTTGTATGCATCCGGTAGTGTCTGTACGTGACTAGAGTCATGTCACATTTCCATTATTTCTTCAATTTTCCAAGCTGAGGAAAATTCTTCCATGCGTCAGTTGGCGGTAAATGAAAAGAAAGAGAAAGTTACCGTGTTTTGTGTCCACTCGATCCGAACTAATCTATCGTCTCAGTTATGAGCGTGTCGTTAAAGGAAAAAAAATCAACGATGAAGGAAGATAAAAAAAATGAAAGTAGGCGTCCAGTTCGATCTTTTTACGACAGACATTTTTCCGCCGCCACGTGTGCAACAATTCAATTATAACATACAGCAAAACGTATTGCTAACGTATATGCTTTTTCTCCAATAAGCATCAGAAAAAAAGCTCTCCGAGGATCATTCAGCACGTCGTTGCCCGCAACTGCCTATATAGCAGTCTTTTTAAGTGGTGACTTATGCTCCATACGCGGAACAGGAGATTCCGCATTAAATTTACTCCCCACGGCACGCGTACTATAGCGATGTATAAAACATGATACATGAATACATGTATATGATATTTGCTCGTGTCAGGAGCGCGTAAAAAGCCAAACGCATGCTCTCCAGCGTGTGGTACAATTAGTGAGTCAATACGATAATCATTTAGCAAGAAAATGCCCGAGTTTTCTGTCGAATTCGTGTTGATGAGCGTCGAGGTCACCATCTGGAAATTACGTAAAGTTATTTATGGAATCTCGTCATGTACGAGTGTGCATCCACGAATTATCACCCACACATTTCTCGGGGTAGCATTTACAATGCTAGCGCGATATGGATCTATCGATCCATAGATTTTTATTGACTGCTTTGATCAAAATGCATGAGGCTTCGCCCCACCAATTCAGCTACGGTAGGACCTTCATCATCGCCTAACTTCTTCCTTCTTATTCACCCAAAGTGATGAACTTTTGGGAAATAAGTTATAGCGGGTCGATGGGTAATAGTATATTCGGGTAAATGTAATAAAAATGTCGTTTTGGTGACTACTTTTTTTCCTTAATTGCTCAGAGACAAAGTTTCCAGTGTAAACCAGGTAGTGAATTGTATTCATCTTCCGCTGTCATAAATGGTCTAAAAAATGATTCGAATTTGAACGCTTTACGGTACTCTGTGGATTGATTTCTATAAAAAATTGCTGACGCACAAGGGGATATTCCTGCGATGGAAGAACAGATTTTTCTTTGCAGCGTTGCAAATAGTGTTTCATGCTATTCCAAGAATTTGTCGCCAACTCCAGGATAACTATTTTTCCCCATTTTTATTTTGTCTCTTCCGTAAGTACGTCTAGTACGTCATAGCAATTAACTGAGTTGTCAAGACAGAAGAAAAGGATGCTATTAATAACCATCCTTCGGGTACGCCGTGTTATTCATGGCTACGCTGATAATTCGAACATCATTAAATCTTCTCGAGATGGAGTGGTCAATCCGGAAATCGAGAAAAATATTGAGTCGCAGTGTCAGAAGAACATCGGGAAAGCGAGACTGAGATCTTCATCCAATGACGCAAAAGAAAAATTGATATAAAAAGAATTGATCAGAAAATTGCAAGAAATTCCGTAACGCATCTCTGACAACACTCGTAGGTGCATCAATCTCGAATTCATCTCGTTAATCATGAACTAAAGTCGTGTTACAAAATTTTCGAAAAAATATTTTTCGGAAATTCACGACACTTTGAAATATTTCGACAATTCTAGAAAAGTCATCATTTTACAAAATGCATTGAGCAAAATTTTGTAAATAGCGGCAATTTTTTGCAAGATTCGCGTGCGTGTGGTATTAGGCTGCAATGAAAAAAACAAACGATCGATCGCGCTGTACCAGACAGCTGATACCGGCGAAGAAATAGATAGTGAGATCTACAGGGGACCAAGGATGGCAACGGAAAATCATTAACGAAAGTGCGAGGAGCAATTGGTCGTAGCAGATGCTGTTGTCCAGCCTTGGAGAGAAAAATGAAGTCTCTTGGATCATGAAAACTCCAAGTTAACAAAGAGACAGCAAGAGAGTGAGAAAAGGGGAGAGGATAAAGAGACAGACGAAGAGAGAGAGAGAGAGAAATGAGAAGAACCAAGCAGGAATCAGCGGTCTCAGAGAAACATCACCCAGAAAAACAGCGTTTAACCGGCCAAAGTGGAAAAGGCGGGAGCAATTTTCGGTGGTAATTATCGATTCGTGTGGTCCGCGAATAAGAGTTTGAACAAGAAGCGGATAGAGACATCGGCAACATTCCGTGGATGGAAAGGAAGGCATGTGCCGAACTCGGGAGATCAGCACGGACCCGCGGCGGTCCTTTCTGCTTAACATTTCAGCCACCCAGAGACCACCCAGGTTTATAAATCCATGTGATTTCTGGCTTCACGTATATAGCCCCCGACGTCACCCGCTGCCCGTCCTGACAAAATACCATCACCGTGAAAACAGTATGGTAGCTATACATTTATTGCTCGCTTTACCGATCGCAAAAAGGGGCACATGTATGTGATAAACCGAAACGAGTATCGAAGAGGCCAATTCGAGAAGCGAATACACATGAACAATAATGTAACCGATAAGAAGTTCAATCATTTCGATCGCTTCGTTTCCGCCTCTTTTTTTGCTTATACAGTCAGAGCCTGCATGAGGGAATACCTAACGTTTTATCCCTTGCCGCAATCACTCCAGCTATCAGGTATTTCGGGATCACTGGGACTCGCACCGTTCAGCGTTCAGCGACCGAGGCTTTCATGTCGATGACACTTATCGTTTTCCATTAATGTTATTACCTTGTTCAAAAGTGTTCGTTTTTATTGTTACTTCAGTTTGTCAGTCATTCATGGCAAATCGCCGAATGACAACATGAATTTCAAGCAACGACATTGGATGAAAATTCGTCCCTCTATCGATATGTCTTGGGTCCAATTCTGTTGCAATTAATATGCACTCTTTATTATGTGAGTTTTTCATTTTTGAGCCAATAGAATAAAATATTTAATATAAAGGCAATGAAAATATTGATTTTGATGTCATCTTAATGTTGTTATTGTTATTATCAGTATGAAACATTATAAGTAAACTGTTGAATTTATTGAATCGACCCACTCGATATTTGCTCATGCGAATGCCGACATACAAATAAACACTGCTATTGAATGATAGGGTATGGACCCTGCAATAAGTAACTTGATCCGCGTTGCCTTCGTACTTATTTTATTGTCAGTCAAATTTATAATGCAGATTTTAATTACTTCGACCCGCAATCTTTCAGGATTAATTCGATTCTACGTGTCGTAACTACAGTTCCGTACTTTCATTTCGTGTGCTGATGACTACCAACTGTATATCGAACGTTTACTTTGTCGATGGTGCAAAAAAAGACATCGATGTTCGCGATGTATACGCCCAGTGCGCGTCAAGAAGGAATCGCTCGAGGGGGATTTAAAGAGCGATGTTGGACCAGGAAATGCGACGATATGTCTTTGGGATGCATTGCAGCAAAAAAAAAATCGTAAATTCGCCACAGCAATTTTGTTTTCAATGTATGATGCACCGACGGTTTTACTCCTTTTTGTCTTCAATATAGTCCGGGAGGCATGCCCTGACTCGCCATAAATTCAACATACACTGACCCATGATAATTGAATCCTTTAAACCACGTCAAAAGAGTCTGTTGAACGTACGTTATTCAATTTGTTTTACCTGCTCGCAGAGCGGAAATTACGCGGATATCTTTTAATTTCCGACTGATCATAAATATGTATTTGAAGTACTCGAATCGAGCAATTAAACCAATTTACTCAAATTAATAGAAATATTCATTTCAAATTATGTTTTTCAATTTAAATTTTTCAAAGCGTCAATTCTTTCACACCCACACGCTGTTTTTTAAATATTTTTTTCTTGTTTAATTTTAGGCTATAGACGAAGTAAATAAAATGATGATATGACATTTTTGTATTGTTCACTTTCGACGATTAATTCCTAAAATAATTTTATTTCAATTAAACATGGATACGTGAGACTTGGATAAAAAGGAAATTTGAATAAAACTTGCCATCTGCATTCCTTGAACGTGTCTGAATTTATTACAGTAATTTGAAAAAGCGTGTCTCTTGAAAAAAAATCGTAGAAACGTGCCCTTTGTATGCACTCTGAGTATGACGCTAGATAATAAAAAACGAGAGTTTTTGTAATTGCTCTCTCAAAGGTCGGTTGTGCCCATTATCAAGCTTTCGCAACATTTTATCTTCGTTGGTTGATTTATTTATTTCGTCATGACGATGATAATGATGATGACAATCGTCTTTTGAATCAGCTGAAGCGACAGGTATCTAATGAGCAACTTCAGTAATCGTATGAATGTGTCAAACTGTACTCTGCCATAACCATGTAGCGCCCCGTTTAAAAAAAAAATTCCATTGGCTTTTGTGATACAAGAAATAACTGTTGAATTCTATTGATGGAGAATCAATATAAACAAATTCTAAACGAAATTAACAAAAAACTGGAGAAAGTTCTGTCGATAGAAGTGGGTGTAAATGAAGATGACATGACGAGTACGAACATGAACCTCTTCAAAAAAAAATTGAAGATCGATTCACTCCATCAGGAAGAAAAGCAAATAACCAAGAAGACAGTGCAACCACTTTGTGCGTGACCGAAAAGTGGCAAATCTTTGTATTCACAGTTGATCAAGATTTTAATATCGCGATAAATTTGTACCCATCCTTTTTTTGTAGTCCCACTATTGAGCTCTCACTTTGTCACGGATTTGAAATTTCAGTATCATTTACGTGATGACGAGTATGATGAAAAGAACTTTGCTGAACAGGTGATTCAAGTGGCTGATTTTACGTAGATGCTACGCGAACTATCTACACACAGAACAAGTGCAGCACACTGAACGCGGGTCCGAGATAAGTGGCATCACGAAATATATTCATAATTGAGCAAAACACATATTAGGTGAACGTGCTCACCGTTTAACCGGAGCAGCATAGAGGCAGCCTTGACTCACGAATTTTCTATAGCGCCAAACCACTCGTCATTTATTCCAGGCTGATGTCACGCGACAAATATTTCGGTTTTCCGGTCGGAATTTCGTCGCGGAAGTTCTTACGGAAGAAACTTGGCAAAACTCACGGAAATTTTCGCTTATCACACGCGTTTATCGTATGCCTTACATCACCGTGCTGTTTAATTTTCACGCACATTCTCCAGAGTCCGGAGACTCGCTTGATAAAACGAGGAAGAAGTGTTTTTTTTTGTGTCTTTCTTTTCTTGTAATTTATGACTCAAATATAAGGAAACCTCGAAATTAAACGTCAGCTCGAAGGAAAAAGAAAAGAAAATCAAATTGGGACGTTTAGTTGTAAGGTGTCACAGTGAGTAACGAGTGCCATCCTAGAGATCCTTGGGTGACCTTCGATTACGTTACTCTCGGACTCGAAGAAATGTGGAACAATTTACAGAGATGACAAATTCGGTCGTTTTGATTTCGTTGATCAATCGAAATTTCATCGATTAATTATTTGACTCACGGCTGGCATTTCTCGAAAGGCTGACTTTTGCTTCGTGTAAGGTATTCCGATACGCCATTTGACGTTTATAGCTGCGACTTTGCTCTCGTGCATTTCCCTACGAGCTCTATTACACTGCGACTTTGCGAGTTTTTGAAAAGTCGTTTTGCACACTTCGTCATTAAAACTATGTAAATTGATTGGCACGTTCGCTGAAATCACTCTCAATGATGAAACTCGTACGTCAATGCCTTTTTACATCTAGTCCTTTAGGCGTACAATCAATTCAACGGCAATATTCAATCGAAATCGGGCTAACCGTAGTAAGTCTTTATTATGACTAAACCATACGCTCGTTTCAAAATTATTGACTTTCGAGTCTTCGCGTATACACGATTGTAAATGAAAATAAAGATTCCCTGGGTCTCATCCTGAATATATACGTATATAATGGTTCTGCTGCGTGTTTCCTCGAACTGTGATATTGACTCGCGTCTTGATCAATACGAAACACGATCGAAATTATAAATGAATATTGAAGTAATAAGATGCTGTTAAAAAAAGTTAGAGATTCCCAAAATGACGCTGGAAGCAGAAAGGAGCAGGGGTACAAGAATATTTGTCATCGAGGAACTTTGTTGAAATGATGAAAAAAAAAATCTCTTAAAGAGCGAATCTCGATTTTGTGAAAAATTCATTCTTCGTTTCAAACTCGCATTTGTAAAAAGATTTTTTCAAAAACGAGTCGACTTAACCTCACCGAGTACGTCAACAGAGCTTTAAATCTTCACGAAATGTTATCCTCAAACGTCGCTGATTGATTGCGATGGACGGCAGACCCGTCGAAAATATTCCAACCAGAAATTCTCGATGATGCATCGGACGGAATGAAAAACTACAAAATTATCGTACGCCCGTTCATCGATCTACAATCGCGTTATTTTTGCCTGAAGTATCCTCAAATCAAATGTACTTTCGAGTGCGGCTGAGGTGAGGGCTTGTAGCAAAAAATTCGCGGGACAGCCAGACCCATCCGCGCGTAGTCAAATTTCTTCGGCCTCGTCTGTTTATTATTATTTATTAGCGATAATTCGATTATTGACGGTACTTTATGTTTTTATTATTGCCGGATAGGTAACGTATTAGGTCATCATAACTGCGCTGGGCTTGGCCAGAGTCGGATAATAATTGACAATATTCTGTCACCGGCATGTCGTGCGTTTATTGAACTGTACGTATATGTATGTATATATCGGAATCAGTTCTTATCCTCCAGGTGAGTCCATCATTCCTACCACCGCACCTTCGAACAATACTCATCGATGTGGCATGCTGACTTACGATAAATAGAGTACGAACAATTTCCTTTCCTTTGCACAATCAATATACGAGGCCATATGCATCATTTTCAAGGTTTATCGTTTTATACTTTATGCAGTTCTGTTCACCTTATATTTCATGCACCCTTTCAGTGTCGGTATACAATTTTGCTATTGAAAAAAATGAAATTCATCACGACAGCAGAATCGTGAAATGAAGAATATCGTTTGAAGCGATTGAGTAACCGAAATATTTACAGCAACGTTTACAACGTTTTTGCAATGGGGCATCTCGTTTTAAGGTGATTGTGAAAAAAAATTGTTTCCCGATAATAAGTACTGTCTCTTCGTGCCTTTTTAGGACAGTCACGAAAAACGATCAGGGAGTTTGCATCTCTCTGGCATTTTCATACCGCAATTCAAAAAATCCAAAATAACATTAGGCGTTTATGTTTCAATTCGAAAGCCCGCCCAGCTGGTGTCATTCACGCAATCAGTTCCGGCTCTGTCTAGACAACAACTTCCGCTTCCACTCCGCGAAACTTTGCCCGATTTTAATGTTGCCGACTCCATCCATCCAGCGATAAGATGGACCAGCGCCGAGAGTATACGCGTGCGTTTTGTTTTACGATCATGACTAATCGCAGCAAACATTTCTACGCCTTTTTCGAGAGAAAAAAAAGGATGGACGCACAATTGTCCATAATACAGCGAGACACTGCGACATCGTGATAAATTGCGAAAGAAAGAGAGAGAGAGAGGGAGAAGAATAAAACCGTAAGATATGACGAGTAACTCCTAAAGAAAGTTTCATCTCACTACGTCATTACAGATACGTCATCGTTCATGCACGAATCATTCGTTCTATTATGATGAATAATCGCAGAATTCGCGTGGTCCATGGTCGATCCGCTACAAGTCCGATTTCGACCCCTACGACTGTTTTTTTTTACTACTGGCACGAATACACATTCGACCGTAAAGATCATTACATGGACCAACAGTGCCTAGTTTAGAACGATACGAGTCGTCAAAATAGAGCTGCTTATTTTTGTATAACGCCAACACTAAAAACAACAGTTTCGTCATTCGTAATAAAGATGTGCAACGTGTAAAATCAATTGCACATTCGATAGGTAATTAAAAAAGTCGAGACTTTCGAGATGAGTAAAAGCATGTATAAACACTCACCTCAGTACACGTATGAAAGGCGATGGACTTCGAGATTCGACCTGCAAGAAAAATAATTTTGTAAGAATTATTTAACGGACTGAAAAAGCAATTGATCAGAGTGCATTTAGTTCGTGTTCGAGCCTGTGTACATATATCGTGTGACTTTAATCGTCATCGTTACATAGCGTTCGTTTCAACGACCGGCCGGGAGAGCCGACATACGAGTAACTCTTCTCGCTCGTCTCATCGTCGTGCGATGAAAAACTGGTCATCCTTCGCGAGGATATATACGCCGAGTATATTGTGTACTTCTTAACAATAAAAAGGCAAAGATCGAGAGAGAGAGAAAGAGCGGAAAGCAGAGAGAGAGAGAGAGAGAGATAAAAAGAGAGCGAAAAATCTTGTTGCGAAAGATACGCGCCTTGAAATTGTCGCAGCATCTCTTCGATGACACTGAAGAGAGTATACATGTACCACGTAACGCGAGAGTTCGGAAGATCGAGAACCGCTAGTCTCGGAACGTGTAATTAAATTTAATCACCCTAACGTATTTCAGCTAAATACACTGACAATTACGCGTGTCATAACGCGATGTAATTTGTTGTTCAATTTTATCCTTATTACTGATTCCCTCAACCTGACATTCCCTTTATACTTATCGTTATTGACACGATATACAGATTTGCCGTCGTCATTCTTTATCACTTCTTTCGAAATCAAAGCTCTTCCGAATCATTACGGTTTAATCATGCTACCGCAAATAATGTTAATTTTCTTACAAGTACCAATTGGAAGATTACATCTACGAATGGAAATTATGGTATATACGAATCCTTGTATATTTAATACTCAGTGTGCTTAATATTATTTGCGAATTGTTGGATATTACGGAGTAGAAAGACAAGAGTAATCAGTTAAATAATCATTGTGATGAAACAATAACTTGAATAATTTCGTTACAGAAATTTACCGATCTTTCTGAAATTAATGGGAAGTCCAGAAAATCCGATCGTCAATTCGCAAATCACGTTGAATATGCATCGAGACTGTAATTATCAGAGATGAATCACATATTTTTATGCGTGTATACATAAATATTTAATCGATGCAATGTAGTCGACTTTATAAATCGACATCGAACTGGTTCTGATGTCCCGAGTATGATTAATTTGTTCTCATGTCGCGTGGAAAATTTATTTCCTTCCGTACACTGTGTCGAATTAACAGATGATCAGATCGAAGATGAGCACTATTGTTTGCAGTACATTATGAGGGAATAAACGAATCAAGAAATTTTTGTCAAATTTTTAAAGATAAAAAAGCAATGTACGGAAAAAGGTAAGCTTTTCGATCTTCCACTACCCTCACCGGCATCCCGAAATCATTTTCACATTCAACAGAACAAATTTCAAATGTTGATGCACTATTTTTTTTTATATTTCGCTGAAATTCAATGGCCAATAAGAACCTTAACAAAATAACGAAAGAAGGATAAGAAAAAAAGTATTATATCCATTTTGGGACACTTATTCTTCCATCTTCCGTCAGCACATGAGATGCACTTGTAAATACATTGCGTAGTCAAACGCGGTGTGCAGGTGCAATTCGTTTTCGTGAAGTTCTTCGACAAAAGTTACAATGAATTTGGAAAAGAAGATTAATCTATCCAGGGCTGCAAATCGCAAAGTGTCTCATCAATCTAATGAAGAACTGATCAACGCGTTAAACGTAACTCGATTCTACGCACTCTTGCTGAAACCGTGGGAAGTAACGATCCAACAATCTCACGAAACGGAAGAAAAAAAGTATCGGATTTCGATAAACTCGTCGTGATTACTTATTTACCGATTTTTCTCTCCCCTTCCTCCGAGTGTCAGTGACTTCGTTTTATCCGATGCAGCCAATCTGCGATCCTTTTCGTGCCAAGAAACTTCGAACTGTGGCAATCACGAGTTTGGAATGTGCTGAAAACTTAACGCGAATATACGTTTAATAACGGGAGTCTTCACACGAGTCTTCGAATACCGTAATAAAAACTCCACTCTTCGAGTCCCTCAACCCCGTGTGAAAAATCGTTCGTAGGCGTTCCGGCAATAATGATTCATGCAAAAGTATCGACAACTCGAAATGTTTACTCATATACACACACACACACACACACACTTGTATATGTCTACATGTATACTTTTTTTCACCACGAGCGGGACATACGCCAGACCAATTTCTCGAAAGAAGCTCGAGATTTGACGACGCGTGGAAATATCGCACGATGGATCGGATTACCATCGTTCTTTGCCGGGCAGATGCACCTGGTGGTGGATCATTGCGAAGATTCTTGCGACTGCCCGACAACGCACCACGGATTCTCAAGCTACCGTCGAGAAACGTTCGCATGATACTCTGGTATTGACGCACACACATACGCGAGCATCCGTTTGTTCCATCCGAATGTGACTTCCGTGCTGAGTATTTATATGTGTTTGTATTTTTTATTCGCCGTGCAAGTGATAAGCGAAAAGTCCATTCCAGATATAGTGCTGTGGCAGCATTCGGTGGCAAAAGGCACAATCACGAATGTTCGATATGACCGTTCGCATAACCCCAAGAAGCGTGTGGAACTATCGGTATATAGTATTTCTCAACACCACTCCTCGTTCATTCACAAACTTCCCGCGTCAGTTCATTCAAAACGATGATCGGAGTCTGCTATAGTTTTCCATTTGAAATTCCATCGGTTCCGTTCACGAAATGTCACTCGAAGCGGCGCAAAGGGGTGCTTAAAACATGTATTTTCGGAGCTTTCGAGTGGACCTATACTTCAACGCTCCTCAAAACGGAGCGGAAGGAAATTGATCTGAACAGCAGCCTAACTATGAACGTTTCATTGCCGTTTCTGCTTGGAATTAATGGGATTTTATTCAATGTGCGTTCTGAAACTGACGTCTTGTTTGCCGTGAGTGATAATACATGCTTTTAGACAGCGATTGGGGTGCAGTTTGTCCGGTATTTTTATATTTTTGCGGATTTACAATTCTACAAGAGTGTTTAAATATGTTCGAGGAGTTCGTTGTAAGCTACCTCTGTGCACATTACATACAAGTATATTGTAGGTGAAGAAGGTGCAAATAAAATCTCTACTCCTGTGGTAGGTAAAACTCTCCGTTTATTCATACGAGGTATTATTTATCCTCACACTCATAGATTCGTGAACCCTTATATGCATACTGATTTATCTGATTCCGCACGCTTCATTCATCAATTATTCAACTTGATTCACTTTCCTCTTCCTCATGGTTTTTAGAGCTAAATTAATCGAATTATTTATCGACTTTTCGACGAATATTAGAAAGAGTGTCTCGGAGCAGACAACGTGGCACCTCTCGTCGAAGAAGACTCGTAGATAAGGGGTTGCGCTAACGTTTGCTATCGTAGAAAGGAAAATGCAGCTCTCATGGCAGCTGAACGAGATGGCCTCGACCGCCGTCGCTCTTCATGGTCACGTCATCATTCAGACAACGGTTAATAATGATGCAATATCAGTGCAATAGTCGCCATTGCTACTGTCGAACGTTGACTCAAATGTATATCGACCATAAAGGGGGTACAATACAAGCTTTCCTTCAAGATAAGAGATACAAGGTATACGAACAGGCTGTACACGAACTTTTCAGGGTTTTCCGGTAATTCTGTTTCAGAACTCTTTGTACGACCGAGTTGAAACTTTTCCAAGCTGCACATATCGTACACGGGACATTCAAAGTTAATTTGACAAGGTCGACCCTAATTACCGTCGACTCTCATTCTCCCTCCAGCCGAAGCATTGCTTTCGGTCGAAACGACGTCTCATTTTCGAAAATGACACAAATTCTGTAGCGAAAAGTGAGAATTCCTACAATACAGTTACAGTGTTGGGTGTGTATTTTTTTTATGGAGAGAATATGAATACAAATTGAGGGATCTGAAATGATGAAATTATTGCTGGTTACGATACTACTTTTTATTTTTATTTCCTCGGCGATTGTGCAAAAACTGTTTGAGCTGCGAGCATTCTGATGATATCGCACTTTTTCACGTGCAACTGCGAATGTTTCATCATTATGACATCACCACCCATCGCCTTTTCGCATACTGCTCTTTTTTATACCGGCGTCGCGATCGATCTTCGATCGAACGCGAACGCGACTTCTGACATAGACATGAATATTTGTTGCAATAACCGAAAAATATCTAATTAATTTACTGCATGTTTTCAAAGTTTTAGTATCGTCGAAAAAAGATCGATCGCCAAGAAAATCGATACGAACGTACGTTGAATGACCCGCGATTTTCGAAGTTACGTTCTGACGTCACACGTGGCGCACGCGAGTTTCACGAGTGGTTTTGACCGAAAGCCTCCGGTTGTCCCGGCCTTCTGTATCTTGTAAGGCTGAATCATCATCGAACGCGTAAGTATACATATAGCTTTTGGATTATTCTTGGAAAAACTCTTCATTCATCCGGCTGAAATGTCTCTCGGTGAGCATGCTTTTCGTCCTCCTTCTGTAGCTCGCTGGACTCGATAAGGATACTATAAATACCGTGAAAAGATGAAGATCTTTCGATCAATGAAGTATATAATTGAAACATCCAAACGAGAGGGTTAAACGACTGTATTTTATTTTCGAAAGTACAGGGGTTTCGAACGACAGTTTTATGGAGTTTGGTTGAAATTCATCCGCATAGCACATACAGTACCGAGGCCCCCGTTGACTGCACGAAGAAAAAGACTCGTTTGATAACATTTATTCGACAAGTTCTTCGACAATATTGAACAAATAAATGCATCGAAATGATTTTTTAATACTTTACCGCGTTTTTGACGCAACGACATTTTTGCTCTCAGTTTATACGAGTAAACAATATATCATACGAGTAATAAATAAACAATATATCATTTTTAATTATAGTATCAACATTGTTACCATCTAAATCCACGTATAACAATTTTTATTTTTGTAAAATGTCGAAATGCTCGAAGAAAATTATATATGATCGTTACGAAGAAGCGTTCGTCGATGATGAGATGATTTTTCGTTTTTGGCAACGTCAAAGCAAAATCCGCAAACGAACAATGACGACTAATGCGGTCGGCGTCCGTCGATGGTGCGAAGAAATTACCTGTGTTTATTATACCCAGATAGGTGACCGTACAGACGCTGGCGCATCCGATCATTGTCGAGAGAAGGTCATTTTCCCAGAGACAGGTGATTCCGTGAAGGAACACCAGCTCTCTATTGAAATACCACCTGTATCGTCCGGGGTTTTCCACAGTTTTCTTTTGGCTCTCATTGTGCCAATCCGACAAAATTAAAGTTGTAAGACCCTTGGCGCTTGCCAGATTATTTACGAGAATGGCAAGAAAAATACCCCGCGATGGAAAGTCTCGTGAAAACCAAAAAGGGGTGAAATGTCGACAAAAGAACTTTTGGGAAAACTAGATATCTCGAAGTTTTCTAAACGAGCTACATGCGACAGGAAAGTTACGTTCAATATGGTTGATGATGAGAAGATCGCTTTTTGTTTAAAAGTGAAATAAGGTCCATTGGTCGTATTTTGTAAAGTCGATATCGATGCTGACTGATCAAACGGTAGTTCCTGTGATGGAAAGAGAGAAAGAGAGAGAGGGAGAGAGTGATGTGAATTCATGCCACAGTCTTGAGATTTTAGTCATACTCTCATCCTACAACGAAATTCTTCATTTATATTTATATGAGAGCGAAAGAGCGACAAAGGAAGAGCGCGAATCTCGCGAGAAATCCCGTTAACGGAACTCGCACGAAATTTTTGAGCATGAGGACACGATTTCACATGCTGATCGTATGGAAAGATTTCCATGTTTAAAATTCTCATTCTGCCTCAAATATATGAACGTCACAACGCAATTTTTCGTTTCTTGTCAAACAGAGTTTTATTCTCATATATCACGCAGAAAAATTATTCACTCTTTTCTATGGTATTTTTCCTCTACATGCTACGACGTATATACTGTTCAGCTGTTCAATTTTATTGTTCAATTTTAATTACTTTAAATTACGATTTTTGCGACTTGAAATCGTATCACGAAACAATAACGAAGCATCTCTCATTCGTTTAAATTCTTATATTTGCGATAAAAAACGAATAGCTTCAAAAAAACGATCGATCAATCAAAAACGCCCAGATATCGAGTGAAGTTCGAGAAAAAAGAGCATCCATTAATCTGGACACCGGATGAAAATAAAGCAAATATTCCCATCGGTAATGCGATGACGACAGGTGAATCCCGTAAGTGAAAGTGCGTGAGGCGTATCCGTATGTATCGACTTCTATTTCGATGACGATCTGCACGTCATTGGAATAAACGAGAGAATATTTCGTGGAACGACACGGTAAATTCTTCGAGTAGCGGTGAAAGGGTCCGGGGATGTAGACGAGTCCAAAAGTGAAACATGAAACATGAAATCTGCGTGTTGCCAATAATGCGATAAAATTGATAAAAAAAAGAGAAGAAGAATCTTTGACCTAGTTTCTCTAGCTTATTATCGTCATATAATCTGTATGTATAAATTCAATTAAATACACACATACCCAGCCAGTTTCCCTCGAAGCCATTACAGCATGTACACACGCGTACTTGACACGAAAATAGTAGAGGCTCCAAAACTTTTTTCAAAAATGAATAAAATCCACATTTACACCCTTCGCTCTTTTCGCCTTTGAAAAAAAGTCGCGTCACATATAGATAATCTTTATGCAATTTCCGAAAGGTCCCGTAAAATCTGCGACCAAAGATTTCGACGCGAGTACGTTCCATGGAATAAGGAGCCTTTTTTATTTCGAGGCTTTTGGGATTTATTTCCACGTGTTCGTGCACGCCTCGACTCGTCTAATTTTCAAGGCCGTTGCTCACCTTCAACGCGCATGATTGAGTATATGCCCTAATTCTATAACTTATTTCATTGCCTCGCCATTCGTATATGATTCATGCTCATGTAATGGATTTTTCATGGAGGTGCCCAAAAAAAAAACCACATGAATATTTAACAATCACGAGCTGAAAAAAGGGTCTATATAAGATGGGTCTTAATTTCGTTCAGAGCCCGTACCGTACCGTACGGAATCGTTTTCAATTGGACTTTTTCCTCCTTTAAAATGATGTTTGGGCCTTTTTCGTATACAAGATGTCGAATCGATCGACTCGGTGGCAAAATAATAAATCGGTTGCTCCGATCGGAAACGGTGAGACCGGAGCAAGATATGAATGATCACCATTGCTGGCATGATTGATTAGCCAAACGAAGAAAAATCCGAGTAACATTATTAAATAATCATAATACAGCATTGTCATAAGTGAAGAGGAATAATCAACCAAGAAATTAATCAATGATCGGAGATTGAATTTCCATAGCGTTCACGTTGTTTTTTCCGTCTGCGGGTAAGTACGAAAATGTTCACTAAATTAGTTCATTTAGAATTTTTCATTTTTATTTTCAATTTATTGCGGTACAACATTCATTTGTGTTCTTTTATGTCCTTGTTGAAGTTTTTTGTTGTTTGGCTGGCGGTGAGGGCCGTGATGATTTCACATCCGTCATAATAATCGAAAAACAGCAATTTTGCTCTAAAAACAGAAACCGATCGAAAAAGAACACTCTGCATGAAAAAAAATATGTCAACTCTCCCTTTCTAATTGGTACGAGAGAAATCGTACTTAATAATCCTTTCTCAAGAGATCTACGTAAAATTTCAGTTAGTTTGCCACTTTATCTTTACTATATCTTTTAAAAATCTTTTTTCATTGAAAATCACGAAAAAAAATCGCAAGACACGAGAATGATAAACTAGATTGATGGCACTATCGCCAAAGAGATAGCGTATTGCGTAAACATTTTGTTTGTTTTTGTCATTAAAATTTAACATTCGATAACGAGCCAAATACCGACCGACGTTCTGACACGATTTTGCGGTGACCAATCCAAATTTGTATTCTAACGAGGAAAATATAAATTCCGAAGTTTCACAGCGAGCATAGTCGTCATACTAAAATCCTTTTGCCGGTCAATTAAAACCGCACATACACGGATGCAGCTGAGTGTAGCACGCGCGGAGCATCTCGGGGATTCCTGAACCGCGAAAGATTAATAGTACAGTAATAGCGTAGGTGGCAGTTCACGCTTATTCGCGGCTAGACGTTTCAGCGTCATATAATCTGGTGAATCCCTGGCCTTGCCTCATCCTGCTATATCTGTACAACCACCCACACGTACGAACGTTGTTTTCTAAGCTCGAGTACGCACTCAAATACACTTTACCAATAAAAAAACTAAAGTCTGACATTTTTTTATTCGTGCGCAAAACTCATTTCCTCTCGTTGAATAATATCGTAGGTTCGATTGACTCGTCTAATGGGCTACGACACTTTGAACGAACATTATTATCGTGACGTCCACACACTGGATATCGCTGACCTGTTAGGCATCATCTTATTGTTGTACCTTGGGAATTCTATGCGGAATGGAATATTCTATACGGAACCTTCTGTCTTGTTTTTTTAACGATCTTCCAAATTTTCTTCCAATAATGCGGAAGTTTTGTAATTGACGCTGGGCAATGCTGAATATCTGCGCCGAAAAGGCGACGATCGACTGGTACATGACGTCAAAAAGTTGCACAAGTCGAAACGCGCTTCGGTAATTCCATTCGCCACCGTCGTACACGAACGTTGGTCAATACTTTCTGAAAAACGATCGATCTCTCAGATCTTCCGCAGTCACGAGATTCAGAACGTAAAGTCACATCCGTTCTCTTATGTAATTTCAATTCTGTGGCGTTACGGATTCCGGACATATCGTTTGACGTCGTCCTTGAGGAATTTTGGCATACGATGATAACTAAATTATTACAGCAACGAATACAATAAATAATGAAATAATAACCGCGCGAAAAGTGGCTTTTAAATGTAAATTGCTTAATAAATAACCGCGGAAAAAATGTCACAATATCAATACCCTCGATCGTGCTATCGGAAATAAAAGACTCAAATTCAGAATTATCGGACAGTTTTTACGAATGGAACACTGCTGCGGTGAGATTACTAAATTTTGAAAAAAATGGTGTATTACGACTAATAAACAGTGGTTAAATCGTCCAACAAGAAAGGCAATATTGCGTTAATGCGTAAAATAGCGAATGGAAATGAAATCAGATGGCAGTCAATTCGTGTAATCGAGGATCTAGGTTTATTCATCACCACCATTTCCCGGATTCTTCATCGTCGTTTGATTTCCCCCATGGCTGAATTTCTTTCCTCCCTCCGATTTTTCCGCTCAACAATAATGCGATGACGTAATTCTGTTGATTGTCATCAAACGATGGAAAAACTCGTTGACGTAATAAGTCATACGGAAAGAGTTCCGCTTTGGATGGCGCGCACTCGCTGCATTTTCACTTTTTTATTCATTAAATTTCGACACATTTGGCAATTGCTCGACGACCCCATATACGTATGCTATACATGTTTCACTGGTTTATCCTCTCGTAGCGCGTTTGCAATCTTTGTCAGCAGCGCAAATTAAGCAGCAGCCAAAATGAAGAAATTGTCGAATTTTTTGAAAATGGGAAACGGGGCTCGTACATGGATGTACATGATTTATATTTAAAGACATTTCTTATGTGTGAAAGTAAACGGATCGATGAGTTGTTTTGCGTAGAGAGTGAAAGTGCAGCCGAATGAGGCCAATGTGAATCACACACAGACGACTGCTGTGCGATGTATCGAATTCAAAAGATACAGTGACAGCATCCCGTCACTATTTTCCTATTAAATAAATAGTCTTGTTACAAATTGACATTGTCTTTGTGTTCGGAAGCGATTGCACACCCGTGAAGGCGTTTACCGGGAAGCTTATCGCGTCTCGGCAATTTCCGCGATGTTGGCGCAGCTTCCGCATTTCGCACGCCGTATACGTCAATACACTTTGTGCAATATTTAAAATGGAATCTACGATAACGTGCATACGTGTATACGCTGAGAGAGGAATTCATTTGACCCCATTAAGGCGCGATTAAAAAAGTTCATCGGTACATTGCAGTTTTTAAAACAATACGTGACTTTTTCTTATAAATTATTTCAATCAGTGAAAAATGTGTACTTTACATTTAATTATGTGGAGTAATTCATTGAAACGATTAAAATATCGTTGTAAAGATCACAAGATGGACCGATCGAACTCTTTCGCCCTATTTTTGTTCACGCGAACATTTTCCAGCGCAGTCGAATGCCCAAAAAATGTATTTAATTCAATTTCGTTTTTCATCGATATTTTACAGACGACAAATAAATGCGACAAGACCCTTACATCCTTTTCGAGACGGAAATTTTTCTGACGCACGATTGTATACTCGTTTCACCATCTCAATATTCCTGCGAAATCGAGAATTCTCCATCCGTCTGACGAGGTTAGCACCTGTTGCTAGCTGGTGCTTACGTATTTTCCCTATTTGTGTCAATAGACGAATTATAATTACGATATGACATGGTATTTTTGTCCTAATTGCATTTAATTTTATGTTTTTCATTTGTTATAACTCCACACGTATTATATAATTATTTTTATAGATATATAAATTAACCTCTCTCTCTTCTATATAACTATCATCATTGGCAATCTACTGCAATCGAGATTTTTCAATTAAAATTGTTTACTCACTTGCTTCTGCATCGAGAGGTGTATTATCATCTCCTTATCATTAGTTAATGTGATATTTTTGTCGATATACTTATTTTCTGCTGGTGTATTTTTTTATTATTCTTTTCTTGTCTCTTGTATTGTTATTTTATTATTGCATTCGTCACTGGTTAACAAATCCTTGTAACGTTCCTTCGCGATTGTCAAAAGCAATAGTCTCCTGTCACAACAATATATCTCATAAAATCTCGCTTTCTGTATATCGAGTTCTTTTCCGTTTAGCAAGAAGAATTCAGGGTAAAGTTATAACAAAATTAATAACTGTATTCGTACTGTGCTGACCTCGACATCGATGAGTCGTCGACAGGAAATCAGTCGAACTACTGCTAGACAATTTCTAGAAAAAAGAATACATTCTTATTGGAAATTCCTTCCAGAGTATTTCGTGACACACGTATTGATCGTTCGATTTCGCGCGTTGGAAGGATGAGTCTCATTTCGTATTTTTGGTAATGATGACGTCGAGGGCGGGACGATATATTCGTTCGAAATTATTGCTTTTGAGTATTACTTACTCTGCCATGTATGCATTTTTGTGAAACGTCAAATTTTTCCCCCGCAATCGTAGAATTAAAAAATACGGTTAAATAGCAATATCTGAAAACTTTTACTGATCCGCGTGTATGTAATTCAATAATGACGTTTCAGAGTGAAGCTGGTTTATTCTTATTTCTTCCGCTTCAAATAGTTATGCAATTACACGTCATCGTTGTGACTGCGCTGCTCCAGCACATTGATGGATGCATTTAACTGTGTGTAGCGTTTATACAGAAAACTTCCCGGAGACATTGAGCAAGGTCCGGGGAAATTTACCGATGAGCTAAATTTTCCTCTTCGCCACGATATCAGCGTGCAGCTCTGATTTTGCTGTGCAAAATTAAATCACTCCTGCAATCTATCCTACATTTTTTCCAACAGTAACGAAGCGGATACACTTCGTCGACTATCGACTATCGTCGAAAAGCTATCGAGGTTTCGACTTTTTTCAGTCAAAACCTCGTTCAGCTTTTTCCTGAATTTCGAAAAATCCCTTTTTCGAATGAGAAAAGAATATTCCGGAAGTAGCAGAAACTAGGCTAATTAAAACGTGCAGTGAGCATCAAATTACGAAGAAGTTCTTTGAACGGAATTCAAATGTCAATTATACACATTTCTATAAAAAATCAAAGTATAAAGTGACGTATAAATCCAAGTATAAATCGAAAAATCAAAGTATACCAGAATTGATCGAATAACGAACTTGAGAACGTTATCGAGATTGGATTTTCATCGATGAGAAACGGAAAAATCGGCCAGCCGGAATACCGCGCTTCATTCGCTCCAAATTTCACGACGCGCAACCTCGAAGAAGTTGCGGTACACTTCCGATAACGCGCGACTGAATGAGTGACAAGGAGAAAAAAAAACAGCGATGGAAATCCGTGTGGTGCGAGGAGATCGTGACTCACGCTCACGGTACAACGTGACTCATGAGAAAATCGTCGATGGAATTCGCGAAAACGTGGAATTTCGTCTCGCTGAATGTATATACGGCTCAAGTCGATCTCGAACCTTGAATTTTTTGTCTCGAGGAAAAGATCTTTTTCTCGTTCATTTAAATGACAAGCACGCGCTGACCAAAGGGTCGTTCTGTCAACTTCGTAAGAATCGTGTCTTTTTTTTTGTACCCTATGTTTAATTCCATGACTTTTATTGCCGAGAGGGACTCTCAATGGAAGATGACAAGGTGCGGAAAGCAACAGAGATGTTACGAGCATGATGAAGTCATCATCGGCAATTTGATTAAGCAATGAGAACGTGTAATTTATACATATACAAATATCTCATTATATGTATATATGTATGTATATAAAACATCCACAAACACCGTATACATATATTCAGCTCATTGCGCGAATAATTTTCATCTCCTTCAATGTCATACTTTTCCGCTCTGCGACGAAAAGATTATATTCGTATCGGCGAAATTGTAGGATAACGCGTTAATCACGTATCGCAATTCCATATACGAAGGTATAGTTGGTGGGATTCGAATTTGGTTATCTCGTAAGATTTATATAAAAAAAAAAAACGCTCAACAATGAGCCCGGAAATTCGCGACTATCAATTTTCCGGGAATCCTTTCGGGGTTTGGTGTATCTTTTTTTTAGTTTATTCGGGATTTTTTTTCCCTTCATTGTGTGTTGAAAGCGAAAAAGTGAGACTGCCGGGCCCGCCAGGATTACATTGACCCGTCGTCGTTACGTCTACGTATATATACATGTATATATGCACACAGATGTAAATACACATATACGGTATATGGGGCATTAAACGTCAATCCGACTGGGATTTTGATTGTAATTTAAGTGCGCGCTCTTTTCGCCTTAAATAGCATCTCTCGTCGTTTGTAGGTTTTTACTGCTTTTTTCTTCAACCCTAAAACATTCGACATCGATAATATTAAGGGAAAAAAACAATGGACATTTTCGAAAATGTTGAACGATCTCGGGCAAACTCTCCACCGGAAAGCAGGTATTTTAAGGAAAAAATTATCGCGAGCTAAATACTATTGGGTTAAAAAAAATACATTTGGGTTAATTGAAAAATAAAAAATTATGATCATTTCAAAAATACAATCAAATATTGATATCACAATTTTGATGTTTCCGTTTTTACAGATTTTATTTTCATTTTTTATTCCTGCGCATATCCTTTTGGGTCCGTACGACTCTGCCCTTTCCAATTGCCTTTTTTTCCATCAACCCCATTTCTAATCTGCCTCTGCGACTGTCTTACCCCTCACTGCTGAATGGACTACCTACAGTTTTTCTAATCATTTGTGACAGCCCGAGCCCCGTACTTATCGCTGTCGATCAATTTTGTTTAATAACAATTTATCGACAAAAAAAGGGCTTAATTAACATTTTGAAATCCTGAAATCATTATGTACCCCCTCAGCGAAGATTCGCCTGAAAATTCAATGCTCATCCGTCCACAATAATTTTGCCGTCATACCTCCAAATTTTCCGTGGAGCATACGCGTGTAATCTTTTTTTAAAAATATATAAAGTATTACTCATGAAATACCAACATTTCGGACTTTTCAAGTATTGGTCGGAGGTCGGTGAAAATGGGAAATAAATGAAACATTTTACTCGCACTGAAAAATAGCGCTACTCGTAGTCAGAATGACGATCGAAAATTACGAGGATTGGAGAACTGCCGAATTAACGTGGAACGGCCCATATAAATATATAGACAGTGGTCACCCGCGAGGGCCGGGGTGATAATGTCGTGTGAACGAGGCCCATTTCGCCAGGTATACACACGAACGTGCGACGACGAGTCATTTCGAGAAAGACGCTCTTGCTGCTTATAGACGGTTGTAACTGCGAAATTTCGCGAGCACGTGAACCTTTGAGAAAAAAAGAAGGAACGTTCACGATGAGAACAAGCGTCTAACGAGATGAAATTTCGAGTCGTCCGATCCGTGGATAACGTTAGATATTTCGCCACGCAATAAACGAACTAAAAATAACGTCCATCTCATGACGCATTAGATGTTGACAGGTGTCAACAGGAAAAGTTGCAAAAATAACCATACAATGATCATGTAAAAAAGTCATCGACCCGTAGACAAGTTGATACGTAAAATCCTTTCTTAAAAAATATGTGTGAGGTTTTATCCACTTTCAATGGGTTTATTGTCGTCGATTTAATACGACTATGTTGCTCCCAATAACTAAACTTTCATTATTGATTTTATTGGTACTATTTCCTTCAATCGCATATTTTTTTAATTCAGTCAATCTCAGTTGTTCAAAAATCCTGCCTATTTCTTCAATCTCAATTGAGACTGACTGAATTAAAAAAGAAACGATGTATAATGAAATATTAACAACGATATGAACCCATGTTTTTGTACAATCTTTTTGATTAAAACTATACATCATATGAATTTATTTATTAACCGTGGGCATTGCAAACTACTTGTATAAAATTAATCGCCTCTGAGTATTCTCTATCATTGATTTTTTCTACTTTTTTTCTTAGCACTGTCGAGTATTCCATTGACTTCTCATACTTCTGTTGGATAATTGCTGCGACAAATTGGTATGGTCATCGGTACGGCCTCAATGAAGTTGGAAACAAACTCCAGCACTGTAATACACTGTTGCATGGACCGCTAAGAGAATAAGCTTGGGTACATACTTGTTTCCTCGTTATATTTGCTAACTACATGCGATGATCATCGACTTTGTTAACAAAAAAAATTGTATGCACGAGCGCAACATCGAAAAAGCTGATCCGTGCATGCTGACTCGTTGCACACACCGCAGCATCCCGGCACGTGCAGCTTGCCTCCTGATCACCTGGCCTGCGCCTGAGTCTCTCTTTCCTCCTATTGTCAATTGCCTTCGGAGGAGCATGCTGAGACTCGCACAAAAATTTTCTCCAGCTTCCAGCAGCGTCGGCGTCGAACTCGACAAAGATACAAGGTAGCTATACAGATATCCAAAGCTGGTACAGACCAGCTTCGTGTTAGGTCTCTCTGTAAGATCCCTGAAGCCAGGCACGAAAAATCTAATAGAAATCAACTGTGGAAAACGTTTTCTAGGCTCGCGCCGTACAAAAGAAATTAGAAGAGCCGACTAGCCATACACGCGTAAGAGAAAAAAAAAAGAAGGATATACCGCGTGCTCCTTCGAGTTTTCGCCACCTTTCGATGTATACTTTGTAGATATACAAAGATGCCGAACGAATTGTGCTTTGGGAAAATAGATCGTGCGGACAATAATGACGTGCGAGAAAGGAGGGTCGGAGTACGCGAGGCCAGATGACATAAATTTTTGAAAAAAAAAAAACGTTTACTGTATTCTCAAACGTTGGTCGAGTTCTTTATTGTACCGGAAATATGTTCGAGGGTCGTTCGATCGCTACAGATCCACCATCCGGTGATTTTTCGATTGTCGAGGATCGATGCTTCTGTATCCGCAGGACTCTCCCATCAATGGATTATCCGAATGGATCTATGGACCATGGCGGTCCCGAAATCGCCGCTCGAACGTACGAGATTAATATGGGCCTCTCTAGACCGTTGAGAGTCTGCAAATTTCTCGCCCATATTATAATTTCATACATAGATTTGATTTTTCGAAAAAAAGCGTGTTGAAAAATCCGGAAGCATACATGCTGGGCTTGCAGAGAAATAATTCACCTTCCGGAGAAGAAATTTTTCTGACCATGGATGAGGACTTTAGCTGTCACGTGTTCTATATGCTTTCTCTGTGCATCTTGATTACCTAAAATAATTTGCTGTCAATGGCTGCCTTTTTGCTGTCAATTATAGCATTTTGAGTAAATGAATCTTCACACTTTTAGCGTCCGCCCTCTTTTTTCAAAATCTTTTCAACTAAAAAGCTTAAATCGCGCTGTACTTGCCGATTAAAAGAAAACGAAATCGCAAAGAGAGCATGTTGGCGTATTTTCAAAATCACCTCCCCCTGTCGTTATCAAGCGAATAGTATGGCGCAAATACGCAATGTTCGAAGTAAATTTCACAATTTGATATCGTATTTTTTGCAATCACGTTAAAGCATCGAAAATCCATACACATAGGTCTTGAAATCGCAGATGAGTTTTAAGATTTACGAATTTAAGCTGCTCAGTGTTTTCGATCTACGATCGAGGTTCCATGAGGCCGCGAGGCTGTCAGTGACATCTGTGGACCAAGTGTATAACCCGATTCCACCCACTCGCGCGAGACTTTACGCGCCGGGAACACGCAACACGATGGAGTCTGTTTATCTGCGAAGCGAGCATGTGGATTCACGCGTGCTCTCCTCTAGTGCAAAAGCGGATTAGCATAAAAGCAGCTGAACTCGTTCAGTCGTCCACAGTGTACCGCCTTACCGATCATCGAGGATCTCGTATCGACCGCTGAATACCGGACAAAACGAGGGAAATGCGGGAAAAAAAACGCGATCAGCGAAACGTCAAATGTATATTCATTCCGATATGTGTGTGGAATTCCCAGCGAGTTATTGCTCTCGTGCGAGCAGCCTATTTCACACTCGCGTGTCATGTTTTGTGTCGACTTGGCGGGTGCATCG
The DNA here is from genome assembly GCA_959613375.1 of Heteropelma amictum. Classification (NCBI taxonomy): domain Eukaryota; kingdom Metazoa; phylum Arthropoda; class Insecta; order Hymenoptera; family Ichneumonidae; genus Heteropelma; species Heteropelma amictum. The sequence continues at coordinate 20,819,099 of OY390721.1, read as the reverse complement.
ATTTGCCTTTTTTTTCTTTCTAATACTAGGAAATAATAATTGCAGATCGATATGAAGCAATATCATTTTTTACGATAAATACGCCACGTGTAAATCACATGCGTTCGCTTCGCTCATCCAAGTCTTTCGGAATTTTGAAATGAACTTTTTTCAAAGTGGCACGACTGATTGGGATGAAAGTAAGCTGGCAAATTGAAATAAAAAATTTAAAAAATTTCGTTTTTACAAGTGTCAGACTAGGCGATCTTGCCTGTGACATGTGAACTATAATTGGCTACGAAGTGTTGGATGAATTGTTTCAAAAATCGATGATGCTCGAAGCTAACGTGACTGGGGAGTATTGCGTCGTACAGTTGACGTTCGACCACGATGCATAATCGGCTGACCAAACTTAACTTTAACTTGGCCGCAGGTTCTCGCATCCCGGTGTTGCGAGTGCGACTACAGCGTTATCGATTTGTTCCTTCGCGTTATACCATCGTAAAGCCCTCAAGCGCGATCTTATTAGCGCAGATTCGTGCCAACTCTCTCCTATTTTATACTTTCTATCGCGTGACTGACCAAAAATACATGAAAAACACACCCGGTTGTAGACGCACAACCGCCGACTCACTGAAAGCTTCGAGCCTTATTTCCGACCTCGGGTTCTTTCATTTTTTTTTATTGTCGCTAACATTGTCACATGTTCGATTTGTTGGGCAATCTAACGTGGTTGTTCCTCGGCATTCCACAATGCCACTTTTTTCAAAACAATTTTTTGCGTTTTTATAATAGTTTTTATTCGATTTAAGTATATGTTCAAATCTTTCCTATGTCTTTTTAATTTGATGACACAAATGAAAAAGTTTGCAGAAAATATGTTTCCAGTTTGCAGAAAATATGTTTCCAGTTTGCAGAAAATATGTTTCAAGTCATTTAACACGATCGATGTGAATACTCTGCAGCTGCAATTCTGCGCCACTTGGTGCCCGTCCGAACCCCGCTCTACATAATTATTGGTACCTTTCTCCTTATTTTGCACCACTTTCGTGACACTTTATCGTTCCATCGCTTCGCGGATATATTCCTAGGCTTTACCTAGCGCGTAACCAAAACGCGAATAAATGTGATGTTTAAATATCATTTATAATGAATAAAAATAATCGTATCTGAATATAATAAAAATATACCCGCAACTGACACGACGGTACACGATGATAATTGAGCTGGAAGAATTAACGGAAAATTCTTGTTTCTCAGCTAAATATTGTGATGGCATTTTCATTCGCGATTTCCAAAGAAAAAATGTTTTCCCATGTTTTTCCTTTGTCTATTTATGAATACGAGTTTCACTCCGATTGACCTGCTACGAGAGCAACTTTCTCTTTTAGAATGAAAGTGAGTGATCCGATATTCGGTCCCGAGTGGCAAAAATAGACCTTTATACCGCTATATTGTTATCCCATTCGCTGATCGACTTCCACCCTCGTCCGATTATATACCACTTGATTCCTTGTTATCTCAATCGACGAAGCGTTAGCGTGTTATTTCCGTTCTTACACGCCTAGACGTGCATCATCCTATACGTCAAGAAACATTTTGAACTACAAAATCGCTTGTCTCCAATCGTCTTTTATTACGAACGGTTGTACTCGCTCGTCAGTTCCTATTATTATAGAATAAAAAACGAAAATAGTTTTCAATGTTGCAGAGACTTTTTTCAGCATGCCGTAGACTCAACAGTATCCTGAAAATAGAATGTTCCACTTATACGTTTCTGTTGAAGCTGGATTAAGAATTAAACGGTTTATATGTAGAGCTAATTCGAGATTCGTTGTTTCCTCACAAACCAGGTGCGGATTTCGCTCGATCGCTTCGCACCGGAAATGAATAAATGCTCGCTGAAACAAGTATCCCACTCTTTGGAATCATTGTTTATACTTTTGACAAAACCTGCGCTTCAGGATTCAGTTGCAACAGTAGAAGCTGTTGAAAGCAACTTTAGGCATTCAATGATATCATGAAATTTTTCCACACTATTTCATCGTTTGATTTTCAAAGTATAACTGCCTGACTTTTCGAAATATAAGTCAAAAAGACTGAAGGTTTGGAAAAATCAGGTTACGTTAAAGATATACTTTGTGAGAAAACTTCAAACTTTGTTGAAAAACTTAATCTTATTAATCTAAATATGCGCTTGTTCGCTTTTTTATTTATCAAAAATGGACGACCATATTTTTTTATCGAATTGTCACCACCCTCCAAGACTCTGCTGCTGTTTAATTGAAGCCACTCATTAAACGGGTCACTTTCGTTGAAGCAACAGATTCACTTGACATCATTTAGAAAAGGCCAACTTTGAGAATCATGCCATAACGTAACGAGAAGCTTCTCGTCGGAGTGTCGTCATGAGGAGTAGGTATTGATGTGTTTGAGAAAATTCTAGAAAATCGCTGTTAAAGATAAAGATGCTTTACGCGAAGCCATCCACGCGCGTGTGTAGCACATGTGCACGTGCATGTAATCTTACAGATACGATATCTTGGCACGAGAATTTAAACCGGAAATATCGCATACGCATCGGTTCTCAACCATTTATCACCTACACGAAACATTCATAAATCCGTCTTGGTAGAAGCATTCAAGGTTTCCTCGCTAATTCTTACGTAACGTGACGCTTCGAAAATCCATATCGCGTGATGGAAATCTACTAATTCCGACATAGGAGTCTCCTCCTCTTGATCGTACAGTCCATCCTCCGGTATTCGCCGATAAAACCAACATCGCAATATTCTCCTCAAACATTCACCTACGTCGAGTGTTTAACGGTATATCGCCAATGGTTCTCAATCTTTCTTCGATTTCTTTCGATATCCTATACCGTTCTTGATATACCATAGACGAAGGAGGGTTACAAAAATAGAAAGAAACGGCCTTGAAAATATATTTAACCGGAGCAGACAGAGTCATTTTTCTTACCGATGAATTTCGTCGCCTCCGAGTGAATCGATCGATGCTCTGCTCGTTCCAGATGAGCACACTGCACTATATTCTATCGCACCTTTGCGATTGATCACTCGTTTTTTTTCTGCTGAAACTACGTAAAACGGAAACGTTTGGTCTCAAGGCTTCTACACTCCGATTGCACCTTACATTACCGCATATACCGGTCTACACTCGGCGATTTCCGTGCTGGCACTGATACCACAGCCTTCGGAGACTCTGTCGCCCTGTATACGCTTTACGAATTGAATTTTCGAGGTGAATCCTCGGTGTTCGCGTTCTGTGTTTTATTGACGCATCGCTGATCACTCTCGATGCAATGACAATTGAGGTTTGAGACGATTGTTTATCCGCAGGGTGCTTTGAAAAGTAAGTGTAAAACGCGTGCCGTTATTGCGATGTCGACGAGAAAACCCGCTGCCGACTTCGCGTGTAGAGAGTACGCGAGTTCGCCTCCGCGTCGCGCTATGCGAATAGATTTCAGATCGCCTTGCGACATGTTACGTGGTGGGGGCGCTTGCGCGTCTCGTGGTCGACCTTTATTTACATAGAAACGGGGAGTTCTGGTATGCCACTTCGTGACGTATACATACGTAATACGCGTGTGAGCGTTGTTGCTCCGCGAGTACTCCAAAGTGTGCATATTGGAGTAAATACATGTAAGAGGCTTTCCACGACAGTTCGTCAAAGGTCGAAGAACCTCAGGGTCTTTCCTTCCGGTTCCAAGATACCAGAAGGTGCCTGAATCAACGTGGATTGATTGCTTTGGTCCTCCACCGCTTCTACATTCAATCTCAAACATTTTGCATCCACCATGTTGATGGTAAATAAGGTTTGGGCATTTTGAGAGTTACATGCAGTGATTAACGATTCAATTAATTAATTATTCGTTTTTATTCAGTACAGGCAATGCCAGAAGGATTTAACACTCGTTGCGTTTCTCTAATTCTGTATTTGCGCGTGTCGATGATGTCCAAAAGCATCCAAAAATCGCTGCAGATTCTTTGGAGATTGAAAGGCGGTAGAATATGAAAAATAATACCCCATATGATTCCTGTCTGAAATAGCACAGCTTACTGTAATGTAAAACCGGTGTAAAGTCGACGTGGAGTGTCTTATACACAGAGTGTGTGCTCTCGAGCGAATGTGTCGCAGACCACCGATGCTCGATACTGCGGAAAGATAACGCGAGAGCCTGAACGCGGATAATCGTTTATACCGAAGAAACGATCGTAAATTGCCCGTGCTCGTGTTGTCTCCAGCCCGCGGACGCACGAGACGTTTTTAAAAAACGTTGAAAACATTACATCTGACGGAAAATGGTAATAACTCGAACAGTTCTTTCTCCGACTCCAGTATACATGTGTCAATGGAAATGCTGAAATGCAATGACATTTTTTTCAACCGCTTTTGTCACAGAAATAATGGAGTAAATTGACGGTAATTGTAGCTGCCTGTTTGAGATACCAGCTTCATTCATTCGACGTTTACGAGGCCCAGAAGTCAGTTGAAAAAAAACGTTTGTCGAACGGGAAGATATTTTTTTTAAATGACCAAAAAAAAAGAAAAACAAAAGTTTCTCTCTTGATGTAGGAGTCATTATTCCAACAGAAACAGAAACGATCCGTTTCGACTAATCTTATCTGATGTGTCATGCATAGCCATCGACATTCATACATGCTTATACACCTGTTATATACAGAATGAAGGTTGGCACTTTGAAACATCGATACTTTTGTACTTGCAAATTTGGCAAATTTTTCAGGGACACTTTATGATTTCGATAAAACCTGGCATTCTTACTTTCGAATAATTTGATTTTAAACGATATGAGTTTAACGAACTTTCGATGAGTTTTATACATCGATTGATTTATATCGATAGATTTGCAGCAATTTTTCCATCTCGACAAAAAGAACGATGATATTATATCGGAACATCGCCTTCATTGTTACCATTATTTTAATTACTCCATGATTGGTCGATAAATGAATGTATTGTTTTTACTCGACTTTGACGATTGATGACTTTCGATAGATCGATTATTCCTCATAATTCGCAAAAATGTTTCAAAGAACCTGAAAATTTCAGCACTGCAGCGCAAATGTGAAGCCACTCGCGCGAGTGACCGCAATTTTAAAGTGTTTTATTTAACACGCATCGCGAAAATAATAAAAATGGGCTTTTCGTTGATTTCCGAGCCAAAAATAAGGTTTTCGGTAAAAATCTACGATAAAAACTTTCAAGTACCAACCGTTGGACTGTCCAAATGATAGGCATCGTTTTCTATATGAATTACATTTAAAACATGTTCTGAATGAAAAATAGCTGACAACGAAAATTTAAGGATGCGATTCATCAGCAAACCTCTAATTCGAGATCAAAACCACAAAAAATGATTTATCGACAAAACAGAGATGAAGTAGTCATGAAAGAGAGAAACCTGCTCGAGCCTTGGAGTATTACAAGTACGAAAATTTGCCACTTTTGTCGAGCCTATAATATGATTAAAAAAAATTGCCGATGCAAGTTTGGGCACATTTACTTTTGAAAAAGTTCGATTCGTTGATTTTCTTAAATATTTCTTAAACGAGAGACGTAACGATATTCCTTCAGGACAATGCAAAGACTCAGCACTCTCCGTACCAGCGTGTACGTCTTTTGTTACGAGTACATCCGAAACGGCGAAACAATTTTCAGGGCACTCCTATTTTCCTTTTGGGAATAACTTTTTTTTCTGTAGTTTACGACTGGAAGATTGCTTCCGTGTCGGCAGACGTGAAAGAGGACAATAATAATGATTTGCTGTTTGTGTATTTCAACAATGTACAATTACTCTCGCGTCATAATTTCTCATTTAAATTACAATACAAATGGTGTCCAAAGAGGCTAAACGTTTCTCCACTGATATCTCATCGATATACACGCTAAAAGTGCCAGTCATTATCGCTGTTAACTGCTTATCATTGGTTGCAACTTTTACAAAAATGTATATTTCAACATAGTTTCCTGTTTTGAAAGTACATTTAGTTTTACCGAAGAATGGACAATCCATTTTCAGTGGAATAAATAAAAATGTAAAAAGTGATTCTGGAAAATCTATATATATTACACGATGTGTTTCACATAATATAGCTATGATTTCGTAGCATTGATGTGATGTAATGTTATAAAAACAATTCGGAAAGAATGCGCTGAAAATCGGGAGAAAAGATGCAGTTACATTTTTGTCGAGCTACAGCGAGATTAGAAAAAAATAGATCGACCAAGTCACACGTTTAACATCGAGCCTTCAAACTTGAATAAAAGAGAGGAGAATCAATGTGTAATATATAAGCGACATTTTCGATACTCAAAAGTACAGCTTGAGAGCATGTAATGGTTGTAATTATACCAAATAAACATCGAAAATCTATCTTCAATATCGTAGCTTTTAGGTCATGGTAGGTTAGGTCATGGTGGTAGGTAGGTCATGAAATGTTATTGAATGCTGCAGTATAGGAACTTTGAACGTCGGTCTGAACTTTAAACCTGAACACCATCAAGTAGAATAGAATGTTTTGCAATAAAAAAACTAATCTACTTCGTGACATAGCAGTATTTACGTGGTAGTTTCAATTATCGTAATCATAGTAAACCGTGATCACATGTTATGATGACAAAGTCCGCTAGTTGGCCTTTTCGATTTTAGAATTATCGAATTATAAGAACGTGATGGAACGTTCATTTTTTTTCTTTATTTTAGTGCTCTTTTTCCTCACTGACTGCCACAGAACCGTCACGATATGCCACCAAAGCTGGTCACTGCGAAGAAGCGTCGACGAAAAATTGGATAGTCACTTTGTTGTAAATCAGCTAACGATAAACAAACGGATGATGTTATTTTCAAGGTAAATTTTGGAAAATGTGACGTAGAAAAAGCATGATTTGTCAAAAAAAATAATCCTCTGACAAATATGTATCAATGTCCACTGTTTGACATGCTCAAGTACAAAGTGCAAAAATTCAGTGTCCAAAGTTTGTATACAATTTTCCGTACCATTCACAATTGAACTTTGACTGGACTGATAGCATAAACTGTTGCAAGATATTTCCTAGAGCTGTCGCACAAAAAATTCTTGGAGCTATTATGGAAATGATTCCAGTGCAGCTGCCATTTAGCACGTTTTGGAATTTTGTGCCATGAAAAAACAAGAAATCAGCCATTAATTGTGCAACATCGTGGAGCCAAAATGGCGTTGTCACCGCATTCATGAAGTACATAACCGCGTTAGCGGTATGAACAATCGCTCAACGGAATATAAAACATTTCATCAAACAGTAAACAATCGTAAATTCGTGTAAATTGATAATTAACTCGCAGGTTCATCATCATCACCATCAAGACGATTTGAGCCATTCAAACGATAAATTGAATGAAGCGATCGAAGGAATAATTTGGCATTATCCCAACATTCGTTTGGTTAAACGCCACCGGAGATGTCATTTTATGAGGAATATTCCTGTCGAGAGAAAGGCTCAGGTCATTGCCTCCATGACGTCCCTAAGGGGAACCGCCTAGTTGAATTTACCCATCTGTAATAAGTGTCGAAAGATACGGCCAATCAGCCAATCGCCTTTCCGATCGACGACGAACGATTAACGTTTAACGATATTTCGATAACGTTTAACGATATTTCGTAGCGAAATGACGACCTATCTCAATTCGTTTTGAGTTGCTATTAAATTTGTCCTCATATAGCTTTTGAGTAAGGTATATAAAACTTTAAAAAGTAAAAAATGTACACCAAGAAATGAAAATAGTAGTTTTCTTCCAAAAGTATTTTTTTTCAAAGAGTGTGAAAAATAAAAGTAACATTTTCCAAAAAAAAATGAAAATCAAACTCGGTGTGCAAGGTTGAGAAAAAGAGGTTCAATGCACGCCAAGTTTGCAAAAAATGAAATCGTTACCTTGTTAAAAAATGCCACAATGACGAGAAATGAAGTTGTTCTTTCAATGTCTACTTTGAAAAATAAAACTGTAGAAAGAGCAATAATTATCAACAAAAATAATGCTGTGATAAATTTTGTCTACGTAAAATCACACCGACCTTCGATCTAATTGATGGATCCGTCCTCTCTACAGCAATAACTTGCGTAATCGTAGGCACTTTACCGAATCAAACTGCAGTACTCGTCCAATGATAGTTGGGTATTATGGCATATTTATTTTACAATGCTAGCAGGATTTCAGTTGTATTATTAGTATGGGTGAATGAACAATAATGAAACAATGATGACAGTCGATATCCCACCATCCCATGAATTACAGGTGTGTACTGAAACAACAGCCACGTGGTGTTTAGTCAGCATTTCGGCTTGTGCGATTTTCAATCGAGAAATGTATTTCAAAAACCAGCTTTATAAGCACAGTCCAACCTGTCAATAACCTTAACGTGTAGATTCTTTTACGAAGATCGTGTCTTTTTTTTTTATACTCGCATATTTTCGTCTCGAGTTACACATAACGATGCTGCAAAGCAGAGTTTTGCAATTCAGCGGTGGCAATGACAAAACGTTGAACAAATTGAATGTTGAATTTTCATCGCGAGTCCATTGTTCATTTTTCAAGAACGTTCCGCTAAACGTCTTGATAAACCTCCCGATAGCCAAAAGTGTGTGATGGCGCGATATGGATAAAAATTGTCTTTCGAAATCTTGCTATGAGAAAATTGTCTGGTGAACGATCTTTTCCTGTCCGATCTCCCGATTTTTCAATCGTTCGTCGCTCGAATCTCAACCGCTGGCCAGCTGAATGAAAAAAATCCTAGGTATATGTCCAGCACTTGATGTATCATTGAGAATTTATGAAATTCATTAAAATCACAACCGAATGATTTTTCGGCGAGCAGCGTCGATAAATATCATTCTCTTTGCTGCTGGATTAACAGGATATGCCGTTCATGAAGTTCCGGAACAATCGAATTTGCGTCAAAAAGATATATGTATACATCGCAGTGATGTATATGCACAACCACACAAAGAGCGGCTCTGTCTTGCCTGATTAATTAGGCGAATCCCATTAGTACCTTGGATTGACACCCGTCGCTTGCGAATCGCAAAAGCGATTAATATGCGCGACCAATGTGCCTTCCTCCGGATGTCTCGACGAGACGCTCAAGATGTCGCGATTTTTGGCATTCCGAAATGTGGCTCGAAAACGACGCGTCATAGTGTCATCCGGCAATGTTTTTTTTCCGCACCGAAAGATTCCCAACAACGAGCAACAATCAACTTTTTTTTTTGTGATCTGTGATCTGTGATTTTTGTGATTTTTTTGTCGATCATTCATCGGTGGGGTCCTCGATGTCTCGAATACATTTTGGTATTTTTTAAGCTGTTGTCAAATATATGCATATGTTTATCTCAATTATACGTAATCGCGCAAATATTATGAGGACACCGAACGTTTAATGTCTGGACAATCGACGAAGAAAGAAACAGCGTGCAGGTCTACGTCCGATTATTCGGTCCCGCACGTTCGTCACTCGACGGCGAGATACGAGACGGAGCTGTATTTTTATTCATCATGAATATCCTTCGCGTTAATTCCGATTGATGCTTATCGTTGTTCATTCATAATTTATTTTCATCGGTTCATGAGAGAAACGGAAATAAGTTCATCGCATGCGGTCCTGTCGTGACTAAATTCGTAGGAGGTTATGAATTCTTTTGGAAATCATTTTGAACGTACAAATTGACGGGTTCGAACAAAGTGAATGAGAACCTCATCGGAATCGCGAGAATGCGCTTTCCGACCGGAAATACCAGGTAGGAGGAAGTTGAAAGTACGTCACCAGACACATCTTTTTTCTTCTTCTCGCTCTTATGAATTTAATTTATCCCATGTGGATTATTTGACATACTAAGGTCGAAATATTGTCTTATTGTTTTTCAACCATAATGTTTATCGAATCTCGTGCTTATCTGTGTAACTGCGTACCATACTTTTTCCGAACGTTACCCCTGTATACACTTTAAAAATTGACGATCTAAATTTCATATCGAGTCCATGCAGTGATAATTCAGTGAACAGCTAAGACATTGCGACTATTAAACAAATACTGAATACTTTTTTTCAATTATTAGAGTATTTAATTAGAAATATTGTTGCTTAAACATAATATGCAGATAATCATGGGTCGGTTCTGTCGCGAATTTATTATTTTCACGGCACAAGACGTCTTTTTAATCATACGTGGAAGAGTATGACTTCCATTTATCGAAAAATGTAGTACCAAACAATTCATATCGACCTTCGATTTTAAATAGACCTCGAGGGAGGCAGCGGATCCTCATATGGTCGCTCCATTCATAAAATCTATTGGACGCACATTTTTTTTTAAATTCACCACTCGATGGCTGACTTATTACCGCTCAACAGCCTTCACGCGCACATGTATACATATAAATGGCAGGTATCCGCACGAACATAGGTGTATATACATGTGTGCACTTATACATTCACGTATACAAATATGTACAGTTATTCCTTTGCACTTGTTTGCCCCAACGCCTACGAAGAGCGAGGAAACTCGCCGACAAAGACTCTGTCGCCTCGTTACTCGCGGTGCATTTTCGATTACTCGGACGGACACTGTCTCTGCACCCTCGTTCATCGCGTGGGGACCTCGATACTCTATGCGTACGCGCGCCTTCCGTTTAATATTTTTCGCGCCTGAAAGGACGTACGTGCTGAGGTCTCCCGCATATATAAACGCACGTAGTATGTCAAAACTCATTCAACATCATCGGGAATATACTCAAAGATGCGAAACAGATCACGAAACTTTTCCACGATCAACGTGTATGTGGACGAAAATACTCAGCGCCCCGATATCGTGGCGATTAATTATCAATTCGTGTTTCAAGATGCTATACATAAAATGAAACCTTGTACGAAAATCACAACGATGAAACTTTTTGTATCGATTGAATTCATCGATTTGCACGATTATAAAGAATACACACAAATGTAATATGAATGCTTTTCCTCGGGCTCGAAAGAGCGTTGTTTTGAAAAATTCTAAATAAATATTTTACATCGAACAAACTCGCGTCAGATTGAATAACAATTCCCAATAAATCCTGAAATCAAAAAGACAAAAACAATCATGCCGGCTCTGTTTTAACAGCTCTGAAAAAAAACAACTTCTTCAACTTCTTTTAACAATGGAATTGTCAAAAGAACCAACAGAAAGTACCTTGTAATTTTCAGAATTTTTGAACGCACGCGTATTTTTTCGCATTTCCTAGCATATTATCAAACATCGCATTACCCATCATGAATTCAACCTGTTACAGGCATCAATTATTCTACGGGGCATACGTGACTTTTAGAACGTGAAAATGATCGTTATTTAATATTTCTATCTCGCGTACAGTTGCGTTACAGCTCTTTTCCTGGACGCGCGAAGCGGAAGGCGCCTATGGATGTCGAGGAACAAACCGAGGCGTCGTTCCAAGTGCTGCAAGATTTTTCCCTGTGTATAGAGGTTCAAAAGCCTGGTATACACGTATAAGTATGATTGGGAACCTGAGAATCCTCTCCTCGCGTGCAGCGTGAAACGGAGCAACGCCATTCGCGCGTTTGCCGATCCCGAGCACACCCTATCCCGTGTGTCGGGCGGCTTCCGCCCTTTGCGCTGAGAAACACAGGACCGGCAACAAATTGGAGTACCCTCCACCTCTTTCCGCCCTTACCGTACCTATAATTGGCAAGCGATGCGCTGGGCGTTTTTCTCGTCCTGGCCTCGATACGTAATTGCACGAAGGAATGACCAAGGAGAGACCGGAATATACTCGAGAAGCAAGGAGTGCTTCCTCGGTGAGACCGACAGAAGTTTGCGTTTATAATATACGTACAGATATATATATGTACGAGAGGCAGCACCGTCTCGACGCCGAGTAATTCAAAAGAAAAATTGTTTGAATTTCGAATCAGCCGCGGATTACTATATATACAGTAACATGGAGATTTATACACATACTGTAATCCTAGCTTCTGTAATCCTAGTCAACGCGCCTTCCGAAAGGGATTAGCTTTTACGGATATCCAGAGAACTAAACATATCCTCGAGAATTCTGAAGATTTTCGGCGGGGATTCTTCAGATACCCATGATGGCTTTTATCCGCAAGACATCATGGTGCATTTCACGTGTCACAATGCAACTTCGATCGATTTAAGCGCTGCATTCGAGTGAAATTATCGAGTGCACCGTAGGTTCTTTACGGTAGTCCAATGGCCCCAGCTTCGCGCGCGCTAGAGCACAGCGAAAGGTGTAATGGTTTTTTTTTTAAACGATGAAAAAAAGTAACAAAGTCTGAAAGCGAAAAGTCGCATGAGCGAGAAAGAGACGGCTAAAGAAACCGGAAGTGGCAGTGCCATAAGGCTAATCTCCCGTGCGCCCTGTCATCTCGGTCGGCTCGTAAAAATCTCCGCTTCGTCTGTTCCTTCGTCCCACGGCCACAACCGCGCCTCTCTTTTTCTCACCCAATTTTTCTATTTTCTATCCCCGTTTCTATAGACTCTTGCTTAATTCCGCTTCAGCCATTCCCCGCCCGGAGATACAAGTGGACGTTCGCGAAAGAGATTCGTCGACGACGCACCGCTCCACATCGGGAATAGCGCGAGCGTGATCGTTCAGCCGAGCAATTTTCCTCCGCTTCTGATTGACTTTAACGTTGGCGGAATACGTATCTACGAATAACTGCTTTCGTGCAGCTTCCGAGCCACCGATTCCTCCGTCTTTCGTATTATGCCCTTATTTCCTGCATGCAGCAAACATCGGCGATGTTTGATGAGCGCGTCGACGGCGATTATGCATCGTTCGTCACTGTGATTGGTACTCATTTGACGAAGAATAATAACAAATGCAATTAGCACGTTGCTCATTCGAAAATGACACGAACGCAAAAAAAACTGTCGCATTTATCGGCATTCACTCGATAATCTGTGTAATTTCGTCCATCTTTGACATAGAAAATCCTCGTGATTAGATCGTGTTAAAACGATTACGTCCGTTTTTTTCCTTCGATTTATCACGGAATTATACCATCGACATAGTGCTGTCAGATAACAGGCTTTATTATTTCGATCCAGATTTGTATGCGTTCCTTCCTCTGTATAAGTAAGTACGATTTCTTATCTGGGCGTAAACCAATCGTTTAAAGTATATCTAATCTGAAATTATGTACAAATATGTGAAACGAAATTACTCTGAAAAATGTAAATGTCGTTTAGAGACCATTAGGACTAATTATATGTAAGAAGGAATGGTTGATACATGTTTTACTGGATCTTTCACATTGGCTTTGACGGAGTATATCGCGACAGCAACGACCCGGAAGAAGAAAAGCCATCCTAAAAGAGAAAAGCCATGATAAAAGTGAAAAAGAATATAGATTTGTTCATGGGATTTACTTTCATCTATGGCGTCAACGCAATCGTCGTCAGGGAATTCCGCACTTCCGCCATAGTTCATATAGCAAGTCAAAATGTGTACCTGCGGGTTCAATTCTGTAAAAAAAAATAAGAGAGAAAAAGAGAGAGTCATGTTTCATTTGCAGGTCTTCACTTTAGCGGTCTTCGGATTGCATTACACCCGTATAAGATGACGTTATTTACTAATGAGTGGAGCATGGAAAACACATGATTAGCAAACGGTTTCCCAATCGAACGAGAGAGCCCGAGCGTACCTAATTTCCTGCTTTTCCTTGTTGGCGTTTCGATGCCACTCTGGACTCGCACTAATCGCTACTATGTTATTTTATAATTAAAAACAAACTTGACACGAGTATAAGTAGGAAAATTAAAAAACTGTTGTTGTGGTAGGTAAAATGAGCCGGTGTATAACGTTTAAGAAGGGGTAATAACCCTCTTTATGTGTTTCATTCGTTTTATGAAATAGCAGGGGTACTCGACAAGTGCAAAAAAAACGAGAGGGTTCAGGAAATTGCGCGTGTCTTGTATTATATACCGAGGAATATGTGTTTGCTGTGTTGCTCGATTTTTTATTTATTTAATCATGTGGAGTGTTTCCGGTTCGTGGCTAATTTATCAAAGCGGCTTTAGAATAGTCAACGATGTTTTTGGAAAAATGATGGCTGAATATTCAAATATTTTTGCATCTTTTCGCTCATTTTTCCAAGGTATTTTTCCATCCGAGTAACATTTTTACAAGATGAATTTGCGAAGAAGATACGACGTCCTCGAAAAAATGGCAAAAAAATGTCAACTTGTTTCATCATACCGTATTAGGTACTTATTTTCATTACATTACATGTACTGTAAATATAATTTACATATGTATACATATTATTTAGTCCTTACATTTATTGTTAGAACTAAAAAGTTGAATAAATCAGTAGCTCCGATTGTTTACCAAAGATTAGTGAAAAAAAATTTATTATAATGTTGTGGATTGCATTTAATAAAAAAATTTATTATTTATACACTCGTTATTTGGGTCCTGAAACGAAACATTCTCAATACTTTTTATACGAATAATTGCAACACTACGTGCAATACTTTTGACCCATTGTGAGTGAATGAAACTCAAAAGGATTACAGAGACTGGCGAATTTACAATGCCACTCGAGAGAAACTCTTAGACATTGGTATATAACAGCAAAGATCCCATTACTGGTTTACGACTTTTCGGCAAAAAAAGGTTTAGACGCGTACCAGAATTGTCCCAGATATGGAAACTTAAACAGCCAACTGTATCGTGGCTGCTCGTGATTATAGAAGCAAGAAATGTTTTTCAACGTGGTAATGAGGAAGCAGACGCATCTTAAATCCGTCATTTTGTGTTTCTGAAATTTCACTCATTTCGAATTAGCGAGCCAAAAAGTCTACACACAAGAATCGGTGGATGCAAAACCCAATGGTTCTGCAAGCCCGAAGAATAACGTAGAAAAACGCATCCATTTCCGCCATCTTAAAATTTTGCGCGCCGCCACCGACAAGACAGGATCGAACGCTTTGCAGAAAATCTTTGAATCCTTCTAATAAAAAGTTCGTTAATCGAAAAAAAGTCGCGCGATTGATGTCGTTTTGTTCGTTCTCTGATTGGTGGGTGAAAAAAAAATTAATATCGTGGCAAAATGCTGTTTGCTTTCTGATGCGCGCATATGTTTTGTTTTTGCTTGAATTTCACTGTTTTTTTTACTGAAATTTCGAGTTTACACGAAAAACTCGATGACTTTCGTAATCGGCGGAAAATTTGTCTCATTTTTCGTCACTTTTCCAGAAACCCCAAAGAGTCGCAATTTCGAAGGCTCGTAACTACCTTTTATTAACGACAGTTACCGGATTTTGACAGATTAAATTACGTAAAAAATTAAGGCGCTGCAGCGCAATCGTGCGATCACGCGTGTGAGTGCGAGTTCTCATCTCCATTTTTATGATATTAAAGATGACAACAGAGAAACTCAATACAACTTATTTCATAGTCTTCGAGCTCAAGGAGCATATAAAATCTCATATGTATACTCCAACGTTAAGGGTAAATAAATTACACATCAAATGAGGAATTCTAATACAGGAGATTTGTTCATCGGATGAGCTTAAAGTTATTTTGTCGAAAATCTTTGTATAATAAGATGACGATAGAACAAACGAATGCACTTTGCGGTACACTCGGTGCTTTGTACACTGCTGGCGTCGTTGGCACGACGCGCCGGAAAATTCTTACAAATCCGTTCCATAATCCCTCGGGTTTTTCCCATATATGCATCGACATTTAACGCGATCCTACCAAAGATAAATGTTTCGACGGTTGAATCTCGAAACAAATAACGTTAACAAATAAGCAAGTAGATCAGAAAACCCATTGAAATTGTGAAGAGAAACAGAAATAATAGTCAGATTAGCAGTGTGTAAGGATCTATATTGTGATCTGTACGCATTGAATGTACGTGTATACGTGAGACAGACTAATATTTTTCTGGATGAAAGAGTTACATCGAGCACTATATATCATTAGCGCAGGTAGCTTGTTAGGTGGTCGGTTTGTGGAAAATGGCGGACATTACCACACGCGACCGTTATTAACTCATTCTTGTGTCCCTTCTCAGCGCTCTCTGTCGGACATTTCTCGTGTGCTTCTAGCGTACATAGACACGGGATGAAGAACATATTAAAAAAGAAAAAAAAAAGGCTTAGAGAAGCTCATACGTGCACATGTATTGGTTGTTTCTGCGACGCCCGCCAGCACGATCCTGATGCGGTCCCGGTAAAGGAGATAAATCATTATTCATAATAGGTTCTCTCGTTCCTCATTTTTCGACTTGGTCGTGGCGACAAAAAAAAATCACGAGCCGACAAACCGAAAGTCTATATGCTATATTCTATATATCACGCCATTCACCAAAGGCGTCCGAAGTCTTTTGAGTTGGCGGAGAATTCGACCACCGGATATCCCTTGGGACACTAAATTTTCAAATCCTTCCCAGCAGGCATGGCCTTCGAAGCGTTTATCTCTATTAAGGCGGTATTCTGATTTACAAACTTAAAAAAAATGGATTTTTTTGCTTATTCTGAAAGAACAGAGAGTCGAGAATATCTCTGTAGTACCGCAACCCTGAATGGGAAAAAAGATTGACGGCTGGGAAGAATGGTGTTCCATTCAACGACAGACGTCACGGGGTACTTCAAACACATTTCGTTCAGAACGGGGTTTTTCACACTTATCCGAAAATTTTGTCAAAAACTTTTGAGTCAATCGCCTCGACCTTACGCGGTACAGATACTCGTTTTTTCATCCAACATCCATTGTAGAAACGGCGAAACTTTTTCTCCTTCAACGATTTTTCAGACTTTAGACGAAATAAATCTTAATCAGCATCTTCCGTAGGTCTTCACGCCACGTCGATATTACGATATATAATTTAAACAAGTCTAAACAGCCCAAATAATCGTATCACCACCTTCGCATAACGCAACAATCCGCGGAAGCTTGTTCATCCGTCGGTAACGTTTTTCTTGCTCGAAATTCTCTTGTTTCATCTTTACAACGATATAAATTCATTGTACGGGGATACACGGTATGAAAGAACACCACGCTAAGTTTGGGATTTCCACTTTGTCTTTCGAGAGGTACTTCAATGCTTTGGTCGGTATTACAATCTTTTTCTCCCCGTATAATGGACTTGTTTTAACTACGTGACATCGCATATCGTAACAGAGAGTTTTTCTCAATGATACCGGTATACACGAGAAGAAAGAGGCTGACCAGAGTCGAGAGCGTTGGGTAACGCACGAAATGTACGGAAGAACGAGGAACACGTCTTCATCCAGCGTGCCGAGAACACCAGATGTATTTCTTCAGCGAGGAAGGATTTAAGGCGGCATGAAACTGGGAAGAGACACAAGATCGATGCGATGGCGTTTTCAGGCTCATCCCTGTGCATGATCGTCGCACACATATGCGAGGACGTACGTTTATATACATTATCGCTATATTATATAAAGGTCATATACCGTTGTCTTCGGGGCTGCGGAAGGGTTTCCAAGGAGGAACAAAAAGTGCCATTCTAGTTCGGTTTTGTCTGTATGGGTCAAGGTACGAGTGCGGGTCTCCGAGTCGTATGACGGATAACATGGCATAAGGGAGCAAATGCAGGGTGGAATATCGCGATAGAATTGAGAAGATGCGGAGAGATCGACGTCCCGGATGTTGCCGTCGTGTGAGTCCAAGCGTGCCGGGCATAACACCGCGTCTCTTCCCTCAATACTCACCGCCTGGTTTTGCCCCGTTGTGCGACCCGAGTTTTTCACCTTCTGTTTTCTCTCTGGCGGCAAACTCCTACGGCCGCCGGAGTGCATTACAGGCAATTAGACGTCAGGGTGGCCCCAAGGTATGTCCGACAAACAGCCATCCTTGTCTCCCTTTTCCCGTTCTACCTCTTCTACTTCTACTTTGTCCTCTCTTCTTCGAGTTATCTGCTCGCTTCTCCCATATTGCAGGATATGCTACTACAATTTTTCCTCGCCTCCTCTGCCCGCGCTTCACCGTCATCCTTTCCCGCTTTTGCCTCTCGTACATAACCTGCACCAGTTTCTTTTATGCTGCTTTGACTTCGTGTAATGACGAAGAGAAAACAAAAGGATATCGTTGAAAGAATCGCCATTTACCGCCTCTTTTCGTTTCTCAATCTTTTTTTCTCCGTTCCTGCTCCTCTTTCCCTCAGCTCGCTTCGATTTAAAAAAAAAAGCACGCTTGCACTTGCAATATCGACGGATATTTCGATTCGGAAACACTGTCACTTACAAAGACGAACATGAGGATCATTTAAAAAACTATTGTCGAAACACTGATTTTTGTACTAAAATAATATCGTCTCAACATTTTTCATGATGCATTTACAAAATCATTATAGATACGAACGAATAACAAAATACCCATAGACTTTATCTTTGCGGTCCATCTTCCGTGAGGTCAGCATCTTTTTTATACCGTGATGTGCGTAATTTCGGCTTGTTATTCATGCATATGTGAGGCATTTTCCGCACTGCCCAAATGCCCGATGACAGTTGATTCTCTTTAAAAATTAAGGGTACGTCGCAAACTTTGTTAAACCGAGCATGTCATTCTTATAGCTGCAATGCGTCCATTTCCATTATGAATGGCGATCTCGTATTACCCAACAAAACTTTTATTCCCACGGATTGTCGATAAGCAAAAAACAATTAACAAAGATGGACATCCCACCTGCAATCGCTTTTCCAATAGCTGCATGTGCTTTTTCCTAGTCCAACGACGATTTTTCAAGAGCCAATTTGCGATCAAGTACGTGCACATATGCCATGCGGACGGGATACCATGCGGTAGTGAATGAATAAAGCGTCATTCAGCAACAAAGAGAAACAAGCTGAAAAGATCAAGTCAGTGTCGGAGCCAGAGGTGAGACACGGTAAATACCGAGGAAACAGGAGAATTTCATGCTTTAACGATCTTCTGATGCTGTGGGTTGACGAGAGAGGTGAAACTATGTAATACTTTACTCGTGAACAAGAAGAAGAGCTCTCGTATCCACACCGATTATGGAAGCATTTTTTTGGTGGTTGACTCTCTGAGTGTAATTACCATCGGTCTCGTAATTAATTTAACCGCAGAGCCTCGAGGAGCATTAATTTACTCGACTATCCACGGAATTCAGCACCCATTCATCGCTTTTTTCGCAGCGGTAATTTGTACATACGAATATAGATCTATGTAATATCATTAGCTTCATTCGATAAGGGCCTATCTCACACAACAATCCAACGCTTGTCTTCCTCTTTGTCGCGAGATGCATCCGTCGTTTTGTATTGGTCCATGAGCGTTCGGTCATATTCATTCACGACTCCCTTCGCAGCAGGGTTGAAACGGCAAATTACACTATTGGGGGGGAGGGATCTTTTCCCTTGGGACTCGACAACACGAGAATAATGAGAATTTAGAAAATGTCATGAAATTTTCGTTAGTAAATGTTTCGCGCCTTGTTTGCCGTGTAGACACTTGGATTCGTAAAGGACCCGGTTGCTTTTCACTTTTCCGGAATAAACGACGGAGAGGGGGCGAATATAAACGTCTTAGCCGGTGGTCGACTACCGTCTCGAATCGCGTTTTGTGAGAAAAATTTCTCACCCTCGTATTGTAAAAGTCGACTCGAAAAAAAAAGAGGGAAAAGGATACCGCGTACCAAGGGAAGAGACGAGGACAACGAGATGTATCGGTGTGCGATCTCTCCAGGGTCTTCTTGGGCGTAACGAAAGACGTGAAACCGCTCAGGAAAATATCACGCGCCATTCTCACTCGGTCTTTTCTTTTTTTTCCCCCGTCATCTCACTCTCTTTTTCTTCGTCCAAGTTTCTCGTTTTGTGCCATTATACACGGTGTGCGCCACTATTCGATCCAGCTTGAGTAGTAGATCATTCTCTCCCTGTTTCTCCCTCCCCGCTGCTGACCATTGTCAAAAGGGCGAAAAAAGAGATGCTTCTGTCGTCCGAATGTGCGAGAGCTTTACAACGGGGCGTGGAGGCCCTCTTAAATATTTTACAACTAGCCGACAGGGTGACGGAGACACCCTGTTCGAGCGATCTCGTGTGCCTCCGTGTATTTGCCTCCTTGTACATTGTTAGACATGGTCGTGGACCCAAAACCGTTCTCCCTGAGACGGCCATCTTCATGCATCCCTTCTGCTGACATCTGTACGAATATAAGTATTTCACCGCCACCATGACCAACCGAGTGCCTCGTGCCCGTTCATGTTATCGAAAGTAGAGAGAGGGAGAGAGAGAGAGGGCTTACTAGAAAGCGATAGCCAAAGACCGAGCGAGAGCAGGACAGGTATCGATCTTGGATCGTAGGATGGAGACCCAAAAAAGAATAGGATCGTGCCGCGGGACCGAGCAGGTGCAAAATGTATTCGTGGTTCTTTAGTCTCGCCACTCTTGCTGCACAATGACATCTTGATTTTCGTCTTCCACACTCATTCTTCGGGGTTTTCCGCCCCGAGGATTGAATAATCTTATGTTCCATCATATGTTGCGGAAACGCAGCAGCTTATGAGCATAAACCGTAGGTATGTATGATCACGAAATTTCCACGGTACCATTGATGCATTAAAGTTAAAAGCCAATTTATTGGAAGCAATTAACATTGCTCCAGAGTACCGAACATGTATTCGTTGCAGAAACTCACGTATGAACCTTTCTCAAGATAAATACTCGCTGAGATTATTGATTTTTTTTCCGGGGGAAGAAATGAAGAACGAATTATTGATATGAAAGAGATGCTGAGCTTGTTCTTGAGCTGGCTGGCTGCAAAGTTTGGGCGCGTGGGTTTGCACTGCGTGAATGAGTGCGGCAGCAGAGTCGCAAAACGCTCAGGGAAGATATAAATTTCTCGGTAATCTGTTGCAGAAGGTAAACGCTTACTGAACATAGCGACGGTAAGTTGCACGGCTAACTGTGCGAACTTTCTTGCGCCTCGTAAACCTCGATGAGCAGAGAGAATTCGCGCTCGCTCGATCTCTAAAGGGACATTAAACGCCTTCCTTGTAGGCTAACCGATGATTGTCATGAGAGACCAAGAGTTGAAAGGAAAGAGAGAGAATGAACGATGATGGTGTCGGGCCCGAGTTGTTCGTCTTTTGTAACAGTTACTAGCTGGAAATCGCTTGAGAAGCCGAGATAAAACAGGGAGACAAGAGGCGCACTACTAATACCGCAAGAGGACTAGAGGAAATATACAGTTAACTCGTGGATGTTCGCCTGTACCAGACATGCCATCTGACATGGTCTTCTGTTTGATTTAAGTAGACAAACTTTCAGACGCACGCCGCCGCCGTACAGCCACTGTCGTTAACATATTCTCATGTTCGTTCGATCCTGCATTGGTCAAAAAATGGCGATAACTACCCAAGGCACAGACACTGGTCCATCGGTATGTTATCGAATGTCTCCAACTTTCTACATCGAGGAAGGATGCACTTTCAGGTTGCAAGTGTTCCAAAAAGCAGCAATTGAATATCGTGAAATAGGATTCAAAGCATCTACATTTCGGATACAGAAAAACCTTGAAGAAATAAATGATCAACGTTATTCAGCTTTTTTGGTCTTGTGAAAAACCTCATGAGAATTAACCGATTTAATGTTATTTTTCCGTAGAGACTGTGTTTGAAACTTGAGAGAAAAAGGATGGTTTTTGCAGTCTACCACAGAAGTAATGTCGTTTTATAAATAACATCGCTTTCGAACTTTCTTGAAGAATGAACGAAAGGTTTTTACTTAAAAATTACGACAAAGTCAGAATATTCATGAGCAAAACTATGAAGGAATTTTTTTAAACCCCAAAATGTAAAACAGAGATTTAAAAAAAAAGATTTAATTTTATGATGTTTCGTTGCATGAGCCAAATCCGTGGATTTTGTATCAAACTAAATAACAACACATTAGAATTTGTGACTCTACTGGTAATGGCTTGAACGATAGTGCTTCTTTATGCGGTCATGCTCAAAAAATTTTAACCTAAATCACCGATCAAGGTTTCGTGGTATCCCGAATGAAATAGGGATTCTGGCGTCTGAATGATTCGTTCTTGGAAATCTATTTTATCAGGCGCATCACGCCATCTACCTTGACTAGTGCCATGCGGATGTACTTCGAGAGAACACGATATATGCCCAGTCGGTAAAAATTGCTCCGTTGCCTTCCGTTATCCGTTCAGAGTTAGAGTTGACTTTTTTTAGTTACAATTTTGAAACAACAAACAACACGAAATACAATCCTTCGATTTAGTCGTTATATCTGTCATATCATCTGAAGATAAGATGGGACTGTCAAAATTCCTTGCTTTTCCTATCGACATCGTTGATGTTACTGAGTGGACAATAATTTTGTGCAAAAAAGTGGTATACCTGGTAAAACTTCAAAAACCAGGGATTTATATAACTTGAGACTTTTTAGACAACTTCAGATTCTCAAGATATCGTCGATGATGGTCGTTGTTATCGACGGTCCGTACAATTGTTCCCTTCTCTCGAAATGCGAAAAAAAAACTCCGTTCTTTGAAAGCATTTAGCGTCACGCACTCGAGATTCTAATAGGTATCCTGATCTCTAACGAGAGGTCTCATTAACTGATGTTATAAATTACTCAAATGATTTATATTAGTCAAAGTTTGGCATTTTCGTTCATTACATCTGAATCCTTTGCAGCGAAACGTCTTCGGGGACAATTAGTTGGAGGAGAAAACAAAAATATCGAACTGTAAAAACAATTGTTTTTTTCTTACAAAAACCTATCGGAATAAGCGGTTGATCAAAACAGAAAATGATTTTTTTTTTTGCGAAAATGGTTAATGCGTGCGAAATGGTTCATACTCTCAAAAAGTTGAAAGCGTCAATCGTCGTACCCATACGTACCCACTAATTCGGCATTCAATTACATTTATTATCCCCACCTTATTCATTGAAGCAACACTCTAACTAAATGGAACATTGCTTCTGTCAATTTCTTGTCATGAAAATCCATCGCACTCGCGAAACTGGTTCACATTTGTAGCATTTGTTCTAAATCGTTTTCTGACACAAATTCTTGTGGGTGTAGAAGCAAAAACCAGCTGGCGTGAGGCCAACGTTCTCGCTACATATGATCCACCTTTCCAACAGCATCTTTCCACTCTCAGATATTCCCGTATGCGTACTCATACAAACTGGGAGAATTTTAAAACTCGTAGTAATCTCGGATGAGTTGTGCGATCGCGTATAATCGCTTCTCGCTGGTACACAAGGAGAAATCTCTTTCAACAATTGTGTTTTGACTGGCCACGATTCAGAAAAAAAATGAATCAATACCTTGTTTGATTCGGTGGACATTTCTCCTCGCCTAATTTTGTATTTACATTTGTGCAAAAATTCGTAGCATAAGGAGAGGTATCTGGTACAGAGTGAGATCGTGCTGTTTTCGCGCATCCATTGCATCATTTCGTCTTACCACTTTTCTCTTAATCTGCTGGGAGCGTCGAGATGATTATGGTCAGTCTTATCTCGTCATTAACGTTATACCGTTAAAAAAATTCCCTCAACAATGATTTTCTTATCGAAGTGAAACCAAAAATCCAATCACGACCTACAAGGTGACAAACGTAAATTTGATGCGCAGTCGGTTGCACAAACACGAGTTTCAATTACGATTTCGCCACCTTCATCCAACACACGCTTTTCCCAATCGGTCCATGCGACTTTGCCACTGTTAAATATCATAATACTTGTATTAGTTTCTAAATTTATTCGCGAACAGCGTTTTTTTTTGTATTATCGTGCGAAATTCCATGAGACAAGAAGAGCGTGATAAAAAGGGGAGGGGGATTTCTGTCTTTTGAAAAGAAGAGAATGTTTTGTCTGGATCGTGCAAACAATTCTACAGTTTTAAGAGACGCTATGGAACGCGTTTTCGAACAGTGAGTCAAAGATCTCGTAACCGATCTGAGGCTTTCGGGATACTTCAACGTTTTTTCGTAATAATTCTGATATGTTGGAGGACTGGGTAACATCGATATGAGAATTTATTTACATCTTTGTATTAATTCGTTATTAAATAACTAATGGGGTTTCTTTATGAAATTGAAGGATTCGTCCGCACTGGACGTGGAGGAAGATGTCATCCCGGATACAATTCGCAGGAATGGATGCAAATCGAAAAGAAAAAAACCGCCATTCACGATTAGAAACTTTTTCAGCAGAGGTGAGTGTCGAATCTGGTTTTTTAGCCATGCAAATTTGAACTACCCTACAAAAATTGTAGCAAAGTTATAGGAAATATGTCCAACAGAAAATATTTCGAGAACTCGTAAAAACAAAAGCAGAAGGCTTTTTGACTCATTAAAAATGAATTGAAAAATGTAGAATAAATTTCGATCAATTGTTTAAAAAATTAGAGTTCACACGTGATGACAATACGAAATCTTATGTAGCTGATTGAAACGTGGTGATATTTTAGAATCAAAAAGCATCGATGCGTATAATTTCCATCGCAAATTGATGATGGATTTAAGAATAGCTTTCCGATTCAATTTATATGAAAAGTCGTCAAATATCGAAGGGTACGCGAGACTTGCCCGCTTGAGATAAATTGAACGCTGAAGCTTTGATTTGTCTGACGTGAAAACTAATGAGCCGAAACAAGAGTCAGGATTAATTTAAATACTTTTGGACATCAGATAGTGGGTCAAAAATCGGCCACAAGATTTTTATGAAACGGAGATGCAAGCAATGCGGAAACATGTAAAAAAATGTTATTGCTTCATCAAATGCTTTCTTCGTTAAATAGTGCTTGGGTTTATTTAATTTCGATATTAAAACTGTAGTTTTTTTTCGTAAAGATTGGTGGAAATCCGGAGCAACGGGAGATCAAAGTCATCGAACTGGCGAGACAAACGGCGGAAAGGAGGGACCTACACATTGTAAGTCGAATAAATGAATTTCTCTTGTACCGATACCAGTCTCGCGAGAGAGATCAGGTATAAAAATTCTTTCGTATCGTGAGTCGATAGAGCACCGATTGGAGGGCAGTTTCCATCTTATATTACTCGAATGATGAAACCATTTGGTGGCTGAAGTGATTACCTAACCGACGCGAACGGACCTTTGTACCATGTGGTGTAAATCATTTAATATTATGCATACACCGGAACAAAGATGAAATCTGAAAAATAATGGGTGAATAGTATTTCCAAAATGAGTGCAAAAAATCTACGAAACGCGTAGTGGATTTTTCGCGTTTGCCAACATTTTTTACCTCGCGTTATGCACACTCGTATTCGCGTGGATGCATCATTGCTGTAATATACTGTTATTAACAAGGCTTAATGAAAAAAGAAATCACTTTGAGTTTGCAACGTTGTTTCAATGTAATAGCAAGCTCGAATATTATTCATTGGGTTTGAAGAAAATTTGAAATTGTTTGATGAACAAACTTACCAAAGATTGGATTCGACCTTTCTCTGGACGCTCAATTTATCTTCGTGAAGCGTGGCAGTCAAACATCTGGAGTTGGAGAAAAATATATATCTTCCTTCAAAGTAATATAGTGACTGAAGTCTATAACTCTTCTTGGACGTTTTCTTATTTACGATCCCAAGAAACTGAAGTTGACAAAGTGACGTTCACGATAGCGAATTTTTACAGACCGCGGAAAACTCGCAGAGAAAAAAAATGGTGGTTGCATGTATCCAGACGAAATTTTGTTTCATTGTCACATGCATTCACAGAGCAAATTTCAAACAACTGGCAAAATTATTTTTTTTTTACGCGCAATAAGCTCACAGTACGTGTATCATTAATACCGCAAACACGCAGCATGAAAACAGAAGGTCCGTTGTTTTTTTTCTCATCAGGTTTGAATCACAAATTGTCTCCAAACGTAGGTACAAAAAACCCAGAAACTACGAGTATATAAAATTTCATTGTCGTCATTTCGGATTTGCGACGTTTTTCTTTACAAGAAGAAAGTATATTCTCAAGTGATATGAGCATCGGTCAAATTTTACGTCAAATTCCGCATCGTTTGGGCAGAATTTTCTTGATGGTATGAAAAACATATCGACGGATTCGACGGTGTGAGTCAGTACCTTATACAGCACATAAGATCAAATCAAACTGCAACAAATGCGAATAATCGATAAATCAAATATATATTACTAGGGACAAGAGACGCGCGCTCACGCGCGCGACCGGGTGCGATTCAGTATAGACCACTGGAGAACACATTATAATTCGGCATAAGTAGCAAATTGTGGAAAGCAAGGAATTTTTAAAAAACTGCACAAAAATTTCCGAAAACCGGACATGGAGCAACTTGTTCAGAGTTGTTTCCTCTATGCGTGGATCAATTTTGATGGAGTTGTCGATCGTTCTTTTTATCTGCCACTACTTTCGAGTACCACAGCGTCGAGCGTTAGTACTGCGCCTGCGAGACTGTTTACCCGCCCGACACTGCTGTAGAGCGGAAAGATAGCCTCTTCGGGCCAGCGTCGAGCGGTAGTACTGTGTCGACATGGCTGTAGAACAAAAACTTCCGGAAACCGGACATGAAGCATCTTGTTCAGAGTCGTTTCCTCTATGCGTGGTTAAATTTTGATCGAGTTGTCGATCGTTCTTTCCATCTGCCGCTACTCTTAAGGAGAAAAACTGAAACTAAATTTCCGACAACCGGAAATGAAGCATCTTGTTCAGAGTCGTTTCCTCTATGCGTGGTTAAATTTTGATCGAGTTGTCGATCGTTCTTTCCATCTGCCGCTACTCTTAAGGAGAAAAACTGAAACTAAATTTCCGACAACCGGAAATGAAGCATCTTGTTCAGAGTCGTTTCCTCTATGCGTGGTTAAATTTTGATCGAGTTGTCGATCGTTCTTTCCGTCTGCCGCTACCCTTAAGGGGAAAAACTGAAACTAAATTTCCGACAACCGGAAATGAAGCATCTTGTTCAGAGTCGTTTCCGCTATGCGTGGTTAAATTTTGATCGAGTTGTCGATCGTTCTTTCCGTCTGCCGCTACCCTTAAGGGGAAAAACTGAAACTAAATTTCCGACAACCGGAAATGAAGCATCTTGTTCAGAGTCGTTTCCTCTATGCGTGGTTAAATTTTGATCGAGTTGTCGATCGTTCTTTCCGTCTGCCGCTACCCTTAAGGGGAAAAACTGAAACTAAATTTCCGACAACCGGATATGAAGCATCTTGTTCAGAGTCGTTTCCTCTATGCGTGGTTAAATTTTGATCGAGTTGTCGATCGTTCTTTCCGTCTGCCGCTACCCTTAAGGGGAAAAACTGAAACTAAATTTCCGACAACCGGAAATGAAGCATCTTGTTCAGAGTCGTTTCCTCTATGCGTGGTTAAATTTTGATCGAGTTGTCGATCGTTCTTTCCATCTGCAACTACTCTTAAGGGGAAAAACTGAAACTAAATTTCCGACAACCGGAAATGAAGCATCTTGTTCAGAGTCGTTTCCTCTATGCGTGGTTACATTTTGATCGAGTTGTCGATCGTTCTTTCCGTCTGCCGCTACCCTTAAGGGGAAAAACTGAAACTAAATATCCGACAACCGGAAATGAAGCATCTTGTTCAGAGTCGTTTCCTCTATGCGTGGTTAAATTTTGATCGAGTTGTCGATCGTTCTTTCCATCTGCCGCTACTCTTAAGGGGAAAAACTGAAACTAAATTTCCGACAACCGGAAATGAAGCATCTTGTTCAGAGTCGTTTCCTCTATGCGTGGTTAAATTTTGATCGAGTTGTCGATCGTTCTTTCCGTCTGCCGCTACTCTTAAGGGGAAAAACTGAAACTAAATTTCCGACAACCGGAAATGAAGCAACTTGCTTAGAGTCGCTTCCTCTGCGCGTGGTTAAATTTTCATGGAGTTGTCGGTCGTTCCTCTCATCCGCCGATCGAACGCTGGACCAGAATCTGTGAAAAATCTGAAACAAAATTTCCGAAAACTGGACATGGAGCAACTTGTTTAGAGTTGTTTCCTCTATGCGTGGTTAAATTTTGATAGAGTTGTCGATCGTTCTTTTCATCTGCCACTACTGTCGAGTACTACAGCGTCGAGCGGTAGTACTGCGCCTGCGAGACTGCTACCCGCCCGACATTGCGGTAGAGCGGAAAGATAGCCTCTCCGGGCCAGCGTCGAGCGGTAGTACTGCGCCTGCGAGACTGTTTACCCGCCTGACATTGCTGTAGAGCGGAAAGATAGACTCTCCGGGCCAGCGTCGAGCGGTAGTATTGCGCCTGCGAGACTGTTTACCCGCCCGACATTGCTGTAGAACAAAAATTTCCGGAAACCGGACATGAAGCATCTTGTTTAGAGTTGTTTCCTCTATGCGTGGTTAAATTTTGATGGAGTTGTCGATCGTTCTTTTTATCTGCCACTACTTTGAAGGAAAACGGTTCTCGCGAGATGGTCTGATCGAAGAATCATTTCTTGTAAATTTTGAAAAACATTAATGTGCAAGGGAGAAAGAAGGGAGAAAAATTTTCGCTTGAAATAATGTGCAAGAGAAGCTAGTTTAGTTTATTCACTCTCTTTCTCCCGGACTATCTCTCATTTTCTCTCAGTACAATATAAATTCAATTGTGAAATATAGTACTCTTACTTACTCGATATGGATGATTTCTTTTTCACAGAATAAATTATCGTAGAACCATAACCTTTGCTAACCACGATTAATGTCACGAGTCGACAACTGACCAAAACAGCATAAAAAACCGCGCGAATACAGTCTCGCATGAATTTCGCGGCTACGCTCATCACAGACCAATCACGAAACGAATACAACGACAACAAAGCATGCGATATTTCGATATTTCGATAATTTCGATCTATATCTCCTCAACAACTTTTTATAAGAAAGATCAATAATCGAAAAGATGATGTTTACCCTCGTGCGTCCCCTTCCCTAATTAGGGTTCAAGCGAAGTACTTCCGAAAATATGGAAGAACATATGGCGGTGGGCATGAAAAAAAGATGGCGGGTCTGCCCTATTCTAGCACTGTGTCAAATGTACCCCAAAAACAATCGATCAAGTTAAAAAAGATCGCTTGGTGAACATGAGGATCGCTTTAAATATACGAAAAAAACGGAAATGATCGCTCTTCAAGTTGATCAAACTTCATGCAACAGTCATCACTTACTTAATCGAAATTTTATGTTGGTAAATCATTTATGTGAATTTGTACCACGTTAAAATGATTATCACAAATTCTATCGTTCTCGAATATCGTCTCGATGAAAATATACTCCCCAATGCCGATTTACCGTTTGTCCAAAATTAATGGAAAGCTATCGATCCTACACAGAAGTGGAATGGAACAAAAGTGTGTTCAGATTTCCGTAAAAAAAAAAATCTGCGAACCCAGCAGAACCCATGGCTTTACACTTCCCACTAAATTCCCTTAGTCGGAAGTGAAACCCAACAACCGAGCGGAACGTTTCACTGGACGATGGTCGTTTCCGAATTTCCTCCCCTGTAATAGTACTATACACATCGTACCAGTTTACGAACTCGTTACTTTTTCTTCTTTCAATGGTTTGTTGGCAATTTTTTTTCAGCACTATCAAAGCTCCCTTCTCGATTGATTTTGTTTTTATTGACCAGGATTCCGTGTCACGTCTCTCCCACCCATATTCGCCATATTCGACAATGAACCTCAATGGGAATGGTTATTGTTACCTAATATGATATAATATTGACAATCATAACAATTGCATAAAATTAGCCTGGTTTAAACTGTCAAAAGTCACCAACATTGAAAAAAAAGGTTGATATACTTCATCATCAATTATTCGAATCGAATTAGTAAAAAAAAAAAGTTTAATCACAAATTAGTCCACAATATTCGTGTCTCATCGTTTTTTTCATGGTTTTCACCATCGAGAAAAATGGTCGCATAAATTGCCGACATTCGTGTGGATTAAGAATTATTACCAAAAGATAAGAAACAGAACGTACCTTAAAATACATGGGTTTCTAGTGATCTCAATGGCAGCTAAATTCCCTGCGCTTATTTTTGTATCTATCAAAAGCTGTCGGCAGAGAGCTGGGGATTTTGCGGATTCTTTATGTAAATATTCAAGATATCAGTCAACTAAAAAGTTTCGGGTGTGTAGATATCCGCCTCAAAACAAACACATAAAGTATACTTGAAGCGAAACTGTGACTCTCCTACACATCCAAGGACGGTTGAAACCGTGTAACCCAACACTTTCCGGTGCCACATTTTTCTTCAACCCCCTACTCAACTAATGTCCAAGTGGAAAGTGCGCTACCCCGTTTATTTCGCAGCATCTGTAATCCCATCGGATTAGGTGGCGTCACGAATGACTTAACAACAATTTTAACATCCGGTATATGAGTTTTTTTAGTAAAACTGCAACCAGCAAAAGAGTACTTTTGTTTTTATTTTTCGTTGAAGAAAAATAAGTCATTTTCGACTCCCAGATGATCGCGGATTGCATAAAGGAGCGCAACCCATCATAGAACATTTTCTCGTTTTTTGGAGTCGAGAAACATGACCTCCAAGCACCAGAAAAACCCAGCCTCGGTAAAGATACTCGAGTGTGACCACGTCTTTTTATTCTCGCGTTGGAATCCCATTGCAAATGGGGTTGGACAGACGGAATCGTGTGGTTTCGCGTTGCGCACACGTTTCGTGTATTCGTTTGTTGTCCTCGCACCACTTTATCACCGCACACTTTCTCGCGTTCTCTTTCCCTTTGTCCACGTCTCTGTCTCTACCTTTCGTCCTCTTTTCACGCGACCCATCCCATTGTCTTTTCTCCACCAACTTTTGTAATTAACACTGTGACAGCTGGAGAATGTTAATTCCTTAAACTTTGTTCCATGGCCGGAGTAATGCGTCCTCTTTGCTCTGTTCGAGGTAATTCATCGCACTTTATAGACAATTCATCACTTCCGTCAAATCGCTCGGAATACGTCTTAATGATGTTTTTTGGACTTGATTTATCGAAGGGTTTGTTTTTGTAGTTGATACTAATGAATGCAAATGAAAAGAAGTTATCATAGCAACAGCTGTATCGATTGCACCCTCTCAGCTAACTGAACATCGGATTATTTGATGTATTTATCTCTTGTAACGAATAAAAAAACGTAGAATATATCGATATAATTCCAGCTTATCTTTTTCATGGTAGGATTCACTTTATAAAGCAATGATAAATTTATAACTGACACAGATGAACTGGGTCCAAAGTTTTTGTATTAGACCGAACGCGAGCGGCAAGTTCAGCTGTTCCCTGCTGTTCTACATCCCCATGCAGAGAATGATGAATAAACGAAGAGGATGTAAGAAAAATAAAAGAAACGAGAAAATACTGTAGACACACCTGCGCTTGCCATTCGTCATAATTACTGTTGAGAAAACCTCGAAGTTTTCCGTATTTCATCATACTTTAAGAACAAGTTTGACGAAAAAAAAAGAGGAATAAGAAAGGCTCAACACCGATGAGGTGATCTAATTTTTCTCATTCGTCTTACGTGGACAAATTCTGAGATAAAAAATCTAAACCAGCGCAGTTCTTACTCGCGCACCGAGGATACCGTCAAGACCCAAAAAAACATTTTTCTTCACTTTTCCCAAAAAAATTTGGAGTACTTATATATCATTTCCGGTCAAAGTGTACATTCACCTGTGACTGTCGTCTGTGCTTTTTTACTCAACTTGTGCACTTTGGGAAGAATAACGTTATCTTTTCTCACGGATGCCTAATTTAATCCCTAAAAAGCGCAGGCTTCTTTTTTTTTGTTTTATCGCTCGAAATCTACGCGAGTCAAAAATCTTGATAACTGTGTCAAATTTCGGGTAACTGTGCCTTTATTTATTTTGGATAAAATGAATCGTCATAGACGGACGGAGAAAGATGAGTGACCGTATACCGTTTTTCTTCTTTGAGGTTGAAAACAGCTGAAAAAAAGGATATGTGGGTCAATGGACGCTGCCTGCCATATTCATGGGACGCGAATACAGGAGTATCGAGTTTCTGTCACATTCCGTCAAACTGTACTATAATATCCCGTCTGTATATCACTGTGTGCGATGCACCCTCCGCCCTCGTGCTTCTAATGACATATTGCACGCTCGTCTCAGTGTCACAGCAGATTAGACATGTTGGGTTACTGGATATATACATGCACTCTATGTAGTACATAGAGCGTAGAAATTACACTTTACCGGTATTGTGCGATTCGATTTGGTGACCCGAGAGATCCTTGAAAACCATGCAGAGACATCCGAAATTCTCCGGTATTTCTCTCTCTCTCTCTGTACTCCGAAATACCCTCTTACTCAATCAAAGCCAACAGGACACAATAGCAACTCGCTGGGGATTATCAAGCGAGCAAAAATGTACTCTACAGGATGCACAGTTTCCAACCTCGAAATTATTCCATATTCGACCGATAAACACGTTTTTCTCTTTCAAATACAATAATCCAACTTTCAAATCGGGTTTACTCGAACTTTCGAAGGGATAAACATTTTATCGGTCGAAAGAGCCGTTATTCGGCATCAATCTTATCAGTACAAACTCCGGGGAAAAAAATTACAGGAATGATCACAATGATTTACTAGCATTTTGGCAAAAATGATTTTTAACGTGAAATTCACGCGATCTGCTTTTCTCTAGACCAGATGCGTACATCACAACGAGGTACAGTAGCAGAGCATTTAACAACTGTGATTTCTGCAAAGATTCAAGTCTCCCAGCTTCCCTCTTTTCACCGGATCGTACCAGTGTGTGTGTGTATGTGTGTGGTGACGAGATTCGAGGGTGGGAAATTGAGTGATCGAACAGTCTCTAAGGGAATACCACCATTAAGGTGCAAACAATGAACTCGTTGGGTTCGCGTGCCAAGAAGACGAGAATTAATTACCACGAAAACAATATAATTCTCAAACTGTAGATGTCATCGAAACTTCTTAACTAGCTTTATACTTATTTGTATGAAGGCCTAAGACTTTCTGAGACAGCTCGTTCTCACTGCTCCCATTCAAAGTCGAGCGAAGAGACGAAGACGTCGACGTTCCATCAATGAAAAGGGTAATCCATATTCGTCAGGAATTGGCATTCAATTTAATCCAAATATTCAAATTAATATCGATGTACTGAAATATTCTTCAGGATACAACGTTCCAATAAGCGTATTGAAGAATTTATCTTCTTGGAGAATATAGATGTTTTCCATTGCTCTTCTTTTTCATCATCTTGCTTTACCTTATTTTTTTCTAACCATTGGATAATCATTTATTCGTGCAATCGATGGGGGGGGGGGGTAATTTTTCCACCAACTTCTCAAACTTTCTACTCTGCGTGTTCTCGATTCCCCTGTGAATGCAGCACCTCTCTTTGCAGCTTGTAGATAGCCTGCGAGCATCAGACGAGAATAGAAAAGGATATCGGCGAAGAGACGAGTGTCGGCTTAATTGGATAGGAATCAAATCGAACTCCCGTGGGTGAGACCAGTACCAGTATACGTTTTTGCCCCGAGAACCTCCCGTTTATTTCAGAGCCGAGAGAAAATTGAATAAGTTCGAGGGCTTTTCGAGGAAGAACACTGGACACTCACAGTTACCCACACTGAAACAAATAACTTCGATTAGAAAATTTGTCGGTTGCTCCCTGCTTTATTTCTTTCTTTTTCCACTAGATGGTTACAATGACGGTAGGTTGAACGTGGAAAAAGTTTTAAAATGTGTTCAAAACGACTCCTCTCTGACTCTCCGTCCCTTCTTTTCTTCATCACCAAGTATTCTCAACGCACATTATAAAGTTCTCTCATTCGCTGGTACTTTCCTTTGTAAAAGCGAAAAAGTTCACGATACAGTAGAGGACTCGGTCGTTCGACTGCTCCAGACACCCTTTTCCGTCTGCCTTTATTCTAGCATCCATTTTCCTTTCTCATCGAGGGTCCCACGTGTTGCAGAACCTTTCGTTTGCCTAGATCTTTAGCCGACAGCGGAAGAAACAAATTATTCTATAAAAAAATGTTAACTTTGACAACAAATATGACATTTTTTTATTAAATAATGCAGGGCTTGTCTGAAATACATTCCGTACAGCGTATGATTATTCTCCGACAGCCGACATTTATTATGTGAAATTTACAGCTGCAATGAATCCCTGAGGATTTGGCGTAAAATGTTCCCAGTATTTCGAACTGGTCATAAAAATACATAAACTTCATGGGCAATCAAACAAAATCGATGTTTTATGTATCTTTTTCTCGTTTTCGCCTGTAGGTATTCACAGTGTGTACGCCTTTACCAAAGAGCCCCTCACTACCGAATAGTTCGCTCGCGTATATCAAATGAAATTAAAGTTTCGATGTGCGGGTACATCGCTGGGTGAAAATAACACACGCAAAGATAACAATGTGAAATTACACACGTGTCTACACTGGTATAGGTATTACCAAGATACGGCGGAATTTTCTATCTCCTAGCACTGAAAAATTCAATGTCAGAGCGAATTTAGCTTCAAGCTGCAGAAGACCTCGATCAGCTTTATTTAACAGTGCATGGACCCGGAATGAGAAAAGCCTTTGATTCCATTCTATTACAAATATTGTTATTTCTAAGAGAATATGAAAAATGCCTCTCGTTTCTCATCTGTCATATCCGGAATGGTCCATTCTTCGCGAACGATGTATTTTCTATCGTTTATTTTACAGATACTGTTTATCGAAATTTCTGAGAGGCGATTTAAAACATAAATTGAATTATTTCTTTATGATTAAAACATTACAACGACTCTAGAAAAATTGTATGACAAGCATAATCGTTTCTTAAAAAATCCTAAAGTTCCCAGTTTTTTAGATGTTTCGTTGGAAAAAAAATGATGACCTGTCGAAGTTTTAAATAATTTTTGCTCTCTGAAATATTGGGATTGCGAAGAGGCTGATTTTTACTATTAATTATGAGTATGATACTGTCCTAGGAAAAAAGTTAGATCAACTCCTACGGTAATGAAAAAAAGTAATGAGCGTTTAAAGTTTCGAAAAATGTTTATTTTTGAAAATTTTAGGATTTCAAAGATGCTACTTTTTTCCATAATGGAAAAAAGGTCAGCAATTTTTAATTACACTATCGTTTCCATACTGAAAACTGTAGTAAATGAAAATGTTTTAGTGGGTAATTTGAGTTATTGATTTGACGTTTATGACGCGCGAAATGGGCCTAAATTGGATCGAAAAAGGTACTACGCTACCGTTATGTAAGTAACCTCGAATCATATATAAACATGCAATGGCGAATTGTTATTAACAGTTGCAATGGGTTTTTCATTTGTCCAAAGGCTCCCATGGTCACTTTTGCTGCAAATTCATAATTTTCTAGATAATAACAATTTTTATTGCCGAAAGTTCCAACATATCTTTGCAAACAGGAGTAAAAAAGTACATGGCTACTTTGAAATATTCCTTCTGAATAAATAATGCGAAGTAAATTAAATGGACGTTTTATCATTCATCGAAAAGTCACATGTACCTGCGTAGAGAGTACACAAGTAGAAATACATTGAAAACATATATAGCTTTAATGAACCGGGAATTAAAAGTTTCACGATGGACGATGGACGTTATAATTTCCGTCTGACACTTTCTTTCCCTGAATTAATATTCAAGAGCTCAAACTTCTAATTATAAATACTTTGAATAATACTGGAAAACAAACGGATCTTTAGTTTGAGAATAAATTGAAAAATATTTTGACCTCTTACGATCGCGTCCAATACAACATTAATTCATTTCGACTTGCAGTATCATTAAATATTAACGTTCAATCCCCACGATAACGTATACTTTGCACAACCTGCAAAGTATACGTGATAAAAGAACACCTGAAAAAATAAAACCGAGAGATAAAATTATGCGCAAAACTTAAATGATGTTTCGCTGAGAAAAAACAAGGTAAATAATTCTTTTATTAATTCATTTTTCCCTAACTTAAAGATTGTATGCGCGAAATCGAGTTAATGGAGAAAGAAATTCGCCAAGACCGGATTGAAAAAAGATTCACTTTTATTCCGTAATTTCGTCGTTCTTGAGCTCCGAACTCTGTGCTCCATTTTGACCCAGTATGATCTCGAAGGACTGCAATGGACATTACACTTGAGGATAAAGAGTCAAAAGAGGTCGTTGAGTTCTTTAATCTGCAGTGAAACTTTACGATTTTCATCCAAGTCAAAAATAGAGGAGGAAAAGTGCAACATTTTGTGAAATAAGTGTATAAAGGTGAAAAAAAACTTATACGATTCTCAAGAACCTTTTTTCCTTTTTATACCGGAGAGTCGAAGGTGGTAAAGACTGGGTGGCATGGAAAAAAAATTACGAGGGAAAAGAAGCCATAAAACATGAAATACACAAGAGTAGTTACAACCACATAGCATAATTAGTAAACTCTAGAAACAAGTACACGTGTCATCGACGTAAGAAGGCTACATATATTTTTCTGCTGCACACGTTTGCAATAAGTATCCTTCGTAATTGAGGCAGTATTATTCCGGCATTTTTAACGGAATACGCAACATAATTATCTCAAATTATTATTTTTTATCAAGACGCAGATCTTTGCGAGAAAACAAATTGCGGACAAACGGGCTAAGCAGTTTTTACCAGAGTTCCGATATTTTATATAAGAGATTCATAAATCGATTGTTCCAACATCATTTTGATTAAAAATGATTTCAAAAATATATATTTCTGTCGATCCGGACATACTTTTCGTATCTTTTTCTTGCGAGAAAATATAATACAGATAGAGGTGCATTAAAACAAAGTGCGACATTCTGCGTACTCTTCGATGGTTTAAAAATCGAAAAAAGAACCGTTTTATACAGGGTGGTCCACGCAACGTGTGCACCTCTTTCACGGTCGAAATATGCGTTGCACGAAAAAATGTTGTATACAAAAGTTACATGGTTTATGAGGCTTCATCATGTGGTGCATTTATTTTTATTCTAGGTGGAGGCGCTTCGGAGATTTCAAGGTCAACTTTGTTTTTTTAAAGGGAATGCTATATTTTTTATAGCGTAAGATGATAGAGTATCGAATTTTGAGTAAAAAAGTATAGACCCTTATTAGCCCTAAAATTAATAGTTAACGAGTATTTTCACTTTATTACTTTGAGTACATTCAGTGACTCGTGGCTTATCACAATTAACGTAAGTGTTCAAATTGATGTCCATTGGCATCAATACAGTGACGAAATCTATTAACTAATGAAGAAACTGCATTCTGAATTATGTCCGGACTAAGTGTCATGCATTCTAAACAAATACGATGTTTCATATCCTCCGGAGTTGTTGGTATTTCACGATACACTCTGTCTTTTAATGTGCCCCACAGAAAAAAGTCTAGAGGAGTAAGATCTGGTGAGCGTGGAGGCCACATGAATTGTCCACCACGACCAATCCATCGATTGGGAAAATTTCTATCCAGTAGTTCCCTCACAATACGTGCGTAATGTGCTGGACAACCATCATGCTGATACCACATACGTGCACGGATATTCAACGGCACGTCCTCTAGTAAAGGTGGTAAATTATTATTCAAAAAGTTCGCGTATTTTTACCCTGTTAATCGATTATCAATGAAATATGGACCAATCAATTGGTTGCCCAGTATTCCACACCATACATTAACGCTCCATGGGTGTTGGTGGTCGACTTCTCTCATCCAGTGAGGATTGTCAGCTGCCCAGTAATGCGTATTTTTCAAATTGATCTGTCCACGGTTTGTAAACGTTGCTTCATCAGTGAACAACACACTTTGTAGAAAATAATCATGCTGATTTATTTGATGTAGGAACCACTGACAGAACAAAACGCGGTTTTCAAAATCCGTTCCATGTAGTTTCTGATGAAGTGCAAGGTGATAGGGGTGATATTTATTTTTATGCAGAATTCGTAGAATACTGCTTTTGCT
Source organism: Heteropelma amictum (assembly GCA_959613375.1). NCBI lineage: Eukaryota > Metazoa > Arthropoda > Insecta > Hymenoptera > Ichneumonidae > Heteropelma > Heteropelma amictum. The sequence goes on along the minus strand of OY390721.1, from coordinate 20,781,092 downwards.
TATTCCCGAACCTCGTGGAATCTGTCGCGTACTAATATGAGGATTTTCTATTACGGCTGCTAAGACCGCAATAGCATTCTCTTCAGAAGTGGCAGTTTGTCTTACGGTACGTTTATTAAGATTGAAATGTCCATTTTCTCGAAGCGATTTACAGATTCTCTCAAATATGGTTCGAGATGGTTGAATCCGTTCAGGATATCTTTCGGCATACATAGCTTTAGCTCTTACTGCATTTCTATGACACTCTCCGTACACTAAAAGCATATCAACTTTGTCACTATTACAAAAATTCATTTTCACTTTTATCTTTCTGATAATCACGCACGATCACTGAAGGAAACTTTAATACTGGATTACAAATATTGAGAGGATTGCGAATCATGATAAGAGCGTGTGATGTGGTGAATGTGTTCATATTGATAAACACTGTCATGTAAACAATGCTATCCTTCAGATATTTGTAGTAGATTTGAATCTCCAACTTGATATTACGCAATAGAAATTTTAAAGTAATAAAGTGAAAATACTCGTTAACTATTAATTTTAGGGCTAATAAGGGTCTATACTTTTTTACTCAAAATTCGATACTCAATCATCTTACGCTATAAAAAATATAGCATTCCCTTTAAAAAAACAAAGTTGACCTTGAAATCTCCGAAGCGCCTCCACCTAGAATAAAAATAAATGCACCACATGATGAAGCCTCATAAACCATGTAACTTTTGTATACAACATTTTTTCGTGCAACGCATATTTCGACCGTGAAAGAGGTGCACACGTTGCGTGGACCACCCTGTATATATAAAACGGTGCTATATATATAGCAGAAGACACTGCACAGTAATTTGAGACCATTACAATATCTATAATCGATTAATAAATTATTTATAAAAATTATGCTTATATGATATGAATAATATGTATTTTTCAACAGGCATTTTTCAAAAAACAATAATAATTGCTTCGTCACTTATGATCAAATCCGCCACAATGCTTTTGCATTAAAACTTTTCCTTCGCTGTGGTTCGAAAATTCACAAATTCCTCCAACCTGTTTTTCTAATGTTTGCGCTCCAACAGACGCAAAACAATTTATCGAGAATATAATTATTGTATTCTTTTTTCCCATTCAATTAAGTTTCTTTCTGATTTTCTGCTACAAAGCGGATATGAGTATTTTTCCCTTGTTGCCCCGATCGATCCCTGCAAATATATGCAAAATATCGAAAAAAGTCTCAAGGAAACGTTTCGACGTGAACTCCATGAGAATCTGGGAAATGTTGTGCTCGGTAAAAATAACGACCACGACCGGAAATGTATATATATATATACGCACAGACATATGGTTGTATTTCGTTGCATTCTACTTGATACGCGGGCATTCAATACTCCCTTCATTCGCACAAGCAGATAGTCCTCAAAGTTTTTTTTTAGTCTATCAATTCGTTGCTGGGAGTAACTCTCTGTGTCTCGTCGAGGGTTTGAGGTGATGAAGTATTGTCTCGTTGATAGCCTCGCTGGATTCATGGTTACCAATTGCCATTGGAAATTTCCGTACCAACGACGGTGTGTCAACAAATTTGCGACTTCGTATCGTTATACCGTATATTTGAAAGGAAAAGCACCGTTGTATAGGTTGACCACACGCTGAGCTGTACCACTAGTGCGCTGCGCGAAATTCATTTCACGTGCCCACTGGAAACTCTCGCATATACCGGACGATTCATGGATAACTTTTTATGGACAATATTCGAAAATGACAAACACCCGCGCTGTAAATGACAATCGAAAGACGAATGATATTGCAGAAAAATGAATTGAAAAATCGTTTGCAAAAATTGAATCATTTTTGCACGAAAAGCAAAACAAAATTGTCTTCGCTCGGTAATTTGCTTTGTATAATTTATAAGGATTTCGGTCGATACACAATTTCGTCGGAGAAAAAAATGATCAATACAAAATGATTTATATGCACTTAACGAGTGAAAATATTTTGATCGAAAAACTCATTTCCTAAAATTTACTCGATTTTACTCAATCCGGCGATTTGTTTTTTTTTACTCCGTAATAAACGATCGGAATTTAGCTATCTTTTTGCTATGTGCTGAACAACAACTGGGTTGATTGGTCTCTGCTCCTGATGGAACATTCATCATCGTCGTAATCCGTCTCAGCGACGCTTGAAGATAATCATATATTTATAGCACATGTCAATGTAACCATGATTTTTGTACTCATTCAACGAGGAAAGCGATTCTACGACTTGTCTGACGTCACGAAGTGCAGGTAACGACATCTCGATTACATGTACAGGAAGAAACGGCTAGGACCAACCCTTTGCTCTCTGAATGTCCATTCACAACATCGCATGTAGAGTAGGTCATATTACCTTAAAGTGACCAATTCAAGCTGGGTGTCCCACACGCAACCGAGCCCAGTAAAGGCTCAAAGTTCGTCATTTCCACGCACACGTATGTATATTTACCACGAGTAGAAGGGCTGGTGGAAAATCCATCCGCAGAAAGGATCACATAGAATAGAAAGGCTTCCCGTGGCAACAGGTTACCTAGCAACAGTGGCGTGTACTCCCTCCGAAAGGATGTGACGCTTTTCGTCCGTATCTCATCATTCACTATTCAAGCCTATAATCAGCGATTCGTATTCACATAAATATAAACGATTCATCGTTTTTCACACAAGAATCGTCCGCATCTAAATTTACATCTTATTTTTCCACCGTTCGCGAGCAGTTTCCGTCACCTCACATGAGATAACTTTTCTCCAACGTACTTCAGGATTTTTTCACATTAACATATCTCAGGCGTGTTGAAAGGCCTTGAGATGTTGAAAAGCGATGTTTTTCGTCCACGGTTTCTGTCATCGTTGCGAAATGTCAATTAAGTATGATAAAACTCGGAAATTCAAAGGTTTTCCCTCTTGAATGTTTAATATCAACGGTGAAGGACGATGGCGAACGGGTTAAAGTTGAAAGTAGTGCAATTTCGAATTACTCATAAGCGAAAATACGCGTACATGAAGGAAATACAGAGTTCCCAGGTCGAGTCTAGTGGAGTCAGTGAAATATGTGCTTGTCCACTTTCATTTGCACAGAGGATGCTTGCTTCTTCTTAAAATATTCAATCATCCTGAGCGGTTTTTTTTTGCTCGGAAAAAAACAATTTCTCGATCCTGCTGTGTGCTGGTACGACGAAGGTTGCCGGGTGTATTTCTCGGTGAATTTATGTCGAAACCTAACCCATACATTTGTCCTTTTTTTTATTATCCTTCTACGCGACGGGGATGCGACCTCGAGACAAGGTTCGCCATCACCGATGATTTAAGTTTATCCCGCATTTATTCGTGGGTGTCGGGATGTAAACGTAACGTGCAGTGAGCGACGTTTTTTTACACGCATACACTTTTGACACACCTGTGCTTCTATCACCAGGCTTAAAAACTCAACCTCAAGCACACGCATCTTTCTTTGCTCCGCATAAACTCTCTGCTCTTCCTTAAAATATGGAAATGATGATGATGAAACAAAAAAAGCAGAAAAAGAATAGCATATATTTGTTTGTAAGATTTTTATAAGCATGTCTGGCTCCCATTTTTGAATGTACTTGAATTTTTTCAATTTTTTTCGGCATCTTGTTGTTCTTTATCGTTATAATCGTAAAAAATAGAAAACGGATTTTAATAAAAAGTTGGTCTAAAATCCTATATTTGGAGGGTTCGAGGACTTTCAAATTCTTTGGGTCAATTCTTGAAATTTATAAAAATTTGAAGAAAAGGCCGCGGTGACCGTACGCTTTTTCTTTCTTGGATAAAAGTTAGGTCTGATTAACAGACAGATATAAATTTTGGGTGATTGATACTCGGTGACCAAGTCTTCCGGAGATATGTTCCATTCTGATAAAAACTGGTTCAGCCGCCCATTTTGTGTGCTACTTGTTTTTCACCCGTAGATATTTTGCGTGTCATCAAAGTCAAAACAAGATCTAAAACGACCTATTTAAAAATTTGTATCAATTACAGTAGTCTTTCGAGCGACGATGATATAATTTGCCATTTGGAACGTTACGTTAGTTAGATAATAGAATCGTATTCAAACTTATTTGTCGTACGTGTTCTGGGATAATTCATCGACGGAAAAAATTGAGATAATCGATAATCCGAAACTTTCCGATAAGGAATTTTCGGGAAGCTGAAAGTCCTTGCAAGGCGGATGAATCTCTACTAATATGATTTATCCTACGTTCCCCTTACAGTCGAATTCATTCTAAATTATTTCGCGTACGTGTATTCAGACACAAATCATGGATAAAAATATCCACACGATACCATACACAACGACTGATGTTGCTCATCCGACACCCCCAGCTTCAGCTACTCTGACAGCTAATAATCACAAGACGATCGAATTGATAATAATAAATATATCAAAAGTTCGACAATGTGACAGTTGACAAATTAACACCTTGAATATTTAAATATTTCCGTTTAAACTTTTTTCTAGATTATTTTCAAAGTGTACCACGGCAATCTCTCAACTTATTTCAAAAGTAAAAATTGAACGAAATAATGCAAAAAAATACGCTGTTTTTCAGAAGAAAGAACAAAATACCTTGTTAGCGTACACAGGCAGTTTGTTTAAGGGTAATATCATTTTATTTGTCTCCATCAGTGAAAGATACGTAGTGTCGTCAGTGAAAAAAAAAACTACACACGAGCAATAAATTCCTATTAATTCATTCAAGATGTCTGTGAAATCCTTTGTACTCGGCACGGAAGTACTTATTGCAGCGAAGCTTATTCGAAATCGCTGTAAGAGCAGAAAATACGAAACATGAGAATTCCATTGTTCCTTTTATTTGTCGAAACTTGGTTTAAAACGACCCTTGAATCTGACAGGGACAAAGAAACGGTAATTCGTATAACGGACTCGGCGAACGACTGAGATACGCGCAGCATGCAGCAGTTCTCGCGTGGAATTTCCGATGCAGGTGTGGACCCAACATTTTACTTTTTGTGCATATGCACACTTACTGACACACACACAAGCACACACAAGCACACAGAGCTCCACACAATGCTCACGAATATACCCACATTTATAAGGCATGGGTTGAAACAGAAAGTACCCAGCAGCAAGTGTGGGTGGCACAGAAACGAGAAATCATGTACGCCAGGGATCGTCGGGTACTAGAGCGGAGCAAAACGACGGAATCCAGGAATTTTAACGGGAGACTATATTTGATACTTGCCGTTGGAGCAAACCTGTCGCAACCAGGCTCTTTTCTTACTCTGGATCTACGAGAAGAGCTCTTCTCGCGAACATTTCGCTCTCTCCGTTTGCCTCTTTCTTTCTTTCGCATGCATCTTTCATATCAGGGCTCTTTCTCTTTCGCACTTTCCGAATTTCATTTTTCTTAATAAAATGCTTGCGGGTATTTCCTTACCACAAACAATCGTAGATGGCTATACGCATTTCAGAGTCTCGTTGCGAATCCCCCGTGCTCGCGAAAGTTTCGACTGTTTTTACCTTTTCGAGTTTGAGTATCATTAATAAGGAGAGGATCGTTTGAGGCACCGGGAAAAACGACATTTTTTTCCTTTGACGATAGATAGTATCGATAGAAAAAACGATGTATGAGTTTTTGACCGTTTTTTTCTTCTCTAGTTTCGTTCTCGAAAGAGTACGAACATTTTTTTTTTATTCTTTTGGTTGAGAGGATGATTCTAGCCTTACGAGGTTATTTGTCAATGTATGTTATGTATTTCATTTATTTATTTATTATATATTCGTCATAAATAAGAGAGGATATTTGGAATTCAAAAGCTGAAAAGGGAAAAAATATTCTGAAAGTATGTGTATTCAAAACTTTTTTATCGTCGACGACTGTCTTAACTGTCAGTAACTATTACACAAGTAACTATTCACGTGCAATTTTAGAGTAGAAATTAATTCACATAGGGTTATGGTGATTGATAAAATAATTATTCTTAAAAAAACTGTATGATAAAATCTATATCGTAATTGTGAGATTTAACTCTGCAAGTTTGCGTAATAAAGTTTTTTTTAATCAATTTTTTTGACCAACCTCATATCCCTTGGAAACTCTTACAGCAAGCGACAGTTTCTCGTGTATGCACACTCGTGCACGTGTGTGTGCCCTGTCCAAATGTCGACTGTTGAAACGAGTTCGTCTCCCACATCTCGCGAGCGATCAGAGAGTTTCCTATCGAGTCCTTTTTTTTCATCTTTTCGCGTTCACTTTTTCTCTTTGCGGAAAATAGTGTTGACACACCAAAGTCCTCTCGAGACGACGAGATGAGCCGAGTTTCCAATCGGTCCATTCTTGCTTCGAAGTACTCGGTCACCGTGAAAATGAAATTTCGAATCGTACGAATCGCCTCGAGCGATCTCATTACACGGTGTGGAAATTGCAGAAAAATTGCGATACGGAAATGGATTAACTCCCACAATCAAAGCTACCTTCATCCCTCAGCATTATTTCAACATTGCTTTCTGCCTTTTTTTTCGCCCATCCTCTTCAATCGCGTCTTTCATTCTCAATCAATGGAGTTCCGTAACAATTTCGTTAAAATAGCCGAGGGAAAATCATTTTCTCCTTCCCATTTATTTCAAACGCACACGAGTATATAATTAAGTAATGATCTACGGAAACTTCAGTTGCCGAATGCTGGGGAACTTTACTCTGCCAGTGAAAAAGTACGAGAAAAAATAAATAAATGGATGAAAGGAAAAAAAGAAGAATTTGTAGCGCAAATAAAGCTTGTATCTCATCGACTTTGAACCGTCGGTGAATAGTTTTGGCTCGTTGAAACTTTTCCACGGTATCTTTACACGTTCTTCTTTTCCTTTGTTTCTTTTACATTCTTTCAAGAGCTATATACCTTTGCTCGCTATTATTAGACATTTTTTTCCCATTTTTTAATTTCATCGGGATTATCCACTGGTCCCGATATATATAAGCGTATAAAATTCTTGCTATTACTTTTCTCCAGCATCTTTATATCGAAATTGCATCTCGATGCGAAAAATAAAATGAAAGAAGCTTTTTTATCATCTTCTACGTTGCCACTATGCGCCATATCTCTATTATACACTTGACTTTTTTTCGCACTGACAATAATGTCTTCGTATTATATATGATTATATTTTCTTTCCTCCTCTCTTAGTTTCAAGCGACGCAACGAAGATTTTCCTTATCCGCTGCTATATAGACTCTCTTCTTCTCTCTTATTCCTAACTTTAGTTCTTTTTGTATTATAATACCTTGAGCTTCCGCGGGAAAGCCAGCCCTGCACGTAGGCTCCATCCCGAGGTAAAGAGCATGGGTCGGGAACTTAAGCCGAACAATCAGTGCTCTCGTTTTATTATTCGAGATCGAGTCACCCGGTCCTCCCCGAGATGAATACCGATAGAAATTACCTTGGGAAATTGAAAAATCTTACTACTAGACAGTCGACTGCAACGAAGGAGTTTACTATCGCCTAATTTCTCACGTATGCAGGAAGATTCATTGTACATGAAAAAACGGTAATTTGGGATCATAACAGTTTTAAAAACGTGATTTGCCAATTGTTCAAATAAAAATTCGAAAAATGTTCAAAAATATACATGTCGATTGTAACGAAGGAGTTTACTATCCCACAATTTTTCACGTATACAAGAAGATTCACTTTACACAAGCTGCTAATAAATATTATTGGTTTATAATTGGTCTTCCGAGTTCGAAGTGCAATAACTTTCAATGTACCAAAAAAACTCATGTTTCACCACATTATATCTAATTATTGAAAATATTAAAGAAACAGATAAAAAAATATTGTACAGAGGTAAAAACAATTGCGATCAAAATTTACTTGTCGAAAAACAGCTTGCAAGCATGAAAATAGATGACAAGGAGCGATTACTACGACTAATCTGCTACGATTGTGAATTTACTATTTTTAATATACTTCAATACACACTGATAAATAAAAAATATTAACAGTGAAAATTCACTTTGTCGATACGTTTGAAAAATATGATATTGATAGCTTCAAGATAGGATTTGCAAATTTTGCTCGTTCCTGTTGAAAATGCATTTTGCTGCAGCGTTTCCTAAATTATAATATCTTGTAGAATGTTTTTTTTTCAGTAGCTGCATTATTTCCAAACGTATCAGCAAAAAAGTTTCCTCGAAAAAGGAAATCATTTTCTTTTGTATGGAATATGTTAATACATATACGATATATACAAAGGATATTTACATATACATTAGAAGATCGAGCCCATGTACGCGTCTACTTTTCTACATGTAACTCATGAGTGTACTTTAGCCTATCGCTAACAGAGTAAGGATTATCCTCTGTGCGATAAGAAACATTTCAAGAAAAAACCGTAGCTCTACTTGCATTTTTCCTTCTTTCGAACTGTACAGGGTCTCCTAAAACTGGATGCTGCCAATTTAAGGCTACATCGGGAATAAAATTCCAAGTCGAAGAGTCTTTAAGCACTTTTCATCCACCGAATCACCGTTGAGTTATCATAACTCATAAGGGAAATTGAAAGTCATAAGGTGTTGGTCGTATAAAAAAGTATCCAAATCCATTTTGACTCGAAATTTTTTCCTGAATCGAATTTCGAATCGTTACCATCGATTTTTAAGGCATCGTGTATAAGGCGCTCAGCGAGAATTTTTTACAATATTAGATCCAACTGAACGTGGCCATTTCTGCTACATTTTCTACTTTGCATATTTCGCGAAAACTCGCAGCATCAGAAGAGGAAGAATACGGAGGGAAGAAAGGCGGCAATAACAAATGCCATCGCATTTTTTATGCAAAAAAAAACGATTACGCGCTATCTCAATATAGTACATAAGTTGCAGGCAGAACAAATGCGATAGACATTATTATTCCCTACGTCTTTTTACTATTCATGCATCGGTCGTACCGAGTAAACGTACACAAATTTTAAATTGCACAAATCCTTCAGAATTTAATGAGAAAGCGCATTTGTCATGTATATACTCTGCTACCTAGGCTATATTGGAGTATGTATGTACGAGACGTTTTGCCATTAGGATTTTTTTTCCTCCCACAGTCGTTATTCGAGAGTCTGTTGGGTGGATGAAAATAAACGTACCTGTTATCGGGTTTTTGTCGGTACCAATCTCGTGCCAAATCGTTCGCATTGACAACGGATGGATCGAAATAGTACGATGGAATTGAGCGTAATTCAAATAAGCGATAAACTCGCGAAAAAATGGATTAACAGTGAAATGATTCAACAAACCAGCTCGAGCTGTAACGTCTGTGCAGAGATACTATTATTTCTCGTTCCAAGCAAAAACACGTGATATCGATTTTTATCGTTTTGATTATTCAGTACTTCAATGCTGGCAGGAACCACATGATCTTCATCTGCATCCGAAAAAACCAGTCAAACGGATTTATATTTCCATTTACCGATCAGTGAATCAGTGGGACAGGAAATTGACTGATATTTTTTTCGTATAAACGGTAAATTACGAGGATTCCCCTTTTGTTTTTATAAAATTCCCATTGTATATCGCTGTCCGACTCCACAGCTCTTTTTTCTTTAAAATCTTGCTATAATGATTTTTCGTGCTGGATATTCTTTATTCTCTCGGGTTTACCACCATACCCCAGTTTTGAACCTATTCTGTGTTGGCTCTCCCTAATTGTCTGATAATTAATGAGTCTCAGGGAAAGGGTTGAATAGTACATGAGCTTGAGTAGAATATTGAATAGCAGCGGATGTAAAACGATAGAACGACGTTACGAGAGACGGAGAGAGAGAGAGAGAGAGAGAGAGAGAGAGAGAGAGAGAGAGAGAGAGAGAGAGAGAGAGATATGGAGAGAGTTCAAACTAATAGTCGAACATCGTAAGGAGAGAGACAACAAGGTGTACTCTAGTTCGATAATTGAGATGGGAATCCGAGCTTGCTGTTAGGGTTGGTTGCATATAGCAGCCGCGAACAAAAGTAACTAGAGAAAACGTATATCTTCGAATCGAGTGAAGCAATCGAGGCGAGAGTTTCAGGACTTTCGGAGAAAACGACCATAAATGCGATCTTACTCCCAGTGGACTCACTCTTATTTTTGGTAGTCTCGATAAAAAGATTTCGCCGCGGATAACAACGATATCATATTTTCATAAATCCAGTATTTTATATTGCGAATATTGGAATAAAAATTTCCACGCGGATAAAATGACCATCGCGGTTTTTTTGCGTATGCATATGACAAAATTTGTCTCAGCAACAGTAAAATAGAATCTGAATTTCAGGTGTACGTAGGTATACTCAAAATATCTGAATATTTGTCGAATTCTCGTATAATTTTTTTGAATATTTGAAATCTCCTTTCTACTTTATTGTTGCTTCAATAATTCCAGACGCCAGTCAAATCTGAAAAATATTTTAGATCTATAAATCAATCAGCGCGAGAAACAACACGGAGATAAATTAATGTTATGTAGTGAAATAATTGGGCGTATGCAATTTCGGACAAATCAGCTGATGAACGATCGCATCACTGATTAAAATATATTCTAGTTGCGGTGTATCGAAGTAAGCCTGGCAATAAGTTTTTCTATACAAAATCGTTTGAAACTGAAGCTGAAGAAAATTTGTCATAAAAATCTGTGCCTATTCTTTCCACGGCGATCAATTAGCAAAATACGCGCCAAACTACAGTTCAAAAAATCCTTATCAAAGATCCTTCGACCGATACCGAAATCTTCCCTCAATTATTCATAAAACTTCTGTTTACTCCTATTCTTTGAATCCGCGAAAATAATCCATGATTTCGCGACGTTATACTCGAACGAATGAATTTGCATGGGATCCGATGAGTGGATCGGGATGTTTGACAAAAACTCCGACGCGCAACGTCGCAAAGGATGGAAAAAGATTTATCGTGAATAGCAATACTGCCGAAACGTCGGGATGAAGGGTTGAATGTATAGGGTTGCGGATATATATGTATATACTTGCTGTATATACTTTGAAAGGCACACGACAATATACATCTTTTACTTTTAGGACGTTCCAACGCGCAAGGGCGTTGGCGCCGACGACGGATCGTGCAGGAACCGTCGTATGGTGAAAGGGGAATAGTATGATAGCAGGGTTGGGTAAGAGACGATTCGATGTAGTGGGGGTCGCCGGAGTATCCATAAGGGTGGGAAAATGGAGCCGAGAGTTTCTCTCGGTGGTTCAGTCCGCGCCCCGACACGCATTTGAACGCGCGACAGACCAGATTCATTCCTCTGTCACACTGAAAATATTTGTTCGTGTATCTGAAAAAGAAAAAAAAAGGGAAAATAAATAAATAAAAAACGACCAGGTAAAAATTAAACCGCGAATTGAAAAAAAAGGCGTCATAGTTCAACGGTGTCAGCAGGGAAGACCGGTTTTCAAAGATTAGCCTCTTGATTAACACAGCTTGTGTCCGAAATAATTCCGCGACCATCGTATGCGAGAGCAAAATATTTTTCGCATCAAAGTGGTATAACTGTGCCGTTTGTTGTTTGACTGTACGCAGCTCGAGAAGCTTTTCCACTCCTCGAGCACCCGGCAAAGCTGATTAATTCGCGGTTGACCGGAAACGCGACTCATAAGTAAGTTCACGATACTTTTCAAAATGTAAAATAACTACGAAGATTACGAGTTTACTTCTGACTTCTGAATCTCCCGCGGCAAACGCGTACGAAGCTTTCCCCGCGTATTTTTTCACCTTCTATCATCGGATGAAGCAAAGAAAAGTTTCCGAGGGTTATAAAATATTTATCGCGAAATATTTCAACTCTATTATATTTTATTCCAAGTCCTCCTTTCGACCGTGAGTCCAATCGTATCGGGACTTGATTAACCAACGTCCCCGTCACGAATTCGTACATCGTGTTGACTGTTTTAAGTTGAGCAAGTCGTCCGATCGAAAAGTGTCAGATCTACTTAAAAACTAAGTGATGCAAACGAGATTAAGTTTGACGTCTGTGTGATGGTCCATTTGCTACGCAAGTCTCGTCTTCCAGTAATTATAACAACACGATTTCTAGTTTTCTTTCGTTCGTTCGTTCGAGCAAAGGGACAGTTGATTCTTTCTTTGATAAATTGATACGGAAATCATTCCGACGTGTATATCAGCGCATGTCTGTTTAATCTATCGAACGATGTGATTATCACGAAGCTTATTTTTTCAAAAATTAAATATTCTGAGACCTTGTTTTTTTTTTTACAGCCGATGTATAACTTTCAAGTAAGGCGTCGGCGCTTCTGCGTCGATCTCTGTGACCAAATCGAGCTTTTCTATCCAGTGGTTATCCCACCCTCAAAACGCCTCATCTTCCTACCATCTTCGACGTTATTCGAACCTCGTAATTGTGCTGTCCTCGTTCGGTTCTCACCCCCATCTCGTTTTACTTCCCTTGAGCTTGCGGCTTTCGCATCCTCCATCTCCGTGTTCCCTCAAAACCGCACTTTCCTCCAAATCTCTGTGATTCTTTTTCCGCGCTAAGTCTTTTGGATCAAATAGGATTTGATATCAGTTGCACAGTAATGTAGAGATAAACGCGAATTTAACGGGAGAAAAATTGTTTTTCTTTCATCGGCGTAAGTTTTAAAGCTAGAAATAATTGACGATGTATCACGGACCGTAAGCCTCCCGATTCTTGATGATAAACCCTGTTCTAATTGCTACATGCGTAGTCTTGTAAGAATCTCTTTAAAAAAACCTACTGCAGCATCTTGCACGCGCACTGACTGAAATTAAATTTGACGACAGTTACATTTACATCTTGACACATCTTGACGACAGTTACATCTTGTACCGGACTCTGTGGCTAATCATCCGTACAGCTCTCTGTATTAATATTTATGCAGAAATATTTATGCACCGGAATAATTACTCTGTTACCTATGGTACGAAACAGGCGACACCATAAACCGTCTTGATTTACGATTCTCGTGCGCAGAGGTCCAGATTTGAGGGCTAGATGAATTATGAAAAAAATGAATTATGTTGACAAAAAAATATTTTTCTTCTCCTTCATCTCATCAACTCGGATGATTACTATAAACCGTGATCATCTCAACATTCCAGTAATAGTGGCAGTGCAATTCAAAAATTATCTTTTTCCCATCTGCTGTGACAATTTATCTCCAGGTTTTCGTCTCCAACAGGACTCATCCTTCCTATGGTGCTCTTTTTTGCAGTCATCATCTGACCATCAACCGCCACCATCTTGTTATGAGTACTGAGAAGAAATAGTAGTAGGAGACTTTACGATAGATTGGCAAGACCTTTCTCGCGTCACGCCCCGACGATACAAGGTCGCGGTGTTCGTGACACTTCGTGGTTCTTCCTCAAGCAAACCGCGTTCTACACACGGGTTTCGCAAAGATACGAGGGTGCCATTAGCGAGAAAAACGTGAAACGGGCGGCCCTGTCCTACCCTGAGGACATTAGTATGTTCCAAGAGCTCAAAGCCACATAGCTCCCACTATTTCATCACTGCTCTGTTTTTTACTCCGCAAAACTGTCCGATTCTTTTCTTTACTTCTTTGAGGTGGCGGTAATTACCTTCCCTTTTTTCGTAGCTCAAATCTACCGTCTCGTTTTCACATGGGAATATTATTATCGTTTTGCATGTCTAGAGAAAAACTTCTAGAAGATTTCATGGGGTTTTTCAGTTTAATTTTGCGTATTGATGAAAAGGGGTTGAATTATCGTTCGATGTTTATTTCGATTCCAAACGATTGCAGTACCTGATTAATAGAAGCAAAGTTTCGAAGATTCTTTTCTTTATTTCTTTGAGGTGGCGGTAATTACCTTCCTTTTTTTCGTAGCTCAAATCTACTGTCTCTTTTTCACATGGGAATATTATTATCGTTTTGCACGCTTGGATATCATGGGGTTTTTATAGTTTCATTTTGCTTACTGATGACACAGGGTGTGATTATCGTTCGATGTTTATTTGATTGATGTTCATTTACCGAAACAGTATGGAACATGCACAACTGTGAATTATTAAATTATACCGAGTAAACTTTTGATAAAAATGGATGTCGCACCTGTTTTCATCAATGCAGAATTAACGTTCTTGGAGTATCTTTAGTCCAGCAGAACCTTGAAAATTTGGCTTTTCCACACGGTTAAGTTCTCTTTTTCGCTCAATCGCTTTTCTCTAACCGAAAGTGACATCGACTTTTCCGACATAAAAATATGCGGTCTCTTTAATGTTCGTTTTTCATACCCTTATGTTACGTACGCCTTAATGTTCGTGGCGTTTCTATATTTCTATGAAGAAGCGCCAAATTTCTTTTCTATTCACTAAAATCACTGGACTAAAAGGGTGCACAAGGACCTTCGAGAGCTGGACCAGATCTTATCTCAACTGAGGTCTTTTATACAGTGGTACATAAAGACGTGCTATGACTACCATCCGTGTACTTTTTGTACCGAATCCAGCACCTATGAACGGCGTCAGAGAGGCACGATAGTCTGCTGAGAAGGATTTCCAATAGTCGTAAATTTCGGAGTTTCCGTTTATCGCACCGAAAGGTCATTAACAGAGCCAAAAAGTGCGCCTATGTGTGAACATATTTCAACTGCAATTTATGAGTCTGCGGCGAAAAGGAACTGGTCCATTCGGCAAATTGAAACTCGTGTGATTTCGGCAAACGAAATTATAAAATGGTCTCAACCACTTTGTGCAGAGTTCATGAATCCCTAAATAGTAAATATGCTGTTATCTATGTATTTTTTTTAAGTCAATGTTTCAGTAGCGATGGGAAGACAACTTTGCTTTTTTTTTATGAAAGTTGGGGCTCCACTTTCCACTCGATATTCTCAGGACGTGTTGATGAACGGCTGGAATATTGGAAAATTTTCTCATTTGATTTGAATAAGTCAAGTTTGTCTTGACCTAGTCAGGAGAGAAAATAGTGGGGTCTGTTGTTGTGCAGCCTCTATGCTGTTCGAGATGGCTCAGGCCGTAATATTAGGGGATGCAGAACACATGGTGAGCTTTTCTTCTCGTCCAGCAAGTGATACCAGTTACTCATAACAGCGTGTGTTCCCCTGAGGAAATTTTGCAAAACTTTCAGGGGAATTGAATCAAGCTCCATCTAACCCTCTTCGATCAAAAATTCAAGAGATTTCAAATGCCAAACACGTCAAATGATATCTCGTTTTTCAGATACATCATTCTTTAATAATTATTCTAACATTGTCGGGGCTCATAGAGTCCACACTGGAATTGTATGCAATACAGTAACACTCTGCCTTACAATTATAGTAAAATAAACTATTGAACATAATAATATACTCAATAAAAAATATATTCAATTAAATTTAATTACATGGCATGCAAAAACTCTCAATAGACCTGCAACTGTTCGCGATTGTTTTGTACCTCAAGATCTTCCATGAGTATTTTTTCAAGTAGCACACAAAATGATAAATAATGATAATTGGCAAGGTGCTTATTTTCGTATAAGACGTATATTCCAGTACCTCATTAATAGAAGCAAAGTTTCGAGAGACTCTCTAGTGTATTGTATATTTATTCGTTCGAAAGAATACACGTGCAATCAAAAAGTTTTATGGCTTATGACAGACGCCTCGTGATAAAAAAAAATCTCATTTCCCACCCAAACTCTCAATACTCCTTTCATCCCAGCACCTTGATTTTTCCTAATTAGCCTTATTCAATCCTTCCTTGTATCGTCAGCCCAAATAACACTCTTGCACAAACTCCAATTTGGAATAAGGAAAAGTCGCTCGAAGAGCACGAAAAAGTATTGGGATGCAAATTCGACAGCATGAAAACAAACTATTATATTCACTCGATGTATATTCGAGGGACAATTTTTGTTTGTTAGGAGATATATAATGTACCTCGCACTCCACACATCCCCTGTTTTATTCAGATTCGTTTTGGCAACATCCCACCAAAAGTATATAACGTCGTCATCCTAAATTATACCGTCTGGAAATATTATACAATGCATTCGCGAATTCTCGCCCTGATAAGCTCTCAGGAAATTGTCAAACAGCAGCATATGATCTCTCGAGTATTTCAGCTACTCCCCCATGCCTCTCTCGAATTTTCTCCGTTGGCGGAATTGTTTCGAAGCATCAGCGACTCTGCATAACAACCTATCCGAGATGGATCGGTTCTTACGCTGTTACAACTTACCTTAAAAGCTTACTTTGCCATGCCAGATCGCGATCGCACGGATAGCAAGACAAAGGTGCTTTTGGGATACACTATGACAGCCAGCACTGATAATCCAAGTGTGTCGCAGAGCAGAGATTGTTCTGAACCTTCCGCATTGCAGCCGATTTTCGCACACTCGGATGCCTATTATTTTCCAGAGGCATTATTAGCAACAATCATAAATATACCCACCTATGCTTGAAATAACTAAAAGCTCATGAAATCCTATCTGTCCAAGTGCTGAACTGCCACATGTGAGTTACCCTGTGATTTATCATCCAACCCATCATCTGGAAAAAGCTGAAATATCACTTTTTAACCTGACTCTATATCAATTTCCCAGTTGAAAACACAGACTCGACCTATCGTCACATCCATCGCTCGTGGGGATAATTTCTCATCGGTTATGTAATAAAAAGACGAAGGAAAAAACCAGCGGAATACTAATATTTCCGTTGAATATTCCACTGCCTAATGTCCCGGTCTTTACCGTCGTTGCATAATTCACAAGTGTACACACTCCTTCCTGCACCTCCAAGTGCATGATTTACTTCACATTTCTCAGTCACAATCCTTCAACCCTGTTGAAATTCGCGCAACACTCTTGTATATGGCTGTACATATCAGATAATACATGTTAATTACATACATTATACGACCATTACACCATTACCAGATTATTTCCCCAGTGAGTGGCGCACAATTTTCTATATCAAAGCTATAACGCGTTGCTTGATAACTTCGTTAATTAGTTTTCGTGACACTGCAGAAGTACCTTCAAAGGAAATATCTTCGAAAATTGCGAGACCATGGTAGGGACTTACAAAAATGGCGGAGCTCTGGTAAGACATAAAAATGTGGGGTTTAAATTGGGAAACTTTTAATTTTTTTCCAGGTGGCTTAAATTAAGATACATAATCCAGCGCTGTGCAGTGGCTTTAGTTTGGACAATGGAATGTCGGTCGAACTGGCTTTGTCATAAGAGCGAGTGTCACGGAGAGTTCTCTTTATTAGAACCTTCGTTATTAGCATCTTGCATCTTAACTCTTCCAATATTGAGTGCAATTTGAATAGGAGACATGTACTGGAACAGAATATGCCAGCTTGTAGCCTCCCGACCCTGCTGCCTCTTGGCAAGATATCTTCGCCACCGATTCATCTAGCAAACAATGCCTTCATTGTTGTGTCACCGAAACCTTCTCCTACCAACGACAAGATTCTGACTATCCTTCGCAAGAATAAAAACATTTCTCCTTATTCAAAATTCTGGTATATCTCTTGCTAACTATAGCCTACGACTGTATTATCCTGACCGACGATCAATTCAAGGATGTTTTCGTCCGGTGCTTTCGTCGTCTTAGGCGTAGCCGTCAGCGTGGCGTCACATTGATGGTCTTCAACAGTCGTCAAAGCTCGTCTGGCCTGGTTTGTAAGGCTTTTCACTGTATTTCCAATACTATCAGGTTCACCCGAAGCTTTTGTAAATTGGTTTTACGAGGCTTTTATTTGCTTCCCTTTATTATGACGACTTGGAACAGTTATCGATAGCCACATAAACTAGTTTGTTTCTGATTTTCGGTCTGTTATATACGCCCGTTTTCTGTGATCTCTAAGAACGTGCGGCTTCTCACACCGCTCCCATCAGTTTTACGGTGTTTGCGAATAAAATTTGTACGAAAAAATCTTACGAGGCGTGCTTTAATTGTTTAAAATTCAAATCAACGATTCTAAGATGAATGAGAGTTTGGGCATTACTTGTAGTGCCAGAGAAATTTCCGGAGAAAAATTTGAGTGGGCGAATTTTCGATGAGAGCGGTTATTCTATTTTTAATTGTCTCCAACTTTTGAGATTGAAATTCAGTCAAACGTTCCATTTTCAAATTGATTTCAATCTCGAAAATCTTCTACAGAACTTCCACGAAGCTTTCGAGAATTCGACTTTCTGGAAACCAGAACGAATTTGTAAAGAATAGATTTCTTTTTTTTCCTTTATCCTCTGTCCGAAAAAGTATATAAATCGGTCCATCTTCGGATGCTGGAGAGCTCGATGATCCACTTTTCTTTTTGCGTATATCGTTTATCAATCATTGATCGTTTCTACTATGTGCCCTCTCGTTCTTTACGAGAACAGTCACTCTCTTCAGAATTTTTGTCCAGAATACGATGCTCAACTGGCTCGTCGTTCGAAGAACGTGAAAGTCGTGTCTAGTCTTTTGTCTTCAAGAATCCTTGGCTTCTCTCGGCAAGCTGGCAAATTTCATGAAAATCTTGTACATAAGATTGTCAGTGTGCGGGAGTATGGACTTCTCTCTACGCTACGCTCGAGGCTGTACTTACATTACAGCATGCGTATCTACGTATTTACATATTCACCAAGGGTGGACTCTTATCGCCTCAGACTTTATTTCTAACCAAAGGGAGTATTTTTCTGGGTTAACTAGAAAAATGCTTCATTCATAGTGGCCCTTATTTTCTATTTTCACCGCCATTTACGCCAACAGCGAAAACATTTCAATCTGTCATGTACGAAGATGTTTGAAAAAATCGTTTTTCAAATTACAAGTATCTTAGATTCAGGCACAGGATTAAAAAAATTCAAAATGCTGAAACAGATATTCAAAGACTCGTCTCTCCCGATATCACAGGTTGAGCGATTTTGAGAATCAAAAGGGGGAACAGTGAAAATATGAATAAAACATGCGTTGGTCGAGATAAAAAAACTTTCCGCGAGTGAATTGACGCCTTGTGGTCCTTGTCGAATTGATATGAAATGCCCTTGTAAAATCCTTCGAATGCGCAGGTTTGAACGCCAGGGTCACCCATTTATCGAAACGCTGGCTTGTGTAGCATTCACTCGAATGTTCCTCAAGCTACATTCGTGAGTATAGACGTGAAGATTTTTGTCAGCATACATTATCATTGAAGACTAGACCATTATTATTCGTTATCCTACAAATCCGCGCGGATCGCAGTGACCTTCGTTCTTATGTCAACTCTACACGGTTGCTGCACAAAATTGAATGACATGTGAGTTGCAGGGCCATGAATTCTGAGTTTCGGGCTACATGCGTCCAGACATTATTAGATGATACTCTCGAAAAAATACGAACTTAAAAACCAATGTGTGATGTTGCAATTTTTCGCATTCTCACACAGATATTTCCTCCCAGCAAATTGGTTCTTGAATTCGCAGCCTCTTTAACACATTTGCTGTCCTCGAGGACCACTTGCAGGTGTTCATTTTCATTCCTGTCTTTCATCATGTTTTAAGAACACCTGTTATATTTTTTCGCTTTCTAAATGTCACGTAACGTTCAAAACTCCTCTAAGTTTGCAACACTAATTTTGCGAGAAGTGCTTTGTCTCGAGTATTCGGGTTAAAAAAAACCGTTGACATTCTCTTCGCGGTATATCATCGTCCCTGAAAAAATTTCCATATAATATGCTGTGGATATCAATTTCCGTCATGACATGCTACCAGAAGACCCCCTTTCACCGAGAAACATTCCATTTGTAAAGTATAAAGAGTTTTTGGAACCCTCTTTTCCATTCCACGTCGCTATTGCATGACCTTCCGAAAGCGCCTTCAGATTACAGATCGCTCAACGACATAACCAGTCCACTGACTATAAATTCCTAGATAAGTATACGCCGGCGGGGAAAAGAGTTTTTTAACAGAAAGCTTGGTCGAAATTCCATGAAAATATATCTTTATTCGATATTTATCTCACCCTTTGGTGAATTCGCTTCATTAATTCGTATGAATTTTCACCCGCCTTCAATCGAGAGATATTTACATTCGTAATAAACAAACAGCATTGCGTTTCATTAATCAACGAATTATTATGATTGTGTACCGAGTCATGGTCAATTGAGGTACGTGCTCCAAATGTCGCTATGCTGTTCCACGACTTCAATAGTAGCAAAACTGAATGCCAATTCACTTTTTGGAAATTGATGGTTTTCCACGAGATTTGCAGGAAAATTGTTGAGATTGGCGAGGGGGTCTCATGTGCCCCAGGGGCTCTCGGGACAGTTGATACCCTGGGCAAGTTGAACGTCGTTGGGGGCCTTGGTACAAGAAGTAATTGATACGCTGGTCGAGTGGGATATGCGATGGGCATTTTCACTCTGGGGCACTTGAAACCCTCCCCTCAGTTTCGCTGGGTTCTGGCCATTATTAGTGTGTTCGAATGACTCAGCTACAGTACAGGGCGATAGCCGAAATTGATGACATCTAGAGAAAGGGCGAAAACGACGTATAGGATAAGGTGAAGGAATTTAGAATGGAAGACGGATCGGAGGTTTTCAGTATGGGAAAGTAGATATTAAAATACCAAAGTGATATGAAGAGAGGGGCCGGAAGAATCGATAAGAGCTCGTAAACAGCATAAATCGCAATTCAAGGTGAGCAGCTAGTCGTTTTACTCACGTTGCTATGACAAATGTCGCGGTGACTTTGATCAATACCCAAATTATTCCGGTACGCACCAGGGCGCTCGTCCGGATTGAAGTCCAATGATCAGTCGCTCTAGACACCCGTCGGGTGTGAAAAAATCCTATGAAATATTGAATTATTTGTCACGTCAGCGACACTTTTACATCGAATCGAACGGACGTGAAAACTTTTTTTATTTTTAAATTAAAAGCATCTCTCCTACATCTGTTACCCTCCACCGTTGCGCCTGGCCAATATTTTTCATAAAATCAATCAATCGCGGCAACTTTCGAGAGGATACGCGAAATTGAAAAACCCGCTTAACATATGTCTTATCCTCGCGTGACCTATAAAGGTTTCACACTTTTCATCAAAGTTTTCAGTCGAGGAAATCACTCCAGCGAGAGCCAACAATTTGTCTTCCGTGACTATGGATATGTACCTTGAGTTATAAAATTGTACAGCAATTTTGCCGAAGAGTGCGACCGTGATAATCAGAATTGGAAAAAGTTTTCGACATTCCTGATCGACCCGGAGGGATGCCTTTTGTCTGTGAAATTGGCTCGAGCTTTTACTTTCCAGAGCAAGACTTTTCCTTTTTCTACCCTCACAGCAATTCCTGCGTTTTCCCTTATTACACCCTCTACGGCGAGGATCAAGTCCTGTGTTTCAGCTTTTTTTTCTGTGGCAGAATAATAATTAGCACTCCGATAATAAGCACTTCAGTGTCTTTTGCGAGTATGAACGTCATCCGTCACCTTCTCAACATTTCATGTCGCTGACTTTTCTTCTCCTGCCTTTCACTCCCTTTGGTTAATTAACGAAGGCTTTGTTGAAAACAAAGAATATCAGAGCATACGAACTTGGGTAACGTTAACAGGTGGTCTCGCAACTGTCGAGTACGCACCTTTATTAATATTCAAGATTTCATCGTTGCTTTGGCACGCTTTCATATACACATACCGTCTAGGATGGTTGCTACGCAAGGTCGCGCTTGTAGGGTATGAAAAATAAATGGGGTTTAGTGACGATATGGTGTGTATAAAACTCATATTTTTTTCTCGAGCTCGTTAAACACCTGTATGAACGAAGCCAGCAGTTTGTCTATGCATAGTTCATTAATTAACGTGTATCACGCACGTTTGTGCTCCACATATCTATCCACGTTGATTATTCATGTAACAGAGCGGCGTTTCACAGGGAAACTGACGGTTTCTCGGCGTAATTGGGATATCCGCTGTTATCGAGCGAAAATATAGTTGGCATATTCTGACATTGTGATATGATAAGCTTTCGATCGAGCATTCCATGAATAAAACAACTTTTTTTTATTCATATTCCTGGTCAGGTATCGTGGACGATAGCGTCGAAAATAACGGGAATTCGGACAGAAATTATTGGAAATATTTTCGTTCGGTCATAAGCTCACTTTGCTTAACACAGCGAAATACGGAAAATCCGTTGCGGAGGAATACCGAGGTCGAAAGTGGGTGCTCGAGTAACCACTGGTACAGCCGGAATGAGAACGAGAAAGGTAAAGGGATAGGAGCAGGTACCTGGCTGCTCCTACAAAGCTTTAATTAGGGCAATGTTCCATCGAGAGCTTCGGTGAAGGGTGATTGATGACGTCCTCCATTACGATACAAAATCTCGTAAGCATGTACGAAACGCTCCGAGTTTTCATTTTTTTATTACCGCTGATTATATATTCGATAATCTGCCAGAATGCTCGTTTTTCTAGCTTTCACTCTCCGCTGAGTTTGGGAAACTTTTGGCACTCCATTGCCCAAACCCAAAATAATCGTTGTTCGTTGATGATATCTTTGAAGCTTGGCTTTGTTAAGATACAGCGAATGCCCCGTTAACGTTGAAGATTAATTGGTTTTCCTCATTATGTCAGCGTTTGTTATTAATTTTGCGTTTATTCGAGATCATATTACCCCTGAGCATAGAGTATATGGAAGATCATACAATCTTGTAAATTCAAATACCTACAATATCGCTGATTATGCGAACAAAGGCAAAACCTATTGGAAATATCTATGTACATGGATAATTGTTTCATAGCCTTGTCCACGAAGGAAGCACCGTGTGCATCCGACGTGACATACGCTCAAAGCCACAAATTGGTGAGATGCCGATGAAGCCGAAAGGGTTAATCGGCCTGCAACTCGTCGACAAGCGAAAGGGAAAGCTCGGCACCACCGCTTAAAGGGAAACGCATGAACTTGAACGTACACAGATGTGAAGTACGATAATATTGGAATAAATTTGACTGTTGTTGCACAGGAGATAGCACGTTTTTATTACGCCGTGAGCAGTGTCAATTTATTTACTCATATTAGTAAGAATCGGGAAGATAAAAGGAAGCTGGAAGACAAATTACATCGCGCATGTTGGGAGCACATGCCTGCGAGCAAAGCTGGAAATAATTTCGATTTTCCTTCCTGGTGACGTATGAAACGTTTCAATCGCAAACCACCGCTGATTTTCAAAATATTAGACACGAAACTTTGGATAAATCCTGTTCTCAAAAAAGCAACACTCGAAGCCGATATTTTTTCGTCGTTTGCAGTCTTTTTCAACTTGTTGAGAGTTACACGAGTATACCGAAAACAGGTTGAGAAAAGTTTCAATGTCGGCAACTATTTGGCTCTTGAACTCTGGAAGATGCGATGCCGAGTTTGCGGAAACTGTAAAGTAATGCATTACGACAAGCTCTCGGAATTCACGTTTCCTCTCCGTCACCTCTGCCAACCAAGTTTATATCAAATACATGTGAACGAAGGTCCGAGATTTTGCTTGAAAAATTGCCGAAAAGGTTCACATCCGGCGCGAAGGGAATTTTTAATATTCAGATCAATTGCGAGTGAAGTCAACGCAATCGAAAATTGTAAACACACCTAGTACGCGATTCATCGAGGGATATGTGTAATTTTACATGTAGGTCATCAATGATTACCGGAAATTGTTTGCATGTTGGGACGACCATGTCGCCTAAGTTTCTCGATATAGACTCAGAACGCTGAGAAAAAGAAACGAGAAATCAATGAGAATAAGGATCAATCGGATTCGTCATGGAGGCAATTATTTTGATAACAAATTGATAATAATTCATGCTCCAAAACAGCCAGTAAACTTTTACTATTATGCATCGGAGAACAAAAGCCACCTATCGAATGCTGTTATTGGGATGCAATCGCATCAACGATTAATTTATTCATTTTCAGTGTGAAATATTAGATGAACTCGCATGGAAATTCTGTATTCCGAATAATCGAAACTGCAAATGGTCCAGTAAAAAAATCTCACTGCAAATATGTGAACTTGCAGACTACAACGTCGGATATGCATCGACACATGGTCATATATTTTCCTCACCGTTTATGCACAGAGGCAGCATTTTTCTCTCGCAGCGTTGGAAAACCACATGTCCATTTTGCACGGTGTCACGCGTCAATGCTCCTATGTTCGCTTGCTTGTACTCCAAAATGGCTAGCTAAACCACGAGTAGCGCAGAAATCCAGTTTGTGCGGAATACTTTTCCCTAATTTACCGGTAATGCGAATGATCGTCCTTAAATTGTCGTCACCGGGTTTCCATGACAGCGTGAACGTTCTCACTATTCGATAAACCACCCACTAATACGTTGGGTCAAGCGGAGAAAGGCAGAGAAAATGAACAAAACTGGAGAGCAAACGCGTTATTGAAATGTACGGTGAAAATTAATGGCCTAACACGAAGTAATCGAGGGATGTATGTATATTTAATTTATGTGCATCTAGTAAACTGTGTTATATAGTTGTAAAACGGGTACAATGGTGAGAGACGTTCGAAATCCTCATTCCACATGGTTAAATGTAATTCGTACCCCAGTGGGGAAAACGATATTAAAATTTTCAGAATCAATTCTAAACTAACTAAATATTGAGAGAAACATGTTTAGACGCACTGATTATTGTTTGCCCACGAAGGATTAAAGAACAATTTAGTAGTTCTCCAGTATTGGCTAAACTTTTTACTTCAGAAAGTTCTCTGGCGTTTCTCGTAAAATTTTTGCATAATATACCTAATATGCCGCCTCCGTACGTACAATATTCTTTTCCTACCGGCGGGAGTCGGATTTTCCATTGTCTCCGCAGAATTATTCTAATTTGAGGCAGATGCGAACAAATTTCGTTTCGTATTAAACTACGTACAGGCATAAAATAACATATTAAATTATATTTGAATTTCATACAGTACCTTGAAACGAGTAAAAAACTTCGCTGACACGTTGCAATTTGATAAATGCAAATTACCTTTGTTAAAGATGAATCTCTACATCGCGTACATACATATTTACACTCGCATTAACTTTCTTTGTGGTTAATTCTAAAACTACCATGCAGCATTGATTGGTGTATTCATGTGTACGTTAGGTGCAGTAGAAAGACGTGACAGGTATTTCAGTTCATCGCGAAATTCATATATTATTATTTCTCACAATTAAGCGAACCTGATATTGAACATTTCACAGAAAAAGAAACCTAATTTAAAAAAAAATCGTTTGCTATGTTAAACTACCCTTTTCAACGCCTCAATATTTGACTAATATATCTTTTAACCCAATTAAAGCCCGTTTGAACTTAGCTTCTCTGCATGCGAGGCAAACTTTCTGTTTCTTCTCTCTGTGTCTCTCTTTTTGCATCTCAGCTGACTCTTTTCCCTCCCGCTATAATCACCTCACCCACATCAACGCCGTAACTTTACTCACTTCTTCCGAGGATTAATCCTAAAAGTGAGAAAACTTTCGGTTTACCAGGTCACATGCCACGTTCACTGAGGCAACAAACCGGCTGACCATAACGAGCGTAGAGGCGTATCACGCTGGTCGTCACGGTTTTGCTGCACGGCAGCTTTCGAGAGTGTCTCAACATTTCTGGAGATTGATTATATCAGAATAATAAGTGAAAACAAAATAATCTTCTCGCAATATTTTTTAAACGATCCTTGATATTACGTAACATTGAAACATTGAGTTCCATAGCTGTCAGTGAAGTGAGAGAGCCTTGAAAAAAAAGACTAAGCTTTCCGTCCCTATTTCAACGAAAGCACATTGATTGTGGATGCTGGATGAATGTTTAAAACTGACGCAACGGTTACAGCAAACTTTGTACATTGATGAGCGACAAGACGAAGCTTTTTCGTGTTGAATTCGCATCTGACATCCAAAAACACTCGCGATGAATCGATTCTAACGGTACATCATTTTGAGAACTGCATCCATATGATTGCTGATAAGAGGAACTCGTTGTTATCGATGTATTTCCAGCACGTTCGTAGTGAACTCGGCCAAGAGGTCTCCAATCAGGTTTTAATCGTATTGAAAAGGGGAAAAATATACAGCTCTGACAGTATATGTAAATAGCGTAAATAATGGCGAAAAGTCAGCAACATACATTCTCTCCAATTAAAAAGCGTAAAATAATTCCTGTTAAGAGATGGAGATGCATCTGGCGAACGGTTTACTCGGCACACATATCCTACTGTCGAATATTTATAGCCGAACTGATGAAAAGCCTGCGTAACCCAATTCTACTTTAACGAACATCCATGAACAAATTGCAAAAGGCTGGCATAGTCCATTAGTCCTCTAATAAAGCATTTTGGGAACTGGCCTGAAAAAAGGAAACGAATTTACGAGAATTTGTCTAGCTACTCGTGATTTACCTAACTTTATCGTTATTATCATCAACGGTGGACAGTATTTACGTAGATTATTGTTTATTGATCCATATTTTAGATTCATATAAAATATGAAACATGAATCATTGTTAGGGCCATATGTTGTAGATGAGAAAAAACTGCTTCGAAACTTTTAGACCGAACCACTATGAGGGTAAACTTTTGCTTTTACGTCAACTGGTATTATCTTCCAAGGAGCCGCAGCACTTTGTGAAAAGCCCAAAATTGTGATAGTCCCTCATGAAGATAACTTTGATTCTGGTACAACATTTTGAGAGAACGACATGCCTCTGCGATATGTCTGTAGTTTAGTGATTACCTACTGAACCACTCGAGAATCGTGCTCGATAAGCCCGTTAAATCCACCTATTCGAAAGTATATATTTCGGGGCTTACGTCTTTTTTTACTCCAAACGAATGATTAATCTGGTAAAGCATAGATTTTCATCTCCAGAGATGTTTATGTATTAATGAACTGGATTATTCATAAATGATGCAAGGATTTGTTAGGATTAGAGAGTTGAAAAATACGATGATAATATTTATATCGTAATTTGAAATAAGCACTCGTCTCAAACGGAATCGAAATCGTACGCCCATAAACGAATCCTTGTTAACTTGTCATAGAATATTCCATGCATAACATCAATGACGAGAAATATAGGAAAAAGTATCTATCGAAGTTATAATTTTCCATCACTATCTAACCAAAATACATCGAAACCATATTTTTGAATCTTCGTCACGATATATTTTATACGTATGCTACGAAAACATGCGGAATATGAAAGTGGCATGTGGAAATATACATTTGAAATATATCAAATTCACGTTTACGTATTCAGCTCATCTTTTTCTTTCGTGGTTGCCGGAAGGTACGTTCAAGGGTGTGCATGAACACAATGCTTATGAGAAATCAATCCTCAGTTTCCTCCGATACGTCACCAAATATTCGCAAGTTTATTACCAACCCCATAACTAATCGAGAGTTATCACAAATTATCGCAATCAAGTTTCACACACTGCCCTGCCGGATTTCGGATGAATATTTTTTTGTTTTGTGTATTTCCAACATGGAACAAGTGTCCATTTATTTATCTAAGCTGAAGCAAGGAGAAGCTTCATTATTGCAGCGCCAAAAAATTAAAAAAGTAATGAAAAAATCAACGAGTTTGGAGAAACGTCAAATTGTCATAAAATGGACCATACGTATTCATTACGTAACACAGATGTGTTATTCAAACCTTATCACGCAGCAACTTCCGTAAGCAATCTTGCCACGTCATGGAACCTTAATGAAACACCATCAGGAGGCGAATACGATCGACAGATACAGCTCTCTCGACAAGCTTGCATGATTTCACAGGTATTTACTCGAACAATTTGAGCAAGTAATTGGTCGCCAATAGAATGTTCGTCCTTCCCCTCTTTCCTTTATGAGTAATATCCGTACGTGGTTCATAACCGTCGGAAACCATTGTCCCAAACTATCGATGTTCATTTTTAACCGCATGGACTGTAGGTACGAGTGGAATATCAGTTTTTTTTCGTTACATGTTAAATGAAATATTTTTATAATTCAGAATATCTGAATACGGTTTATACACACACAATGCCGATGTTTGTATAAACAGAATTGTCATACAATGACAATCAAGGTAATGCCATCGTGCCTGGATGATTTCACTGTACATAGATAGTTCGGGATACGTGATGCAATAAATAAAACACAATTTGTAGACACAGCTTGACTGGTGCTTGAATAAATTTCGTCCAGTTGACGCGATCTTCGTACTGCTTTTTTTACGACTTTTTTACGGAAATATTTTGATCTGCGTTTTACACGAAATTTGAAACTGCTGTAGTTTGCCTGTAAAGTATGGACATCACATGTGTGTTTTCTGTGATATTATTTGTTTTTTCGAAAACACAACTGCCACAACTTTCGAAACTGAGGGAGAAGAGAATAAGAATTTTTCATACCTTTTGAAAAATATCTCAAAAACTTCAATAAAAAGATGTCTTGAGATCCTTCGCTCAAGCCCCTCCATTTGATGCTAAAATTTTCGTAAATATAAAGCTCCCCTAGGGATCGATGGAAATGTTTTACTTTTTATAGAAATAGTATACGCGGATTAGCAGACGCATTCGTGATTGGATCAAACGATAATTCGTTCGGATTCCATTTTTCCGTTGAAATAAAATCGTGTGGCGTTTTGTAGAAATTTTGGAAGCAATGTTGCGGAAAGCGAATATTTTTTTTATTTCAAATTATTTTTATACCTCAGTTCCCGCTTGATAAAAGCGGCCTGAAAAAGCTTGACGAGCACTCTTCAATTCTGAGGCATGCACAGAGTTGTTCGAGTGTTCTCTAAACCAAAGGAAAAGAGAATCCACGCAAAACTTTTCGTAAATTTTGTCCCTCTTGGTGTTTTCGTGGTCTACGAAACTCGTTTTCTTCGTTAAACTGAGTCTAAGTAGAACAGCAGAGTGGTTGTGATTTCCTGTCCATGATGAATATAGGTTAACATTGGCTTCTTATTCTCAACACCAGGAAAAATTTAAAAAAAAACGAAACGAGTATAGGAATTTGGAGAATCAAGAAATCTACAGCCTCAAAGATTCCTTGAGTGCGAGATAGTTCGTGAGTATGCATATGCCCTGTTGCATCGGACCATCATCTTTATGTTGAATTTATAAGTAGGAAAAAAATTTCAAACCATGAAAGTCAACGTTCTCTACTTCAAAAAAAATATTTTGTACACAAAAATCAGAAGCCTCAGGAACGTACGAATTTTCGCTAATTTTTTCAAAAATAGAATTCGTCCGATAGAAAAATGCTATTAATATTTCATGTATAACTCAATTAACCATTAAACAAATTAGATATTTTCTTGCGAAACTAAAAATTCATACAAACATGACGCGCAATCAATATCTTTTTTCAGATTTGCTAGAATTTTTCAAACGATTCCCCGGCCCGCTTATTTTTCTACTGTCTACAGAATTTTCAAATCGTCAAGTGCTCCCTCAATCCATAATCCGTGATTTCGTGTTTTCCAATGTGAAAGAGCAAAGAAATCGAACATTCCGTTTATTCGCCTGTATGCCTGGATTTTCATGTATTCAAAAAGTTGAATCTCCATTTTCACGTCTGCTTCGAGAAGTAATGTGAAGAAGGAGGCGAAGATAGAAAAAGGCAGTCTCATCTACTACATTGATGTAGTCGTGTGCCACCTTTTTTCTTTTCTGCTCTTACCGATTTGTTTATGTTCCAGCTATCGCAATCTTCGTCTACACCACAGATGCATACATTTTCCTAGCTGCCGCAACCTCAGCCCTTAAACTCAAAGCTCCGAGGCAAAATAAAACGAAGACTTTCCCCGATATTACGAACGATTTCACCTTACGTAAGGCGGGTTGTTCGAAGAAAAAATCCCCAAATGTGCATTCTGTAGGTGGCTTGCATACACTGATATTTCTCGTTACCTGTGCATCTTTGAATAGTACTAAATTTCAACATCAAAATATCATACTGACTCAATTTTCCGAGCAAGCCCCTGTCGATGCTTTGACAGATTGGACGAAATGAGGAAGGAAATATTTCAAGAATTCCGTACATTCAGGATTACACTTTGGCAAAAGATATATCATGATTCATGTTTATACGTTGATCATCCCAATATTCGTGCAAGAAAAATTCGCAAAAAAAGTTCTGCAAAGAAGTTAGTAACTAATACGTTGTTGGAAATATTGCAAGAAAAAATCAAAGAGTTGTTCGTCGTTTGCATGGACTTGTTCTGACGTTCTACTTTTGACGGTCATGTGGGTTACTGGGGACCAGCGTGCCGTGAAATTTTCGCTCGATAATGCCAAATCTTTACCGCTCGTTATTCACGCATGAAACTTTTATTCATATGTTCCCTGTCGGATATATTCCTCAATCTATTTGATGTTATGTTTGCCGTAGCGGATATATGGTCTTTCCTTTTCCGCACGAGTTGATCTACGGCTACGTGGGTGCGTTAAGCAGACGAGCAGCGAATTACAACGAGCTCTGTACCCGTACCGATAACATACGACTCTCGAGATCCCTCGCACTTTTTTCCTCTCTTGCTCTCACAAAATGCGGAATAAATAGTTTCCAGCAGACGTACGGAAAAAAACGGTATTCGTTTTTGTGATACTTTTTGCGAAATGTTCTTTAGCTGCATATGCCTCGGAAGATGTATGGATACCTGCAGGTGTGCTGATATGCGCGCGTTTGCTCGTACAACCATTATCCTTGGGAAATCCTTCCAGGCTCACTTTCTTATGTACAGCAACGCTGGATAATCGTATTCGTCCTTTTTCTTCATTCACCTTTTTCCCCTTTTCATTCCCTTTATCTTCGTATGTCACTTCGCATTCCACGTATAACTCTGAATGCTCCCATTTCTGACGGCTGTCACTTTGTTGCGAAAAAACTTGTCGGTCGCTCGATGGACCTTTCGGGCACTAAAAGTGGACCTTGTGGAGGTGAGAGCCCCTTTTGGAATTGCCGGAGCGTCCGGACTCGTAATTCGTACCGCGAGGGAAATATAAACATTTCATCCCTTCGAATTACACGCTTGCCACAGGGTTACCAAACTTGGGATGGATGTCCTTGTTGGCAGAGATCATCACTAAAAAACTAGTGTCGTTTCTACTCTTTTTATACAATGATAACATATCCATTATTTTATTCCGAAGCATTAACTTGGTGGTCCCCAATCCATCCCTGCCTAGCATTGAATATCATCACCATCGAAACTTGGGATTATATAGCTACAATGGGATCAGGACAGCATTGAATTAGTCATCCAATTATCGAGCACTGCTAATTCCGCCATGGCAATAAAAAGTAAGTTCACGCAACTAATACCAGGGAAAACTTCAGCCGAAGCGAAAGTTCGAGTTTACGCTTCATTTGGGCCCATGGGTGCCTTGGGCAAACGTGGTCGTTTTTTCTTGGTCACGCACTACCCGTCCTTCGTGACTTGCGACTTCTCCAGCAGGAACTCCAACTCCCCCTAGAGGCTGCGAACTATGATTCTCAAGGTAGTTCCTCCGCAGCGCAACGGAGGGGATGCTTGCAGCGATGTGTGTCGCAAAGGTGTGGTTTAACCAACTCGGCTTCTGAGTATGTACCGCTCATGTTTCAGCAGTATTATTTCCTTTGATCTATTTTAGAAACTGACCGGTGAACCCTTTGCGATTATCACGGAAAACCGGAGTAATATATTGTATAATTTTTTTCCAATTTCACCGACGTTTATTAACCCCAAGGCGATCAGTTTATTTTATATACCTCAGACCTGGTCTCAGCATCAATCGTTGAAAAATCAACTGGATCGTCAACCCCTAAGCTTGCAATATTTTTTACGATGCAATAAGCAAGTCTTTGCCGAACACGAGAAAAAAAAACTCGAACAATATCCGACCTCAAAGCTTTGAATTCATTATCAGAGCAAACACAAAATGGCGTTTGTCTGGACTCCTCGCTTTCGTAGCCAAAAACGTGCTATAGCAGGAGCTGACCTGTCGAAATTGGAAGTTCAGGAGAAAAAGTACCGCATCGCAACTTGAATTGGAACTGATGGTAAAATAGAAGCCCATGTATATCACGTTCAGACACTCTCCTGTTAGACCCGCAGCGATTGGTCTCTCGAATCTAGAGAACCATTGACCTCGAATAACCTTCACCGTTCATCGTAGTAATCCCCCAGTGGCGTTGACCATTTAAGTCCGATCGGTTGAGGCTGTCAGAAGATAAATGGAAAAGGATTTTTTTGAAAAAAAGGACAAAACAGACACGGGATAACGAGCATCTCACTGTGTAAGAATTTTCACATAGTGCGACTCTTCGATGCAAAATGATTTCTTTTTTCATTTTCAAGGAAGAAAAACACTGTGATAACTAAGAGAAATGGCTCTTTTCTGCGATTGTTTTATAAAGCTTATAGAACACGTCTTTGAACTGTTGAAAAAAAATCTATTGTATACTGAAAAAAATGGCCAGTAAATCTCCATTTTACTGTATAGTTATCCGCGGCCGAAATAAAAAATTCAATCAATTTTCTTTTGAGTTACTTTTGGCGTCGAGATGCTCCCGCGTCTCTAGATATATTCTCTTTCGAGTAAAACGTGTTCGTCAAATACGTCACGAAAATACAAAAAAATGTCAGGTTCTTGCGGATTTGAATCGTTTCATGCAGACATGTACGCAAGGGTGAGTTTGTAATAATCAGCTTCACCATGAATTCTGGAAAACATGCTTTTGGCAGCAAGTTCAATTACACATCTTGGATGCAGCAAGAAAATGTGAATGGAAAGACAGTAAGAAAGGACGACCGAGTCTCTAGAGGAGTATGTATCAAAATCACGAAGGTAGGAAGGCTGAGGGACCCAGGCAGTCTCGCATAAAAACTAGTAACACAAATTCTATGGAACCAACGAACCCTTCGTGCCGGGAAAATCCAACACACAAGACCACCCGAAAGCATCAGCCGGGATCAAACATCATCCTCCCTGCTGCTGTGCTACAACACTCTCAGTTGCCATTCTGCTAGTCCGACGCTAGTATTCGAAGCAGAGTCTATTACCACATAAGACCAAGGGTTTCTAGAAGTACATTTCTGATGAGGTTCATTGCCATACGTTTCATACATATCGATTTCTTTGTTAACTTATCCTCACAATGCTAAAAAATTCTCATAAGAAAATCCCTCACGTTCCAGTGTGTCACCTTTCTATCCAAAGGGAAGACAGACGGAATAAAAGCGAGCGCCTCGTTCCTTTTTCACTCTGCTTGTTGCCCCACATACATAAACATGTCCCGAGTACTGATAAGAAATAAAAACCGCAGGTAATACAAAAATGAGAAAGAACAAAAATTTTGCAAATCATTTTTACGACGAATTCATCGGTTTATCCGATGGAGAAGTAAAACTGCTAATAAACTGTCGGTAACTGCTGATAAACTGTGTTGGCGTGCTCACAATCGGTGAGAAATCTTTTTTCAAACGATTTCAATTCGGGTTCAGCCATGAATATTCGGCAAAGCTGGCAAGACCCATTTTTTCGCAAGACCGCATGTGATCACGATCGAGATGATAGAATTCTCAGAGCACAGTGTAGCGCGAGATGAGAAATTTAAGGCATGGGGAGCATAAGCCCCTAGAGGTGGAATGACGAAAATTTTTTGGCAGGGCGCCCACTTGCCTCTGGGGCATATGAGCTAAACGTCATACAATTATTGGCTGGTATAGTATGGCTGTTTGCAATAATCGGCCATGTACGTTATAGTCCTAAAAGTGCCTGCAATCATTTGTTTTTCTACTTCTGCTGCGAAGAATTGCACGATTATTGGATCTAATAATAATATGTCATTATTGGCCTATTTGATCTTTGATGGTTTATCCATCATTTTTCCCAACTACATTGAAAAATGCAAAGCATTTTCTGGTAAATGTTTTCACGCGAAAAAGACGTAATGAACAAAACATTGATCATAAACCATGATTTCAACGATTTTTTAGTTTCCCGTTTCTTTTAATACAAAAAAAACTCCGGTGACCTTTTGGTGAGGGGTTGGCGCCCCTCGCTCCGCTGGTGGTGTCCTCAGGTGACGCCATACATTTTCATTTAATATAAAGATGACACAGCTTTCATGATGATGATCCGGGGTGCTTATTCATCGGGGTCTTTTTGAAGCCGAAGATGGGAGGACCATTATCAGACGCGAAGCTTTGTGCAATCGCGATCGAACTTTGCCCGCTTCCGACATTTTTCCTACCAGGACACTTTGTCCCTCGGTTACATCTTTCTACGGCGAGATTTGCCGTCATGCAGCCTATTTTCTTTCTCAAAAATACAGAGCGAGCATGTAAAATCTACGCAGTGCATCAGTGACGAGTTCCTCAATTCAGCTATTTTTATCATAAAAATAGGAACAACAATTATCGTGAATTATAATTTTGACACGATAATTTTGATGAATTTACCATTAAGAAATAATACTTTATTTTCGACGTGAATGATCTAGTGGGGACCATTATTGAATTCCACTCATTCTTCATCGTCGACACGTAATATATGGAATTTTGTATTTTTTACCCTCTTTGCAAGTGAGAACGCGTTTATACGTATTAGTAAAATTACAGTAATGGATGCTGCATAGCAAGGGAAACGGTTTTTTACCCACAGTACTGTGTCCCCCTCGTCTTCAAATATTTTATTCATGCGTTCTCCGCTCCGAGTGCGTTGCGAGGCTAAGAGTTGTAGCGACGAGAGAACGCGGTAATACGGACTCGGGTTTCATCCAGCCATTTCCACGTTTTATTGGCTGCTCTTCGAGCCAAGGTATACTCGGGCAAAAACGAAGAGCAGCCTCTATCACGAATCCATTCTGTCTCGACTTCCACTTAACATTTTAAATATTCACCCAGGTTCTGAATATGTGGACCAGAATAAAAACGAAACGAGGAATACATTATTCCCATGACCGGAGAGCGAACGGAACAAATATTTCGTTGTCTACCAGGAGAGCCTACAATTTTTTTTGATGAAAATCCAGAAATTCCATCCGGATTTACTCATCCAACAGAAACCGAGAAAATGTATTTGATGCCAGTGGTTGCTCGGGGCACGCTGGAAAAATTAAAGCCGACGGTGTTGGCTACACCCCGTGAGGATGCTACCGCGGAAAGTAGATAAGAGAAAATTTATATGGACCGGTATAGATGCGGGAGAACTTTGTTCGACTTTCTCTCGATTTCTGTATTATACGCAGTTTTTCGTATCCACATCGTTATAGAAGATGTGAACCGGGCAATTCGCTGTGAATTCGTTCGAAACATGCAAGCACAGACATTTACACATGGGGCATTCCGTGTTAATTTGACCACGTCCTGGCGAGCGTTTTCTCTAAATTCCGTTGAGTGTAGCAGCAGGAAGTACTCTTTCCAATTTGAATAACGTCTTTACTTTTGTTACTAGATTTTATTCGATCTGATTTTGCTCTCGAAGCTCCCAGTCAGTGACGATGAAGAACTCATGACACTGCTCTCAATTCTGCGTGATATTGTACAGATTGCTCCGTTTTCGAAGTTGGAATTGCCAAAGGAATCGAATGGGTGTGAAATAACTAGTATTTTATTTGTTTCAATTAACATCTCTGAAATTATTTATAATATTAATTTCATCGAGTATCTTGACAGTACATAACTGATTGTGTGTATAGTTAAGACTATTTTTCATCTGGACTGCAAAATGAGAATATCATCTGAATAATATATTCAGAAAGTATCAAGAATGATGTCTGTCTTTGCCATTCTCGTTCCATGAGCGGTCATCGACAATCATTTCAAGTCATTTTCCATCATGACTTGCAAAAATATTTCAGTAATATTAAAAAATTACAGTGTCGCGTATGCAGCCGTTCGAGCGCGTAAACGCGTGTGCCTAATCGCACGCGAGATAATATCTTAGCAAGGTACGACTTGTAAAAGAAAATGCATGTCGAACATTTGGAGGCTACGTATGGTACGCGAAAACTCGGTCTCTGTTCAAATTGGAGTCTCTCAGTTAAAAATAAAAAGTGAAAAATAAAAGTTTCGAAATCTAGCCGACAGCTGAGCGTCATATAGATGTCCAAGTTTGTTGTATTTTTCAATGTTTGGCCGAGTTTCCTCTGAAGACCACAAAAACCGACGAAAAACTCGCGGCTCTATGGTATCCGCTGGAGAATTGCTTCGTCATTGAGGACCTCCGATATCGTGTGACTCATTTCTGCCACAAACGCCGTGCTCTAAAAGAAACTTTCTATAAAATGAAAAAAAAAACATCGTATTTGATCATTTTTCTCCCTGATCTCAGTTCACCCTTCGGAAGGTCTGGAAGCCATGTCTGGAATAAGCCGTTCGTGTAACAGGGAAATCCGGTGGCACATGCGAAGTAAATAATCCGTTGAAACAATCAATCATTGGATTTAAATGCATGCAACGAGCCAGAAATTAATTTTGTTTCTTTTTTGGATAAAAATCTAACGTTATTCATTCAATT
Organism: Heteropelma amictum; assembly: GCA_959613375.1. Classification (NCBI taxonomy): domain Eukaryota; kingdom Metazoa; phylum Arthropoda; class Insecta; order Hymenoptera; family Ichneumonidae; genus Heteropelma; species Heteropelma amictum. Next base: position 20,744,584 of record OY390721.1, on the reverse strand, counting down.
ATAAATTATATCTGCAACGTGCAACTGAATTTCATTTTTTGCACCAAAATTTGTGTTTTCGTTGTTATAACAAAAATAATAATAATATCTTTACATATTCTAATATAGCAATTATTATGTGATATCGAAAAATTTCGTGAAACCCCTTTATTGCAGATGTATAATTGGGGGTGACCCAAAGCATACTTTAGCTCATGGTAAATGGAAATGGCAAAATTTCATAATTGCTCACAAATTATTGCGTTATTATCAAAATTATTAAGCACAATTGCATTTTAAAGCCAATGCAACTATGAATGTACTAAAAATTGCAATTGAATGTCCTCGACTTCCCCTCGTATTAACACGTGCAATTAGACTTTCGACGTCAACATACTCATCATGCCAGTAATTGCGTATTCACTACTTTCATCATAATCACAAAGGGCTGTTATCAGCGCTTGGGCACACCCTTGAAGCCTTTAAAGGAAAAGTCGAGCAAGCTCGCGACTCTGACGAGATACTGTTACGTAGTACATCCGTGCCACGAAACTTGAGTGTCCTTAATATTTCTGATACTTTGAGGCATCGTTACTCGTGATTAATCCTATTTAATTACACCATATTTTTGAGGTTTAATGTCTCGAAAAAAATTGGAGGCAGCAGTACCGTTCAGCCGCCTGTTCAAAGCTGTTGAAGCTGAAAATGTGCTATAATTTTAAAGATTGTTTATCCGCATATTGTTCAATAGTTAAAATTGAAAAAATGTCCAATGTAGAATGACAATATTGAAAAAAGTTACATGAAAAATAAGCTGATGCTTTGATTAAATGCGCTGCATGCAGTGTCGAGTACGGCATTTCGAAAAATGATTTCGACGCTTTATTGTTACAATGCTAATTAAAGATTTCAATGATAAATAATGGGGTCCTTGACGCTAATTACGCTCTTCACTTCATTTCCTTCGAACCTAATTTTTCTTTCAAATGGTGAAGGGGAAAATCATTTCATGAATTTTCTAGGGTAATCGGAATGCCGTTTCACTTCCGTAATGTAATTTGCCAATCTTAATGATTCCGAAAAATGACTCAAAGTTTAAATCAAAGTAACGAAAACATGGAAAAATACAATCTCCTCAGGGGTCGAAAAAAAAATGGCCACTCCAATTAAAATTGCGGTTTGATGGCTGCACCGTCACAGATGTAATGTTAAACTTGACAAAATTGACAATCAACAGTGCATAGCATATGAGAGATCATCACTCTGTCGGCCCCAGCCTCAAATTTTTCATCTTAACAAGTATTCTGTATTTTTTAGACATGTACGGAAAAAAGATCCCAAAATCTCTCCGAAATGTGCGAAGTGTCTCTTCTCCGGATCCTTTCCCACACTCAGGGGCTAAAATAAAGAGAAAAAGATATCGAAATTCGTGCCATCACCAATTTTTATCAGAAATGGGGTAGGAATGGGAAAGCACACACTGGGAAAATTTCTATTGCTTATACTGCTTATACTTGCTTGCTGTTATCTCGCCCCTCGTCGATTCTAGAGTATTCATAACAAAGACTGTACGGTGATCGATACAGAGAGAATGGTACAGGGGTAATAGAAAATATCAACAAAAGGGAGAATCTAATTTATCCAGTGTTCGTGTTTCCTTCACTTTACCGTATTTTCTCCAAGCATCAGGACAAACATGTTTCGTCGGGACTCACAAAAATTTGGCACGTACGCAATCAATAAAATTGTGTTTTTCCCCTATATATGCTTGACGTTTGAAGATATTGACATCGTTATTTCAAATTGCAATCATCTAACAAATTTGCTAACGAAATTGCCACAAAAGTAGCTAGATTATTGAGCAAAGTTTTTCTACCATTATTTCCGAATTCTCTAATCCCCAATTTGTTTCACGTGAACAACACTTGGATAACTTCTAGAATACAAATACGACCATCAAGACGCGGTGGATAGGTATTTCTGTATTAATTGACTTGTATGTATAATTCATGGCATTATAACTCGTCTTCAATCATTTGTTTGTGATTTGATTGATTGAATTTGATTGTAATTGCTCGGTGGCTCTTTCATTTTTTTCCGGGCCAAAATGATCACTCGCTCCGATAAATAAACAATACCAATTTCTACATTAACACCTGTCCGAGCGATGTACGTACGTACAGTTTCAACGAAGGACTGATAACGAAAATTTGACAATTTTATTGAAACAATGGTGGTAACGCCTGTACGATTTTTTACGCAGTAATTTTTTAAATATTTTATTTTTGCCGCTTTCAATCAATTTAGAAGGACAACTTCGCCAGATATCCTCTCTCGAGCGGACCAAAATCGTCGAAAATCGTGAACCTGGTGAAAATTTTTCCGTCGAAATACGTAAAAAAATTAAAAAACAATTCAATTCACAAACGTTCTCTTCTTAAACTAGATAAAGGATATCGTGTCACATGACTTTTTACATTTATTTATCTACGAATAAATGGAGTTTTTTTTAGAAAGTTTCATATTAAATTCCTTCAGACATCCTCTGGAGTTTGCCATTGAGAAACTTGAGAGTATATGACACTGCGAATGATACTTGCAGCTGCGCTTCTGACAGCTTTACCAGAATTTGCGGTGTACCTTCAATCCATTGTTATATTATTTGAGCACGGAGAGTATATCGCCAGGCTTAACATTAAAAGAGGACGGTTGGATTTCTACAGTAGCCACTGTGGCTGACTGCTCATGGACCATAACTACTCGCTGCATCGCGCCCCAACCATAAGAGAGTCTTTGGCTCTCCTTTTCTCACTCCCTCACTCTATCTTCAATACGCTAGCGCAAAGTCTCTTTTTTCATATTTTTTGAGTTTTTTTTCTCTTCATAAGTGTGTTAAAACTTTGATTATAAACAAATTGTAATTCATCTACGAATGAGATGAATGCAAAAGTGGTTAAAAGCACGTAGTGAGAAATATGGGAAAATAAAGTTGAACGCGAGATGGTGTTTCCACACCATCGTTCTAACATTTTTAAGGTGTTCTACGACAAAAAATAATTCAACGAGCTCATTTTTATCGCTCTTATCCTTCATTACTTTCTGTTTTATCTTTCACTCTATCGAATTCCCACAATCTTGTGGAAACTCGATGCGAAAAAAAACCTTTCTGTTTCCTGTCTCGTTGAGGAGTTCGAAGTTTCTGTGAGGAAGTTCTCTCGCGCGTTGTTCAAATTCCCTATCGCAGATAAAGAATCAGGACGTTAGCTATCGGCACAGCGAATACGTAGACGTATAGTGTACCGACAAAAAGCATTCACTACAGGAAGACTCAATTTACGAACGTACCTGAGAATATTTCTTATAGAGCTCCTGGATTTTGCAGTGAATAGCGTACTGAATATTTCCTGCAACGTCTCTGAAAACTGCTGTTATTCTGAAATTTAGTTTCCATCAAAGTAAAAGTTCTCCGGCTCTCTGAATCCTCCTTTGTTCTTGCATCGACTATCTACATGTCATCGTAAAGTATTTCGTCCGTCATTTGTAGTTTCGATACACGAGAAATTTTTCATTCTCATTTCTTACATCTCCACTTCCTTCGTATTGAATACCAATGGCAGACAAAGTTCAGTATCATCTGACAAGAAACAGGCTAGGAATACTTTACGGCCTGAAGCTTTTTCCTGTATGCAAGAAGGATCACACGTTACAATCGCGCAAAGAATTACCGACGTTCGCGTATCTTACTGAAAAGAAATAAATATGAGTACAGCGCGATTTCAATATCATAAAACATCGACTCCGTTTGACAATGATATTTCGTTCCAACTGTCATAACTTTGAAAATATCGAGCTATTTTTGCAGCTTTTACGTAGAATCGTGCGCAATCTCTGACTTTTGAAATTTTTAAAACGTCGTCTCGATATCTATTTTGTAATTAGGTTAATAGATTCTCTTTTCTCATTAGTGATTTGAAAGGAAATCAATAAGGATATTTAAAAACTTTTCTTCACTCGGCAAGCGTGAAAATTGAATGAGAATCGAGCAAATCGGACATTTGTTTATTGATTTCTCATCACATCACCGCATTCGCACGGCGTTTTCTCGACCCAGCAATTTATAAACAATGAGCGTGTAGATGAAACTCTGTCATCGAAACGACGCACCGACGGAGAAGCAGTGCGCAAAGATTCATCTCGATGTTGAATTTTTCGTTTTCAACCAATAATTCTCGATGTCAAATGAGGTTGCCGTATCTGAGAATAAATGAGTATTCGTGCACTATTTTCCTGACAATTAAAGAATATCCGTCAGTCACGTTATTTTTTACATCATGGTTCATAAAATGATCACTCGTGTACCGCATCTGTTCGAAAGCTTCTTGACCTATTAATTTTCTCGAGCCGGCAAACCGTGTTACGCTGATAAAGCATTTTCTTGTCGACACGGACTCTGAACTCTTCGATCGTGTATTAAGTTGAGCGGTGCTTAACGTGGCACCATTAGTAATTGTCTGAACCAAGAGAAAAGACAATGAACGTCGAAGGGTGGTACCAGGTTCGTGACAATCGAGCTGACATATCTCTTCCTAAAAGGCACTTCTGATCGTCCCTACAGTACTAAGCTCCTCCCCGTCACCGATATGCAGCACTTCTCACGGTATTCTTATAGTTGAAGAGCGTCACAAAAGCACGCGAGTAAATATCCGGATAAAAGTTTATTAATGAAATGATTTGGGAGAAGAAAGACATTTATTTCTGAGTTTATTTCATTTTACACAAAGATTATCTTATCGAAAAATATGATCCATAACTTTTGACATCATGATTTCGTAGTGACCAAAAATAAACAAATCAAAATGATAGCCTGACGCATTTGTTAATTAACGTAGACTCGTTGTAGGTACTGTCCCGATAAGTACTCAATATACTTGCTCAGCTTTGTATATCGTTTGATGCGACCTAACGTTTATTTTGCTCACGTTTTCCAGTTTGATCTGTCGTTGATTTCCACTTTAACATAAGGGACTTGATGCTGACTTTTTTGATCCTCTGCGGCAGCTTCTTCTCACGGTCACGGCTATCTGCCGCATTGCTGTTCCACTCGTACCTACCACAGGCATTCTTTCTCGATTGTCCTCTGGTCCAGGGATCATATCCAAACTATTGGCAATTCTGTGCACGTATAACACTTTATTCGATTTTCTCTTTGATTTCTGGACGAAGCAGGGCTTGGTAGTCATCTCAAGTATATCTTCAAAAAATTGTGTCTTTGGAGTGTTCCTCTGAAAGAAGTTCCATTGTATCTGATGCTGCGACACTTGCAGATACATGATGTGAAAATTGAAATTTTCACGGGTCTCTTTGCTCAGTCAATACGCGTATGGTCGTGTAAGGATAAACACTGTATGGTGGAAGGATTTAATATCGACCTTTGTATTCCATAATCGACTGCAACTGGCGTGAGAAAAGTCCAGTTCGGTCCTAAATATATTAACCATCCTTGAGAATTATTTTTCCAAAAAGGTCCCGAAAACGCATGGCATTTCGGGCATTGGCCAACTACATGTTGGACATTTCCATGTCCTTCAACAACTTTACATTTCTTCTTATGATATACGTATAAGCATTGTATTCATTGTATTAGCATTAGGCTTGTGTAAACGTATGATCATTTAATATCCATCTAATTCAATTATTCTTTTTTTTTTCTAATTTCGAAGATTCGTCCTGTTGTAAATGGTAGATGTAAGGTGACTTGATAGATGTGCAAACTTTAGCATTCGAAGTGATAAGGATCATATACCCGATAGCAAGGTTTAAACGCAGTGCGTAACTTTTACGACGAATTCTTAAACTGAGAACAACGCAGAGGGGAGTTATCTCCCTCGAGGTTGTGAATACTGGAATGCTAAGCAGTTCGGTGGGAATTAAGTGCCTCGAAACTCAGAGTTTTTCGTTCACCAGTTCAAGTGTACTGAAAGAGAATTAACTGCTGATTCCTATCGCAGTCGGGCGCCATGAAATTCAGGACAGACTCTCGAACCACTGGAGCATTACACATTTTTACACCAGGAATATGGTACCTCGGAAAATCCTGTCAACTTACTTGCGTAGTTCACGGATTACTTGTCTCCATGTTAACTCGAGTGGATTATAACCGACGTTCTTTCAAACGAGCGGAAGACAAGATTTGAGTTCTCCAAAAAATTCAATACCCTCTTTTAGACGGAATTTGAGCAATTTCGAAGGAATCACCAAATTTTAAAGCACTTCCGACTTTCCTTTCATTCGTTTCGTTTTTCTAGACTTTTCCCATTTTTTTCTCAGTAGAAAACATGCGGGTGAAATTGTGCAGGTTGGTTTACGCGGTTGATTGCGAATAAACGTACTTTGTACCGTTTCTCATTAATTTGCTTTCCCATTATTTGTTTAACGCTAAAAATTCTTCTCCACAGCTCGAAGGGAAAAAGAATTGCGTAGCGTTAAAAAAAAACTGGGGATGAAATTAGCTTCGAAAATTTTAAACGTTTGTGCCCTCAACCGGTTTAACGAGGTACTTAATTGCACAGGATAACCTTTCACGAGTGGAAGGCTCTTAAAAATTGCGAGCGAAAAAGAAACATATTTTTCTACGGAATATTGTGATGCTTTATTTTTTTCCTTTACATCTTTTTCAACTCATATTTATCCACATCCTCGTCCAATATATTTTATCGCCTTCATCCCTTTATCTCTTTGTTATTCTGGATGTATAATTCGTTCAACTTTTTCTTGCTTCTCACGTTTGAGCCGGTGATAACATCTCGAACCTCAACTCATTCAAAGTATGCTCGTTTTGCTGTGAATATCTTTCTATACTCACTCCCCTCTTACGCTTTTTCTTTCTGTCGTTATCATTCACAAAGAGTTATTAATTATGCTGACATTGAAGAATTTTTTTTACATCCTTTCCGTTACCTTTTTCCTTCATTTTATACTTTTAGAATAAATATTTGTAAATTTGTCAAATTTTATAAAACAGTGCTGGTTCCCCATACAAGTCTAACTATAGTACTATCCTTTACCACTTCGGAATATGCTAGATGAGCTTGCATCTCCTGAGCAACATTATTATGACATTTATTTAAGAACTACTTTATGTTTTTCTTTTAAAATTCAATTACAATATGCTGCCGCAACTTTATTATTCAAATAATCAGAGTGAACACTTACTTTCCGTGCAATCCAATTCAACTCTTGAAAGATTCTTCGTTAATTTGTCTACAAAGTTTTCTACTAGAGATTTTTTAGTCAGCCATGTCCAATCTAACATTTTTTAAAATAAAATATGTATCGGTAGTCTCGCCATCATTGTCCATCCGCAAATGAAACAAACGACGAACGATCCAAGATATAATTAACGTAAAAGTTTAGTACCAATGACGTACGACGCTGTTGGGATTCACGTTTATGCGAAACTTTCAACGGTGCTTTACGCAAATATTCCCTGTAAAAAACAAGACTCTGTAAAAGTTTCGTATCCACTTTGTAGATGAATAAAAATCATAAGCAATCAATTGTTAGAATTTTTCCTATTATATCTTAAACTTAATGGAATAAATTTAAAGCGGAACGAGACTGGATGTCGGCCGCACTTTTGCGTGAAAGTTGAGCTGCCCTTTATTCGGGAATCGAGACATCGCCTTTAATTTGAGAGGATGTGATTTCTCAGTGAAATCCCTTTCGCAGTCGGGAAAATGATTGAAAACGAAACTTCACTGAACGGATTAAGATCTTGGAAAATTGTCGGGAGATTCACTTTATCTCATTAGCGGACGAGCTAATTTGCTGAATTGCAAAAAATTAACTTGGCGGAGCTTTGTCGGAGCGTCGTGTCGTTTTTGTCGCTTAAAAACGATAACTGAGCTGAACACGTACACATTTAGGAAATGTTACATTTGGGAGGATGAGCAATCTCCTTAAAAACGATGGAAGCTTTTGGATTACAGTAGGTATGGAAGAGGCTGTGTGGATTCATTATCTCTACAGCATTTACGAGTGAAATTGTTCTCTATTGGTATTTTAAGTGAATGAAGTATTCGTTGGAATTCATTCGGCACTGATAATGTGTAATTTGGTTAATGTACAATATTTATCCGAAATGTTACATTTAATATAATAATTTACGTTTAAAGAAGTACTGCCACAGCAATGTGGCATTTGCGAGTAATTCGGATGTGGTAACCGCCCGATGGGAGTGAGAGAGAAAGAGAGATATGTTGATCGCATATTTCGATATTTGCATTTTCGATATTCATTTTTAATTTGCTAAATCCATTTATATATCATTCATATTTTTAGTTATTTATTTTATAATCGATGCTTTTGTATGCTCTCGAGCTGCAATACCTTTGAGTAGCGAAAATGTTAGTTAAACATTAAACTTTCATTCTCTCTTTTTTTATTCAAATCTGTATGGTGTTTTTTTGCAAAATACGATGGACGATAGGTGGATAGTAATTTCCCATAAGACTCGATGCTACATGTGTTGAATAAAAAATGCCAATATCTTTCTTTCGAATCACTGTAGCTTTACAAACGTTTGACTAGAATTCCTTCTCAGTAAAATCTACGAGTATAGCAAACTTCATCAAATTCTGAAACCGACAGTACTCCCTTCATGTAAGACGACAATTGCAACTGTTCAACAGAAGGTGAAAAATACTTTGATTCCCATGTGCACTGCTCGCAAATTTTTTGCGACACTGCATAATTCATTATTCCATTTTGATTCAACGTTTCTCTAACCTTGACACAAAAATATTTTAACAGAGAAATTGAAAATTGTACGATAGCGCAAAATATGGGAGAGTGGAGTAGGGAAATGATTACAAAGCCATAATAGGATATTCCATTTGTTATTGTATCATTTCGTGACTGATAGCTGAGACAAAGATCGGTCGGGAATTACGAATTCATTGAGAGCTCTTCGTATCTTGTTTGCATTTAATCCCACTATGACGGCGTTGAAAGCGCATCAAAGTTAATTTGTTCTTTTGGTTGAGTTACGAAGATCTATAAACAATACCCTGGATCGAAAAGCTTGCACACAGTATGATGTAACGAATTAAAAATTGCATGATTTCCTCAGCAGAGAATGTAGCACCAAAAATAAAAAAATTTCGGCGAAAGAATATTACAGTCGCTTATTAACAAATTCAATGATTTTACGGCAATACCATTGTTGAAAAAATCAAAATGTTAAATTGAAAAGTACTTTTTAAACGGTAAATATATTTTTTTCAATCGAAAGATTAACACGAGAAAATGAAAAATAATTTTTTTTTATTGTTAAGATTGTACTTCCAGTTTTGTATTGTTTATGGAAAAAAATCTTTGAAAATGTTGGCCATTATTCGCCACTAACTCCGTCCGATGCAGTCTGGCACTGCTTCAATCATTCTCTGGAAATTGTGTTGAAACTGTGTAATCATGTTATACGGTAAGTCCTCCAACCCGCCTTTGCGAAAACGCGTGTGAACCTTAATTTTCTCGTACATGCATCGTGGAAGTATGCTATTTTAGAGACATTTTATACAAGCGTTTATAATGAAAAAAGATATTTTAACACCCTCGTTTTTCAACCGTTTTTCATTTATAAACTGTAAATACAAAGTATCTCAGATATTTATTCCCCTATCAGCTTAAAAAAATTACCCACGTCACGTTATTTTACCCGATATTTGTGAAAATGTAGAAAAAAAAACAATGCAACTGCTGCAGCAACGAGAAGCTTACACGAATTTCCCAGTGAATTATAGGACCGGTTGCGAAAGCCCCAATCTCTGATGGAAATAGACTGTTCCATCTCGCATATTCATCATCACGCTTCGCCGACGCGTTAAAATACAACCCGATATACACGGATCCATCATTTCATTTATCCCATGTCCCATTTCGTTCTTTTCTTGTGTTTCATTTTTTGCGCCTCGAATTCATTCAGTCACACACGTTCGCCTCGAGCTCTTTTGTAGCGAAAACACTCGTGAATTTGTGTGGAGTTGCAAAATTGATGGATCCGTGATGCATTACGCCCTGTTGACTCAATGCGACTCGATCTTCCGTGTAATATATTCCATCGTTGGTCGAGAGACCTTCACTACCGTCATCATCGAACAACAAACTCTCTCGAAGGCTTCGCAATTGCGGGAAATATCGGAAAACTGTTAAAAGTCCTTTTGCATCGACATTGACCCGATGTGGAAAATTTCGCAACGAAATAAAGGGAAAGAAAAATTTGTTGAAAAATCCGAGGTGACTATTCGATTGTTAGATAAAAAACAAAACGGTGAACAATAATACGTCGAAACGTACGATCGATCGATGATTTTATCAAATAACGGAGAGCCGACCTGCAGTTCTTGGGTCATGACAGGCTTTTATTTATTTCTATTATTGTATTTTCTCTGAGGTATGAATTTTCACGGAAATGTGAATTCGAGGACATAATATTCGTGTCTTTTTTACGTACTGCTGCGTGATTAATAATGAAAAGACGCGACGATCGCACTGTTCGCCGAAACTATACAAGGGAAAACTTTTGTCGGACGTGCGAACTCGTTTGCTCCACACATCCGATGAGTCATCCGATGCTGTAATTAATTCATCTTCAACCGAGCAGCTCGATAAGACAGTGGAAAATTCATTGCCGAGAGAAGAGCATGTACCATGGAGCACAATTATTCAATGCTGATAGAGCGAGAGTGAGAGTAAGCTACACATCAGGAAAAAATTACATTTCACGAAGATCGACCCAACGTATATAACTTCTACTTCTAAAATTAGCCTCGCTTTTCTTCCCAAAGCGTTCAAAGATGTATTTATCGATTTAAATACAAAAATACAAAAATTAAATTAAATGACGCATTAAGGTATCATTTATCCGGTATATTATCGTCTAATTTTGTAATAACTGTTTCGACGCAATCCCATAAATAATGCTATTGTTGTACTTCTTTCGTGTCCGGAAATGTCCGAAATTTCGTGTTTTTTATTGCGAGTGTGATTTATTTTGAAAAGTTGAGGAATTTTAATGGTTGACACTGAATACTGAAGACCAGCTCGAGAAATATGGTAGAAATAACAAGCCAGGCTGACGAAAGTTGAAGTGGTCGTCGATTACACGGGAAATGGATCCGAGGGATTCAAGATAAATGGGGGTAAAAGATGATTAAGTTTTGATGAGTTTGTGGGAATGGATTGATGGGAGAAATTAAGTGCAGGATGCTTGCGTGTGAAAAAAGTGGACATGGAATACAGGACCGTTACGCGCCTGTGGTTCTAAGTGGACTGCTTAGAAAGCTCATTTCATAAATCGATTAAGTTTATTTCTTTATTAGATATCCTCTCACTTTCAATAATTGACATGATTCAATAGTTGTTCGAAAATATACGTGTACTAATCATATAGTATTGAAGCCAATTGAGGTCTACTAATGAGAAGAAAAAGGAATAAAAAAAGAAACATTTGTCAAATTGGCGAGTGACTATGAAAATGATTATTCATAAATTCAGTCAACGACTTCCGATGAAATAAAAGTTATGAAAAAAACTGGGAGCGAGCTTTGAAAATCATACTTTTTTACAGAGAAAAAAGAGTGAGCAACGTCTCGTTGGTTTTCGGGTATTTAACGAAAAAAAATCATTTTCCGCGTGCGCCTGGATCATCGTTTAAAAAAGTGCTGAAACCGGACAAACCATACGTTCCAAGTCATAAATGCAAGCCTGGAAACGTCATGTGAAATGCTGAATGCCATGTATCTTTGTATCTGAGTATATACCAACCGACTTATCGGCTATGTGCAATCGTATCAGAGCGGTGAGGAAACGATACTTTGTGATACAGATTTCAAAGCCTCTCCAGCCATCTATATATGTTATTTCAGCTTCATGTTGATGTTACTCTCGTGGAACATCAAACGCATCTGCGGCAACGGAAAACATGGGATACACTCTGCGAGGTTTGCGAAGAGCACACATCTCCGGTACGGAATGCAACTTGTCGTTTATGGACTCGCATCGTCAAAAGAGATAGATATCCACATACTATAAAAAAAAATCTTAATGATCCGGTGAATTGCAGCAAAAAAAGAGACGTCCTCTGCACAAATCGGTGTCGCACACAGGCATATTCTTTCTTTTGACTCGCTATTTTGCGATATTAGAACATTGCAACGAAAATATCGAGGAAAACTTTTAGGGATTTCATTGGAAGATTTCGTATGTGTTTTTTTTCATCTTTACCAAAGTTCTTACGCTTAAAATGGGATTTCTAATTACGCATGAGTTCTATTGTGCTCGGGCTCGGTGTTAAGCGTATGTTGATGCGACGAGCAGTTCTATTCACAGTACCATCGTTTTTTTTATAAATCGTTGATTTCGTAGAGTGTAAACTGCCAGGCAGCGAATTGGTATCAAGTACGACCTTAAATTTCGGTTGATAGCGAAACGATATTCACAGAGGACATGTATTTGGGCAGGCATCATTTAAGAACATCTGTTCATAATGTACCGACGCCAATGGACCTTTATACGTTAGTGCTGATCGATTCGTAGCTGTTATCCGTAAAAGCATTATGGTGATATCAATGGGTATTTACGGCAAGTGTCATCTCTCACACTTTAACAATGGGCAGGGGACAGACTTGTTTACGGTATCTCGTAAAACCGTCCGGGTATTAATATCGTAGGAATTTTATTCGCGTTGAAACGCAATAAAAATGTTTCGCGCGAAGCTCTCCCAGCCGAGGTATTAAGCATTAAGGGGTGCACGTTGTATGTCTTGTAGATTGTGAATAGTCACCGCAAATATCTGGTAGTTGCAACGCGCGTGAAGCTCTCCAAGCCTCTCTCGATAAAATTTCAACGGGACCATGCAGCGATATCCGCGATGCACACAACGCTCCCGAGACGTTTAATTAAAGAAAATACTGCGCATTTTGCCGAGCGTTTTTTTTTTTGCAAACCTAGCTATCCAGGCATTCCGTGGGTTCACAGTTGTGCAATTAACAAGGAAAAGTCTACCGGAAATTTCACGCCTAGTTTTCGCAAGAATAATAAATTACAGGATATCTCTCCCTGTCGAGAAAATGGCAAACTCAAAAAAAGTTGTTTATGCGGTTTTTGCCAAATTTTACAAGTTACAAAATAGATGGAAATGAATGAAAATCGCATGAAGATGGCTAGTGCATTTTTTTTTTGAACGACTGCAATAGTTTCTCACATCCCATTCGTCCGAAGTGCACGGCAGAGTGCATTCTATACAGCTTTGTCGTGACAGGCGATGACGTCAAGGATCGCGGACATTTTGTCTGGGTGAAAAAAATCTTTACTACACACGCTCGTTACTCAAGGGTGATTGACTTGGGAAATCACAAATTCGACCCCGGTCTTCGTTTTTTTTTCTCTCGTAAGGTTCCTGACCATCCAAATAGCAAAGTCCATTCCGTTATCAATCAAGTTCGAGCCTTTAATCAACGTTTCCCGGACTCATCCATCAACCAAACAGGCTGTCTATAGCCTTTTTCTCGCTTTCTTTTTTCCTTGTACCGTGGTTATACCTTGGTCAATACCAGAGCCACGAAAAAATAACATTCCTCCTATTGTAACCGACACGTAGAGGGAAAAACTTTTTTCAACGACTAGGTTTGTTCGAGGCTAATGCCAATGCTGTTATCCTCGAACAAAAAACTTTCACTAATTATCGTGAAAACGGTTGACCATGCTGGTTTGATCCAATAATATAAATTATAAAACTTTTCTCGAAAATCTGACCTGATGATTGCTCAGGTGGTCGTTTCGCCATATTGTCATTTCGGACGATCGAAATAAGAAAATAAATTTGTTGAAAAATGCTGTTGAGAAAAACACTAAGCAAGGACTCGCACGTGCAACAGATCTGACAAGAAATATCCATGGGTTGCCTTGTAATAATAAAGTGTATGACCTGCACCGAGTCCTATAAATTACTTTACTCGTCCGTAAAGAAGAGCATGCCGAGAATATAAATCGGAAATCGCCTCATCGTGGTTCGAGACTGTATACGGTGTACTTAGCTTCGACGGTAAATCTGCAATTGCGAGAAAAATAATGGGATCGGTTCGGAAACAAGCTCGGACTAAGGGTGAAGAAAAAAGGAGGGAAGGAAATGATAAGAAGATGCTGTGCCATGTTCGACGAGCTATATGAGGTGAAAGAAAAAGGGGACGTGGGTGTGAGATACGTGGCAAGACGAGAGACGGCTGTGAAATGGTCTAAGCGGGTGGCAGCAAAGCCAATACGAGGGTCGTACTCGGAGACCCACCACCTGTTGTCATGACTACCGCTGGGAGAGCAACAGCCGCCTCGGTGATGGTAGAAAGGACCTCTCCAGTGCTGAAATTGCGCTGAACCTCCCTGTATTTCTGCCTTCTCAAATATACACATAAGTGTACAATTTCGTATCATAACCCTACGTTTATTAATTTTAACGATCATTAACACACATATCCTGGTGCTCGTATGACACGAAAAGGGGAAGATCTTTCCTTTCATTGGGAAGGAAACATCAGTGATATTAGGCACGATATATGCTCCTGCTCATGAAATTTTCTGTACCATCTCCGGCAATAATTCAACATTCTTTCAGGGGTCCTGAATATTTCACGGAATCCCATAGAGGGAGAGAAATCCCTCGCTCTTTTAGTGTTACCCGTATGTTAATAAACTATGCATTGGGAGGCTCATATATTTCGAAATTTGATACGAAAAAAGATTAGAGTTTATTTTGACGGTTTATTCTTACCTTCTCGAGAATCAAGTATCTTGGGAATTGCTCCATCGGTAGAAACGATACACACGGTCCATGCGCGAAAGACATGGATGAAAAGGGCTTTAAGGTTCTCGAAAAAAAGCGAAAAAGCAACTTTTCGCTTCATTGGTGTAATTCTAGTGCGAAATTCCCGCCGGATTATGAATTATCGCAGGACGAAGAAATGCTTATTAGCCCGTGAACAGCCGACTCGCGCAACCGCACACTACCCACATTTCAATTTATTGTCTGCGATCGCTAAACTGCAAAACTTTCGTCCTGCTGATATTTCACCCGTCTAAGACAAAAACTCGGCGGCGGCGGAGTTTCACTACAGACCACACGCGTGTAATTTTCCCTCGGTAGTATTTTCTCCGATTAATACCGATCGTGAGCACGAACAAACCCATGTGTGACTCTTTTTATCCGGCGTGTGTAATCTTTTGAACGATAAAATTGATAGCATCTCAATATTTTGTTCAATGGTATAATAATTGTTCTTGTTTTTAATGATGATAATATTATTATTATTTTTATCACGTTCCAGGTTAAAAATAGTTTTAAAAAAATAGATTACGACTGGTTATAGATTCACATTACTGGTACACACATATGTACGTGTAGTATAACCCAAATTGCTTCGGAGATCTCTTCGTATCGATTATGGTTTTTCTTTGCTAATAGTCAAAGCATACATAAATTTTTATTGAAAATGCCGAAGCGTGAGTTTCCAGTTATCGCCATAAAAGGAATATGCGCACTACTCTCGTTTTGTTGTTTGCTTCGAACCAACACAACAGCCTGGTATTGACTCGTAAAATGGAATCTGCGCGATAACGGAAATTGGCATTTTCTTACTTGTAAACCGCTGCGTCGGTTCAGAAACGTCGTTCACGTCGTACGGGCGAATTTAGGCCATGATTCCAAATTTCATACGCTACAGGAAAATTAATCCGAGATCATTAAATTAATGGCTTTTTTTATTTCCAGCGTTATTATCGAGGCAGCCCATTTTTTGCTCGTCGTGCTACCCCTGAGAAGAATTCACAAGGATTTTTAAAGAGGGTTCGCTCCATCGGGACTACTCGAATATGCAAATAATCGTAAATTTACATGTCGTTTCGTCGTCTTTTTTTTACTCTGTACAGATTTTTCTTTTTTCATTATAATTATTCATTACCAAAGTAAATACATCAATGGACGACGATGGTGGAAGACAGTAACCTATTGATTTCTCATGCGCAGCTTCCGCAAAATCAGATGCAGTCTTATGTTATTTCTACTTTATATTAAACGACCCATGTACAATAGAATCACTGTACAATTGATTCTGCCAGGTTCCGACGATCTACCAATTCTCAAACGCTGCAGGCCGAACGCTCCGACTCTGTACACTGTATGTAACTCTGTAAGCTCCGGCTGTCGGGGATTAAACGAGCGAATTAACGGGCAATCAGAGCATTGAATTCAATGGCAGAGTTTCCGAGACTCAACGGTTATAATCGGATTCCGTTCATCATTGATGACGGTATTGAGCATCGAAGCGAACGTTAAAAATACTTTCCCATTTTATCAGAGGGGCGATATAACGAAAGAATAATAAGATCTCTCGGAACGAAGAACGTACGAGGGTGGCCAAACTATACGAGAGGGGAGTACGGCGATCTTATCGTTATAAGAAAAATAAAAGAAGCACTTTGCCACTTGATCGCACTTCGATGGAACGGAAAATAATAACGAGGGCATACAATCATTGTTGAAAGTGTGATTAATATTTGCTCCATGACCTCGATAATTTTTTCCAAACCAAGCAAAAAACTGCACATTCCGTTGGAAATAATGAAAGGATGGTAGGGATTATATCCGAGCGTGTATGCGATGGAAGCAAAACCTAACATCGATGAATCATTGGATCCACATTTTCCATTTTCTCCCGTTTCTGTTTTATTATTTCTTACGGATGCTGCTATTCACACCGTGCCTCGGCGACCTATCGATTTTCTTCGACTGCCGTGAACGATCCTCGACTTTCAGTGCAAGTACACGACACACTAGGAATCGCAGAAAGTAAAGAAATATCAACCACCGAATAATAGCATCGATTACACTCAACTGGACCGAACCGCAACGTATGCGCAATTAGTTTTTTTCCTTATTCCAGAAATAAATTTTGCCAATCGTGGCGGAAAATGTTGTACACCCCATTGCACATCTGACTTATTTTTAATCATATTTATCCCGTAAAGTAAAGCGAGAATGAGTAAAACACATACCCTGATTGGCTCTCGCGTTTCTCAATTACGCCCGATTACGTGTAATTCGATTTAAATAAACATGTGCGTTTAATCCGATAAAATAATGTCATGAATCGATCACTTGGTTTTTCGCAGCATCCTGTTGAGGAAACGAAAAAAAGAAAAGATAAAATCCCAGTAGACAGTGTATGCAATATATGTCGTAAGATATACAGCGTCAACGAGGCAAGATTGCTGCACCCGGAAGTTTGGTATCCACATGTGTATGCAAAGATTTCATGCATATTTCATGATCTCGTTTTTCTTCCGTCGATACAAACCGTGTTCACCATATTCCCATTCTTGCTGCTCCGTTTCATCATGTTTGTCACTCTTTCTTTTTCATTTTGTTCTCTCTGAAAACATACGACACGCGTACCTTTTCTTTCTTCAATTCTCGTTCGTGTAACAAGTCTTCGAAAACTATAATCGATGAACTGTCAATAAAACACGTTGGTACCAACATTTTTCCCATCATCATCGCAGGAGTAATATTTTATAATGTTCTCTCGTGAGTTTATACTTTGTGTTTCACGAGTGGTAGTGTGAAGAGCTGTCTGCTCATTTATAATTAAAATGAAGAATCGCGGTTTGGACTTACGCGTACGAAAAAAAATCTGCGGTCGGGTGATATTCGACCAGACCTGGATTTACGAAACCACGTTTGGCTCGTGTATCCCTCTGACAATCTCATATTACTCTGTCACAGTGGAAGAAAATTGCAGCACCCCTATATCACATGATCCCTCTTAATCGCGGTGATTTATTTTTCGGCGCCAGCCGGTACACGATCGAGAAATTATATGGACTTTGTCAGGCCAAGCAGTTGTTCTGAGATTTTCGTCGAGCGTTGGGTTTGCTATTGGGTGGAACAGTGAAATTCCCATGGTATTTTTTTTCTCGTCAAGAAAAGGCAAAGAAATACATTGACACTGGCGAGAACAAAATGATTACGTTTATTGTAACAAACAAGCATAGATTTTGATAATTTACATCCGTTAAAGAGTGAAAAATTTCCGGGATAAGGTCGATATTTGGATCTACGCATGTACCTAAATCCGTATTGATGTTACCAGACCATGCTCCTAGACGGGGGAGGGAAGTACGATTTAAAAAAAAATCGTTTTGGCAATACGAGCAGCGACGTTGGTCGAGGCAATCAGATTGCGATAGTCCCCGAAAGAATTGAGAATAATGAGATGGCTTCGGCGAGAAACAGCGAAACACTGGAGGCTCTCAACTCCCGTGGGTATCAGATAATAACAGGGAGCTCCTTCGGAGTGTACTTGTCGCTGATTCTGAATAATCGATCGCTATATACCCGCATACTTTTTAAAATAACGACTTCGCTTTCTGATACTCATCAGAGGGGATGTCGATAAACTTTATGTTCTTTGAAATTAATGGAAATTATCAAGCCTGCGAGACCTTCTCAATATTCATTAAGATACTGATCTTGTTATTACCTGCCGAAGTTACACACTTTTTATTCTGTTCTATTCACTTTTGAAATTAGGAGTAAATGTGATATTTAATGACGTTGGTGTACACAACGAATCGAAACTTGATCCTTGGAATTTAGTATTGATTTAAGAGCATTCATTCTACTCTAAAATATCTCATTTTGAGTGAGAAAAATATCGCATTTCGGGTGAACCAATTTTTTTCCATAAACCTTCGGAAATTCACGCCTAACCATCGTATTATCTGCATGACAAGCAAACGGCAAAATAAATGTGCCCTTGTATCATCTTTCTAATCATTGAATCGCCACGATTACAATTCTGATTGCTTATTGCGAATTAAAGTATCAAATATCGGGATTTCTTCAAGTGGTATATTTTGTTAGTATCCCAAAAATTTGTCCCTCATTAATCGACAGTTATATATCTTCTATGATATTCTTATACCCGTCAATAACGTGCAGAACATTTTTTACGCCTAGTATTTATTTATTTCATCCGTTATTTTATTTTTTAAAATATTTGAAATAGCACTTATTCAGAGATATGAATCTGAAAAGCATTTTGGCTCTATTTCAAGTTATATGCATAATTCAAACACATGTACATTGTCCAGAGCGATTCTTTTTCGCTTCCCTGTCAATACAATTCGTATCGCCGTGCTCACCATCTACCAATGTTGCACTGTATTACATATTCAACGGTACGTATTTATTTTAGCAAGCACCTACTTTTCGAATATCGACGGGTTCTGGCATTAAAGTCGTAGAAGGAAAGTCGAGAGCGGTTGAAGCACAAATATATAGATATGGATCATATTCGCGAATAAATATTTGTACTTACGTTGTGGATGAACTGGTTGAAATTACGAGAATAGTAGATAACATTATTCGTATATGATTCACCGGAAAAAAAAGATTAAGTTAATGCGATGCTGCTGTATCATGTAAAATTTCTTTGCAAGGATGCATCGATCAGGGCAAATCTATTAATTACAACGACAGCCGAAAGAGGACACTGAAATGTTGAACCCAAGTTTTGAAATTTTCCCTTTTTGATAAAAGCCAAGAAAAATAAGAACGTGTCACGACGACACATCCGGCCATCCCGACGCGATTAACGCGACAAAACGTGTACACTGTGCTAAACGCTGAAAAAATTGACGTTATCTCGAGTGAAAAAGTGGTTATGAAGAAACAAAGTTATTGCTCGGTTTCGATACCCTTGCGCAAAACGAATCTCTATTATGGATGCTGCTGAGCATTGACTTTTATCTGGCAATTGAAAGATAAAAGTACCTGTCATGCACATAAAAACCATAGTTTATTGCGTGTTACACCCCGGCGAATTTAAAATGAATATTCCTATCTGCATGCATACGTCATGCAAGAGCGGAGAAATAAAAACAAACTGTATGATTTTCCATCCACTCACGTTGCCAATAGACGATAACATTGGGATCGATCGAACGTCGAATAAACCAGTGCAAACTTGCCTTCGTGAAATACAAAATCCTACGACAGGATTTTCCATTTGGTGTGCCATTTACACACACATTTTATCGCAACTCGCATCCTACATTAAAAAAGAGCGATTAATGACTTGACGCAGCACCGCCACGGCACTCCGGTTCAAACGTTAGTTCTACGTTCTTTACGACATTCAAAGCCTGAAAATAAGAAAAAAAAGCGATAAAATGTCGAATTTCGTTATCCAAAGTATCCATCCGGAATATCCAATTTATCACTAAGGACGAAACACAAGTTTCAAATCAAAATTTCGTGCACTAATTATCGAATGCAAAACATGAGAATCAATCGTGTTTCGTGAACATCCATGCTCCAGCAGAAAAAATATTGTACCAAACAGAAAAGTGTAAAATCCGTTCTATTTAGTCAGAGCCTGCCTCGCAAACATACTCATCATTATGTACGTCGTTATCAGAAATTAGTTCAAGATCAAGCGATCGATTCTCACCTCTCAGCAGCACACACAAGAGGAAGTTTTCAAAGCAATTCCAGTTCACGTCAAACTATAAATATTGCATGCAAAATTAACATTGAAAACCCTTCAAAAACGTCTACAAGATTGAGTAAATCGAGATCACTGGACGCGGTGCAGACACCAACAGCGTCGCCCGATTGAAAATATCGACTGCTTTTATATTAAATATCCACCGCATAACTCACAGCATTCCCCATATGTTTCATGCATCGATTCAGATCCGATCCAAACTCTGTGCTCGAGTCATTTTGACCCAGTGTAAACCGGAAAAGGCGAACGCTTGTGACTGCAAGCAATACGTCTGGCTTTATTTGCATGTCTATGTATTCATATACAAAGGCGTCTCATATATATTGCAGAACACAGTGCATTCACAAAGTGCAAAATCGACAGTTCTTATGGGAACGACGATGATCAGCCAAAATGGATCGGACACTGAACCTCTCCTCTTCCTCTCATCTCACACACCTAAAAAGTATACCGTAACCAGGCAACCAACGTCCAATTTTGAAGGTGCCACTGACCGAACGCTGCACCTACAAACTTGCCCCTTCATCTGGTCCATCTGATGTAAGATGTGGAGAGGCAAGATACGAGAGATTTCCCTATATGGGATATTCCACGTGGAATCAATATGGTTGAAAGCCTTACAGCGTTGGAATTTTTCAATTACAGACTGAGAACTCTAACGTTAAATCAATAACGTCGGATCTGACTGGAGTGAAACTCGGAGGATGCAAACACAAGTATAACTTCGTAATGTTTCGTATATCTAATTTATTCTCTTTACCTCAAAGTTTGTTCCCTCGATTGTTTTCACTCCTGGGAGGCGTAGCTATGTACGAAAAGCCTGTTAGGCAAATATGCATGTTCAAAAATAATGAGAACGATTTACAAATGTATTTTCACACGAATCTTTCGTACGAAAAAACATCTTTGGCCGGAGTACCATTTGACGTGGAAGGCCTTTGACAAACACTCGCTATCTTCATGCAAAGCATGGCGTTCGATAACCTGCGATCTCGTATAAAACACCGTAAGCAATATTTATCGCTCGGCGTCTGGATAGCACAGTGATCACGTCTGTGAAAGGAAAGCCTTATTCATTCGCCTACACACATTTTCGCAAAGCTACGAGTGTATACATATTAAAATTATTCAGAGTGAAGACCATGGACTTTTTTTATCCAGTTCAAACAGACATTGACAACGTTGACTAGACGAAAATGATATACTCTGGTCGTTTGAGAATTTATTATTCATATGAAATGAAAATTAATAAAGCGTCTGTCTGCATGAGAAATAGTTATCTATTTTTTTTTCAATTCCGAGCTCGTCCTTTTGGTTTCTCACTCGCGTAAGGATGTTTCTCATGAATGGTCATTTATGGGCATAGTGCTTCGAGCAGGGGCGGTTGGACACGATTGCGAATTTAGATGAGTATAATTACTGCATCGAAAATTGATGGCAACGAAAATAAAATCGTAATAACTTGGTTGAGTTGAGAGCACTTTGGAGTAACAAAAAAAGACCTCAAGAAGTATTGCTCAAAAAGTTTAAGAATTCTAGATTTTTATTGTCATAAATCTGTTGGGATAATGACAAGTAATGAAGAGTAAAAGCAAATTCACCATCGGTTGGAATTGACATTAGAAAATTATCCGTGGGGTGGTACTTTAATGGAGATAACCGAAGCGAGGTCGTCTGAAAGCTTGTGAATTTATGAAATACAAAAGAAAGTAAAACAGCCTCTCTCATTTCTATATAAAGTCTGCAACGACGTACTCAAGATGAAATAATGGACCCAACGAAGATTGAATGTTAAAATATTCTTCAGCAAAGGCCTTCGCTTTAAAGAATTACATAATCAGGGCTATAATACAGGAGAGTTTATTACAAAGTTACCAGCATCTACAATTCTGGCAGGCAAAAGCCAAGTGATTTTGAAAAATGGTAAAAGAAGTTACTTTTTTATAACTTTGTCGTTACACCATCCAAACATAGGTCTCGATTATAAACTTTCAAGTGTATAAACTGTGTCGTGGAGACGAGGAGAGGGTGAGACTGTTGTAAAAATGCCCAGCGACCCTGAAATATCTTTTGCTGACTAATCAAATACGTACACGTGGTCTTGCATTTTGAAGCGGTCTTGAACAAACAATAAATATTAAATAATTGACTCCTCATAAATCGATAGAAATCGGGGCTGGAAACTAAGATTTCGATAACAAACATGTGCACTGTACACAGATGATAAAATTACGTGAAAAATCAAGGCGCTGCAGGGCAATCGTGCGATCGCGCGTGTGGAGCACCCATCCCTGGTCCATTAAAAAATTGATGGAAAGAATCAACAATTTTAAATGAACGTATCAAGAAATCAAACACCTTTTGATTAAAACGAAAAGAAACCGGATTAAATCTTAACCCTTGTTATCTCGGACATTTGGCCAAGAATATTCCACTTATGCGAGGTGGAGATTGAGCTATCTTAATCGCAGTGTCATGCGCGACACACCTATAGCTTTTCTGTAAGCTTTGCTTATCACGTGGGTTGTATCACGACAGCACTGCTTACGACGAAGGTATTATCCTACCTGTTGCAACAGGTGCCACGTAATAGAGGATCAATCGAAGCGACAATCCAATCCGAGATGCAATGATATTTTTATCTAAATTCAAAATTTGGAAATCGAATAAACCACCGAAAGCACATTGCAAGGATAATTAGCGTTACGCTCAACCCTAGGATTTACTGACAAACGGTCGAAACTTCATTAACTGAGAAATAAATTTTACTTCTAGCCTTTCTTTGTCTCCTTTACTACTGCTTCCAATCCGAAGCTTCCAGCAGCAGCCACTAAAAGAGTTATGATTTATTCATATCCGAAAGAAAAACGGTATGGAAAAACGTTGTTGTTTGCCCAAAGAGTGAAAGGGTGTAAATTGGTTGAGACTATATGATTATCGATATATGTATATGTATTACGTATACATATATGTATATATGTATTACGTATACATATATGATATATGTATATGTATTACGTATACATATGTATCGAGAAATCGATTCGAACACGAGATAATACGTGTACACCGTGCTTCTGTTCCACGTGCGATTCACCAGCGATTTCTCGGCCAGTAAGTTGTAAATTTCATGACAATAACGCGCTTTTACCATAATTGGATAGGAGACCAACCCAGGGACCGCATGATGCCAAACTCGAAACCTTTCATTATCCATTCATGACAATTGCCGAAAACACCTTCTTGCCTTCTACATACAAAAGTTTAACGATTCAGTAACATTCCTTTGTTAAATAACAATTAATTGTTCGTAATTTTTGAATGATCATTTTCTTACTGTTGTTCCTATGTTTCTGATGCAGATAAGTTGTATTTTTTTAAATCAATATTTAAATTAAATTTAAATCCTTAAATTTAAATTTAAGGAACGTCGGGGAATATATGGTTATTGTTATCCTGTATATTCATTGTTTTTGCAATAAATGTCGGCAATAAATAAGTCTTCCGCAGGCTCCAACGCGGATTCTCCTAAACGTAGCATATAATACCTATTCCTCACTCGTTTTATCTTTTTTTTTTCTGATACTGCTCTGAGAATCGGCATTTCAATTGATTAAATTTTTACGTGCCTGAGTGGGCAGCTGAGGGATTTTCGCACGCTACCACTATGCCGCGCGCTTTCGCGGACGCCTGGATAGCTTTTCAACGGTTCATCAACGTCGGCGAGCCCAGAAATACATCGAAACATCCAATTGTATTGACCAGACCATATACAGAGTAGCGATCGGATAATAATCGTATCTCCTCTAATTCAAGTTGGATTTACATTGGCGATAGTCGTTGGAGATCGAATTAATTTCCGAGCTACCCTGGTTGGCCATGCGTCAAGTGGTGAGGTAATGAACAATTTCCAGGATCTATACCAAATCAGCGTTCCATTTTTGTTCCATATGCAGATTGAAACCGAACCTGACCCTCCATTCTCCCAAGTTTCTCTATCCTTTATCGAAAGCTGCTGGAACTGTACCTGTTCGTCGTCACTATTTGAGCCCCCAAAAAAAGTTTTACCTCAAGATAGCTCAAGGACACAAAAATATTCCGCAATTGTCACAATTCTCCGTGTTAATGCATGAGCTGTATCCAATGAGCTTTATCCATCGTCTGTCGATCTAAATGACAAGATTGAAGGCAGAATATAAAAATCATGTGGAAAAACACTAGGAGCGTCATTAACTTTGTCTCAATAATCGACGTCAAGTTCGATTGGTGTAGAAGCTTTTTTGAGCTGCGGCAACAAACAACAGCTGAAAGATCGTGACCCATAGAACACGTTACACATACGATACTTGCATGAGGCAAGGTAAATAGACCTGACCGGTGTATGCTTTTACCAAAGTATAACTCTATGCTTAGCAATCTGTATTCCTGCACACATGGTGAGGCTTTGTGCATTCTCAATTCGGTTTCTCCTGTTGGCACCAGCATTCAGTGCGACGTATTTGGCTCTGTCGAAATGACTACAGATATAACGTCACTTGTAACGAATATAGAAACATTATACTTCAACAACATCCGAAACGTACACAAATTTCCGCTGTCATCAGATGTTACCAGCAAAGAACAAACTCAGAAGCGCTTGAGTAAATTTAGGACTAATAGATACGACGGAATACCAAGTTCGAATCAATTTACTAGCTGGTAACTGCACTGCCAGACTTCGCAGTGCAAGTGCAGTGTGTATGTGTGACCTAAATGCTACTGCAGGATAGATATCGGTACAAGGAGCAACCGTACGTGAGTACGTATGATATTGATTCAAGTGGTTAACGAGAATTCAGAAAGTAATTAACAAAATTCACCCTCAACGTCCGATCGTCGAATAACATCATGATGGCCTGCACAACGAACAGAAAACTGGTCGCGTCACCTGAATTTGATTTCATTTCAATATGTTCTATAAGTAAATGGAATTTGTTTATTTTCTTCGATTAAACAGAGTCCACATTAAATTGACTGAGTTCGGTTTCACTTCCGGTTGCCTGCTGCCATAACGATGTTAAAAATATAATAAGGTACCCTGAAACATTGCCAGATGATGATGGGTCCATAACGATGCTGGATCAGTGGTCGGTCCACAGCGTCTCAACTGGACCGGCTCACTCAACACAATGCTTCGTTAAGGGTCTCTCGTAAATAATAAGAAATCTCTGTTCAGATGGCTGTATATCATCCACATTGATGATACCAACGGTTGTACATAATCAATATCGTAACTACAATTGCTTGCACGTACGATGGCCTCAATCTATGACTATAAATGTTCTATATAAAAGAACCTCGATCTCTATGCAACGAATAAATCTCGTGACATCTGCATTAGTATACAGGGGGTGAGGCGAACTTATCGAAGCAGGAGAAATGTCAGCCAACGTCAAGACCGATGTATGTTGTGTATTAGGTGCGACGTTAGGTTGCTTCGGTGACGTATGTCCTCGCGACAGACAGAACGCTCTACTAAACCTTCAACTCTCAGTAATACAAATGTCTCTTCCATCCATAGCTATATCAGAGCTTACTTTCAGGTAGCGCACGAAATGTCGTGAGATGCAGCTCGTTTACGTTCCCACGTCGTTTGTGTGCCGCGAGGCACCACCTAGGAATTATTGTCTGTCTTTTACCCCAAGGCATTGCACTGCCAACTTTCGTACGTGAACATGTGTACGCATGCATTCGCACATACATGCACAAATGTATAAAGTATATGTCAAGTGTTCACCAGGCTGGTGGAAAGTGTCTTTGTCTTTGTACTAAAGGAGATTTGTGGCTGATCCCCGCGTTGTTGGTTCAGGTGTCCTCCTTCGTGACCCACGAACCAAACCCTCGATTTCTGACGAAGCATATAACTTTAGCATTGTTTATGTAGACTTTTCAGTGTATCATACAATTCCGTTGAATATCATCGTAAATAATCACTCCGTTCGTGGGCAATAACGACTCATCGTCCATTTGTCTATATTCCTCTGTATCCTCTGTTATCCTCGACGCCGACTCAACGAAAAAGCATTGAAAACACCGAGGATGAATATAAATACGAATCTTTGCCAATAAAAGAGAAATTCCTCTAGTCATAAATCAACCTTTCGCCGCCATTATTAGTACCTACTATCAGTAATTTCACTACTTTACATAATTTAAATCGGTCGATGAAGATCAATCATGTTTTACGACACTGATGAACGACATTTGTTGAACTACCGATGGAGGTACTTTAATGAAACTTGAATTATTTATTCTTGTATTTCATTGTAAAAAGGCCAAATCCACTTGCCTGTTTCAGGTGTTAACACGCAACAAAAAGAAACAATTGCACGGCAAAGCTGCTTCCTAACATCTAGACTAACAGTGCGCAAAGAGGTTAATCAAAACTTTTATTAAAAGACTGTCATTATGTCTCCATCGAGGAAACCACCGCATCGGCTTAAGATGTGAATGGTATTCAGATGTGATAACAAGAGCCACTGGAAGTATTCAAACATCTCTGTCGAGCAAAGAGGTTTTTGAAAAAGGAAAACGGAAATTGGGAGGCTGGGCGTAACACAGAAGAGTGCCGGGAAGGTGCAAAGTGCGTGCTTTTTCAGCCTGTGGGTATTGCTGTATTTTCGGTCGGGACGTTAAAGGCGAACGAGTAAGTCGTGGGTCCGCAGCATCGCGATACAAGTTGTGAAGCGGGAGGAAAACCAGCCGCTAACGGATTTAAATGTTTCAATTCTGAAAAGCAAATCCGCACTACATTTGAAGAATACCGAAGGTAAGCGAATCTGCTGTATCCATTTTTTCTTATACTTCAAACTAATTGAAGGAAAAAAAATTCGAGATTGAAAATTCGAATCTTTTCGTACGCACACGTAAAAAAAAGCGATGAAGCTTCAGGATAGAGTTCCGGTTAGGCTAAGTTACGTAATTATCGCAGAGTACTTGATTTTTTTTAATATCGACCAATTTGGAGAATGCGCAAATGGTATATCGCGGTTTTTTCACTTCGCACTCGCGGTGTCATTTTTTATCCGTTATTATAAAAAAACTATCTATTTGCGCTTACCTTTCTCATCGCGATTTAATGTGAGCATAATTTATTACCACTGAATTGCTATTTACAGGGTATACGTTGGGTTGTTTGTGATTTTAATTCAATTGGGTATCGAATTAACTACCGGCTACGCTAAAAGAATCATGAAAAAAAACACGTTTTGAAAAACACGTTATCCGTAATTGTATTTGTATTTTTGGTGAAACCAATTTCGTTGAAAAAAACAGCCTCGTATTGATTCACATTGCACTCAATACCTGAGGAGGCTCCGAGATATCGGCTTTGTAGAAAAAAACCATTGACAAAATAACCAAATTGGGCCTTTTACACGTGATCATATGCACCAAATACTTTGAGACCTCATGGTAAAAACGTAAATTCTGTTAACACGAAGCTCTTATTCTATGGCAATGTGATGAAATCTGCTCTCATCATTTGGAGTATTTCAATTTCGTAAAAAGCTACGAATCATTTTTTTTTTCGTTCTGTAAGGCTCGTACTAAAACGGGAAATAAAAAGTCGACCAGTGATACGTCATTGGGCATCGCGAGATAATTATAGAAGAGGCGTAAGTCGAGAGGGCTGTTACTGTACTCGTGGGCCCGTCGTGGTGTTGTCTGCCGGGGGTGGCGGCGGTGGAGGAGGCGGAGGCGGCGGTTGCAGCCGTCGGCGTGAGATCGAAAGACGCGGTGGTGGCGGTCCTGGGACCCCCTGTCTTGCCACCATCAGCTCCTCGGTCGCGGGGAGCGCGGGAGGATGTGGCCCCATGGTGGGGCTCCCCTCCTACAAAAAACGCCAAGGTACAACTTTCTCAAAAGTCAAAAGTTTAATCTTCCGTCTATGAATGGAAGTTCATTTCAAATTACTTGCACTTCAAGTCGCTGCCGCGTCCGTTTGAAAAAAAAAACCATTATTGAACAATTAATTCCGTTGGTAAACAGTCGATAATTTACAAAACACGTAACGTCGATAAACCGTTCGTTTTGTAAAAAAAAAAAAGCGGTTATGCGAGTTTGTTCACGAACTGGCACGGTGTATCCGGCAGAATCGACAGTCATACTTGAAGAAAAAATATTATTCTCTAAAAAGGTGGAGGAGCATCCTGGGGTCGCGGTGGACGAGGAAGAGGCAGAGGTCGCGGGGGCGGCGCTTCAACCCTACTGGGTTCTGGTGTCGCCCCCGCGAACTATCCACCAGGATTTGAGGGAGTTGGCCCCGGTTTTCGCGAGGTCGTGAACATCCTCGGTGAGAGAAATCAGGTTGGAACACTCAGCGGTGTCGGTCCACCACCTGGAACTTCGGTCGACAAAGAGGTCGATGAAGATGAAGAAGGAACAGCCCCGAAGAGACCCCCAAGGCCACTGTACAGACGGTTCATAAACTACGTACGACAAGCATGGACTGGCGTTAAGTTTGCTTTAGGTATACTAATCAATTAACGCAATACTAACTCTCAATTCATTCAATGAGGGAATAATCATGCATGTTTCAAAATCGCTTCCAAATCGTTCGTTACTTGCGACAATTTCCGCGGAGTAACTCGGCAATTACTTCGAAAAAAAAAGGAAATTCTTTCCCGTTTCTCATCGTCCAATTGTGTATCAACAGAAACGTGCGAGTGAAGACTAATTGCAGTTTTGTTGGCACAGATTGTGAATATACATTTTGGCGCAGTGCCACCTCCGTTCTTTATTACATCGGTATTACAAAGATTTCGATGAAAGCAGACGTCTAATACTTTGAATGACGTTTTACATTAGTTAAAGAAATGGAGGAAGTGCCTCGAACAAGCGAACAAGGGGGGGTATCTTGCTTATTGGCTTGCGTCCAGCATGACCTTGGTTGATTTTGATAACTCAAAAGAGATCCAGCATCCACCCGTACATATAAAAAACAAACAAGCGTCGAGCAGACTCTAGAGACGCACAGATGAATCATCTCGTGGATTCAGAACAAACATTGAAAACTCTCCGCATTTTTTAGAACTCTAAAGAAAAGTTTATCAAATGTAGAGCGTGAGGTCCTTCCACCGTCTAATTATAGATAGAAATGTGATGAATCTTGACGACATCGTCAAGATTTAGTGGTCCAGCCCGTCATCCTTCATGCTGAACGGATGTCGCGAATTCTTTCCGAAAAGCGGAAAATGTGATGAAAACGATACCTCTGTTCCGATCGAGCTCGATGACCGCATATCTTCCACGATATTCCTGGCCTGTGTACACGAAATTTAGTTCAAACCCGACAAACATTATTTAGGGGTTTCCTGCACGAAAATCGATGAATTCTAAAATGTTTGTCCGGTTTTATAACACGATAACTGTCCGCAGCCAAAATAGCCTTCGACATCGATGTTATTCCGAGTATTTTTTTCTACAGACGCATAGATTTAATAATAAGCACCGGAATGTCAATTGACAACATTTTTCCGGTGTATATACCAATAATTTTTTTTGACAATGAAACAGACTTTCTGTATTAATTCACAGGCTTATGTACACCAATTGTAAATAGCTGGAGATTAGACTCAGCTGCACCGTATAAATCTTGTGAATAGTTGTAATTAAATTGTAATTTAATCTGATTGCAGATTCCGAGTACGAGGAGGAGCAAACACCGAGATACAGACCGGACTCTTTAGCCAGCCTGTGCAGAGCGACACGTTTCACTGAAGCTGAGTTGAAAAGAATCTACAGAGGCTTCAAGGCCGAATGTCCGACGGGAGTCGTTAGAGAAGATACCTTCAAGTGCATTTATTCGCAGTTCTTTCCTCAAGGAGGTGAGCAGACTCATTTAAACCCGTCGCGCATCGCTTTCAGTGAGAATTCTCGACGTCCAGACACGTGAAGTTGTTGTTCAACACAGTTGTTCATTTCACAAATTAAATTGTATTATTTAATATTAAAATCATATTAAATGATTTTCGAAAGTTCAATGAAAGAAAGTGTTGTTAATTTAACATTTTAGCGAATACGAGTCAGTACGCTCACTACGTTTTCAACACACTGGACCAGGACCACAGTGGAATTCTCAGTTTTGAGGTAAATTTCTCCAATTTTCGTCGCAGCATCCTTATTGTGCGTATGGGAACTCGAGACAATTTCTGAATCATCCGTCAAGACCGTACTTATCACGCGGATTGTCAAAGTACCAACGTTCCGGATGTTTCCGAAGGACGATTCATGCGTGAAACGGTCCCACGGAGACATATTATTTTCATTTCCGTCCATATTTGTATTTAATCCATTAACGATCTTTTCCACGAACATGTTCCAGGACTTTGTAACAGGCCTCAGCATACTGTCACGTGGTTCCATGGACGAGAAACTTCGATGGACCTTTTCCCTGTACGATATAAACGGTGATGGTTGCATCACGAAAGACGAAATGACTGACATCGTCACGGCCGTGTATGAATTAATGGGAAAGTTTTCGGATCCAAACATGACCCACGATGGCGTGCGGGAAAGGGTCGATCGGATGTTTCAGGTAACACAAACGGTTACCATTCTAGAAAAATTTGTGTTGAATTTTTAAGATGCATTCCAAAGTGATTAACATTTTTTTAACAATGAAAACTTTGAATTGTCCATTGATTGGTTAAAAAAGTGCTTGACAAAAAACGAATGTGCGTGTATGTTGAATGCTAAATTACCCGATGCTATTTACGCGAATTGCCTCATTTTCAGAAAATGGACGGCAACAAAGATGGTGTCGTGACGCTGTCCGAATTTTTAGACGCGTGTCGCGGTGATCCGGAAATCTCGACGAACATGGCAGCCCTCGAGACGGTCTTCTGACACCCGGTGGCGCGACCTCGTTATACACCGTGGACTTGAACGAGTCCGAAGAATCCAATGGAACCGCTGGATATCGTTGATTCCCGATAACGAGGGAAAAAAAAATAAATAAATAATCAAATGGCTCGTGTTATCGGTGAGACGAACATAAGTACGGTCAAAGATCCCTTGTTACGTCTTGGCCTTACATTCTCCACGGAGAAATATTTCATTCACGAGTGGGTGAGGGAAAAAAGTTGCAACATACGATCTAACTGTCGATCGTCAAAATGTTCAAACAAATTGCCCCGAGAAAATCCTGGCGCGAAGTCGATATCGAATTATTACGATATACGAAGATCGTGATTTGTAAAACTCGTTGACTCTCAAACAAGATCGAAGCTCGTAATGAAATATCGCGGATCGTAAGAAATTTTCGCGACGGGCTTCATCGGACTTTGAAAATTCGAGGAAAGTCCACGAGTTGTTTGTTGGTTAAATAAACAGAGAGAGAGAGAGAGAGAGAGAGAGAGAGAGAGAGAGACATGTGTGGCAGATTGCTGCAGGTCTGACATGGTGCCAAAGAAAAAAAAAGTCAAAGTCTCCGGAAAATTCGTAACGTAGATTTTCGAAATGAATAATTGTGGTGAATTAAACAAACAAACGTACACCGTATTACGCGGTGTGAAATTGTTGATCGTCGAGGACCTCAACGCAGCTCGGATGCACTGGAGATATTTTTTCACATTTCATTTCTTCGCGAGATGGAAAATGTTATTGACTACTTAAGCGATAGGCCCTTAATTCAAACGCACAACATTTTTCACTTGCGTTTATCGATAACTTGACAATAATCTTTATTTGTTTATGTATGGAAACTTGTTTTCAACACCGTTCCTGTCAAAAATCACAATTTATCGTTCGCAGGAAAAAAGAAGTTTGAGAATGTCTCGGAGCAGAAAGTCGCTCTTTGATTTAGATTCATTGAATTTTTCAGCCATTGCCACGTTTTTTTGAAAGCGCTCTTGCATTGTTTATCATCGTCGGACTAGTTTCGTACTTAATTATTTTTGCATGCAGCTTCGTTCGCGTCCTTTTCAATCCTCTTTCCGAGCTGGAGTAAGGCGAATCTTCATACGAGAGCAAAACGGATGAAACCCAATATAACGAAATAACGAACGAGATTCGCGAAGTGTCGGTGGATCTGTTAAAGCATTATCAAAATTATCGAAATTTGTGTTTTCTATAGTGTATAATCAAGCCATGTGTGCATATAAGACGATATAAAAGTATTTATTTTTGTGATAGGTTACCGGATTTGTAAATTATATCGTAACGAAAATTTAAGATGTTACGAGTGTCGCGCTGCTGACGAAAACAGAAGGAGGAAGAAAAGGATTGAGATGAATAATTATCGACGGGCTACGTAGATGAATCTTGTTAAACAGGAGCCTCAGAGACGGTGGTATTGTGGCAGACGAACAAAATTGGTATAAATTCATTTATGCGAGACGAATTTTTTCAGGGATGTCTAATCATTTTTTATCACTGCCTATATCGGGTTAATTAATTATTGTAAGAAAAGAAAAGGCGAGATAAAAGAAAAGAGTCTCTGATGACGCGCTGAGGAATATCGAAAATATTGAACTGACGAATGCTTTTTAAACGTAATATCCTGCTTATGGCCAAATCGTAATTTTTTATCGTAGTATCTACGTCGAGTATAGGTGCTAAAGTCACGAGAATAACGATGAAGTAATGTCAAAGTTTATTTCGTTTGAGCAGTAATGATATATCGATAGTTTTGCGGATTTGTTAACGATTGTCGATCACGTTCGTATGGTAATACCAGTTTTGAAGGGCAATTGGTTCCAGAAATATATCAAAGGAGATCGAAGGAAAAGTAAGTTCGAGCGAGGAAATTGGACTTTGATTCTTAGCAGGGCCGCGATTAGAACATAAGTTGATTATGGTTTAAGATGAGACGAATTTTTGAAAATAAGATTTTACATCAACGATTCTCTCACATAAACGCGATCACTACCGCATGTCTTTGAAATTACTTGTAATGACAAAAAAAAAGTACGTATTGCGTACAGAAGATATTGAAGCCAAGCCGGACGCAAAAAGTACATTTTGGTACGAAAACGTTCGTTTAATTCTCCACGCAGAGTTCGAAATGTTTAAAGTTAGCCTTCGGAAAAATAATCTCTATCGTCTCGATATATTATTACGTATTGGGTACAAGTGGCGATTTTAAGGTATTCATAGACTCCGTGATATTTTTCGAACGAAAGGAAAGCTCCCCGACGAGAAACACTCGGAATACAATTAATTTTTATAAAATTACAATGTTTTTTCACATTTTTTTTAGTTTCATGGAGAACCGAGAGAAAGGATTTCGAGATATTTTGGATAGGAAAAAGTGAATAAAAAGAGAAGGTCGCCCTAAAATTGTCACCGTTTATATCATTGGGTGCATAAAAAAATCGGCATTTTATTTCAATTTCGTTGCCTTTGGAAAGATTCGCTCAGAAGCATTTCACTAATTAACGCAGAAAAGATTACGCTCAATGTATCATTGTTTTTTTTTCTGCAGAATGTGCATTACGGAATCTTAAATGAGTATGTTGAGTGGAACAACAAAATCTTTTACACGCTCCAGGGCCAAGGACGTAGAATCCACCACTAGGATCCAGCGGGTGTTTTTTTTTTTCTTATAAAATGTACTCAAATTTTCAAATTCCATAAAACATTCGAATAGATACTTTGTACAGGGTCGTGTTAATCTTCTTCTACAAGACTTCGGGTCAACAGTTTCAAATCACTAATTTGAGAATTTCTCACAGCTCGAAAGATATTTTGATCAAAAAATTTGTGAGCCCCCATAAGTTTGAATATCAAAATATGTATACATTGAAATACGAAATTCAAAAAATTTGGTACAGTAAAGTCCATGATTATACGTTTGAATAAAATATTCTTGTAACTGAATGAAATTTGGAATATTCAATAGAACATTTCAGGGTGTCTAAACCTTTGAAAACATCAGCAAAATCCATATTACCGATACTGCAAACAAACCAAGCTTGCGGCAAACATATCTGAAAAAATATGAAAATAAACGATAAGCTAAAACCACTTTGGTGAAAGATTTTAATTAGCTTCCCCGCGATTACGGCATTAACGTTACTCTAATCAGATTATTTACCGCAGTAAAAAGCGGTTTGCAACTTAAAGTTCATCCGAATTCTCGACAATCGCGATATTTTGATGAAACGATCGTTGATCTTGTCTTATTTACAATGGAATAATTTCACATTACGCAGACCGAACTTTAAGACGAACCAATGTACAGACCACTAAAATAATTGCAAACTTATGATTTCGTTGGAAAAAATGTCGCTAATTTTCCGCATGCCCATACGATTTTTTGTATCGCTCTTTCGTCGAGTCATTCACTGTTGATAAACTTGACGGATCTGTGAAAAATGTCCTTGAACACTTCTAAATGTATTGACATAAAAAAGAAGCATTGGTTTCAAAGTAGCTACGAAATCAATTATCCGATTTCAAGCGTCGTTTAAAAACCTTTTCTCAGTTTTCATTCCGTTCATACTTGCGCCTGACGAAAGGATGGCACCTGAGAGTTTGCTTGTTTCTTGCCTGGACAGTGTAGACTCGCGCACACTATCAAATACACTGTACCATATCACGTAATCTTTTCCATAAGTGAAGAAAAAAAATGATAATAGTTGTTGTCTATAGCCTATAATGAGTTCTTCAAAGCGTAAACCACGACTCAGCTGTTCTATCTCTGAAGCGCAAATTTTTCCACTAAATTAGTACATTCGTACATTCTTGATGTATCTACAGTGGGACGTAAGAATTTTCTGGTCCACTCTCCTTGAAAGTAGCGAAATTACAGCTCCACAAACTTACGACTCATTTCGCTGAGAGTCTTCCAAGGCTGAATTGTTTGATTTGTTTTTCTTGCTCCATTCGAAAGCTCGCTGTGCAATCTGTAATACTGAATTCACTCTGAATCTAATAAAAATCCTTTTCAATTATAGCAAAAGCTATGTGGAATCCAATGTTCTCGCGTCTACTAATGCAGACTCGTTTTCCGAGTGAAAAGAAAAATATAAAAATGGAAATAGTTTTCTTCACTATAGATAGACTATCAATCTCTTTAATCTCGATGGATTGTCTGATGTAGCGGATGTGACACTGCAGGGATTAATTATGGAATAATGGCGAAAAGTACGCCGGCAAAGTCGCCAGACGAGCATGAGCCGTTTGATAATAGATCGTGTTTAAAGAAATATACGTATTATTAATGATCCAAGAAAAGGAAGTGGAACAAAGTATATGGGGGAAGATTAATTTAAAATATGGTCAGATGGTCCAATCATAGACTATATTCTGTAATTATATTAAATAAGAGATAAACAAAGGAAAATAATAAAGAGAAATAATCCGAAAAGGGATAAAATGAATGTCATCCGGTCGCGTGTGGCCTCTGAGGATTATCCAACTCAACATTGATGTATCCATCGACGATTCAGATGGTTTTATTTTATTTTTGGGACAACGAACCCCATACGATGCTCAGAAGATAGACCCGAACGAGGAAACAATGTCGTTCAGCGCGGGAATGAATAATAAATATTTAGCGGATGTACGATGTTATATGATATTAAGCTGAAGAGATAATTTACGCGGCAGTATATTTTCTGTGGTAAATGTATAACGAACGTGGGTAACGACACTACGTGTTTCATAGCTTTAAATGAAGTCATTCGCGCGTAAATTGGCCAAGGAGCAATTTTTATTGACTGACGAGGAACCCGGGGGTTTATCCTCTCTTTTTCAACTGCCCTAACGAAAATGGGCGGCTTCCAGTTTGCTGGCAGCTTGCGAAAAATAGACGATAACATGATGCTGGAAACACAAAAATGTAAAAAAAAAGCTACGATCGCTCCTCATTTTGGCGAAAAAAATCTGCGTTCTCCTGCCAGTTGAGAGGTCGAGTGTATAAATTCATTGTTTGGATGTTAATTGTTAAATGTTTAGTACCGTACGTGTCCAAGAAAACTAAAGAGGTAGCCAAGATGTGAATTGAAGAAACAGCGTTATACACATGCCAAACGTACGAAAGAAACTCGACATGCTTTTGCGTTTCGTTATTCGCCCATAATTTACTATTTAACGCAGCTTTTTATATGCATTGCAGGAAATGTAATACAGATTATGATTAAAGTAATGGACGCAGGAGCGAATTTAAATATAACTGTTCCTTTTGATGGGATGTCCAGGAATAAATGTTTTAGGCACAGCTCGTATATATGTCCGCCATGACGACGTCACAGTTGTTCGATTATTATCCCAGGCTGATGGTACAATTTTTTCCTTTGGAGACGTACAAAAAAAGAGAGAGAAAATTGATTTCGTTTTGAAGTCTCCTGCGACTGCCAGCGGAAGGTTCCGACAGATCCTGACGAGGCAACATCATATCAATTCAGCCTCATTTGGGAAAAAGAAAATTTACTATAAGTTTTCGCGTACAAATTTCGCCATATGATGGTTCAAATGATAACATAGATTT
This sequence comes from Heteropelma amictum, assembly GCA_959613375.1. NCBI lineage: Eukaryota > Metazoa > Arthropoda > Insecta > Hymenoptera > Ichneumonidae > Heteropelma > Heteropelma amictum. The sequence continues at coordinate 20,707,513 of OY390721.1, read as the reverse complement.
TAATCGCAGGGCGAGCCTCGACGAGGTAACAGAGAAACGAAATTCGATTAACGTATTGCTGCATCCGACGCACCTTAGATTAATTGCCGATGCTTAACCATTATTACGTTTATTATTACAAACATAGTTTATTGTATTATAAATGGGAATATGTCACTATTTTATAAATAAATAGATGATTCACGTTAATTGGCGCATTTCGAATCTCTTTCATGTATTCATAGATAAATCATCGTCTTTTATTCAATCCCGCCTCATGTTCCTTAATTATTAACCCGCAAAGGGCAGAATATATGTCGCTTAAAATTCGGCGCTGATTTCTCGAAACGTTAAATACACGAGAATCAGTATAATTATGAAAAAATTCATTAATAATAATGATTACTCGACGTCACAATTCTAAGCGCTAATACATCGGTTTTATCATTATAATCTCCATTACCAGAATACCATTGCAATCTCAAGTATCAGGTTATATTTCTTTGACAGCCGTTTAAAACGCATTTTTAACGCACGCGTGCGTTATTAGTAGCTACTTTGATTAGCATTTTTCATTCGCTACAGCTGGATCGTCGTTGATTGAAAAATGTTGAGTCCGTGAATTCGCCACTCGGCGCTTCGTACGTCCTCGCTCGATGACTCTTAACGGGCATCAAGCGATAGCATATGAAGCTCCAAGTAGTAGATCCACGAACTAAAAAACTTTCTTGACGGCTTTCTCTCACAATATGCTGTTATTGAATGAATCCCTCTGTAAAAAGTTGATGAGGTCCCGAAGTTGATCCTTTATCGAAATTATATCGCGTGATTGTTGCCATTTTATTCGTTCCGTGATTGGTCGCACAACGTTAGTGAGAACGCAGCCGCGGCATGATTCGTGCGAAACCGTATTCGCCCAGTTTTTTATGCTGTTTCTGACAGTTGTCGAGTTGTGACATTAATCGCGGTTTCCAAAGATTATAGTTCTATGATAATTCATTCTGTGAAAAAGAAATCATCCATATCGAGTAAGCAAGAGTGCTATATTTCACAATTGAATTTATATTGCACTGAGAGAAAATGAGAGATAGTCCGGGAGAAGGAGAGTGAATAAACTAAACTTTCTTCTCCTGCACATTTTTTCAAGCGAAAATTTTTCGCCCTTCTTTCTTCCTTGCACATTAATGTTTTATAAAATTTACAAGAAATGATTCCTCGATCAGACGATCTCCCGAGAAGCGTTTTCCTTCAAAATAGTGGCAGATGAAAAGAACGATCCACAACGGTATGAAAATTGAACCACGCATAGAGGAAACAACTCTAAACAAGATGCTTCATGTCCGGTTTCCGGAAATTTTTGTTCTACAGCAATGTCGGGCGGGTAAGCAGTCTCGCAGGCGCAGTACTACCGCTCGACGCTGGCCCGGAGAGGCTATCTTCCCGCTCTACAGCAATGTCGGGCGGGTAAGCAGTCTCGCAGGCGCATTACTACCACTCGACGCTGTAGTACTCGAAAGTAGTGGCAGATGAAAAGAACGATCGACAACTCTATCAAAATTTAACCACGTGCAGAGGAAACGACTCTAAGCAAGATGCTTCATTTCCGGTTTTCGGAAATTTTGATTCAGATTTTTGCCACAGATTCTGATCCAGCGTTCGATCGGCGGATGAGAGGAACGATCGACAACTCCATCAAAATTTAACCACGCTCAGAGGAAGCGACTCTAAGCAAGTTGCTTCATTTTCGGTTTTCGGAAATTTTGTTTTAGATTTTTGCCACAGATTCTGGTCCAGCGTTCGATCGGCGGATGAGAGGAACGGTCGACAACTCCATCAAAATTTAAGCACGAGCAGAGGAAGCGACTCTGAGCAAGTTGCTTCATTTCCGGTTTTCGGATATTTAGTTTCAGATTTTTCAACACAGCTGCCGGTCCAGCGTTCGTACGGCGTACGAGGCAAATGACGATCGACAACTCAATGAAAATTTAACCATGCGCGGAGGAAGCGACGCTGAGCAAGTTGCTTCCTGTCCGGTTTTCGGTTTTTAAGTTTCACGCGTTTGAGAGGCTACTTCCGGTACAGCGTTCGTACGCCGTACGAGGCAAACGACGATTGACAACTCGATGAAAATTTAACCACGCTCAGAGGAAGCGACTCTGAGCAAGTTGATTCGTTTCCGGTTTTCGGTTTTTAAGTTTCACGCGTTTGAGAGGCTACTTCCGGTACAGCGTTCATACGCCGTACGAGGCAAACGACGATCGACAACTGGATGAAAATTTAACCACGCACAGAGGAAGCGACTCTGAGCAGTTTGCTCCATATCCGGTTTTCGGTTTTTAAGTTTCACGCGTTTCAGAGGCAACTTCCGGTACAGCGTTCGTACGCCGTACGAGGCAAACGACGATCGACAACTCGATGAAAATTTAACCACGCACAGAGGAAGCGACTCTGAGCAGTTTGCTCCATATCCGGTTTTCGGTTGTTAAGTTTCACGCGTTTCAGAGGCAACTTCCGGTACAGCGTTCGTACGCCGTACGAGGCAAACGACGATCGACAACTCGATGAAAATTTAACCACGCACAGAGGAAGCGACTCTGAGCAGTTTGCTCCATATCCGGTTTTCGGTTTTTAAGTATCACGCGTTTCAGAGGCTACTTCCGGTACAGCGTTCGTACGCCGTACGAGGCAAACGACGATCGACAACTCGATGAAAATTTAACCACGCACAGAGGAAGCGACTCTGAGCAAGTTGATTCGTTTCCGGTTTTCGGTTTTTAAGTTTCACGCGTTTCAGAGGCAACTTCCGGTACAGCGTTCGTACGCCGTACGAGGCAAACGACGATCGACAACTCGATGAAAATTTGACCACGCACAGAGGAAGCGACTCTGAGCAATTTGCTACGTGTCCGGTTTTCGGATATTTAGTTTCAGGCGATTCAGAGGCAAATTCCGGTCCAGCTTTCGCTCGGCGTATTAGAGAAACGACGATCGACAACTCGATGAAAATTTGACCACGCACAGCGGAAGCGACTCTGAGCAATTTGCTACGTATCCGGTTTTCGGATATTTAGTTTCAGGCGATTCAGAGGCAACTTCCGGTCCAGCTTTCGTTCGTCGCACGAGAGAAAGTACGATCGACAACTCGATGAAAATTTAACCACGCGCGGAGAAAGCGACCCTGAGCAAGTTGCTTCACTTTCGGTTTTCGGAAATTTAGTTTCGGCTCTTTGAGAGGCTACTTCCGGTCCAGCTTTCGTTCGTCGCACGAGAGAAAGTACGATCGACAACTCGATGAAAATTTAACCACGCGCGGAGAAAGCGACTCTGAGCAAGATGCTTCACTTCCGGTTTTCGGAAATTTAGTTTCGGCTCTTTGAGAGGCTACTTCCGGTCCAGCTTTCGTTCGTCGCACGAGAGAAAGTACGATCGACAACTCGATGAAAATTTAACCACGCACAGAGGAAGCGACTCTGAGCAGTTTGCTCCATATCCGGTTTTCGGTTTTTAAGTATCACGCGTTTCAGAGGCAACTTCCGGTACAGCGTTCGTACGCCGTACGAGGCAAACGACGATCGACAACTCGATGAAAATTTAACCACGCACAGAGGAAGCGACTCTGAGCAAGTTGATTCGTTTCCGGTTTTCGGTTTTTAAGTTTCACGCGTTTGAGAGGCTCCTTCCGGTACAGCGTTCGTACGTCGTACGAGGCAAACGACGATCGACAACTCGATGAAAATTTAACCACGCTCAGAGGAACCGACTCTGAGCAAGTTGATTCATTTCCGGTTTTCGGTTTTTAAGTTTCACGCGTTTGAGAGGCTACTTCCAGTACAGCGTTCGTACGCCGTACGAGGCAAACGACGATTGACAACTCGATGAAAATTTAACCACGCTCAGAGGAAGCGACTCTGAGCAAGTTGATTCGTTTCCGGTTTTCGGTTTTTAAGTTTCACGCGTTTGAGAGGCTACTTCCGGTACAGAGTTCGTACGCCGTACGAGGCAAACGACGATTGACAACTCGATGAAAATTTAATCACGCTCAGAGGAAGCGACTCTGAGTAAGTTGCTTCATTTCCGGTTTTCGGTTTTTAAGTTTCACGCGTTTAAGAGGCTACTTCCGGTACAGCGTTCGTACGCCGTACGAGGCAAACGACGGTCGACAACTCGATGAAAATTCAACCACGCTCAGAGGAAGCGACTCTGAGCAAGTTGATTCGTTTCCGGTTTTCGGTTTTTAAGTTTCACGCGTTTAAGAGGCTACTTCCGGTACAGCGTTCGTACGCCGTACGAGGGAAACGACGATCGACAACTCGATGAAAATTTAACCACGCTCAGAGGAAGCGACTCTGAGCAAGTTGCTTCCTGTCCGGTTTTCGGAAATTTAGTTTCAGATCTTTGCACGGATTCTGTGGTCCAGCGTTCGATCGGCGGATGAGAGGAACGATCGACAACTCAATGAAAATTTAACCACGCGCAGAGGAAGCGACTCTGAGCAAGTTGCTTCTTGTCCGGTTTTCGGAAATTTAGTTTCAGATCTTTGCACGGATTCTGTGGTCCAGCGTTCGGTCGGCGGATGAGAGGAACGATCGACAACTCAATGAAAATTTAACCACGCGCAGAGGAAGCGACTCTGAGCAAGTTGCTTCTTGTCCGGTTTTCGGAAATTTAGTTTCAGATCTTTGCACGGATTCTGTGGTCCAGCGTTCGGTCGGCGGATGAGAGGAACGATCGACAACTCAATGAAAATTTAACCACGCGCAGAGGAAGCGACTCTGAGCAAGTTGCTTCTTGTCCGGTTTTCGGAAATTTAGTTTCAGATCTTTGCACGGATTCTGTGGTCCAGCGTTCGATCGGCGGATGAGAGGAACGATCGACAACTCAATGAAAATTTAACCACGCGCAAAGGAAGCGACTCTGAGCAAGTTGCTTCCTGTCCGGTTTTCGGAAATTTAGTTTCAGATCTTTGCACGGATTCTGTGGTCCAGCGTTCGATCGGCGGATGAGAGGAACGATCGACAACTCAATGAAAATTTAATCACGCGCAGAGGAAGCGACTCTGAGCAAGTTGCTTCCTGTCCGGTTTTCGGAAATTTAGTTTCAGATCTTTGCACGGATTCTGTGGTCCAGCGTTCGATCGGCGGATGAGAGGAACGATCGACAACTCAATGAAAATTTAACCACGCGCAGAGGAAGCGACTCTGAGCAAGTTGCTTCCTGTCCGGTTTTCGGAAATTTAGTTTCAGATTATTGCACGGATTCTGTGGTCCAGCGTTCGATCGGCGGATGAGAGGAACGATCGACAACTCCATCAAAATTTAACCACGCGCAGAGGAAGCGACTCTAACCAAGTTGCTTCATTTCCGGTTTTCGGAAATTTTTATTCAGTTTTTTATATAGAATTACAAGTAATGACTCTTCGATCACACAATCTCGCGGAAAGAGTTTTACTTTAATGTGGTGTTAGATGAAAAGAACAACCCACAACTGCATTAAAAATAAACCACGAATAGAGAAAACAACTCTAAACAAGTTGCTTCATGGTTTGTTTTCGGAAAATTTTTTCAAAATGTATTATAAAATTTACAAGAAATGACTCTTCGATGAGACAATCTCGCGAGAAGCGTTTTCCTTCAAAGTAAATTTTTTATGTAAAACATTTTTTTATGTAAAATTGCAACTGTTTATTTAACTACATATTTGTGATACAAAGATGGCTCATTGAAACAAAATTTTTAGTATTTTGGGCAATGCATTTTATGAAGATTATTTATGATTTATTAATCATTATTGTTTGTACTTCATTTTTTAATCTAAAAATTTCTTGCTTTTCACCATTTGCTACTTATGCCGAATTATAATGTGTTCTGTAGGGGTCTATACTTAATTCAAGATGGAGCGCTGCAGCGCGAAAATGCGGCCGGTCGCGCGCGTGAGCGCGCGTCTCTAATCCCTAGTAACAATAAAAAGTAAATTTTTTTCCCCGAGAAGAATGGTGCTCTGGTTGTTTTTTTTGTGACAATTTTTTCGTTAATTAGTAATCAATCATGGAAAAACCGAGGCAACTTTCGTCCTCCATGACAGTATTGTCGATCCCAAAATTTTTTTTTTATTACGAATTCTACGCACATTTCCTACGTCTTTGCAGAGCAGAGCACCGTGCATACCACATTACTCCATGCTTTAAAGCACTTCCCGATTAATTTTATTGCGAAATAAAAGAAAAATCCGTCGAGAAAACTCCGAGGCTTCAAACGTACAGCCGCGGCCATTTTTATACTCTCGACCTGTCATTTTTAGTTCGAGCATTTTTCGTCAGGTTCGCTAGTGGTGAATCATTGAGCTCCCCAGTAACGTGTTATGCGATCATTTTCCGATTGATTTTCCGTCTTCCTGCTGGCCAGAATCACGAAAGCCATCGATGAGGATCCAACGACATTGGACAAAATCAAGACTACTGCTCACGATGGGAAATTATATCTGAATTACATCAGTTGAAAATATAACAAACTAGAATTTATTCTGTCGTAATGGAATTTAAATAAAAAACAAATGTTATGAAAATGTGTGTTTGTTTATTTTAAAAAATATCGTGATTACACGAAGCTTGATAGATCTTTAGCCATCTTTTCAGAGATTTCACATTCTCGCTGGCACAATTGTATTTTGTTTGTAGGTAATGATACCCGCCCGACATTGCTGTAGAGCGGAAAGATAGCCTCTCCAGGCCAGCGTCGAGCGGTAGTACTGCGCCTGCGAGACTGTTTACCCGCCCGACATTGCTGTAGAGCAGAAAGACAGCCTCGCAGGCGTCAACGCGAAGGTTCTTCCGAATCGTGGCTTCAACCGTGTTTTTCTTTTCGATCATAATTTTCTCATCTCTAGCCAGAGTAGATTTTTTATATTAACGAAGCTGCTTGAGAAATTTGACTATTCTCGACAGAAAAAGACAAATTAACGATCTCGCAAGAGCGTACAATAACAATGATATGGAAAAATATATGTCAAAGATATTTACAACACTAAACAAAGCTTTTCACTACGAATTTTTATTGATCTCATTACTTTTTTTTACATTTTCTGGCACCAGTTATGATATACACAAAGTTCATGCAGTGTTTTGATATTCACTAAGAGAACACGACAATTAGAGGAACCTATACTTTCATTGCACATATAAAATTGAAAACATCACTTTTTGATGGTTATCGATACTTAGGTTCCTTTTTCGCAGCACGGCACTAAATGTATGTACCTACTTTGATTAACAATATTGCCGCTGACGGCGCTCGTTACTAGCGGCACAAAATTGCGCTCTGCTACTGTGAGCGGCGATACCCTCGATTCTGAGCCGAACAGCTGAGCTTGATGCCCTTTAATTCTACTCGTTTGAGAAAAATTGAGAGAAAAGAAAAATCATTCGAGGGTTGATAGCTTTTTCCAAACAAAAAATCAAATAAAATCTCTGCGTAAAATGGAAAACGACGTTTCGGAAATGTTTTTATTATATAGGTACGTCGGCGGCTAACTTCACGCAGGTCTCTAAATACATTCAAATCTTTGGGTAAACGCACTTCATACTTCAGACTCCTGCTGCCACTTCCAGCTTTGTAGTGGTGACAAAATTTGGCACCGAATTGAACGCGCACATACCCATTCACACAATCACAACACGCTGTTGGTGTTATACTCGGGAAAAGTTGTTCCATTAAAACAGTGTTACACTTGAAGCGCTACATTATGCCAGACAGCTCTAATATAGCGCTTGATGACATAGACAGAATACAAAACTCATGGATACTTTATAGAGATCGCGAAGAATGGAAAGACGTTATTCCGATACCGCAAGATGATGGACCACACCCGGTAGTTGCGATCGCATATTCGGATAAGTGTGAGTGCACTTTGTTATTCATTTGTTGTGCATGTTTGTATCGTCCCAGTTCTATTTCGCTGCACTTGTCACGAAAGTGCAAAAAATGTCGTTAAGACAAGCAAATTTACAGCAATATTTATTTGTCTTTTTACCGCTCTGTCTCGTTCATCAAGACCCGTTCAACTTGATAACCTCACTTTAACTAACCCTTCTTCATCGAGTACGAATATTGTATCACAGATTACTAGTTGCTTTGAAATTTCACGTAAACTGAAAACACCTTCATTCGCGAATATGTTTGCCACAATATCTGCATCTTCGCGTGATATCTGTGACAGTCACAACAACAGAACAAAACACGATTTCACAATTCCTTACGGCCATGGCGGATCCCCCCCCCCCCCTCGAAATTCCGAAAAATTCTCAGGCAAAATCTGTAAATCGGATCGATTTGAAATTTTTTGTGAGTATTTAGTGACACAACACTGACGATTTCGTAATTTCGAAATTGTGCAAAAAAATTTTTTTGTGGAGTGACAATTTTTTCAAAATTCCGAATTTCTAAAATCGTCAGTTTCTCCGGGCTATATCACTAAATACTCGCAGTGAATAATTTCAAACAGATCCGATTTATAGATTTTGCCGAAGAATATTTCTAAGCTTTGATTTAAGGATGTAACAAATCGCCTTAACTTTCTTCACTGCGTTACACCTTTCGGTTCTCTATAATGGCAAAAAATATTGCACGATGCCAAGAACAAAGAATATTGACGATACGTACATCGTCTTCTGATCGATCACCCTGATGCAGCGACGAAACCTTTGTTATCAACAGAACCTCCGATGGTTTTCCAAACCATTGCACATCCAAACAACTTTTACCTCCGTTCTACGCTAGCTTATCCAATTTTTATTGCTATTGTTTGCGCCTTTTTGGAAAAGTACGAGTCGCGCATTCGCATCGTCCGACTTTCTCATATAGTTGCTTAACGAAACGCACTCGTTTCTGTAATCGTAGTCAAGGATGCTTACGATTACTTTCGCGCTATTCTGAAGTCCGGGGAAAAGTCAGAGCGAGCGTTGGCTCTGACCGCCACTTGTATCACACTGAATCCGGCGAACTACACAGTATGGCAGTACAGAAGAGAAATACTGGAAGTGCTCGGCAAAGACCTTAGAGAAGAGCTCAAATACATACATTCGATCATCAATGGCTTTTCAAAAAATTATCAAGTTTGGCATCATCGGAAGATCGTAGTCGAATGGTTGCAGGATGCTAGCAAGGAACTCGCGTTTAGCGAAACTGTTTTGAAAGAAGATCCCAAGAATTATCACACTTGGCAATACAGACAATGGTGTATCAAAGCATTCAGGTAAGTCTCTACGAACGTACATGAGCCGAGCTGCAAGCTGCGGCTCTGCTATTTCGAAGCGCGTGATTATGGAACAATTTTCGGCGGTTTGAAGCGGGAATTCTTGAGTCTTTTATTCGTGTCTCCTCTAATTATCCATCTAACTTTTGTCACTCCAGTCTCTTCGACAAAGAACTCGAATATGTGGAACAATTGCTCGTGGATGACATCAGAAACAATTCGGCTTGGAACCAGCGTTATTTCGTACTAAAGCATACAAGCAAATTTGAGCCAGAAGTCATAGAGAAAGAAGTCGACTATGCTCTGGATAAAATAGCCATCGTGAAAGGAAATGAAAGTGCATGGAATTACTTGCGAGGGTATGTTTTATCGAAATCGCAATGGAATCCAAGTATCCGAACCAACATTTTTTCCCAAATGTCATCTCTCTGCAGCATTCTGGCGCATGATAAGCAAGGTGGTCTTGCCTCGAACGAGAAAGTGCTGAATCGCTGCGAGGAACTTTATTTAACCGGATGTCGTGTTAATCACTTGCTCGCCTGTATAATCGATATTTGTCGCGAGAAACCGAGAGACGAGTCGACGGAAACGTTTTATACGATCGAGCGCGCACTCGAAGTACGTATCGCGAGCGATTTTATATTTCATTGAAAATTCCTCGTTATAATCGTAATTTTCACGCTCGTCAACATCAGTTTTTTTTCAAATTTATTTCCTTCTTTTTCAGCTTTGCAAAGAATTGTCGGAGGAACATGATAAAATAAGAAGAAGATACTGGGATTATGTTACGCAACAAATAAAAGACAAGTTTCACGTAGAATCGTAATTTCGGAGTATTCCGCATACGTCGTGCGGCGCTACGTTCATCAAACATGAGATGTTTTTCGGTAACAACGTCTTGTTCGATAATGCCTTCATCTTGAGTGGTATTACGAGTGTAACACCTTGTCATTACACGTGAAAATAGAATATTGTTTAACGAGAACAGCGTGACTTCATCGCTCGCATGTAAAAAAGTCCAAGATATTTTCCATCGTACCACGATTAATCGAGCTGTACTGATGTTACATAAGTGAATTTCGAAAAAATTCACGTCCGTTGATTGTTTCTTCTTTACATTTTTTCCTGCTGATTGTGTCATTTTTGCAATAAACTTTGAGAAAATTATGCGAGTTATTTCTGCAGCCTGTCGCAAGCATCCTTATCCGCAAGTTAACACGAGAGATTTTCTAATGAAAGAGATTTTTCGATAGAAAGGTCGGCTCTGGTAGAATTATAATTCCGATGATTTATATGCAGGCCCATGCTTTTTTTTTGAGGAATACTAGTGACTTTCAGAGACGCATCCCAAGTACGGATGAGGCACGAAGAAGCTTGTCTAAATTCCGTATGCACGTAGATAATTCGTCCAAAGGAAAATAATCAGATTTTGAGAATTTCGGAAGATTCAAACAACAGTATTTCTCTCTATCTTAAATTGTCCAGAATGATTCGACCCATGAAAGACTAACAAAAGACTGTCATTTTAATATTTTTCATCGAAAAGTGGTGGTGAATTTTCCACAATTTCCCATCAGTGTCTTAAGCGTAAATAACCGACGAGGTATTTTTATGGAATCAAAATAAACACATTGTCTAATTTTTATTTTTTTCTGTATTGCATCGGTCAATATTCTACAGGTCTATATTCGGTTTCCAAAAAAATGTACAAAAACTAGAAGTGAAACTGGGATAAAAAATGGTTCTTGAAATTAGTTGAAATTTACCAAATTGATACCAACGAACAACCTCAATGTTCATTGGTAATACGTTGAAAATATTTCAACGCAAGATAAGATAAGAAAAGTACATCAGTATCAGAAAGAAAAAAAATACTCACGTCGGTCCACATTGGAATAGTAATAATAGAACAAAACCATTAAATGCAAATTGCTTGAATTTCTTTAACCACTACATGCCTATTCACAAACTTTGCTCGTTAAAGTTATATCAATGATATTGAATCTTTAACGTACTTTTTGTCTCAACAATTATTTTTCTCAATTTCTCAATTTAAAATGTAGATTATGAAATTTCAATTGATTCAATTGATTTGCCCACATAATCTCATAATGGTGTTGGAGTGAAAAATAAAAATCGGAATTAAATTAACGCAAAAACTACGGAAACTGAGAAATATATGTAATTATCATCTGTGTAATCGTTAGTTTTTTTCCGAAGATAATACACGATATTAACCGGTATATCGATGCATATTCTCAACGAGAAATATTTTCATTTTATTGAAAAAAAATGATATCAAACATGATGAAATTTCGATAAAAATAGCCAAAGACGAACATATACATTACAAATGAATTTTTTTTCACAATTGCCACTATCCGATAGCATCATCGTTGTGCGATTCGAACGTCGAGAAAAGAAGATTCATTAATGTCTCTTCGTTGCCTTAATCAAGAATTGCCATTGAAACAAAAATCCGCTAAGAACCAAACACATCGAAAACGCTACAAGCGTTAATTTTTCACAATCGTAATATGAATAATTTACGAAAACATTTGTTCTACGAATGATTGCCAATTTGGTATTCCCACGATACAACTTTTTATTCTAATTTTGCAATTTTTCGACGCTAATAATGAAACTGTTTTTTCATCATCTGGGACATAAGCCCAGAAGTGGACGTGCGGTCGTACTGTACCCTAAAAACTCTCCTAGCGAGCTTGTAGCATGTGGTTATATGTAAGTTTGTTTTTATACCATATTCATCGTTTATAATTATTACGGATGTTTTGGAGGTACAATTGCAACAAAATCAAAATAGAATGAGAATTTTGAGTAGTGGGTAATGGTATAAAAATCTCAAAGAAGTTCATCGAGTAAAAGTTACCGAACTAATTCACATCAGATAATACCAATATCTCAAAGATATCGACAACTTCTTTACAACAAAAAAGCTACGAAAAACGTCTGAGTCACTTACTTTATTTTCGTATGATAAAAATCCTTAAATTTTTCCGGACGCACGTGAATTATTGCCGATTTTTTTCATCGCTTTGAAATTTCATTTATTTATATTTTTCAAAGGTTGTGCGAACGTGCATATCCGTTAAACGAAATCAGCCTTCTTTTTCCGAGTAAATGTCGAATCTTCGTACACCGGAATTATTTATAATTTGTAATATTTTATACAATTTTTTTTCTATTTTTCACCGTTTACAAAAACCATTAAAAAACGGAGAAAATATTCTGCTGAGGCATTCGTGTTTATTCGGTAAAATGAATGCAGGTATTTCATGCGAAAAGGAAGTTAATTCTCAAAGTGCTTCCCACAGATCCTTTTTTTTCGATATTTTGTCAATATTTTTTTTACTGCTATTATCTAAGATTCATGCAACTTCTGTTGAACCGATATTTTTTCAATTTTTACATCATCGATACGGAGGTAGAAATTCTCGTCCTATGTCAGTTTCGTTGGGTTCCATCTCCCGGACATCCTAAGCCATCAATCCGAACACCACAGTCTCAAAGGGCTACAAATTTGTACTTGAAGATTTTTCGTACCAACGTAAATTCAAAAGTGATATTTGAATCATGGAATTCAAATTAATTTCCTTTCGATTATATCGGAAGATCGAACCATGGGCAAATATTCTCACAACAGTTTTAAATTTGCTCAAATTTGTTCACCAAGTGTGAAACAAAAAACTGAAAATGTTCTCCTCGTCGTCGCTAACTTTTACTCATCTCGTTACTTGCTTCCTCATTATCGCACATTATTCTTTACATGTACGTGTACTTTTGTTCCATGTTCGTTTTTTTTTCTACACAGTATTAGCGGACCATTATGCGAAGATTAACTTTTCGATGGGCAGCGTTTTTATCACTGAAATCACGATCGAGAGCCTTCTTGGGTTTTCCGGCGAGAAGCATTGCGTGTTTATACTTAAACAACCGAGTCTCTGTAGACTATTCTACGATTGAAAATTTGTTTCCAACGTACCATTGATAATGATTGTAGCAAAAAATAAATGAATCGAAATTTAAAAAACCTCGACATCTCGGCTTTTCGTGTACACATCAATACAACAGTATGATCATCAAAAATCATAATTTTGAGATCATAATGAGTCAAAATCTTTCAAAATTTACACCTCCTTAACGAATTAAAGATCATTAGATTTACGCCCAAAACACGATTTTGCTTGAGTGCAAACGGTAGTCGCGACTCGCAATTCCGGCGTTTTTGTTTTAAACGGTCGACGTTTAAAAAACTCCAAAACGCATTTCAGCCATAGGTGATACACACAGAGTTTCAAATTGGGTCAGAGACCTCGGAACAAGAGAAAAAACGACGAAACTGTTCGGAAACACACACATTTTTGTATCAATTCTTTATTTTTCCATACAAATTATAAACATGTTTTTTTTTTCAAATACTGTACATATACTGAATTCTATAATATTTTTAAACCTCTAATTTAATGATATATCATTTCATTTATTTTCATTCACTCGTTTTTAATCAACTACTTTGATCCTCATTTCGTTTTATTTATAATATAATATACAGGTAGGATTTCCTTGTTTTTCTTCTTGTTTTTTTTCTGCTCTTTTCATTCGTGTTTATGATCAAGCTCAATTCTTTGATATGGCAGTTCCAGGATATGGAAGAATACAAATTGAATTTGCTCAAATCAATTGCTGTCGCGTTTAAAATCACGGGGGGCAAAAGTGGCCTAAACGGTTATTCGTTTGACTGTGAATAACGTGTTTTTTCTTCCAAGGTGGTCAAAAAATTTGAACGAAAAGCGCAGAGGTCGAATTTTCACGATGATTTTCGTGGCATTGCGAAAAATATCTCCAATAGTATATTGAAAGGAAAATGGACGCTGCTAGTTTTTTTAAATTCGCTTTTATGAGATACGTGTTCGTGCGAACAAATTTGCAGACTCGCTACTGAATATTTCGCGCTGTAATCGCATCGTAGAATTTCCAACGATCAATCAATTGCAATTATTCAAAAAAAATTCTCTCTTGCCCCACTGACAACGTACAATAATTCTGAGCGAAGTAGTAGCTTTGAAAAAATACGCTAAATGAGGTTGTTCAGTCGTCAAAGTAAGATTCAATTTTTTCCGTTTCTTTTTTTCTAATTTTTTGAACCGCCGATGAAACTACGAGACCAATTGTAATTTATCATCGGTATTACTCAACTTGCGGCAAAAGTAGCTTTTCTTAAAAATCAAAACCGGATCGGCCACAACTCTTGCATGTTAAAAAAAAAACAACAACTCGAGTAGAATGAATTCGTGATGAATTTCCAGGACTTGAACAATTTTTCGTGTTTTTTTTTTAATGGTCATTGCGAGTCACCTATTTACAAAGATATTTAACAAATGTGAATGCGTTGTTGATTTCATCGTATAGTGTGTACAATTCGAGCTGCTTATATATATATAAAATTCATTATTTCTTGTTGTCTTAAATTACTCCTGCCGTTTGTATCTTTGCTGGTTTGCCGAATTTTGAAATCATCAATATAGAGTGAGAGAGTACTATTTTCTATCTTCACAGAAGACATAGATAAATATATATTTTCATAATCTTTTTTTTTTCTTATAAATGTAATTCGCTTAATGATTAATTCATTAGTTATTACTGTTCATAATCTTAGTATCGGTGCTCATTTTTTTCCTCCAATTTCGTGTACTTCCTTCTTTTTTTTTTGTCGTCATTGAGAAAAAAATTCTACGCGTACACACATCGAAAATGTTCAATTTCACGAGCTCTCTTCAATGTTTCCGATTATTTCCTTCACAGTTTACGAGTTTCGTCATATGCACAACCAGTGAAATGCTGTTTTTTTTTCATTTCCTTTTGACTTCCGACAACGAAATTCTTAATGTCAATGACACTTGAGACTGGATTGAAAAAATTCGCGAGCGTCATCTCAGTGGTTATGACAACGAAATGAAAACGTAGTCCGAACGAATGAATTATTCAATCGAATTTGCGATGAACACGAATCAATTTTGTTCCTTTCTTTCTCGTTGCGATACATTCATAGGTCGTTACGAAAATAAGAATAATTAAGAAGTACAAAAGCTGCCAATCTTTTTTTTTCCCAATTCTTCCCCCCTTCGTTCAATCGGGAATTTCTAAAATTATCAGACAAACAAAAATTCCATTCTCATCCAAAGCTGAACTACCTAAAAAATTTGTATTCCCACCTCGTTAATAAAAAAAAAAGGACATATTTCTGACTAAAGAGAGATCAAAATACATTGCCACTTGGTTTCGTAAAAGTTAATTACAGTAACAATACGGTAATTAGTATAAATGTATCCTTAAAATAAAGTTTATTCCTTCGCTTGTGCTGGCGGCTACTGTTGGGTCGGCAAGTTCTTTTTGCGTCGGAAAATCAAATGAAAACGTTTTCCAAAACGGATGGACAAATCAGAATGAGAAAATATGTTTCAAACGGAAAGAAAACTAACGAGGCAACTTTAGCTGCTGATCTCATTGAAAGACACTGGAGGAAGAGAATCTTTAACATGATTTACGTATGAATTACCATGTAAAAGCTTAATGGTACCAAGGGTCCAGGGAGACCCCTAGTACCATTAACGGATCGAGGAGGTGTGCCGATTACGGGTTAATGAGATTGAAAAAAAAAATTAACTCTGCAATTGTCTGCAGACTGGTGAAAAAGCCAGTAATATTCGGAAAAATGACGAATAACTTTTTTTTCAGTAGTCTTAAATTCGTGAAAGCGACATGGATTTTTCTCGATGTTTCGGTTTGATGCGAAAAAACAAATAAAACGCCTTTCAATTTTCTCATACAAACTTGTCTTCAGATATTCGTCTCATCCCAAAGTTCTCAACGCTACTTCCAAAAACGACTTTTCCCATGAATTTACGATGATGATCAACTGGAATAAACGATTTTTTCGTTTGGACGTAAGAAAAAAAATCTTGTGTATAATTGCAGAGGCTGCGGTTAAGTACGACATTCAATCGAATGGAGAAGCAATATGTTATCACCAGTAAAAAAAGAAAAGAGTTATCCTTTTGGGTACCTCGAAAAATTGCGACGAGACTCTGAAGAGTGATACGATATTTAAAAAAAAAGCCAACTTGACGTTTATGCATTATCGATGAAATTGATTTTCATCAAATATCGTGAAAACACATTCTGACGTTTTTTTCTTCTTTTCAACGTCCGGAACACGAACGCTCGAAAATTGAAGCTAAAAAATATGATTGACCCTGCTACGAGCGTCATCGAATCATAATGTTTATAGCAATTGTAAAAGATACGAAAAAGTTAAAAACAACCTGTACGCTGAGAAATTCATTCGCGTAATACAACTATAGAAAAAAGAAGGGAAGAGAAGGGGGGCGGGAGGGATAAGCTTACGGTACAAAATAAAGTTGATTATAAGAAATACAAACACATCTCACTAACCTAAACATTTTCGCTTAAAATGATGGGAAAGCCCGAAGTGCAATTACATTTTAAACGTATTTTACCATTATTCTGGACCATCACATTCGCAATTTATTTTCTTCCAATTCGGTGCGACAGTCGTCAAGAGAAAAGAACCGAAAACGAGAGTTGGAAAAAACTATTTTGGATTTTACGTCGATTGTATAAAAAAAACCAATTGTCCCTGTTGATAAAACGTGCAGACCTCTCTTGCCTTTGCCTCTCTCACTTTCGATATTCGAATCGCTAAAATGTATATTTAAAAAATAATAATAATTATTAAAAATCATTAGACTCGTGAATCTTCATGGCATACTTTTCAAGTTTCAATTTCCGGTTAAAAACTTATGATTCCCTAGATAGCTTTATACACGATCTTTTCCTTTTTCTTCTGTAACAATGTAAATTTTAAGCATTGCGTTTAATATTTAACATATATACCTCTTATACGTAAATATATGTATAATCTGTTTGTGTGGATGTCTTGTCTGATCTCTATTGCCTATTTTAATTAATAAAAACTATAATACTAATAGTATGGTGTCCGGTACGTTGGACCGCTCCAAGATCGCAGCATTTGTTTTTCCCCCTCGCCGGAAGATGAACATTATTCATAGTCTTTTTTTATACAAAAGAAACAATGGTGCAAAAACGCGTAATACCTGAGACTCGCAACGTTATTGTCGTTATTATACTTATTCCTTTTTCTCTTATACGGTTCAACATCCGATCTTCGTGAAACTCAGGTGCGCCCGAATTCAATAACATTTTACGACTTGGGATCATCACTTTTGTACGATTTGTCATTATAATTTTTCCTTCGCTTTCCCGCGATATTCAAGCGTCTTTGAAAAAAAAAAAAAAAGTATCGAAAGACGCAAACCGAGAGAGAAAAAGAAACGATCGAGATGCAATTCGAGAGTGGAAAAACAAATCTGAATCCCGGATTGGCCGGTACACTCGTGCGTATCTTGTTTTATCCGTGTGATTTTCGAGGACAGATGCTCGCGGACCCAATCGTGATTTTATCATAGATCCATGGACGAATTTGATAGAAAAACAATTTCTTGATATATTTAATTTAAAGAAAAATGAGATCTCGTATCTGTGCTACGTGAATTTTTTTTTTCTCATCCGTATTTATATTCGCTATATTCACGGATTCATACTGGTGTGTTATTACGTCTGTTAGTATGTCGCGTAAATGTCCAGTTTCGCTCAAACGAGTAAAAATGTCTGTGTATATGTGTAAATATATATAATATGTATGTGTGTACGAGTGTATGTGTGTGTGTGTGTGTACATATGGATGATTTTTATGTGGTGGTAGGCACTGATGGGGGTGGATGGCTGCATGCCGAGCAGAATTTAAACGGGCTAGTCCTTGACCAGTCTGTATATGTGATGTTGAGCACCGTGCTCGGACGTCGATACTTCAAAGACGTACGCCGTACATAGTAACGTCTCTTCCGTATCTCTGTTCGTAACAACCTGAAGATAGAAAAAACGAAAGAAAAAAAAAAGTTTTTATTAATTTTTTGCCGTTGTTTCGTGAGGTTGAAATCAAATTGCGAAAAACATCTTTTTTTCCATGGGATTTCCGGTCAAGTTGAAAGATTTTAAGTTTAAGATTGAGAAGAAAATTAAAAGATTTCGACACTGCAATATCAAACACCGAAGAGACACTTTCAAATAAAGAAACGCAAGGCGTTTCATAGACGCGGTAACGGAAACCCTGATTTTCCGTGTCGTTTCTTTTTTTTTTCTATCAAATTATCGATAACTCGTCTACGAAACTATCGATATGATTGGAGAAATCATCGCGAAATTGCGGAAGATGGGGCATTTATTTTTCAGCAAAAGTTTTGAGGACTTGTTTTGTCGCATATTCGAAGCGAAAGGAAAATGTTATACCTGGAGAATGGTGAAGTTTTCGAGAACGCTATTCATCATGTATTTCTCCGGCAGATGCTTCAATTTGTGAATAAAATTGATCATGTACTCGCACATTGGCGAACGACTGATGCGATAAACGAACCTGCCGTTCTCGAACCTAGCATATTCAGTCTCCACCTTTTCCACCACGTGTTTACCAAACGAGCATACTTTCGTCGAACACGATATCGTCATGTTCTCGTTGCTCTCGTATCTGTAATAAAATTATTTCATTTGACTCATCGTACCTTTGTCGCTGTGTAAAATCGCGCAATGAAGGATATCACGAGAAATATGATGAAACAATGAAATAAACTGACTGGCTAGTCACGCCGTAAAAAGCTCCAGCTTCGTCCTGAATATTCGTATTGAGATCAGCCCAAAATTTAACGAGAAAGAAGGCCGCCTGTGGTCCCTTGTCATAGAGCTCTTTCAGGCCGCCGTTCTTTTCCGGAAATTTGTCATAAATCTGCTTCATATCCACAGCCTCGAGAAGAGGATCAGCGTATGTCGTTGAACCTCCTATATGGACGAATAGATGTTTGTGGTACTAAGACAGAAGAAGCAAAGAAATTCAATCAGATTGTGATGAAAACTTCTCAAACAGATATGTATAAGAGAAAATATTGAAATTTGAAAATATTTCAACGGACTTTCGCAATTTTCCGACTCTCTCGAAGTCCCTGGTTTGTTGCGATAAAAAATCGTTGGGACAAATAGGTGTTTGTAAAAATAAACGAAGAAATTCAATTAAGAATTCAATTATTGTAAGTATTATAAGCAATGATATTACGTGATACGATATATTATTGCGTAATATTTATTTTTCTTGCAGCAGAGCTTTTCGCGATGTTTTGACTCTCTCGAAGTAATTGTTTTCCTGCGATGAATATCGTTGGGATTTTTCGAGTGTCACCAAAACATTATGGTACGTAAAGATCGTTGAAATTTCTAAAGGGTCGATTCGTTGGTTTTAATTTGTCTTCTTGCAAATACTCACAATGTCCTGATCTCTGTGCTGTTCCATATAGGCCGAAAATTCGACGAGTCTGAGCTTGTGAGTGGCGATTGCTCGTCCTTCCCAAGGTGGTGGTGGTTGCGCCTGTACCATATCACCGCTCGAAACCGCGGTCGCAGGTTTCCCTGTGTACGCCGGTTGCGGGAACGGTTTGACATCTTGCGACGTTCCTGGTTGCAGTCCGGGTTGCCAAAAATTCTGTCAATTGAAAAAAAAAAGTGGACACCAACGTTTCAATCGTGTCAACGAATTTCGTCGCGATTCAATAACGACTCTAAGAAAGACATTTTTTTAAACACTGTCTCAAATTCGTTTAATGTAAAACGAACAAATATTCGTACGTATATAATATATACGAGACCCATAAAAAAGAATACACAGATGTGGTATTTTCCACAGAATAAATTCGATGTCTCTTCCACGAGTGCGTAAGCAATTCAGAGAGCGAATAAAAAAAATATCAAACACAAAAAACGCGTTTTCGAGGTTTGGATTAGGAGGAACAAGTAAAAGCAACATTGTGGTCGAAAATATGTTTTTCTCAAGTGTAAGTGGAACTTGTGTTGCGTGGGTGTATGGAATAGTATAAACAATGTATTTATTTCATATAAATCGCAAGAGAACAATGGACAATTGAACAATACACAACAAGACATACCTAAGATCGCGGGAGCGGGAGAGCGGTAGCGAGAGGAATCGAAAATCAGATTTTCGAGAGGGTTAGTCTATTTTTCTTGCTGCTATGAAAGCGTTTTCATCCAGCCGATTCAGCCAATGATTTCTTCGAGCCATTGGAACATTTTAATAAATGCTTTTATTTTCAGGAATTTTTTGACTCTGGTGCCGATTTTGAAGTTTAGACTATATTTTTGCAAAATAGTGTTACTAATTGCAGTTTGCGTTACACATAGCGAAACACGAAGCTCTTTTAGTTGCTTCGAAAAATTTATACATATATATGCATATATTTGTGGTATATGCATGTGTGTATGTACTTTTTCGATGATTGGGACTTACCGCTCCCGAATAGGAGACGGGGGTGGAAGCGTGAAGGGCCAGAGCCCCCACGAGGGCATGGGGCAGCTTGTTGTGTACTGAACTTCCGGTCGACACTATCTGGGCACTCGACATGCTTGACATTGTTTGTAGTGTCTTCTCCTTTGTGGCATGATCCTATCGGGTTATCACAATCAATTGAATTATTTTTTTTTTCGAATCGATCGATAACGATGTTTTTCTTCGCACGTCCCTTTATGCTTTCGTAATATTGCCGGCTGACAAAGCGTCGAATTTTTCAAAATACAACTTGGCCCATAACTGCATCAAAGTTGCCGGAACAAAAAACCATTTTTTCATGGAAACTTTATGAAAAACTCGAAAGTTGCCGCATTATCGAGATTTTTCCACAAATTTCATGAAACTTGAAAAAAATCCAACGAAATTTTCGAAAAAAAAAACGGTGAACCGGTAAGGCAATTGGAATTAAATGGGTTCGTGTATATTCAGATGAACCTTCAGATGAATAGTTGTTTAAATATCGAACGAATGATCTTTTTTACAATTTCTTGTTGAATTTTCGTGATATTTTTATTATTCGCAATTCATGTTATTAACAGTTTCCGATATTTCCAAAATGATATTTGGCAGAAATATCGTTAAACATACGTTTCCATAAATTGGGATTTTGTGCTCGTGTTGCTCGAAAAAGAAAAAAGAAAAAATTCGATACGCTTTCATGAAAATATATTCGCAGGAGAGAGGCTCGATTTTAATATAGATTGAATTTTCAATATTTGTTTTTTTGGAGGAGATAGATCTCGATGAGAGTGGAGTAACGTGTGCCCCGATGTGTATGCATATATCTCGGTACGAATTGGCGCTTTTTATAAACCGACTCGGTCATCCGATATCGCTTCCGCAATATATGTATTCTTTTTCAGCCAGCAGAAACGATGATGGTGATTCGTCCTTTTTTCACTCTTGTATTTACCAGTTGATGGATGTCTGTTTGTTTCTTTTTTTTTATTCCACCAAACGTGTATCAGTTACAGGCGAACGATGAATATAAATGGCCTCGTTCATCGGTTTATAAAATAGTATGAGTGATTGAAATACGGTGAGCAAGTATCGAGTCGCCTCGAGCTAAAGGACGTAAACCGCACGATGCAACTCATCGCTGTCAATAACGGCCTTTATACGTTGAAAAAAAAAAAGATGGACGGATTTTAAAGTTTATTGAAATACGCGAGAGTCTAAAAATCCTTCCGCTTGCAATAAAACGTAAAACAAAGCGGTTATACTTCAATCACGTGCATTCTTTTTTCCATCATTCAGTACGGATGAAAAGCACGGTGTATATGAGTAATAAAATTATTCCCAAATTCGACGTCTACCCAGCGGGGATTAAAAAAAAGTATCGATCTCGGGATGAAACATTTACGTTTTTTTGTTTCTCTTCAGCCGCAAATTGCTCGTGGTAAAAAAGCAAAATACCGATAAAGGGGACCGACATTTTTGAGCAGCATCCGATATTTTCTCATCTTTTTTTCCAATTCCCGTCTATCGTAAAGTGTGCAATCGCTAGAACGTACGTGCAAAAATTTCGCGATGTATACTGAAAACAAATAATCGAAATCGTATCGCCGTCGCTTCCAAAAGAAAATTCGGCTTTGTTCATTTGTTTCTCTCAAATTCGTTTCGTTCTCATTACGTCGTATCTTTAACACATCAAGATATCTGACATCTCCTAAAAATCTGGTCAAGTCTCGTAGATTTTCCTGTTGACGCGGTTTCACGACAAACTGAAGAGAAAAACGACAATGATGACGTTGTTGATTCGGCTAGAATGCTGCGTCCGTTCATGAACGTTCAAACACGCATTCACGCTTCGTCGTAGTTTGCCAATTCGGTCCGATGTAGCAGCAGTTTGCCAATGAAACGAGAAATAACGATCGGACGGATAGAATGGCAGCGTAGATTTAACAATAGGCTGTCCACACGGAGATACGTGGGTGTGCCAATTGTATCGATGTTTGTAAGCCAAAAATTTGCAATGCACAAACTAGACGCGTGTGTGTATACATATAGACACGCGGAGTGAAATTTCCAACTGGGGATGAAAATATTCGTTGGGGTTTGCACGGTCGGTGGTGAATTTCATGGCAGACTGTGCCCGAGCAATATAACCACATCCCGTTCCCCTTTCAACCTACGTGCAACTGAGTAGCGTCTATATTTATTGGACATACATTGCTCACTCGACGACCACTTGCATATACGGAAAATTCGCGAGAGAGAAAGAGAGAGGGAACACAAAGTGCACTTGCACGTTTTGGGAGGAAAGGGCGAGGAGGGGGGGGGGCTGGCGCTGTTGCTGACGCTGGCACACACGCCAACCACCTTGTCCACTCCTCCTCCAACTCGGAATCGATTCGTTTAATTGAGAGGGTTTTCTACCCTCGTTATATATACATGGCTATCCTCTCTCATACCTGGCGTTCCAAATGCGTTCTCGGTTCCATCTCCCCCGCCAACCCTTTCCCGCTTTCTTTCTGTTGTTAATCCTCCCACACGCGTTTGTTTGTTTTCCAGTTTTGTGCTTTTTTTTTATCGCTCTTGTTTTACTCTCCCGTATTGTTTTTTCTATTTTGTGTGTGTGTGTGTGTGTGTGTTTTTTTATCGACGTAACTAGCCTGGTATGCCGAATTTTGTGTATTCTCGCGATGGTTATCGAGAGGGAGCATGACTTTTTTTCAGACACACTGTTGTTTATCGGCTTTTTGCCCAGTGGATGAAACTGGCGCGGAATGCACTAATGAATGTATGGGAATACACGGAGATGATTCAAAGAGTCTGTGAGATCTGAAGGGAGACGAAATATGGGGATTTCGTACTCTGTGTAACTGGACATATTTTTTTTTTTTGTTTTCCTCCTCAAACAGTGCATTGATTGCTGTGAAAAAGTATGGAATGGAAGGAGGCCTCGGATACAGTGGGATTTTTTTTCTGGTCCACATCTCGTGTTCATTTTTGTGTTCGTTCGTGGAAAGTTCCATTTCGTTACAGTTTAATTAAATCTATAACATTTTTTTCGCTTTTACTTTTGACTTTTACCCGCTGTCACTGGGACCAAACCGAAAAAAGAGTTTCATTTTTTTCAACGATTCATCGTTCGTTCGGGTTTTTATCGTGATCGAAAATTTTCGTATTATTTGAATGATGGTTTTTTTCCTTAATTCCAGAGGAGAAAAGCCATGTTTTTTTTTTTCTGTATTTTTCGATAACAAGTCGGACATTTTTCTCGTGACACAGCTGTGAATGGAGACACCCTTCCACAGCAAACCCAGTTTTTCCTCCAACGATGCTATTAAAGCGTTTAAACTTTTCTCTCGAGCAGAAAAACAAGAACATCTCGATAAAGTTCTCCCTCGACGATGTGCCATCGTCCATCGAGTACGAAAAAGGGCTTATTTCCGTGGGGGGTTCTGGCCGGACGTTGATCCTGCCGGTACAACAACTGCCGAACGTACTTAATTACTACGAAGCACCGTGGTGGTGAATCGATTGGAACGCGGTGGAACGATTGTTGTACCGAGGTTTCAGTAGGAAAGGAAAGAGGATGGTATTTGGTTAGATCAGGAAGGGAATAAGGGAGGTTTTAGTTGCGGGGTACATAGGTAGATAACAATGATGTCGGGCGGTGTGTATGGTCTCGGTGTTCACACACACACACACACACACACGTGTACAAAGACAGGCAAAGTGAATTCAACGCCATCTCTCGTCCATTTTCCCCATTGGCCTCCCGGGAGTTTTCGCGCGTACCACCATCGCTACTCCCGGAAGCGGAAACCAGCAAATTACGTCACATACGCCGGGGCCATACGGTAAACGAGAGCAGAAGAGCTTTGGACGGTTCTGCGATCGGTGGATACCCGTCGGTGGCACATACACCGCGTGCGGTAACGGAAGCGGCTCAAATGTCGAAGTCTACACGAATATAGACAAAAGTTGGCTCTCTCTCTCTGTCTCGTGGGGTTTGCGCTCTACTCTTTGATAATTCATTCCTTGTTTCCCTTTCGCTTTCCCATGTGTTTCTCTATGTATGCTTTCCCTCACACCACGAGTTTCGGGCGCTATTCCCTCTTTCGCAAGAGAGGCGAAAAGAGGATTTTCATGGTTATTAATGGCTCTCGCAATGGCAGAATTACAAGTTGCACGTCATTCAACTTTATCTGTACAGGCCTGATTCCGCCGATTTCTCTGTTTATTTCGCAGTGGATTTTTAGTTTTCACGTGGTTTATCGTACGCTCCGATCGCTTCGAAATGTGATTTTCTTTACAAAAGGACCCTACGAATCGTGATTAAACTCGATTTGCGAATGAAAAAATGTGGCTGAACGCTGCCCAGGACTTATCCGTTTGATATTAAACTTCAATCGGGATTCGGCGATTTTCGCGCTAATTGTTTCGATAAACATATTGCATACGAGTTATTTCAAAAAATACGAATATTCACGAAACATTCGTTCCATCGCGCTGATCATTATTTCCAGACTCTTTGGTATCAGTTGAGCGATAATTTACTTTGCCGATTATGAGCGGAAAATGTATTTTCGCGAAAAACGAAATTTTGTGGAATACTAAAATCTAAAAAAGACAAAAAAAATCATAAAACTGTATTAAACAGTTTACTATCCGGACCGTTGCTACGTTTTCATATTTCACAAAACTGAATGACTGTTTTTGCGTGAAAATGCTTTTCGTATTCGTATGCGAAGGATAAAATTATTACGATCGAGTTTTCAATTTTTTCTTCCATTAAATTAGACGACCGTTCGCCTTGTTGAAGCGCGCGTCCAATGAATTTTTTTGTCGAGCTAAATTCGTACACGTGCAGCATATTGCAAAATTGAGCAAATCTGCGCGATAAAACGCGTGTACATATACGCGATACACGGACGATGTTGTCAGTCTATCGGACCGGATATCGACGATAGGAGCGGAAAGGGAATAGCGAAACACTGATTTATTGACCACGCGCGCGGTTTCGTCCGGGCAATTCTCATTCACGACCCTGCAATTGTTCGCGAAATGTTTCAATAATTCATCTGTTGATTAAACAACCAAGAGTTCATTTTTCCGCGTGATTTATTCCGCCGTATTGACCGCGTCATTTCGCCGGCGTTGCATCATTATCATTGTAAATATTCCATAATCTTTCTACGTTATTCATCAATACGCTAATTAATATTCGATATTCGGAGGTGGATCGATCAACCGCAACGAGTTTCCGAGCGTTTTGGGCACGAAACACACGAATATATTTATGCGAGAAACCACGGATTCACTCTTTTTTATTTGTAGATTTCGTGGACTCGCGAAAGCAATGAAAAATAGTACGAAGTGAACAGCCAGTAATGATAACGAATTTTATTGCCATTTCAATTCAGAAATCGTACTTTTGCTTACAAAACAAATTTCTAAGCGTTTGCGCTCGAAAATCTTCCACTTAAGGCTAAAAAATGAACCCTCGCAGACAATATCGGGATAATCTACGACGATATCGACGTACAAGTCGTCATCAATCATCAAACGTCGTCCAGACTTGGGAAAATCGCGATGGAACTAAATTTTACAAAGGCACGATTTTCTCTGAATATTTCTGCGTACTTCGAGCTTCAAGATTTATGAATTTTCACGAAGGTTTGTGAATCCTTCGATAGGTTGCTCGACACCGGCTATTTTTTTATTTTCCGGCAGTCCAAAGCTCAAGAATTATCTCACAGGACAGGTTATTGTGTCTCGGGTATGAAGGATGCTGGACGCGAACGGCTTTTAAACGCGAATGAAATATCTTCTCTTTGCGTGAATTATTATTTTTCTCGTAACGAATTGTTCGTAAATATATTTTTTTTAAATCACGCGTCTTATATTCAAACGAGACTTGAAATAGAAAAAAGGATTTACGAAAGAACGGAAAAACATCTTCTCCACGTGTGACTCCATGATACAAAACTCACCACTTTGAGTTTAGCCTGAATTTCCCGAAGTTTTCTCCTCGCCAAGACCTGTATGTGCGATGAGACCTGCTTTCGCGTTCTCGTTTTACCGGTCCTCAATTTGATATAACGGGCGATCAGCTCGTTGCGACCTGCGACACAAGAAAAGACGAAAAACATGATGAAACTTCGCGAGATGCGAACAAAACTCGCGGAATAAATTAATATTCATTTCTGTATTGTTTTTCTCATCGTATTAATTTTCCTGCAACCAACGTCGAATTTACGATCGGAAACGAAAATTGACGAATAAAATATAAGCGTAGAGTGTTTCGTTCGAAGTGTTTCTTTTTTTTTTGCAAACAATATCGAAGGTACTTAAGATTGCTTGGTAATAACGCGGCTGCGTATAACGGTCGTCAGGGTCGAAGGAGAACGTGCATCTGGATTTGTCGGGACAATTTTGCTTCGTTTTATCTTGTGTATGCAGATTTTACAGCTACACAGCTGATACAATCGTAGATTCACGCGCGATAATCTTTTATCGATGCATACGCGATTCCTCAGCGTCAGCGTTCGTAAATGCTGCTCCATATTTTATAATTCCACTTTCGCTGCAATTTAGATATCGGAGATGGATGATAATCATATTGTAACCGTTTGAGTGAAATGCGCTCGACGATGCTGTGGCAAATCTGCGCAAAATTTGGGCTCTATACGCGGTATTATTGATGATGAGTTACGCGCGCGATCGCACGAATTTTTCATGTAATTTAATCCGTCCAAATCCGGTACGAACAAAACTGCAACGATCGCGCGATATTTTTTCGATTAAGGATCAACTTCGCGACCCCATCAACTTTTTTATTAGGAGGAAAAAGAGATATTCGCGTGTTTCATGTACCACAGTAACTTTTAGCACCCCTTGCATCCGTCGTATCGATTATTCGTTTGATCGCAGGCCAAAAAAGAATCGTTTCAAATATCGTCGATAAAAGACGAAGCACTGTGGATGAAAATTGAAAAAAAAAAAAAAATTCTCGAAAGCGTTCAAGAGTATTTCCGCAAGTGGTTCGCGAGTGGGAATTTCTCACATACACAAATCGAATAACGCGGATTCCACGCTGCACAGGCGTGAAAAACAAAAAACATTAAGGGCTTTCTACATTTTTCGACGGTTTCTCTTAGAACACCGCAGCGATCATCACCGTTGCCGACAAACGACCAACGCGTGTTTCGTAATTACCCGAGAGCGGACTAGAAATAAGATGGAACGGACGAATAAGGGAGCGAGATTTCGCGAAATTTTAATATTCCTCCGTGAGGTTGGAAAGAGGGATGGATGGAGCAGGGAAAGATAAAAGTACAAAGCTTCGAAAAAGTCTCTGTACTGCAGCATTGTCTCTGTAGCTTTTCCTTTGACGACGCTGTACCGTTTCTTCTTTTAGCAGCCGCCAACGTGCTGCGACAATCTTTTTTCTTTTTCCTTTTCTCTCTCTCTCTCTCTCTGTCTCAAGGATGTCTCTTTATCCGTTTCTCTTTCGCTTTTCCCTGATAATACTTCT
The DNA here is from genome assembly GCA_959613375.1 of Heteropelma amictum. NCBI lineage: Eukaryota > Metazoa > Arthropoda > Insecta > Hymenoptera > Ichneumonidae > Heteropelma > Heteropelma amictum. Next base: position 20,679,275 of record OY390721.1, on the reverse strand, counting down.
CGTCCGCGTATCACCATCTCTGGCCTTATCTCCCTCATTCTCTTTTGTGTTGATCGTCTCGGATGGCGCGTTGTACATCTCGCCTAGACATTGAGAGAGGGAAACCTCTTAATGAATTTCGAGAGGAGATTGCCCGGGTGAAGAACATCGAGCGGCTTTCCTCGTATCTCGTAAAATTCATTAAAGTCTGATCGTGAAGCACAGAAGCGATTCTTCCCCTTCTACATTTTCCTTCTCCCGCCGCTTCGCCTTTCCACTTTTCGCATCGGGCTTCCGGTCGATCTTCGTCCTCGATATTGTATATCGATCTTCTCTCTCGTTCTCCCTCTATCCATCGGCTTTTTTCATCTCTCCTTTACGGATTTAATTTCACTCGGTCGCATCTCGACCAGCGGAGTCAAAGTTAAATGGACCGCGAGCTTCGTGCGCGATAAATACGAGATAAATATCAATAAATAATTGAATAAATATTAAATACGAAACGAAACAAATCCGAGTACAAATTATTCACTCGCTGCTGTTTCGTGTCTCCAGCTCGAGTCTCGTGTGTGCAGGCTTTGTACAGATTGCTGTACTAGTTTTTATCGACGAAAAAAGTCGTCGATAGTCGTCTAGTCGTTTTATTCACAGAGATTCGAGGTCGCGAGCACTTTTTATTTCGTATTGACGATTTGATCATTTTCACAGCCGCTCCGAGTAGAAAATACTAAACACGTGGTTACGGAGTTTTACGTCTTGGCTGTATGAATCGAAAAATTTTAGACCGGAAGGGGCTAATTTCAACGCGCATCGAAACTCGAACGAGCAATCCATAAATGAGGGTGAACCGAGAAAAATTAATTGAAATGTTTCCAATCATCCTATCGATTATTGTGATATTCCTGTGGGGTTTCTTGTACGCCAGGAAAACTGGGCTGGCCAGGCTTTCATCGTTAATCCCAGCCGGAACTTTGCGGTTCGCATATCGCGAGATGAGGAAAAGAGAACATCCGGTTGATACGAAGAAACGCCGAGATGGAAAACGAGATGGAACGTGGTCCGCTAAACGGAAGGAAAATATTCGAGATTCCGGGTAAACCGCGTGATGACTCAATTCTCCGCCAAAGCCGTTAAATGGCTTGCGGCACGAACCTCGTCGACAACTTTCATCCCCTGCGCTCGTCGTTTTCTACCGCCGTTTCCGGAACTGAACGCGAGAACGCTACCCCCAAGGTTTTTCAGGGCCAAACATTCTTGAAAAGGTTATACGCGCGCCACCAGCCTCGTTCTCCTCCCGTTTTTTACCGCAGAAAAAAAAAAAGCACTCTGCGTCTAAAAGATTCGAAAATAATCGCGAAATATTTTCTCTCGCTTGCGTTCATTCCCCGATGCTTGGAATGTCTTCCTTCGTTCTATTTCCGGTGGAGCAATCTTTCGAAACACCCGCAAAATTTGTATAGCTTGAAGAACTTTGCATCTTAGAAGTAGAAGCGACACATCGACATGATGTCTTGGGAATTTTTCGAGGGATTAAAGCTTAGTGAATCGCGGCGGTTTAAAGGTTAAAGGGTAGGAAGCTTGTCGATGCTTAATGTCGTTTATATCGGAATCAAGTTTACGGAATTGCGCGGAATTGCGGAAAACAATCGACGGGTTGTTTGGACTGGTCTTCTTCCGGCGTGTTCATGTACTTGTGAGTAAATCGATGATTTTTGTGCTTATGTGTACAGAGCCTAGATTTGAGGAAGATCGCGCGATCTTACACTTTCGCCCTCTTGTCTACTCTCTCTCTCTCTCTCTCTCTCTCTCTCTCTCTCTCTCTCTCTCTCTCTCTCTCTCTCTCTCCAGCCTCTTTGTCGCGGTTGTTCAATCTCTCGGAAGAGCAGCAGAACCGTCAAGGATCGGCGCAACGAAGGCACGATGGAGGCTGCGCGCCGCGACAGGCAATCAACGTAAATCACTTGGCTGATGCTCAATTTAACAAGAAGGGCTATTATATGATCGCAGACTCGAGTAACGAGCAACGGGAAAAGCCGGGTTCTCCTTGCCCCTCTCTATGATCCTCTAGCTTACTCTTGCTCCGATGAGAACTCGAGTGACAGCCAACGTCCGCCATTCAAACTCTCGTTTGTCCGAAACTGAGATTTGATAAAGACGCGAGTCGTTGGACTCTTCGTAGTCAATTGCGGTGGAGAGGGAGAGGGAATCTCATGGAAATGATTTGAAAACCGCATTACGATCGTATACTTTGCGAAATGATTTATCATCGAAATGATACTTTGAATGAATTACCGTCAATTATATTTCTGTGAATAAACCGCGGTAAGTCAGCTGAAACTTCGAGATTGAGAAGTAGAGGAAGAATGGAAATGAAAATATCGTTAATTTTCGTGACAGAAATGCCAACTTTTGCCTAATACTTTTTGTTGGTACAAACGCTGCGTGCCGAGTGGAAGAGTGCATCGAAGATCCAAGGAGTGCAATCGATCGTATTGAGCGTGATGTCACAGAACGCGCGGGATTGCCGCGCGGATACACACGCTCTTAACGGTTACGTGGATGAAAAGCACATATGGGTTTACCATACGCAGATGGAAGAGCGTAGGTTTTGCCCCCTCTCGTGGGAAACATTTTTCTTTGAGGTTCGGCGAGACGCGTGTGGAACGCTCGATGGGGCTTATAGCGAGTTTACTGTACAGTGCGGGGTACTATGCAGTGCAAACATGTAATAGGCGTAAATACAGCACCCGTACGAGTATATCCACGTTTGTTACGCCCGCGTGATCCGGCAATTCGCGATATCTCCCTTTCGGTTCCACGATGGAGATTCTTGCCGCTCGAACACGACCATACGAATAGCGAGATTCTTATCCGAACTTGCTGCCGGTGCTGCGGCTGTGCGAACCGGGATAACGGTGTGTCTTTGCATTACACAGCGGCGCGAAAGATCGTGGCGGACATGTATATTTCTTCGCCACTTAGTTTGTTCCCCCGATTAAAGGAAAAGCCGGGAGGGTCCGCCTTCTGCGATCGCTGATTATTTCAGCGCATTCTCGCGAGGTGGGCATTTCGGACATCCAAACGTATTTTTTTTTTGTTGACAGTACGGTTAAACCCTTCTCATTTAGCTCGATGAAACTCGGGCCCAAGGGTTAGGCAGACTGATGCTTGCTATGTTTACGTTTGCCCCAAGTATCTGGTCGCGAATCAGCCTCGCTAAAGTACGGGAAAGGGTTGAGCCAACGATACAACTCGAAAGCCTCTGGAACGAGCCGTCAAGTTGGTAGCCTGCAACTTTTTCCGAAAGCTTCCAAAGCATAAAAGGCTTTCGGATAACGCTATCAAATTGACGGAGAAACGGAGAGTGCGCCGCGAAAGATCGTGGATGACATGTATATTTCTTCGCCACTTAGTTTCTTCCCCCGATTAAAGGAAAAGCCGGGAGGAACGTCCGCCTTCTGCGATCGCTGATTATTTCAGCGCACTCTCGCGAGGTGGGCATTTCGGACATCCAAACGTATTTTTTTTTGTCGACAGTACGGTTAAACCCTTCTCATTTAGCTCGATGAAACTCGGGCCCAAGGGTTAGGCAGACTGATGCTTGCTATGTTTACGTTTGCCCCAAGTATCTGGTCGCGAATCAGCCTCGCTAAAGTAGGGGAAAGGGTTGAGCCAACGATACAACTCGAAAGCCTCTGGAACGAGCCGTCAAGTTGGTAGCCTCCAACTTTTTCCGAAAGCTTCCAAAGCATAAAAGGCTTTCGGATAACGCTATCAAATTGACGGAGAAACGGAGAGTGCGCCGCGAAAGATCGTGGATGACATGTATATTTCTTCGCCACTTAGTTTCTTCCCCCGATTAAAGGAAAAGCCGGGAGGAACGTCCACCTTCTGCGATCGCTGATTATTTCAGCGCACTCTCGCGAGGTGGGCATTTCGGACATCCAAACGTATTTTTTTTTTGTCGACAGTACGGTTAAACCCTTCTCATTTAGCTCGATGAAACTCGGGCCCAAGGGTTAGGCAGACTGATGCTTGCTATGTTTACGTTTGCCCCAAGTATCTGGTCGCGAATCAGCCTCGCTAAAGTACGGGAAAGGGTTGAGCCAACGATACAACTCGAAAGCCTCTGGAACGAGCCGTCAAGTTGGTAGCCTCCAACTTTTTCCGAAAGCTTCCAAAGCATAAAAGGCTTTCGGATAACGCTATCAAATTGACGGAGAAACGGAGAGTGCGCCGCGATTTCTCGGGCGATGGATCGTTTATCATTCGACGGAACGAGCCCGTCTCTTTCGAGATTATTCACTTTGGAATGAAAATCCAGCGGGAGTTTGGGGCGGGTCTCAGTGCGTCCGCGGTGAACGGACAAACGAGGGGACTGACGCAGGATTTTCTCTTTCGATCCCTCGCGTACTTACGTACGAATACACCGATGTACAAGCACACGACCACGCGTATTCTATCGCTCGGATTTACGTGTAGCCCGAACTCGAGCAAAGTTTTCGAGTGCTGCACGGTCTGTGCGCCGGTAGCTTCCCGAGGGATCGAGTCTCAACGTCCGAAGTATACCCTGTTAATCGATGGTACACAAACAGAACAGATGGGGCTTTTTGGGTGCGGGAGGACGCTCGTCAAGGGCCCACGATGCTTCTCAACGGTGATTCTGTTATACTCTCTTAGTCTCTGCAAGAGAGAGAGAGAGAGAGAGAGGGTTTCCACGAGAACAGAAGTGTTTGCTGTTGTATCTATGGGAGGCGGATGGACGGTTGGTTGGTCTTCTCGTTGAATCGGCAGGAGCCGAAGAGCGTTCGAGCTCGTTTAGCCGATTAGCAACCACCGAGAGAGCGAGAACGGCGAATTTCGATAGTAAGAGGACGCGCGGAAGAGGGAGAAAGAGAGTGGGTTAGAGCTTCCGCAGAGTCCTCCCATATTCCTGGGGTGTTATCCTCGAGAGTATATAAGCACCACTAAGCCAAGTGTACTCTACCGGACGGTAGTTTCGAACCCTCGTGTTCGCTTCCACCTATGCATCTATATACGTGCGCGGGTGGATTCGGCAGCAGGTATACAACTGCAAAGGCTTGAAGAGCGGATAACCGATAATTGAGAGGCGCAATTCGATAGCGAAAAATGTTGCTACAGCGACAGTTCCTTTCGGTAAATCATTTTCTGACACTTTTTATTCATTTGCGAAGAGGATCGGAACGACAGAGAGAGAGAGAGAGAGAACGGGAGTCGCGAGGATTTCAGAATTTTATTCGCGGCTAAACGCTCCCGGTGGGTTTAAGGAGGGTGAAAATGAAATAAGGGGAGAGTGCGTTGAACGAGGGACTTGCCGAGGGAACGAGTGAAATGCAGGGAGATGATGTGGCACGAAAAGTGAAAAGAGTTTTAGAATTTTTATCCTCGGCTTCTCGACCTCGACGCTCGTGCACCCCTCCTGAATATATACATCAGGGTGTCCTTTTTTGTCCACGTAGAGTTTTTTCTAAAATAACGATTTTCAAAATGAAAAGTTTTTCAAACGCCATCAACCCAGACGATGACCCGGATGACGATAATTCTTTTCTCGTTTATTACATTCATTCAATTTTTGAAAACTATTCCGCCGTGAAAACTATTGATTCTTTTAAAAAAACAAATCAATAAGACGGGGGTTGATGACGTTCGATGTTTTTTTTTCTTTTCAATGTTGTTTTTCAGGAGTTAATAATCAGGAAGATATCCAAGTGGAAAAAGTCAACTTGGGAAACAACGGATGTCCCAATGTACATACATATAGCCAGTGACAGGGTGACCCTGGCTAAAAAAAATGCAATCCTCTCCTCGTCTAGCTTTCTCAGCGGTGCTGAGGCAACCCTCGCGTTCGTCGTTCCTGCCGACGGATAAGAAAACCGTGCACAAGGTGAAATGGACAACGAGAGCAGGAGAAAAAGACAGTGGAAAGGCTACTCTCGATGGCGTCACGCCGTTCCATCTGGTTCCATCCGTCTTCCTTTGTTTTCATTTTCTTCACCCCATCGAGCGAAAGGGCTCCACCACCGTACAACTGCGAAGCGTCAGGGGCGAACGGAGGATGTGCTCAGTAGAGAAGCATCGAGTATATATAGAGAGCAAAAGCCGATGGGAGTGAGAAACATAGCCGAAAGAGAGACGGAGGAACAGCGTATCCGCCGCTTCATCCTCAGGAGCCTGAACACCCCTCTCGTTGGTTCTTCGTCTCTGGCAACCGCCCTCATCGCAATTCTACGCTGCACCACTTCGTTCTTCTTCACCCTGAATGATGCGGAGCGAGAGAGAGAGAGAGAGAGAGAGAGAGAGAGAGAGAGAGAGAGAGAGGAAGGGAGATCGTGAGTTTGCTCGCAAGCGTCGACGGGCCAACCTTCTCTTCCTCCGACTCTCACTTCATCCCTATCTTTCTCCGCTTTTCTCGCTTTCTCTCCATCTCCCACTGCCTCGCCACTCTCCAACGTTCTGTTCACTAATTGCACATTCTTCGCATAGTTTCGCCACCCTCCGTGCACCGAGGATTGGGAGTTTGTCGGCACTGGAGGGTCGGTGTCGAAGCCAGGCGATATACATGTATACACGATATACATCTACTTTCCCTCGCTCGTCTCTCTTTCTCCCTCGATCTTCCGACTCGCGTACCACCGTTCCGCGTCTTTTTACCTCCATCTTCATCGCTCCCCGCAACCTCCCCCCTCGACCCCGCCATTTCATCCTGCCGAAAAGCTCGATGCTTTCCCGCCTGCCTCATCCTCGCGTTACACCACTGTCCTACCTGTGTCAGTGCTCTTCAACTCGCTCGCTTGGCGAACACGAACTTATTCATCCTCGACTTTTCTCTAAATTTCCTCCCTATCCTCGTTCCTCATCTTCGCGTCTCACTCGCACCCTCCCACACGAGACAAAGATGTACTTGGAGAATTGTTATACGTAATAATGTCCGACGGGTTGACTTCCGGAGCTTTTTCAGGATCCTCTTCCGCTCGCGCGTGTCTCGCATATTATCCTCATTTTCCGCTCGCAAATGACTGAGTGATATCGCAAGATGGTGAACGAAACTGTTTAGTGTCTACGAGTCTTCGAACGTCCGAGCCGTTGCGATCTCGGTTGCTAGCGCGTTCGTCCGACTCGTGTCGACGGGGATGCCAAGTCCCTTTCGAGCGAGGAGGGGAGCGTGCGATATACACGGAGAGTAGTGAAGCCCGGTCGTCCGCGGCGAGACGACCGAAAATATCTCGTAAGGCGAGAGGGCCCATGGTCCTCTCACATTCGACTCTCCCGGAAAACGGGAGAGAATTCAAGAAAATCGAAAGGCATCGGGTGAACGGTCGTATGGTCCTTGATTCTCCGAGCACGGGTGAACGGCCATGCGATCCTCGATTCTCCGATCGACATCTCAAAATGTACGAAATCGCAATGGCACGGAACAAGACTCGCCTTCTTCATCTCAGACGAGACATTTTAATTCGTCGTGGGTTTTTATGCCGCAAGGCTTTTCCCACAAGAGCCAATAAATAGAAATTTTCGATGGCTCAAAACGCGAGTGTAAATTTATTTGAAACGAAAAACAAACCTCCAATCTCTTTCCAAACCCTTCCCAATAAAAAAGACGAGGCAACTACGCAATGAAGGAGCTTCGACGATACAATTGGTGTCAGAAGTGGGATTCGAACCCACGCCCACAAAAGTGGACTGCGAAAAAAGTGTAAACGTGCGTCGTATTAAAAAAAGGAACACTCCATCACTAGTATGCCATCGCCTCCAAACTCGCCACGTCCAGTACGCCATCTGTGGGAAACAATCATCATCTACAAAAATATAAGTATACAAAATTGTTCACAATTCTTTATATCGCATTATACGTCGTCTCCACGATTCATAACGTACGACATAGTCGGCTACGCACTTCGGTCCGATGTCCGATGATATAGCATGTATACATTCTATAGTCACGTGTAGAAAACATAAGTTGCGCTCGTTCTATGCGCTTCGGCATACGAGCGTTGAGGGGAACCGCCGCGCGGGGGGTTTGTTTATACCCGGCTCGGACCACGCTCGGCCTCTCGATCTTTGGCAGTGGATGGACGAGTTCATACGAGTTTTCGGAAAATACGCGCTATACGCAAAAAGGCTTAGCGCCGACCTTCGACAGTCAGTCGAGTCTCGGCATTGAACGCATAAACGTTGTGTTTCGGCTCGAGGTGTCGACACGTTTGCTTTCTTGAAAATCTCGGAAATACTTATTCGGTTTAAGTTCAGTCAAAATGGCTGCCCGTATAAAGTTTATTAATCAAAAACGCGCGACCTTAAAAATGCAAATTACGAAACTTGAGAAAATCGTGGAGGACGCGGATTTAGAACCAGCGAACATAAAAATGCGTGTAGATCGGTTAAAGGAACAATTTCGCGCATACGAAGAACTGCACGATGAGCTCGCGTTATTAGCCGACACAGACAGTAACGTGGTAAACGAGTTCGACGAGTTGCAGGACCGATTCTACGCGATCGCGGCTAAAATCGAGGCAGATTTACTATCGCCAACGCCTCAGCTTCCCGAAGTGGCAAACGTAACCTCTCTGCCGATCGACGGCACGCGTCGACTAAAATTACCGGTCGCCGACCTCCCAAAATTCGACGGTAACATAGAAAGGTGGCTATCGTTCAAAAATACATTTCTCACAATGATTGATTCTCGCGAGGACTTAACAAGGTTGCAAAAATTCCTATATCTAAAAAACTGCCTCCAGGGTGACGCGTTAAATAAAATCTGCATTTATAACGTAAGCGACGAAAACTACGGGACGGCGTGGAAGTTGCTTTTAGAGTCGTACGACAAGGTCCGGATTTTAATCGTAAAACATCTTGACGCGATCCTCGAGTTACCAGTGGTGAAAAGGGCGACGCATAAAGATCTCGCGCGACTCGTAGACGACATGCGTCAACACGTGAATATGCTCGCTTCACTGGACGTGATACCGGACGAACATTTGTTAGTCCGAATAATCGAACGCGCGTTGCCTAACAACATACGGGTCAAGTGGGAAGAAACGCTCAATCTCGACACCTCGCCGACGCTCGAACAAATTTACAAATTCGTCTCCGAGACCGCGTTTCGTTTATGTACGCTCGAGCAAGACGTATCGCGTGCCCAACAAGAAAACAACAACAAACGATCGTTCCCGAATAATAAAAATCAAAGCGGATTCAAGACGCGACGAGGTGAAACCGGCGCGCGCACGTTTGCGACTGGCGCGTCTGCGAAATGTGTAGTGTGCAAAAAGGACAGTCATCCCGTATATCAGTGTCGCGAATTTCAAAAAATGACGATTCCGCAGCGGTGGAATTTCGTCAAAGGTTCATCGTTGTGTAAAAATTGCTTACGCTCGCACGGCGGCAAGTGCGCATCGACGCATTGCAAAAACTGTTTGAGGTTTCATCACACTCTTTTGCACGGCGAGCCTCCTGCTGTAGCCTCCCACGCGACTCGAGAAACAGTACGGTCGGACACAACTAAGTCTCCAACAGAGGTAAATTTAACATGTCGCGAAACAATTGCATATAATTATACGTCACGAGCGTTGCAGTCACAGCTGATGCTGAGTGCTCAAATACGCGTGAAAGACTCGCGCGGTCAGTTAGTAAAATGTCGCGCTTTATTAGACACTTGCGCAACGGCACATTTTATCACGGAGGACCTCGTGAGAGCGCTGAACCTACCGATCCGCGCGTGTTCGATTCCGGTAGGAATGATCGACGACGCGAATACAATGTCTAAAGGCGCGGTCGAGTGCACATTTTACTCGATACACAATAATTTCAATAAAACTCTCACATTTCTGATGATCCCGAAAATCGCTGATAACGTACCGAACGAAATCTTTCCGCGCGAATTAATCAACCTACCGCGTAATGTAAAATTGGCCGACCCGCAATTTCATTTGCCTCAAAGGATAGACGTCCTCATCGGATCAGGGACGACGTTGTCATTATTATCGATCGGACAATGTGATTTATCTCGCGATGGCTGCGACCTGTTCTTGCAAAAAACTCAGCTCGGCTGGGCAGTGGCCGGCGGAAAATCGAATACCTCAGTCGGAAAACGAACGTCGTGCCAATTAACGGAGTTAAAAGAACGAATCGAAAAATTCTGGCTGCTCGATGATGCAAACGCGAGTCAATTAAAATTATCAGAAAATACAGACTGCGAAACTCATTTCAAACGAAACATCACGCGCGAGCCGTCGGGACGGTACGTCGTTCGCTTGCCGTTCCGCAGCGCCGATCGAGACCTCGGCGATTCGCGACCGACAGCTTTGCGGCGTTTCACCGGTATGCAAAAAAGACTTAACGCGGATCCAGTCCTCAAGCAGGAATATCATCGCGTTATGAATGAATACATCGAGCTGGGCCACATGTCGCTCGTTGTCGACGAATCACAATACGGTTATTATCTCCCACACCACGCGGTTACAAAAGCGACAAGCGCTACGACGAAGACTCGCGTTGTCTTTGATGCGTCCGCCAAGACCAGCAAGGGAATATCGCTTAATGACACCTTAATGGTTGGCCCGACCATTCAATTAAAACTAATCGAACACCTTTTGCGGTTTCGCAGCTATAAATTCGTGATTACCGCAGACATCGCGAAAATGTATCGACAAATCTGGGTCCATCCCAGCGATCGTCGGTACCAACGAGTTTTCTGGTTTTGGCACGAAAAAATACGCGTATTCGAACTAAACACCGTAACGTTCGGCGTGTCGTCGGCTCCGTTTCTTGCAATCCGAACCGTACAGGAACTCGCAAGCGCGGAGAGCGCAGAGTATCCTAAGGGAGCCGAAGTTTTGACGCGTGACCTGTACGTCGATGATCTGTTATCAGGAGCAGATACTTTCGAGGAAATCGTGCAAATTCGGGACGAAGTTATCGAGATATTGAAGCGCGGCGGATTCGATATCCGGCAATGGGCGTCAAATCACCCGCAAGCCCTAAATAATTTAAACGAAAAAACCACAAATATCGAATTTCTGACAGACGAAAATCCTGTGCACAAAACACTCGGTATCTCGTGGAACGCGCGAAATGACGACTTGTTATATACGGTAAAACGCATCGAGCCCTCTGAAAGGGTCACTAAACGATATATTCTATCGGAAATCGCTAAAATTTTCGACCCCCTCGGTCTACTCGGTCCGGTAATCCTCGTCTCAAAGGTGCTGATGCAGCGATGCTGGAAAGCAAAGACTACCTGGGACGAATCCGTACCCAGCGCGTTATATTCCGCGTGGCGATCGTTCGCGGAACAACTATCATTGATCGACAATTTAAAGATTGACCGACACGTTTTGACAAATAATCCAATCGATATCCAGATCCATGGATTTTGCGACGCGAGCCAGACAGGTTACGGGGCGTGTATATATGTGCGCTCTTACGATCAGGACGGTGAAATTCGCGTAAGACTTTTCTGCTCAAAGGGGCGAGTGGCTCCACTAAAGGATCAAACCATCCCTCGACTCGAACTCTGCGCCGCTTTGACACTTGCTCGCCTATATCGCGACGTCCGCGAGGTAGTGACCTTTCGGGTTAGCAGGACAATTTTCTGGTCAGACTCGACAATAGTTTTGCACTGGCTAAACAAACATCCGAGCGTCTTGAAGGTATTCGAAGCACATCGCGTGGCAGAGATACAGGAGGTCAGTAAAAACGCGGAGTGGCGGCATGTCCGAACTGATCAAAATCCGGCAGATACTTTATCGAGAGGTCAACTTCCCCGAGAATTCTTAAATAATGACTCGTGGTTTCGGGGACCACCGTGGCTGGCCCAGCCCGAATCCGTTTGGCCACGAGTGGCCATGACGCCGCAGCAGGATTTACCGGGGATTAAAAAATTATTTTGCATGTTCTCGCAGTCGCAGTCGGAAGAAATTTTCGGAAATTTCTCGTCGTACACTCGATTGATTCGCGTCGTCGCGTACTGCTTACGTTTCTTACGCGACAATAACGTCAAAGGCGCTTTGACGATCAAAGAAATTGATGAGGCCGAGTATCGCGTTATTCGACTAATTCAACAAGCGCACTTTCAAGACGAAATCGATCGTGTTTTGTCCGAAGGAAAGGTGAAATGCGCGAAACTCGGATCTCTGAACCCGCTGGTCGACGAAAGAGGTTTACTCCGCGTTGGTGGTCGTGTGAGTAAGGCCGAGATCTCGCTCGATCAAAGGCATCCAATGCTGCTTCCGTCTCGACATCACGTAACTGACCTCTTAATTCGTCATATACACGAAAATTTCTATCACACCGGGATTCAATCGACGCTTTATAATATCCGGCAAAGGTTCTGGATATTAGACGGCAGAAATCAAATACGTAAAATCGTGCGACGTTGCGTGAGATGCATTCGTTTTCGGGCTGTACCGGGAGCGTACAAAATGGCCGACTTGCCGAAGTCGAGAGTAGATAACGCGCCGCCCTTCTATCACACGGGAGTGGATTATTTTGGCCCTATACTCATTAAAGAAAAAAAATATCGAAATCGGAGTAGCGTTAAGGTGTACGGCTGCATATTTATCTGCATGTCGACCAAGGCCATCCATATCGAGATCGCGAGCGATCTATCAACAGACGCGTTCATAGCGGCTTTACGACGATTTATAAGTCGTCGGGGAATTCCGGGCAATATCTATTCTGACAACGGGACGAATTTTGTCGGCGCGAATAGTCAGCTTCGAGAATTTTACGCCGTAAGAGAGTCCGAAGAGTTTCGTTCTCAACTTTACGAATTCACATCAACCAGGAAAATAGAGTGGCATTTCAACCCGCCCCTCTCACCTCATTTCGGGGGTATCTGGGAGGCGGCTGTTAAATCTTGTAAACACCATCTCAAACGCGTCATGCGCGATCTTTTGTTCACGTACGAAGAGTTGACTACTTTAGCAATCGAGATCGAAGGCATTCTCAACTCACGCCCATTATGCCCTATTTCCACAGATCCAAACGATCCCATTGCCTTGACCCCTGCACACTTCCTTGTTGGTAGACCGCTTACGATGCTGCCGGAAAATGATCTTTTGTTTGTTCCAGACAACCGATTGTCCTCGTGGCAATTGATCACAAAGACTCGACAAGAATTCTGGGGCCGATGGCAGCTCGAGTATTTGAGCGAGTTACAGAAGCGGCAGAAATGGATAAATCCGACTGAAAACATTACGCTGGACACGGTAGTCCTGTTGATTGACAAAAATCAACCATGTATGCAGTGGCGACTGGGTCGAGTGGTTGAAGTGCATCCTGGGGGCGATGGCGTAGTCAGAGTCGTTACCGTAAAAACGGCCCGAGGACTGTACAAGCGTAACACGAAATCGATTTGCCCATTGCCCATAAGCGATTGAAAATTATCGTCAGCTGTAAACGATACACGATAATTTGCCAATTTTTTCTCATCTTATATCTCAAATTTTCAGTTACTCATTCACTCATTCAAAATTCGATACAACATAAATGTAGATGCGAGCTAAAATATTTCTTCATATCCCACTTCGATTAATTATTTGATTTTGTTTTCTCTCTCTCTATGTATAAGATATCAACTTAGATTTAAGGTAATGACTTGTCAATGGGACGAATTATATCAAGTTCAATGATCTGTACTACTGTTTGGAATACTTTTGTTCGTTAACACTTCCAACGGGGGGAGGATGTTTAGTGTCTACGAGTCTTCGAACGTCCGAGCCGTTGCGATCTCGGTTGCTAGCGCGTTCGTCCGACTCGTGTCGACGGGGATGCCAAGTCCCTTTCGAGCGAGGAGGGGAGCGTGCGATATACACGGAGAGTAGTGAAGCCCGGTCGTCCGCGGCGAGACGACCGAAAATATCTCGTAAGGCGAGAGGGCCCATGGTCCTCTCACATTCGACTCTCCCGGAAAACGGGAGAGAATTCAAGAAAATCGAAAGGCATCGGGTGAACGGTCGTATGGTCCTTGATTCTCCGAGCACGGGTGAACGGCCATGCGATCCTCGATTCTCCGATCGACATCTCAAAATGTACGAAATCGCAATGGCACGGAACAAGACTCGCCTTCTTCATCTCAGACGAGACATTTTAATTCGTCGTGGGTTTTTATGCCGCAAGGCTTTTCCCACAAGAGCCAATAAATAGAAATTTTCGATGGCTCAAAACGCGAGTGTAAATTTATTTGAAACGAAAAACAAACCTCCAATCTCTTTCCAAACCCTTCCCAATAAAAAAGACGAGGCAACTACGCAATGAAGGAGCTTCGACGATACAGAAACGGATCATTATTAGCGAAAAGATAACCGTTCTCCGGCAGTTCCCCCAACGTTGACTCGATTTTTATCGTCATCGTGAAAAAAAAATGGCATTCCGTCGTTCACCGCACCGATTGAGCTATCAAGACCGGCTGATGAAGCTTCGGCATTGCTGCCCGTTCGCCATTGTGTCCTCGCTTCGGAAATCCGCAACATCGCAGTTCGAAGAGCCGCATCAACGTGTCGTTAAACTTGGGGGCGTGAGGCACGAGAGAGTATTCCGCCGCTCGCTTTGAAATCGCGAGCAAGGAGCCGCGTGCTCGGTGTACCGTAAAACCAGTCGTAAAACGAAAAGGGATTAAAGCCCCCGCGGACCGAGTGAGCGCGTGAACGCGACTTGCGGCGCTACATGCGCGAATTTACGAGAACGATAAACGGGATTATGCGTACACTATAAAACCCTCGAACGATCTTTCGAGTACGTGGCGCATGGTCGAGAGATGACAGCGGAGAGAGCGAGAGAGAAGAGAGCAACACGACGAACGAGGTAAAAGCTTCTGGTGTCGTCCGTACTCTGCCCGCACCCTTAAGAAATTCCCTACTGGCGGGTGACACAAGATTACTAAAAGCAATGCAGAGCCAAGAATACTTCCGATAATAGCGAAGAAAGCCGCTTCCGCGATGAACATGAAACCCCGATCTTTCCGGTCTAACGATACCCGAACGCGTTGGAGAGCAGCGATGAGACTCAAAGATCTCCGCAATCGTCGGGTTTCGATTGTTCCAAAACTATTTTGCCGTTCAAGCTTGCGAGACTCGCGGCGGTTGTTTTTCCAACAGCTACAAGCGCGACCAGTCCGAGAGTCAATAAAGACGTTCATGCAGAGCCATGAATATAAAAGTGCCCGCTGATAAAGGCACTTCCGAGTCTCCAGGAAGTGAAAAAACACCGTCTTGCATCAAGCTCGACGTACCCATCAAACGTGCAAACGATTATGCACTTACGAAACGATAATAACGGTCCCGATCGTTCAATAATAATCGCGAATTCAATAATCGATGATTAAAAAGCGCTACCTTCAAGTGCCTCGGTCTTAAGGAGTTTCGGTAGTACTTTTGAAAATATTACCATGAACTCGATTTTTTTTTTCGTAAATGGCGAGTATACAAAATGTAGACGGTTCAAATTTCAAGTTGATCCACCACGTCGTTTTTTTGTAAATAATTTTCAAAAATTCGGCTTATACTCGGAAGTAAATGGGCGAAATATTCGTTTGGGCTGTAAATTCTTTTAAAATATTACCATTTGCATAAAATTTATGTCAGATCTGAATTACATCTGTATAATGATTGTCTACAAATTTGAAGAGGTTTTTCCATCTGGTTGATGAGATACAGGACAAAACACAAGCCTTTGCATGAAAATTACACATGACGACTTCCATCTGCATGCGCATTTCTAGTAGTAGGTTGGCCAACCGTAGCATTGAACGCCACTTATAAAAGAAAATTTGGCGAGCAACAGTTGCAATCCTGCAGAAATACAATGAGATTTTCTGTAGATCTTGCTACCAGATAAGTAGTACCGAAACGCCTTAAGAGGGAAAGAACGGAGAAAGAGCGGATGACACTCGTCGTGTAACCACGCACACACACACACGTGCATGCATATGAATCTTCTTGCCGGGAGGGAGTATTATACGCGCTCGAATTTAATTAAACTCCGTGAGATGTCAAAGGACCTCGCGTCGCGCCAACAAGACGGACAATGCGCGGACACACCAGATTATTATATCACCGAGATGCGGGAGTTCGTATTCCCTGTCGAGCTCAGTCACGAGTACGGCACTGTTTACCGCGATGTATATACCGGCAGCGATATCCGGAGCATAATGAATATACCTACCTAACCTAAAAGTCGTAACGTGTAAAGCTTCTGGAAAACTCCGCAGCGAAACTGGCACACGTTAGCCGAGTTTATCCGCCTATATTCGTGTCATGTATGTACACGAGATAAGCCACGGTGTGCTTCCCTCGCGTATATGCACGTTTCAACATCGCGAGTTACGTCTAAAGTACATATGTAGAAATACGATGTTATTGTATGCCTTTTCTCCATACAAAATCTGTGCATGTACGACGAAGCGGTGCAAATAGCACGGAGCATCGCGCACCGTCGGCGCTGATCTCCGCGAACCTGTCTCTGGATACGCCAAGACCGGAAATTCATTCTGGGACAGCGTCAAAGTAAAAATATCCTTGCAGACATGGATACATCGAACACTCGGATGTTTGCGAAGAAGGAAGGTCGGGACGAGCTATAGTTCGGACGCGAATATTTCTGACACCGGGACAAGAAGACAGGCAGTTTCTCGACGGATTCTTCTCTGACGAAGCTGACGCTGGCAATTGCAGCTGACAAAACGAAGATTAAATCGAAAGGCTCGTTTGTACGAGGAAGAATAATATTTCGGAAACTTTGCGTGCGAAAAAATGATCCGTCATACTTCGACGAATTTTTCTAGTTGGTGGAGTTTCGAGCTGAGAATCGCTCGGATTTTCGTGAAGAGCTTGATTGCTTTTTATTTACGAACGATTTTCGAAGAGTCCTTTTCGTTGAGACTTTTCGCTGAGCCAGTGATCGTTATTGACGCCATTTTTTCTCGCTCGGGGTTCCTTCCTTCGGACTCACGGTTTCGTAGGAAACGCTCTCGAGGATATCTCTTTGTTTTCCGTGTACGTTTAAACGACACGATCTTATGCGAACGATACATCCATGCGGAGAAAGCTGGGAGAGGAGTTGGAAAAGCGTTGAGACGCCTGGACTCTCCTTCCGTCGGTCAATAACTGGACAGTGGGGTACGTCCCGACACACCGACGCGACCACCACTTCGTTCATTCTCCTTTCTTCTCGCACCCCCTTACCCAGAAACGTCTCTTCCGACCCTCGAGCTTACATCCAGCACCATCCCCAGGATACGACCCTGTCGCCCGGAAGATTGCAGCGGGTGTATGCGGACGGAAAGAGAACGAGAGAGAAAGTCCTATACCGTGGCTGACGCAACCCCCGCGACTTCCCTTACCCTCTTTCTAAAGCTCTAACCGGACATGCAAATATTGAATTTCTCTCCTCGACCCTCCTTTTCCCATCCCCCTTTCTCTCTTGCGCAATATACAAGAGCTCCGTTTTGTTGCTCCCGATCGAAGACGAATATAACTCAAACGGACCTCGCGACCTTCCAGAAATCGTTCGCTTCGCTATTCGAAAGGACAGGGAATAAGAATGCCAGGGAAAAACGATGTTTCAGTGAAATAAAAATAAAAAAAAAACATTTCGACGCGATATCGCGATGTCATTTTGAAAATTCGACGCGATATCGCGAATTGCCGATTCTGCATAGAGAACGCGGAGGTGATTTTTGTCGCGGCCATGTCGAGGAGTTTGAAGGACCTTGAACATTTTCGGTTCAAGGATTTTCACGGGTGGATGATTTTTCGGATGAAATTTGATCATCACGTGGGGTAGAATTGCGATGTCGAAGATTGAATCGTTTGGACCGAAGTAATCAACGGTGTTGTGCGGTAATTTGACATTAAAAAATTCAGCATCGCTCAAAAATATGACTAATGTCCCTAAAGTGCGTGGGAACCGGTTTAAAACGTCAGCTCACAATTTTGAAGTTTGAAGTTTCATCGATGTACACAGAATTTGCAAAATAGGCTGGAATTTCATTTATAATTCGATTTTCGTAGCTTCTCGGCTGTCTCGTGGCCGTGCAAGCGTGTCTGTTTCTCCGGCCGGATGACCTATAAACCAGGATACGAAGATACGCTCTATTCGACATTGTCATGAAGAAGAAAGAGAAATGGAGAGACGCAAAGAGAGAGGAGCATGCAACACCAAGCGACGGGGGTCACAGGTCCTCGAGAACGTGGCAGGGCGAGTACGTCGCGACTGGGAAAATAACAGCGGGGAACTCAACGAGTTACCACGATTGGATAAACGGCACGACGCGAAACGCATTGTGCTTTGCATCGCCATTTTTTCTCGCTGCTTGTAACACAGTTTTACGCCTTTTTTCCTCTCTTTCAACATTTCCGAAAGAATCAAAATGTCTTCTCATCAAATACATCGAACACCAAACATTTCAATCGACAAAATAATTCGAAAAACTTCGCTATTCAGCAACAAGTACAACCGGACGTGAAACAGGAGAAAATGAAGGCGTTATTGAAAAATCTCCAGAGAAAATGGCGACGATATTACCGTAGGCAGAGCGCGTGTCAAAAAAAGATGGACGCAGCTGGAATCGAGTGGGAATAAATTGTCGCCCGAAGAGAAGAAACGTGGCAATTATCACGCATCGGTCGATGAGTTGTGCAGTGAAATGGTGAGATAACAACATGAGAGAACAGTTGGAGTGAATATCGTGGAGGGAAGAGAGAGACGAAGGAGGAAAAACGAAAAGGAGGAAGAATCCTTCCAGATTTCTCGTTCCGCAACGTCGCGGAGAAAACGAAAACCGCTAACAAACCATGAGGAATGGAAAAGAAGCCGACCAATAAGTTGATTAGGGCCAATAAGCGCGTACACGTACCCGCAGCGGGCGCAAAAAAATGCTTCCTTCTCTTTCCCTTCAACTTTTTTTTATCTCTCTGCTCAGACCGGAGAATCCGAGTGCTTATCCGCGGTGATTCCGTCGTTACGGTCCGCAAAACACTCGGATATACGCGAATAAGGCGAAGATTTTTTATGCTCCATGAGCACAACTCGATAGAATATATCTTATGGGATTTGCAGTGTCCCGAAGATTCAAGCAGGAAGCCATTGAGAAGTCGTGGGAAAAATGTAGGCTTGAGCCGAACGAATTCTCGAGGAAACTCTTACGGGGGAAGACATCTCGGGATAACCGATCGGCTGTAGAAAATTCAACGGATGGGCGAAAACGAAGAAAAAACACGCGTGCACGTGTGAGGTGATGAAAAAAATCGACTTTCGTGACTCTTGCGCTGAAATAATTAGAGACATTTGACGTCGCGAAGAGGGACGAGAGGGCGGTCGTTTGTGTCGTTTTGTAAATCGTTGTTGGCAGCGGGAAAGTCGGAGAGAGGAAGAGAAAACAAGTTTCGCCGCTGTTGAAAGGATCAATGGGGCAATAGCATTGAACGTTCCTCTCGTGCCTCGTTATACCCTTCCTTCCCGTCGACAGGGTGAAACAGAGCTGGTTATATCGCCGTATACCTTCGTAAAAAAGATAAATGGCAGAAAGACAAAGAAGGAGCAAGGCAAAAACGCGGAACGTTGCGACGAAGATGGGACAAGCCTTCGTTCGTTCTTTTCCAGCATTTCCTCTCGACGTATTAGCCCCATTGGGAGCTTTATTGCCATCCAAAGTTGGCGCGGCGAGATCGAGAAAACCCTCTGCTTTTTCGCCATTTCAACCCGTGAACCTGTAGTTTCCCGTGTATCCCCCCTTATCCGTCTGCTAACGTATCGAAAGCTGACGAAATGGAGGATACAGCTGGAGCGACAGGGAAGGGAAAAGAGACGAGATAGATGCGAGTTTGGGAATTCCGAAAGACGTCGGTTCTCTTTAGGGTGAAATACGGATAGCTCGGCGGGCTTTCTCCGGCTCCAGGGGAGAATGAAAAGACAAAAGGAAGAATAAGAACATATTGGCGTTGGGAAGCGTTAAGATCGGAAGTTGAAGAGTCGGTCGGTCATCCGTAGCGGGTGTATGCGCGCTACGGAGGATCTCTGGGAGTTCGGGAACGATCTTGGAGAATCGTTCCGTCGATCGGGTTCACGTGTACACTTTGAGTGGCAACGGGTAACGGAGATGGTGAGTATACAGAGACCGTGGGCTTTGGAGACCTTGTGCGTCCGAGGCGTGGCGAGCCGCAGAAACGTTATTGCTTCGGTAGCGATAGACAGAGACGAGAGAGAGAGAGGGACAGAGAGAGAGAGAGAGAGAGAGGTCCACGCAACCGTGGTTATAAGGTGGTGATGGTGAACGCGCCATTGGTGTGGGAGGCAATATCAAGGCGGTCACGTAGACTGACCTCAGGACCAAGCAATAACGACGGTTAGCTTGGCCATTGCTTTGCCTCCTTCCAACTGGAACGATGCCTTTCTCCTATGAACTATCGGCAACCAATAACCAGAGCCTGCTAAACTCCATTTATCCTTTCCAGCCTATTCGAATTCGTAGAGTCGATTTTCGCACCCGGAATTGAATGAAAAAATCTCTCCAACGAATGAGTCGAAAGAAATGTTTGTCGAGTACGAGTAGGTCAGTACGAGTAGGCCCTGGCAAATGTCAGGGGGATCTCAATGGAGCTCGAATGTCAAGGTCGGTTTATCTAGTCGGAGGGAAATGCGGGATGAGGAATATCAAAAGTAAACTCCGCGGAATTGTCCCACGTATGATCCTTGTTAGGTCGAATTATCAAAAACAAAATTCATCGCGGTTGGTTCAACTTGGTGCGTAAGGGTATAGCAGAGAAACGTTTATTCCGTAATGTTCGACTTACCATACATCTTTCCCTCGTCGGAAAGTATGATTTTCCGGCGACCACATGGTGGATATATGGTGAGAGCCTCTTGGAAGCTTTGCTCGATATCCGGTGACCAGACGCCCTCCGCATCTGCCGCCGAGAGGTCCTTTTCGTCCTGACAATGAATTACAATATTATTCGTGAGCATGATATAAATTGAACATTTTTTACCCTACTGTTTGCAAAGTTCGTTATACGATGATGCAAGGATTTTATCAGCACTGAGAGGCCGGTGCGATATCGATTCTCCTTGGCAGGAAATACCGTAGAAAAATGCTGCATGGAGCGTATTTTATGATATCCATACCGATGTATCGATATAGCTGAATTTAAACGCGCCAGACTGCGGATAGCTACTATCCTTTTGTCTCTGATTTAAAAACACTGGAACGCGCAAGGTGTGTTCGCGATCCTCGGGAACGTACCTAGTCGCGGGTGCCTTTGCGAGGAACAAAGGGACCGGGAACATTCTTGGCGCGCCATTCGTTGAGGAAGAAGGTGGGACGGACGAAAACGACGGCAAAGATACGTAGCCCGAGTCAGACTACGAGGAGCAAAACGAAAGCGTGTGCATGTACATACACGCATGCTGTACACTATGTAGATGTAGTTTGCGCCGGTGTTTGTAGCAAACGTATGAGCTGGTACAGCGCGAGAATGAGGGTTAAGGGAAAAAGGTTAAGAGAAGAGGAGTCTCCAGAGGTTTTTCGCAACATGTGCCAATCTCTAAGATCTTGGTGGCAGCGGCCACGAGGAGGTTCCTCTTCTATGTGTCCCCTTCGTTTTTTTTTTACCTCGCGGGGTTATCCGGGAACCCGAGACGGCAAAACTGTCTTTCGGTAGCGGGAAGAACGTATCCTGGAATTCCATGTCTCGCTGAGAATGAGAAAGTGCAGGACCCGAGAGAGAAGGATCCGCAGCCGCGGAGAGCGGGTAAGATGAAAAAAAGAGTGAGAGTTCGTGTTGCACGAAAGGCGAGAAACGAAGGATCGGTTGTAACATTAGACAACGAAAGAGAAAGAGACGAGTCGAGGGTTGGGAGGGAAAAAACGGAGGGAGGGAGAGAGAGAAAATGAGAAAGGCGATAGCGAAGGAGGCTTCCTGGAATTCGAGTCACGTTCGTTAACTCGATATAATATCGTCAAGCACGCGACTTGCTTCGTCGGGTACTTCTGGCTCCTCGGCGAGGACATTGGGAGTAAAGGCGGGAAAAGAAACCGCGAAAGATAATCATCGGAAAGATCTGAGGCTTCTCGGGGAGAAAAAAAAAGGTACGAAGTTTCATCGCCGGAAGGAAAAGCGCTTCGTTGGTTGAAATTCAGTGAGTCGAAAGTGTACGAAGAGCGGATGTTCGTTAAGGCGGACGGTCAACGATTGAGAGCATTTGTGAGAGAAAAAATTAAGATTCGTGTTGCTGTCGAGTATCGGTGGAATGTTTTTTCATGTTGCTCAAATGCACAGCCCGATGCTGAATCGGACAGACGGGAGTAAGTGAAAAAGGTTCGTGTTGGGTCAGACGAAATTCGATATCGGCGGAAGTGCTGATTGGACGAAAATTGGCGAAATTTTTCTTTCTTGATTCTTTACGCGGATGCTGCGCACTATCTCGAGATGATTATCGCGTTATAAAAATGCTTACAGGAAAAAAACACCGATCGAGAAACGCGGTCTCGACGCCACGTAATTCTTTAGAGTATTTTTGCGTATACTTTAACATAAATGCGACGGTACCTCCGCTACCTTCTATCCCGAAAATAATAGTTCCCTGAGGAGCACGAAAATGCAATCGGGCTTTGCTGTGTGTTTTTTTTTTTGTAAACGTAAACTTATAGAACTGTGCTGACACAAGATACTGCATTCTCTTCGTTAATTTATCTTTTTACAAATTAATTATGCCGGAAATACGGAATACCAGCTGGTACTGAAATAAGACTCAAATTTTGTTGAAATACCGATCGTTTTTTCCTGAAAAACACTCCTATTTTGGTGAGCAATAATACACTTTGCATTTCATTGATTTCCTTGATATTTTACACCGTGAGCGCGGCAAAAACAATCGGATCGTGCTTTCTTAACGTGAAAACCGAAATGAACATATCGAATGATGCAATTAACGTTTATTTTTAGCTTACATCGCTGATTTCGCCAACGTCGAGGTTTTTCGTATCCGAGCCGGAGCCGTTGGCGTCGGGCGGCGGCCCGGAACTCGCGGGGGTCCACGGTGAGGAAATGGTGTCGGCTGCAGCCACCGCACTGCCTATAAAAAACATGAAAAAAAGCAAACATATTTATCAACGGCAGGCAATTCCATCAAATAAAAGTAGAAAATGTTTACTTTGACGATCACGATACATATTCTCTCAGCGTTCAAAAGCAATTCTCGACGTTCAGCGAGCAGACAAAAGTGGAGTTTTTCCTCGACGACAACTTTCCCTAACACGCTCAAACTCGAAGTAATCGTCATTCCAGACAGCAGGAAACGTCCCCGCGCGACGAGATGAAGAGTATTCGGAATATTCAGGACTATCGATAAAGTGGTTTCCGGTGTGATTATCGAGACGAAGGGGTGGCACGAGTTTCGGGGGTTGATGAGTGAATTGAGTCGAGAAGGGGCAAAAACCTCGTACTCCTGCATACAAGAATGTGCAGTTGAAAAAGAATCATACAGCGAAAAAAAAACTAAAGATGAAGAGAGAGAGAGAGAGAGAGAGAAAGAGAGAGGGAGACTGCAAGAGAGGGAAGAGAAAAAATCTGCTTGTAAAAAACAAGAGAAGGGGTTGAGGCTCAACAAGTGGTCGCTGATATCGCGTATCAGTGCTATGGCACGAGGTAGAGGAGGCAGAGAGTCAAAGTTTGCCCCGCCTATTAAGGGTGGAGTAGATGCGCTTAACCCCTCGACAGCGCACATTTTCCTCCCTTCCAATCCGCAGCAGACATGGAAACGCACATAGACAAATTTACAATGTACGTATATTCCAGTTCAACATGTTTTGACTCGACATCCAGACGATCTTTGTATCGCTCCTATAAAGACCAACCCTTCTAGAAACAGCTCGATGGATTAACATCGAGCTGAAATGAAACACAAGCTCGAGGCGCCCTCCTTCAATGCGCTACAATCCTCTAAATCTTCGTTAAAAGCGTTTCAGACACGCTGATTCGAGGTCTGCTTCACGCTGGGTTCGACCATTTCCACACTCGTAATTTGCCGTAATCCACTTTGCCTGTAATCTGTCACGTCGGATTGAGCTACTTGATCCACGTACGGATCATTAAATACAAATTATCCGATAAAAGGGATCGGATAATACAGAGCCTCATTACTCGCGACGTTCATTTGATTATCCTCGCAATAGTATCGGCTATTCAATCGACGATGAATAGCACTAAATGAGGAGCCTTCTCGAAATATCGATTGAATAAGTATATTACGCAACGGGATGAAAAAAATTGCATAAAATGAAGTACGAAAAATCGTTGAATAAGACGAGGTATTTCAATCGTAGAATGGCGGTGTAAGGAAAGTGTCGAGTATCAGTTAACGAGTTCGACGTGCAAATACCACGACGCGAGGGAATAGAGCCATGAGAGGGTAACACCGAGAGAGAAAGACGGGGGGGAGGGCGATGGTTGAGTGACTAATCAAGGACGGTAAATGCAATGATTGTTTTTTGTGCAAAAGACTCATTGGCTTGAACTTGGAGGTTGACTCTTGTGATACACAGACACCGAGGGATAAATAAACTTTCCCAACACCTCTGGTTCGTTTACCGTTATTTGCTTTGATATTGCTCATATCGAGGCCGCGCTGTTGAGAATTACAGGAAGCTGAATCTTCGTCCGGAAGATTCTAGTGCAGTATATTGCGAAAGATTACAATTTTAGCCGAAAATTCAATGTTAATACAACAAATCTCCGGTAGTGAGATGGAATACAGGCTTCTCGAGTCAGCCTCCAAAGTTCCACCTCATCCTCCTTTTTCACTAATGTTCAAAGTTGGCAGATAAATAAATGACGATAAAAGAGTCTTGATGATCTTACCCATTCGCTCGCGTTAGAAAAATATCTCTTTTTGAATCATTTTTTAGACAAATTTTCGAAGGCAAAAACTTCTGGCAATGTTGACGAAACTTTTTCTCTTTAATTATATATTATGACGCTATACGACGTTGATTCGTTGTCGCAGTTATCGGATACTCCAAAATCCGAGCTACGTTGAAGACAATAGTGGCATACATATTTTGAGTAGCCACCGAAACACCGTGAATTTGCGACAATAAATTTTATCGCGGTGGAATCCAATCTAGCCCTCGGAAATACTCATTGCGACACGCCTGTCTCGTTTTATCTCTCAGGCAACCATTAATTTTCCGAATGAATATCCAATAAAATTGGATGAACATCCAATAAAATCCAATCTCTCATTCGTCGTTTCGGTCATGTCTACTTTCATTTACATTTCCATCATCCATCCGCACCCCGAGTTACATTTGCATGTAGATGGCGGATTCACTGTGTCTCCGAGTTATAATGGAGACATGCGTATGTATGATAGAACAAGGAGCAAAGAGGGAAGCAGACAGAGAGAGAAAGGGAGACATAGGAAACCAGACGTCGGAAAGGGAAGATGGTTGCCTCTGAAAATGATCGCGTGTCGCTTAATAGAGACGCGAGTGGGCGTGATGCACACAAATCCCAGATATTACGTGAATACACTAACGTTTCATATGCATGCACCAACACACACACACACACTTACACACATTCTCTCTCTCTCTCTCTCTCTCTCTACCACGTCGCAAAACGAACGAGAATCGCTGAGATATATCGTCAAATCTGCAGTGGCGAATTCAACCATCAGAGGTGGTAACACGGAGATGCACATGGAAGGGAAATGGTAAACGAGTATGTGTGTGCGTGTTGAACGTGCATGAGCGTGTTACTCGCGCGATCCACGGTAGTGACGATGAAGCCGCGAGCACGGCAGGATACATAGATCATGGCCGACGACGCATGGATGCATCCAGCGTCGTGTTGCGTCCGTCTCGATGCTGCGAGAGCAGGGTAAGTAGTAAGCAAGAGAGGTGGAGCGAGAAAGTGCGAGAGAATACGAAATTCAGGGTGGGTGGAAATGTACGGATGATGGATAGGGGGAATGGTCGAGCGAGCAACGATAGCGCGAGAAGGGGGCGTTTTGGAATGCCAGGGCAAGACCACAACCGTCTCATCCAGAGTGCATATCCAACGCGCTCTGGCGAACGAATGTACACACGTATATTAATGCATCTAGGACTTTGTATGCGTGTGTTTGCGTGCGCATATAATGTTGGGCGTGTGTCGGTGTTGTTATCTCGGCCACAGCAACTTGGAACTCGCAACTTCGTTAAATTTGCCAAAACCCCGCAACTAGAACGGTCCCTGCATCAGATCAAGCTATTCGCGCGCACCTACGGTCCTGAGACCCGCGGGAATTCGGGAGAAATCAGAGAGAAATTCTGTGCAAACTCCGCGCTTACGCATCTACCTTAAAGATCGAAGAATGTGGAATCACGCGTGATCCTTTCCTCAAAATTCTAATGCACCGTGTCCGCGTCGATTTTACGAGCATCAGGCTGATGTTTCGTACGTACGCAATGAGGCCTGTTGGCCGATAATCCTCGCGGCAGACTTTGTACCAAAAAGGTCGCACGTAATGTGGATAATTATGATATCGCAAATGCTATTGAATGATTTGTAGATTTTTGAAAGTTTGAAATGATATTCGAAATATTCGAATCGGCGGGCGAGCAAGTTTCTGTTAACGGAGAATATCCCGGCTGCGGCAACGGGGAACATTCAACACAGCTTCCGGGACACTGTGAGACTTTCTCCGGGCGAAATTAACGGATACATATGTGTGTGTGTGTGTGTGTGTGTAGTTGGAAAAGTGGAAAGGGTCGGTTTTGTGTCGGCATACAGCGCGGTTATAACGGCTACTGTGGGGGTTGTAGTAGGTGAGCTGTAAATTTGGTGTATAATGATTCGAGTGTGGGTGGATCGCGACAATATGAGGTAAAGAGCGAGAGACGGGGAAAGAGGGAGAGAGAGAGAGCTAGGAAAGCGATATTACAGTGGGATGGGAAATGCGACGAGAGGTGGATGGCCGTTCGAAGTTTCTCTCTGCGGTATACGGGGACGCGAACAGTCTGTGGTGTCTAACTCGGTACGCGGGGGTGAATTCTGGTCTTCTGGTCCTCGGCGGTTCGTCGCCGAGTTCCGAGGGTACGGGGATTTGTCCGGGCCGAGTTTGGCGCGGTGAAGGCTATGAGGAAAAGGAGAGATGGTGAGTGAGAGAGAGAGAGAGAGAGGGGGAGAGAGCAAGAGGTCTCGTAGAACGTAGAAGCATTCATACAGCAGGGGCAAGAGGGTGACTTTAGTGGAATGCGTCCCGTTTAATATCGCGGAACATTATATATCGCCCTGGCTCTTGTCCCTACGTTATCCACGCTGGTTCAACCCCACAGGGTGGCACACACAGTCTCTCGCCTCGCCTCTCCGTCCGCCAACGCTGCTGCTTCGCATCCTCACTATAATCCCCTGGCCACACGCCACACGCGTGCTTCGTGCGAACTCGGATAAGCCTCGTACACGAATGCGCTCACACGTATGGAAACTCATCGAGGAAAGAGATATGAAACTCCGAGCGTGTATATTTCGTAGCCCCGTGCTTTCGCAGTATGTGTGAATGTTCAATTTTCGTGATATTGAGTCGAGAGCATATTGGGAATTGTCAGGATTATTAGAGTCGATTAGAGCGACCGCAACAAATGGATCTTTGATCGCTAAGGTGAGGTATAATTTAGTGATACGGGGGTTGGAAAGCAATCACTGGGAAAATTGAGATTAGCGACGTAATGCGTTTTAGGGCAGGGGGAGGAGGGGGGATGGCCCTTGGAACGTTTATCGATGATCCGACGAGGATTGGCGACCCTTTGGGTTTCATGAGAAAGCAGATTCGCCGGAAATTCAATGATCTCATGTTATTCCTGCTGTTTGAACGTCGCAAGTAATGCGTTGATGATATCTAGCATTTTTTTACTCCAAAAAATACATACGATAAATTGAGAGAAAAAATGACAAGGGTGGTAGTCACGGATTGGAATCGCTATATCGCTCGCACGCGTCGCTCTCCGTTGTACGTGCTCTTTGACTTTCTCATTATGAGCTGACGATAATTACGAAATGTAATTTACGCCCCAGCGGACAATTTCTTCGCTCCAGTGCCCTTGAAGTTTCCTGTTTATAGGTATATATAATATGCACTTCCGCGATATCGAAGGGTGCCTATTTGTCAAGAGAGGGTGGTCTTGTACGGATGCTGGTGACAGACGTTGCGGGAGTAACTAGAAATTCCGTGATCCGAGAGAAAACGCCATTATACAGAAACTCTGCAGCGAGAAAAGTGGGAAGCTTGTTTCGAATAATTCTGTAACTACTTGCTTAGAGTTAATTAGTTAACTATAGAAACTAGTTGATACGTTTATTACAAAATTTATCACACTATAGAAAAGTGAAATTTCAGCGGCACGAAACTTCGGTTCATCTCATGTATTCCGAATTTTCACGTGAAATTCTCTGCTTGCATCAGTGTCAAAACGGAAAATAATTGCAGGCTTCGTTGGAACGATACGAGCCTTCGAGTTTTATCGCGAGCGAATATAGAACGTTAAAGAGAAACTAATCGGCACATCGAACGGAAACGTGACACTGCTATGTGGCGAGTAACGAGAGACCGTGATTTCTCGTAAATACGAGATACGACATACGGTGGAAAAAAAGACGCGTTCGCAACAAAAGGAAAAAAAAACAACCTTGAGGTATATAATGGCGTGTACAGAGCGGAGCCTCTGGAAATGATCTGATGTGGATTTCATTGAATTATGACGATTGATTCGAACGAGAGAAACCAGAAAGAAGGGCAGAAGCCGGTCGGGCGAATGATAACGAGAAATAAAGAGGAAAAATCGGAAATGAAGAGAAGAAAATGAAAAAATGAAAATGACGAGAGAATATGTATGTCTAGAAGACGAACAGTCTGTTTATATCGTTGCTCCGCCGCTGTACTCGCGAGTCAAGCGGACGTAATTAATTTCAACGAATAGAGACGAGGGTATTGCGGCAGGAGCGAGGGCGTCTGTGAAAGATTCACTTCACGTTTTTTCTCAAACGAGAATATACACACGCGAACTGAGATCTAAATTCGCTCAGTCTCTTCTTCCCATCGAGAATGATGCACTCCAAGGTTGAAAACATGCGCGAAACGCATTTACACCCTCGGGAGACACTCGAAAAGTTGACGTTCGACGTCGCGTCTCGCATTGAAAAGAGACTAATTGTGAATTTTGCCGTAAAAAGCAAACTCACTCGCGAATGAAAAACCAAACGAATGAAGAGACCATCGTACGATATAATGCGCGAGGGAAAAGCCGCGGAAGCGAAGAGTGAGAATTCATGGAGGAAATTAATTGTCGCGACGGATTGTTACGCTCGGATGATTCGCTTCATTCAGCGAAACAAAAAGCGAATCCTTCGCCACGGCTCTCATTTTGTATTTTTGATGCGCGCCCGTTTTTTGTCGTCGCGCCAAAATCATTATCAAGAAGATGGAGGATACGCGAACGTGCTGAGATTTGGCGCGCGATTAAACATTCACAATGCCCTGACTTTTGTGCCTCGCATGACTGTTGCGAACGCTGATAGTTTTTGTACATTTGTGCAGTGGTATAGCAAGAGGAGAAGCGAGCGCAAGGGAGACGAAAATGGAGAACTTTTCATTCGGAATTTATGAGATTCAAAGCTTTCACGAGCGTTGAATAATCCGTCATTTTCCGGTCACAGCTGGTTGTACCGCGTGAGATTCGGGTTGAAGCAAAACCGGGGGAAGATTACGTGAATTAATTGAGAACGAATTTAGCGTAAAAAGAAACGTCGCGTCATTACGTTACGTTCGCTGCATTATGGATGAAAGGAGGCAGAGAGCCGTGAAAACCTCTTACTCATTTAACGTTTCCTTTTCATCGTGCTATAATTTTCTGTACTCTTTTCATTTTGTTTCTGTTATCTTCACTCTGGCCTGACGGACTTTTGCAAAAGTGCACGAGAGGAAGCTCTGCGGTTAATTGCGCGAGTGATTTTTTCATAAAGCACGAGCTGAGAACACAAGAAAACGTCGGTAATGAGATGAAATGAAATAATTTACTCCTGATGCCGAGTTTCGTGCGTTGATCAATAATACTCGGATTTGCAAGTGTGAGAATAATATCAATGCGAAAATTGTATCATTTCATTTAAAAATCAATTCTCAGATACGGGTGCAGAATCATCTTCAATTTCCCGCGTGAATTGATATGTTGATTGCACAAAGTCGGAAAGTGTGCGATAGAGGATGTTTAGCGGGGTATCGTGTGAGGAGAGCTTCGTAGCCTGGGAATAGAAATCTGACGACGATATGATGCAGAAAGGGAGAGAGAAAATCTCTTTTCCCTCAGTTTCCGTCTCTTTCTTCCGTTCAATCCGCAAGTGCGATTCGCTTTCATGAAGCTTTGTCGCTCGCAATTAGAGGGATTAATTTACATTCCGTCGGATTAACTGTTCCTCCATGCATTATTCAAGGGTATGCTAATCGTAGAAGGAACACCAGCGCCAACTCGTGGATCGAATTAAAGTCAATAATTGAATGCTTCTCACAGGGTTTAACGCAAGGGTGCTGAATATAACCGTCATGCTTTTCAACGTCTACGAGATAAATGCGGTATATGGTGACCATTCATATGCAATTGAAAACGAGTGTGAGGATTTCTCGTCATTAAAAAGTTGTTCATCAACGACATTATTTCCGACCGATAAACCAACGTATGCATGAAAATATTTATACATACATCATAATGAAACTTTGAGAGAAATCAAAAATGTGCACAAAGTAATCAGGATGGTGGCTTTTCTTGAAAGGTATATTTGAAAAATAGCATGAAAAATAAAAGTGTTATCGTACAAAAAAAAGAGGATATTGGGGAGACCGGGAAGTGGAACCATCTGTTGGCATCGAACCATTTCCGGACTGCATGCCTCGTTGCGTTCGATTTTCAATTTAGCTTGCGAAAAGGGCCAAACGATCGCTCTGGCAGCGTAACGGACAGTCTCCGAACTAGCACGATTTTTCAGAAAAGGACAAATGCCTTTGCCGCCGCGGTACAGCATCTTTCTTTAAGGTTGTTCGATTGCAACCTTGGAAAATGTCGGAACATTATATACTCGATTGATTTTATTTTTAAAAAAATGCATTCAACATCGTAAACGATTGATAGTCATTTCTCGATCTTTCCGCAACATCTTATCTCTGTTGGATCGTTGTTTCCTCATTTTCCTATTTTTTTTATCCTCCTACAGTGACTCGTTACTTGCACATAATGCGCACCATTGTTCTGTCCGTTTTATTACTCGCCATCTCGTTAAACGTCACTTGCTGAATAATCTACACCTCTCGTGAGGGATATGACTCGCTGCTCAGTACGCAGGTAAACGTCTTATGCCAGATCAGTCGGCGAGAACATGCCCGCGAGTGGAATACGAGGCTCGGTTAAAAAACGTCAGGCTTAAAAGTTCGAAATATGCCAACGGGGCATTGATAAGAAGCTGCTACGCTGATGTTATTTGGTTCGTCGTGCCTCTGTCGACATCGATTTTACGCAAACTTTGATTTTGCTGTAGTACAGAATACAAGCTGGTACACGCGCATTGTCAGTGTATATATCCTTATCAGATGTTTGATAGACAGATCTAGACGGACAGCATCAGGGGGCGATAAGAGAAGGAATTAAGATTAAACCCGGCCAACTGCAAAAGATGCATCGTCGCGAGAGTGTCCGCCTGTCTTATGAGAAATTCCTTCGTTTGGGAGTCCGTCCGAGTGTATAAAAATGACAGATGATGCGGCGAAGCGGGTTTTTCCGCGGGAATAAGCAGCAGCAGCAAGGACAATTTATCGACATAGTTATAACGACGAAAGTTCGATTTAAATTCATCTATTGCCCAACGATGTTACATGACACGCAAACGCACGATTTTTCACAACCAAAAATATGAAAAAAACAAAAGTTTAATTAAATTTACGAAAAATAAAATTCTACAAAAATGCATTAATATAATTTTATATCAAAATCTGCAATGTCATGGGAATTCTCTCCGGATAATGCCAAATATACTTGAGAGAATCGGTAATTATCACTCGTTACTTTTGGTCAAAATGTAATTTTTCATTTCAAAGGACCGGAAGTCGAGTGAAATGGAGAAATCATGTCGAAATTCACTGACACACTTATCAAAAACGAACCTCTTCTCTCTCATGGTACAGCCGTCAGTACGGAAAGTCTCATGAGGGATCAAGGGACGAAGATAGAGGGAAAGAAAAATTGAGAGAAACAAAAATGTATGCTGGAAATTTTCTTCTCGATGCCAACACTTATTAGCTACCGATGCCGAAGGGCAACCGGTTTCTCTCTAATGTCTCTCGTCTCTCTGACCAAGCAGCGGGGAGTGATAAAAAGATACCTTGAGTACGTTGCAGTCTATTGCATCTGGATATTGTATTCATGTATATGTAAACCCTAGCAGCTGTAACATACGTATGTGTACAGAAAGAGGAGGAAAAGCAAGCCATCTCGAACCGCAGGCGATTCCAATCGCGAGAGGGACATACGCTTTGACTTTTCCCCATGTAAGAACGACCGGTCGACACAGAAACGAACTCGCAACATCCGTTACATGACTCTTTTGCTTGATTACAGAGGTATAAACATAAAATCAAACACGGTTCCGTAATGCATGAATAAAATGCCGTAATCAACGGATCATACGTTTTTTTTCGGCTGTTCTTCGTGAAGATCGAAAAAACGGGCGGATATTCACATTCGTCGTATTTTGCAGCTGCAACGGTTATTTGAAGAGAATTTTGAAGAGATACGATGGAGCGTCTGCGGAATTATTGTAATGGATTGTACCGTTTTGTATATATTTCAAGAAATGGATGAAACTAAAAATGATAATCGACGTATTAATTTAAAATAGCTTCTCTGACGATAAACATTGTCCGAACGCTGAATTTGCTTTGTGAGGATCAAAGGTTTCAAGCATCCGGGACAATATAATATTTTTTCTCATTGGAAGATCCTCCAAAATGCAATTTTCACCAACGCGAACGTGCTTTTATCCCAACCGATGTTGCTGACGTCTTTCTCCATCGAACGATGTACAACGAATTCTGTCCGAATTATGCGACTTTTTGAAATTTGTAGAATGAGGACCCTGTTTGGTCTGCGATTAGAAAATTCTATGGCTATCCATTTAAAATAATTCGAGAATAAAAAAACAGCCAAGGAGCATCGTCAGCCTAAGCAACAGTCTTAAAAAAAATTCCGGACTAAACATAGGTCTTTATGTGTCATCGGAATTTTGCGAAAGTTACTTCTAAGATATAGACGCGATATTTCGAGAATTTTCAAAACTCGTCAATTCCCGACGGTCTAAAGATTGAGGAGAGGAGCGTTTCCCGATTTCATACTGATAAATGCGAGGCAATTGCATGGAAGTTCCACAAGCTCAATGAAACAGACGAACATATGTGACGACGAACGCTGTGTATAGTTCGACGAGGGAGGAAAAGGGCGCATGTGCGGATCGCGTATTCCCCAAGGATCATTTAACTGAGATAATTGGCAAACATTGTTTACCTTGTTAGGCGAGTAGCCCAACAGTAAACTTTGATGCATTTCATCCTCATGAAAGACAGAGAGAGAGAGAGAAAGAGAGAGAGAGGATGTGGAGAAAATGACGAAAGAGAGAAACAGAGTTAATAAGCAATCTGGAGTGCGAAACCGTGTATAAATTAGCGACTTCAATTTGTAAGACCTCGCGTGACGGGGTGTACCGAAGAGCAGTGGTATATGCATATAGTATCGGAATAGATTTTAGTTTTATACAGTTAAACATCGTTTGTATGCATATAGTGTTGGTGAAGGGTGATATGCATCAACTTTAGCCTGAATTTCGCAGTCGAGGAAAACATACACACGAACAAACTGATATATATGCAATATACAGATATAGACAAACCAGCAAGGGTGAACAAGTCCCGAAGCTTCCAAAGTAGCCGGAAGAGATCGATACGAACGTTTCTCCGCGCACTATACGGCCCGAGTATATAAACATACATATATAATATGAACCGTATAGTTCTCCATTACTTGAAGCTTCCACAACTCGAAAGTTTAACTCGCGGTTTAACCGTGAACTCTCCCCCAACGATCAGACTTTAACCTACCGAGAGATCCTTCGGGAGAACTTGCACGGAATACATTGTGCAACACGTACATACAACTATTACGGATAATGTAATGAATCCATTGGGGGAGAAGAGAATTTTCTGAAAATTGATACGAACATCGATGGAAATTTCATTCGATTTTTGTTCTTTCGCCATGTTTGGCGGATTAAACGACAGCCAACGACAGTTTCGGAATCGAGTTTCGGAACGTACGAAACTAATGAAAAAAAGTTCAAAATTAATGACTAACAAAAGTGTTTACATCGTGTCTCGAATTCGTCAGGGCAAATCAATTATTTTTAAGCGTATTTTTTTCTCGAAATGGTTTCAAATGGTTTTTCCATCGATTGGAGCAGCTACGATACGTCGGGATGAATAAATCGTGCGACAACGAACGTATGCGAGTAAAGAATTAGGATAGTAGCTGGAGAGGTCCGAATGCAGCAAGAGCATTACGAAACTGCATACTCTGAATTACCCGAACAATTTACTCCGCGATCTCGTCTCGTAAATGGGCGTGCTCGAAAAAGCTCCAGCAGGGTTTGACTCTTTGCTGTACTTCCCTTAACCCCCTTGCCGAATCGGTCCAAGTTACTTTTTACATTTCGTCTCTTTGTATATATATAAACACCCTCGGACTCTCCTGTAGTTCTCGTCGCAACTTAAATTGGTAGAAACTCGCCGAAAATCCGCCGAAAAAAAACAGATTCTTCATTGCCGGTATTTTGTATGTACATGCAACGGCGAAAAACTCGAGGGGCGCACAGCACAGAAAAATCAAGTGCTATGTTAAGACCTCAGCGCTTTGGCAAAGTATGCCTCGACGTACGTTACGATATACGTTGCAGCAATGCCAAAAGGATGCAAATACTCGTACCGAAATATCTCGGTACAACGAATCTTGTAACTTCGATTGTCACTCGACCTATCGAACGCGCGAGGTCGTATATATACATCCCGTTTTTGGCATATAAACCCGGTGACTTATTTACAGAACCAATCGAGTCGAGTGAAGTTAATCGAAATGAAAATCATCATTTTACATTGAATGAAAATCGACGATCGACAGAACTGTTATTTTCAATCACAGCATCAACGTGTGGAGCGACGTTTAAAAAAATGTTTAACGCTTCCGACAGGACTTTTCCGTCCTGACGATGCGAGCTCTCCGGAGCTGAAATAAATGCGCGATTGCTCGGTCGGATTGGCAAAATGTGACAAAACGATCTTCCACCGAGCTTCTTTCACCGCTGCTGCATCCTCTCACGATTCTCACGCGGGAAAACGAACTGTGTCGAATAAAGAGGAAGGAAGAGATGCACGCGGAAATGTGAAAAAAGCTCGGTTGTCTCAGCGGTGCGCGAGAGGTGGGTGGGGGATAATTAAGGCGAGACCCGGTTGCAGAATGAGCTTAAACTGCAAGCGAAGTCGAGAGAAAGAGCTGGAGAGCAAGAGTCTTTTTCTCCTTCTCTGTTTCGAGTGCCTGCTGTCATATACCTCCCTTCTCTTTCTCTCCCGCTCTGGAAAGGCGTGAATTACACGGGCGGGTCGAGCGAACCGGCAGACAGGCTCATTGTCCTCTGCTAGTTTAATTAATGCAGCGCTCTTGCTGTGTGAACTCATCCTCTTCTGCTGATGCTCTGCCCTCCACCTTTATTTTTCTCCCTCTTTCTCTTTTGCCCCTTCTTTCTCTCCTCTATCCTTTGCGTATTCTCATTTAACGTCGCCATCCCGCACGAAGCCTTCAGCCGGAGTTGACGATCTCCAATTCGAGATACACGCGCTGTATCCGCGCGTGTATACAATCTACACGTAATACGCGACTTATTCAAGCCATTTCCTCTCCTCCTCGAATCTCACTTTTTACGTCTTCCTCCGAATGGCCACCCCTCCGGCGACCCTCGAGCCGACCTCCACCGCCGCGCCACTGCAACCCCTTTCCGGGCCAGCCATCTCGCCCGAATGAATGCGCGTAATATCCGCACAACGCTTCAATTACGCGATATTCCAACGCGTTCGTGCGCTCGTATCGCTGTCGCTATTAATCGACGAAGAGAGAAACGATGACGGGACAAGATTCGAGGAGAAGAAGATTCTAACGCCGAGCGACTCTTCCAGTCTTCCCCTTTTTCCTCTTTTTCGCCTACCCAGGTGTAAACGAGCGAAACCCCTGAAGCTTTCTGTTCATAAACTCATTCGACGTTTTTTATTGACAAACCCTTTCGTGCTTTTTTTCAGCTCGCATAAAGTTCCGAGTATCCAAGGGGATTTTACAAGCGGGAAGCACAGCGAAGTTTTTTAATTAAATTTTCAATGGCACATACAGCCGGGGACCATTTGGCCTGTATATACTTTTTTCTTTTACATGCCAAGCTCCGTTCGGAGTTGCCAGCATCGTGTTATTCCGCAGTTTGTACAAATTCTGTACATAGAAATATGTGTGTATGAAGGAGAAAATTCGCAAAACGAGGGGACAATTACGCTACGTCCGTGTCGGATTTGTTCTTCATTTTGTCCGAGGCTCTATGACGCATTCGATGGATACACCCGGATTGTGAATTCGCAGAGTCTTCGCGAAAATGAGGATTGAGAACCACGGTAAAGACTTCCATTTCCGTCTCTCTTTTACGCTCGGTGAGGATTTTTTCCGCGGAGAAACCAAGACTCGAAGCAGGAAGGAAGGGAAGGCGAGGAGAAAAGAGACGAGAAGGACGGGCGGAATCGCAGGACAAGGAGAGTACGAGCTTTCGCGTTATTACCGTACTCGTGTCTCTTTTTCCTTCGCTTCTTCAGCTCCACCTTCGTTTCTCTCTCGCTCTCTTTCTCTCCTCCGAGTGCACTTTGCGAGAAGGTAAGAAGAGAGATCGAGCGAGAGGAGAATGAAGAGATAAAAGAGGGGAAAGAAGGAGCGAGCGAGATCGCTGGAGGTCAAGGTGCCGCTCTGTTGCCGCTTCTCTTTTCTTGGCTCGCAAATGCGAAGGAGGCTGTATCGCCTGTTGCTGCGTCGGAAGATGCTGGCGGAAACAGCGGGAGAACGAGCTACGCGCCAAAATCAAAGGGCTGACGATTGCCCTCGATTCATCGAAGCGTTTATTCATCACTTCCGTTGCCATCGTCTATTTTCTCAATTCCCGCGAAATCACGGGGGGATATCATTGACGGCTAAAGATTCATCGCGAATAAACGTATCGGGAAAATTTCGACTCGGGACAGCATCTTTGATTCGATCGGTAAATTATCGACGTGGCAGTTTTTCTCCGATCGGATCAATCGATCGTTCAAAATTTCCATACAAAAAAAAACGATCGTTTTTTTGTACTTGCCGCGATCGATGGACAAATATTCAAAATGGAGGATCGATGTTTTGCGTCGCCGCGATTTCGTTTATCGCGTTGATTGCGCGATGACCGCGCGACCGAGGAAAAACGACGGTGAACTTCGATACGCCTGTTATCCGCGGGGTTCTCTCACGTTCGCGTTATTCACTCTTCGTTCTTATTCACTCTACTACATCCTCAACCTCTCTGTCGGCTATTACGTATGCGTAATGTCGTGTTTTTCTCTTTCTCTCCTTCTTTTTCTTTCGTCGCCGTGGGGGCCAACGGAGCTCCGGATGCGCGCAAGACACACAGGTGCGGTGGACGCTCGTGATGCGTGAATAACCGCGTGCACCGGCAAAATACCTCTGGCTATGTACATCGATGTAATACAGCGTACACGGTGTACTTTGTATGGGGCGTTCAAGATTCACTCCGTCGTTCGACATTTTTTTTTTTTACCACGATATTCGCTTCAGTGTCGATCATAACCCGTGAAATTCTCAGCGAGAGGTGTTTACGTGGCAAAAAAAGAAAAAAAACGAAAAATGTAATTTCTTTCTTTCGTTTAAACGGACATTTTTCTGATTGAGTGTTCCTCGCGAAAAACAATCAAAGTGGCGACTCCAAACTCGCGAAATTTCGAGGCACGAGACGTTTTTTTACAATCCCGCCTGAGCCAATCGGCGTGAAATTGCCCGTACAAAACACGAGGGTGGAACACGAACACAAACGAGCATTCGAATTCTCCATTTCTGCATACTTGAAGCGCAATGCGATATTATTTCGCGTAAAATACATACCGGGCGGAATCGATTGCACGTGCGCGAGATAAACAGTCTGGGACTCGAGAATAAATCGTGGTGAACTATATGAATATTTGTTTAGCTGGAAACAGTGGAAAGAAAGGGAAAAGAAGGAAATTCTGATATGTATTTACATATCGCAGGGTTTTCCGGTGCCTCGAACGTCGCGGCCGCACGAATAAAAGTCATACTACTCGGAAGTGGAAAAAGCGACGAGAGGGGCGGACCACGGAGGAAAGGACAATTAAGGGGATGCCGAGCGTTGCAACCCAGTTTTGCGAGAGGGAAAGCCAAGAATGAGGGGAAAAGAGAAAGGGAACGTCACACGCGACCCTTCGTGACACGAGGTCGTACTTAAAACTCCAGCTCACGTTTCGTCCCAGTCCCGGGAGTGCATTGTGCATGTACGTGTCAACCATAGTGTAACTTGGAATTAAAAGGGGAAAAAAAGAGAAAAAAACATTGGCGTCTTGATGGGAAATTCGAGAGATGAAGGGCAAGGAACGAACGGCTTGGAATAAAAATATCAAAACGTCATTTCTTTGGGCCACATCGAAAACTCGAAACCGCAATCGATAACTTCGTGAATTGCCAACTTTATTCTCGGCGTCCGAAGCCCACGTTTTTTTACATCCCTCACTGATACTGATACTGACTGATATTCACGTTCCAAGGTGGCGATTAAAGCTCGAATTGCGCTTTTTAATCGAAACAACAATGGTTTAAAAATATTCATTGCGCTAAATTCATTTATTACCGTTTTTGAATATTAGCTACTCGCGTTTTGTTAATATACGGAAAATGGTTATTCGATATTGAAGCGGGATTGCAAAATTATGCTGTACAAGAGGGAGAGAAACCGCGCCTGTATATACGATGACAGGGTTGCGTTATCGATTTTGGCATACCAGACACGCTCCTTCTGCTTTCTTGGCGATAATTCGCCGACAACGACAACGTCAGAGCTTTGCAACAGTGTGCTGGTGCGAGAGATTCATAGCACCGCCCGTTCGTACAACGTGCGACCGACCCTTGACTCGCCAAGTTTCGCAAACTTTTCCTGGCTAATTCCTCTTTGAGAGAGAATATCTTCTACATGCGCGTTCATAACCTTTGCTTCTCTCCATATCGTCCAATATCCGTTCTTCTACCAATCTTTGTTGAATTATATAGATGTATTCAGAGCTCTTGGGATGAGAGAGTATAAAAACACAGAAAGAGAGAGAGAGAGAGAGAGTGGAATAAAAAGCGAAAATAGACTCGTAAATTTGTGGGTCTCGGTATCAGTGAAATGCCAAACTTTGCTGCTTTCCTACATTTTATCGCGCCACATTATTCTTTTCCCTTAATTATGCAATCAGATTGGCAATCGATTGCATCCATCATCGTGACAAAAAAAAAATTGTAGACACATTTATCGTTCGGATCATTAGAAGAATTTGACGTTCGCAGCTCGCCATTTGATTTTAAGAACATATCATTCGAATCGTGTACGAATTTCTTGGGTTTTCCATTTATCTTTACTGAAAAACGCGTTATTTTTGAAAAAATAACGCGTGCCTTGCTTCCCCGGCGGCAAACTGAAAGGAGGGAAAATCAAATAACTTCCCCGTACACTCGTTTAATACCGTCGGACGCGCTATCGTCGCGATAAAAATGCAAAAGTGTCCATCCTGCGTATTTATATGCGACATTCGTGAAGACGAGTCGAGGTCCCTCATTTTCGTGCGGGATAAAAGTTTTAAAATGAGCGCGCAATCTTTTTTTCGCCGTCTTAATCCTCGCTGCTTGCTTTTCTCTCTCTCTCTCTCTTTCTCTCTCTCTCTCGCACTTTCGTGCCCAAGAGGCGAATGGAACTGACGCGAACACGCGTCTACACAGGCAGATACTTTTTTCACGCCTCCGTCGGAGAAAAGCGCGAGAAAAACCGTGAAAAAAAAAAGAAAAGGAATAGAAAAACGGTTGGCTCGTTATAACGCCCGCTCTCGTACTCTCCACCGTCCTTCGCTGGCAACTAACGAGCGTGTAAGTTCCATAGACAGCACATCAGCGCAGCGACACGCTGTTGCTCTCGCTCTCGGTGCATTCAGTGACGTATAATGCATCCGCGACCAAAGCTTGAGCAAAGCGTCGCCGGAAACACGAGGAACCTCTCGGAGAGTTTCTCGCACATGGATAAACACGCAAAGAAGACGAAAATTAATAAAACCGAGACGAGAATTCACGCGGGAAGGCTGAATATTGCAGGCCCCAACGAACATCCACGAAAGAGACTCACTTTTCCGGAAACAGAATTTTCTTTCAATTATGCTTGAATTTGTCCATTTATAAATACATGTGGAGCATCCTCTGAGGATCTAACGAGATTTCTGCCCCCCCCCACCATCGAATTTGTTCCATCTACAAGTCCATCAGTGTTTTTCGAGCTTGAATAGCACGTCAGAATTTTCCAGATTTTCCTCCACCTCCTCCTTCGAAATTAGATGAATTTACAGAGAAAATTCAAGCAAGCAAACGCTCTTTTTTGTGGATAAAAAAATGAATAATCATGATTTTGGTCGTCGATTTTCACTCGCATCTTTATCGTCCAATCATTTTCATTCGTCGCTTCACATTTTTCTTGCTGTGAAATATCCCATTCGCATGCTTTGAGATCAATATTACAGATCTTCAAGTGTCATTATGTACTTTACTTTCCAGGTCTTTTCAAACACTTTAGTCTTTATTACGAAAAGTTTTGCATCGAAATTGCGCTACGTAGGCCTGCTTCGGTGTCGTTAAAACACGATTTCTTTAAATACAAAATGTACGTCTATTACTACCAGGTTGTATATCGCTGGTACTTGTATAGGCTGTTTTATTTGGGTAGGCCGGATTTACATCCTCTTTCTCATGTTTTCATCACGAATTAGGATAAAATTCAATTTTTCCTCTTCTCCGAAGATATCATTGAACGGATAAAAACAGACGAGAAAAAATCAGATATTAAACGATGATAATTGTGACATTTTTATTTTTTGACAAACGTGTCGTTGAACTTTTACCAATTATCGAACGATAA
This sequence comes from Heteropelma amictum, assembly GCA_959613375.1. Lineage (NCBI taxonomy): Eukaryota > Metazoa > Arthropoda > Insecta > Hymenoptera > Ichneumonidae > Heteropelma > Heteropelma amictum. Next base: position 20,637,921 of record OY390721.1, on the reverse strand, counting down.
ACAAATGAAATACAATTGAATAGAAGATTTTTCAAGACGCGGTTAAACTTTTGGAAAAAAACGAAAATGTACGAAAATAGTTCACGTTGCCTTTTTATTTGTATCTGGAATACGTCAATAAAGAGGAGGAACAGAAATACCGTTTGAGCTCATCGACGTAATCTGGAATACCCTAACGTATATATACACCTCTCGCTGCTGTTGGTGAAAAAAATTCGCGGAGCCATAAAAGAGACGATGAGAAAAGTGTACCGTAAACACAAACGGGCTATAATAGATGCACTGCACAGTGACCGTATAATTCTCCGGATACTCGAATGATGACGAAGCAATTACCATCGGGTAGGTTTTTTCGCCTCCGCGTTTTACCGAAAGCCCTCCGTAAAAGCCCTCGGTGTATCCGGACGGGTCCACGGTGGATAAGAGAGATGTGGGAAGCTGCAGTATGCTCGTTACGGAGAACGGAGAAAAGTATTGGGCGAGTAAAAAAAGCTTTGAAACAAAATCGAATATTCTCGTTCGTTAAGGAGACCAGAGTTTTTACTCGACCAGTGGTAACAACGGTAATTCTGTATTTTCTACTCGTTATTCATTTATTTATTTCTTCTCACGTATCGATCGACGAGAAAACAGAGCCGGCGAAATTATTGAAAGTTTGTAGATTTTTCTGTCGTACATACACCAGAGAGCTTCGCGGCTAATAACAAGTTATAAAACAACTCCGGAAACCAGTCTAGTTCGGCCGTAAAAATTAACGAGAAGAACGCAATTGCGGGATTTATGAGAACCAAAGGATCAAAAAATTTAACTGCCGAACACACGCGTGTGCACGCTTCCAGATAATTAAAAAAAACACGCGTTTGGAGAACCTGTCGTTAATGTCCCATAAATTTAATAGAGTTTCACCGATTATCATTGTTCTTTCCGTCGAGTGGAAGAATCCACCTCGCAACAATGTTGTCTTGCATTCTTCGATCCCAATCCTCGGCAGGGATGAAAAGAATCCAGAGAATTTATAACAATTTGAAGGAAAAAAGGGGATTGTCGATAAATAACAGATCGACTTCCAATAAAAATTAATCGCATATTTCGGGCCGAATAAAATTGAATCTTAAAATACTTGAGTACATCGATCCTCCTTGAAGATCGCTGGTGAGAGAAACTGGCGCTAGTAAATCTGTTGCACGAGTGGTCGTAACGACTCGAGAACCCGACGAATCTCTCGTGTCTTTACGGCCACGAGAACGCGCATATGGAGCAGACCCAGAGCCACACACAGCTGGCTCGAGAGATTTATTTGTGTGTTATCACGTTGGATCCAGAGTGGCAATGAACGAACGGTAACGAGAAAAGAAAAAAATCTCTCACATGGGTGTACGTGTTTAAATAAGAGAGACAGTGTAAAAGAGATGAGGAGGAGGAGGTAACAGTTGAAGAAGAAGATGAAGGAGAAGAAGAAGAAGAAGAAGAAGATTAAGGTAGCGGGGGTGCCAACGGGTTGAACGTCCGCCGAGTTTCGAACATAAATAGCCCGACGCTCGACTGTTTCTACCAATTTCACTCCCTCTTTCTCGTACTTTCGGATATTGTACTTTATGTTCAATTTCTGGTTCTTCTTTCGTTTTTTTTTCCACTTCCTCTTCGCCAATAGTCTTTATTCCGACTCTCAAGGGAGAGATGGAAAGGGCAAGTGTGAGCAAGAGTTCGATCGCTCTCTCGTCGTTCTTACCGGAGTTGCTTGCTTTTCTAAGGGCTTCGGCGATGAGAAACGCGTTCGTCAATCAATTATATACGCGAAAGCGCATAAAAGGGTAACATACGAGCGAGAGGAAAAGTGATATTCATTTTTTTATCCCATCGAATTGTCATAGTTTTCCTTATTTTCACATACATTTGCGAAGTACGAAAATATATCCAAAAACAAGTATTTTTTTCAAATAAATTAGGTCGATTAAAACGATTATGTAAAATCGTTAATCGCACCCTCGTTGTCTTTCAACGACGTTCATTTCAACGATATTCCTTTCTTTTGATCGCCCCCCAAACGTCAGTTGCAGGTAAACCGCTTCAAGCTGTTTATTATCTTTAAGCATCTCACTTTTGCAAAAGCTATTCTTCAGGAAGTTTTCCTTTACTCAAGTGAACTGGACATTTGGATATCAGATATCCTTCCTGCCCTTCGTGGCTTTGACAAACTACGGAGTTTTGCAGGATTTTTCAGCGTCCCTGATGATTGTTGCACTTTATGCGTCAGCTTGAGGAGGAAGCGTACCGCCCGTGATCCTTGTCCATCGTGTTGGTTACGCTTTGGTTGCCTAACGGGAGAACCGCGTCCAGAGTTCTCAAAGAGATAAAAAAAAAAGAAGGAGAGGAAACGACAGAGAGAGAGAGAGAGAGAGGAAGATTGAAGCTTCTGCTTTTGCTGTTGGCTTGAAGAGAAAGATGGGAAAGGAGAAAGAAGCCGAGTCGTGAAATTAGATTTCCACGGGAGGTCGACGCACCCGCCAGGTCGAAAAATAAAATCGACCGGAACTTAATCCCTCTACTACCAGTACATACTCTGGCCCCGGAGAGAGTGATGCTGTGCAAAGATGCGAGAGAGGAATAAAAAGAGCGAAGAAGACCGAGAGAAAAACGAGAGAGAGAGAGAGAGAGAGGGGGAGAGGAGGAAGAAGAAGCAACGAGGCAAGAGAAGATGAGTAAAAGCACAGACTCGGAGGCTGCGGGAGAAGGACGAAAGGGGAGAGAGACGCTGAAGCGTTAGGAAAAGAGAGAAAGAGAGAGAGTGAAGGAAAGGAGGAAAGACCGAGGGGTATCATTCTCGGCCGTAATTAGAATCCTCTTCGTGGAAATGACTCTGAAGCTTCGGGAGAAAGAGATAACGACAGAGAGAGAGAGAGAGAGCGAGCCCGCAGACCTCGCGTTCGTTCTCGCACAGTCAGGCACAATTTTACGCGATAACACCTGCAGCGTACGTCGTGGCTCCAAAAGTTGACGAGACTTTGCAAGAGAAAATAAGGAAGAAAATGAAAGGGATAATTGATAAGGTACGCCGATGAAGGAAAACCCCCGTACATCCTGCGTCTGTCTCCCTTGCTCTCCAACACTTTCGCTCCTTCCGAAAAATTGATCCAGGCATCAATACAGATTTCACTCATTCATTCATTAATTCACTCTCTCTCTTTCGCTCTCTTCATATCTCCTACAGGGATCCATCGCGATCTGTCTCACGCCTCTTTCTTTCCAGAGTGAAAAGAGGCGAACAAAATCTCATTGAACCGTTTTTCTCCGGTGCAAGGGATAATCTCGAGGTTTTCAAGAGCTGAATGATGAACGCTATCGATTGATTATCGATCGATTCGTCATTGCATATATTTTGCAGATGACGAAACGAAAGAGGACGAGGGGCTTTTTGACGGGATGCTGAAGGCTCGGAGAGAAAACCTTATTTTTTTTTAGAGGAAATGTCGGGTAAAGGGACGATTTTCCGACTAAATAACGTGTATTTGTATAGCGATGAATGTAAGTGCGGGGGCGGTAGAAGGGTCGTTATTTGGCGCATCGCCAGTTGCTACATGGACCAAAAGTGACATCGTCGAGTCTCAGCGTGCTATTTCGTCTGGGGACAACGCAGACTACCTCGCAACAAGTTTTCTTCGAAAGCTATAAAGCTACACGAGACACTTTTCATCCACGACTGTGTGGAAAACTAACGGGAAACTTTACGAAAATGAGAGGAAAATATGCCATGTTGTTGACGCGTCTGTCTTGAAGGTTCAAGCCTTTTTTTATGGTGAAAAAAACAGATGCAATTGGGATTGTAAACAATCAGGAAAATTCTTAGCTTCCGGATGGATGGCATGTCTCTTCTTTCTCAATTTGTACACCATATTGTAAAAATTGTCAAAGGACTATCAGCGCTTTTTTTTATCTCCCTTTAAAATTACAAAATCTCTTCGTTCGATCCAGTATGGTACTGCATGTTCCGTAGTACAACCGCATACGTTAACAGAAGGGCGTTGAAGTAACGTTTACGTATGCGCGAGTACGCTGTACTTTGCTGTATGCACCGGAGACCGGATCTCTCCTCCCTGGGGCGTTATAGTTCCAGTAGTTGCGTACATACATACGGGACATTCCATGCCAAATCAGTTTTTAAACTTTGATATTCATCCGCCGAAACTGTGCTCGGTGCATTCTACCCTCTGAAATAAACACGTGTGTCCCTTTTATTCCATTTTTTCCTCTAGTTATTTTCAAAGAATCGATTTTCCTCGACTCTCTGTCGACTAATGTTTTTTTTTTCCGAGTTGAAAGATTCTTCCGCTCTCTCTCTCTCTTTCTCTCTGAGAGAATTCTTGAAATATATTCTCGCGGGGTTTTTCATCGTGACGATTAATTCTTGCGTTTATCTCCTTGAGAGAGTGTGATTGAACAGAAAAATGTCTGGTGCGTAGAAAAATCAAAATTCCAAAACTGTTGGATTTCGCGTGGAATGCCCCCATGTATACGCTAGGACCGTGGATTGCAGTCTGCTCGCTTGCCCGCAGCACAGGTGCAAAATGGATTGCACTGACTCGCTATACGTTCGTTCAAGCCGAACTATAACGATATATACGTGACTCCCTGTTTGCATAACCCGGTAACCGAGCGAGTTCTCTTTCGCTAATTAATCTGGACCGTGTGTAAGCCAACGTGAAACTCATACCCCTTCCGCTTTGTCCGTCCACCGTAAGGAACAGGCCCCGAGATTGACTATACAACTTTAACGACTTTCGTTCAGTAATTTAAACGCATTTCCAAATTTTTCATTCCCAACCTCGTGTGCCTCGTGTTCCTCGATGAAAATCGCTCGATTTTCAAAAAAAAAAAGAAAGGAATGCAAATTCTCGCGTGTGCGACGTATACCGCAATGTTTAATTCATCATTTCAGTCGAGCAAAACTGTAAACCGATCGCGAAATCGTTGACAAAGGGATTCGGGAGATTACAGAACCGGTTGAGCATCGCTGAGAAAACCACGGGCCGAGACGGACGAAAGATCCGAAGAGAGCCAATGAAAGATTCAGTGGGTGCGACGAGGGAGGAAAGAGAGAGAGAGAGAGAGAGAGAAGGATGACTGTAAGAACCTGTCGTAGTTTCGCCATGGTGGGGGGTCAAATGTCACACGGTGAGTCACAGTCGTTACCGCATGTACACTCTTTTTTCTGCTTGTGCAACGTATATACACGTTATTTCCATGCAGTTCAATCAAAGTACGCGACAAAACGGCTGCCGATTTTTTTTGCAACTCTTCACGACAAAATTGACTCGAATTTGGATAGAGTGAAGATCAACATGGCTATTTCATCAATAGGTAGGTTATTTCATCAATATTCGACCGATCGCCAATTATTTTTCAGCAATTTTTCGAAATTATGACACTCGTGGAAAAAAGAAAGAAAGTATAATGCAAAATCAGGAAAATTCAATGTAAAAAAACGTTTACGTACGTTTCGAAACATCATCAAATTGGCAAAACATTTTTTCAGGCAAGATAAACTGGAGAGCAAGTATTTTCGAGTAAAACCAGCGCAGTTGGAGGTGAATGCAGATGAGCCGCTATCGATAATCAAGCAAAAACACACGAAAATGATGAATGCCAAATGCGACAGACAGACTTCCGATGATGTTCTTTCATTGTACTCCTCTAGTCGTTTTTCCTTCAACGCCGCTATAGCATCCGCGGTTCCCGTGCGCCTCGTTCATCCCAGACGCTTTTTTGATCTCGGGGCCCCATTTCTTCTCGTAAAAAACGACGACTGAAGATAGGAGGGAGGAGGGGGGGGGGGGAAGGACCGTCGCGTGTGCGTTATCGAGACAGCAAAGTGAAAAAGTGAGAGACAGAGGCGCGTAAGAAGGAAGACCGGGGTGTAAGCGGTGCTCAATCGGACTTTGTAGCCCGTACCCGCTTCCGATTCCAAGAGCTGGTTCCAGGTAAAGGGCCTTACATCGCGACGTTGCCGGTTACTCGCACTCCCGATGAGGCCCATTCCCCCCTCCTCTACTGTTATAACTCGAGTGTTCTCTCGCTTTTTCTCTGCCTCGTTCTTTCCGTCTGCGGACAGCGACGATACGTCTGCGCATGGTTGAGACGCGCGAGTAGTTTGAAAATAAGGGTGGGGCGAGGATATCGAGAAGCAGAGAAGGGGAGAGAGGCCCTTACTCTCGGTTGGTCGATCGTGGGCCTCACGGGAGTCTGCTAACGGATGATTCTCGGATCTCCCGTTTCTCTCGATGTTTTATCCGCCTCTGACTGTACTTCTTCCTCTCGGTTACCTTTTTTTTTCACTCTCTTCCTCTCAGTGCCTCTCTGTTCGAGCTTGGCACAATATTCCGTGTGTTCATATTGCCAGAGGACAGCGCTGAATGGACGCTTAACGATTCGACGCGGTGCCTCGCTTCTTTTCTCTTTTATTTTCTTATTTTTCTCTCCTCCTCGCTCATCTCCATGATTCATTGAATTGGAGAGATGAATGAAGATTCAACGAGGCAGCCTCCGTCTCCGTCTCGATTTTTTTTCTTGCTCTGTTCAATGTGGAGCGTGTGCAGCGAAGGTGTCGATGAATGACGAAGAAATTTCACGATCGAATCGGAATCACCGCGGAGCCCGAGGAGGAACAGCGAGTTTGAAGTCGCGATAATTTTGAAAAAATTCATTCGAACGTTGAGCAAATTTGTTCGACAAGGAAGACGTTGAAATCGCACTCTCGTACGATGCAACGTTGCTAATGTCAGCACCGTCACTTTTAAAGAAGTCGAATACACCGTAGAGCGGTCGGAAAATGCAATCTAAATTTTCATTCCGCTCGTACATACGTTCGTTTTCATATATATGAACGTACATTATAGTGTACTTATAATGCATATAGTTGGAGGATTAAATTTCGATTAAAATCTCGTTCGCAGCTTAGCGGAGCGACATAACCGAGCGTTCGCAAGTTCCCGAGCTTCTTGGTGCTCTCGCACGGTCGATTCTCGGGGCAAAGTGGATTATCGCAGAGAGCAGCCGTGGAGCAAAGCGGAGATTTGGAAGGTGAACGAAGTAGTAGAACCCGAGCTACCCTCTACGTGTATTCTCATAGCCCTGTTGCGCGTGTATGTACACGCGAAGATTCAGCAAAGGAGAGGCGATACGCGCCAGACCAGTAGCAAGCGCGGCTAGTAGTTACGGCAGTGTTGAAGCGCCACATAGCGGTATAACATAGGTCTTCAAGAGCGTACGAACGCTCGAGGCTGAAAGATGTGGAAAGAGAGAGAGAGAAAGCTTTCGTTCTCGTCGTTTACTCGTGGCGCACATTCGGAAGTTCCCAAAACCACCATGAGAAACTCGAAGTTATCCAAGATGCTCGTGTTCCGGCAACTATCTTCGACACTAAACGCGCATACGCTGATACGCCAGCTCCAGTCCCTGTACACCTTCAATTCTCGAATCATACGCCAGACGGAAAAAAAACAATACGGTCGGCAGCTGTCGAAGTCGATTATCGCGAAGCTCACTGCGAAAACATCGTTACCGACAAGAGCGACGAGGGAAAGGAGGAGCTGGAGGGACTCGGAGGGACCGGAACTCGACGCGCCTTGACAGAAATAGATTCTACCGGTCATTCAGCGCTAGCGGATAGAATATCGCTGAGCCTGAGCTGAGAATAATACAGAGAAGATAACGAGTGTATCTGCCGTGTGTTGGCATGATTTTATGTAGAGAGGCATGGTGATAAATACATCCTCGATGTAACGAGATCGACGTGATTTAATGGATCCGAGTTGATCGGTGCATTGTACAAAGTATACACTCTTCGCTCAACCAAAGTTACTAGACATGTATGGGGCATTTCGAGTCCATTTTAATCAGGTTCCGTTCAGCGATACCGTTATTTCTTCACGTTCGGATGACAGAAATATATTTATTTTTGTGCTATCGCTGTAGTAATACTACAAATTCCGGATTCTTTCGTTTTTGAGAAAAACGAAAAGCTCTTAGGTTAAAAAAAACCATGGCGAGAAGAGTTTCCGTTGATGATATCGAGTGAAAATTCTGCAGAGGCTAGAATCGCCGATTGGACGCTGAAATCCGGGGAAACACAGCTCACGTCAGTGCGGTAAGGTAGGATATCGGAGCAGCTTTAATAGGCGTAATAGACTCGGCGGACTAATGCTATTGAGATATTTTCCGATTGCCAAACTCTCTCGCTCTCTCGTTCTCGATCTTTCTCCTTAGTGTACGGCTGTTCATGCGCAACATCCTGGTACAATTAATTAAATCGTTTCTCGATTCCGCATTATTTATATCCCACTCCACAGTCAAAGAACCCTGAGTTGCACTGGTACACGACACACATTTTATCTCGCAGCTGTACGACCGCTCGTTACTTATTCACGGCAAGCCGAGCTGTATCAATGGCGTACACAACCGAAAGACAGATTGCCACAAAAAATGCCATCCATTTCAGTAAAATTATCCGGCGGATTTCCAAAATCCGTCGCAATATTCGATCCGCACGATGGAGATTTATTCATACGGAATTGTTATGGTTTTATTCGGTTAAAATAAAGAAAACACGAGTTTTTATAAATGAAGAACCTTAAAATGATCAATTTTCACGTCCCTCGTGTCTCCTTTCACTTGTCAGTTGTGTGAAAGTCACAACAATGCGATATGACATACGAGTACACGATCAATCGCGGTATGACCAATTTATTTGCGAGAGCAGCGCACGATGGAAAAATATACTTTTGATCTCAGCTTGCGCCCGATGCTGCTTTTTTGTTTGCAATTTCTGCGCCTTTGGAGGATTCATCAAGACTCTTTAAATCACCCGAATATACCACGATCGAAATATTCGCACAAATGTTGCAGTTTTCCAGCTTGCAATTTTGCAACACCGATTCGCAAGTAGATCGTTACTTGCAGCGAGGATCCATAAATCGTTCATCATTCGTATCGTATACCATTAAAGCCATGCTATACCGAGGAATACGAGTTCAATCATCGCTGGAGAAAAAAAAGCCCTTGAAGAAATTGCACATGGGATATCCCTTTTTCAAGCGGAATTCTCTCTGTTTCTCATGTGGCTTTATAAATTAAAGGAAAGAAGAGGAGAGAAGGAGAATGAAGAACCGTAATGCCCACGCCTACTCACGATTCCTTTGTACTGTCATACGAGATTCACTCGTGCTCTCTTGTCTCGCAAAATACGTACATATACACGCACGCCCTTACAGGCATACACGTCTATACATTCCCGCTATGAATTCACTGATCCACCTACGAACTCTTTCTTCTTCTCTTTCATATACGAACTTTACCCTTTTTATTATCCCTCCCCCTCCTCTACGTGAACTACAGAGAGAGATGGATACTGTACGGAGCTCTCGTTCTCCCTTTCGATCGATCGAGGTTTTCGCACGCGCACACACACACACACAGACACAGGACGACATAAATTCGATATCTCCCGAGATTCGTTTGGCCTCCATCGTGATATTCTCCACAATTTTACGCAGCTCCTATTATCATCTCGACATTCATCGCGAATACGCAAATTCGCGAAAACAAAAGTTGATACGAATCGTACCCGCGATATGTAGTTTGATTATTTTTTTTCTTCAATGTTTTACGATCCAGTCTCGCATTAAAATTAGATATTCATTCCTCCCGGCGAGGATGAGCGAGCGGTATATAAAAATGGTGTATGTATGTATGTGCTGTGTATATATAATTTATATAATGAATAAACCACGTTTTCCTCGCAGATCTGCATATACACGCCGTCTCCTCTTTCTCCCTTCTTGATTTTCATTCGTTCAACTTTTTCCTTCATTATTTATGATTCTTCGAGCATGATTGCACAACAACTTGAGCGAGGAGTGTAAAAGAAAGAGGGCGAGGAGCTGGATCATATCACAGCCTCTCTCGGCGAAAACAATGGACCAAGGGGATATACACCTTGTAAAAGATAGACGCACAAAAGCTGCACCAACACGATGACATAACAGAACAAGTAACGGGTGGCAAAAGTACCACGCGTGGGCCTCCCGACGCATTCCAAATGGTGCACAATGTGCGATATCTCTCGTTCTCGCCGAGAGGCCGATTGTGACAAAAATATATTTACACTCGCATAAATATGAATTAATGCGAAATGCCATTAATGTTTTCCCGAAGAACCTTCGTCGTGCGGAAAAATACTACATTACATTCTTCTTCGAACGATTTTTGATTATTGTTCCATTTCAAATATGTTTTAATCAAATAACTCGATTGTACGACTGGAATTCGATTTTTTTTTCTGCTCCTAATATCGGTATTAATATTTAAATTCATGTTATTGTTGTGGTAATATCGCACATAAAACAGCAAAGTTCAGAGTCTTTTGTATTGCACTAAGTTCACGGTTTGATGTAGAGAGAAAGTCTGCTGGGTTAACCCGATGCTCTCGCACTTTCGCATTATCCTAGGTAATGTATCAGTGGCGAGTCTCGTAATGGCTCGGATGAGAGAACGTGTGTTCATCTTCGTGCTGCAGCAACCTCGCAGCATCTTCCACGCGCGAGTGTCTCTATTCCGCTGAGCGTGCAACGGCGTTTCACGAAGAAGAGAAAGAGAGAGAGACAAGCGAGGAACACGAAAGGCCCGAGGCGAGAAGAGAGATTCAGCAAATGATGTCTATGAAAGAGTCTTGAGAGGATCTTAATGAGCGAATTAATAACAACGTTTCGCGGAGCCACCCGGCCGAGCTTGCCAACGAACGAGGGAGAGATCATTTCGCGATTCATTTACATCGGGTGTCACGAGGAAAAACAACATATTCTGCCTTTGAAGGAACATTCATTCTTTCTACGATGAAATTCAAAACTGCCTTTGGGCGAAATTGTAAAATTCGTGAGGTAATATTTGTCAAAAAGGCAATTGAGGAAAGTAGACTATTTTGTAGGGATTTTTCGGAGTAAACTTGATATTATTCGTCATTGAAGGAAATTAAGCAATTTTCGACAATTTTCACACGAGTCTGTTATAAATCTCAAGGATCTCGAGTGTCACGAGGAAAAAAAACATATTCTGCCTTTGAAGGAACATTCATTCTTTCTACGATGAAATTCAAAACTGCCTTTGGGCGAAATTGTAAAATTGGTGAGGTAATATTTGTCAAAAAGGCAATTGCGGAAAGTAGACTATTTCGTAGGGATTTTTCGGAGTAAACTTGATATTATTCGTCATTGAAGGAAATTAGGCAATTTTCGACAATTTTCAAACGAATCTGTTATAAATCTCAAGGATCTCGAGTGTCACGAGGAAAATAAACATTCTCCCTTTGAACGAACTTTCATTTTTTCTACGGTGAAATTCAAAACCGTCTTTGGGCAAAATTGTAAAATTGGTGAGGTAATATTTGTCAAAAGGGCAATTGAGGAAAGTAGACTATTTTGTAGGGATTTTTCGGAGTAAACTTGATATTATTCCCATTGAAGGAAATTAGGCAATTTTCTACAATTTTCAAACGAGTCTGTTATAAATCTCAAGGATCTTTACAAACTTCGAAAGACTGCAGACTGAAGTCTTCCGAGGGATGCACGAGTGCATCTGTGTTATTAGCAAGCCCGAGTCGGACGAGGAGGAAGGATGGACGAAGAGAATGGCAGGATAATTGTCCTGCGGTTTCGTCTTTAAATAAACGCTGCTATTTCACCTCTTAATGCGGAACATCCGGTGTGCGGAGAAGGAGATTCGGGATGAAAGAGGCTGAAGCTGTATATCACGGTAAATAAAATTAACAACATTGATGTTTCCTCGAAGAATCTGTCGGAATTAGCGTCTTTTCTTCTCATCTCGTTGTCTCTCTGATCGAGAGTCGAGAGAGCGGGGGTGCAAAAGTCTGGAAGGTGTGTCCGATGCCACAAGTGTGTTGCAATTTTTTACGAAATCACGAAACGTGTGTTTTATTTTTCTTCAATATTTCAGAGCCTTGCTCGAGAGTTTCCAAAGAGAATCGCAAAGAAAAATCACTACCTCGTTGATCGGAAGATGATGTTGGCGTTATTGGCATTGATGACTGAGAATAATCAAGATCCAGCCATAATCCGAGTGTTCGATTGGATAAATCGATGAACCTTTCATTGCAACGTTCAATTTCGAATGTTGTGCGAATATAATTGAACGGAAGAGACTAAGAGGAGTGAGAATCGGAGGTTTCAGGGAATTTACGATGTATATATGGTGTGTGGAGCTTAATAAAGCAGTAAATATCAATCCCCTTTCGTTCGCACCGTGACAGACCGCATATATCGATTAGAATTCGAAATAACTCGGTGTCTGGACTTGAAATCCTTCCCACAGACTTTCCGTCTTTTGTATTCTCAAATACACAGCGTCGATAATAATAAGACATATATAATTCAATATTATAATTGTTTTTATTCAACGATTTATATGATCGACTGTATTTACTGTATTTCCACCGCGAAATCAACGAAATCGCTCCCGTTTTCCATCATTTTCCATTTACCACTTTCATTAAAATCGTCTTTCTCATTGTTACTCGTCGGAGAATTTTCATGTATTCAAATATTTCACGCAATTTTCGAAAAGGAGACGAAAACACGGCGGGGAAAGAAAACCCGGACGCAGAATCGCCGATTTGATGCTCCGCTGCTGTTGAAACTCCGATCGTTCGTGATTGCGGCTTTATGCATGCAGGATTTCAGCTATAATTTATAATCCCTTACCTGTGCAAGTATGACTCCAATTCGAGCCGCGTCTAACGTTCGTAAATCAACTTACGTACACAAGTGCACACTACTTTGAGCGTGAGCGTGAGTATAAGTGTGTATATACGTGAAGTGCAGGCAGGGACGCAAACAGATCGCCCGTGTAACGACGAGAGGTCCGCGACAGTAGCGCGACTCGCAATCTCTATTATGTATCGGGTCTATCCGAGCGTATATCACCGAGCACCGCACGATCGCGAGCCTCCCGCGGACAATGATAGATCAATGCGACACGCTCGAATTAATGGCTTATACTCACACACGGGCGGACACACGTAACCCATGATTTCCTACCTATATATCGTTTTATGAGGTTGAAAGAGAAAGGGCGTAATTTGCACGCGATTTAACGCTCAAATCAACGCGAATGGAGACCTTTTGTTTATTGGCTATTGACAAATTTCTACGCATACGTGGCTGTTGTACGTACCGTGATACAGTAACCATGTGCAATCGCGTATTGCAACTAACCAGTTGGGTAAACGAACATTTCTCCCTGATTGTCGTTATGTTCGCCACCCCCTCGTGCTTGTTTCCTTTCTGTCTCTCTCTCTCTCTCTCTCTTTGTGTCTCCTAACTGAATTGAACTCCGAAGCATGCGATACATTACGTACACATATGTGTATGAAATGTGTAATTGTGTGTCTTCTTCGGTTATCGCCCGCTCGTATTTTCCATCATCGTCCTGCACTTCCCGCCGTATCGGCCAAGTAGATTACGCGTATTAATTCATACTGGCGATACCATGATGATTCTGCGGTTCCAAACGTTCTTGGCTGTTTCTCATTTTATCAAATCGACCATAGCACAAACAGCCGTATTTTTTAGTCAACAAGCAAACGGACGATTCGAAAATTGGAGAATGACTTTTATTTCGATTCGATAATGATCGCTTTGCTGAAAAAAAAATTGAGCAACCATTTTGACGTTCGAAGTTTTATCTTTTTTTTGAAAATTCCATTCAAATTTCAAAATCAACGCAAACATGGAAAGCAGTGTACAGTTTTCGAGAATCGAGGCGTTTTTTTTCTACGCTCGATTGCTCAAAAGTTCGTCGAGAGTCGACGGTCGATATTACGGAACGCACGGTGACTAGTGTAATACGAGAAAATGAATCATTGCCCGGAGACTTGTATAATATTAATGACGAAATTGTGGTCGGTTATTGCAATTATTACGACTGTAACGTACACTGGTCACAGGGAGTGGGAAAATCACCGTTTTGTTTCGTTTTCAAAAAATCCCCCCCCCCCCCCCCATCCCGGGTAATAAACGGAAGAAGGACGCGGGGAGTAAGCACTCGGGATAACAGGGCGAGAGAGTTTTAACTTGACAATGATTTATCGTGTAAAGTCCGTTATATCAGCGTACGAAACCACCAGAGTCCTCGCTTTATTTCGCTTTTACCGCGGGCAGTTAAAAGGCGCAAGGGAAAAAAAGCCCCGCGGAAGCAGCGGCTTTTGCATTCATCTCTGTTGGACCATCACGGAAGAGAAGAGGAGAGAGAGAAAAAAAGCGAGAAATGCAGAGAGGGAACTAATAACCGAGAACCAACAGTCGATCCTCACGAGGGTGTATGTATATCCCAACGAATCAAGCGTGAAGTAGAGGATCATCAGCATATCCGGCAGCTTGTTTTGTCTGTTAAGAAGACTAAACAAGGAGCCCATTTTTTTTCTCGCAAAGATCGAAGAAAAAAGGGACAAGATTCGCCTCTAGATTTTCAGACGTCCGTGCGTCCGTATTTCGAAAAAACTGTTGAGTTTTCGAAATATCGCAGATGAGAATTCGACACATCGGGAAGATCCACAGCGCGCATACCCAGCTTCATCTCCGTCAAATGATCTCATCCCCCCCTGCGATCAAACGATGACCAATATAATTCCAAAACTTTGGACCATCGCTGACGCGATGAGCTATAATGATACACGTTTGCGTGTAACCACCGTCTGCCAACACGTTTGTGTCTTACGTATAGACGGTAAGGGAACACGAGAGAAATTTGTACGACATGGAACGAATGGAGTTGTGGTATACGAGTCGAATAACAGTTATGGGATATCATTGCGACGAATACCGAAGGCTCCACAGCATCCACGGGTGCAGGAATTATCGGATCTCTCGGCGTTTTCCTCTCTGTACTCGCGACATATTCGCCTATCGCCATTTGTCCGAGCATAACTGACTCGCTCAATTGTCACGGTTGTATGATACTCGTGCTGTATATATAATCCGCGCGTCTGGATATTGCCCTGATGAGAAACGGACCGATCGCTGAATGCATCTGACATCGATGACGCTGGATGATGCACACGCGCGACGTCGCTGCGATATTCGACGCTCGCCGAGCAGACCTATAGAAACGTCTCAGATGCCAGACGATCTTACGGGAAAGCTCGTATACCGTCGACGAAGAGATTTGCCGGAAGCTCGGAAAGATGATACAGAAAGAGCGAGAGGGAGGAGGGACGGCGATTGATCGGTTAATTTCCATTCTGGGCGAAGCCATGCGGAGCATTAAAAATAATAAAAAAACAACGACAATGACAAAGAAAAATGGACAAAAGTTGTTCATAAATAATAAAAACACTAGTGTAGTAATGATACAGTGTGTTGTATATAAGAGTGAAAGGATGAAATTGCGAGCTTCGTCTTTTTCTCGAAGGAGAAAAAATATCCGCGGGAGAAGAACGAAAAGATCGGAAGATTCGGGAGACGGCAGACATTTTGTATGATTTTCATTGTTTTGAGAGTCTGCGCGTGATCTCCCCGCGTAGGATGACGAAGATAAGACGCGGAGAAACGCGCGGTTTTGACTTCGCCATACATCCGATACCGCATAAACGCAAGCGGACACGTGTTCCAAAAAAAAAGTCTCGATTACCGGTTCGGATAGTCGCGGGCGACTCTCGAGTGTCGATTACAGCGTAGGTATACCTCGAGCGTCTCCGAGTGGCTTTCGCGCGTACGGCATATGCGGATAAAAATGATCAAGCTTTCCTTCTTCGTTTTGTCATTTCGTTTGTCGACTAAAAATATTCTATTCGTAGACGTAGATCCAATCGCGAATTCATAATCATCGATCTCGAAAACCCCCTCATACACCAACGATCACGGGGACGCTTTTGAAGCTTCCTTCGATAATGCATTTTTCTACAAAAAAACCGCTGTTATTCCGGATTTTTCCGGTTTTATAAACAAATTGACAAAACGCAAAAACATTTTCAACATAAACTTTGATCCTCGACTTGTCGCCGTCGCGAAATCACACAAGAACCCGCTTAAGTCCGCTGTACCGGAAAGGGTTAGTTCCAAACAATAATAGCGTATGAATTAAATTCGTTTCAATTAATATCCAGCTTCCGATAATGGTCCAGCGGCAATGCCAAGCGAATGCTTTTTTCATCGCGTGTTTCAAGTGTCAACGCAAGAAACACGCTTGCGCACGAGTCATTGCCGGCGATAAATCTCGCGTCACGCGAAATGTAGTACATTTTTTCCGATCCCATCTCAATTAATTCGCGCAAATTGCGAATCAAAACATGAAGATGTATGAATAGATATCGGATACCGGAGAGAAGCGAAGCGGTCCGGGTTTATCGTCATATCGAATTTCGCACCGAATCTTCAACGTTGGAAGCGCGCATTTCCATATTTCTCGTCTCTCTGCGCGATCTTCCGTAGCCGGGAGTAACCGAATTAACTGGCAGCCAGCGGTAGCGATTCCAGTCTACGTATACTGTGCATCCGTCATGGATATAACAGAGCCGAGAACATCGTTTCAGTTGGCGTTTCTATATGTTGCATATCGCTCTATATGTTACTCTATGTACATGTACATACACACACATGTATATTTACAAGTGAGCGTGTATATGGAATGGACACGTGTTGTATAGTTCGGGAGTTTGCAATATATTACTCCGCGATGTCTCCTGCAATTTACGTACGATTATGCAGATACCACAGGAGAGGAGCTTGCGCGCCTACGTGGACCAGAAAGAGAAACACACAGAGGGAGTGGAAGAGAGAGAGAGAGAGGGGAGGAGAGACAGGGGTTGCACAGCGTATGTATACATGTATCGTGTCGCGTTGTGCGTTTTAGCGCGTTTCGAATGACGTTCAGTATGCAGGTAGAGAAGGAAACATAGAGAGAGAGAATCGATGTATTATGCACTGTGCAACCAGCGATATTAGCACCAGAATTCATTCGCATGACCGGACGGGCTAAGAGTTGCGTTGCTCGGCTGTGTCGCGTAGGCAATTCTCCCTCTCTCTCCTCTCTCTCTATCCCTCCGACTCGCTTATTTTCTCTTTTTCAAAATTTGTATTTGACGCCACTGGCCCGGAGTTCACATCTCGCATAGCTAAATCGAGGAGCCTCTCTGTTGTACGTATGTTGTTTTATTATTAGCCCAATGTACCGAGTGTCCCAAAATTTAATGAAAACTTTGAGAGCTCTGTATTAGCAAATAAGCACACAAGCACAAATAAGCAAATATTTGACGCAAAGTTTATTCTCAATGTAATTTTGAAGCGAGAAGATGAGGTTCCGAGACACCCACGGTCTAGATAATTGCAATGCTCCAATAGTACGTTTTGAGGACTCTTTTTTTTTCATTCTTTCCAACCTTTCTTGTATCTTTTGAGATATAAAGGAAGAACTTGATATCGTAATCGATTATTAATCAATTTTCATCGTTTTTGAATCGGATAAACTTCCGAATAGCTGTTACCTCCTACAACTACATGTCGGTAGAGTGGGTGCAATTTTTGAATTCTCAAAATTCGCTAAACAAAAAACTATTGCGATGCGCCAAAAATCCTTTCACACACTACTTTATATATCGTCAAAAAGAAGGTCTCTGCCAAATTTCAACGAAATCGAAGGTAACAGCTATTCGGAAGTTCAGCCTTGGTAATCATACGTTACTTCGCGCACTTGAACGGAATATCGTCATTTCGATAAAATCGAGTGCTTGTGCGAAATTGCTCGAGTGTATTTAGGGAGGTTTGAGCGTTGCATTAATTGTGGGACAAAGGGGGCGGCGAATGCTTCTTGGCTCGATGAATACACGTGCATGTAACGCACTTGTGCGCGAACATGCGAAACACGCACGTCAGAGCACAAAGCCGCGATAATACGAGGGTGAAGAAACTTTTTATGTAGGGCACACGGGAAATAATTCTCCGTGCGCTACAACACTTTTCTTTTTGTGAGAATTTCATCAGCGCATCCGTCAAAAAAACATTGTCCATGATGATTCTTTAGATTGTACAACACCCCTATTTTCATTATTTCGTATTAATGGAGTAAAACAAAACTCACGACGACTTTTTCGAAAGCTGTTGAAAAAAAAACAATATTTTTCCGTGCAGAGGCAAATTTTCTGTGCAGAGTATTTTTTATTATTTTTAACTCGGAAAAATATGGACAAAAAACATGAAAAATCTTGGTGAATCGGTCTTGAATATCAAGGATAATTATGCGTGGTCTTATTATCTTTGGTTCACTGGCCAGCTTATCCACTCATCGATGCAGAGGCCGTGGATAAGAGGTTGCCATTTTTCCCTCTCCGAAAGATCGCCGGATCGTTCGAATATCAATAAGCGTAATTACGCGAATGAAATTATCGAAAAATCCATCGAAAACCCCATTTGCTTTTCACTTCACCGATTTTTTTTCAACTTTCTCCTGTTCTCTTTCGTTTTTTACGATTCCCTCGTTATTATTCGCTGGTGGATTCACGGCGTTTATGCCTGCAGCGAAATTATCGAGTTATACCTCCATCAGAGGGTGGAAAGATCGATGGCGTTGACAGGCTGAAGAAAAATTGTACTCTCATGAGCGATATTTTTTTGATCAATTTCTCAAATATTATTTAAGTACACCCGGCAAATATTTCGTTTCATTTCGTGTATAATAACGAAAATAATCGTGCTATTGTTTTTTCATAAATTTGTTCTTTCAACACGTAACACGATTGAACGATCTATTTTATTCGTCATTATTTTCAACCGACAATATTTTTATATCGAAAAGACGTGTGCTTGGAAGCTGAAAACCTGAATTCATCATAATTATATATGAAAATATTTTCGAGAAATTGCCCGGAGGTCTGCGATGAAAGCGTCCGATGCTTTTAAAAAGTAATCCGAGTACCCTTTGAGAATCGATCGTAGCCCAATTATTCATTACGATGAGCCTTCCTCCCTTCGTTATCCGAGACACGGATTACATCCTTCAAATATATATCATACAATCACCGCGGGCTTGCCGTTATGGTAATTTCGCGAATTGCATCGTGGTAAACATTACGAGAGTTGCACAATAATCTTCGTTGGGATGCTGCTGTCTGTTTTTTTTTTGTTCCGCTCCAAAACTTCGTCACTCGGAAACGGTGCTCTCGGTTCATTAACTACGCCCGCAAACGATGCAGATGTCAGCTGAAAATCTACGAACGCGACGCCAGAAAGCCAAAAAGTCAATTGAAGAAGAAAAAAAAATACGGTATACCCGAGAACGAATTCGCACACAGGACATCGGCGAGTGGGTTATCTTATTGGATAATAATTCAAGATAATTCAGAGCCGGTTCTCGAATACTTGGCAAAAAGTTATAGAAAGAGAGAGAGAGAGAGAGAGAGAGAGAGAGAGAGAGAGAGAGAGAGAGAGAGGGCCACCCACAGAGTCGTCGGATAAGCTCGAGTATCGTCGCTGGCTGAAGACAAAACTCCAAGAGTATACTGACCGACTCACAGCTGACGACGCGGTCTTCGCGTTTCCTTGCCTCTCTCGCGATCTCGACTATGTAACTCGCGAAATAAAATGATTATACCGACGCTTTTTCCCTTCTCTTCGAGAAGATTATACGAGTTCCATTTTGAAAAAAAAAAAATCATTCTACGATCACGCAGATAAAGCTATTATCAATTTTTAACATACTCATTATTTACCCCATAAATAAAATAGAGAATAAAACATTCGAGCCGACGATTTCAATCTTAATATTCTTTAATTAAAATCGTTATTATTATTCCTTCGTTTCCTACCATTTCGGCTTTTTCCCTACCGTTATTAAATATCCAAAAACCATGAAATAATTTTTAAGGAAAAATTGATTCCCACTAGCCTGTTGCAAAGGAAATAAACGAAATAACGAGCATCGTTTCTTTTTTTCGCTACAATATAAACGAGAAAAAAAAGGTTGGTCCGTGGATGCCGGGATGTCGAAGGAAAAAGTTGCAATTTCGTTCGCTTCGGGCTCGAAGCTGGCTAGATTTTTTTTTTTACGTTTAGTGCTCTTTTTCTCGAACTCCATGGTACTTTCCGCGTTTTTTTTGTCCCCCTCCGTTATATCGAACACCCTCGGGGTCTGGGGGTATGTTTGCCGTGTGTTTGTGTGTCGTGGATCGACAGACACGAGCTCCGATACGAAACGCGGCCCCGGTCTGCTCTGTTCATGCTCCATTCAAACGATTCGTGTTCAATGAGACGATGACGAATCCGCAGTAAATTTACGGCCTCTTGAGCACGGAACGTTCAAGGGAGAAAGAGGTGGAAAGAGAAAACGCATCATGATTTTCATTAGCAATGATTATTGTAGCGTGCGTGCGATGCACCAGGGTTGATATAGTGCAAAGAGAAATGGGGAAAAAGGGAGAGTGGTAAAATAGAGGGATAGTCACGTGGCGAGTCATCGACTAACCGTTCTTGCTGCCCAGCCTCTCTCTCTCTCTCTCTCTCTCTCTTTTCCATTCGTTTTTTGTCCTCCTCATCTACTCTTTTCGAGACCCCATTCGTGATATGTTCTTTTTCGATGAAAGAGATTGACGCAACGAATTTATCAATCGGCATGATACCCCAGAGGCATTTATCACGCGAGCTTGCGTCAGAATTTCCCGGCTCTGTTATTCTTACTGCGATACGTTACAAAGGACGACACAGGGATGTAACAAAAAATGCCGTTTGAAACGATTGTTTCGCGGATAAACATCTGGTCAGAGATCGGTCGATTGAGACTCGCTATTTCGGTGAATATCGATTACTCCAAAGTGTAATTTTCGTCTTGTTTCAACTGTGCATATCCGTGCTATTACGAAATATGTAATCCGAGAAGGCACAGACGGAGATTTTTTCTTTCCGCGGGAGAAGATGCGAAAAAATCGCGAAGAAATTGCGGGAGGCTGCGGATATGGCGAACAGCGAGAAGCGCGGAATTTTCTCATTTATTGTCAAAGTACGCGGGCATGGAAGATGCAAAAGTCGATGTATGAATATATATATGGGAGGCTGAAAATCGTTTGTAGCTAGTGAACATATAGGGGGAATAATGTAGGGTGAATCGAGCCCCGGGAGTGCTTGTTCCGCCATTCTAGTCACCTCTATTCTCTCCCAATTTCGTGGCGAGTGCCATTGCCGTTGCAAGTTCGAAGGAAAGAGGAGTTTGCCGTGGATGAAGAGGAAGAGAGGACGAGGGAGGTTTTGCCGAGCTTCGGCACAATGCTTTACCCTCAACGGAAGCCAAAAGCTTTCTCTCTGCCTCCCTCTCTCTTCTCTTCTCTTCTCTTCTCTCTCTCTCTCTCTCTGTTTGGGTGAGACGAGCTTTCGGGGTAGTTTGGGAAGCGTTGACGAGGGTTGGGCGGAGGGCGATAAGTTATGTTACGGTGTGTCGGGGTCGCGGTAAACGTTGTTTTCGCGTCGTTTGCCACGCTTGTAATAGACGATCGTGAGTAGGAAAGAGGCACAGAGAACGAGAGAGGGTGCTGTGTGTTTGTTCGGTATAATACCGGATGTTGTTTCACACTTTATGCAAATATACGTGTATCAGTCAGAACGAATGAATAAGGCAGTTTCTATCCACACCACATAAATATATTCGTATATACGCACGATGTTCGAAAATAAATATTCGTGATTGATATTGATCTCGCGTAAAGAGGTATTTTTTAATTAAGAATTTCAACTAATTCACTACAGCAAGACGTGGAATCGATCGAATATACATTTTACGACTCTGCTCTCTGCTGACTCATTAATCCGGAAACACTGCGGACGTTGAAAAAAAAAATCAAATTTCTCGTCACAAATGACATTGCTCTGCTTCATTTTCAAGCTGCACAAGCGCCTCGAACACGAGAGAAAAATCAACGCTCGCGAAGCTCACCAACGGCCTTTTTCTCGAAAATATTTTCCCTCTTAAGGGGGACTGAAAATTTGGGAGAAATTTCTATCGAAACGTAAACGTGTCCCTTGACGCTCTCATTGGTTGCTGAATTTACGTTGCAGAGTCGAGCGAGTACAGAATTTTGTTGCGTGGATTTTCGGCCAAGGATTCTTTCGAACAGGCTTTAATTCCCTGGGATTTCTCGACCGATTCCATCACCTTTGCGTGTAATCTATGATAAACTCTCGTCGAAATAAATTCATGATTGCAAAATCGGTAATTAGAAAAAGGACTATGAATTTTTCTGAAAAACACGCTGTTGTTTTCACTCAGCCTGCGAGAGAAATAGTTGAAACAATTTTTTAAAATTCTTTCCTTCTCGTCTATGGTTTACATCGAACGAGTAAAAACAAGAAGCAAGGGGCAGGAAGGAGAAAGAGCAAAGTCGAGGGATACTCGGCGAGGTGGACGCCGCGTATCGAGGTCGACCGGTTCTCCAGCAGCCGTCGTCGAGTGCGCCCGCGGGGCCGTTAAGGGACATTGCGACACGGGGAACTTGCTCCCATGTGCGGTGCACTCTCTCTCTCTCTCTCTCTCTCGTCTCTCGAGAACTCCAGGAATTGCAAATAAATTATTATTAGTCGCATGCGCGATCGGTACGACTACGATTTAATGCTGCTTCTATAAATGTATGTTTCATCCGTCACACGCGAGTATTGAGCCGCGTGTGTATGGGTGTATAAATGGGACAAGATTTGCCGACACCGCGCGCCACTTTGCGGAAAGAAAAGTTCGCGACTGGAATTATCGTCGCGGGCTCGAGACTCGCGAGAAACTCGGTGGGACACTCTATTTTGTATGCATACAATGTCCTGCGGATGTATGAAACATTTCGAGCAAAATCGATCCTCCTTAATCATATCCATATTTCTGTGCTATTATTATCGAATTATTGCTGTTATCGTCAAATTTATTTTTCATGCCGGTAACGCGGTTGATTGACGCTTCAAGATTCATGAAATCATTTTCAAGGCAAAATGGACATTTGAGTATTTCGATGCAACGCTATTAATGACACCGACGCGGTTCAATTCGAGTGGATCGCGTTTTTCACTGCGATCCCTTTTCCCCCTACTCGTAAGACTGTTTACACTCTGTTTACTAGCCACTTGTATAGCGATCTTTGTACGAATAATGCGGAATATATAAGCAATGTACAAGGGTTTCTTCATCAATGTATTACATTACTAATTGTACGAGAAAAAAAGAAACTTTCAGCTAAATTTAATTAACCGTGAATCGTGAGGAAGAGTATATTTAGTGCGATAGTGCGATTTTCTTTTAGTGAAAAATATTCGAATTCGTTAGGATCTTCACGAGGCAAAAATTCAGCTCGTTGCGAGTTACGAATTAAAAAATGCAGTCTAAAGAAGGCATACGTGGATTTTGGAATATCGTGTACTCATTTTTGGCAACCTGTATATTGTTAACCCGATCCTCACAGTGGTATCTTTCCTTTTTTTCGATTTCTCGGGGATTTTTAGACGAAACTATTTTTTCCATCCATCATCACCCCACCCGAACTATACTCGCACACATTTGCTTGTAAAGCACAGGGACGTTCAACTTTGCGTTAATTGAGCGTGCGAAAAAAATCACAATTGAGGCTTTCGATGAACAACGCATGCAATGCCAATATTAAGTGCATACGTTTGATGAATTAACATCGAGATTATGGCAACTAGGAGTCGCGTGATCATCCACCGGAAACATTGCCCCATTCGCGTACATATTCACTTATATTCACGTACAGGGTGTCTCGTTAAATACTCCGAAAAGTATCTAGAGTTGCTGAAATTTAAGTTTTCAAAAAAAAAAGCACGGAAACGTTGATTTTCATTCTAGTGGCGATACAAATTTACCGCTCGGAGAAAACCGCACTAGGGAGACTAATTTTTTGTTTTCTTTTGACGAATCGACTCTACGCAGCGAAATACGAAACCTGACTAATTAACTAAAATGTTCCCTCGACGATCAACACGGAGGAAATATTGCAAAATTTTACAGTACCACGAGCGTTTTACAGGGACACCCTGTAAACATCGAAACATCGCGTGGATATAATTAAAAATCAAATTTAGATCCAACTTCCGATCCTGAAAGTTGTCGCGACCTCTGCGATACATCGAGCCGCTAATGGGTTATTAATTGACAAAGTTTTGGCAATCGAACGCACCCCCCCGGTGGGTCGGTCCAGATTTACCATGATCGATAACTCCATGGACCGATTCGTCGACATTCAGTTTTATTGTTTACACTCGAATATTCACATACGAAACTGTCGTCTCTCACTCAGGTCCTGCAATTTTTCAATCTTTTTTTCCAGCTTTGTATCGACGCAAAATGCCACCGTGAAACTCTCGGGACAAGCTGTATGCACGCATGAATACGTGATGAATGCAGAATTTTTGTCAAAGTTTGGTCCGCGCCGCTCGCTGAATTATTGATATTCGCTAATGGCGAAACCCCGAGTTCGAAACCACGCGTTGTTTCACGGTCCATAGACACCGCATGAACATACACACCATGCAGTTGAATGACAAAAAAAAAGAAAGACAGAAAAATCGATCGGACACGGCAACATAATTACAGGGGAAATCGAAAGTCGTTCGATGTTAGAAAAAAAAAAAAAAAGTGTTTTGCCGCACGTGTGCAATCTTTGTGCATTCTATCTTTTCCAAATGGCGGAGCGAAACTCGCTCGAGCGTTTCCTCTGCCCGGCTTCAGTTCAGCACGTGCATATACATATACGTGGTAATTATAAATTCATAATTGCCCGCTGAGATAACAAGAGAGGCCGGGGACCGGTTATTCAACACGAAGGGGCTATCGGACGGAGTCGCGATGATTCAACGATGCTTTCGTAATCGGCGAAACCCACAAGCAGCGATCAGAATTGTGGAAAATCAGTTTTTTTTCTTTTTTCAATCGATCAAACGTATTTTCTCACGGTACAAAAGAAAATTGTTCGCAGAGCCAGGAAAAGCCAAAAAATACAAAAAAAAAACCAAAAATACGAAGCGTGGACAGACGAAAAAATGGCCGAGGCGAAAAACGAGAAATATCGATCGAGTCAAGGTTCGTGATTTTTTGCTTCTTTCGATTTTACACTTTTGTCAACAGTGAGAAAAATGGTCTCGATAAATTGCCGGTCGCTCGTGCCACGGGTCTTGTTTCAATTTATACGTTGGCCCTAATTGAACTGGTATTTCCGATCGCAGCGATGTAATTATCGGAGTATTACCGATGGTGATCGAGTTTACCTCATGAATATGAGCTCGATCTCGAGAGCCCGATATTCGCTCAAAGGTTTCACCCGCGATGAGTCTCGAATTCTCTCTTCCCCTTGCATTCTCGCGCTCCGGCGCTCTCTTTTTCTTATTTTCCTTCAACGAGAGCACGTAATCGGCAATGACGATTGCGCAACTCTGAATGAAACTGCGCGGACACGCGCTGAATCACGCGGACATTCGACGGAGGATCCTCCGTGCAACGAAGATCAATATACGCTGTGTCGAAAGATTGAAAATACACTCGAAAGTAATTCGTGGTCTTTTTAACGTCCGTGAAGATAGCATCTCACTATTTCGTCGGAGTTTTCAAAATCCGTAAAAAGACTTTACGAATCGGAAAGTATGCGGATGATTCGTAAAACGATCGACTCTGGCCGATCGGACGACGAGCGCGCTTCCGCCAGTCACCTGCTGCGTCAAGTCAGATTGCCGAGACTTTTTTTTTATCAACGACTCACCGCGCGAGAGCAAACGAACCGGAAATAAGTGTCGAAATATTTATCGACTCGGAATTCCTTCCTAAATCTGATTTTCCACTGCTGATACCGAGTTCCAGGACACCCTGTGCATTTCAGCTTCGTAATCAACGAAAATTACTGCATATGCAGCGTAAAATCACTTTCTTAAGCTCTAACACATGCAATTTTGTTTGTAACTCGTTGAGACCATCACCCAGTTTCGAAATAGCTATGGAAGAATGAAAACTTGCCGTGAGAACCATCACCCATAAAATTTCTCGAGCGCGGAGTATGAACCGATTCGACAAAAACAGAGTGGATTAAACGCAAGGCAATTGAGAATACGGTAATGTGTAATTGAGTAATGGATAATTAAGATAATTAAGAAAAAGAGAGGCTAACGATCGAGAAAATCGAGGAAATTTCAGAATGATATGCAAGAAAAGAGACAAGGAGATTCCTAGATACGTGTGTCAAAGTATACTGTTTCTTTTTTTTTTTTTTGTAACTGAAAAAAAATCAAATGTCTACGATACCGATGCTATTCTGAGTACTGAGTTCCCAGTCTTTCATGAGGATTTCTCGGGCAGGTCAGGACGACGTCGACGTGGATGCACCTACAATGCAGAGAGCGTTCGTACATATTTATACACAAATCTTACATCAACGAAAACAAAAGGAAAAAAACATTGCTCTATTATAACATCCTCGTACGCTGAAGTCATGAACTGAGAGCATCTTTGATCAATCGCCGTAATGGAACATCCGGTTTTGAGTAAACGTATTCAATCAAGAATGACACACCGGAGGTCTGTCGATGTGTGTAATTTCAAGTTGGATCCAGGACAAAATCGCGAATCGAAAATCGAATTTGATCACACAGAGCCGAGGAAATTCAACCGATCGAATAAAGCATCTTAGGATGTGCATTAATCGCCCGTGCATTAACGAACAGTGGTCGTCAAAAACCAGTCGCCGAATTCGCTGTTTACCCAGGAATTTCGTCCTGAATCGGTCTTTTCTCGATGAAAATTAAATTCCCAAACGTTTTTTATATAAAAAAGAAGGTGTTGAAAAAGGACGTGTATTTCCACCGGATGTCCTGCAACTTTCACGGGAGACTCGTCAGTGAAATCGCGCCGACGGATTGATCAAAGTGTACGCGAGGTATAACAAATTTTGCGCGAGTTGGGACGATCGTAAATCGCGATTTCGGAGCTGCGGTAAAGACACGCGGACGCGTGTAAAGCGAGTCACGCTTCCGAGGATCTTCGGAAAGCGTGAACGCCACGCGAAACGCGGTCTCTGCGCTGTTTGCCCGCGATAGTCCGGTCGTTTTTCTTTTCTTTAAATTTCCCTCGTGCTCACTAGGATATCTTCACTTTTTCCTCTTGTTAACACTCGCATAATGACGTAAGAATGCGAGATACACGCGGTAGATCGAATTAAACGCGGGGATCCGGCTGTGTACACCGTTATCGCGCGTTTACAGCTCACGCGAATTTACAAAGAAGTTTGCGGCTCTTTCGATTTGCCGAAGATGGTATCGCGCAGGCGATCGGGTTGCCTCTTGCTTCCTCGAGCATTGCGCAAATTGTTTGCCCACTTTTAATTGTTACGACTCGATGCGCATCTTGCGTATCGCATTTTATGCATTTTTTCTTCTCTTTCATTTCTATAACTCTAACGTTCGCGATGCCCAACGTCTGTGCTGCCGTGTTATTACGTCAAAATCATCGAGTTATGCGCAATGTATAAATACGCAATTACGTACGTGCACTCGTAGGATTTGCACCGGGAGGCGCGTGTGGGCGGTATGGATAATCGAATCTTGCTGGGGGAGAAAGACGGACACGGATCTTGGCACACGTGGAATTATCATGTCGTGCTTCCCGCCGCGTGAGCAGAGTCTCGTTTACGACACTGCTGCGTTTGACGGGCTCGCGTGTTACGTGCGTGTGTCTGCTACAATAACGATTGGAGCATTGTATAAATACCCTTTTGCAATACAGATGGTAAACTCGACTACGTAAAAATACTTTTACGAAAACAGGAATTGCCAAAACAGCTGTTCAGCGGGGTGTCGAAAGATAGCTTGGTAAACTCGAATTTGGCACGAAAGTTCAGGTGGAAAATCGCAGGGGATGATCGATGCTGATGAAAAAAACCGTGAGATCAAGAAGAGATGACGAAAATCTCAATCGGACAAAATTGATGATTGGTCCATGAATGATCTTGCGTTGGAAACATCATTACGTCACACTTTGAAATAGTTACCAGGAAAATTTGTCGACTCTTTCCAAAACTTTGCCTTTTCGAATCAGTGTTTTAAATTTCGTAGTAAAAAAAGTGTCTACGATATTCAGATTATCAGAATACACGTCGTTAAATGTGTAGACCTTCATTGAACGAAACGAATGAAATTTATCGGTACATTATACTCCATCGAGGTAACGAGGAAGCTGTTAGAGATTCGTGCAGAGTCATACTCCCTCCCTTGATTTATACGTATCATCGTTTTTTTCTTCCCCTCAACATTCTCTTGAAAAATCCCGAGCGAGTTTCCGGGTTTTTCGCAAGTATCCAGCCGAGGTCGACGAAAGAATGTCGGCGTTCGTCACGGATGTGAAGTAGAGAGAAGATGATTAAAAAAAAAAGGAGCAAGTTTTTCCACACGGAAGAGAACCTCGAGGGTTGCGGGCGAGCATCAAGGAAAAGCAGAATGTCGATGCGACGATGCCTCGAGGCGTCGTGTGCGCCGATGGCCAAACATTCTTTTTTACGTCGTCAGCAACATGAACAATAAAATATTCTCTCCACGCAACACGACGGAAAGATCGAAACGAAGTTTCAAAGTGTGCTTGCGGAATCTTTTGACAAACCGTCTGAATTTCACTCGCGATTTCTTTCTCGAGTCATTCTTAACAATTTCGGAGTTTCGCGATGATTAAGACGTAATGAATTGTTGGACTGGAGCGGCAAGAGTCGCTTAATAAACAGCATCCTCGATTTCACGTGGGAATGGCGGTCGATAAAAGAATTCATGGCAGAGTCTGGCGAGGTAAAATGCTCGTTGCGCGAAATGTATGTACGTCATGTATATGTTAATAATGAAAGTATATATATGTTATTTATATACATGGATATAACGACGCATAAAACAAGAGCACAAAAAGCCGAGGGAAACGAGAGAGAGGGAGAGAGGTAAACCAGAGCGTATTCAATTTGCAAATGTAGATTGCTTTTCATTTTAATATAAATTGTTCGAAACAAAGGCAGTAATTATGCCACGCTCACCCTTCCCTCTTTCAACGGAGCTGAATCCAACCAGGGGTTGCCGGGAGTTTCGCTATTATCCGCCTCATATTTTCCGCTAGGCGTTCTACGAGTTCTCCGTCTATTCCTCCTCCTTCGCTCTCT
This sequence comes from Heteropelma amictum, assembly GCA_959613375.1. NCBI lineage: Eukaryota > Metazoa > Arthropoda > Insecta > Hymenoptera > Ichneumonidae > Heteropelma > Heteropelma amictum. The sequence goes on along the minus strand of OY390721.1, from coordinate 20,608,718 downwards.
GTGATCATCATTTTTCGTTATCACAATAGCAGCCCGCGAGTTCGATTGACTGCTCCGTTCGCGGCGGATCGATCGATTCCGCGTCTTTCTCTTTTCTTTCCCTCGATTTTAGCTTTTTTTGTTATTCCGCTCAGAGAGACAGAAAAGCGATGAAATCGTTCTTTTCTCTCTTTCATTCGACAATCTCCCGAGAATTTCTCCCAGAGAACCGCAGCTGCTCGGTCTCATGGGATTATCCGAAAAAAATGTCGGATTATTTTATAACCTCTTTTATGCATATTCGATCTTTTGCTTCCGCACGCGTTGTTAACGTGTAATTTGATGATTTTCAACTCGTCGATTGACGCTATTTTGCGAAAAGACATTGGAAAACGATGTTTTTGGAGTAACTAAAATTTGACAAAATTTGATCATGTTTGTTGGAGTACAAGTATGTTCGATCGAGCATACTTTTCGTCAATAACGATTATCCCAAGATAAAATAACCGACGATTCGCGTCCTCAAAAAACGTATTTTCACAAAGTTTCCGATTCCTCCATCTGGCATTCTGCAAAGTGCCAGTCTGCGGAATTTACTTGCAAATTTTCCGTATCGAGTGGAAAAATTCATCACACGGGGGAATTACGTTCTACGAGGATAGGAGTGAGATGAGGAGGATGCGTCTGCTTCAGCGAGGATGAATTTCGTTGGCCACTGCGGAGAAGCCGGAAACGCGCCTGGCTTCTCGCGAAAAATCTCTATCCATGTTTCTCTGGAGCCCGCATTGCCTGATCGAAGATTCCCATCCCTTTCTCCATTCTGGCTAACGATGATGCCTGGAGTCATCGGTTAGTAACGAGCTTCTCACTCGCTATAGAGTTCTGGCGGACCGTATAACGGAAACACGCTCGGAGTGAGCCGGAGGCAAGAGAGGTCCGGGAGATGAAGCGCAACCGAATAACGCGAGATAGTAAGTGTATGTATCCGTAAGAGTGAGCAAGAGAGAAAGAGAGAGAGAGAGAGAGAGAGAGAGAGGAACCACTCAAATTCCTAGCATACCGCGGGCCAACTGGTTAGCGAGCGATTTACGATATTGTAAACCGATGCGACGGCGGGTGCCGAGACCGCCGAACCTCAATCTAATAGTGGCGACTCTAATCTGTCTCTCTCTCCGTCCGTCTATATGTCTCTCTTTCTCTCTCTCTCTCTCTCTATCAACTCCGTCACTCTCACTATTCCTGATAGGAGATAGGTTGGCCAATGGTATGCCGAGATACTACATTGTTGCCGATGCTACTCCATTGCGTTTCTCATCCCCGTTCCCCGTACAATCGCAAAACGTTCCGCCCCAACCTTGCAGGATTTCAATGCTCATCGCGACGTGAACTCTACATTTTCCACGAGATCAATAACAGCCGATAGCATATGAAAGTTTGTCCAACGCGAAACTCTTGTCAATAAAATCAATGCTTCTCATTGCCGCTCTGGGCGAGTCGCACTGCGTGTGAATATTTTTTCGAACGGTCCGCGTAGCATACGGAATTTGGCGATAAACAGTCACGTGCGTCAAAAATTCTTGGTTTCCCTTGAAACATCGAGTAAGATAATGAAGAAAATAAAAAACAAAAATAAACTGAAAAGGTAGCAAAGTCGATGGAATAATAAAAATTCGCATTTCCGGTGTATCTGAACGTCGCAAAATAGCAAGGCACAACGAATAATGGATCAAAAAAAAATCGATCAAAGATCGGATACATGGACCGCACGCAGAGCTTCAAAAAGCTTCCTCAATCGTCCATTCGATGCATTTACGACTGTGTTCCTTCGGGACAATGAATTTTTCTCATGATACACCCCCCCAAGCAATTTTAAGAAGTTTCTAATTGAATTTTCTGCGCAATCGTGGCGTCCCGACCGTTTTACGCCCCCGAGGAGGAAGGGGAATAAAGTCAGTTGCCGTTTGTGCGTGCGCAAATGAATTCTGCACAATGCGGATTGTATACGTTCCATCGATTATTTACTTCCACAATTGTACCGTCCAATTAACGACTTTACTGTCGTCCCGCGATGCGGAAACGCCTGGCATTCAACAACTTTTCCGCGCCGTGGATATCCGTCACAGCATCTGCTTATATATCGTGCACGAACGATGAGGGATTTGAAAACTTTGTTATTTCATGGGACGATGGAAGAGTGCCGGGGAGTTTGGGTATACGAGAATGATTTAATTAGCGAATGCTCCGAGTTTCGAATAACATAAATACATGCCTCCCCCCCCCCTTCGCCCTCCTTTCACCCTCTGCGCCCCTGTAGGGTTGCATCAAACAGGGATCCCCTCATTCGTTCGTTGCGATGTATCCCTCATCACTGTGTCCATCTTTCTCTCCTCTTCATCTTTCTCTCGTGGGATGTGCGTGTAAACATTGCAAGCGTGTTGAACGATAATGCAGTTACGGCAGTGAAGAGGATGGAGAAACGAGAATAAGTGAGCGGGCGCCAACACGGGAGGCTCCGGAAGGTCGAGAGAGTATCAGCCAGCCACCCGGAATAATTATATGTAATCGTAGCCCCACGGTGGTTGCAGTAGCTCCAAACAGCACCCCCTCGCCTCCCGCCCCCATTCGCCCCCAGCATACGCAGCATCGCTTTTATCTCTCCGCACTGTCTGGTCCTCCGCCGTGCGCGCCTCTTCTCCTGGCTTTTTCTTTCACGAATTGCATTTTGAAATATAACACGAGAATTCAACTCTGGACCTCGATCATTCCGTTCGAGCTCTCTTCGCCGAATGAAAGCAAGATTTCGTTTTTATTTACCGCTAGTTTGCGAAATGTGTGCGTTTTTTTTTCTTAAAATCGAAATTCAATGAAATACGTAATGATTGTGAGAAAATTGAGGGCGAAAAATACACGAAAAAGTTCTCGAAACTCGTGTTTTCTCGACCGACGGAATGTTATCGAATAGTTGTGATTGACGATATTTTTATCGTTGAATTTCATTTTCGTCCTGATGGGAAAGAAAGCGCAAAAAGCTGCTGTGGTATATTAAACCAACGCTTTAATATCGTTAATCCTCGATCGATACTGATCTATACCCACCTGAAATCCGAAGCAGGCGTGTATTTCATTTGGAAAAAATGCGAAATCTTTCGAAACGCGAGCTCCCGCTCGGCCAATTCACGGTATTCTCGTATTTCGTTTGTCGAAAAGTGCGAAAAAAACGAGGAGAGAAAGGAAAAAGATAGAGCCGTTATCGTATAAATCGGGGCATTTCCGAATTTGCTCGCCGGTGCAAATTGACTCGTACCGCAACGACGACGGCGATATCAGCAACGCGCGGACGAGTTATGGTACAGGCAACAGCAGCAACGAGGACTATACGAGAGATGGATACACCAATTTCGAGCTTGGAGAGGGATTGGGACGTCCGTTCGGACCATTTGTTTCGTTCGGGTGGACCAGCGCGCAATTCGAGCCGATGCATCAAGCGTTGCCAGGGGTAAAAATAAATGTATCCGCAAAATCCGGGCGAAAATGTGCGAGAGAGAACGAGAAACAGCGGGAGATGAAAGGAGACGAAAAAACCTGATGGAAGTGAATCGGAGTACAGGAACGACCCTTCTGCTGCCCCTCTTCTCATCGCTGCAACCTTTGATGCACTTTATTTCTACTCTACAGTTACATTTTTGCGGTTTTGCCGGAAACATCGCGCCATTCTTTTTCATCCATTCGTTGCAATCTACGAACGTCCCATCAGCTTTTGTTTCCCTTTCCTCCTGACTCGATCTATTACAACCTTCGAAATGAAATGCACGAGAGGAGCATACACGCCATATCTGCTTTTTCGTGCTCGACTGTTCCGCGCACACAGTGTTTTATTTAATATGCCAATGCCGATGCAAAAGTTTGCGGTAAATACGTCTGTGATTACATTTAATTCTCTCTCGGTCTTTTTATATTCCGCCTCGTATCGCATTTCGCGTTGACAAACCAACGCGAACCGGCTAGACTTTTATGTGGCATAGTGTGGTTAACCATGTGCACTGACACCCTGAACGCGTCATCGCGAACGTAATACGACGACGAGGAGAGTTATCGACCAGAGGGCGATCCATTTTTCCATCGCGCGATTCCTCGCACGCATCGCCATTCATCATTACACATATATTATTCGTCAGACATGGAACGGCGCTTCGTTCGCTTATTAATTATCATAGTTTTTTCGGGATCACGTGACTCTCGAGGATCTTATCGCTGCTGCGGGATATTGCGGGGGAAAACGTCATCAACGGGAGTGAGAATAGCGCAAAGAGCGTCGAAATGAGAGAAAAATGTGATATTTGCGCACGAAGATTGTCGTCAGCACAAGGGCTGGTAACCTCGGCGAGGTTGGACGAGCGCCAAAGCTGCCGTAACGAGGAGCGTCACGTTGTTGACGATAAAGAGATTTGCGAACGTTTTTATTCGATAATTGTTGCACAAACTCGCGATAGATCGGGATCGCGAGTGGGAAGACACTTTTCCGTAGCGCTGGACCAATGCGAAGGGTCGTTGCGGTTTCGCGGAGCGATCTTTCGTCAGCCTTGCGAGTATAAGAGCGGAGGGATGAAAGAAAAAAGCGGAAACTCAAACTGTGACGGAACGAGAAGGAAAAATAAATGGAGCGCGTAACGCGAACGAAAAAAAAAGGAGACGTACGTGCGAAAATGAGAAAAAAGCGAGAGAGAGGGAACCATTTTTTTTTCTCTCCGCCACGAAACGAGAGAGACAGGGGAGCCTCTGTGCGGCTCAGGGGTCTGTAAATTTTCCGCTAAGCGGGTTTATAAAAATTCCCCGAGAATATTTATTTGCCGCTCGAGCAGATCTCGTTTGAAATTCTCTTTTTCCTCTCTTCTCGCCATCGCTTTGTATATATTTATAAAAAGCGCGAAAGACCCAACGCGCAACGCTCGCGAACGGGAATCGAGCGTTTTGTACTAGCGCGACTGCTGAACATTTTCGAATTTAAACGTGGAAGAGAGAGAGAGAGAAGAAAATAAAAGAGGCGCGAACAAAACGACAACTTTTCGTCGCGAAATACGAAAAAAAAAAATCAATTATCCTTTAATCGATATGCACCAGGTGAATCGTAGATACGTCGAGTACGTGTTTTACATTTTACATTTTACGGGTGACGCGAAAAACGATACGATCAAGTAAAGCGCGCGTCTTGCAGGATGATCAAATTCGACGTTGAAATTTTTGATTTGCTCAGGAACGACCGGCCGTGATGAGTTTCAAGAGGTATACCGCGTATAAGAGTGACAGAGAAAGAGGGAGAGAACAAGGGCTATCGGAAATATTTTACTACGCCCGAGAATTTATCGGGCGTTCGTACGAAAATATTTCAGAATTTCTCCTGCCGATAGAATCTATGTAATAACCGCTCTTCTCGCTTACGTGTAGTGAGAAAACGCGACCGCCTTTGGCTGTGAAACGATGCAGCGGGTTCGTTTTTCTTATTTTACGTATTACACAAACGGAAAACGAGGTGCACATAGCTTACTCCGGATGAGAGAAGACGGGTCGTAATAAAAACATGGAAAAGTAATTATTTCACGATTCTTTTGTCGCAAGCCTCCTTTTCACAGCCCAAATTGCTGGGAATAAATTCTGTGATCAAAGCACTTTGGACTTTTAAAATAACGCAAAAGTTCGTCAAATTAACACCGAATATTTTTATCTCACTAATTTTTTTATTATCACCCCGCTTTATTTTTTCGTTACTTCCTTCATTATCGTCGATATCGAGCTGACCTATAACCTATGTGTATATGTAACACTGAATTAAGAAAAAAAAAAAAGTTGAATTAATAAAAATTGACGTCGTATGGGCAAGATTGAGGAAAAAATTCAGCGAGTTCGGATAAAGAAGATTACGATTTTCTCCCCTTGAAAATACGTTGATATATCGGTGTCCGTTATGTGTGAGGGGATGGTGGAGACAAACGAAAAATTTCATATACGGCTGTGTACGAAAACGTGTACCATTGGACGGTTTTATTTAGCGATACAGAACCCTCCTACATGTCGCCCTTACATAAATTGCCACGAGTATTCGAGATGACACACCGCCACTTTTAGCACTCGAGATGAGCGGGGAATTGAACGAGTTTACTGCGAAGGAAAACGAAGGACAGAGTTTCCTCTCTCGTTGGCATAAAAAAAAATCTATCTTTCTCCGAAGCACGTACGTAATAAAGGTGCCATCCATCACCCAACAGGGAAGTCAATTGGAAAGAGCCATGAATGTATATAGGACCGTGTATAAATGTACACAAGTCCTACCTATGTACGGGGATAAATTCGTTGGTGAAAATCGAGTGTACGAGGCTCGAACGTATATGTATGTGAAGTATACGTATTCGCGTATAAGAAAAAAGACCTAAATCCTCGAGCCTACGAACTTAATATACCTCTAATGGTAATTTAATGGCAGACGGGAAATTTTATTGCGTAATATTGATAAAAGATGTAATATGGCAAAATGCCTCGAGGAAGAAAATATATATGTTTTTCAGAATACAAATAAAAATGTAGAATACGTGAATATCGATTAAATATCAATCAAGTGTACATATTTTTTTATTTCCGGCTTACATCCATCATTTGTATCATGCAGAATCAGCGTGTCCAATAAAATGTGATTATGCGGAGGTTACGACTTGTTTCAATTTCCCAACCGATTACGTGTATATATTCCAAAGGGTCAAAGAGACGGAGTAAAAAAATTCCTCTAAATTCCGCGATGTGCAACATTTTCAAGCCATTCGATGTCCCTCAATCGACTGGTAAAATATTTTATTTTCCCCCGCGTCCAAGCTTTCAATGTGTATATCGGAAGGTTGGACGCGAATTTGAAAAATTTGCCGAATAAAGTGCACGGTTGTCGTTACCTCTTTCTTAAATTTGTCACTTGTGTTAATCACAATCTGATTGAACGTTGAATCGTCAGACTGATGATACGAAAAAGACACGTCGAATTTGGATCGAATTCGGCATTACCCGCTAAATAAATAATTAAATAGCTGTTGCAAAAAAGATTGTAACAGCTATTAAAAATGATCGTATCGAGTGTATTGAAATTTCCAGGGGAAATAATTGCGCGAGAAAGAGCGTTCGGTATTATACGAAACAGAGAGAGAGAGAGGTACTTTGGAAAGCCGCATATACGCAAGAGAACCCTCTTGCTCGTTCAATGTCAAAACACCCACACTTGGGGATGTGCGTGGTGGGGATGCTACGACACCCTTGAAATCACACTTGTTGCTGCAGGAGGTGGTCGAGTTGGTAAAGTCGCCCCCCTCCCCCTTCGCAACCCCCTTTCGCGCCGCTCAATCTGTCGACAAGGCAAGAGAGGAGAGAAAAAACGAGCAAAGTGCGACAACGACGAAAGGGCGAAGATTGGGGATGAAAAGCCAGGAAGCCAAACAGCACGTGTACCCCACCTCTGTGGGAAACACACAAACGTACGCAAAGCACTTGCACGAAGAACGAGTGGGTGTCGGAAAAAATGAAAATAAAATCACGAAGCAATCTGTAAAGATCGCTCGTAACGAGCTTTTTCGCTTTACAGTAAGAAAACATCGGCCCTGAGGGAAAGCCATTTTCAGCCTTCACCACCCATCGTCGTTCGAATTTTATCGAAACACGCTTGAAAGGTACGATAAATGTCGTATAAATTTTAACGAAATAAAATGCGTTTCCCCCATCGTTTCTTTTTACTTCGATAAAAGGTAACTCGTTAATTGTGGGATTGCATTTGATTCGCTGAAATTTTCCGTGTTGTATCGAGGGTATCGAGGATTTTTTTTTCATCAATTCTCAACCGGACGTTCAACGGAAAAATATGACGAGAACTCTCAGAGAGAGAGAGAGAGAGAGAGAGAGAGAGAGAGAGAGCCGCGGGAGAGGGAGTTGAAGTAACCAATCGTATAAAAATCGAAGATCGAGCGAGCTCTAAAATATGGCGAGATAACAGTGTTTGCGGAATCGCATATATACACCGGAAATGCACAGCAATTTCGAGCGTATCGATTTGTACTCCCGCGCACGTTGCTGTTTTTCTTTATACGCCTATAGGGCAGTCTAGGTTCATTGAACCTCGAATGGTATCTTTAAAGTTGCTTGAAATATTGGATAAACATCGATGCACCCAAAACTGAATCTCCAGGAGGATTAAACAGGCTGAGATATCGTTGAAACTTTATTTTTTAGTCAATATAAAAATGACAAACAATGATTTTATTATTCACACGTTCCTCTATACGAAAAAAACATGAGAAAGACTGGCTCTCCTAGTATTCTAGAATTCTAGTTTCTCTTGAATCTTCAGTTAGAGATTTTCATGAAGAAAAAATGAAAGATCGGTGAATTTTGAAAAAAATATAGAGACCAGGGTCGAATTGAGACGGAATGCCCTCTATACACACACACACACTCGTTATACTGCCATTTCACGGGGTCCTCACCGATCTCAAACGCCCTGGCGCTCACGCTCGTATGTACCAGAGGTGCAGTTGGCACTTTCATTGCAGCCCTCCTCCAACACACCCACCCTGTGACTCTCCCTTTCTTTCTCGATACTCTTCGACTATCGGCGAAGCGATAACTCGAGACGCGTCTACTATAAATCAAACTGCCACAGGAGTAGAGTATTCGCGTTGCTCCTTTCTCGCCTAGACTCGCGATTCTTCGTCTTTCCAAAGCTCTCTTCGTCTCGCTCCAGCCTCCGTTTACACACACGTGCTTTCCCTTATGCTTTTACGCTTACTCGACCTATTCATTCTCTTCTCGCTCTTCTTTCACCCACTCTCATCCTCGATCTTTCCGTGGATGGAACTCGTGTACATTATTGTGAATTACACCCAACACTCCGTCGCCTGCACTTTCATCTCGACTTTTCAAACGATCTTGCTTCGGGAACCTTGAGAGCTTGTGCAAAACTTTTAAAAATAAAAGAAAAAAGAACACGAGTAATTCATTTTTTTCCCCAGATATCTTGAAAAAAGGATGAAGCCCGTTGTGACTTTGACATCGAGTAGTTTTTGTTTTTTCGACGGAAGTGAGAATATCGTGACGATTTTTCGGGGAAAGCACGTGCCAGGATGCTGCGATATAGTATATTTCACGACACCTTCATCGATTTCGGGAAAAATTAACAAACGGAAGAACGGAAGATGTGATTCTGTAACAACGATTTTTTTTGACGTACAAGAGGGAAAAAAAAACGAAAATTTATTGCACTGGCTTTTCGACACTTTTGAACAAAAGTACCCCGTACTTTGTAGAGTTCTCGGCTGGAAAATGTTCAATTTGTATAAAAGTTTTAAAAAGACAGCGGAATACGCGACTCTCTCAGCTGTGTTTTTAATCTCGTATCTCTATACGGTGATCTTTTCAATTTCTCGACATTTCATTTCTCGGAGCGATTGAGAGACGAGTGAGAGTGCGAACCGTAAATATACGGATCTGGAAAAAAGGGAAACCACACCGCAGAGGAAGAAAAAAAAAAGAATATAGGAGGAAATGAAGAGAGAGAGGGAGACAAGATGGGAGCAAAGTATGAGGATGGAGGACACGGAGTGGACCAGCAGGAAATGCACTTGACGCGGATAATTTTCCAGCGTCTTGGTCCAGGCTGTCGGAGGGCGCTCGCGAGCTCACCGATGAGTCATCGGAGATACGGAAAACCGGTTCGACACGGCTCTCCTCCAAAAGGAACAGACTCATCTCCACCGCGCTCGCTTCAACTCGTGCAGCTCTTACACGACCACCACACGCAGCATCCCATCGCTTTTCGCTCCTCTCGGCATCGTATATAGCCGATGCCCTCGTATATACACAACGCGAGGTGAAGAGCTGCTTGTTGCGGACCTCGATCTTCTGCCATATAACCAGACGAGATCTTTCGCGTCTCTTCCTCTCGTCATTCTTTTTCACCCTTCTCCCTCTCGCTCTCGCATCCCCATTTTCTCTCTCTCCCAACATTACGTATTTTATGGCTCGTAGCATTGACTCTTTTTCATTTATTTCCCCCTTTTTTTTCTCTCCACGAGTTTCTCGTTCGGAATCATCGAATCACAGAATCCCAAAAGGCTCCGACGACGAGCAACGTCGACTCGTGCTTTGTCGCTGCTCGCTTCTCGCCGCTCCACGTACACAGACACATTCTACACATGTTTACAAACATGCCGCGTTTTTATCCAAGGTGTCCACTTTGACCACTTTTCAACCTAACATTTTTTACATTTGAACAAAATTCTGCCGTTTTTTTCCTTCTGGCAAAATTGCGAAAAAACTATTTCAAGATCGTACAACATTGTGATATTTAATTATGTCTTTCTGATACAGTATGTTTGTATATAAAATATCTGTGCAAAAGTATATTCGCTTGAAATAAATATACACGTATGTTTTTTTTTCTAAAAAAACGTACCATTATAGTATACGTCAAAGACAGGCTTCCGTTACCGTATATTTAATTGCAAACGGGGGAGTCATAATCAATCGGAGCGGTTATTTATTTTTAAGGCGTTTTTGACATTTAATTCCAGTGGGAATTGAAAAAGCGATGACACACGAGTTTAGTCCCTTTCGGACCCGCAGAATCCTGCAACGTCGTCTCTCGCATTTTATCATCTTTGCCTCTCCGCGTCGCTGGACCGTGCGAGATCTCGTACGTGACCGTATCGAATGTGGGTCGAGATATCGCTGGCGCCACGAAGAGGGGAAAGAGACACCACAAGAAGGAGAAGGAAACCCCACGTGTCCACGATTCTAATCGATCGAGATCGAGATCGAACCACGACGCACGAGAAGAAAAACGCGCGGGATCCGAGACGCACGTTCTTATTTTCTTTTTTTTATCATTACTGCGGCTCGAGAGCTCTTGAAATCAATGACGATGACACGGGATGGTGAAAGAGCATAGGGGAATTGTGGACGGATTTTTGGTACGTCATACTCTCTTCTTATCGATTCGAGGGCGACGGGATGAACATCGGAAGAAATTTGCGAAGAAAAATAGTACCTGAATTTTTAAACCCATTTTTAACTCGTACTCAACGTCTGCAATCAGAATTTTTTTTCCATCGATCCATCATCGAATGCGGATAATTCGAAGGCATACTTCAGCCGAATAACTTTTGGCTATCAAAGACGAAATCACGAGCCGCAAAACGCGACGCAGAGTGGCGAAAACGGGAGACAACTTTTGTGAGCTTCAATCGTGATTTTCAAAAGAGTTTTCGCCGCGAAAACAGTTTTGATAAACACGGATTTATTCGGGAATATTCGAACGACGTTCGACAACGAAAATACGAGATCTCCCGATTTTCGAAATTACGTCTTCCTTCATTTTCATTGTATAAATTTATGTTTCATTTTTTTTTCGAGTGTCATCATTTCGAGGATCGCTGAAGGAAGGAATTTATCATGCATGCATTCAAAATTATGTAACTAAAAGAGGGAGAAAGAGAGAGAGACGAGGACGAAGCGCCGAGGGTATCACACTCGGATGTTAATTACCAATTACTCGACGTCGCTCTGACAGCGCTGGGAGCGAATACAAAGGGGAATTAGGCTCGACGTGTGTATGTGCGCGCCACGTGAATGCTGGTTGGACGGAAAAATAAAAGAAGACCCAAAAAAGCAAACGGACGTTTGCGCGGTTCAATTTTCAAGTTGAACCGAAACACTGAAGCCTAACGCCCGAAGAATGATCGATTATTAATGGAAACACGAAAAAACTTTGGCGAGAACCATTTCCATTGAAAAACCAAACACATTTCGAGAGCCAATGAAGTGAATCCAAAATTTGCTCGCTTTTTCGATATTTTCAGCTTAAATCTTCAAGCTGTACGGTTAAAAACTGAAGAATGCATCTTTCCCCAATGGAAAAATGATATTTTTCTTGTTATTTCAAAATTTCCCTGCACGAAAAAGCAGGGAGGTTACGGAAGAAAAAAACGTGTCGATGTATGATTTCGCGATGAAATTTCCGGCCACGACTGACGACGAATGAAAAAAGAAAAGTGCCGGAGAATAATTGAAAGCAAATTACGCGAGAATCGAGCTCATTAACGGCAACGAGAAAAATAAATAAAGTGTCATTTGTTCCTCGCGTTTTTCATAGAAAATGTGCAGGAAGTGTATGAAATTGTTTTTTCCATATCGCGATTCTCGCATTACAAAGATGAAACGAGTGGCACTCGGAGCGAAGTTTTACCGAGCGCATGAATTCCTCATTGTCAGCGGCAAAGTTATATTACCATTATAATTTTTTTTATCCCTGCTACAGAGGCTCTTACCGGCGCAGCGTAGCGTTGAAAACGAGACGAGAGCGTGTCTTTTGCCTTCTGCACGTACGAGATAATTAAACCGCGCGGAATTGTCGGTGTGCAGAGGGAACGAAGGCGGGAGCGGAGCAGCGTCTCTTTACCCCGTGTTCGGCCTCTTGAAAGGGGTTGAATAAAGAAAAAAAGGGGGGAAGAAAAAAAAACGTCGAGAGTTTCACGAGCGTAGGGGAAAAATTCCGAGGATGTTGCATAGAGGGTTTCGAGGCTGTTGTGGCTTTTCGTACGGTGTTTTTATTACACAGACACGTACGCTGGAAAATGCGCGCGGGAGCACGCATAAACGCGCGCGGAGGAATAGAGAAAGAAGAGGAAAGGTTCGACGAGGCTTTCCGCGAGGGAATACGAGAAGAGGGCAGAGAAGGAAAATGAGCTTGGCAATTTTATCCCACTCTTTGCAATTATACGCGTGTGTTGTATACGGTTAACGTCGTCCCGTTTCTCACGAGCCACAAACCGACCGCGTAATGTAACGTCTTGCAATACAAACATTGCGCGAGAAGCGAGAATTATATTAGCAATTCTCTTTCCCCTCGGCTCGGCTGAAAGAGATACCGCACGTACACGGATATTTACCATTTTTTATATCCAAAGAATAAGCACAATTATGGTATATCGATTCGTAATACGGAAAATGTCAACGTGCCGGATAATATTCGCAAAAAAAAAATGTAATCAATTATAGAAAATGTGTGTCAGTATTTATCGCGTATTTCATTTTCATTTATATTTTATTTTTCAAATGTGACGTGTTCTCCGTACGAAAAAATAGGAAAAAAGGAATTTAAATACACCGCTTCTCATATTTTAATTCAATTGACAGATATATTTGATTTTTACCGCGAACCGGATAATACGCGTCTCGAATATAATATTTTCTTCTTAAAAAAATTAAACACGTCATAGAAGATGTACGTCATTAGTATTTTTCGTATATTTAATTTTCAATCATTTTTTTGATTACAGTCGTGATGGAAAATAATTTTAAAAACGTCGATATATTTCTTCGATGTATACTATTTATGAAAAAGGAATATTGAAAAAACACTCGTTACCGTACACATATTTTTTATAATCCCGACTTTCACCGTGCTTCGGAAAATCTTTGCAACTACGTAGCGTGTTCTGGCACGTTCGAACGTTTGAATTTCAACAGAATTCATCGGATGAATACCAATTCTTTGTTGTTAGAGAAGCGAAAAGGATGCCACGAAATTTTGCACGTGACGTATATGCGGATGAACGAATCAAAATGACGAATTATCGGCGAGTTATCGAAAGGAAAAATAATAAAACCATTGAGAAATTTCTTACATCATTTGTATACATATATATGTGTATACGTATAATTATGTTATCATCCATTGTTCAAAACGTGTGCAGAAGCTCTGTCGAGCAATCGTAATCTTCGACCGGTAAGACGTCCTATATATGTGAATATATATGTGCGCAGATATCATCGCGGGTATTGCATAATGCACATAAAAGTTCGTACAACTCTTCGTAATGCTCGGATAAATAACATTCATTTCTCTCTCATTTTTCTCCAGAGTATACGTTCAGCGCGATCGTACCATACGTATACGATCGCACGCCCGACGTTTCGTGCGACTCTGTTCGTCGTGAAAATCACCGAAATTTGACGTTTCATTGGTCAACACCTGGCAGATCGAATTTTGCCAAATTGTTTTTTCTACTCAGTTTCGCACAACTGAATAACAGAGCGGTAAAACACGTCGAGATTTTCAGCGACTATTTGGCTAATATCGCGGGAGAACATGAATTTTTTTGACAAAAATCTGACGAACCGTTTTAATGGCACAAAATGAAATATATTTTTCCCATAAGATATCCCTGTGACATTCCCCTCCCCCCCTTCTTGATTAATCCGACAATTTGCGATTAAAGGGAAATCCTTCCTTGGCGGTTTAAATTTCATTCCGATATTCTATTTTTCTTGTAAACTCCAGGCATCGCGAAAATATAAATATATCCAAACGATAAAAGGTCAACAGGTTTCGCGGACGTTCCATAATTCCTCGATCTTTCACCGTGTAGCAAAATACAAATTTAGCGTCCGATTGTCTCAATCCAAAAATCCGAAAACACCCAAAACGTTTAAAAAAGTGAACTAAATTGTTGCCAATAATAACAACAAAGGATGTCACTCAATGTCAAAAATCACTCAATTTTCCACGAAAGAATGAGGGGCAAGGCGACTCGACGAAAAAAAAGATGGAATAAAACTCCCTCGTACTGATTATAGTGACGATTCAAACAGCCATCGGGATCGAAATTCATTTCTCACCTCGATTGTTCTCTGATTTTTATTTTTTTCTCTCCCATACGCGATCTCTCCATCTTTTTCTCACGGCGCTCGTTTACTCGCTTATTTCAATCCGATCGCGATCTTTCGGTCGGCGGATCGCTTTGTACGCGACGAGGACGCCGCTTCTCGATCCGAATCGCGATGAAAAAAATAAAAATAAAATATCCCGAGTGAGATCTATACACCGTCCGGTTTTGGGCCCCATGTCGTCGTCGCGCTGGTCTTTGCTCTTGCTTTTTTTTTTCTTTCTTTCTTTTTTTTCTTCATGTTCTTTCGGTTGGTACCGGCCAACCGAAAAGAGAGACGCGAGGCTGTGCTCCCGGCCGGGATCGTTTCGTGCTCTCGTCGTAAACGACGAGAGACAAAACATCGGCTATTCTCGGGGACACTTGGTACCTTTTTTTTCCTCCTCCAAAGTCCAGGCGCGCCTTGACGATTCTTCTTTAAAACCGCCCCGCGCGAATCTCCGATGCTCTCCCGCTCTCGTCTCTCGCGGCTCGATTAAACGAAATTACACGCTGGATCTCAACGATGTATATATGTTTCTGTGTGCGCGCGTGTGTGTGTATAACGACCACGAAATTCTCCCATTGCCGTTCGGAAGAAAATTGGATCGCCCGCTCGCGACCTCGACGCTTACCCCTCGTGAAATTACCGTGAGAAAACTTTGCTCCTCGGAGCCACGAAAGAGACTTCCGAGAGAACAAAAGCCACGTGAACGGTGGAAAAAAATGATTAAAACCTGTGACGATTCATTCTGATATCGAAGGGAAAAAAAGGAAACGTTATTTTCGAGAGCTTTGTTAGAAATCCGAAACATTGAGGATAATTCGTGAAACTCGTTGAAAAACGTCGACAAATTTGTGCGCACCTCGACAAATTGTTTCGTCGACTGCAAGGATTTGTTGAATTTGAAATGTCGGTGATCAGGAAATTTTGAAAATGGCGAATAAATTATCGTCGTTGGAAAGATTGAATAAGGGGAGAAAAAAATTGGACCATGAGAGAAATCATCAATCGTTGTTTCTCTCATCAATTGTCGCGGGGTATAAGGTTGCAGAAGTGGACGCAGAGAGAGAAAACGAAGGCGAGATGAGAAGCAAGCGGAGGAGGCAAGATTGAAGATGTAAGCTCTCGCGGAGACAGTGGTAAAAGCGATAGCGTTCACGAAAACTAGTTGGAAGTCAGTACGTGAGACGTGATTGATCGTTCGATGCTTTTCGTACACAACTCAGAGGAGGAGAAGCGAGAGATCGAGATGAGACGAGTTATCGCGGCTTTATACACGTTACGACGATGAGAATGATCTTTCGCGAGGACCTTAAGCTTCGAGGTAATCGTCGAGGCACGAAAAACACGACACGTGAATATATCGAACGATCCCGACGGTACGCGACATTCTCTCTCAGTCCCCAATATCGTGTACTTCAATAGTCACGAAAATACTTGATCAAATTATTGTCATCGCAATTAGGATTTTACTGCTGCATAAAATAATAATAATGATACTTTCCAATTGGTTAATTTCGCAATGGAAACTAATTTTCAGTTTCTTGGCTTTCTCAATTATTGACAAAACAATTTTCTTTGCATCATTTTAACAGTTTTTATTAATGTGACCGATGAAAAAAAATCGAATCTCCAATATCTTAATTGTGAATATAATAATGATAAAACGTCATCGAATTATTCAGTTTGGAACAGCGTTGTCGTTGATTCGGAATGATTGTTTAATAAATAAAGTGGCGAATGAGTGCGATGTACCGTCGTAAATAATTGACATCGGGGCAAATTCGAAGAATCAACGATTTCCTCGCTGGACCAATCCCCAAAGATTTCGAATCTGTTCGAGTCTATCGAGACCGTGAACGCCGAGGAAATTGAAGATTTTCCGAGCCGAATTTCAGCGACTTCTGGCACGAAGTCAGGTCGGTGAAGATATATAGAGGAAAGCTACATAAAGGAGAGGAGATGAGGTTTTGTTTTCGTAACTTTTGGGGCTTTTTTTTCATCGTACGTGTTCTCCGACGCGACGGGGTTTCCTCGATTGGGCAAGCGGGAGATAGAGGACTAAGCGATGCAATGTCCTAGGGGATTTATACACACAAACGCCTGCTTACGTTCGATCCCACGCTTACGGCGGTCTTTATACCTGAGGAGGGAGAAATCTCCCGCAAGATTTATAGCCTCGTGTCCGGAGAAGAGAGGAGAGTTCGAGATGTTCCACGGGAGAGGGAAGAGCAAAGGATGGAAGAAGCGGAAAAAAAACGTGAGTGGTACGAAAGGAGCAATCCTCGATAGAGAAAAGGGTCTCGGGAACACGCACCTGGAGTTTAATGGTTCGTACCATTAGAAATACGTACATATAGGGCGTTCGAGGTAAAATCGAAGAAAAAAAATCCTCACTCTCGATTTTTGTACATTCGACGAAAAATTTCATCAAATCAGTTTGCAAGCGCCATTTATCGGCCGAATGTTGTTTTTCTTTTCGGTAATGCAGAATTTCATGTGAAAAAATTCGGAAATATTCGAATCACGCATTTAATCGCGAGAGAAATTCTTATCGAATGCTGTTTTTTTAATTTTCCAATTTGAGCGTTTTGCAAAATCTTCCGCGAACTCGTCGGAGAATCGTTTTGGATCTTTCGTTGAGCTACGGGAAAACGAAATGCTACTGCTGCTTCGCTCCCCTCCCAAAGACTCTCCTTTCGATTTCGCCTCGAAAACCTCATATACTCGCGACGTTTGTCTGAAACTTTTCTACTTTTTGGTGATCTCACAGTAATCTCTCTCGCTAAGAGAGTCATCGTCCGGCAAAGTTGAGCCAGGTTAAGACTTCCGGTTGAACAAACGAGATGACGAGATAAACCGGTCGAATTTACGAACGATTGTATACCGTGGTCCTTTGACCATCGGGTACAGGGGCAATACTTTAATTCGTTTGGTTGAAAAATTTATCGAGCTCTTGTTTGACTTATTTTTCCTTGTCCTTATTCGTCCTTTGACCATTCGGTACAGGGGCAATACTTTAATCCGTTTTGTTAAAAAATGTATCAAGCTCTTGTTTGACTTATTTTTCCTTGTTCTTATTCGTCCTTTGACCATTCGGTACAGGGACAATACTTTAATCCGTTTTGTTAAAAAATTGATCAAGCTCTTGTTTGACTTATTTTTTCTGGTCCTTATTCGTCCTTTGACCATTCGGTACAGGGGCAATACTTTAATGCGTTTTGTTGAAAAATTTATCGAGCTCTTGTTTGACTTATTTTTTCTGGTCCTTATTCGTCCCTTGACCATTCGGTACAGAGGCAATACTTTAATGCGTTTTGTTGAAAAATTTATCAAGCTCTTGTTTGACTTATTTTTCCTGGTCCTTATTCGTCCCTTGACCATTCGGTACAGGGACAATACTTTAATGCGTTTTGTTGAAAAATTTATCAAGCTCTTGTTTGACTTATTTTTTCTGGTCCTTATTCGTCCTTTGACCATTCGGTACAGGGGCAATACTTTAATGCGTTTTGTTGAAAAATTTATCGAGCTCTTGTTTGACTTATTTTTTCTGGTCCTTATTCGTCCCTTGACCATTCGGTACAGAGGCAATACTTTAATGCGTTTTGTTGAAAAATTTATCAAGCTCTTGTTTGACTTATTTTTCCTGGTCCTTATTCGTCCTTTGACCATTCGGTACAGGGACAATACTTTAATGCGTTTTGTTGAAAAATTTATCAAGCTCTTGTTTGACTTATTTTTTCTGGTCCTTATTCGTCCTTTGACCATTCGGTACAGGGGCAATACTTTAATTCATTATGTTGAAAAATGTATCGAGCTCTTGTTTGACTTATTTTTTCTGGTCCTTATTCGTCCTTTGACCATTCGGTACAGGGACAATACTTTAATACGTTCTGTTGAAAAATTTATCGAGCTCTTGTTTGACTTATTTTTTCTGGTCCTTATTCGTCCTTTGACCATTCGGTACAGAGGCAATACTTTAATGCGTTTTGTTGAAAAATTTATCAAGCTCTTGTTTGACTTATTTTTCCTGGTCCTTATTCGTCCTTTGACCATTCGGTACAGGGGCAATACTTTAATACGTTTTGTTGAAAAATTTATCGAGCTCTTGTTTGACTTATTTTTTCTGGTCCTTATTCGTCCTTTGACCATTCGGTACAGGGGCAATACTTTAATGCGTTTTGTTGAAAAATTTATCGAGCTCTTGTTTGACTTATTTTTTCTGGTCCTTATTCGTCCCTTGACCATTCGGTACAGAGGCAATACTTTAATGCGTTTTGTTGAAAAATTTATCAAGCTCTTGTTTGACTTATTTTTCCTGGTCCTTATTCGTCCTTTGACCATTCGGTACAGGGACAATACTTTAATGCGTTTTGTTGAAAAATTTATCAAGCTCTTGTTTGACTTATTTTTTCTGGTCCTTATTCGTCCTTTGACCATTCGGTACAGGGGCAATACTTTAATTCATTATGTTGAAAAATGTATCGAGCTCTTGTTTGACTTATTTTTTCTGGTCCTTATTCGTCCTTTGACCATTCGGTACAGGGGCAATACTTTAATGCGTTTTGTTGAAAAATTTATCGAGCTCTTGTTTGACTTATTTTTTCTGGTCCTTATTCGTCCCTTGACCATTCGGTACAGAGGCAATACTTTAATGCGTTTTGTTGAAAAATTTATCAAGCTCTTGTTTGACTTATTTTTCCTGGTCCTTATTCGTCCTTTGACCATTCGGTACAGGGACAATACTTTAATGCGTTTTGTTGAAAAATTTATCAAGCTCTTGTTTGACTTATTTTTTCTGGTCCTTATTCGTCCTTTGACCATTCGGTACAAGGGCAATACTTTAATGCGTTTTGTTGAAAAATTGATCAAGCTCTTGTTTGACTTATTTTTCCTGGTCCTTATTCGTCCTTTGACCATTCGGTACAGGGGCAATACTTTAATACGTTCTGTTGAAAAATTTATCGAGCTCTTGTTTGACTTATTTTTTCTGGTCCTTATTCGTCCTTTGACCATTCGGTACAGGGACAATACTTTAATTCGTTTTGTTAAAAAATTTATCGAGCTCTTGTTTGACTTATTTTTCCTGGTCCTTATTCGTCCTTTGACCATAGGGTACAGGGACAATACTTTAATTCATTATGTTGAAAAATTTATCGAGCTCTTGTTTGACTTATTTTTCCTTGTCCTTATTCGTCCTTTGACCATAGGGTACAGGGACAATACTTTAATTCATTATGTTGAAAAATTTATCGAGCTCTTGTTTGACTTATTTTTCCTGGTCCTTATTCGTCCTTTGACCAATAGGGGCAATACTTTAATACGTTTTGTTACAAAATTTATCAACCTCTTGTTTGACTTATTGTTTCTGCGTACAATAAGAGTTTCTTTTTCCTGCTTTTCAAACGCGACAAATAATTCCGTGGCTTCGATCGAGTGGGGCATAACGAACGATCAACAAATAATTCAATTGAACAACGATTTAGCGTAATATCTGACCTGATATGATCAGCATCGAGTGTACGAAGATTGCAAGATTTTTTCGAGAGATTGTAATTGCTGATTGTCGACTTACCTATAACAGAAAAAAATCACATTTCATTTGATTAGTTGTCACGTATGGATAAAAAAGAAATTGAGCGTCATAGAGTCGGGAAGACTGTTACAAAAATAAAAAAAATGATGTAATATGTAAATTTGCATTACGCCTAATGCATTACATCATACAACACACTCTTTATATTGATATTGTAAACCACAAAAACGCGTACGAACAAATACGGCCGTAGTGTAATTCAGAAAAAAATATATCCTTTTTTTCCATCGAAAAAACAAAAAATTCAACGAGCGTGTCCTCGACGTTGTCTCCGTCGATGATGAACGAATACATCGCGAATTATTCGCAAACATACGAGGGAAAACTGTTTTGTTCAATTCTCATTCGAAAAAGTATCGCAACATCGATTAACAAGCGTGTGCAAAAAAAAATATAAATCGACTCGTGTTGCGTGCCCAAACGTTAAAATAAACAAGCTCGATTGGATAACCGGCAAGGAGGTGAGCGATTTTCAAAATTAATCAATCATCCTGTTGACTTTAACGAGAATTTGTGCAATGCTCGTGCACGTGTGTATGCACTGTATGTATATACGCGTGCAACGTGTGTTAACCCGCACAGAGTGGTACGTGGACCCTCGTGTAGACGCGATTATTTCATCGCTCCTTTTTCTCTCTTTCCACTCTTATTTTCCGCGTGCCAATAAAAAGTTTCGCACACGTGGAAAAATGTCAGCCCCGCGCGAAGAGTCAAACGGAAATTGCCCCGAGTTATGTTATAACGAAATAACCGAGAAGAAACGAAAGCTTTTCTAGCTATCTCTCTTTCTTTCTTAAACAAGATTTTTAACACGCCTCTTGCGATATATTTCACGTGTGACGCCCACGATCTTTGCGGCTCTCTCGTTCTTTTCTTGCTCATTTCTTGGCACACGTCCAATCCGTCCCTTGGGCTCTCTCTCTCTCTCTCTTTTCGCTCCGGGCCCGGACGATAATAAACGATAATAATATCTCGAATCATTCCACATGTCCCTAATTCCGCGTCTTGTATATTACACCTACATTTGCTATCGTTTTTAAGGGGGGATAAAGAAACAAAAATACATCCCGCGTTCCCGTAATACTTTCGTGCAGAATCACCGAAAAAACCGTATTTTTGTGGGACAAATGTGTTTTTACCAATCAACGATTTTGGTCTTTCAAAAGTAACAGATCATTCGTGCAGGTAAGGACCCGTTGAGCGACGAAACATCGATGAAAACGAAAAAAACGGAAATTGTCACCGCGTTTCCCCCTGTTTTTTCGCCGTTTAAACCTAGAGACGATTTTTGAGTAATTTTTTTTGAATTTCCCATTAAATAACCTTCAAAGTTCTTCAGCCATGTAATATCCATTCGTACTATGAATATTCAAAAATATTCAAAAACTCCATTTCATAGTACACCGTTTCCGTAAGCGAAAAAAAAGTCTAGAAAGAAGCGAAAAAACGGGGGCTTCGAATATCTATTTTAGATCCCCGACGACTCGAGATGAAGTCATTTTCTCGCGGAATATTCAAGCTCGGTAGCTCGTAAAATCGTCGTTTTAAATACCGAGATAACATCCGATGATTCCGGAAGCTGCCCACAATTTTTGGTACTGATACAACGACGCTCTACCGGAGATATAAAAAAAAGAGCGTCCGAGCATCGTCATAAAATTTCGAGTCAAAGTATAATCTGAGAGTTTTTAAAGGTCACGTGCCGAAAGCCACCCCCTCGTCCTCTCGAGCAAACTTTGTGACTCAATAATACGTCAGCTGTTCGTCGATGTGAAAAACGTCGTTTCTCGTGAAACTTGAAATCTTTGAATTATCCGACAGACAGCCCTTAAACACACCGTGAACGCGAGGCACGATGATTGTTCAGTGGCCAGCGAAACGATCTAATCGTTCGATCTAACGATTTAGAGAGCCGAGATGTTCGACGTCCGTGCAGCTTCGTCGATGCACACGCGGGGATCATGCGAGTAATTGGCCACAAGTTTCATGCACTCTCACCAAAGTACACGTGGATAAACGTACAGTCTGCATAATGCACACCGAGTCTGAAATATTATACGTTTATTCGTTGCGCGTCGAATATCCCTCGAACGATCCTCCGCCAAGCGGGATCGTCCCAGGGTGATTATCGCAAATTGTGTTTTCGTAGCACTTACGAATATTCCCTCTCTCGCTCTCTCATTTTCCCTCGCGATTCTTCGTACAATGGAACACGGCGCAAAAGTCGCGTTACAGCCACGAAACGCGTGGGTGTCGCGAGTGGGCGAGGAGAAACTCTCAGCGCGGTTCAACACACCGAGGATTTGAATATTCACGAGGCAACACTGCCGCAGTTTACAGGTATATTATTTATACCGCAGCAACAATACATATATATATATATAATATATAGCAGAAGGTACGAAGAAGGACGCGAGTCTATATTTGCTAAAGGCATATCCATGTATATGCGATATTTCTCCAACTGAAAATCGTATTTCTCACGAGATTCATCGCGGCGTCGATTGATAATTCATTAAAAAAAATATCGATAAAAATGACGACAAAAGTAACAAGTGCATGCAAAATTTACATCGAAACGCCCCATGTATGTACGAGTGATTCACGTCAAAAATCAGCGTGGTTACTCTCTCGTATGATCTACGGAAAATCGTCCGTGTACAAACACTGATATACGCGCGTGTACGTACATAGACAGCGATAACCATATGAGCGTGTGTACATGAATACATTGGAAGCTCATTTGCGATATTGCGCACAGACCAGAAATCAAACCTACGCTCATGTATCGCGTCATACCTCCCCCGCGACAGTATATATGTGTATATAGATGTATACACATGTATATACTCGAACGTCGGCTGACGTTCGTGCCATGTCCGGTTTTATCAACGCGAAATTGACAAGTTCCGCATTTCCTGGTTCGCCAAACCGATTAATCGGATTTCACGAGGCCCGGCTGTCATCGTTTCGGAACAACGAAGCTCGAATGGGGATTATATCGGCGCGGGAAACAACGAGAGCGAAAGAAACAGAGGTCGATCGTCGTTGAACGAAGTTTTCGTCGTTTTTCGTTTTGGAAAAACAAAATTCGATTTTTATTTTCATCCGTAAGTATGTGATTGATTGGAAATCGAAATTTGTCAAGACCTCGCGCGAGACTCGTCTGTAAAATCCCCGAAGAACGAAAAATGGTGAAGGAGAATGAGTTCGCGGTGGAAAGGGCGACAAAACCAATTTTTCTTGGCACAATTCGTCGCTCTCACAGTTTGCCAAAGTCTCCCACTCTCTTTTTCCTCCTTTCCTTGAAAATTCATTCATGACTCGATTTTTTTGTTTTTTTTTCGTACGTGCACATAAGTAGGAAAATGTCAGCTGTCGTATCTTTCGGAAGACCGTCGACGTGCTCAACGTATCATCATTCTGGCATACTCGTCGTGTTTGTTAAATAAGTCTAGTCACAGTAGGAAAAAAAGAGGAGACAAAATCGTCGTACACGTGAATTACGTTTCGCGCTGTGTATTCCAGCTCGTAAATGAGGAGATCACCGAGCGAATAATTCTTTCTTTATCGGTAGACGCTCGCGAGAATCGTGCAAACGCGCGGTGCAAAACGTTATAACGTTTCGACTGTTACATCGGGCGAATACGTAATCGGTAAAAATATACCGAGTGAGAATACTAAGGCGCTTACGAGCCTCTATGACACAAGTACTTAAATATAGTCGAACAGTACGTAAAATATACTCGAAGCGACCATGCGCGTATTATCCATACGTCGAATGATGGAACAAACTTATTCGCAACCAAGTCCGACTTTTTCCTACCGATTACGCGTTCGTTTTCTCCGACGCCTACCGCAAAAAGTGTGCGACGAAAAAATTCCGCTTTTTTCGCCCTCCGAGAGCCTCGAATCGAGAACTCGCCAAAAATACCCCATACGCGCCAGGGTACTCGAGTATTTTTATTTCGTCTCAAACTTTTCTTCGTCAAAGTCGACATTTTTTTTTCGGTTCTTTCCACAGTCGGAATAATCGCGAGATAAGCATCTTCGCTTCAAGTTCACGCTGGGTGCCTCGATCGACATTTTCCACAGCAAACTCTATCCGTGTACGACAGAAAAAACGGAGAAGTCGAGATGGGAGAAAGGATCTGTTAAAATCAGAAGAGTTTGCGAGTTCATCTCGAAAGATAGGGGGTTGGTAGGGAGGGAGGTAGGCTTTGGCAATTGTTTCAACACCACACGTTGTCTCTGAGGCGTCTTACGCGCGGAATGGACGAAATCTCGCAGCCTTTGCGGCCAGAGGGGAAAAAAAAGCGTCGACTATTTTAACCGTGAAATAACTCAGTCGCGTACCGTCGACGGTGCCCGAGCCGGAGGTCGACCGAGAGGCCGTGGCGTCGTCTCCGCCGAGGAAAACCGCGGTCGCCATGATATGTGGATCCTAAAGATAGAGCACCCGAAACGACCATAAACTTTCGGTTTTTCTTTTTTTTTTGCTCTTTTTTTTCTTTCAAATACATTTTTTGTTTTGTCTCCTCGCTACTGTGCCTCTCTTTCATCCTCTCTCGTTCTCGTTGCCATTTAACCTTCCGAATATTTCTTCGCTATCTCTAAGTACGACACACACACACACACACGAACACACATACACACACACATATAAGACGCTTGTGGTCCGCAACATCATCGTCGCAGCGTCCAATTTCGTTCGAGTTGCGGGCGCTACGCGGATCGCGCGCCGGCTATAGATCTCTCACCCTTCTCGTGAGAGAAAACAAAAAAATTGGTGGCGAAACTGCGTAAATCAAACAAGATATAAAGATGGCGAGGGGAGGAGAGCAAAGAAACGATGACGATGATGATGATACAGATTTTTTCGCGGCAGGAAATATATTCTCCTGGCGATTTTAAAGGAGCGACGAATGTATATCTCGCGAAATTTCGCGATATTTATTTTTTTTGTCCATATTACGGTATTTTTGAATTTCACAATTGGAAAAATATCTCGGAATACTGAGAGAATAAACGCGTTATAATCGAAATTTCATTGAGCTGCTGTATAATGAAAATTTTTTACGAAACAAAGAGAGAATTCGAACTAAATTCATCTGACGAAATTTTATTGAGCTCCGGATGAAATATATATATACCGCGTTTGGAATTATCGAGCTTCGCGGAAAAATCGAGAGAGGCTGCTAGATTCACTGTGTTGATGATGGCAAATGTAAAAAAAGCGTGGAGAAATACAAGAAACACAATGTTACTATCGAAAGATTAATTTTCAAAAATATCATCCACAGTCGGTTCTAAAAAAAGCTTCTCATTCAACGACGAGCAACTTGGAAAAGCAAAGGCCTCGTAATTCTCATAATTCAGCTTAGCGACAAATACGAGGAGCAAAGTGAGCGTCGCCGCGAGGAGTTCATTGAAAAACCGTTCGTGTCCGTCGGGCATACAAGAATCGTTGATTTTTTCCTTTTTTCAAAATGGACAACACCTCGTGCGAACGAGTCATCTCCTACCGAAGTACCCCTCGTTATATAATTATCAGGCAATTAGAAAAATGCAATTATCTGGAAAAAATGGAAGAGAAATAAAGCCTCTCTGAATTGTGTCAAGTAATGTGTCAAAAGTTTGGTCAAAAAATTATACAAAAAACAAAAACAGTAAGGCGGACAAATCTCATCGGCTTCCGACGTACGCTGATTGAAGTCGAGCCGGAACTTTTTTATTCAAAGTTCAGCAGCGTCAACGACGAGTGTCAAAACGACCAAGAGTATCCCCGATCGTTTCTCTCGCAAACTGCCGGTATAGCGCGAGCTCCGATGGTGGCTCACGGCAAGGTGGACCTCGAGAACTCCCAAGGCGCATTAAGTCGTTTTATAAATCGGTATAAGAGAACGTTTATTAGTCTCTCGAGATCTAAGACCACCAATTAAGGGTCCGAAGAGGAAGAGAGATGGATGATAAAAAAAGAGCGAGGAAGAGGTAAAAATGAGCGAGTGTGGGTGGGTTTCGGCTCACACGGCACGACCTCTCGCTAACGAACGTGTATCAACGAGATTTGTCGACAAACGAACGAGATGAGATAAAAATCTCGTGATATTATATACACGGTGGGCCCAAAAAATGTTTTCACGCAACACGTACGATTGGACAATTTTCAAAAATACATTAGGATTTCGAAACGTAAATTCAGTAATTAAATAATAATTACTATTTTTACTGTCATTCGGCATATGAAGCGATCGATAAAAAAAAATTCTTATTCTTCGATACAAAAATACTATAATTAAATTTCATTCGTTAAATCGCCAAAACGTTTTGCGATTCGTAAACTTTCTTCGTCCCCTGTGTATTCCGTACAGTTGCAGCTCTTTGCGGCTCATTGAGAATCACTGCATCGGGAATACACGTAACTCATACAAAATAAGATAAATGAAGGAGAGAAAGCGATCGAAGCTCTCTCTCGCCGATATACGTATAGCGAGGACAGAGATTCATGGTTTCCATCGCAAAAGAGAGTTTAACGCAAGAATAACGAATAAGATGTACGATTTGTACGACGAGTTCGAGCGAGGAGCTTGTTGCCGTCGAGAAACTCGAATATTATTCTCGGATGCAGAAAATCGTTCGTGTCAAAAGTAATCTGCCTGGATTTGCAATGCACTTGGATAAAAAAAAAATTTTATCGAAATATTCGAGAGTCTCCACCGTCGTTTATCGTTGCTTTGTCGGTAATTCGTAATTAAGGGGGGGGGGAGCTAAAAACGCACTGTGCGGGGTATTTCACGTCAATTCACGCGGTGCTTGGCCTTGAACTCTTTCGACGTCGGTCTCCTTCACCCCCGTTCGACTTTGAAACCCAAGTTGAGCGGACGATATCGCGAGAAACTTTTCTCTGCATACCGAGAGGTAAATCGAAAATTTGATGACAAAATGAATAAAAATACGAAATCTCGAATGAATTCGCGCTTTTCCCGCAAGCTCAATTGTTTCGCCGATTTTCGTCGAAAATTCGGCAATTTTTCCCATTTTTTCTTCGCGAACGTTGCTCTCTCGCGGTGATCTGAGAACCGGTGGATGCAGCGATATGTAAAAGGTGTCGGGTTTCGTGTCTCTTTAATTTCTTTATTATTGCCCGAGTGAAATGAACCCGGTTGGCTAGCTTATCGTGTTTGCTTCGGGACTATGCACACACAAACACACACACACACACAAGCGAACAAGTGCGTTGCCTCTCTCTTTTTCTCCCTCTTTCGCCCATTTTCCCTCCCGGCGGTTCACGTGGCCGACAACCAACTCGAACCGTTTCTCGCGTTGTAACCGGGCGGGCAAACGCGCGGCGAGAAAAACTCCCGCAGCATCCATTCATGCACATGGCAAAAGTAGCTCGAGAAGGAGCGCGATCGAGCTCGGTCGCGCGAGTCTCTTTATTATGAAATAACCGACACGATCGTCGCGGTTTTGTATACCGTTTTCCGTGACGTCAGCCAGGTGCGGCTTTATACCGTCATTTTCTCAAGCTCCTCTCTCGCCATTATTATTAAATCCCTCTTGTACGCGCCATATTCCCAATCTCGGGTCCAACAACTTCTCGCGTATTATTCAACAACAGTGATAGTAATAATAATAAAATAAAGAACGAAAGACGGCGTTGCGAGCGCAGAGCGACGAGATTAAACTTTGAAGAATGCAGCTCGAGGCACGTGAAGATTCCTGCGTTATCGTATCGCGGGACCGCGTGACTGAGACAAAGAGAGCCTCCTCCAAGGACGAACGAATCGATCGCGCTCGGAAATGCACTCTGCTCTTAATTGCGCCTTACTTTTTATTCTCCGGATGGAAAAAATGACAAAGAATTTTATCGCGAAGCAATTAGCGCGAAAAATACGGGAAAATGTTGAAACGCGAATCATTTTCCCTCGGCGTGTGATCCTTCGCTGATGATGAAATCATCTTTTTCACCTCTCCTTCGGTCGAGAAAGAACGCGAGTTTTTCCGCGAGATTTTCGGGAAAAAATCGAAAAGCTCTTCATCTCGATGTACCAGCCGTGAAACGAGATGAAAATAGTCGAGAACGTCAACAAAACGTGCGAACTTCGAAGGGTAACTAGCTTCACGGATTTTCGCATAAAAATAGCACGCCACGATGCATCTGTCGATGTCATAACGATTTTCATGACGTTTCACGGTGAGAAAAGAGTTTATACAATAACGACGATAATTTAGAAGAAGTTTTCGTTTGACCCAATTTCAAAGAGGAGATAAAATAAAAAGTTTCATGAAAAAAAAACGTGTTGGTTCATCAATATTAAACAGCTGCATCGAGACAAAAGAAATGCACTCTTTGTGCAATTATAATTTATCAGTTATATTGATATTTCGTCGGTTCTTTATTTTGACGACGAAACGTTGCAAAATTCGGAAGCGTTCATTGACGTTCCCTCGCGCGTTTCAGACTTGGCCAAACTTATCGCAATGATCCCTTTGAAGCTGTGGCTACTCGACGGCACGTTTACGGAGGCACATTTTTATTTTTCTCCTCCTGTTTCTCTTTTCGGCGAGTTAAAGGCGCGAGGCACAAAACGCCGAGAGCGAGAGTCGCGATGCTGTGCTGAGTCTTCCATCTGTTGTTCTCTCGCATCTGCATATATACGCGCGTGTGTGTGTGTGTGTGTGTGTGAGTGCACAACGGCAATCTTCTGTCTCGCGAGTGTTTCTCGCCCCCGTTTAAAACGAGATCACGCGACCATTCGCGAAGCACGTACGTGTAAAGCGATCGAGATGAAACGATCGCGAGGGGGAGAGTCTGCGACAAGACTGAGAGTGATGCGGAAGATGAAACGTTGAGAGAAAAGAAGATCGAAACAAAAAAAAGAGGACAAGACTATCCTAGATTGACCTCACCGACTGAACGATGTCAATTCCCAATTATGCTCTTCGATATCACTTTTGCTTTTGGAAAATATACACTTTTGCGAATAAAAAAATGTAGGTACGAACAAATCGAATTCATACGAGCACGAATCGCGTAATTAAAAGATTTTCTTTGTGCGATATCGCTCGAATACGACGCAGATGTATTGCGTATAAAAAATGGAAATGAAAAACTTGCCTACTCTCCAATTTCTTCCTGCATCTTATTTTCTCTCTCTCTTTACTTATTTCTCGATCGAATTATCCGGTGAAGGGTTATTTTTTTTCTTTGAAATGACTCGAAAGATCCCGAAATTCCCGAGACCGCAATTTTGAAGCGTTTTTCCGACGAGTGTTCCGTTTTCCGTTCGGGTCGACTAGTCTCCGGAGAAAAAAAAACCCCTACCGACAGGCCCCGGAGTCATTTCATAAGTGTTCAGTCTTGCCGATTTGTGTAAGGGACACTAAAAACAAAAGGATATAGTCATTCGTGACAATGGCAGAAGGGAAGAAAAGCGAAGAATGTGTATAAATTGACGTGTAAGAGGAGGATGATAGAAAAGAGAGAAGAGAGAGAGAGAGACGAAAAAGATCGCAAAGGGGAGCGACAAGGATGCAGAATCTTTGAACAACGAGACAACGCGAGATCTCGGGATGAGTCTACTCTCGGTGCGTTGGATTGCCGATAATAATTGCGGGTCCATGCCCCCCCGCTCTTGAACCTCTTTCCCCCCAAACCGACTATCTCTCAATCCCTTTATTTCCCATCTTTCTCCCACCTCATTTTCCTTTTCCCTTTGTTCTAATCGACGATGACAAGGAGGCACGATGAGGAACAAAGTCTGTCGTAACAACGACAACGATGATATCGATATTCCGAATTATGTACATTAAAACGAGTACCCTCTCCGGCTCGGCTTTACTTTTCGAAACTTGCGAACGTTCGAGTTGCTTGACAATAGCCGGGAATTTTCACCGAGTCTGTGTGCGAGATTATTTCAGATAACGGCATTCGTTTTGTATTCCCAGTCGCAAAAGTAAATGAGAATGAACGTGGAAAATAATGAAAAACAACATTGAGGAACTTTCGCAATTTCGCGTGTTCTTTCGAAAATTCCTTCCGGGACTTTGGAATTTCGTGTACGGCGCAACGTCGAATGCGTTTCTCAATTATTTGCCGTGAAATTCGCTCGTAATGATTTTTCGAAACTTTCCATCAGGGGTAACGCAATTTTCGGGCCTCGTGACGACGATCTCTTTTCATTCGAACGCCGAAAGTGGCAGCAATATTCGAGAGTTTATCGTAGATTTTTTCGTCTCGTTTGAAAGCGAAACGATCGTTTCGATTCTAAATAAACTCTACGATCGCAAAAACATCGCCGGAAACGAAGAATGCTCCATTTCTCACGAATGGCTTCTCAACGATGAAAACTCATCGACGCAGTGACGTTTGCGATCAAACTTTCATCAGAATTATTCTCAATCCTCTTCGAGCTCCTCACAGCCGCAAAAGCAACTTTTTGCGAGGGCAACAAAGGCCATTTTTTTCCCATTTGTTTTCTTTTTTTCTCAATTATTTCCTCTCGGAATCGTGTTCGGAGTTCGGAAGCCTTCCTCAACCGGAATTGAAGACAAAGTTCCGAGGAGGAAAGAGGAAGAAAGGTCCGAGATATCTTCCTCCCGGTTACGTGCAGCAGCAGCAGCAGGAAGAGGGAGGATGTTCACGAGATTCGCGTATCTTGAGGGGAAAATAAAAAGGGAAGAAATCAATGGAAAAAGGGAAAAAAAAGGAAACGGTACGGGACTGAAGGCAAAAGGGACGAAGAGAAGATGAGATGAGACCACGGAGGCGAGCGTGTCCCCTTTCTTTGTTCCCACGCCTCTCGACATCTCCGTCTATTCTTTTCCTCCCTCTCTCTCTCTCTCTCTCTCTTCCGTCTATTTCTCTTATCCAGGCTCCACGCCCCGGTGTCAACTTCGAGGAAGAGAGTATCTTCGCTCGAGAGAGATTCAGCCGGACAAGACCCTGAGAGGACACAAAGGGACTCTTCTCTCCTCTCTCCTCGGCGTCCACAGGGAGAGCATGTCAAAGAATCGCGAGCATCGACGAATGGAAGGAAGGGAACAAGTGAAAAAGACAACAAAAAAAATGTCTGTACAAACATATAAATACACGTTATGTACATTTATTACGTACCCATGTGCGTCTACATATTCGAGTACATAAATTGACGTATTTTGATCACTATGTTTCCTGACTGGAAAAAAGGCAAATTTTCTGTCTGCGTGTACGATTATTCGACCCTGAGGATTCTGTAGTTTATGAGCGAGAGGAAAAAGCGAGAGAAGCCTCGCGAACCATGTGTAAAAGAGAGAAAAAGGGATGCGGAGTCAATTGAACGGTACAAAAAGATTCCCGGGTGCCATCGCGTATATGGAGCCTCTGACCGTCTGACCGACAGATAATTCGGAGGCAGAGTGCAGCACCGAAGAGGAACGAGGGGGGAGAGAGAGAGAGAGAGAGAGAGAGAGAGTGAGTGAGAAAGAGCTCAAAGGATCCGGCGGTACGATATATCAATGGCCTGCTTGGTGAAAAATTCCAACTATTCGCGATACACAAAGAAAAATACCAAATCGAATACCTGGGATAGCGAGCGGCAGCACTGGGAACACTGCACCGGAGCCCTCTCGCGGTATAAATCTTCCCTCTCTCTCTCTCCATTCCCCCGCTATTCGCGTTTCCTCGTTTTTCCTATACCACTTTATTCAACCCTGGCAAACCCCCCAAAATGCTCCAACAACAACAATAAACCTCTCTCCCTCTCTTTCTCGCTCTCACTTTGCGTTGTATTGTTTTTTTTTTTCGTTTTCTTTTGGATTATTACCCCAGCTCATCAAAAGGTACCATCTCTCCCGAGTCTTCCCTCGTATTTTCGCGTTATCGACCATTGAAACTTCCGTTTCACCCTTTGGGTCGCTCTGCCCCCGATAAACGTCAGATGACGACCGATCCTAGGATGGTTTTCATAGTCCTCCGATAATCGATCGTTGCTAATGGTATTCGATCGATATGACGTTTTACGTTTTTGTTTGCTGTACGGTTATTCACTTTTATGAAGGTTATTTCACTTTTTTAAAATTTATTTTATCAATCAACGCGAGTGTGTAATAAAGAAGACAACGTGAAAGAACGTCACTTCCGTTGCTCAATAAATCAATCGAGAAAAACTTTTGTGTGCCTCCGAGATTCTTTAAGCTTGTATCGATTAGACGTTCAGCGATGGGTGCGTGTCGTATTATGCTCGATTGGAAATATTGGCAGGCTCAAGAGGAATGGCAAAACACCGAGGTGGACATGAGCCAGTGATGAAACCTAATTGGGTAAGTCTGCGTTTTGGCGTTGCGCCACAACATCGAGAGATGCATGTACACTCGTTGTTTTGTGCACAAACAACAATTGGTAAAAAGTATCGTAATCTTTTGTCGCCGGACAAAAAAACGACAGCTCCGTAAGAACATGGATTGATTTATTGCATAATCGAGAGTATCAAATGTCGTTCGAATTAAACCGAGCTTGTAACGACAAAGATTCCGAGAGCTGTGAATTTTTGCTGGCCATTTTTCGCCCTCGTTGATTCCAACGCGATCGACGGATGCTGTGAAGAATTTGGATCCGTCAAATTTGTAATTCACACAAGCCGAAAGAACGAAAAAACGTACAAGTCCAGTGATGCGTTGGCGTTTCTCTTGTTTCACGATATCCGTGCCATTTCTCAAAGATTCAATAAAACAAAAATCGAACGCTGTTTGAGGCTAAACGTACGAGAGGCTCAAGGTGCTCGACTTTTGAGCCCTGAATTATTCACCGCAAGGCGAGGATCATTTTTTTCGAAAGAAAAGTGGAAAAACAGCCGGAATGGAGATTGCGCGTCGAGATGGATGGAAAGTAGCTCGGTCGGAGCGAGAAGAGCAAAAAAAGAATCCGAAACGAAGAGCCGAAAGACGTGTAAAAAATTAGAGAACGAGAATGAGCGTTTGAAGATAGGAAGGAGGAGGAAACCATGTAGGGATGCAAGAGGAGAGAGAGCGGAAGGAGAAGCTAAATTTCGTATGTCTTTTGCGACACGATTCGGTAATATAAATCCGAGAATTCTGCGAGGAGACATGATACATTATTCAAGAAACATTTGCGCATAATCTTTCTCTTTTCTCCTCTGCCTTTTTTCCTACTTCTCCTCCGACTCTTCGCTTCACACTGCAAACTCTTTCACGTGGACAAAAAGGTCCAAATGATCTCACGGAGAAGAGGAAAGAACGCTCTTTCTCTCTCCCCGGCTCTCTCGCGTTTAGCAGGGCGAATTTGTTGATAATTTCTTTCCAAATTTATGAAGTCAAAATTGACGCAATTTTTACTTCATTCTGAGCACGAGAGTAGGCAAATGGGAGAAACACGGTGATCGGGCGTTGATGCGAAAGAGAAAGACGAAGATAAGATATATTCTTAGTTCGCTGACCAATGAATCATTTAACGATTGACCTTCGGATAATACCGATCCAATCTCGCCAGCTTTATACGCACATGCACACAGGCATATGCTTGACAAACTCGGACATACCGTCCCGTCAACTTGCAAATGCATGAAATGCGTCGTACACCAACGACTGTGATAGTTCTTTCCGAACAGTATAGGGTGAATGAACCTCACCGAGCCTCGTACTCGACTTGTACAAGAAAAAGAGAGAGGGGAGAGAGAGAGAGAGAGAGAGAGAGAGAGAGAGAGAGAGAGAGAGAGAGAGAGAGAGAGCGAAACCGCCTTTCTGTCGTCGTTGAATGCATGATGCATCCGTAACGAGGGATTGGCTGCAACGCGATGCGACGGCCCTTGACGCAAAACGCTCAACGAGAGTGTAAACTCGAGCCTGGGCACTCTCTACGTCACTACTGCACACACTATACATATATTTATACACGCGTATTGTTATGTATATGTGTATATATACGTGAATATGTAACACGCCGACCTTACAATGACGCGCGTTCCACCACTCGTACGTTGGTTATTAAACGCACACGACGATTCAAGAGCGACAAACACCCCGCTAAAACGTGACTCGACATTAATAATCGAGCGATATACGTGCACCATTTATTTTTTTTTCAAACACGTGTACCTATTAAAACATAAAATAATCATTGTTGTATGAGTGAAGATGCGATTCGAGCGAAAGATCAGCAAGGATAATTGCTCTTGTTTCGCGATTAGAAACATAGAGAATAATTATCATTTTCACCGCCGCGAGTGTCGATGATAATTCGTCGTTCATCGCGAAGAAAATGACGCTAATGTGCGAGATTCGTGGACGAAAAGGTTGTTCACCGTTGGAAAAAGATGGCTCGTGAATTATCCCGGAGAGAGGGCGTATGTGGATGGGAACAAAAAATGGAGAAGGAGGGGAATTGGACGAGTGTAAGAGGAAGCTGAGAGGAAGATGAGATTCGTACGCGTATTGCCGAGAGGCCAAGGGAGCTTTCTTACGATGAGAACGAATGCGAAACGCGTGTGGAAGTGAATACGATGAGGCTCCTGTCACGTTTCTTTTCTTTTTCCTTTTCGTTTATGAACCACACATACGTGATACATTAGAGAGTTATGGGCACAAAAGCGCCTTATACAGGGTGTCCCAAAACGTGATATTAATCATTCGAGGCGTGATTCAGGATTTCAGGAATCGAAGTATCTATAATTTTGTACTTTTTTGTACCACCAAAATCTAGCGCGCTATTACTTGTCAAAGTTCGAGATGCCCGCGGACCCGCATCCTCCCTGCTCCCGCGGGGACCGAGCGAGAACACGCGTCGTCTATTGCGGTCCGGCTGTATCAATTAATAACTCGACGGATTCATCGGATTCATCGGTGCTCAAAGACATTTTGAAATTTTATCCCAAGTATAGCGTTGATCTTTGACCATCCAGTTTTGAGATACCTGGTCTGCATATACAATTTTTGAATACTTTCTCTCTAATGGACTGAAACGTTTCGGTTACACGAAGAAAAACGCCAATTAAGATTGCAACTTTTCATATTTTCTATTCTATTTTCATTTTTTTTTTATTTTCCCTGAGAATACCAAAGGAAAGACCAGCCGAACGTGATTGGAATTTGATTGTTCAATAAAGACGAGTCTCGGAATATTCGATGGTAAAATTGACGCCTAATAAAAAAAAAGTCTACTAAAGTTGTTTTTAATAAGAGTGATGGTTTGGATGCAACATAAAAAAAAGGACAATTTTTATATAAAGAGAACTTTGACGAGCTGTAACTCAACGACGGTTAGATTTGCGACTACATCGGTGATCAAAGACATTTTGAAATTTTATCCCAAGTATAGCGTTGATCTTTGACCATCCAGTTTTGAGATACCTGGTGTACACATACAATTTTTTAATACTTTCTCCCTAATGGACTGAAACGTTTCGGTTACACGAAGAAAAACGCCAATTAAGATTGCAACTTTTCATATTTTCTATTCTATTTATTTTTTTTCATTTTCCCTGAGAATACCAAAGGAAAGACCAGCCGAACGTGATTGGAATTTGATTGTTCAATAAAGACGAGTCTCGGAATATTCCATAGTAAAATTGACGCCTAATAAAAAAAAAGTCTACTAAAGTTTTTTTTAATAAGAGTGATGGTTTGGATGTAACATAAAAAAAAGGACAATTTTTATATAAAGAGAACTTTGACGAGCTGTAACTCAACGACGGTTAGATTTACGACATTAGGTCCAAGGACCATGCAGAGCGGTTCATTTCCTACGAAAATACGATGGGCATTTTATTCCGGGTCTCGTCGTAATAAAATTCCAAACACGCTCGGATGGTTTCTCTCACGTCGTTATATTCTCGTGGAAAATGGAAAAGTGCGATGAGCTACCTGTAAATATTGATACAGAGAGCTAAAATTTTAATTGGCTACTTTCGTCGTGTAACTGAAACTTTTGAACCTGCTGGGGAGGGGGGGGGGGGGGGGACAAAAAAAATATTTTTTGGCACACCCTAATATATATATACACACACACACACATATATATTAGGATCACGCGAGGCGTGGTAAAAAAACGCGACGCGCGCTTGCTCCTAACGGCTGAACGCGTTTCTCCCGAGCTGAATTATTCATAACTGCGAATGAGAAAAATGGCTACGTATACATGGGCATATATTATAAGTACATATATATATATATATATATAAATGTACACGCGCATATGTATACGAAGAGCGAAAGAAACGAGTAAGATGACATTACACGCGTGAAGGCTCGCTGCTTTTTCTTTCAAAGTTCCGTCAGGATCGTTACGCCCAATTTTTGTCCCAAAAGAACACTTTATCGAACGTGTATTACCGTATTTTTATCCCATGTTTACCTCGTATGATAATTCCAATAGATATTTCCAAATAAATCTGCTTGAATTTTCGCTTTCACAGCACATTTGACGGAACCATTACACATTACCGTAAACCACCTTGAAAAGTGGTATCCTCTAATTTTTCATATCTGCTATACAGCCAACGTTCTTTCCTGAATATTCAAACTGCCACGCAGCCTCATCGAGCTACCTCTTCCAGGAGAGGAATGGATGAGGTGGTCAGCGGAGAATCGTAATAACACTTTGATTTCCAAATGCTTTTTTCCGCTATCAAAGTCTCGCGGCTAGAGACAAATAATGTGCGAATTGAGAAAAAGAAAGAAAGGATATATGGGTCATTCCATACAGAATCACCTGGCTTGAAAAATCATATTATTCAGCTCGTTTTTCAACATAATTCGTCATCTATCGAAAGATCCTTACCGATAAATTTTCAGTCCTCGTGAGATAAAACTTCGGGAAGCGATTTTTCCGTCTTGAAACGTATTTTGCGAAAAAAAAGTATAAAAAATAAGAGGAAGAATTTCTTCGCTGTTTTTCTGAACATTTCAAACTGAAATTTCGATTTTCTTCAAAGTGCGAGACTCTTTGAAAACTGACGGAAGATGGACTTTTGGGAACAGCGAACGAACATTTTTCGAATATCCGCGAAAAATGTAATTTCCAAAAAAATTAGCTACGCACTCACGCCGTATCGTGCCGGAGCTTACTTAATTGGAACGTAACAAAAAAAAAGCTTACGAACAGTGAAACGAGTACACTCAATATCAGCGAGAACCCTCGTTGGGTTTTGCCAGAACGAAATTGAGGCGGTCGAGTGGCGGTGTGGTGCAGAGAATATATACGACGATAGCGATGAGTGAGAACGTGATGTACGCGCAAATACACGGACGTACACAGCGACAGAGTACGCCACGCCGAGAAGGCAAAAGAGTCGGAAAAGTAAATGCGAGAGGGAAGAAACGGTGCGTCAGCTCCCGCCAGAAATAAAACGGGTATACTTAGACGGCCCTCCGTCCAAATCCAACCAAACCTCGAGGACTAACGACGCGATAGTGAAAGAGATGAAAATTCGTCTCTGTGCGAGAATCCTAATGAAAAGCAAAAGAAACGAGGAAAAGAAAAATACGCGAATCGAGAATAAAAGCCTCGAAATCCTCCTCTCTTATCAGGATCGCGATTTAACGAAAAAAAAAAAAAAAAACGTGAGGCGATATATCGCCGGAAACGAGTATTTCGAATTTTCATGAAAATTTCGATAGCTCGGATTAATCGCGATGAAATTTTTCAATTTTATTCATAAACTGGCATCGATGGAGCAAAGAACGATATTCTTTCGTTTCTGTTTTAATTTCAGCCTTCCTCTCTGTGCTGTATGACTGAAAAAAATGATTTTTATACGATCGGATCCGAAATGCCGAATCCACGGATAAAAAACGCGCCTATCTTGTTAATAAATCTGCGCATTATCGATTGAAGAGAGAGCGAAAAAAAAACTTGTCCTCGAACGATTCGACACGCGCAGCAATGTTATCGGACGCGAATCAATCGTACGAGGTGTACAATTTTCTCTCGTAATCAGCGAATTACATTTGATCGATTCAACATTGACGCTCGCGACGAGCATGATGATCTGATGATCAACGAAGACCCGGCTCTGTATAACTGTTGATTGTAATTAGCATGAAACTCACTCGCTCTTCGGAATGGTAAGTGACGAAGGAATACACCGTCAGCGGAGTGTATTAAGAATAGATATGCACGCGTTTCCGTCCACGTGCTCGCATCTCCACTCAACCATGCATGAAGATCGCAGCATCCAACGCGCCGAGTAAAAGGGCGGTAAGCCAAAAAACATGGCACATTCGGGAAGGCTCAAGACTCCCATTACTATATAATTACGTAAAAATTCGAGTTTCGAATGAAATTCGGAATTATCAACTCCCTGGAGGAAGAGCGATAACGTACAATTTTCGTGGCGCTTTTGCGTCCGAAAAAAGATACGGTAAATTTATCCAGTGATCTCGCGGTATTACGGACCCTGCGAGGCCACTCAAGCTCCGTCGGTGATGTCGGATTTTCAGATTTAAAAATAAAAATACGGAATAACCACCGTGGAAACAAATTTAACGGAGCCATACATTTCCAAAAGTGCAGACTCGAAATATACCCTTCAAATACAATGTTCGATTAACCAATTAGTTCAATCGTAAAATCGCGAAAAATGCGTTTCAGATCTTTTTCCATCGTATTGCCTCCGCCATTTCGAATTTTATGAACTCATTTCAGATCCGCAGATCTCGCGGTCTCTGAAACAATGATTTTCGAAACAACAATGACGGAGAGTTTGGTACGAAAATGTGAAAAATGATCACATGAGTGTCACGTGACACAAAAACATACTCGACGTGTTTTTTCGCCGTTGTGTGCGTCGCTGAAAGCGAGTGTTCGGACACTGAAGGATTTGATGGTATTTTCTTCTCAATCGGCGTTTGAATGATTGCCATTCAGTTTTGGGACTTCCTGTATATGCGTGTGAACCGTGCGATACACCGAGAGAAGCCGACGCGAGCCAGCATAATATTCAGCGGGACGGAAAGACGCGGCACGGCGCCACGTTATACACTCAAAGAGATGGTGCAAAGAGACGGGAGGCTGGAGAGATTGAAAGAGAAAAAAAAGCGAGATTCGCGAGAGGTCGGTACGAACGACGAGGCAATGGCGAGAGCGTTACAAAGTAACGTTGAGGAACATTCAGCAGAAGTACATGTATGTACAACGACGTACGTGTATTTATGTAGCATAACAAGTGTGTGCAAACGCAAATGCATATCTCTCGACAGAGACGCCAGTCAGCCTCTTAATGACTCTTTCTGTTGATCTAATCTACTTTGCTCGACAATAACGACACGTGAAAATGTCACTTGATTACGAAGGAACCACGACTGATCCCAAATGTCGCCTCCGAATGGCTCGAGAAGGATTGTTTCGATTTATCAAACGTTTTGTTAAATGATAATAATTATCGCGCTTACAGTTTACGATACTTTGTCAAAATATAATCGATAACCAATAAAACTCGAAGTATTCTCTCGTTATCGATGGACGGACGCGGCTACCGATTTTCGCGATCGAATCTTTTTCCAAACACCGTTTTTGTTGTTTTTCGCAATTGTGTTTTATAAATTACAAAGTCAGCGAGTCAGTCTCTTAATGACTCTTTCTGTTGATCTAATCTACTTTGCTCGACAATAACGACACGTGAAAATGTCACTTGATTACGAAGGAACCACGACTGATCCCAAATGTCGCCTCCGAAAGGCTCGAGAAGGATTGTTTCGATTTATCGAAAGTTTTGTTA
Organism: Heteropelma amictum; assembly: GCA_959613375.1. Lineage (NCBI taxonomy): Eukaryota > Metazoa > Arthropoda > Insecta > Hymenoptera > Ichneumonidae > Heteropelma > Heteropelma amictum. The sequence goes on along the minus strand of OY390721.1, from coordinate 20,568,701 downwards.
AATGATAATAATTATCGCGCTTACAGTTTACGATACTTTGTCAAAATATAATCGATAACCAATAAAACTCGAAGTATTCTCTCGTTATCGATGGACGGACGCGGCTACCGATTTTCGCGATCGAATCTTTTTCCAAACACCGTTTTTGTTGTTTTTCGCAATTGTATTTTATAAATTACAAAGTCAGCGAGTCAGTCTCTTAATGACTCTTTCTGTCGATCTAATCTACTTTGCTCGACAATAACGACACGTGAAAATGTCACTTGATTACGAAGGAACCACGACTGATCCCAAATGTCGCCTCCGAAAGGCTCGAGAAGGATTGTTTCGATTTATCAAAAATTTTGTTAAATGATAATAATTATCGCGCTTACAGTTTACGATACTTTGTCAAAATATAATCGATAACCAATAAAACTCGAAGTATTCTGTCGTTATCGATGGACGGACGCGGCTACCGATTTTCGCGATCGAATCTTTTTCCAAACACCGTTTTTGTTGTTTTTCGCAATTGTGTTTTATAAATTACAAAGTCGGCGAGTCCAGACTCGCGTTATCGCCACCGATCGAATAAAATATAAGCGATAAAAGATACTCGATCTTCGTGTACACTTTGTGAATTAAAAACACAGCTTATTATCGCGAATTTTTACCAAAGATCTGTTTGAGGATTTTATTGTAGATCGTTCCAAAAATTACTCGTCGGAGCGTGCAGTGTCACAGACGGGGGAAAAGCGGCGGAGCCCTCGCAGGCAAGATATCGTCGTTGGGAAACGCGATTTGTATTTTTTTCGTCGGAAATATCAACATTTTGAAAAGAGCGATAACTCGGAGGCGAATTTTACTCACAGAATTTAGCCCCTGTTGTCGTAAAAATAATTGCGATGGAACGCGACCTTGCGAGGAAATTGCGGATTGAGTTTTCCGAGTGGTCAATATTTGCGGCGCTCACCCGCTCGATAAATCGTGACAATTATACGGAAACAATGGTTTTTTCGCCATGTATTCGTATTTGCGTTGTAAATTCACCCTTATTTTGTCCAAGTACGCAAAGGGGGATGAATGACCTTTCCAAACAGCTGCGGGGGTGGATGAATTTCAACGTCGCGATCCGGCCAGCAGATTCGCGCGAGGGACAACGCCGCTAAAGTTTCCCCGGAACGTTCTCCGTCCCTTAAATATATCTACATATATATTAGGGTGTCCGTTATTTCCCTACTTGACTTATTGCACTTTGGTATGCTCTGAATAAGTTTACAGCGTAAAAAAAATGTCAAAATTTGTTTCAAAATATTCAAATGGCCAATACCCCTGCGCCTAATCGACGATACTTTTCCCAAGCACACATGGGATTTTTACAATTTTTAGATTTCAATTTCATTCGCGCTTAAAACATTGTCGATATGCATCAACTATGATCTTTTTAAATGGACTCGAACATTTTGGAAAATTTGATGAATATGATGAGCGAGAAAAAAATACTCGTACCGGCGACTATATTATTATGTTTGACACGTAACAAGAGTTGTAGCATCAATTTTGAGAATTATACGACAATTCATATTTATTCCATGGAATAAATCGAATAAAAGAATTTTCTCACTCCGAAGGTAAAGATTATTGTTTCGAAATGCAATAAAAAAGATGCACATCGCGCGTCGAGGGCAATTTTTCAATTTCGCAAAAGTGCTCGTCGCGAAAAGCGTTTGGAATGAAAATCTGCGTGAAATGCGAGATACGAGCAGGCGGTGTGCGAAAAAATGAGAAAATATAATCAGCGTCAAAATCGGACAAGTGCGAAGAACGAAGCGTTACAATCAATTTGTCACGGAGTAGCCCATATATGCGCATGAAAATCCCATTGCAATGAGCGAGCATATTCCGAGGCTTGGGAGAAAATTACTCGTACATAGGTGCGCGCACCTGTACAGTCGTGCGGGTCTTTCTTCACCGGTCACGAGATGATTATGCAGTCGCTTAGAAAGTTCTGCGCCTCTTTGCGAAAAAGGAATCGAGGAAAGGGCAAAAAGCAGCGGGGATGCGCGGAACGACGACCGAGAAGCGCGGCTGATTTTTATTTGCGGGGAAAAACGTCGCGCTTTAATTGTATCAACGCTCGAGAACGAGAATTAAATTTATTTAGACGTTTTTACTCGAGCGACGTATTACCAATATTTTGGGCTGAATTTCCGTGAAAATTTCATCTCCTTTTATTTTCGGATAATATAATCGAAATAATGCGTGAATATTAATCAAGTTGCTGCGTTTCCCCTTTCCGAATACGATTATTTGAGCATTAACGTCAAAAGCTCGTTATCGAAGAGAATTTTTAGTTCGAGCGGAAAAATAACGACCGGTTTATGAAAATACATTTTCTCTAATCTGATGGCTTATGCCCGCGAAGCATGAACGGAAAAATAACATCGCAGAAAGGTTTCAGTCACTTAGAAAGTGCGACTGGTGAGTCGCGATGATTGCGGGTTCGCAAACTCGCCACATTCGCGCGTGCCACATTGAAATAAACTTGTACATGTGCAGCTAAACAAGCACGGCTTTTACGCGTGTAGCGCCGGAGAACAAAGTAATTTACCGACACTCGCCAATCGCGCGAACGAGCATCGTAATAAATACGGCAAATACGAAAACCGCCGAACGAACGACGAGTCATTGACCCTGCTCGTGTATACCGGAGAAAAAGGTCGTTACGTGCAATAAAAAAGACAAAAGTCGATTGTAAAATGAAAAGATGAATCAGCACCAAACGTGAAAGTATATATAATTTCGTAAATTAATCACACGTAATTCCTTCGTTTACGTTCATTGCGGAGATCAGAGTCGTTCGTTCGATCCCAATAATTGATCCCGTTGTTTCATCTTTTCCATTCGTTCCGTGATCGGTCGGTAAACAAGGAACGAATTTTCGTAGCGAAATGTGCGAAAAGTTGGTGGCAAATCGAGAAATTACGGATTGTCAAATCCCTTGCGAAAGAAACGAGTGGACTTGGGCGAAAAAGGAGTCTGATTGAAGTTTTCGCAATTATCACTGGACCGACATGCCGAAAATGGTCGGTGAATCTCCGGTTATCGCGTTGTTCGTAATTGCCGTTTGAGCTCGCGTGGTAGGAAGCGATTCGACCATAAACGCGGCACGTCAAGAGCCTCCGATGTATATATACAGATATAAAACATTTTGTAGATGCAAAAGAGGAAAAAGGCGAGAGAGGGAGAGAGAGCGTTTCGATAGAACGTCGCTGTCGCTGTGAGAACGAAGAGACGATGACGAGAACGTCGGTGGATGACCAGGACGCAATTTCCATTTACGCGATGGGCTACCCGTGTTAATGCGATCGGTGGACATTGGCTGACGCTCGCTGTATCATACGCACACGCATACAGAGGCTTTTGCGTGCGAACAACGTTTACAGAGAAAGGTAGGAAGGACAGGATCGTAAACACCATCTCGTAACTGTAAAACCCGTTCTCCGACCCCGGCTGCCTCGATTAGGAGGCTGCTCGCGGGTTATAGGGTTTCCCTCCTCATCCTTGCATGTGTGCGCGTTTTTTTTTTTCATCTCAAGATACGTCTCGAAACGCGATAATGATTGATGATACTCTTCGATATGGCGGCTGATTGAGTTTGAAAAAAAATATCGTTGCATTTGAAGAACGGAGGACTTTATTGAGTAATCGCGAGTCGACGATGTCCGAAGGATCTCAGCGGAATAAACTTCGTATATAAACGATATTTCACGGTATCAGCGATTGGCGAAACTTTGATTGAAACTTTGCGTCACAGACTGGTCCGGAAACGGAGTGACTCGTTCTGGCTCTCACCCGATCGTGGACAGAAAAAATCATGGCGCATCTCGTTTGTCGTACTTTCTCTGTACTTTATTCATATTCAATCAAATCGGTCGAATCGAGAGTCGATTAAATCGATCTTCATCAAGTTGGAGAGTAGTCACGATGGTTATAAACAAGAACGAAGGAAGTTTGTTATCAAGGCCCCTCGAAATTTGTGTCGAACGAGTCGCGGTCTATTGTTCCGGGCAATATTTTCGTCTCGATATACGCGCGTGTCGCTGAATCTCGAAACTCGCGTAACGTGTTATCGCAACTCCAGTCTGCCGTCAGTGCCTTGAAAATTGAACATCGGTAAGAGTTTCTTCTTGCGATCTAGGCTCTAAAATAGCAATTGGTACGCGATGAAGACACAGCCTGAGGGGAGACCTTCGTTACGTGTACTGGCTCTAATAATAATGATCACCGAGATTGTAGGGATGAGGAAGGATGAGGGGAAAGGCGGATGGAAAACGGTGGCAAGCGGATGAACCGGCTAGATCAAAACTGTGATGCTGGGATGCTGCTGCAGCAGCGACGATAAGACTGCCTGCAGCCGAGGGGAACATCTGTATATTCAGAGACGCTTTTTTTCCACTCTTTTCGTCTCGAGTTTGAGAAAAAAATGAGCGCGTTGGCAAATAGTTTTTGTTAATCGCAAACTCCTACGGGTGTATCTGGACCGCTCAGGGGAAATCCGAAAAGTCGGATTTCGGCGAAAAAGCGGATGAACCGGCTAGATCAAAACTGTGATGCTGGGATGCTGTTGCAGCAGCGACGATAAGACTGCCTGCAGCCGAGCGGAACATCTGTATATTCAGAGACGCTTTTTTTCCACTCTTTTCGTCTCGAGTTTGAGAAAAAAATGAGCGCGTTGGCAAATAGTTTTTGTTAATCGCAAACTCCTACGGGTGTATCTGGACCGCTCAGGGGAAATCCGAAAAGTCGGATTTCGGCGAAAAAGCGGATGAACCGGCTAGATCAAAACTGTGATGCTGGGATGCTGTTGCAGCAGCGACGATAAGACTGCCTGCAGCCGAGCGGAACATCTGTGTATTCAGAGACGCTTTTTTTCCACTCTTTTCGTCTCGAGTTTGAGAAAAAAATGAGCGGGTTGGCAAATAGTTTTTGTTAATCGCAAACTCCTACGGGTGTATCTGGACCGCTCAGGGGAAATCCGGAAAGTCCGATTGCTCGATTCTCGTGGTTTTTTAAGTTTTATTTAGCGGAGGGCGCGACATCTATCGATATTAAACTCACTGAATAATTCAAAAAAGGAACAAAATAAAGAAGATGGAAGCGAAAAATGAATTTAAGAAGATTACACCGGATGAGAGCGATTGAATTACGCCACGAGGAAAATCGGGCGATAGGGTCTTTCTGTATTGTACTGGTAAAAAAAAGAGACAAGCACGATAAACACCAGAAGAAAAGGAAGCGGCAGAAAGATTAGAGAAAATGGAAGGGACAAAGACGCGTCGCGGTTTATTACATTTTTTTCCTCGCTATATGGGCATCGTCGTGCGGCGTGCTCACTTTCTGAATTCATGGACCACGAGAAAATAGTGCCAAGGCTAACCTGGAATGAGAGACTCTCGTGTAGAAAAAAGCAATAACTGCAGAAGTCGAGAACAGACCGCGATCGTTGTAGAATTTTTATTTTCAATTTTCAATTCGAATCCATGATCTCGAAGCTTGCATCGTTGGTCCTCGATCTTTCGTCGATGTTTTCGATCGAATTTTTCCCGAATTTTTTTACCTCTTTTCGAAATATTCGGCAAATCTTCGAATATCCCCCATATGTATAAAACAGAAGTCTATCGTATATTTCGTTGAATGTCAACGACGCAAACCTCAAAATCGTTTAGAATTTTTATTCAATAAAAAAAACATTTCGTTAGTTTCGTCGTTCTTCATCGTCGTTCGAACGAATCTTTTCAGGTCGCGAATCGCCTTGAATGTTTTTCAGATACCGTAGATGAATATACACGATTTCCGGATTTTATCGATGTCTCAGCGTCTGTGAGTATAATCGAGTTAATAATTTGGATAAAACGCGAGTCGTCGGTTCAAACTTGTGTTCGTGCGTCATCTCGAATGGTATTACACGGGAGATGGGATATTGATAATTCAATATCTCTTTTATTCAATCCGGCGATAACACGTTGCAATGGAATAAAAGCAGGGGAGGGAAGGAAAGAAGGAAAGAGATGGAGAGGGAAAGAAAGTTCGGAACGCCACGGTGATTTATCGATAAGTATCGTAACGTAATATCGCGTCTATCCGATAGTCCGAAAGAATAACAACCACACGCTTTCAGCATTCGACACGCTGACCACCTACGCTTCCAAGCCCTGATTGCTGTACCGCAGCATACGAGCCAGCGTTACAAACACATATGATTACGAATATCGATTTCTCAAAGCCACGAGGGCTTTGGATTATTCTTGCGAAAGATCCACACGCCCTGCAAGCGAATAATTCCACAGGACCCTCCGACACGAAGTGCCTACTTTGAAATTGGAAATAAAGTTTTGACGATGCATTCAAATTTGGAAGCAACAGAAGCAGAAATTTCTCGGTTTTCGAAGAATTTTCTACATTAAATTTTCCGAAATTCGCATTAAATTTTTCGTCTTTTTTCACGAGTGTGGTAATTCCGAAAAATTGCTTAAAAATCTTTGGCGAATCGTAGAATATTGTCGCCGAAAAAGAAGTGTATTATGCATTTCGTTGTGTCGCAACGACGCTAATCTCAAAGTCGCGATTATTCGCGATATATTTTTCAAATTCACGACACCTGCGCTACGATGAGAAACGATGAGATTTTAAATCGATGACGATACATTTTAGCGATCAAAGAAACGATTGAAAAATTCGTCATTTTTTTTCATAACGAAGATCAGTCTCAACTTTCGCGTGCCTAATCATTTTATTTTCGGCCTCATTTCCGTTGCCACAAGGAAAAAACAAAACCGACATATATCCACCGGTATTCGTGAGAATTGCACAAGCTATAAAATATCGTCATGCATCGGCAGGGCGTTGGGGGGCGCTTTGGGAGACAAAAATAAACGAAAAAATCAATGTAAGCGATCTACTCGCCGGTTGTTAAATATTGCGTAATACATACGTATACTAAAATACACATGTGCAGTGCGTTTAGCTGACTTTGGCGCACGATGAGAGCACTCGCGTATGTCACGGAGTGCATTTCCAACGTGTTATCGTATAATTTTTATTATTATCATTGTCGTTGCCGTTATCGATGTCGTTTCACGTAGGACATAACGCGGCGTAGGCAGAGGGGCGAGCGTCGGCGAGTGAGCGACACGCGAGAAACGGGGCTTTTCGATCGGCCAGGTGCAGGCTCGCCGAGGGACTCCCCCTGATTTTCCGGCCCGTGAACCCTCGTGCACTTCAAGTAGCAAGCGAAACTCTCTCCCTCGCTTTCTCTCTCTCTCGCGCGCGCGCGTATTCTTTCTTTGCGCCTCTTTCATTCTCGAGTTCCCCTTCGAAAAGGTAAAGAGAGCAGAAATGCGTGCCCAGGACCCTGCTGCAATTCGCTGCAACGGCACACGCAACGAACCCCCGCGCCCGTTCCGCACCCCACGTACACACCAGCTCGAACGTGATGCAGCAGCGTATGCGCTTCATGGATCATGAGTACGCAGAGACACACACACACACACGAGGGTGTATTACGTGTATTTCAGGAAGGGAACGGAGATCAGCGGGGCTGCAAAAAGTGGGCCAAACGGTGACGCGCGGATTTTGCCGGAAGGATTGACCAATTTTCGTCCTTTCGCGTCCTTTCGAAGGAAACGCGAGGAACTCGACGGTTTTTCGGCATTTATGAAAATTCACGTTGTTATAAAAACCACGTGACTGCAGGTCAAACGTTTCAGCGTTTTTTCTTCTAAAAACAAACACACTACTCGCGTAATTATTACGGGAACCGATTTGTCGGAAAATATTTGCGGGGAGAGGAAAAAACTGGGCAACACTGGTGGAAATTGTCTCGTAAAAGTTCATCTCGTACTCCACAAAGTACACGGGGCGTGTTACGCTGTATTAATATAAATATGCGCGCGTGGTGCGATACGAGAAGGACGCGAGAGTCGAGGATCTGACGCGAGAGCTCTTAAGAGCTAACGTCGTTTCGCGAGCCGTAATTTTAGTTGGCGATGTTTCTCATGGCCGCTGAGACGACGACGTCGGGACCAAAACGACAATTTGGCACGTGCGTCTACGAAAAATAGGAAGCAACGATGGCGAGAGAGAGAGAGGCAGCAGTGAGACGAGGAAAACGCGAGGATCGGGTGAGGAAGGAAAACCGGAGAGAAAATAATCAAGGGAAATAAAGAGAGAGAGAGAGAGAGAGAGGGGGAGGATTGACAAAAATAAAAGGAGAAAGTTTCGAACAAAAAAAAGGATACATTTATCGCGCTGTGTCAGTAGCTCGGAAGCGAGTAACGTCCTCAGCGAGTACACCGAGGAAGAGCGAGTTAGAGAGAGGATTTCGAGAGTTTCGCACAGGCGAATCTCACGGCTTCTATTTATATCGCAAAGAAGGGCGATCTTAATGAGTCTAGGAACTGTCACACCGAGTGAGATACGATCCTCGGTTGGGATGTCAACGAAAACGAAGATGGTGCAATGAAGAGTCATAAAGACGATCGAATAAACACGGCGGATTGAAAAAAAAAGCGTACGATTATGGATTCCGTGACTGAAAAATTCAGAAACAAAAAACAAAGAAACAAAAGGCTGTAACGCAATCGGGACTCTCTGAAGAATCTCTGTGAGATAAATTCGTAATATCAATGATAAAAACCAAAAAGAAAATCATTCGCAAAAATGAATTCGGTAAAACACTTTGAAATTTGACAAAAAATCGTTTGTGCAACGGCAAATCGTGCATGGAGGTTCATATTTTTTTTCTCGTCTCCGGCACTGATCGTGATTCGATGATCGATAAAAAGGGACGGTTATCTCATTTGATTTTGCAGATGCGAGAGTGTCCCGAGCGTATTACAGTCTGCGAATTTGCCGGAACTTCCTCTCTCTCTCTCTCTCTCGTTCCTTTCGTTCTTTCTTTCGTGCAAACACACGCACATGCGGATTTGAGCTCAAAATAGAACGATTATTTTGATCGCGGGTGCGCAAGACTGTCTCGTCAAGAATCCGAAGAGTCGGGAACAGGGAGACTTTGCGAACCCTTGGCCCTGGCTAGTCGACGCGAATATCATCGAACAGGTGTGTTGGAATAGGTTAATTCGCTGTTTCACGAATAAACATCGAAGAAGCACCGGACCGTTCTTATCAGCGCAAGAAAAATGATTTCTTTTTTTTTTTGAAGATGGAAAAAATAACAATAATGTTTCCCTTCGTTGAAAACAACTCCACGATATGTATATCGTGAATAATATACCTGTGGATGTTGAGTATTTTTTTGTTCGATAGAAATCGTAAATAAATTGCGACGAAAGTTGCGCGGACGTGTATTCACGTATTTTCAATAAAGCTCAGCAAAAATCAAACGGTTTTTCGATGCATCGCGTTCGTTTGCGCGAAAATGCATTTTCCATCGCACGAGTGAGTGCGCTCTGTATTTATTATATATTAAAATACGATTAGTGCAATAATGGTAAGGATAAATTGGCGCGAGAGAAAGCGACGATGTAAATTTCGCTGCACCTTCGAGATAACGATCGCTGTGACAGTCGACCGTAATCCCTCTTATTATTTTTTCTTTTACACGAAAGATCGCCTTTATGGTGTATACGAAGATCGAGATCGTACGGATTGTCAAATCTGTGAAACGAAACGTTGCTGTTTCGACAGTGGCAATACTTACGTACGTGTGGAGCGGAGATTAGATAAGGTACAAAAAAAAATCGGTGGAAAAATCACGCGACCGAGTACGTCGAACGATAGCCGAGAACGGAGGCGGAATTGTACCCAAGTTTTGTCTCGAATAATACAATCAGAAATACAACGAAGCGAGAGAGCGAGATTATTCTTGGATCGATGATTTATCGATGACCGGAAGTCGCTCTCACTCCGTGTCTCTCTTTCTCTCCCCCTCCTCCTTCAGTCGCTCCAACAACTCGCCACTGGTTGCTTCGCTCACGAAAATTCGATTTCGCTCGAATCGCGATCGAGGCGGCTCAATTTTTCCAAAGTTTTGCCGAAACTCGAAACGCACATACGCGTGCATTTCGGAAACTATTTTTTTTCTCATTTTGCCCCGAAACTCGTTGAATATACATTCAAGAACGTTCTGAGGATACGGTCCCAGTAAACCGGATGTAGAATGCGAATTTTAGCTACTTGGCGGCGGTAAAAAAATCGAAAAATTGTTGTAAAACGATTAAACCGGGAAATTTTTTTCGAAATTCAGCATTCTGGAAACTGTGCGCACAAAGCCGTTTCTTTCGACGGATCAGAATTGTCTTCTGATCGAGGAGACACCTGCGTATGAGAGGATTAACGATATTTTCGAATTTATATATTTTATTTATATATTTTGCAAAAACACTTTTATTCTTTGCAAGAATATGTTTCAAACGGTGGAAAGTGTCGTGCGCTTGCGGGAAAATTAATGAATTTACTTGATACGGACGGAGAATAAGTCGTTTAATTAATTTTTTTTTTTTTTAGAGATTTTCATAACGTAACAAAAAAAAAGAAAATCGAAACGACCGCGAGGAAAAAAAAGTAGCAAAATATCTTCCTTTTTTTGTAAAGAAAACCCGCTTTCGATAAAGTTTACAAGATCTTTCACGTGTGCGAGCGAGGCACGTTTGACACGTCTCCGAAAAATCATCATTTTTCTTCTCTCAAAATTCGAACGAAATATCTTCGACGTTAATGTCCTATGACTCGAGCCGACAATTTCATCCGATGTACATTAATTTTTTTCGTCCAACGTACAGAAGCCTTCGAAACTGTAAGGCGCTGTGCGAATGGATAAAATGACGTATTAACACAGGTGTATCGATTATTAATAAGTATTACAGAGTAACCGAATCATCCGGCAAACGCTCCGGAGAGTAAACGACGAACGATCATTTAGATTATTACGAGTATCGCGTAAATTCAACAACAATACGTCGGAACACGTTTCACGACGAGTGTTTTCGAAATGAATGGAGGGGCGCGGAGTACGAAAAGACCTCTCCAAGCGAATACGAGGGAAAAACGTGTCTCTTTCAGCGGTAGCCTCGTTTTTTCCTCTTAGATATCGCGCGGTAAATCCTGCACGAAAATTCGGACAATAATTCGCATTATTTCGCGACAGGTGTACTTTCTTTTTCGCTGTCGGCGATTTCAGCGAAGATTAATGGGACGTTACAAAAGTTGAATTAAATAAAATTGAGAAAAACTCGTATTTTCGTCGAGTTTCAACGACGCCGGACATCGGCATCGTAAAATTGTACCGCGGGAGGAGATTGTTTCGTTATTACCACGCGCAGCTTGAACGTTTGATCGGTCGAGTGAAGTCTCCGTTTGGAAGAATTTTTGTAAACGAAAAGAAGAACAGAAAACGTGGAATATCTCGAGTAAACTCGCGATTTACGTGCCCGTGCCGAGGAAACTTCTTTAATCGCTAAAACCCGTCGCACACCGAGTGCACACCTTTTACACACATAAATTCGATTGTGACGCATTAAACTCTCCTTCTCTCTTCCTCCCTCGTTCCCTCTTTTCAAATTTATTATTCCCGTCCGCGAAGAGAGTCGCGGAGCTGGAAATAAAAGTTCGGTATTGTCTCGCTTAATCTCTGCAGTCTTTTTCTTTTTCTTTCCGTCTCTCTCTCTCTCTCTCGCTCTCCTACCGCGCGTCTGTACCTCAAACGCTATCCGCGAGAGAGTACCCGGTCGTACCGAGTATGCTTCGTGCATAAGCATATTTATGCACACGTGTACAGATAATACGAGCGGTAATGAAGAAAAAAAAAAGCGTTTTCAATGCGAGTACGTACGAGTCGCTCGTTTTCCCGCGAACTCGAAAGGGTGACGCGCGAACTCTCCTCCTGTAGGATTATGAAAAATATCCCATTTCGGAGTACGAGTCTCGTCGATTATCGACGGTAATTACGTCACGCAGTTTATTTTTTTTGTACCTCATTCCTGGGGCTTAATTCGTTTCGAGAGGGGGGGGGGGGGTGAAAATTTAACATTGTATACATATACGGGGATTCCCATGATCGTTTGGAGATCTCGACGAAAATTCGAAGCTTCCTGATTTTTTAAAATTGCATGTTCCTCAATTTTCTTATCTTTCGTCGCTTTTTTTTGTCAAATTTCATGATTTCGAAAATTAAAGTTTAAAAAAAAACCAAGAGGAAAAAAAAGATGGTAAAAATTCGTATTTTTATCGCGCTCCATTTACACCTAATATCGTCCATCTGTTACAAGACATTGATCCCGTCAGACGCATGTAAATTCATCTTCATTATTTTTTTTCCAATCACTCCTCCCATTTACGGAAAAATCCAGCAAAAACGAAAATGCAAGCTGGAAAGTGAAAAACGCGTCATGGACATTTTTCACTTTCAGTCGCGTTAAATTGCGAGCGCATCGAGGAATAATTTGAAAAATGGAGCACACCCAACGTTTTCGCGAAATTTCGCTGATTCGTTACTTTCGATGCTCGAATTTCTAACTGACTCGTCATTTTTTTATCCTCCGTCGGCTCACTCGCCGTTTTCATCGATTTTTTACCCACCCCCCCCCCCCCCCATTACCCCTCCTCCTCACCGCCACGTGGTAGAAATCCATTTCGATAATAATATTTTTTTACGCAGCCAACGACGCGCATCCCGCGCTCGAACGGCGCTCGCGACGACAACCGCAAAAAGTCTCTCTCGATATTCTTCGTGGACCGGAGAAAAACGCATTAATTTTCGTTTTCAAACGCGAGTGAACGACAAATGTTTTTTTCTCCAATTCCTTCGCGATGCTACTCGCGAGTACGTTGTAACCGAACGTCGCGAAAAGTAAAAATACTCGCGTATTCCGTCCGCATGATCAAACTGCTATTTTGATTATCGTTTCGTTGGAACAAACGCGGCGGGCGCGATCGACGCTTTCGTGGCCTTTTTTTTGGAGGATCCGTTCTTTCTTTCGTCCGGAAATGAATGAAAAAGTCAATCGGAAAGAGATGTCGATTTTCGACAATTCTTTCGCGTCTTTCGATGTATCGTTGATTCGTAATTTTATAGCGCTTCAATCACGCATGCCGCGTGCTTATTTTTCCAGCTTGCGATGGTTAAATTCGCAATAGAAACGTGACGGGAAAAAATAATAAGACGAGCTTGAAAAAAAAGTCGCAAAATGCGGCGATTTCCGTCGGTATTTCGAATTTATCGCCCGGTTCTCGAGGGTCTCGCGGTAGCAAACGTGAATCATACGTCTTTCCCACTCTTCGGCTTGAATTTTTCTGTCCCCTCGCCCCACTCCGATTCCTCACCGCCGTCGAATCGGAGAACCCGGTCGACAGAGAAATGATGCTAATCGAAGGTTTATAAACCCGGAAAACGCGATTTATCGGACAGATACAACCGTCGAAATGTTTTTCCACCATACGCTCGACGTGTACATGCGGTTAGACACATCTGTACACAATTAAACTGAAAAAACAACGCTTAGTCACCGTGTCTCGCGGCGTCAAACTCGTTTTTCCACCTTTCATTATTTTTCCCTCATTCTCGTGATATTATCGTCGTTATCGGTCAAACCGCGACTGATTATAGCTATCTCGAGGGGAAAAGGGAAGAACAAATTCGCGCAACGGGCGAAAACAAAACGCAGCTCGATGGAAACATCGCGCGCGCCGCTTTTCCGCGAGTTTTCTCGCGAGATCGAAAGGGGGATGGTACAGGAAAAAAAGCAAAGAAACAGACGGAAGACTCACTCCAGAAATAAGGCACACTATCCATCCAAATCTGAGGCTCCTTAAGTCCGGCTTTCCTGCGGTTTTTTTTTCTACGCGAGTCCCACGATCGAAGAGAGACGGAAAATCCTTTCGTGAGGTCGCCCGATTGTGCACGTTTTTTTTTTTTTTATCGAGAAAGAAAAAAAAGAAGAAGGGCCTCTAAGGGCCTCCTCCCTTCGCGCCACTTATTCCAAACGAAATTGTACGGGACGAAATATCGTCTGCGATTATTCCAAGTGAACTTTGGCGTAGCGAAAAAAAAAAAAAGCACTTTCTTTTATTGCACAATGCACACGTATGCTCTTTGTTCTTATCCTCCCTCTGATTTTTATTTCCTGCCAATTTTTCTTTTCTTTTTTCACACTTTCTTACACACACACACTGAAAAACGAAGGAAAAAAATAGAAGAAACGCAAAACACGATGGTTTTCGAACTTATCCCGAGTCGGTGGAGATTTTCATTTGTTTCTCGCGAATTTTTCCCGCGAACGAGTCAACAAAAGTCGGACGACGCGTTCTGGATTACCAGAGTGTTGGCGAAAGAACGTGAAAAAATGAGACAAAACGAGCGTATCGCGCTGAAGAAAAATCAACGGGTTTCTCGGACTGAAGACACGAAAACGCGGGAAAAAAACATCTCAGAATCGAAATAATAGCACAAAACCACGTGACGAAGAATTCTAGAGGAATCGCGAGGAATTTCAAACGATTTGAAATTTCCCGCGCACAGGATTATCGCTTTTTTTTTTTCCTTCGAAGCGGCAGCCACAAAACGAAGTTTTTTCGAGAAAAAGTTCGCGACACACAACACTCGCGCCGTTAGCGCTCGCACTACCGTTCGCTTCTTTTACTTTTGTTTTTTTCCTGCCCGAGCCGCGCTTTTTTCTTCTATCCTTCTCGCTCTCTCCCTCTCTCCCTCTCTCTCTATCTTCGCGATCTTCGCGAGTTCACTGTACAGAAAAAAAAGAAAATCGCTATCGTGAAAAAGAAAGAAGCAAGTACGCGATGTTTTCCAACAAAATTCTGGCCGCTGTGTCGCGATTCTCGTGTGTTTACGATTGCAAAAAACGCGAACAAGAGAAACAAGCTCGCGCTGTTGCTTCTCTACCCAGCTGGTGGAAGCGTCCTCGCGTAAGGGTCGCCGGGTAAAAACTGACGTGTAGTGTTTGTGGGAGTTTGAACACGCGTACACACACGCGCGACATGGGCTCTCTCTCTCTCTCTCTCTCACTCTGTCTCTGTCTCTTTCTTTCTTTCGACCGTTCTCTTACACCTCACTCGATCGTCAAAAGTACCGGGGGATCGAGAGAAAGACGGAGAAGAGAGAAAAACAGACGAGACGCGTTTTTGGCAAGAGCTGTATGGCTCTCAATGATCATGTAGAGTATATATTGTATCGCCACAACAACGAGAGAGCGAACTCTCCCGCTTTCTCTGCCGCACGCCGTTCGGATCAATAATTCACCATATATTATCACCCGGTAAAGTCGAGAGGGACAGAGAGAGAGAGAGTGAGAGAGAGAGAGACAAAACGACATCAGAGATACTCCGCGTCAAGCGCGTGATCTCGCGAGTAGAAAGGAGACACGCGGCCGTATTTGATAAAAACAAATCTTACGCGCTAGATGGAGCGCGAAAAAGATAGCGAGTAATAATAAAATGTGGGAGCCGGCACGAGCGACGAGTGCGACATGGAGTTTAGTCGCGGGGGTTGCGCGTGAAACGAGAGAGCGCGGGCTTTGCTCGTTCAACGGATGCTCATGGGAAATGAAGAGGGGCGCTGGGCGGCGGGGGGGGGGAGGCGAGAAGGGAAGGAGAGAAAGGCTTCGCGATATAGAAAACGCAGATCACCACACCGCGAATAATTTACGTAGTACGCTGTGAAATAACGATTGTTTTCTTCTTTTTCTTTTTACGCATTAGCGAATAAACTGATATACGTTATAGCGTATTCCGTATAATTTTCGTCTCGAGGGAAGAAATGAAACTTGTTGTTTCCGGCGTTATTATCGTCTCTGAAGAGAGTTTGCGATGGTATATTTGTAGACAATACGAAAACGTCGGTCAAGACGCTCAAGACCCGAAGAGACGAAGACGACGAAGACGACGACGACGACGATCGCGGACGACGTTGCCGGCTCGAAGCGACCCTTGACTCTCTCTCGCGCGCGGCACCCGCCAGGTTGTGTATACACAACGAGAGAGCTGCCAGCCGGAGAGAGACCGGGGCCTTGGTAGGCGCGCTCCGTGTACCGTACAGTGAGAGAGAGAGAGAGTAGCATGCGCTGCCGCGTGAGGGCGCGAGAGAGCGCGCGATACTGCGTGAGACGGCGCAGCGATACGCGATCGAGACAGAGAGATAAGGACAAGAGAGAAGGAGAACGAAGGCGCACGAACGAAAAGCCGGGAAGGAGACAGAGACGCTGACACGAGAGAAAGCAAGAAGCATAGCGTACAAAGCGCATGATGTATAACGTCAATCCCTTTTCCCCTTCGCTCCTTTCGCCATCGGTAACGTAGCGCACGGAGAGCAGGAGCACACTCACACGCTTCGAGACAGCATCACCGAACTTTGCTCAAGCACTTTCTACCTCCATCTACCGGTGTTCAATTTTTTAAACATTATTTTGCAGATTAACCTTCTCGGACTATCTCTCATCGCGGTCGCATCTCCGATCCAACGATGAAATCGTCGATGGTTGAAGAGAAAAAGGATATTAACAATTTTACACCGGGAGCATCGAGATTTCCGACGCACGTTAAAAAGTCGTTGGTGTTTTGTTTATTTATCCGAGTTTGGCGAGGGAACGGAGCATTTGGTCTGACGTTGGCGGGGGAAGAGACGGCGAGAGGGGGGGGGGGGGGGAGAAGGGTTGAAATCGTGAGAATCACACGACTCAAATTCATCAGTGGCCACGTCGTCGAACGTGCGTGTTACGAAAATTCGTCTTATCGTTGCGCACATACACCGAAAAAACGACGTTATTTCCCTTAGCTTTGGCACAAAACGACGGAGCTACCGGGTCTGCCTGCGCCTACTCTGCCTGTTACATCCTCCGTTCGTACAACGCGAAAACACAGACGAGCACGCACACCTGCTTTTTTAACCCAATACACAGGCACACACACTGGATTCGACGATACACGGACAATCGGTGAAGCTCGTTTTTTTCAATATTTTTCTTTGCTCTCTTTTTTCAAATTTTCATAGGGTGTTGATGTACTTACCACTGAGCGAGCTGACGTGGTTAAGAGAGGCCGGTTAACACAAAAATTTTCGTACGTTTACACACAACGGGTCCGTAAATATGAGAGAGGAGAGTTACTCTGTTTTTGGTATGCCAGGAATGGCACAAAGAATCTAGACAACGCACACGCCTGCTGCGCAGCCGGTCTGCGCACACGCTGACACCGAGCGGCCGCGGGAGAAACCAGAAACCGAGGCCAGCCGAACGTTCGCGTAACCGGCCGAGCGCCCCACTCTGTCGCAACGTCTCCCACCGCTTCTTGCACCACGTGATCACTCCCCGCTGTTTGCGTAGCCTTGTCGCCCCCTCTCTTTTTATCGCTCTCTCTCTTTCTCTCTCTCTCAGTCTCTCTCTAGCCGCTTCTCCTACTTTGCTCCGAGCGTACCCGGTCAGTCGGGGCAAACACGTATGAGGGGTTGTTTCGTTCCTTCTCCTTCTTTCTCACTGTAATTCTTCATTTCTTTCTCTCTCGCTCGCGTTCTCTTCCTCCCCCACTTTTTCAAAGAGAGACGAAGCGAAAAAACACTCTTGTACCCACTGTACGAGACTCGCCACATCCCAACCACCACCGTTTGATTTCAAACACCGTGGCACTTGTTGATTTTCAGCCGACAAAAGATTTCAGGTGTATACTTGCAAGTTTGCGCAATCGAGCGATAAAAATATAGAGAGTGCTGAAAAAGAGCTCGACCAATGACGCGTTGGCTCTTTTCAAGTTAATTCTTCGAATTTCGTTATAATATGCTTTGCACGAGCTTAGGAGAGCCACAATCTGCATCACGCTTCTTCGATCTGCCAATTTATGAAAACTCAAGCTCGCAAAGGACAGTGAAGTATCGCAGGCGATCATAAATCGGCGTTGCAACGGTAGCGAATATTTTATTTCGATAAGAATTTATCAACACAACGAAAATATGGTTTGAACAGTTATCAATGCTCTACATGGAAAAAATACGGATATTTATTTCCAATAATAATAATAATATCAACGAGTGATCTAATTATATATTTCAATAAAACATATTGGTGTAACAAATCACAAGAAAAACGAATTTGTCACCGCAAATGCAAGAGTTAATTATTTCGAATCCCTCAGATTTCCTCAGTAATTTTCAGGTCGATTTGTAACGTGTATTGAAAACCAAATTGTTTTACAAATCAGATAAATGGAGAGGAGATTGCAGGAGTAATTATCTGCTCGCGAAGAAAAACAGATCGCAGCCAACGTTATACAGCCGATTCGTGCAACTTTGTTTAACCTAAAATCCAAACTATAAATCCAGATTTTTCATGCAGTGTAAGGATTTCGTTTGTTACTAATTGTAAATACGATTGTCTGAAATTAATCTCTGAGCATTTGGATCGTCGAAAGAACGTCGAGGATTAGCCAAAGTATCTTTAGTGCTTTGTACAGATTCTCGTACTTTTGGTGTACACAAAAACGAAGGTGTGTTGAACTCTCGACTGGCGAATTATAGGTTATGGGTACTTGTGTATATTATAGAGGAAAAAACATTCAACACAGAAAAGCTAATGGCGCCTCTCGCTATCTTTGTCCAAAATCATTCGTCCGACCGTGAGCTTGGGAAAGGTCGAATCACGCCTTGCTTGTGTACTACCTTAAACCGATCCCTTGCTACCTGGATCTGATGTTGTCTCTTGGCAAACGAGGATATCGTTTACGAACCTCCCCGGACGCCAAGTTACGTCAATCTTTGATGGCGTTATCGACAGTAACGCCATCTCTATTTTCTCTTCAAAATGACGAGAAATATTTAGCGACTTTTTCCCGTAATTTCTAGTTGACTAGTTTAATCTTTTTTCCGATTAGTCGTGACGCTTCGAAGGAAGGAATAGTACTACGACACGCATTACCCAAACAGCAAGAGAAAAGTCAAAATAATGTCACGAATTTTGAAAAAAATATTTAGGGGAAAAATTATGGTTAGGCCTGTTATGTCAAACTGCATATATGCCTGCCTGTTATATCGATCTGAGATTGAGTCTAATTACGGCACAGCTGGTAAAAAGAAACAGAATCGCAGCGAAACGTGATTAACTGTTTCATTTTTCAAAAAAACGTACAACATTTCGAAGAAATTATCTCATTTGTACTAACATGCAAAAATAATCAATCACGAAAGGCAAAATATTATTTTTTCAATTGTGTGTTATTTTATAACGGAGATTCTCATACAGAAGCACACAAGTGGATTTTCCATCTCGTGGATAAATAAATGTTACTAATTAGTGGCTTATTTAAATTGAAATTTTTATCTTTTACGAAGGAAAAAACTGTCTGTCTGACTGACGTTAATTAATCGACCTTCGCTTCTGTGAGTCATACTTGAATCTCAAATTGGATCAAACGCCGCTACCACGAGTCGGTAACGAATAGACAAATCGGTTACCACTCTGACGAAACAAATTTTCATGAAAGTCCCCCTTTAAACGCGTGCAAAAAGATACGGAGTTCGCTAAATTATCTCGATGTTATTTATCGCCATTCCGTTTTGAATATTCCCGCTCTGGCGTATAGTTTGACGAGTTTAAATATCATCCCTAAAATCTTGCTTTCCGACACAACGACGGTCTTCGTCGTTCTCTCATTTCCACTGTGACAATGAGCAGGAATAATTGCAAATACTGGACGACGTTATTGCGACTACGCAACCGTGCCTAGAACAGTGTATACATGTATAGGCTCGCGCGTACCCATTAGTACATGTTGTCACCGGCTGCTGTAAGATGGCGCTAGCGAGCAAGAAGCAGACATCGGAGAGAATCTATCCCTGCACGTGGCCTCGAGAATGGCCGTGCCCGATTTCCTAGCGTGATATTACTTAATTAAACTTAACGCTCGATCCCTATTCCCTGGGCTTTGCAATACACTTTGTGGCTTTCCAGCGAACTGAGTCGTTAGTTTAATTGCAATTTCGTATGTATACACCATAATGGGCAAAGGGAAAGAGCGCGTAGTTTCTCCGGTTGGGAGCGCGGTATACACATTTATACGCAATGTGGAACGTAAAAGCACACTTCAGCGAAACGTAGCTGAGGATACAATCCATACAGGGTGGTACAGAATTGCGGTAGACAGTCGTCAAGTGTGCTGAAAGGAGCATGGAGAAAGGGTTGTTTTTTGATACCATGACTCGTGCGTTAACGCTCTAAAACATAACCTCAATTTTCCAAATATTTTCTGAATGTTGAATAAAAAAAAAGCTTCGATAATAGCTTTTGCCGCATCGGTCGCAAAATTATTTTTTCGTTATTTACATCATTTCAAAATAACAACAACTATTGTTATTGCCGTTATTTGCACACAATGCAATAAAAATATCGTCGTTCCTGCCAACGTCAGATGTGATTCCTCGCGGCTGTGTCTTTACTCGCGAAGCTCTCTAGCGGGTTAATATGCCATTATCGATGTTATTGAGATACGACGATGAAAACAATCGCCGATAAAAGTGCCAATTGCAAAGATACAACGACCGGAAGATTAACCACGTTTTTAGTACGCCTGCATCGTCTCTCTTCGTATTACGTCGCGGAACTGTTGCGACTGCGAAAGTGTATGTGGTCGCGTTACGTAATTGCATCGTTTTTGCATTCGATGCACCAGCGACGGCGAGTTCGGTGTGTTCTCGCTATACGAGGAAACCGCGGTTCGCGGGTTCATCGACATCCTCCTCGCGGTCGGTCTCGTGACAAAACGCAGAAAAATAAACTCCCGTGCGCTATAAGAAATTTGAATATCGTATGCACGAGAAAAAGATTTGCAGAATCTGGCAATACGAGCCTCGCGCCGCACCTCGTCGCACGAACGAACGAGGGCGCTTTCGTCGCTCGTCGCGACGGGAAATACGAGAATGAACGACTGCGATATTTAGAGACAATCAAACAAAACAAATAGGACGGATTAATATACTGCTGAGCGACGACAAATAAGAGAAGGCGATTGTTGTGTATATTTTCAGTCGACGCAAAGTCAAAGCGTTCCCGGAAAATTTCACACAATTCCGCGCGAGAAATAGAGAGGAAGACGAGGCGATTTTTGAAATAAAATAGTAAGCGGTGAAAACTGCCATCGAATACTCGTATTCCGTGCTTTGTTTTGCGTTATTTTCGCGGAAAGCCCGGGCAGTTTCGCCAATCGCTTTTAATTGGACTGATCAAGCGCATCGCTGTTGCTCTGATCAAACAACGCTGGAACAGAGTCGATATATCGCCCCTCGGTGGTTGAACACACTCGAGCGTTCGCGGAATACTCGAGTGGCATCACGTACTGCACTACAACCTCGAGCATGTTTCGAAATCGAAGTTATCTGTATTTTTCAAGTGAATACTTCTTGAGCGACAACGGACGAGCGCTATATACAGTCGCGTAAGCGTTAAACGAAGAGAGAGAGAGAGAGAGAGAGATAGGCAGTATCACGTGTGAGCGAAAGTGAGGTTAAGTCTGTCGGTGAGGGCAGGAAGAGAATATGCAGGGTGCTTTCACCATCCCATAAAGTACACCTGGGAATACAGCGTCAAGGGCCATTTTCACCTCGTCGATTTTGCCAAAAAAAAAAATCACGCTATCTAAAGAGCCCAAACTACAGAAAAAAACTCTCTCTCTCTCTCTCTCTCTGTCGGTAAGATTAAGCGTGCAGGGAGAAATTGAGGGAAACGAAGAAAAAAACGAGGTGGCGATTATTCGTGCTTTAAAATCCCTCTTTGGTTCATCGAGACATTCCTGTTTTTCGATTTATGGCGGATTTTCAAATCTGGACCAACAATTTTCGGCAATTTTTCCATTGTCCCCTTTGTGTTTTTTTATACACGTAATGTATTTTTTGTAAACCTCGAACAACGATGGCCTACGTTAAAAAAAAACTGTTTCTTAAAAATAAAATCACTTCAATCACTTGTACACAATCGTTAGTCATTCGTTTTACGTTCATAAAGTCAATAATCGTGGAAACTTTCGGAAATTCAGTTTTCAAAATTTACTTGTATTCTCGATAAAATTCGTGCAGTTGAAAAACTCATCACTCGATTCGATGCATGAAAAAGCTTCTCGTCGTAATTCTCCAGTCGGCAATCAACGCGTACTAACATTTCCCACCGCCAGTACACACACACGACGCGTCCAACGAAAATCGACCGCTGGTATAGGCGCATACTCGCTCACACGCATACACGCTTTTGCCAACGCTGCAGTTGCAACTGCTCGCTCGATAGCCAATAAAAAATGAATTTCAAAGATTCAATCAGAACCGGAAACGGAGTTTGCATCGTTTCTACCCTAAGGCGAGCAACTCTCGAGAGCATACAAATTAATTTTAAATACTATTGGCGTCGAAAATGTTAATTTCTCCGTCATCGCGTGTCGCGCCATCTTTCGTGACAGTGCGGTTGAAAGAATTTGATGCCATCGTACGTTCGTAACAAGCGCGATTACACATTTCCGAAAAGCGAGTAAAAAACGTGACAATAAAATGAAAAAATCTCAAATCGCATTCTTGCTTCGTAACTCGTAGCGTTGAACGCTTCTAGAGCGGGGAGGGAGGGGGGGGGGGGGGGAAATAGGTGAGAGTTTTGCATTGCAGGGTCCACGATCCTTCGTAGGAACTCTTGTTTGTAAATATGTATATGCGGATATGTTTGTGTATGTACAATACAGTTTCAATGTCTCGCGAGCAGCGCGAGAGAAACATTCCTTTCCTGCTTCCGGAGAGCGGTAAACAAGATTGCAAGAGATGGAGATGGCGAGAAAGGGGTTGAAGAGGATGGTTAGAGCATGAAAAAGATTGGCAAGAATAGAGGAGGATTAAAACGGGTGGAATGTTTCAGTCGTGCTCTTTGATATAATTTTTGATACAAATTCAGTATGTAACGTGTTTGGGCAAAAAATCGAAAACAAGAATTCATTTTTATATCCGATTGTACATTAAATACGCTTAAAAATGAATATTCCGCACCAGGAGTCGCAGTGAAAATCAGCCACCGAGCAGCATGACAGTTTGCACGGTTTTAGACACCCCGGGAGGCGGGTTTTTGTCGAAACATAATTTTGAAAAATTCCGGAGCAATAATCATTCGGTTTTTGCAACATTTTCGTTTCGCAAAAAAGGCAACTCGCGTTTGCAAACGAGCGCATCGTGCACCGCCCTGGAGCATCGCCTACGAACGAAACGGGACATCGTCGCGAATAACTGCAAACCGGAAGAACAAAACATAATGGTTTCCTTCATAAAAAAAATTATGAGAAATTTTCAGCGTCACCGCGCTGTCTTCTACCTCGTGAAATACACTATAAGTTCAGTGTAGCAAGGGAGAAAATCTCAGCGTCGCGTGGAACACATATTTTCATCGGATTCTTTCCGTCGCGAGGAATTTCCGGAGTATGCTCGAGGGTGATATTATTATTCGGCATATCACAGCTCGAAGGGTATATACGCGAGTATCGCGAAGTAATGCAGTTAGACGTGTACTAGGTACCGAAAGTACCGAACACTGTACCGAAAGTGTCTAGGAACGGTATTTATTTTTGTCGTTAAAAAACTGTTCGTTAACGGAAATTCCATTTTCCCCGTAGGAAGATTCGTGTTTTGCGATAGATTTAAATCGATTCGTCTTGAAATAAATGATATTTTATGTATACAGCTGTGGCGCGTAAAAAGGCTTCGCAGCATCCGATCAGCATCCGCGTGTAAAATTCGTCAATGGTATTTGATATTTTGAAATTTCCGACATCGAACCTTATACATTTTTCACTCTTTTTTTCGACCTTCTATCGCGTACACGAGTGGCACAAGATTTTTACGAGAGTTTGAACCGTCGTTCTGCGTTTCAATTTCAACCACTTTTCTCGAGTTTCCTCGTTCTCTCTCCGTTACCTATATTATTCCCTGCCCCCGTCGTACAAAATATTATACACGTATTATCAGATTCCACCGGCGGCAAGCTCGTAATTCCCTCAATTCGCGAATATCTCGACATACCAGACATCCCAGAAGTAAATACATCTTATTTTTCCGGCATCCACCTCGGAGAGAAGGAATTTTTTGTCCGTAAAAATGCAACGCTCTTGGATACGCTTGAAATACCTGAATGAGAACGAGAATTCAATATAAAATTGCCATGTTCATTCGGTATCAATATCGAATCTTACAAATAATTTTTTTCAAGAATAAGGTTTTCCTACGGATTCGAGCATTTTCTTTTAATAATTGCAAATTGAAAGAAAAAAGATTTAAAACGCCGGCGATGCACTTTTAATGAAATTTAAAAAAAAACATTGTTCCTCACCAAAAACCCGAGCTAAAATGGACGAATACCGTGAAACGTCACTTTATTCTTCTTCTGTCACGGTTCCACAGTCATAAGGTTATGGGAGAATTTGGCAATTCGACCTATTCGTAGATCTATATCGAAGATGGATTTTTTAATGCACACAAAATCAGATTATTGGAATATCCGATATTAATTTTACATTATGATTCTTCTCAATAATAATGATGATTATGATACAACAGGCTGGTGAAAAGAGGTTGAAGTATCCAATGCGGCATCTTGATCAATCCCCATCGCTCGAACGGAAAAAATAAATCATTTTGAAACAATGGTAATAATAATAATAATGATAATAATCTTCCCTCAAAAGTCGATTAGTTCGTTCACATTTTCAGGTCGCATCGACAGTCGAAGCTTCGCTGCGTACTCGACAAGGTCGTAACCTACAGGATTATTATTAAAATCCATTAAGACTCGATGATCGATTTATAATTCAATCGGTCGGTTCGAAGAGTTCGCCAAACTGTGAATTCCTCGTTTATACGTTCTCCTCGTTCTCTCCGTGAGTGTTTTGCCTCCGCGAGAGTGCAACAACGCCTCTTGAAACCTCTTCCGATCCTCACTCGATAGAATCAAAATAGACATTTCGCGTCGTGCAGTCGCTAATGTATCAGCACAGCCGAGTTGTTGAGAACGCCAACGATGTATTTATCAGCGGCCTGGCACTGTTGAACTCGAGTGAAACCGACAGTGCCGAAAAGCTCCGAAGAATGTTGAGCGATTTAATAGAAAATAAATTAGTGATCGCCAACGATCGCGAAAAAAGGAGATCGAAGCTGACAAAGTCGTCGTCGAACATACGCAAAACCGAGTCATCGATGATTCACGAAAATCACGTTGAATCGATCGATGAAAATCATCGAGAGGATCGTCGTTTCTGTCTCGAGTCAAAAAAACACATCGATGTCGATGGTGAAATTGACGATTTTTCCGAAAACATCGACGTACCGAGAATCTCCATTCCCGATGAAAACTCCGATGATGGAAAAACCGTTTGTAAAATATGCAAAGGTGGCAAACTCGGTCCTCTGATACTCCTCGAGTGTCAAGAGTGTCAAGAAGCTTATCATCCTCTCTGTCACCAACCGGCTGTCGTGGAAATCGACGTGTACGATCCACGATTGGTCTGGCGATGCGGAAATTGTCTCGAAATTAATGATACGACCGAGGAAGTTTTTCATAATTATCCACTCGTCGTTACCGTCGAGGATGACGAGTCCGACGACGACGAAGGCGGCGGCGGCGGTGACGACGACGACGACGACCAACAGGGCGAAACGGAAAATTTCGTTAGTGACGTTTTTCGAAACGTTAAAACAAGGAAGGCGTTGGAAAAGATCGATGACAGAGGAGCAGCGAAAAATAAAAAAATCCTCGGCGCTGGAAGAACGAGACCGAGCGTTGAAATGTCTTCTTGCGGAAGGGCGATGAAAAATTCTTCAGTTCAATTGAAAAAGAAGCAACGCGTCGGTTCGAAACTCAATTTGATTCGATTATCTCCGTCCTGATGAATCCTTCTTTTTTGTTCGTTTTGTGTCAATTGTATATTTTTCTTGTATAGCCAATTAAAGGAGAAACATTTTGAGCGCGTGTGTGTATTTTGAAATTTTTTTTTTTTCGATGATGTAATACAGGTCGTACAATTTGCAAGCTGTACGAGAGACGATCAACGATGCATTTTTCCTTCGTTAAAAGTTGTTCGTCGCGGTGTACAATGTTTTTTTGGTTAATTGATACTTCGAAATTTCGTAGATCGGTTTCGCCATCCGATTTTTTTCGGTCTTTGCCCTCTTTTTCATTGCAACGGTTGAGACCGAAAAAGCATGGTGCGAGAAAAGAGATTCTAAAATTTTCTTTATTTCGAACGATGGTCGAACTTTGTTTGCAAACAAAAATTCGCAAATTTAACACTCGATTGAAATTTTTTGTCGGAAAATAACATTGATCTTTTCCTCGGTCCTCGATCCGTCGATATTTATCGCTCAACTGTTCGAAAACGTATTGACTATCGGCTTTTCGAGTCTTACGAAATTGCCAGTCTAGTTTATTGTCGCTACGATCGAACCTCCGGAACGTCTTTATCAATTTTCTCGCTCCAAGTGGCGATTTCATCACATCGCGGAGAGAAAAGCTTGCTTCTCTCACTCTCATCTTTCGTATGGAATAAACTTGGTGTCTTAGTTACGATGTTTGGCCTCTATTAAGGTCAAACGAGTTCAACTACCTCGACCATGTCCGAGACGGTCACTTTGAACATCACCGCGACGTCGTCCATCATTCTCACATTTTGTATAATTGATTGAAATTACCAACTAAACGGTAAATCGAAAGGAAAAAAACGTGAACGTGACAATTATACGGGACGAGTTTCTCACTCGTTCGAATCGATAAGAAAATCCTGACGCTTATCATCGTAAATAAATGATTTTTTTCTTATTCTACCGTTGCCAAAAAAAATGGGTCGAACGAATTAGTTCGTTGCAAAACGACGTAAGTTTCGGTCGTGTAAGAAAATACTTTTTTTTCATGCAAGTTGACTCAAAAATACATACAACTACCGTGATAATTTCGGTTCTTTTTCTTTTTGGAAATTTATTGCCGCATAATTCGAGCGTTCGTAACTTTTTGGAGAAACTTTCAAGCTCGAACACAACCGAGACGAAAGATTTTTCAAAATGATTTTACAAAAAATGCCACATCGAAAAAATCGAGGGAAATGTTGATTTGAAAAAAAAAAACTATTATTGGCATAATTTTGTTGTATTTTTTTGGTTTCGTTTCGCGAGCGTGTTAACCGACATTTTGTCTGATTTATTTGATTTTTGTCAAATATTTATGTCACTTTGGTTCGTGAGTTTCTTCGCTCGAACGATGCGCAACTTTGTGAACAGATTGCAGGTGATTTCGCGTCACGTGGTAGATATGTATTACTCACGTAAGCAACTTCTCGCAATGTGAAATGATATTTCTTCTCATATTGCCCAATTTTTTGTACTCAGCTCTGTATAATACACGGAATAAAGTCTGCCTCATTGACGTTAATGCAAATGATATCAGGGCGCCCTCTGTCTGCACGGTAATCGTGCCAAGTGGCTGCATAAATTAAGTACACGGAGCTTGCAACGCGTGTCAAGGTTGGCCGAAAGTTCGACGTTAAAACAGCAGCACTGGGCAAAGTTTCACCGAGTAACGTTCCTGGGGAAGAATTTATCGTTTTGCTTGACGAAATGACGAAGAAAAACCGACGTATTTTCATGCAGCCTTTCATAACTGTGCAATGAATTAAATAAATTCGAAATGCACAAGAGAAATCGAATTGAATGAAAGAAATTTTATTTTCAACGAGTACAATTTATTCGGACGTAAATTATGTGACTGCTTAATTCGACTAATTTCGTATTTATCTAATTAATCATGTTTCTATCAAACCAACATTCACTGACGAGAACCACGATTCATTTGGTTTTCCAAACAATTATTCCGTAATTTTTACTTCATTATTCAATCAATGCTTGTAATACATCATTACAAGTATGGAAGATCGATCAAATAAATGTTTTCTGTGAATTTCTGTTGAATCGATTTACGTAAATTCGGCTCAATTGAATTTCTACTTTTTTAAATTGGCTTTTCAGTGACAAACGTGTCGTTCTGTCTTCAACATAATTGTGGATCGCCCGAAAAAGAAAGGTATGTTCGAATTTTTTTGTGAGAATAAAACTTTCTAAAAATCTACCTTCTAAAAAGCATTATCTCTGAATATTCCGAGACACGACTTCCGACAAAGTCTTTACTTATCGTATTGTACTTGCAAGTATCGTGATTATTATTACTCCTCATTTTTTCCATGTGTTTGATTAAAGATCGAGTATGGATCAAGGTAATCGAACGGGGAACTTTGTCTCTCATATCCATTCGAAAACTTTCGATCGTTCATCGAAGAAACGGTCTTTCCTGTGTGTATTTTAATCTCATACTTTGTTTTTTTTCTAAATTTCTCTCGGTGCATTCGTTTCATTGAAAGCGTGCGAGTATTTTGGTATCACTTGGCACGTTTTAATATCTCGATAGCGATATTATTATGTCCTAAGGGTTGCTCAATCGCCGTCATTTACTCGTCTGCGTATCCATTTTATTTTTTTTTCTTCTATGCTGATTTATCGAACCGAAAGAAAAAAAAAGATCTGAGAAAATCGTGTAACAAATTATCTTTAAAATTCAGAATTCTTGACACTTGTGCGCAGTTTATGCGTAAGTTCGATTTGCCAAACTGGCCTTTCGCTCTTTCTCTGCCGCTCAACATTGCTCGCTCTCGGCACTAGCATTTTTTTTTCTCTACAATTATTCAACGACCATCATTTTTATTCCGTTTCTGAAATCGCACGCGAAAGAATGAGCTCTCCTCGTCCGGATAAATAGTGACAAACAATCGGAAGCGATTATGCGATTCCATATCCAATGTTAGAGCGTGTTTCGTTTTGTTTCAGGTTTTTTTTTTCGTGTATAAAAACGTGCAAAAATTATTCTGTCAAATTGGCGTGCGAAATCTACCATTTTTCCCCTATTTTCCTCGTTATTCGCTAAAATTTATTCCCTTGTCGTTATTTATTATTTTTTTTTACAAATACGAATATGTCATGATCTCGTAATTCGCGTTTTTCGTTAAAATGATAAAACGCAACTTGTCTTTGTGAAGAATTCATGCACGTGCACGAGAAATTTCATCGACGAATAAAACATCAAGAGCGTGCGACTGAAATTTGTAGCGAAATAAATGAAAAATCGTGTTTGTGTTTTTTCAATGAAAAAAAAAGAAGTTTTTTCACACAAATTCATTTCTGCTCACGAATGGGAGTGTAATTGCTTCCGCGTTCGGAAATCTTTAGTTTCCCGAAGCCCCGACACTTCACTAATTTTCGTACAATCTCTAAAAGTTAAGTATCTTAAGTCTCTAAACGTAGATATGCGATTATTTTTTTCGTTCTCTACGCTCGCCTAAAATGTATTGCCAATTCGAAACGGTACTACAACAGGTTTTCTAGGATACATATAAATCATTATTACCCTTTTTTTTCTACAGGCCTTTTACACCGAGCAACCAAACCTTTCGAACTTTTTTCCGACGTTTTACGGAAAAAACAATCCCCCGGAAAAAAAAGTTACATTTTCGTAGAATATCATTTTGCACGATTATAAATTCGTCATCGGACGAACGATCGACTTTATTTCATTAAAACAAACAGCTGAAAAATGAATATGAGAACGGAGAAATATGCTTTTGCATTGTTGGATCACAACGGAAGGGCGAATTTTTGCAATTCATTCATTTTTCATTTTTATTCGATATTCATCAAGTTTTAAAAAATATTATTGGATGTTATCAACACCACGATTGCAAAAATATCGCGCGGTACTCTCGTTGCATGCAAATCATACAAAATTTCACACAATGATTTTTCATCGGCTTTTTTTTCTTGTCATTTGTCGAAATTCTTGCGAGGCTCGAAAGCCACAAACAATTTTTGATTCTTGACACAGCCGAAGAAAATGTTAAAAATGTTGCATCTTTCGATGATCAGAAAAAGAAGATATAATGCAAAAGTATATTTTACGAAAACTCGAAAAACAGAATTGAACGGCCGGGTTAAATGTGTCGCACACTAATTGTCCACAAGATCAATTCTGCGCCTTGACAAAACACGTATTTTCTTAGAGTCAACGACTTATGTACATGTAAATACTTGTACAATTTTTTTCGATGCGTGAGCACGAGGAAAAGACGCAACATTGCGTCGAAACAATAAATAAAAACAATTAAAATGCACGCATTTGATGAATGCATTTTTTTTGACGAGAAAAACAAAAAAAAATATGTTTCCAAGCTCGAGTCGATTGAATGCTTTCCATTAGCGATGTAATAATCATGGCAATGTCAATAATACTAATAATAATCAACACGTTAAAATTCACCGGTACATCGAGAGACAGATAAAACCACCACATTTTGACTAGAGTTTTTGTCGAACGAGTTGACTAGAAATCTCATGAAATTTTTACACAGCAGCTCTCGCTGTCGAAGACACGATATAATAATCATATTGCGGTGATATCGATAATAATAATAAATTATATTACGTCATACGGACATTTGTATATGTATGGATATATACACGTACACACGTATTCATGAAATCGTAATATTCTTTTGTACGAACTGACGTTAGACGATGGAAAACAATAAAAACATAGTCGTTACACATTTGTAAAAAAATTAGGAAAAAAGTTGATCAACGAATTGAATATTTACGTGCAACACCGTGTTTTTCGTTTCTCTTCTCCGCTGTCTCGTCTTCGAGGACATTTTCGAAAAAAAATCATAACTTCACAACTGTGACGATCAAAATGATCTTTCATCAATGATGCTTTTTACAGATTCGGCGAGTGCCCAGTGCCGTTTGTTCGATTTGCCGAATTAGCCATTTTTCAATCTCCCACGCACGTCGATGATTTTTTTTCCCTTTTACAACCAGATTGCATTGACAACGTTGACACGTTTGACAAATTGTCCCGTTAATTTTCGTCAAATATCGTTCATCGACGCGAGTCGTCATTTTAATTCGTCGACTTTCAAGTTCACTGTTTTAACTGTTAAAAGTAAATAAAAAACAATATTCCGACGCGATTTACGCGCAAATTCGTGAATCTTGTTCCTTCGTAATCAAGAACGAAACAAAAAGGAAACATCATCGAGTTTGACACTTTTTCTTTTCTTGTTTTGTTTTTTTGTTCGGTTTTGCTCGGAAGCAACAACGCGACAAGCGTTTCATCTCGTTCGTGATCAACAGGCATTAGGCACTTTGAGATAATGAGGGACGAGATGAGAGATTTGAGAGAATCGGGGAATCGAGGTAGAAATGACTGTTTTTTTCCACTTGTTTCAGCAGCTCAGTCGACTTTTGTCGATGGTAAATCGTGTCCTACGACTAGTTGCTCCTTCGGAAAGTCGAAGATGACGGTCACGTGGAAAGCCATGTTTGCAGCTGCTATGATATACTCACAGAGGGAGAACCAACTGAAGGCTGATAAACAACGATTGATTATTCATGTGGAGAAGTTTGTTTTTCTCATTATTTATCTACATAGACGAGCAACTCTACTGGCAATTAACATTCAGGAATAATCTTAATCACAGCATCTCGAAAAGTGCTATCACGAAACGTTGTCCAAGCCATATCCATATTTTTTTCATCTTCACTGCTGAGGCGACGAAAATAAAAAAAATAATCCATATCGGGACAACATTTTCTATCATTCTAATAACGCGAATGAAGGGTAGCGTGAAAAAATGACTTTATCATACGAATTTTCGACACGGCGTATTTTGTTCGAGTTTTCCATAAAATAATTCATAATATCGATGGAATTCTTCCTTCTCGTGTGATTATTATTATTTTTTTTCGTCAACATAGATAACACTTCCGTTTTTCCTCGTTGACTCACCTAAGTCGTGGCAGAGCAGTCGGTGCTTGAGAAAGAATATAATGAGGCCGATTGTGCTCGCCATACTCGTTGCGAAAAGGGCCTGCTTATATTGAAGACTTTGTGCATTCGGTGTCATCAGACGACCTAATTTTACGGCTGTCAGCATATACGCTAGCGAGCTGACCATGAATATTATGAAGATTTTTTCATGAACCGCTGAAATGGTACATAGCACATCTCCCGTTAGTATAATTATTGTCATCATAATTGTTATTGATGATTTTCGAGTTTTCGAAAATGACGCAAAGGAGAAAACGAGTCGTTGAAAATTATTATCCGAATTCCCGAGTGTCAAGTAAGTATCGGGAGTGATGGATGATTGAAGAGAATCAGAGAGTGGACCATTATTGGATTGGATTTGGGTATGATGGCGAACCATGCGGATTATAAACTTTAAGGGCGATCTGGAGTTACGTTCTCAACAAAATCGCAATGGTATCCGAATTTCAAGTTGAAAAAAATCGGTCACCGATGACCGATTTTTTCACATTCAAAGTTCATCATCGATTTCGGAATCGTGGGGATTGTTTTTCTAACGGACGGCAGGAAAACGACAGGAAAACGATGAAAGAGAAGGTAATGACATCGTCGAAAAGATATCTGTGCTATGATTCATTCCGTCAGGAAGTATCGCATCGATCAATAAAAAGTGTGCGGTTTTCGTTAAGGTCATCGCGACGAATCGCAAAGATCGCTCTGAAGGTTACATCAAGAATCGGGTCTAAATATAGATTCGATCCTTAGAAACGAGAACGATGATTGTTAACACCTGTTTATTCAGGCATCCGTTGCACGGTCATGCTAATTCGTTGAGACACGATCGTTGTCGAAATATCATTGGTAACGGAGCTCTACAAAAAAAAACTTTTTTTTTGTTGCCCTGGATATCATCGCAAATTTTTACGTTTTCAAGTGCCCACATTACGAATATATTCATGACAGTTCTCAATGTGCTCGTATTTTCATGATTTTTGCATATCTTATATTTTGAACAATTAATTATAAAAGAAAAGCTCATAAAAGGCGTTTTATGGAAATATGAAATATATTTTCGACATTTTCCTCTTTATTTACTTCGATGTATCCTAATTTCTCAAAACTTAACTGACATTATAAATATATCTGTTATTTTGTTTCTCGTTTTTTTGATTTTTGTGATGTAAACTGAAAATAAAGATTTTAAAAAAAATCAGAGCAAATCTTACAAAATCATTGATAGTTTCATGAATTGTGTGCATAAATAGATCCAAAATTATTTTCATATCGAAGGCAACAAAACCACTGTAGACCATTGGTAATTAACGACACCACGAAAATTCAATCCCAATTTCGATCGTCGGGAAGTAAGGTGGTTTGCAAGGGAATGAAGGATTACGAGTACAAAGAAAATGAACTTACAATAATTTTCTCTATTCGAGATGTACGTGACTCCCGATAGTGAAGCAATCTCAGCAATGTTCAGCCAGAAGCAAAGATTGAGCAGTCTGCAACCGAGGATTTTCTTCGGCACGTCCTCCATGGCTCTGAGTATTTTTCGATAATACGAGTGATAGACTATCGCGATTACCAGACGAGGTCCCATATGAAGGGCTATGCTTATACGCCAGAGATAACGCTGGGGTGAAATACCCGTGATCGCTGAAATCGATGGCAGAACATTGTACACCTGTGAGACAAAAAATTGGTTCTTCCGTTATTGTCAAGCCTCGAAGAACGTTTTTTTTTCATTGCCAGTATTGCGCGATTTTCACGCATTAGCAGAATATACGATAACCGAAAATACGGAAAATAAAATGAAAGTTGGAAAAAAAAACTGAAAAATAATGAAACAACGAGAATTCGCATTTTCGCGCTATTCTATCAATCAAAATCATTGCAGCAAAATGAAAATAATCATTGACAAACTCCTCTCTGCGTTTTCACATTCTTTTATCAATTTTTGGTTATCAATGTGTTTATTCGATTATAAGATCGTTCGGTCGATGATTATAGCAATTATTTTCGTTCAAAATTATATTTCGTCATTTGTCTCCGCGCAAGTGCAGTATAAGTTTGCCAGATTAAGTGAATTTCGTTCTCGATGTCCAATGAATTACGAATGAAAAATCATCATCAATTATGCTCCAAACTTCGTTTCAGTTGAAAAATGACCGTTTGTATATGTTTCAAAATTCTTTCAACAGAAATCCTATTTTCATTGTGATTCAACTACGCAAACTCGGCATCTTTTCTTTCTCCATGAATAATTACATGAACGAATCTTTACATCACATAAAATACAATGTCGGACTCTTTAATCGCATCAAAAACACAATGTGTACCCATCAAAGTAGATCAGATGAAATTTGTGCAATTCAAGAATCAACAACACCTGCAAATATAGAAATCCCAAATGAATGTGGGAAAATAATTTTCTTTTTTCTTCAAACAGTATTTTCATTGTGATTCAACGGCGCAAATTTCTACATTTGTATCAGAGATGCTCGAAAAAAATAATTACGCCAAGCAAAGATGGTCTGCATTTTGCTTCCGTCACTCGTCATGGTACATCAAATGGGCAACGGTACAAAAGATGGTTTCTCCAATTTCTCTGGATAAATTTTTTTTTTTTTTTTTACACATTTTACGTTAATTTTCCATACTTTTCAGTGTTATGAATTCTATTGAAATCATGAAAATAGATTTGTTGCGATGAATAGTGAATCGAAAGTGTCGCTTTTGCTATTTTCAGTAGAAAAATCTTTTTCTTACTCGACAATGCGTCTCGTGAATATCATCCTGCTGAAATATGTAAGCGGTGACGAAGCAAATCACCAGAGTAACGAGCGGCAGACAAACCGTGGTGATGCACAATTTTTTGAAAGATATCGCCAAATGAACGGAACTTTTGTTACTCCTGATATTGTTGAGCTCCATTTTCCTTGCTTTTGTCCTCGCAAGATTTGTCCTCAAATTTTCAATTTCAGCGGTCAATTACCAAACCATGATGGAAAAATGTTCCGCCGCCTCTTTGTAAAGTTCATTCAGCGAGAATCCGTTCCACTTTGGCGTCATACGTCACGGGCATCTCGAATATCGCGAGAATACACCTGTAAATGAGCCAATGACACAAAAAACAAAGATAAAAGAGAAACGATTGGGATATTTCAGGAATTGAGAGAGCGAAGGAGATTGCTTAATGTCAAAGATCAGTGCATTCTTGGCCATGAAAGTCGGATACTGACGTATTGGGACCGGTCTCGTTTCTATAAATAAAATGCGCGCAACCGGAAATACATTTTCACGACTCAACGTACCATTGTTGAAACGAGCTACTTTGGCTTTTTTTATGTTTAAAAGAACGATAAATCTATAAATAGACCGCAGACGTTGATTCAAGCACGAACGCGAGAATCCAGAATTTTGATAACACCGATCGCTCAATGGACACGCTTAAAAAAAAAACACTGACTGAATAATTATTGAGAACACCGAAGGGAATGAAATTGTGACAAAAACAATTAGCAAAAGCGTTTGTTATAGGGAGAGCGAGAATTCAGTTGCAATGTTTTGTCTCGAGAGAACGCATCGTCGAGATATGATGACAAAGAATCGTAATGGAGGAAAATTGCACTCGCATCTACCGAATATGCGATTTATCCAACGACGTAATCCGTAATCATTCTTTAACGATACGTAATAATGCGTTAAATGAGCTCAGGCGTTGAAGTTTAATTGAAAGAAAGGTGCTGGCTGGAAAATAAAAAAGATCGATTTACCTTGCTGCTGGAGTAGCGTCCGCTATTCCAATTGACATATCGCGCGATGCCATCTGCCTTGACTTTCTGGCGTAAACAGAAACGAGAGTGAAAGAGAAGGGGAGATAAAGGCACGCGCGTGCGCTCGTTGCAAAATGCTCCGGACTGAACATATGGCGCCAATGGCAATAGTTTCAAACTCAAAATGAACCAATCTTTGCTTTATCCTTCACTAATTTTTTAATACTTACTAGGGATTAGAGACGCGCGCTCACGCGCGCGACCGGCTGCATTTTCGCGCTGCAGCGCTGCATCTTGGATTAAGTATAGACCCCTACAGAACACATTATAATTCGGCATAAGTAGCAAATGGTGAAAAGCAGGAAATTTTTAGATTCACAAATGAAGTACAAATAATAATGATTAATAAATCATAAATAATCTTCATAGATTTTCATGGAGTTGTCGATCGTTCCTCTCATCCGCCGATCGAACGCTGGACCGGAAGTTGTGCTGAAAAATCTGAAACTAAATTTCCGAAAACCGGAAATGAAGCAAATTGCTCAGAGTCGCCTCCTCCGCGCGTCGTTTAATTTTCATGGAGTTGTCGATCGTTCCTCTCGTTCGCCTATCTCACCCTGGACCGGAAGCTGCTCCACGAAAATTCTGAAACTAATTTTCCGAAAACCGGAATAGATGCAAATTGCTCAGAGTCGCTTCCTCTGCGCGTGGTTAAATTTTCATCGAGTTGTCGATCGTTCCTCTCGTTCGCCTATCTCACCCTGGACCGGAAGCTGCTCCACGAAAATTCTGAAACTAAATTTCCGAAAACCGGAAATGAAGCAAATTGCTCAGAGTCGCCTCCTCCGCGCGTGGTTTAATTTTCATGGAGTTGTCGATCGTTCCTCTCATCCGCCGATCTCACGCTGGACCGGAAGCTGCGCCACGAAAATTCTGAAACTAATTTTCCGAAAACCGGAATAGATGCAAATTGCTCAGAGTCGCTTCCTCTGCGCGTGGTTAAATTTTCATCGAGTTGTCGATCGTTCCTCTCGTTCGCCTATCTCACCCTGGACCGGAAGCTGCTCCACGAAAATTCTGAAACTAATTTTCCGAAAACCGGAATAGATGCAAATTGCTCAGAGTCGCTTCCTCTGCGCGTGGTTAAATTTTCATCGAGTTGTCGATCGTTCTTCCCGTCCGCCGCAATCGTCTAGGGCAAAACTTGAAACTGAATAACCGACAACCGGACATGAAGCATCTTGTTCGGGGTCGTTTCCCCTATGCGTGGTTAAATTTTCATCGAGTTGTCGATCGTTCTTCCCGTCCGCCGCTATCGTCTAGGGGTAAACTTGAAACTGAATAACCGACAACCGGACATGAAGCATCTTGTTCCGGGTCGTTTCCTCTATGCGTGATTAAATTCTGATCGAGTTGTCGATCGTTGTTTCCGTCTGCCGCTACCCTTAAGGGAAAAAACTGAAACTAAATTTCCGACAACCGGATATGAAGCATCTTGTTCAGAGTCGTTTCCTCTATGCGTGGTTAAATTTTGATCGAGTTGTCGATCGTTCTTTTCATCTGCTACTACTGTCGAGTACTACAGCGTCGAGCGGTAGTACTGCGCCTGCGAGACTGCTTACCCGCTCGACATTGCTGTAGAGCGGAAAGATGGCCTCTCCGGGCCAGCGTCGAGCAGTAACACTGCGCCTGCGAAACTGCTACTCGCCCGACATTGCTGTAGAGCGGAAAGATAGCCTCTCCGGGCCAGCGTCGAGCGGTAGTACTGCGCCTGCGAGACTGCTTACCCGCTCGACATTGCTGTAGAGCGGAAAGATAGCCTCTCCGGGCCAGCGTCGAGCGGTAGTACTGCGCCTGCGAGACTGCTTACCCGCTCGACATTGCTGTAGAGCGGAAAGATAGCCTCTCCGGGCCAGCGTCGAGCGGTAGTACTGCGCCTGCGAGACTGCTTACCCGCTCGACATTGCTGTAGAGCGGAAAGATAGCCTCTCCGGGCCAGCGTCGAGCGGTAGTACTGCGCCTGCGAGACTGTTTACCCGCCTGACATTGCTGTAGAGCGGAAAGATAGCCTCTCCCGGCCAGCGTCGAGCGGTAGTATTGCGCCTGCGGTACTGTTTACCCGCCCGACATTGCTGTAGAACAAAATTTTCCGGAAACCGGACATTAAGCATCTTGTTCAGAGTTGTTTCCTCTATGCGTAGTTAAATTTTGATGGAGTTGTCGATCGTTCTTTTTATCTGCCACTACTTTGAAGGAAAACGCTTCTCGCGAGATCGTCTGATCGAAGAATCATTTCTTGTAAATTTTATAAAACATTAATGTGCAAGGGAGAAAGAAGGGAGAAAAATTTTCGCTTGAAAAAATGTGCAAGAGAAGCTAGTTTAGTTGATTCACTCTCCTTCTCCCGGACTATCTCTCATTTTCTCTCCGTACAATATAAATTCAATTGTGAAATACGACTCGTGAAATTAATGTCACGAGTCGACAACTGGCCAAAACAGCATAAAAAACCGCGCGAATACAGTCTCGCATGAATTTCGCGGCTGCGCTCATCACAGACCAATCACGAAACGAATAAAACGACAACAAAGCATGCGATATTTCGATATTTCGATAATTTCGATCTATATCTCCTCATCAACTTTTTATTAGAAGGATCATCAAGTTTTTATTAGAAGGATATCAAAGATTATATCCACTGGATGGCCGCCCACCAATTGTTATAAAAGTCCGGCCACGCTCGACAGAAGAAAAATACACGTCATTTGTTATTTCATGTAAATTGATATATCGATGACGAAACGATGGAGTAAAAGTAATCAAAAACCTTTATTTATTTCAACATTTTAGCCAGAATTGGCCACATTTTATTATAGGTGCCGTCCACTTAGCGCTGCAAATGCTTTCAATGCTTCAATTCCTTCTGTTTTACCTCCATGTAAATTCGACTCCACCGAAGCATTTGCAGCGCCAACTGGATCGTACCTCTATCGGTACAGAAAAATGTGCTGTAGCAGTGTTCAGCGCTACCATCGACTTCTCGTGCATGCGTGCATCATATGCCTGCCGGTAACGGAGAAAAATAAAGATAGAAAAGAAAGCGCGCAGAGGCTGACAAGAGAGAGCTCCGAGGGTAAGAAGTCGATGATAAAGAGAACAAATCTCCAAAGCTATCATCCCTTATAAAAAAAGAGAGCCCGATCACCTTCTTCACACATGAATAATTTTATCAAAACGATAAATATTCTTCAGATGCGAGCTCTCATACGGGATTCTGTCCCAGTATATGCAGGTTATATGTCGAGAAATGGAGGAAAGATGGGATTTCAAGATTAAAACCAACGTGACATTTCCCAATTGTAGAGTCGTTCGGGTCAAGTGTGCGCACGTAAGGATTTAAAGTCGTGTTAAAAATAAACAATAAGGAATAAGGACAAAAGAACCCATGCATATGATAAA
The DNA here is from genome assembly GCA_959613375.1 of Heteropelma amictum. Lineage (NCBI taxonomy): Eukaryota > Metazoa > Arthropoda > Insecta > Hymenoptera > Ichneumonidae > Heteropelma > Heteropelma amictum. The sequence goes on along the minus strand of OY390721.1, from coordinate 20,529,565 downwards.
GTATTTATTGAACTAATAATTGAATCAAGTAATAACATATAGAACTTTGGCACCAAAAAAAAAGAAATGGTTATTGAGAAAAATTCAAAATGCGCACACTTGACCCGCTTTGCGGGTAAGTGTGCGCATTCGTTCGGGTAAGTGTGCGCATTGCTTCTTAATAGTTATGTGGCAGCAATCACATTCAAAACTACCTCGGTCGTAAAAGATACATTGTTCATGCCACCAATCCATCCATTTATACATTGTATCAAAGTGGACAAAAATATTTTTTTGAGTTAGAGTTGGGAGCTTTCGGTTTTTCTCCCAACTTGTTTTTGGTCGGTACAATTTTTTAGTTATGACGCTTTTAGGTTTTTTTTTGTCTTCTTCAAGTTTCTTTTTTTCTTCCAATTCTTGTTTATAAGGACTAGAAATAATAATTTGCGATTTCAAAGCAACTCGATTCGTACGACGTGTTATTACGAACGCGCACACTTACCCGCGCACACTTGCCCCTGAGCGGGATTTTTGATGGATACTTGTATAACTTTACTCATATTGAACATGACCTCAAATCTAATACAGAATTATAAACTCAAATAACTCACTGACATAAAAAAAAATTATTTACCTTGATGATAATATTCAGTTAGATGTGACAATCTTTGTCAAGATGAGAAAAGTTATAGTTTAAGCGTCGAAATCCATTTATTTTTATTAAAAAATAAATGGACGATACGATCTCGCAATCTTGTCGATAAATTAAGTCCTTGTTGTCATACCTTTCAGTTCCCTACGCATATTATGACTTTCCCCTCTGCCCTTTATAAATAAAAGGGATGCGCACACTTACCCACTGCGCACGGTTACCCCGAATGACTCTAATGTTTTATTGACATTGAATTTTTTTACATCAGACAGTTCGAAAAATTGATATTCTACTATTGTAAATTTTCGAAAAGTCACTGCACAAAAGTGATATTGGCTGTGTGGTTGGATGAACATTGCTCCAAGCAGAATCGCGCCTAGTACAGTACTGAATGTAAAAAAAGAATTTTCGGTGGATCGATGTCTCGATATAATCGATGAAAAATCGTTTTCAAATTACCAATCGCGATCGCAGAGGTTCCATGGGAAATCGGTAGAGACTCGCGTAATTATGAACCACTGGTGGACGGCCTTATCACCATTGTAGGGGACTCTGCGATATAATTTCCACAAGGCTGTACATGAGTACACGCTATACTGCGATTAGTGGGATTTCGCTCGGCAAAATCGAATGTTGAAAGATCATAAAACGCTATCGCACGATCAACCATGCTATGCCGTCGTCTTGGTTCCAGTGTTATTTCGTCATAAGAATTTGATACAAAGGACGTGTATCGCGTGTTGCAATCCGCGATAAAGAGGTAGAACAACCTACGCTGATGTGTTTTTTGAAAAAGAAAAGATTTGTTATGCAGACGACTTTTTTTTCGGATTTTCAACGATAAATTGCCATGGAAAAACTACTGCGCGAAAACGTATTTCAGTGTCTTGCCATGTGGCAACACTAAAAAAAGATGGACATTGAACATCGAATTGTGAAAAAAATCGATTTATTCTCGTATTGAATGCGCTGAATAATGAATAAAAATAAAGGTGGAAAAAACGCTGTTATGAACATCAAGAGTGGCGATAACAAATTTAAATTCCTTCGCATATATTTATAACGGCGTGAAGTTATTTTTCAATTGAATTCGAATGTTTCTTTCAACGCTCCTCGACATTCGGAACCTTTCCCATTGCATTTCATTGCACATCCGGAAATGAATACAAAAATAACCAGCAGTTTCAATGGATGTAAAACCGTAAATGTCATACTTACAATATTACTCAATAATATGGGCCCCAGCGAATCACAATCCATCATGTTGTCGTTAGACGCGTGTACCGCAGCTACGTACGATCCCGGTGGAAGTCCGATGGTCGAAGCATGTATTTGGACAGATTCCGTTTCACGACTCGGAATGAAAACAAGACTACCGGCATAGGTGTATTTTGGTCCATCGTTGAGATGCAGCATGCCACAGTAATACTCTATTTTCTGATATCGAAAAGTTTTTGTCGTACTTTAAGAGTATTTCATTATTCTACGCAACGTGATAAAAACCAAGAAACAAACGTCACACACGCTAAATTCCTGAATATGAGTATATGAATAGCGCAAATCAACAAAGCGAAAATCTGAAGCAAACGCGGATCAAGCAACACGAAAAAAGCTGCATTTTCTGCCATTTTAACGTATCCGAAGGTATTTCGTATCTATCGGAAGGTTCTGTTATTTGCGGACTTTTCTACATCCTTTTCAACTCTTTCAACGCTTCGGGAACTTTGAGATGCATTTTATTTCTGACAATATTTGCCAGAAAGTTGTATATTACCTTATACATTATCATAAACTTATAAAAGTTATTTACCTGCGCCTCCGCGGATGCTACGATAGCCAGTATAACTGAGAACAACTTCATGACTCCGCAGCTTCATTTCCAATTGGGAATTTCGAGAAAAAGTGGAAGAAATGAGATTTTAGAATGACGACGGTGGTTTTTTTCATACAATTGTTTTCGGATGAATCCCTTCAGCATTTAACAGGTGAATGATATTGGTTTCGAATAAGGATAAAAATAATTATTGTTAGTGTACCTGTATTATAGTGTTTCGAGAAATATCCCCTTTCGTACACGTTATCCGAGAAGGAATAGCCGCCTGATGCTCGATCTTATCACTATTTTCGGGAGTACAGTTCGATCACGAAGATTATCATTTTATAGCTACGGAAACTCTCGACACCACACCTGTCTACACTATTAAAGTTTGGTCTTCAACGTGCGTTCTCGAATCGACTATTTGCGGTTGACATTCTTCGCGCCTGGTTTTTTTTATCGTTACGTGGGTGCCACAGTTGACTGAACTTGTTTCGGAGCACGAATTATACATCACGACCGCTTCAAAATGGAATATTTTTAAGAATTTTCGAGTCGTTGTACAGTTTGCGCAAAGAGCCCACGATTCTCACAGCATATGCAATATGGAATCGCTTTCAGGAAATATTTTTGAAAAATACTGTTTTTACCCTATTTTTCAAATGTAAGATGAATTAAGAGAGGGAAAATTCTTTGTGTCAACCTTTTGCGTTTGGTAAACGCGACAGGATCACGTCCTGAGAAAGAAAAATTAGCCGTCAAGGAAGGAGAGTCACATTTGTTAATTGAACGAAAAAATTGCAAAATATTGCGAATTAATTCAACAGGGAAATGATAAACGTTGGAGCATGGAAACTTTGAGGAATGTTTGAAAATATAGCTTTGATATTATCGTCGAGCGATTGTCGATTCTGAATTTATTTTTATCCTCTCATTCGTCGATAAGTATTTCATTATTACAGCTATTACAGATTATTATTACAGAATTACAGAGACATTACAGGTGAATCGATATGTCATAGCGTTTTCATTCGATCGCGTTCACAAAATCACGCGTCGCCTTATTTCCCCCTAGGATGCTGTATCCTTATTATAATAACACGATGTTCCCTTCTTATCGCCAACGAAAGTGTCTCCACCGAAGATGGCGTGTAGCAGGAACTCAGATTTCACACACTGGTCCACTTATACTGTACACAAAATACATTAATATAGACAGTGGAGAAAATATGTGTCTAAATGTGATGAGAGGCAAAACGTCAGGATGGCCAATGTGGCAATTTGAATTCTTCAACCAGTAAACTGTTTTTTTTTTTACTTTTTCGCAACCCAATCCGATAGTGCTTGCGATAAATTTCAAATTGTGAAAACGTTAGGATTTTGAATAGCTTTTTTCAATCATCCAAGGTACGTCAGATCTTCGTGTTAGATCGATAGAAAATTATTATAAGCTCATAGTTTGCAGATAAATTAGAGATATAGTTGCAGAAAGTTGTGAGATAATAGTTGCACAGACTTACATATCTCCACACCCTATCATCAAACAAGAGTTTTTACTTCGAAGTATGGAAAATGACACTGCGCGATCTTTGATGGTGTTCGATTGATTTGGAAACAAGGTTATCTCTGATGATGTCACAACTTTATTATATCGTCCATCGGCCATGTAAAGCGCATGCTGCTGCGTATATTATTTTAATGTCGTTATTAAAATAAAACAGCAATATCGTTAAGAGTTCAGAGTTTTTTTGCAAGCTTTGAACGGAATAACTGACGCTTAATAGATTTAAAAAATGCCAAGTAGAACGTTATAAGTTGATTAATAAAAGATTGTTCGGATTATTTCAACGAATCATTAACGACAGCCAAAAATTTCGACGCACACGTGACACTCACTATGACAAGTGTTACTTACAGAACGACTTGTCAGGACACGTCCTCTTAGATCACGACAATGAAGACTGCCGAACTTTTTCTCGTGAATCGAGACTACATAATGTGCAGGTGGAAGTATTTTCATTGCAATCGACACATTTAATGTAACATCATCCTCTGGACTATACTGAGTAAAGATCACAGTCCCTATGTAGACAGGGGGTTTCCCCGGTAACTCAGAAAACAACAAGGTGCAATATTTCAGTTCCTGAAAATCGTATATAAGAATACTTTTAATTTTTCGTCTTAATTCTAACAGTATATTGCGCGACTCGGCATCAAACAAGACAACTTCAGACGCGAGTGAAGTTGATCGCCATCATACGATGGCTGAAATCGTGTTTTTTTTTCGTGTCAAATTTCAACGTCTTTGAGCCAGTGGAAACGACACAATGCCGTACCCCGACACAGTGCGGGAAAAAAATCGTATTCGTTCATGGGAAAAGTCGCATGGATATTCCGAGGATTAAAGTAAACGAATGCGTCTGAAACTAATTGTTTTCTGTTGTAAGGCAGAAAACTTGGCACCGGTCGAAAATTCGCTTGTATCGACCACGTTGAAACTCGCAGTTTTGTAATAAAAATTTGAGCTTTTCCCGGACAATGTCAATTCAATTATCATAAATAATAATTATTATTATAACAATGACAACCACCCTTGAATTTATTTATAAATTAAAGGGTGGGATAAATTTATTAACAAAATATTGGTCATTTGTCCGAAATTTGTCTCTAAACGCTCAGGGTGCGTATAGAATTTTTGCTAAAATTGCGTTATTTATTTTTTTTAAACGATTCATTTCCTTACCGCCGCTACGACGCAGGCCACAATAGCCGACACAACCGTGATCAACCTCATCGTTTCAAATTTTTTTTTAAACTGTACGGGATGGAAAACCAACTGAAAGTCCAATGAATACTGAGGTTATTTTATTATTTGAAAAACTAGTTCCTACTCGTCTACTGAACATGAGGCAATAAAAGATCGCTTTTGTATGAAGGAAAAATTGTTTATGAAGTCTCAAGGTTCATATGTACGTCAGTTAAAAATAATAATCTACTTGAAACCATACGACGTTCCAATGGTATTCGTTATATTCATTGGACTCCTTTTTTTGATACGCACATAGACAGGCGGCACGAATTTTTACGTAATTGTCTTCGGCAAACGCCATTGTTCAACATAGTATGTCATTGGCCTCAAAAGTACTTCTATACAAGCTGCTGCCTTTGTACTCTGTTATCTCTCTTCGTAGATATGTTAATGTCGCAAAGTTACGCAAAGCTCAGACGCAACATGTTAAAGTATAGTAATCTTGCGCACCAAGAATGAGAAACTGTATTTGTTCAGAGTACTACAGCTAGCGATACGGCAAAAAAAATTATCCATACCGAATTGTTAAAAAAATTAGCACATTGATACTTAGTTACTTATACTTAGCTTATTTTGATATTTCGGCGTATCGACGAATCGTTCAAAAATATCTGTGTTAACGAATTTTGAATATGATCTTCAATACGATGATCTTAATATGAATTTGTGTGAATTTCACTATAATTGAATTTCGATTATAATTTTTCAAATAGAAGTAAATGCTGAGAGATATTTTGCATTTCCATGTCATATGGTTTGTTTTCTGATCGATGTAATGTGCTGACGACTTTTCCTCATTGCTTAATGACTCAAAAACGGTGGCTTGTTTTTTCAATGCCGAATCCTCTGTTTTAATTAAATGAACTTGGCTTATAAAAACGAAAAATTTGAAGGAAAAAATTCATCGTTTGAATTGCTATAGCTGTGTTTCAACACTTGTGGATGTCGCAGGCAGAGACGTATACCGGTATTCAACGGTAGCTTGCAGTACAACTCCATGAGCTCTGCACAACCGACACAAGAAATGTTTGTGTTTTACCATTCGATCTCTGATATCGGCTTTCTATGTTTATAAAAGATCAAATAACACGACACTCTTGTTAATCAATGAAAAACAAAACTGTACAGAGTCAGTTTTCCTATGAAATGAGAAAGAATGGCTTTTTGTTGTAATTTTTCTGCAATTCGAAGAAATTCCAACGTTATACACACAACGCCATCTGAAACTCAAAGCGCGTGAGTTTCCCGCCGAAATAATTATTCAGTCACCGTTTTTCATAACCTCAGCATCATTACCGAGATACTTTTTTCGGAACTCAAGAAAAAACATACAGTGGCTCCGCGCAGATTGTTCATTGTTTTCTTTTGAAGAATAACTAAAATCTTCCAAATGTTTTTAAACAAAGTATGCATCTCGGTCTTTTGCATTCCAATGTATTTTCGTACTAAATCATTTGTTTCTTCAATTGCTCAATACCAGTTTATTTCCGTCTTTTTTTTAGGTTATGTCACGCACGTGTAGGCAAATCGAACGTTTTGCCGGTGCCAGATTGATGTCCACTGAGAGCAATGGGACGAATAAAATGGAAAAAAGTGAGTTGTACATTTGTTTTCCCAGACAATCATCTAAATTATCAATAATTTTATATATAAGTTCGAGATACCTGATATAATTACATATATTTTTGTATATTTTGATCCCGTACATATATCACATCAACTTAATGCTCAAAGTTCGTTCCACAGTCACTTTGAGCAATCTTGTAAACGCAACGTTTATATTTTTATTGAAGCAACTCCACTTTGTATAGGTTTATGGTGAAACTTTTAATGATAAAAAAAACCGAAAAACCTGCAGTGAAATGTTTACATTTACAAAACATCTGTACAAAGTCAGTCGGTCCCAATCTGAGAAGTACATACGTGTTCGAAATCTGTTTTTCCGTCTAGTAAAGTGCAAACATTTTTCAAAGTTCATTCCGCAATTATTTTATCTAAAGGTGAATATTTCTCACTTACGGAGCACAAGTTGATCTTTTTATATTCTTGTCTATTTCAACATTGCAAAAAAACCATAATCATCTTTCCATGCTTTGCGAAGAGATTCTCAATTTCGCTCGTTAAATACTTTTATGGGGATCTTTTTGTGGGAATATTTAAAAGTATGGATAAAACGTGTAATCTCCGTGTTTTGTGACTCGAAGGCAAGATGGCGCTACTTTTATCAATTTCCCATAGCCATGAATCAAGTAACGTTACTCGGAAGAGTCGGCGGTGATCCTCAGAAAAGAGGCACGGAACAACATCCCGTTGTCGTTTTTTCTATGGCTACTCACATGAACTACAAGTACGAGAGCGGTGAGTCATGGTTTTATGCCGATGGAGAAAAATCGTTGATGCTTTCAAAATCGAATGTTTGCGCAGCGTTGCGCACTGTCGACAATGTTCAAGGTCGCAAAGCTCAAAGCTAAAGTTGACTTTGCGCAGATTTTTTTTGTACAAATGGAAAAGGCTCTTACACTAAATTCGTTGAATGTGATGAATAAGACTTACCGTTGAGAATCCACTTTTAACAAACGTATCAATGGATTTTTGGAAAATGTCGATGTAAAATACAACTTGATCGCTTTTTCCGTCAGCGGGATAATCGCTGATAACAGATTTATCTGTTCGAAGAGTCAAGCGACTGGAATTCAGTGACAAAGTTCATACGTTTGACTCGGGTTTTAGAAAGCGAAAGTTTTAGATAATCATTGCGACTGTTCAAAATGCGGCTGTAGAAATTGCACGCAACAAAGATGCAATATTCTCGGACGTTTTTTCAAAAGTTCACCCAACTCGAAGGGTAGTTCCGCGACATCGCACAACTATCCGGCGATCGTGCACCTTCTGTTTGTTCGACCGGTACATTGAATACGCAAAGAGAAAAATGGACTCCTCACCATGAGAAATTCGTATCAATAATTGGAAGGCGGATTTACGTTTTTTCACGAATTTTAAAAGTGTCAAGTAAAAATGATAAACAGCGGCAATTTCCATAAACGTAAATCTGCGCTGCATCTCGCAAAGATAATCTTGCAAAAGAGTGTCACGAATTATACCGTTTTTCAGGTGATTTTATGCAAAGAACGGACTGGCACAGAGTATGCGTTTTCAAGCCATTTCTTCGTGACACTGTGTACAATTACCTGAAAAAGGGTCAACGCGTACTGGTTAATGGAAGATTGAGCTACGGCGAAATAAAGGACGAAGAGGGCGTCACGAGACCAACTACGGCTATAATAGCCGACGACGTCATTTTCTTCCAGTGATAAAGAAATAAACTCAAAAAAAACTTTGATAAGAATATTCATCGTACAAGTTTCTCCCATTTTTTTACGTAAGATTAATTCGAGTATTGCATTCATCCAATGACGATTGTCTCATCATTCGAGGTGCACATAGGATTACTGTAAGGATAAGGCAATCTGCGATAAGCATTTGAATAAACAGATTTATGTTCTTAATAAGTATAGAAGTCTATATTTACATCATTCATCGTTCATAATCTCTCCAATAACAAGTTACATAATAAAATGGCGATAAATCTAGAATTTTACAAGTATTTTGTTATACCTTTTCACTGCTTCGGTTTTTTTTTCCGTTTTGTTTTTCCCCATTTTTTTTTTATACAAGTCACCTCTTTCGTCTACGTGTTATATAATCATATAAACGTGTCTCCTCACCACAATGTTTCGTTATCCGCTATACGTACTTCGTGCGATACGCGCGAGCTTTTTCAGTAATTCATTCATTTACTTATGTCCGTTTTTTTTTCATCTATGATATACATATTTATATACTCATATTCATATATGCATACACATGTACACACGCGTGCGTGTGAATGTGTATGCATTCGCGGCTTTGAGCTCTCTCGCATTTCGCCGATTTTCTTTTTACGTATATAAATTATTTACACTTTATAAACGATAGTTAAAGATATACATATAATTCCTCTTATTTCATTAATATTATATTCTCTCGAATCTCGCATATACTTTTTTTCCATCTATTGCTAATCATTTGTCTGCTTATTCATTATCCTTTTATCTTTCTTTAATTAATCATTAATTCACTCGTTTATTATTTTTTTTTTTACCTTACAGAGATCACAGTATACAAGAAGCCAGATAGTAGGTCTCGGTTTTACATTATTTCGCTCGTACAGATTCGCAGAGACACGCACACTCACACACATACGCATACGCAGTCGTAACACACGCGTCGTTTAGCGCACGCGGGCACGTGCTTCTCGGTCCTTCTTTCTTTCTTTTTTTCGTGCAAAAATATTCCAAGTTTATTTCTCGAAACGCGAATATCTTTTTCCGTTGCGATCTCCCCTCCCTCTTACCTATTACGCTTTTCTTCTCCGCGTCTCTTAAATCTATAGATTGTTTTTCTTTATTTTATAATTCTCGCGTTATTACGTGTTTTATTCCAATTCGAAGGGATAGTCTTATACGCGGGCGACCGACTGTGAAATCCCGGCTATGAGCGTGTCCTGATCGGTAATCGACGGTGTCCAAAAATGGTTCAGGCAGTTACCTATCTCGGTCGCGGAATGTAAGCCACAATCACATCACCAATAACATGGAAATTTCGAATATAAATTTTGGTATTAAAATATATGCATTTATATATATATATATACACACACATTTATCTATCTATATATATATATATATATATAGATTCATTATCGTATAAATTTGAATATAACTCTGGCCCCGGATTTCATAAAAATTCTTACCATCTTTTTATTTCACACCGATAGATTCGACAATTTTATCTCAGCCGATGTTTCCTCCTTATCGCAAAGCTTATCAATTTCTCAAAGCCCTTTATATTCATCGACGTATGTACAATGCAGGACGCTTAAACTCTAGAGTATTATCCAACAGAGCCGAGCGTCTGTCGTTACTTTGAAGAAAAAAAAATGCACTCTGTCTTTATCTTTTTTTCATTCTATTAATTGTCTATTATTTATTGTATTTTATAAAAATGAGTATTCGCAATCAGATTATGGTACCTTGCGTATGTAATGCATACATATTGCATATGCATATTTCTTCGTTTAATTGAAAAGTGTGTTACGAATGACTTTACAACGGTGATCCAAAGCATTCGCAAACGCGTTATTCCATCATTCAAGTGATTATCATTGCACGTTTTACGATGATTAAACATTGCGCTGACAAGTCAAATCGAGGAGCGGAGAGATAACACGTGCAGCGACGAACAGTCGCGGTTATTTTTGCGGAAAAATTGATAAATAATCGCAACGAAAAACCAAGAGTACACTCTTCGAAACACCGAATGATATTCCCTTCTGTAACTGCACGCACTGATTTTGGAGTAAAAAAACGAAAGGTACGAAATTATCTCCCAATGCAGCAGTACGAATCGTTCGTACCCTCCGCAAGCGACGAGAAAAATCGCTTCGGATAACAGAAAAGTGAGTCTGAAAATTCTGAAACCGTGACGCAACGTTCATCACCCTTTATCGTGCGGTCACTTTTGTGAAATTCTTTGCTTCGATCATTTGCATTACGGAATAAACGCACGATCGCGTACAGTCGCGAATGCTTTACATCACTTTTATGAAAATATAAAAAGGATTGATAAAGTACAAAAAAATGTTTAAGTCACCAATGAATAATATTTTCCTTCGTTCTTTTTCATTTCGGAATAACAACGCGGTCCCATATCTGATACTCGATTACATAAGATTGCAATCTGCTGCACGAGGCGCACGTGAAATTTTTCTCGTGCCGAGCCATCTCGACTTCCTATTTTCCTTTTTCTCCCATGCGTCTCCTCAACGTGCACCGTTCCAAAGTTCACGAGGCCTCTGGTACGAAAAATTTGGCGAGCCTTCCCTTCTTTTGCAAACGGGAACGCGTTCGTTCACGCTCACAAGTATCTCGGTATATTTTCCACGTACAATGCGTAATCGTACTATCGTTACGTACGCATGGACGTACAAATATATATATATATGTATATATATACACGTGGATGTGTATATATATATATATACACACAAATATATTTATTACACATATACGTATGTATGTGTGTGTATATGTACTATATACACGCAGCTCCTAACGGTAAGGGTAACGTTCTTGGCACAGATTTGTCGGGCGTTTGTGTATATTGGAAGGAGAGAAAGGCGAGGGAAAACTATCAACTCGAGCCTCGCCGGCTTTCGTTCTCGAGATTCGTTTCCAAACGAAACAAAAAAACCTACGACGCCCTATCGACACGTTTCTTCTCGTGTATCGTCGCACAGGTCGCGACATTTCTTTTCTCCCACGGATCGTCAACTTTACCGCATGAAAATCATCGAAACAAGCACGAACAAAATTAATTTTGCCCGTTTTTCGGTACATCAGACACGGCAAACGCGTTAAACTCAAATTCGTCTTTTTCATCATTGTTTCTCGTTATTTTTCTTTCTACGACGTTTCTTCGTTCGTCGAACAACCCAGTCGCATCCGCGCACTTCCCACCAGCAGCAGTAACGCAGGATACCGGGAGATTGAAAAGAACGTTGATGGACGAAACGAGACGAAACACGAAGTTACGTCGTCGTCGTCGATTCGCACCACGAGTCTTTGTCCAACTGTCGAATTATCGTTAATCGTTGTTGATAACAGAGACGGTACGACTTTTTCTTTCCTCGTTTCTTTTGCTCCCAATACGAAGCGCTCGGTGAGTGGACCGCTACGTTCGGTCGGAGGATGCTGGACGTAACGTTCCGCGTCGTACGCATCACGCCGGGATCTTTCTCGAGACTTTGTCTCGCGCGACTTCGGTCTTTTCAACTGTGCGACATCGATTACGAGCGTATTTCATTGATCGTTCGTCATTTCTCAATGAAGGAATAATATCGGATTACCGTTGAGTTCGAACACGGGAGACATATATGTATATATATGTGTATGTGTATATATATATATATATTTATATATTCTCTTTCTCTCTCTCTCTCTCTCTCTCTCTCTCTCTCTATCTCGTATGATTCACTCATATCGTTCAATTACGCGTAAACGAGCGTTATTATCATCGCTAACTTGCCCGTCACTTCCTATCTTCCGGTTCTTGATTGGTCTTGACGAGATTGTAAGCGTGACTTCGGTATTTCGCTGGTGGATCAAGAAGTGGCAATGGCTGGTCGCACGATGGTTGATTCATGCTTGACATCGATAAATCGGTCGGCATGTCGGATTCGGGCTCAATGCCATTCACCGACAAAACAACGTCTTCCTCGGGCTCGGATTTTATCCGCATTTGTTGTCGAAGCAACGAGATGTTCTTGATGTTTTTCAGTTCGGTGGGATTGCGAAGAAATCTAGGAGAAAATTGAGAAATAGACATTAGAAAATCGTAGAGTTTTTTTCGTATTGGAGGGAGATGGGCAATTTCGAATGCTAAGGACTGATTTTTATCAGTGCGGCGGAAACATTTGGGCTTTGGTAAGCGAACCTGGGGCGACGAGAAACTCAAGCAGATACGAACCACGGAGGAGGTATGATTTTTTTTCGATACGAATAAGATAGACAATGCAACTGATCGGATTATGGTACGCAAATATGTAATAACTGCTGAAAATGGCGAATAGTTTGTTTTTTTTTCGATATAATAATGACGATTGATACCGACGATTGATACGATTGGTATGAAATTCGACGAAAATTCAAGTCGCGCGTACTCTCTCGTTGTTCTCGCACGAAAAATTAGTCGTTCGGTGATCTCACGCAAATTGTTATCCAGTTAGGGATTAAATTGAAGATAACGAAAGTAAATATACTCACTGGTAGCAGTGTCGCTCGCCTTGAACCTTCCTCAGTATGTTAACGCGATAGTAGTAACGAAGAGCTCTGCTCATTTTGTCGTAATTCATTGACAAATGATTTTTCTGTATTCCCCAAAGTCGCGCAAGTCCGGGAGGATCGACAATCTTGAAAACACCGGTTTCCCGGCTCTTCCACGCTATGTAGTGGGTGTATCTTTGCGAAGGGTCGTTCAGCAATTGTTGCAAAAAGTCCCATAGAAGTCTACCGTCTGGAAGAAGAAAAAATGATGAATATTTTTTTGTCAATTCAGACTCTGCACAAGAGAACGTGTTCAGTTTTATCGCCGAAAGTCAGACGCAAAAGTCCATGACGAACTTACTCGTATTGGGTTCGGGTGAGTCGCTGGGAAAAAATTCCCTCGCAGCCGTTGAAGCTGGTCTAAATGCTCCCGGTGTCAATGGCAGCATATGCGGTGGTAATGTAGGACTCGGTTGATCCTTGACGCAAACTTCGCTTAGCCTCTGAGCCGTTAACGCGGTAGGTGTCGCCGGTGGGCTGTTGCTACTTTGATGATTGTCCTCGTCGGAATCGCTCTTGTAAACTTGCGTGTGATTATTTTCGGCGTGTCCGGGAGAACCAGCTTGACTGTCGACCGATGGTGCAGGCGAAAGAGTTACCGAATTTGCTGACATTAACGAGGCGAGATTTGCCGTATATGGATTCTCTACCCACGTTGGTGTTGGCGGATGCGAATGCGGGCTCAACGGATAAACCGACGGTCTCGTTGGCGTTACCGGGCTGCTCGGTAAACAGCGTTGCAATTGATTGAAATCTCTCGCGAGCATACCGAGAACGTTGTGCAACACGTCACCGGCGCCTGGACACCTTTCTCCGAGATCTGATTTTGTCAGAAGGCAAAGTGCCTTTCCATTCATTTGGAACATGTCCATGTCGAATTGCGGAAGATCGAATTCTCGCTCGGCCCAGCGTAGAAACGCGGCGACGTCCTCTCGCGACCATAACCTTGGATCGGACGCTTGAATGAGACAAGCGATACGAAATTTTTCAATGAAAAATCCAAATTCATTGTATCCACTATCGATGATGATAAATTGTGGAGAATTACGTTTCTCCTTCGAGTTTTATCGAAAACGAAAAATGTTTTTTCGTTGCTTACCGAGTGTCGACGGGAGATGCGTTTTGAAGTCCAAAAGTGGACTCGGCGGTGGATGAGCGGTGGGTGGAAAGCTCATCGTTGGTCCGTATCGCCATAGGAGATCGGTGGGACTGAAGGGCAATGATATACCCGGAGGGAGACGGGACTCCATCCCCGTCATACCGCCAGCGGCTGATACCGGCGGTAGCTGCGGCAACTGAATAGTCGGCAGCAGTTTCATAACACGTCACGGTGTTTCGTCCGGATTACTGAAAGAACAAAGATGGCAAAACGTTGAATTAAAAAAATCGAAACGCAGTGTCGAGTATATCTTCGGACATGCATGAAAAATCGATCACTCACAATACGCGTAAACATGTCGCTTTTTTACGGCGTAACTTTTGTACGTAAAGAGCAAGAGAAAGAGAGAGAGAGAGAGAGAGAAGGAGAGATCGAGAAGTCGCGGTCGATCATTCGTATCCGGGATTTTTTCGCAACTTTTTTTTCATTCATCAGGGATAATCGATCATCGTCGTTATCCAACACACCAGTTTAAATTATGCGAAAAATTATGCGTCTGGCATGTGAACTTTGCGAAGAAAATGTGAAGGTAAAATGACAATTACCGCTTGATCAATTGGACGTGAGAAGAAGATATGTATTATTATCGTTGCTACTGGCGATAAATTGCTTTTTTTTCGTTGGTAATCGTCGTAAACATTTTCCAGGGGAATTTTCGTTGAAAAACAATGTTTACGCGAAATAGAACAAGAGAAATGAATTTTTTCTCGTCCTCCCGGGTATTTTGATATTCAACGACGGATTCGAGGCTCGGAATAATTCCTCACCGTCTGACATTGCGAAATTGCTCCGTGAAAGACCGAAACGACGTTGCGAAATTGACTTCCGGTCGCGCTAACCTCGACGACGGCGCTCTGCTGATCGGGGCAACGTCGATGGTTTTTTTCCTCCCGATACGTGTGTATATACAATGACATGTGTATACGTGCATATGTCTCATATATATGCATAAAAACACACGCAAAAACACGTTGGTGTGTTTTACCAGAGTGTTTGTTTACAGGTATCAAAACGTCTAGCTGTGGGGTATTAAAATTGAATGTTATAAGGAAACCGAGTGAGGGAGAGAGAGAGCTATAGCGAAGAGTTTGAGAATACGAGAAATAAAACGATACACACGTAAAGATATACACGTCTCTGCAGGGGTATGCAGGAAGACGGGTATCCGTTGCGTAAAGCGAATGGATTTGCATAACAGTATTCCCATCGGCGTCGAAGACACTTCCGTTTCGAAAAAAGAATCCGTCGTGACAAAACGAGGAAAAATAAGTTTTCCAGAAAAAAGTAAAATCTTGATTCGCAACGGTAGCCAACTGTTCGTTTCATCTCTAGCGAATTTTTGTAGCACAATTATGCTTTCTTTTGATCTGTTTTTTTTCGCCACGAAAGTTTCGCTGCAAGGTGGGAGAGAGAGTTTTTTTAAAGCGGATGAGAGGAAGGAGAGAAACCTTGATGACGAAATTAACCTCGATGAATTACCGGGCACTCGTAAATGGCGCGGGCGAGCGAACGCGACGGTCGAGAAGACCCGGAGCACATATCCTGGAGAGGTCTGAGGAACGATATAATAATCGTGCGAGATGGAAATTGTTTCCTGCTTTGTACGAGTGTTTTTACGTGTGCAAAGACGCAGAGAGAGAGAGAGAGAGAGAGCGAGGTGACAAAACAACGCGAGAAAACGGAACAGCGACCTTCGCGTGCCGCGGAAGAGTGGAACTTCTTGGTGCTCCGGACTTGGATCGTTCGCGAACGTGCACATGATAGGTGGTAAAAGGTACGCTCCACCGCCACAAATTCAACGAAGGTCGATGGATTTTACCTCACGGATTAAATGAATATACAACGTTGCGTGCGGCAGAGACGGAGTAAAATGTTATGAAAATTAATGCAAGCGGAAAAGGTCGCTCATTTTTCAAAGATAAAGGAAATTTCTCATACACGTATACGCGCACGTGTATTATACATCATTTTTATCGCTCTTGTGAAAATACGCGTACGTTTATTTTTTATATATACCGGAAGAAACGGTAAATGTGTTTGATTTACTCGAAAGGAATGAAGACAAATCGACGTGAAATCTGAACGCGATAAATTTTTGCGCAATGAGATAAGAAACTATATTTTAGTAACCCCAATTCTCCGATCATCGTTATGTCCAATTTCGCCTATCCCAATTCGTGATTGAAATTACAGGTTGGAGGAAATTCGTTACTCTCTGAGACGTTTTCGAGACTTCCGGTCTGCGGAGGAAAAAAGAAAAAAAAACGCCGTTTGGTGCTTTCTCGCGGCTCGGTAAGAAAGACGTAAAATTAACGATGTTACAATCGTAATCCGGTGCGCCTAAAGAGGACTCGTAAAATCTTGATGTTAATTGAATGCCGGAAGACGCGATAGGAACACACACGGCTGTTATACAATTATACGCAATATAAGAGATTACCGTTTGATGGAACAGCGATTGAGAAATCTTGAGAGCTGGCAAGACGATATTACACAGCGGATAAAATCAAGTTTATATCAATCTTCGAAGGTATTATCAAAGAAAGGAGAGGAAGAGAAGGGAAAGGGAAAAAACAAACACCGTTGCTGATTGAGATAATGCGCGAGGCGAGATCTTCAGCCTGAATTTTACAAAAGCTGTGAAAAAAAATCACGTGCGTTCCCTCGGAATTTTTTTCTCACACAAATTTCAGCGATTGTCCGAAATAACGCAAGAACGAATGTTTCTTATGATTTTTTATCGTTAAAAACACACTCTGCCGCAAAATTGAGTTTATAGCCATTATAACACATCGATCAAAAACGGGAACAGGAGAAATGAGAAATTGAGAGATGAGCTGAGATTCAAGCTCTCTTTGGGATGCTTCTTGGGATTTCCGTTTCACCTTAAACTCATCCCCTCTGACGCTACTCGAATCTCGTTTAAATTTCCATGGCTGGAATTTTATCCGTTGTTTATCAGGCCGGAAGCTGGTTGAGTTTGCTCAGTGATTGGGATATATATGTAGAATTGCTTTATTATATCTACATATATATGCTATACGTGCAATTCAACGCGGGTAAATCGATACACAGAGCAGTCGAGTCTTTCGATCGATTTACGTTATCTTATTCCCTCTATAAGAGTCTCCAAAATGGACCACTATGACGAAATAATACATGGCTATATATGTATATGTAAAACGATACGTATACATACGAGTTAACTCGTCCACAACTTCCGATTTAATGGACAAGCTGCGAGCGTTTCACTCGCCAACATTACATACACGTTACAGGTATGTACGTGATACAGCATACGGAATTTACCTCATGCGGCAAATACAAGTCTACGAGTAATTCTACATAAAATCGTTTGGAATGATAAAAACCGTAAATCCCCCAAATTTCCTCTCATTGTTCAATTCATTCAACGATATTATACATTCAAGAATCTTAATCGACCGAACTGCAACGACACTTTTTCCAGGCTCATTTTTCGGTCGTTTCTGACGAAAGATGCTTCGCGAGATTATCCCGATAACAACGATGTTTATCGGATTGAAAAATAGATACGAAATATAAGAAAAACGAATAAATGCAACATGGAGATCCATAGACATGAAAAATTACGAATTTTCATGAAAATTCGCGCGGAATCCGATGTGTTGTTTCTCGAGTATCCTGATTGAAAAAAAATCTTTTTTTTTATCGGGCGAAATTTCGTTGGTTTCAACTGGAACGCTTCGTGTAAGTTGGATCGAACTATCGGACGTATCTCGGCTACCGACCAGTTACGGAACTCGTCGATTGCCCCCAAGCCACGATATGCTGTATATACAAAGCTATCTCTATATATGATATTCGTATACATTTGTATTCGTGAGCGATCGCAGTTAATCTATTTTAGTGTTGAGTGCTCGGAGAGACGGCGAGAAAATAGACAAAATGATACTTCCGGGTGGAGAGGGTATTGAGGCGGAAATACGAACACATTCGCGTATTTGTAACTTTGTCTTGGATCGCGAGGTCACGAATTTGAAATCGTGAGATGGAGAAGGAGAGGATATACAATTTACACGGATATCGCAAGCGAAATGTACCGCTTTTTCACAGGAACTAATCTATCGGAAGAACTTTACTTCCGAAATTTAATCTCGAAATAATTTCATGTGTATATATATATATATGTAGTACAACTATGCCTATAAAGCTCTTCGACACTTTCGGGAGATGAAAAATCAGACCTCGCAGCCTCCGGATTCGATGATTGAATTATTCATCGGTCATACAAGATATTGGGAACGAAAATTTCGTTTGTTTCGCATTGCCCAGACCGTTTTCGATCGTCAAAAATATCCGCTCGCACTGGCTTCATGATTTACAACGATGATTGTGGATGGAAAAAGAAAAACAAAAAGAAACTGTCGCTCATCCGTTTCATCGGTCACGAATAAAGATTGATGAGCATCGTTAAACGACATTATGTAATTGGATGATGCATAATGATGAATATCGCTGCTTTCGTTCGCACTTTGACTTTGACACAACGCGCGCGCATAATACATCGTGTATCAGAGAGATATAAATATTTGCGATTGCCGTTTCAACAGTGGAGTGTAATGGTGATGCACGAGCCGATGCTCGGTTAAATTGGCCTCGTTAGTTTTGCAAATTTTCCCGTACGTCATACGAAAGACGAGAGAGGAAGTGAGAGAGCGAGGCGAGGGAAAGAAGAGGAAAATAATACGAAAATTTCGCGCCGAAACGGGAAGTGACCGAGGAATATGTTAAAATTTGATAACGCGATTGTCAGTCGTCTATATCGCGTTTGTGACATTCAAATATTCGGCGTTACTCTCGCGTATTTAATTGACCTCGTGCGGCGATTATTGTCTATACGTGTATTGCGTACGTGCCGCTTTAATGTTTTATTTATTTTTCATAAACTAAAAAAAATCACCTCGCAATGACTGGACAAACGCGATATTTATAACTCGCACGCGTATATTCGAATCATTATGGCATCGTTAAAATCAAACACACCGTGCTAGATTGTATAGGAAATCACGTTCGATCGATCGAGTGTATATTAAATCTGTCGTGGCAATATTAATGGTAAATAATTTTTTTTATTCTGTACAAAGTGTGAGATTTACCACTTTTCTCTGCCAAAAATATATTTTTGTCCACAAAAACATGACATTAATCCTGATATAAATATCGTTTCCAAGTTCGGAATAGTTGAATGGACAGTTTCGTATTAAATTCCGAGTGTATGATGACTCTTGTTGAATTGAATTAAATGTGGATATCTGTAAATTTCAAAGAGTATAATATTCCATTCGTACAGTGACAAATGCACTTACGAAAGACGCGGTACCTGGAATATCATGTATGCTCTGTTATATGCCTATGGACGTATGCACACAATTTCAAAAGCATACGGAAAAAATCGCAAGATGCTCGCGCGAGCAGGAAACTCGAGATGGCTTCGAGTTCGAGGCTAACAGAAGCGCTGTTGGTGCACTCTGGGACTAACATGTCGCCACGTGCGAGCCAGCTTTTTCTGCCTCCGTGACACGATCGACTTTTGACTAACAAAGCTTTTCTCTGCATCGAGGAATGCGCGATCGATTTTTTTAAATTTCCATCGCTCTCGGCAATCGTTCTCAAGTTTGACGAATAAACTGAGCGATCGACCGATCGCGAGAATGAGCGTTTTGTTTTGATGAGACGAGGAAGATTTTTTTGCTTAATAAAGTGGCACGCGTAGAATGATTCAGCGAGCGTTTCAACCGGAAGTAACTCAACAAGCTCTGCACTATTATTTCGAGAAAGAAATGTCAAAAGTAATATTTCCTACGTTATTTGTTATTTATTATATTATTCCTGTCGACAGGTCCAACTATAGGAATATTCTTGAGGCTCCCAACACGCGCAGCCTCACAATTCAGTACGTCGTAATCCTTCTAATATCCTTCTAATAAAAACTTAATGAGGAGATATAAATCGAAATGATCGAAATATCGAAATATCGCATGCTTTGTTGTCGTTTTATTCGTTTCGTGATTGGTCGGTGATGAGCGTACCCGCGAAATTCATGCGAGGCTGTTTTCGCGCGGTTTTTTATGCTGTTTTTGTCAGTTGTCGACTTGTGACATTAATTGCGGTTAGCAAAGGTTATAGTTCTACGATAATTCATTCCGTGAAAAAGAAATCATGCATATCAAGTAAGTAAGAGTGCTATATTTCACAGTTCAATTTATATTGTGCTGAGAGAAAATGAGAGATAGTCCGGGAGAATGAAAGTGAATTAACTAAACTAGCATTTCTTGCACATTTTTTCAAGCGAAAATTTTTCTCTCTTGCACATTAATGTTTTATAAAATTTACAAGAAATGACTCTTCGATCGGACGATCTCGCGAGAAGCGCTTTCCTTCGAAGTAGTGGCAGATGAAAAGAACGATCGACAACTCCATCAAAATTTAACCACGCGCAGAGGAAGCGACTCTAAGCAAGTTGCTTCATTTCCGGTTTTCGGAAATTTTGTTTCAGGTTTTTGCACAGATTCTGGTCCAGCGTTCGATCGGCGGATGAGAGGAACGATCGACAACTCCATGAAAATTAAACCACGCGCAGAAGAAGCGACTCTGAGCAATTTGCTTCTATTCCGGTTTTCGGAAATTTAGTTTCAGAATTTTGTTAGCGCAGCTTCCGGTCCAGCGTGAGATCGGCGAACGAGAGGAACGATCGACAACTCCATGAAAATTAAACCACGTGCAGAGGAAGCGACTCTGAGCAATTTGCTTCTATTCCGGTTTTCGGAAAATTAGTTTCAGAATTTTCGTGGCGCAGCTTCCGGTCCAGCGTGCGATAGGCGAACGAGAGGAACGATCGACAACTCGATGAAAATTTAACCACGCGCAGAGGAAACGACTCTGAGCAATTTGCATCTATTCCGGTTTTCGGAAAATTAGTTTCAGGATTTTCGTGGCGCAGCTTCCGGTCCAGCGTGCGATAGGCGAACGAGAGGAACGATCGACAACTCAATGAAAATTTAACCACGCGCAGAGGAAGCGACTCTGAGCAATTTGCTTCTATTCCGGTTTTCGGAAATTTAGTTTCAGAATTTTGTTAGCGCAGCTTCCGGTCCAGCGTGAGATCGGCGAACGAGAGGAACGATCGACAACTCCATGAAAATTAAACCACGTGCAGAGGAAGCGACTCTGAGCAATTTGCTTCTATTCCGGTTTTCGGAAAATTAGTTTCAGAATTTTCGTGGCGCAGCTTCCGGTCCAGCGTGCGATAGGCGAACGAGAGGAACGATCGACAACTCGATGAAAATTTAACCACGCGCAGAGGAAGCGACTCTGAGCAATTTGCATCTATTCCGGTTTTCGGAAAATTAGTTTCAGAATTTTCGTGGCGCAGCTTCCGATCCAGCGTGAGATAGGCGAACGAGAGGAACGATCGACAACTCCATGAAAATTAAACCACGCGTGAGCGCGCGTCTCTAATCCCTAGTTATTTATATTTCACAACATTACAATCAGACATCTCGACGAGCGCGTGTGTGTCTCTCTCGGCACATAGACGCACATTTTCTTTCTCAAACAAACTTATCCACATAAATGCAAAATATCGCGATGTTGACGCGCGCCACAGACGTCAAAACTCAACGAAAACACGAGTTTTTCAAGCGACGATTTCGAAAAATCGCAAAAACGTTCGGTGCAGCGTCGATCGATGCCGACACCAAAAAAAGTCGCTCTGTCGTACGTTGCGTTCGAGCGATGCAAACTTCAACATCGTACAAAATCCTTAAAAACTTCAAAAAAACACGTGAAAACCTTCTCCAACAGTAAAATTTATAGTCAATACGATATTTCGAGCAGATCCGAACGCCTTTAATCCTCCATCCAAAATCTCCGATCGAAGCCAAAGAAAGCTGTATTCACCCAAACAAAACGCGGTAAATTCACCTCTGTAGCTTGTACACGTGCGAATGAAACCCGGTGGGATAAAAACAAATGAGAATAAATTGAAACGTAATCAGAGACAAATAAATAAGGCGCGGGTAGACGGAAAGTTTCGCAAGTATCGAGAATATAATTCTATATCTTTTTCCTCATTCCGACTGTTCGTACAAGCGACACACTGCAATATCTCTCCGTTTCTATATTCATCAGGGTCTCTCGTGCTCGCACGCCCGCCGGCGACAAGCTCCGTTTCTCGATATAGAATTCCTCCACGAACGCACGTATATGTACTATATATAGACACTCGAGTATACACACATATATACATATATACCATATTCATGTATGAGCTATATAAAGAAACGTGCACAGACACAACTGCAGATATTCGTGTATCGGATGCTGCGCTATCTCTCCTCTCGTTCTACACTCGACGTTGATCGTTGCACTGTTGTATAGTGTCGCAGAGACGCGACCATATAGCATTCACCCTTCCGGGTTCACCACCTTCCTTCCCCCACTCTCAAAAGCGTGTCTTCGCCATGTTCTCTTCGTGGTTACTCGTACACCGCTCGTTATATTTCTTGCTCGAGATTTGTGTATAAACATATATATATATATATATATATATACGCGAGCTTGCGTTATCATTAACATTATTATCGCTGTTATTATCGATACGTATATATCGTATAACTCAACCCGAGCGTAAGAGTCCGATAATTACAATCGGCAGCATTATTCGAGCGTTGCGCGAACGTCGGCATAGATTATGTTTTTTCTTCTTCCTTCGACGTGAGATTGTTTCACGGAAGAACATACTTCGCGATCGATAGATCGATCTGGATGATTATTCAATGATTTTCCGCCGAGGAATTTCGCGTACGTACAAGCGCAAGCGCGAATTATGAAATTATTTCGCCATTGCCGTTGATCTTTGTTATTCTTCCGCGATTACGTTTATCCGCGTAAGAGAGTCGCGCTATGCACGCGAGAGATCTTCCCTTTGTCGTATCTCGTGCTGTACAGAACGTTGATAAATATGTCTCTCCTTTTGATTTCTTCTTTTTCTACTTTATCACCGCTCGAGAGAACTCTCAAGGGGTAAAGAACGAGCCCCGAGGATGCTCCGGTTCATATGCACTTGTATTTGTATTTTCCGTTGCTCAAAGTTTCAGACACATCGAATACGAATTAAACACTCTCGCGTGAGCGTGTACGCGAGCCTATATGTGTTCTTTCGATCGCACGGTTGTTACGCATCGCTTTCGAGTTACGCGCGCTCGAGCATAATAGCTCGTTACGCGTGTTCGCCAGCGTAAACACGAAATTCGCTCGCGTCTCGCCCTAACCCCGTGATGAAAAAAAAGAGCTGTGCAGTCGTTGAAAAAGTTATCCACAGTCGTATACACACGCGCGCGCGCAGGCCAGGCTCGCTCTCCGCTCAAAGGATGGGACTGTACTTGCTGTACTCGTGTCAGTCTACCAGCGGTTGCGAACACTTGGAGAAAGTTATACCCATATATGCATATATATATAGACGCATATAGTTTCCGCCACGTGTTGGCACACTGGATCTCGAAAATTTTTTTCATTTCGCTCCTAAAACTTGAATAAATTCAAAGTCCACCAAAGCCAGAGAGACTCGACACGTGGTAAATGTTTTTTTTTCATTGCTATTTTTCCATCCGAAATATCGCGAATGTGATTGTACGTGAATGTTCGGAAATTATTTCGTTCGGAAGAAACGTCGTTCGATAGCTTCGAGCAAACGTTTTCGGGAACACTCCGCTGACTGTATTTCGAGCAAAGTAAGCGCGGAATAAAAAAGAGTAAAAACAATTTATTGAACAAATCGGCCACACTGATCAATCTCGCGCCGGCTGAATCAACAAACATGCCGATTTCTCGCGAGTGCGGCTGCTATAAATTTTTGTTTCTTTAATTACAGCTCGCGATATTTAATTCCAGTATCGCGTAATAGTCGAGATCCGCAAAAGTTTATCGCTGAACGTGAATAAACGCGCGTCTGCGAACGAAGCTCGGAGATTCTAGACTCGGGTCACCGACCGGATCAAGGTCGTAATTTATATACGTATATATACATATATATATATTTATATATTCATGTTGATGTATACACATGTATATAACGTATGACCGCGAATGATTCCGCGACAGAATCCGACGTCTGTCTACGCACGCTCGTGCAGATAGACTCTAGAACAAGTTGGAAGGGTTCGAGAGCGGGAGAAGAAAAAAAGAGACATTTTCTCGCGAGAAATTTAACACGTGTTTTTTTCATTACCGACCTACACACGTACGCACGTATTTGGGTGTATGTATGTGCATAAAGAAATCGATATGAGGAAAATTAAGCTATGCGTACACACTTTAGTGTTTTATAATTACGAAAAACCGCAGAAGGACGGTATACAATTTGGTATATCCATAAACAAAGTATATTCGATTCGAAAAATTCGATGTGACACTAAGACGATGTGCAGTTTCTGGAGATGATTATTGAACACCGCTAGTGGCGTTCTTTAATTTATCAAAGATCTTTCCAACGTGAAATCAATCGTGATTTTGTACTTTTCCAAAATGGCAAGAATTGATGGAAAAAGTGCGTGTACGTGGCACGCAGCTGAAATTACTTTTGCACAATCGATGAGTGTTAATAAGGTGACGAAAAAAATCGAACGAGCACGAATCTGCGCGTAATATTCGACGTGATTATTCGTTCTTGAATAATCCCCGTGTAATTGAAGGCGTTGTTTGTACAACAGCTTTTTCAGTCATCGACGATACGAATGATAAATTTTGCTGTACACACGGGCATTTTTGGCAATAGAAGACGACGGGTTATCTCCTGCCCCTGAAGAGCCTGTTTGATTGATATCTGAACGGTAATGTTAGATTTGTCGAGAAGCTTTGTGCCCACAAATTCATCAAGACGGAAACGCGCGTATTATCACCGTTATTTATCTTGTCGTTCGCTTGTTTTCGATGATCCTCGCGGGGCATGTACGCGGCCCGTCCAAACTAATCAGATTACGGCGCTGTTTCTCGCGGAATGAAAAATAAAAGAGAATTGCTCGAATCTGATTGATACATTTTTTGTTTAAATAACGATTACGGCGATACAACGTTCTTTATGTTCATCGATATCGATTTCGTAATATTTTCACTATCCTAGATTGTACACAGCTTCCGGACTCTCGTCATTTTCAGTGCAAAGAGAGTCGAAAAAAATGTGAATGGAAAATGGAAAAATATGATACATAGAATCATGAAACGTGCGATTTTTAAGTATAGAATAAATAACGGTCAGTGCAGGCAATTTATTATCGATTTTTCATTGGTTACTCCGCGTCGATGTGCCGCAGCATTTTTCGATAAAAATCTGTTGAAACTTTTCGACGGAGAGCGCGTATACAGGAAGTATACGGTCGAATTTCGTGAGTAAGAAAAGTATAGCGGAACGTTAACTGTAATTTCGTCGTTGCCACCTACATTAACGCGAGGGCTCGAGTAAAAAATGTGCGCAAGTTCTTACGGCAACCTGTTACTCTCGGATTTCAAGGGGCACGAATTTAAGAGCCCATGGACCTAAACGACACATGTACACACACTGTCCAAGTATCGTGTTTTCACAAAACACACATAGGAGGACGCGCGCACATGTATGTTCCGTTCATGAGCAAACACGTCGTTGGAAGATGTACTTTGAAAGAGTGTTTGAGAATCCCTGCGGTGCTTCCACAAAGGGAGCAACGGGAGAGAAGAGAAAATACGAGATGGAACGAGAGACGCGGCCTTAAACGTCTCTTTGCTCGGTGCACGTGTGCTTGTTCGAGAAACCAAGAGAGAGAGAGAGAGAGGGAGCATAACGCCGACCGGAAGTCGATAAAAAGCCCGTGGTTCACCCTCGTCACTCGGCATACACCAGCTTCTCTCTGCTCTCGTCATGGGAACGCCGTGGGACCTCTTGAGAGAGAGCAAGAGAGACGCACTGACCGAGAAAACGTTGGCTAGTCCGCAGAGTGTACAGAGTGCCACTCCACAACGCGGTCCGAAGAACCTCGAAACCTGCCCAAAGATCGAGCGAGAAGGACAAAAAATCTCTTCCTCTTCTCGTCCCTGCGTTTCTTTGCTCTCAAAAGCTTCGAGTACCGATATAACCCATGGGTCACTCGTTTGAAAAATAATACCACCTTGTCCGAACTTTATTGAAAAAAAAAAAAAATAAACGACAAGAGGAGAAGAAAAGAGGCAAATATCTTCGATTCGTCGAGTTTATACTTTGACGAATTTCGAGTTTGAGGAAGCGCAGCAAAGTTGAACTCTCAAAGTCAAAATGTCCGTTTATTCGGTGATGCAACAAAGAGTGGCAAAATTGAGTGTCTATCGCGCACTTGATCGGTTTTTCCAACTTTTCCGCCAAAGTTTCATCGATTTGAAAAATTCAAAAAACTACATCCGACTAAATTCCGTGATCTTTCGAACGAGACTAGTTCCGACCAGATGCGCGAGGTATTCTCAATGTCCCGATTTGCACTCGCACGTGAAATCGTCTCGCAATCGGCGAATTATTTACTCTCAAGTCGGATCGCAACCAGGCTCATCCGAAAGGTCATGAAGTTTGCTCGGATTTGCTTTTTTGGATTTCTGAAATCGATAAAAGTATAGGGGACGAGAAAAAGCGAGAAAACCGAGTGTCCCAATTCAATTGGCGCTCACTGTGTATATATGCAGTATGCGGAATGTACGTTACATAATCTCGTTTTTGCCACAGCATCCGGACCGTTCTCGAGAGTACAACCTTGTTCTCGTTACTTTCGTCTATATATATGTATATACGTTTACGTATACACGTTTATATGCTTTTATGTCACCCTCGGGGGTGAAAAACGAAAACAGGGTGGCCTGTTTCGAGGAAAACCTAAAGAGACTTCTCCGTGCGTATAAAGCTCAAATATTTCGAACCGTTGGCACTCTGGCGGCTCTCACTCGTGCATTTTCTTCTCTACCGTAATTGAGCTATTTTACACTCGCCTATTTCTCTTCCCTCGTACCGGCCCATAACTGTAATAGCAATAAGCCAAGCTATCTCTCTCGATAAGATACCGCGATAGATCGTAATTCTTATCAAAACTTGGCGATAAGACATTTTCGTTTTACCAGAGCAGGGCGATCATTTTCGGCTACCCGTCGATCCGAAACTCGTGAAATATTTCGCACTGGATTTTGTCCTTTCCATGTTTATTCGAGAGAAGTAAAAATGTGCGAATATATACCGATCGATCGATATTCGTATTGCAAAATTTTTAAAATCGAGCGTGTCTCATTGGAGCTGAAAGTTTTGCTGAAAAATTTGTCGATCCCCGGGCTCTTTTTTAATTGACGATTTTATGGTTTTTCGTGAACATCTGAGTCAATAAACTGGCGAACACACACGGGAAAGAGAGAGGTAGACGGCGAATGGCTGTGCGAGCGAAGATGTGTAAAACGAGAAACAATTATAAAACACGTTGCTCGCTCGAGAGAATCGATATGACGCAACGAATGTAGGATCGTTCCGGCGCCAACCCACTTTCATATTTCCAGTTTCTCGCCTTTTTTTCACCGTCTGGTTGTAAACACATAGCTCAAAGCGGGAATCCTCCCCGTCCGCCCGTCTCTAACCGTCGGTACGCCACTCTCGGTGCTTCCTTCATCTCACCTTTCATTTTTTTTTCTTCTTCTCCCGTTCGGCAAAGAGATTAACGCGTTGTACAACGGATATTCATCGACCCGACGGCAAAGTGTAGCATACGAGAGATGCGGTGTTGGAGAAGGTCCGGAAAAAGCATTTGAGGATGCACAAGAAAAAAATAGGAGAGAAGACGAGCGAGTCATCACCAGAGATGGAGAGAGAGAGAGAGAGAGAGAGAGAGAGATACGTTGCCATACATCGGTACATAGACTTTTATTACTCGGTGGCGCAATGGATGAGCCATTTTTGCGCCATCGGTGATTCTATCCGCTTGCGCAATCCAACGTGTGCGATGTGTACAAAGTTACGACGTGCGCGGATCTCGAAGGCAAGCAAGAAAGAGAGAACGAGAAAGCGAGACGAATATTCCGTTGATGAGATCGATTTTAATACGCGGCGTGAAAATTCTACAGCATGGAAGAAAAAAAGAAACGCGATTCGGTTCAACAGGTACATGCAGTGTTTCGGGTCTCGGATTCTTGACATCGATTTTTCCGCTCGATTATCGCGTAGGAAATTATTCGGTGAAAAAAAAATGATTTTTTTCGTTAAATCGCCGACGACGTTCTCGATCAAAGCTGAAGAGCGAAGGATTTTTGTTGGCCTCGTTCGTTGCTGAATCGTTCGGACGTCCGCAGCGGTAGTTGACTTTCTCATCATGATCGGCTGGACCTTTGAAATTGTTGGCTTGAAATATATATATATATATATATATATATTCACATGTTGTATGCATCGTAAGATCGAGTCACAGCGTCACATACACAATCGTCGGTGCGTTACAAAGACGGAAGTGCGCGAGAGAGCCGGTCGCGCAATCCGGCAGCAAAGACCGACGCTCTTGTGGCTTTCCAACGGATCCGTGAAGAAGTGGATTAAAGTTTCCGGGAAGTGACTTCACGGTCTTCTTCGACACGCGGGTCTTTACAATCTCTTGTTTCCTGTGTGTTTCTTCTGGGTGCCGATGCTCCTCTGTCTTTCTCTCGCTTTTTCACGTTTTTTTTTTCCCCCCGTGTCGGCACGATGTTTTCACGATCGTGTTATGAAACAATGGGAAAGAATCAGAGAAAAGCGAGGAAAAACGAGACAACGATTTGAGAACGACAAAGATCGTAATACGAACAAAATGCTCCTTGCTTGAAAAGCCGAATAAAAAGGCAAATAATAATAGAATCCTTGAAAGTCGAACCTTAAAACGAGCACAATATCGTCAGCTCGGAAAATGTATGCAGAATTCTCATTTTGCACTTCGGGAAGAGACCTCGTCGGAGATTTTCCGCGATTGGAAATAAACGAATGAACTCTTCGCAATTCGGATTTCTCCCGATTTGTTTTTCCAACGTTTTTCGTCATCGATCGATCGATATAAAAAAAAAAAACAATGTGGATGATCCGGGAAGTTTGGAAATTCGAACTTGTATCCTTCTGAAATTTTCAAAAAATGTTCCACGTATCCGAAACGTGCCCTCGAATACTCCGCGCAAAGATTTAATTTCGAGATTTCCTCATTTTTTTCGATTTTTTCCGTAACGCGACAATTGTACTTGAGCGTTTTTACATGCGATTTTTTTTCACGCATATACATCGCGTGGAATAATTTCTCCTCCCCTGATATAGGATCCCCTTGGCTACTTGTCGAATTCATAATGGCAGGAAGGCAAGAATCAATAGCTTTACGACGTATCTGTGTGTGAACTCGTGAAAACCACAGGTATGCGCAGACAGATTTACAATCGCGAGGTTTACTCGTTCATTTTGGTACCTGCGTTGCTCTTCTCGTTATATACCGTACCCTCCCCTATTTAGGCCAGGTCATTTTTCTCGTGCTACCAGCACTGCAAGGGTCGTACGTACGTTGCTTAAAACGTATGCACATGTACTATGCGTGAATGTATCGACAGACACCGCAAAAAGGATGAAGAATTACACACACACACACACACAGACATATATATATACATATATATATATATATATATATATATATGGCTAATACCGATCCATACGTTGCAATACCCATGCTTTCGAGTTACGCCAAGAGAATTTTCTGCCCACTCATTTTTCAGCAGGTTATTATACGTATTTCCGATGAATGCACTTTCCCTCTCTCCTTTCTCTCCATCTTTCTGGTTTTTCAAATTTGGAGAATGCACGAAACTCGAAAAGGATCGAAGAGGGGCACGGAGAATGAATGCAACAATGGCGTCTTGCAGTTTTTCTCTCACTCCTTGGGTTTTGACACGAAGAATACACAAGTGACTGCCCAAAGTCGCAGAGGGATGAGGGTCGACGATGAATGTGAGCGAGGATTTTTTTTTCCTTCCTCCGAGACCTCTGTTGTACCATGGACGAGCCAGTGGAGCGTGAGAATACCGAAAAAAAAGAAATTAATCCTATATCGTGTATTTTACTACCTTTTCTTCATCACCGTCGTTCTTTTTGGCTACTCGAAAGGGAAAGAGACCCTCCTCGTCGGTGCACAAAGCACAAAGCTTCGCTGAGATCGCAAGGAAATAACACGATGCGGGAAGTCCCGAGATGGCCGTAGTGGTTCGAGATCGCGACGAATACTCATCACCCTTCTTATTCTTCGATGTATACATGTACACGCGCTTTTCCTTCATCATCCGTGATTTACGCATCTGGCCCCGAGATAAACTCGAAAACATGCCTATAGGGGGGACAGGTCATAATCGACGATCGATGACATCGATCGATGCCAGATTTGGTGATAAAACCACGAGCTCGTGGCCCATTATCACCTTTTTCAACCATTTTTTCCCATTACTCCTCAATCGAGCGATTAACTTGCTCGTTAAGAATAATTACGAATCATTCGATATTGGAGGAAGGTCGAAACTGTTTTTCTTGAGATATCTGTTAGGTTTTTTTTTATTGTGAAGAATGTTTGTGCGTGCTTTTGAAAATGACGTCGAGGGTAACGGCGCGGTGAGAAAAAAAGAACGGGCAGTTTTTTTTCCATCGAAAAACCGAGTATCGGCATTTTGGGCAGATCGTCATCGCGAATGGACCAGAGTGTACAGGGAAGGAGAGATGGGAGAGTCGAGAAGAAACGGATATCCCTCTGGTATTTCTCTAAATGCAGAATGCAGCGTGAAGTCAGTTACGAGGGATTGCACGGAACTCTATCTGTATAATAAGAGGAGTATAAAGAGATGCTGTGGATGCTGTGACACCAAACTGAGAATGTGTTTGTACGGGCAAGTGTATACGTACACGTATTGTAGAATAGCAAAAGACGACACGGCGGAAGCACGCGTGAATCGAGCCAAAGAGTGTCGAGAAAGCGAGAATAAGACGGAAAGAGAGAAATAACGAGAGAGAGAGAGAGAGGGAGAGGGCAATTGCCAAAAATCGTCTGGCGGTGACGCTGCGTGTAGATATTTTTACGAGTACTTATGTAGCGTAGATAAAAGTGAGCTAGGAAGTGGACGCTGATGCGAAGCACGATAATAGAAATGCCAAGATGTATATACGGAAAGGAACAACGAAATTACACGGGAACCGGGAGAGATGCGTGGCATTTTGTGTTTTGTGTTGGAATTATTATTATACACGTGTATAAGCAAATATGCAAACGTATAATACTCTTTCTTCGGTGCACATGATAACTGAAGAGATAGGGAAAAAGAGAGGCGGCGAGGGAAGAAAGAGAAAGAGGTGGACTTTTAATAGAACGATATATAACCCGGATGGGACGGATTTATCGGCTTTATTGGCTCGCGGAGGTCCCGCGAGGTAGCTAAATCGAGTGCGCGAAGAGCTTTAGGAAGCTCGTTCTTTCGGTGTTAAACAGCGAAACTGAGCTTCCTCATGCGGCGCCACAATATCGCGGATAGAATATTCTCAGCTGTGCACGATCGTGCGACACATCGAACTAAGAAATATCGTACATCTTTCCGTTGCAAAAGTCGCTAAACGTGTACTTGGCGTCAAATGTGATTTCCCAATTGACAATTGACAAGATACAGAAGCGAAGAAACCGTCGGAAAATTGTGAAAATCATCGAACGATAATTAAACGTATGAAAATGACAAATTCGCAGTTTTTTTTTTTTTCATCCATTGGAACAAACCGAATTTGCGCCGAACGAATATCGCCTCTTCGCCGAGGCAAGAAAATTTGTACACGCGGTATTTTCTACCTTCGACGTTGCCGTACGTTTGCTTTTCCTTGCAATTCGCATACGCTCGGTTCTGTCGTTGGTATATCGTATATAAATATGCCAAGCGGAAGTGTACAAATAGCATGTACGCGCAAGTACAAATAAAAAAAATTGCATTTACGAAAGAGAAATGTCGACGCGAGAGGAAGGGTCGGTGAGAGGGGAAAAATGCGAGAGAGAGAGAGAAGCGGACGGAGTGAATAACACTCGAGCTGTTTTTTTGGCTGCTGAGGTTCGATAAGAATAATAATAAGTCTTTGGCTGTTCTCGATATACGGACAGTTCTGCTGCATGCGTGTATTCCGCTGCGATTGCACACTCGCCGCTGGAATAAAGTACCGTCTCTTTTCATCCAGTGACGCACGCTCGAACTTACGGAAACCGTGCGACGAAGGAAGAAATGAATTCAAAGTTTTGCAAAAAGCGACGAAATTTGCCAAAATTTGACAAAGTACGAAACAAAGCCAATCGAACTCGAAAATTCTCACGAACGCAATTTACATGAACGCACGGTTCAACCGGAAGTTCAAGACGGATTGAGGTCAAGTTGTCCTATTTGTCCACAAGACGAGACGTTGTGGAAAAATAGAAATCTAGGTTTTTCGAGCCCGCGATTTTATCGGGGAATGAAAAAAGAAAAAAAATCGAATCGAACGATAGTTTCGAAATCTGCATCGTTGGAATCCAACAAAAATCTACCGTAAACTTTGTCTCCTTTGTCATCCACGTTCTGCGATTCGCTGGATATTTTGAAGCAATTTCTCGAAATTACGAAATTTTTGAAAATAAGAAGCAAAACATAACGAAAATTGGGGAAAATTCAACGTTAACCATCGAGACAATTCGGATTTTCGTCGAGGTCCAAAGATGGAAACTTTGAGATTTTTTGTAATTTATGATTTATCGATAATAATTTTGCCGCAAAGGGAAGAAACTAATTTTTAGTCAGAGTTGACTTTGACGTACGCTTTGGTCGAAAAAAAAATGTAACCGTCTGCGCGTTTATTTTCGTATGACAGGCAAAATTGACGAAAAGATTTTCTTCTTTTTCGATGTGTGAAGAATGGAGCAAGGAGGGGAAGAATGAGACGCAGAAGAAGAAGAAGCGGAGGAAGCTCGGGCTACGCGAGAGTTTGTGTGTGTTGCATGTACAACTTCGTATCTCAAAGTGCATTCTCCGGGCGGAGCGAACGGAGGGACACACCGGATGCCATCCATCGTGTCCGCGAGCACCATAGCACCATCATCGGGATGGCGGGCGGCTTCCTTTTGCTCTTTTTTATTTTCCTTCTCCCGTTGTACCTCTCGAAAGGGACGAAGGATAAGAGATGGAAGGAGAGATGCGGATCTCACAAGCAGCTGAAGAACGAGAGAAAGAGAGAGAGAGAGAGAGAGAATGAAAAAGCGAAATAAAAAAGGACGAGAAATTTAAAAGAAGAGCGAAGAAGAGACTGGTGCAGGTTCCTCGTCCAACTCGAAAATAAGAAGATCCTTTTGCGGGTCGCTCCGGAACTCTCGATCGAATAAACACAATTTTTGTACACTAAAAAAATGTCCCGCAGACCAGAGATTTTGGTTCTCTCGAGCTTCCGATTCGGCTCGCAAAATCATGACAATGTTTTTTTCTTCTCATTAACACCTCAAAGATCATCAACCCGCGGAGACTGACGTAAAAACGTGACGAATTTTGTTATCGAATTTTCAGTTTATTTTCAAAAATAATCCTCGCGCACCGCAAATCGTGAAACTCACTGTCGCATTTGCAGTGAAAATGAGTGCGATTCATGACGAGACGAAGCACGTTTCTTTTTTTTCTTTCGCGGTAGAATGCTCGCAAAATTTCAAAGTTTAAAAACCGCGGGTAATTTCGCGCATTGTATTTCCAATTCCTCGTCTCTCAATCGCATGATTCTTCGTGGCACTCCTTGTATCGTTTGTTTCTCGATCTCGAGCGAGGCGAGGAGAGAAAGGATACACACAGAGGATGCCTTTGAAGAACGGTATAAATACGAGGAGACTGAGACCGAGTAAGAATATTTTTCGCTGCCGCTGCTGGCTCTCGCGGCTGTGGTAAAGGAGGTCCGAGAGGTCCGCACTTCCGGTCCGGATACGGGACCGGTTTCTCTCTTCGTCTTTTTTTTTTCCTTTCCCCTTTCATTTCCACACGTCCGGGACTTGTGTGAGTTGCACCACACTGAACGCACACACGGTGTGTTCATACGTCGTACAATAAACATACACACACACACACAAACACACACACACACACACACGCTGGAACATACCTCGGGACTCTCGAAACCACGCTGACCAAAATTCAGAGACGTACGTACGAGCGAGTAGGAAAAATTCTCCAGAGAAAAGGAAAGAAAAAGCGATGCCGAGAAAAAAATAGTTTTGCGAGATGCGAGACATTTTGCTGGCAAACCACGCGGATAAATATCCATGTGTCGGAACGATAAATTTTCCTGACTTGGTTTTATAACGCGACCTCGTCGCACCCATTCGCGTTCGCGCAAAATAGCGATACCGTTAATATCGATTGCGGAAGAAATACACGAGTTCGATATAACAGAGAAGGGAACTTTTTCGTTCGTTTGAGAACAGCGGCAATATCTCGATGAATCGATGAGATAAAATACATTGGATCGCGAAGATATTTGCGCGCCTTTGAACAATTTTCAAAGGATATTAAGCTCGTTAGCGAAACGCTTCGACGGCATCGAGCTTGCTCCGAGATTTGCGTGTCATTCGGGAATAAACAATGAGGAATAATCAGAGTCGTTGACGTTAAGCTTCATCGTAAAACGCCCATGCGGAACACGGTCCATTCCGTTTCAGAGCAGGACCGCAACGACGATCGAGAGTCCGCGTTTTTTTTTTAAACATCGTAGCCGGCAAGCCCGAACGCCGATCTAAGCGCACTCTGCGGTTTCCAACTTGGCTCCGGCGTAAACAAAAACCAGACGACTCGCGAGGGAGAGCAAAAAACCGCGCTGTTACGTACACGTGTTACGTGTTTATCTCGCTCAGGTGTATTTGTACACATTTTTATCTTCCATATTTAATAATATTTATTGTTCTCCAATCGGAGAGTGAGGTTGGGACGAGAGAAGCGAGAAAAAGCGTTTTCGAAAGCGAAGAAAAAAAAAGAGATGAATAAACGTTGAGGAAAACCGTCCGGCGGATACGAGCCCGTAATTGAATTGCCGATTTTTATAACGAGAACGTATCGCGCGAAAATCCACGGAATCTCGTGGGTTTCGGCATGATGTTTGTATATCCGTTGAATGGAGAATCGATAGAGGAAAATACGAAAAAAAAAAAATCTAGCGCGGCTCCGCGAGGGTTTCGTTTTTTCTGCTTTTTGAGGTATGGAAAATAAAAAGATGGATGTATATTTGTGCGTGCGAGAAAAAAGTATCACTGCAGATGGAAAAAGACAAAGTTGCATTGGTTCTTCCGCTCGACGGCTTATCTCGATCGCAGAGATCGATATTCTCCTCCGTTCTGACGAATAATATGCCCCTCTCGGTCTCTCAACTTTGTTCTCGCTTTTTAGCATTATCGTTTTCACGCAGACCCCTGGAGAAATACGACTCTTCCTTGTCTCTCTCTCTCTCTCTCTCTCTCTCTTCTCTCTTGCTTCCTTCTTACTCGCCAAATCCACTTCCTCATCGCCCTCGCTTCCGGGTTCCAATCTCTTCCGGCGAGAGTTCTCCTCGACGGAGCTACACGATTATAGCGTAGGGACTTTTGCACGTTTTCTTCGTTTCTCGCTCTCCGTATCACCCCCTTCTTGCCACTCTGTAATCTTTCCGAGTTTCGTCGTGCCACGGGGAATATTATTTTCCGCAGGCGAGTAACGACACGTCTGTGCAGAGCGAAAAAAAGAAACCTCTCGTCGAGGAATACGTCCACTCAAAGGTGGGGAAAAAAAAAAATGAAGGGAAGAAGCACGGGTACACGGAGAATATCGAAATTTGTTCACGCGTAATTTACGACTCGATCGATGTTTCGCTGGATAAATTGTCCATACGTTCGTTGAGAATCCGTTTTTGCGAAAATTCCCGGCGTACTTTGAATTAACATCGTGAAATTACGAACATAGATAAAAACAGTGATAAGGAAGTATATTGAAGCGAGATATTAACAAACGTCGACGTAAAAAAAAAACGATATGCGTAGAATCGATATTATCCGCGACCGGAAGTTGGCTCTTCCGCCGTCGAGACGCACTCCACGTGAAATAACAGATATACACACGCCAGAGAGTCGCGAGATGAAAAAAGAGGAAAAAAATTGGTCCCTCGTCGGTATGAATTTTATTACGACCATCGAGGAGTGAAAAACCGCGAGATCTCCTCTCGTCCTGTTTGCGCTACCGCCGGGAGATGGCGCAGGGAGCTCAAGCTCGGTAGATTCATAAAGCAGTTAAATATCGCGTATCCCAAAGTCAAAGAGTGTCAATTTTTTTCGTTGAGATTCAATTTTTCCATCGTTTTATCCTTGGCAAAGTCTCGCCTCACTCTCTCCTCGCAGGTTTTATGGAACGTGTACGTAGATCGCAGCTTATTACAGGCTGCAGTAAAGCGTTTGATATTCGTTGAGCTTGTCCGTGGCTTATTATGGTTTCCGTATGTCTGCGAATATAATTTATGCGTATTACAAGTATTGGATGGAATTGCCGAGACTGTATACGGATGTAACGGAGAGCATTGTCGAGTATTTGTGTGTATATTTACAGCCGTTTATTACATACATACCCCAGCGTATGTATATACAGTCTGTGCAGAACGTACGTTCATATCGCGGTTCATTATTTATGCATGCATGTTTTAACGAGTCGTGTACGTAAGAACGTATATACTTTACTCTATGTACATGTGTATATACGCGTATGATAAACTCTTATTGTCTTGGTATTTCGTATAAAGTTTATCCACACGCGGGATAACTATGAAAGACGAGGGGAGAAAAAAGAGAGAAACAAAGACAAAGTCGATTGCTCGTCTCTTCATCTCTGTGCCTATGTACACTCCTCGTGTTTACTAGTACCGGAACTCGGCGTCGTGACGGTGTTCCTGCCACGCACTATGGATATTATTTACCATCTCCCGTGATACGGATATGAGAGGAAAAAAAATCGTACAAAAAAAAGACTCTCGACTCGACAGACGCAACAACGTGCGCGTCATTGCCGATGAGTTCTCGGTTTTTTTTTTTTTTTTTTTTTTTTTTTTCATCGATATATAACAATCGAACGAACACACACACGCTCGAATGTCATCACGATGACTGTGAGATAGCGCCGGCTATGTTTGACTCTGCGAATAATTGTTGCATCACGTGACTCATGGGTCAAACACGTGCAGATTGATTTTCGAGATTCTCGAGGCGCTGTTTTTGGTGAAGCTGCTTGTAGAAACGCGTCGAATGTGTGTCGTGGAAAATTGGAATGTTTTAAACGATTTTAAAAATTGATTGAAACGCAATGCTGCTTTCGTGTTTTTTTTTGCATCGTCGGTGAACTTGCGCTGATTTTGTGGTGATTTGTGAAGGAAGGAGGATCGCTGGTGCTCATTTGCATTGCTGCGAAATGGCGATTTTTTTCTCCGCGGCGTTTCGTGAAAAATAAATGAAAATTGGGATACTCGCGTTTTTCGTTGTTGACCTAGTTTTTCGTATTCCATGATGATTTTATTTATTATACGTTGGATCGAAAAATGTATGAATTGAGAGGGAAACGCGAGTACGCTATCGCTAAATCACTGAAATACCAATACGTTGGAGCTGCATTGCCACATTTTGGTGAATTATCGTTGATTATTTTTTGAACAAAGGTCAAAGCTTTCTCCTCAAACGAGCGACGGAATATTTTTGGATAAGGAAAATCATTACGAAGGGAATCGGTTTTCTATCGTTAGAGGCATGGATTTGATTGACGAGTAACATCGTGGAGTACATAGGACGTCCTTAGCCCGAGGCACATTCGATTTTCGGTATGGACAATGACGACAATGATGACCGTGATGGAAACACAAAATCGTCGATCGCGAGAAGTCGGCAACGACGTTAACGTTTTCGAAAATCCTCGGAACGATACCATCGAATCTATGGATTATTTGCATGTAATTGGATAATAATCTGCCTTAAAAGAAAATTGAAAATTGAAAAAGAAACGATAAACGATAACGCGTAAAAATAAAATGCTGCAGAGATTCACGCGTAAACCTTCAAATGAAAAAAAAAAGAAATTGAACGAACGGGAACGATCTAAAATCTTCGAGTCCGAACAGCTTGATGAAATTCCCGGGTGTATTTGAAAATATTCACAAATGAATGAACGTAGTGAAAAAGTTTCGGACGAGATTATTGTCGCGATCGATGAAAAATTGTAAATTTAAAAAACAAGGATTTTTCGAGTACTCGAAAAATCGAGGAATCGGAACGAGTGTGATGGATTTGTTTGTTTTTCATTATGATGAAAATATTCGATGAAAATACATTTTTTTCAAATTTCTACGCTTTGATCATGAAAAGAAAAACGATACAACAGCGATTCTGTGTGGTTTCGCTTTTGTTCAGTACGTTATTCATTTCCGTGTTTATTCCGCGAGTAACGATATCCTAATGTGTGCAGGGGCTCCAGCGAAACATGGCTTGGGAGGTCGTTAAACCATCGCATCCTCCCTCAAACTACCTTGGAGGGTTTTACCAACACTCCTGACGGCGCAATTTCAAGTAAAGCCGTAACATCGCTATGCAAAGTGTTTTTTCTCTCTTTCGCCATAATTGTCAGGGAAATTCGAGCGTTGACCGTTGGAAATTTTCCGGCAGCTTGATAATAATTCCATAATTTTAATATTCGCTATAGCGAAATTAAAATTACTTTCCTTTCATTTCGGCGGTCTCTCCACATTTCTAACGTGTTTTTTTTTACGCGGTGTATCAAATGCGGAGCAAACTTCGCGGCCGTTCGTACCCTTCGCCGCGCCATGTGCGTAATTATTCCGCGTTTATTCCCGTAGGTGCATTCGCGTACTAATATCGCATTCTCGCGCTGTAAATCTCTCAGACATTGTAAGACCGTTTGAAAACGGCAAATTTTCACCTTTGACGATTTACTGCTCGTAGCAACGATAAAATAGTATTATAGTACATCTCGTACGATATTCACGTGATAAAATTCATCGCGATTGTCACGGGGATATCGTCTGTGCAAAAATGTCATAATTGACGAATCGTAAAATCGACGATTATCGAAATAGCGTATTTCGCATATTTCATTTCGCAACTGGTATTGGCTTATTCCTTTGTGCAAACACGAGTGCACTACGAGGTGTATACAGGTGGCTCGCGTGCTCGTGATGTCTTTGATATCGAACTAATTTTTCAACGCGATCCATGTCGCATAATAAAGAACGATTATATATAGCGGGTGTCCGCGATGTTTAACAACTTTCGCGGGCAAAATACTTTCTTATAGTTTTAAATATGAAATATGAATTTTCAACAGTTTAAGAGAAATATGACGCCTATTTTTCGGCTTTTATGTGCTGAATTAAGCGTTTATTTACTCGTGACCAAGATCGAAAGGGTTACGACAAATGCCATTTGGGATGAAATTTTTTTTGATTACGGTTTTCAAGCTCGTGCGGGGAAAATTATTTTATTATTGCTATTAAGATTGTTGTTATATTTATTTTTGCCGATAGGTCGCGAACGTAAAATTGAGGTAGATGAAAAGCAACGAAAGTACGATTCCATTTTTGAAATTGACGATAAACAGGATATTCGTGCGTATATTTTGGCAATTGCGCAATTTACGATTCTGAAACTTTATTCGAAATCGTATTTCCGTTGTGTTCCACCGATGCAGACTCCTCCGAAGCCATGAAGAAAACTGAGCCGAGGAAAAATACACTCTTATCAGAAGCACGACTCGCGACCGTGCTCCTGTCGTTGTTTTCGCGAGACGAGAGTGGGAATGAAAATCGCAAATATGCAGCAATACGTACGTGGCGATAATAAATTTCAAAATGTTTTTGTCAAATCGTGGTAACGTTGAAATTCTGCACAGCACTTGATAAGTCCGTAAGATTTCGTCCTCTCGGCGCGTGATTTTAAAGAGCGTCAAGTTCGAATCGAAATTTCGATAAGTAGCTTTCTCTTTTGTTGCTTTTTTTAATATGGTTTTTGACATTGGGAATGATAATGAAACATTTAAAGAGTTGGAGAAAATATATTCTTTTACGCGGAATCGGGATGAAGGCGTTTAAGAATGAGCAAAAAGTCTCGGAAGAATTCGAAGATTTTTGGAAAATATATTCAACTGTATTCGCCGAAATCGTCGTATCGTAACACCGCGAGCCATGAAAAGAAAGCGTGCGCGATGGTTGTATATTTTATGAAATTCAAAAATATCAGTTGTTTCAGTTCCAAACGCTGTCACAAAGGCCGAAAATCCGAAAATCTGAATCCAATAACTAACGTTTGAAAAATCGCCATTATACACAACATGAGACCGCACGTGAGTTAAACATCGAAGCGCGTCTACGTCGCGCGACAGTGCTTTTACTTTTGAATCGAATGAGAATCGAGAAGGTCACGAAAATATCGCAAGTCCTCGCTCGATATAGTCACCCTTCTTCGATCGAAAAAGAAAAAGATTATCCAACAGAAAGAAAACCGCGAAAACGACGTGTTTCACCCGTCATAACCTCACTTTTCTTCCGCGCGTGGCGTTGCAACATCGGGACTTTATTGTACGAAAAAAAACAAACAAAAAACACGAGAGCGAATGAAAAACAGCTAAAAGATAAAGATTCGTGTTTTCGCTGTATTCCAACGGTGGGAAAACGCAAGTACTACGTCCTTAGTTTCAACGGTGAAAAAAAAAAAATGATTCGCAAACTTGGAACGAGTGATTATCGATAATCGATACTCGAGGTGAAAAATTCAAAATGGCACACAGTTGCAGCAACCCATCTGAAAGAGCGTCTTGCTACGTGCCGTGTATCTCGAATAATCCCTCGCTGTCGGTTTTCGAAACAATTTCCTTTTTTTTTAATTTTCCGTTTGATGATAAAAAGTATAAAAATTACCTCGATTCTCCGGTTTTCTATAAATCCTCAAGCGATTGTCACTGGATGTCTTTCTTTGGCGTTATAACCTGCACTACACGATTGTTCATTGGTCGATCCGGTGAGGAACTTGCAAAAATACTACAAATTATACGGCGGACATATATAAACATATGTACGCGTTGCAAAAGGTGATTCACGCTGTTTTACCCGGAAGTGACGACAACGATATAATGTTCGTTGTGGAAAAAAAAAACTAAAGTCGCAAACTCGCGCGTATCGTCGATAATAATCCTTTGCACTCGAGCTCGATCGATAATCGATCGAATGAAAAGCGAAAAACCAACAATCTTCTCACGATTTTCTCAAAGTTCCTTTTATCCGGAAGTGACGAAATGAAAAACATTCACGAACACTGATGCACACGCGCACATCGCGAGCTCGTCGCGTCTTCACGTCTGATAACACGAAACACGTTTTTCTTTTCTTTCTCTTCTTCTCAATGTATATGTATACACGCGAGTGGAGCACGTGAGAGAGTTACAGCTCAAGATAGTATGAAAATCTCCGAGATTCCACACTCTTCGAGCACACGGACACTGATTTTTATTATTATTCTGTACTATTTACCGTTTCGTGATCTAAACTAGCCGGAAATACGCGATAACGAGAAATGACGAGAACAAAAAAAAACCGTTTCGTTTTTTTCCGATATCACAGACGTCGGAGAGGACTCTCCTGTTTTTATTATTTTCTCTCTCGTTATTTCGCTCTCTGCAACGTAAACACGAACTCTCGTGATTTCTTCGTCGATTTATTCCGTTCTCCTCAACTTTTCATCCTTCATTATAACGAAGCAAGACGAGAAGGCAAAAACAAAGAGGCAATGAAGCATCGTGACGCGATGTGCGGATTTCGGAGGTTTTTTTTTTCAGATACGTTTCTATCCTTGCTCAGAATCCTGCCGTTTTTTCAGCGATCTTTGAAAAATCCTCGATCTTCCCACTTTTCTCCGTCTCCCCGATATTTACCCACGGAGTATCGACGAATATTGCAGTTTTTTGACGCACGTTTCGGCGAAATTACGCTCACCGGAAGATCGAACGTACGACCGTTATTAATTTGTTTGCCGAATGATGCGAATAATAATAATAATAAAGTCGTTCGTCGCTGACGATTGCGATACCACTGCGGGGACGGGCGCACGCGTTTACAGAATCAACAGCGACACCGCCACGTCTCGAGGTTAGCAAACGACTGAGCCGCTACCCGTCACTCAACTCGCGAGGTGGCTTTAGGAAATGCTACTGCCAAAGTGTGGACGTTACTACGCTTCACCCCTCCGCGCCGCGTCGCCTGCCGCCCCCCCCCCCTTCCCGCCGCTCGTCCTTCAGTCGGTATGTTATTTCCCCTCCCTGCCAACTCCCTCGCTCTCTTGCTCGCGCGCTCAACGAGTGCCGCCACTTCGAAACGACGTGGAAGCCGCGCTTGATATTCTCCAACGGTTCATTGGTCGGGAAAACGAATGACGAGGACGCGGGATTGGTGGGGGTGACGCTGGATCCGACGGAAATAGTCGAACTTGCCCCGTGCCAAGAGAGCGCCGCAGTGGGGGTACGTAGCGACGTCTAACGGCGAAGGAGAGACACTCGAGCTGCTGCCGGCATCGGGCTGTAGGCTGTACTAGCTGTAGTAGCGCGAACGGAGCGCAAAGTGGGAGGAGAGGGGTCAGCACGACTGGGCCAACACCAGAACACCAGCCAACACTTCCTCGTAGCTTCCTCATACTGCGATCGCGGAGCAAACAAGTAGGAGCCGGCGAGCGAACGAGAGAGAAAGAGCAGCGATCGCGCTTCGTTCTGTCCATCCTTCCTTACAATGTCTCCAGCGTAATACAACACACACATTCTTTTCGTGGAATTTTTCAGTCCCTCAGCGTGAATTTTCGAGGCGCCGATTTCTCGATAACGTTTGTTGTTTCTTTTTTCTTTTTTCTTTTCTTTACATTTTTCTCTTTATTCCCCGACGCGGGATATGCCCGAAATTTGACCTTCGGATGCCCCGTTGAAATTCCGTGAGAGCTGCTATGTAATCGTTGAATTCCTTTAATTATTGGGAGACATATGTACATGGCACCGACCATTAATGCTCAAAGTCAATAACGTGTACCTACTCCGCGTAATTACGAAGCTCATTTGAGCACGAAACTGTTGATTACGCAGCAGCCCGAATAAACGAATCTTTACCGGAAATTAATCCAAGAATTGCGGTTACTGCTCCACCACACGTTTATCATTGCCGCGCGTTAAATATCAAATTCCGAATAGTAGTTCAGGACGGTGGATCCTTGGACATCTTTTTCGGACGATTTATCTTTAATTTATGCATACAACGAGAGAACCATCGGATCCGCATCTGGGTTACGTCGCTCACTGGGACGACACTTATCATGAGATTTTGTCTTCGAAGCGGCGTGATTTAGTAATATCATCCTGATTGACACTGGAGTGTTAAAATTAATCGAGAAACGGCGAGGAGAAACGGGTTCACAGACGGTGGAGAAATTAATCACCCTTGTCGCGCTGAATTTTTTTCCATTTTCCGATACTCGAAGCTAGAAGAACATCGGAAGATTCTTTTGGCAAAATTATCAGCACGACGCGAAAACTCGATTTCCTTTTTTTCCCCCGATAATCCACAACCAAGCGAGACGAATTTTCGTTGATTAAC
This sequence comes from Heteropelma amictum, assembly GCA_959613375.1. NCBI lineage: Eukaryota > Metazoa > Arthropoda > Insecta > Hymenoptera > Ichneumonidae > Heteropelma > Heteropelma amictum. Next base: position 20,485,506 of record OY390721.1, on the reverse strand, counting down.
GCGAAATAATGACAAAAGTTTCGACATTTTTTTTCGATCAATTTTTTTTCAATTTATCGAAGATAGGTTCGTGCGGTTTATTGTAGGTATACTTAAAAACATGTGTGCAGAGACACATACTTGGTGGGTGAGATACAAAGCACTCTTGTCTCGGCATTGAGAATATTTACGAGAAAATCGAGTCTGAAGGAAGAAAAAATTTGCTGAAAGTATGTCTGCAATGAACAAACGATGAGAATAAAATTGCCTCGTCGCGGTAAAAATACACGGAAATAACGTTAGAAAATCTTGGCAGGCACTGGCACGAATATATTGGCGAATTAATGACGTTTTATCGGTTGAAACATCGTAGAAATACGAGCGAAAAAGTAATTGGATGAAAATTGTCCAACGAGCAATTGGGGTACAAAAGGATTCCACCGTGATTCGTCGGTAGCGTCTTATTAAAATTGAAACGACCATGTTCACTCGGCAAAAGGAGAAAATCGGATTTACGTAATGTCAATCCGAAGAATATATATTTTTAGTAGCGTCATACGGGAGAAAAGTTCGTTAACCTCAATTTATGAGATCGCGAGCGAGACGCGTAATAAATTATCGATACCGCTCGGAGTGTCGGATATTCGATTGAAAATATCGATTTCTGTTGAACGTAAAAATAATGTATTGAATAATTATCGAAATGGTTTTATCTGCCCGACGAGTGATTAGCCTGAAAAAGATTTCGTATAATTACTTGGCGTACGCGATAATTCCGATCTTTCAGTTTGAAATATTGAAATTGTCATTGCGGCAGATAGAATATCTGATTTTTTTCGCAATTTTCTCGAGTCACTTTATGCTTTACAGCAGAGGTTTCCAACGATTATCAACGTATTAATTATTATCGCTGCACAAACAAACGAGCGTGTTTCGAGGGAGAACGTTGATGCAAAAACGAGCCAGGAATTCAAGCGATTAATCAGCAGAATAGCACAAGGGGTTATCGAGCCGTTCGGAGCAATTTACATGCGTAGATGACGAGTTCAAGTTTCACGAGTTTTCGCAAATCTTGACTCGCGTTCAACTGCCATACAGCCGGCGCGTTCTTCGTCAGTAATTTGAAGCTCCGGCGAATACGCCCTTTTGTTTTTCGTCACACGTGACGCACAATATCGTCGATGGAGAAGAGAAAGACTGGCCAATCTGTGCAATACAGCAGAACCCCAAAAAACCCTGGCACATCCGGATTACACAACGTGTGTTTTACTCCAATCGCCAAATTAAAATACGATCTTTATCCGGTCCAAATCGGAGAATCGGATGGTGTGAAATCGATTGTATAATTGCTACGTTTCAACACCCTGTTTGAAACATTAAATAAATTGTTTTTTTTTTTAATTGAATAAAAATGATTATAAATTCGGTATTAATTAAGCAGATGGCGTTTTCACATACATAGTACGTGTTCTTTTTCCAGCTGAATCGAAATTTGATTTTTAACATTTCAATTGCAACATTGCCGTACAATTAAAATGTTTCTTCGCACGAAATGCGAATGTGTGCTATCGGATAATAAAGAAGGCCATCCCTCGAGAGGCCTGTTCATTTTTTTCATTGATTAAATTTATTTTGATGACGATAAAATTTCATTATCGATTTTACCCAAAAATTATCGTACTTCGTCATCGTTCAACATCGTTATAACTTTCTTCCTGCGTCTCTCTCGTCTTACTTCATTTATTATCATCATATTTACCTTTTATCGAGAGATATCTGTGTATTACTTAATTAGTCGTTCCTGATGTTCTCGAGATTCAGTTCGTCATATTCCACACGTGTGTGTGTGATGATATCAATTTTGTGGATATTGGACCGAACGAGTTGCGCGTATTGCCAATAAATCACGCGAAACGATCTAGAACGAAGAGTCGCCAACTTGTCCTTGTTTCGATCGAATCGTCGAAAAAGCTCGTGATGTCACGGATGATCAATGATCAATGACGATATAGATCTGTATCATTCGATGCTACATTGATAAACGTTATTTTCTCCGTACAGTGTAGTCGTGTGTATTTTTTTTTCTACTCCGATAAGCCGCACATTTTCGAAAATTTCGAAAATTCTATTCATCCCCAGTGCGAAATTTAACACACCAGCTAGAGACGTTGATCTTTCGAGGGGTGATACAGTATTCATCTAAATCAAAAGATCATCGCGACTTTTTTTTAACGAAGGTTAATTCTTCGGTTGTCGGAAGAAAAACCGAAAAAAAAACCGGTAAATTGATTGTTCGATTCCTGACCACCTCAATATATTTTCTCAATTCCGACGCATTTTGTTACAACAATACACGATAAATCTTTTCATTTTGAACCGTGATTCCTCGGCGATTGAAGATTTGACGGGAAACCCAGTGTCGGTCATGATTTTCGTAGAAAAAAACCTGCTGATGGTTCCGAGGGGCAGAGGGAGCTAAAAGATGAGAATTATTTCGTCTCGCGTCACTGACATCGAAGGCTGATCCGCGTTGGATGCTGCGGGGATGTTCTCCACCGGTTTCGATATGTACATAGTCTATGCCTATATACACATGTTTTACATGTTCAACTATACACATAAGAGTATATTTTATCGTGCACCAGCACAGGAATCGCACCGACGTGCGAGATCACCGAGTTGGAACTCATATAAGCTGCCGTACGGGTCCCCATTCGACAGAGAGAGGTCCAAGGCACATAACAGGTAAAACAGGTTTGTGGGCGTCCCAGCGAGCTACCTGTCCCGCTTCGTTCGCGTTCCTTCTTCTCCCTGTCTCTTTATTCCTCTCTCTCTCTTTATCTCGCTCCATCCTCCTCCTTCCTTATTCTCTCCTGCGCGATATCTTCGCGCTATAACGCGAACTCTACTCTCCGGCACACCATCCGGCGACACGTACTTCCCCATACGTTTTCCTTCCTCTCGCTTCTTCCCCTCGTATACATACATGTGTTTATACAATATATGGTAATTGCATCATACAGAGACGAGCAAAGATCGGAGAAACACGGGAAACTGCAGATGCGATGCACAGAAATTCCCCCGAGGATGCCTGTAATGGAACAATAAAAAAAATGACGTTTTTCGAGGCCGAATAGAAGAAAAAGGATTTCCCTCGGCGTTTCTGAAAGAGAGGAAAAAAATGTGAACGACCGTTGACGCGCGCGCGCGCTCGCGCCAAGTGTTTTACTCTCTCGATCGCGTTGGATACATCTTCGGGATGCTGCGTTCGTGGACTTGTCTCACCCGCGCACTCGAGCGAGAGAACTCTCCCGGAGCGACAGGAACGATGGTTTGGCGCAAGGGGAAGGGAAGAGGGGGAGGGGGGGGGGGGGAAGGCGATTGAGAGAACGGAACGGATGCAGCCACAGCGGCACGCCGCTCGGCCTCGAGATCGAGAAGGAGAGCTGAAGAAATGCGGAACTGCCGGTGGTGGCTGACTAGGTGCTGCCGGAGAACCCCGCAATCCGGTATTATAGTTGCTTCTGGTATATATAGCAGTATCACCTTTATCGACATTTTTTTATTATTTTTTATTCAATACGTATATAAATATATTAACCCTGCTCGTGCGTGTGGGTTTTTCCTCGAGTGTTGGTCTTGAGGAATTCTTTCAGACATGTTACCTCCTCCATATCGCCATTTTATCAGCGCAATATGTATATAAAGAGGAACAACTGCATAGTTCACAAATTGATGCGATTTAGCGATCAAATATTCTGAAAACTGAAGGGAATGACATCGAATTCATAACTATCTACTGCTCCTATTTAAATCCATTATTCGATAAGATTGATCGGCGATGATCCGTGCAACGCGGCTCTGCCCTCGTCAGGAACATTCGGGAGACGAGTCGTGATTTTCGATCGGATGCACAGTCGATTTTTTGAGTCACTTTTTTGTACTATTCAAAGCTGTGTAAAAAGTACAGATGAGCGAGTTAGGAAATATCTTTGGTGATGTAAAAAAAATGAAAGTCCTGAGAAATCGAAATGTTTGCTTGTATATTTCAAAATTCCTGCATATTTTGATGCTCTTTGATGGAACAACAGGAATCTCGAACTTTTGTTGTCACATGCGGACAAACATGAAGCTTATCGCTTTGAGATTTCAGTTTTCTCTAAACTTTGAAGGGGAAACGTTTTCGTTTTAAGGAGATAAAACTCGACAGGGACGGGATTATAAAACAGCAGTGAGATATTCTCTAGCTGCTGCGGGGGAAAAAGCGACTCAATGTAATCAGCATTGAATCACCGATTTCAAAGTTTTCATCGTTTGAAACGAGAAATCATCGATAAAGATCCTTCTAATAAAAAATTGATGGGCTCCCGAAGTTGATCCTTAGTCGAGAAAATATCGCGCGAATGTCGTCGTTTTATTCGTCCCCTGATTGGTTGGTGAAAAAAGAACGAATTTCGTCACGAAATTCCGTTTGCTTTCTGATGCGCGCGTGTGTTTTGTTTTTGCTTGTTTTTTGACCGTTTTTTGGCATTTTCTCACTGATATTTCGAGTTTTCGCGAAAAACTAGATGAGTTTTGTGATCAGCGGAAAATTTGCGATCGATTAAGGTAGTCAAACATTGAAAATTGAAAAAAAAGAAAATCGTCACATTTCAGGCCACTTTTAAGAAATCCTCAAAAAGCCGAAATTTCAAGTGGCCATAACAACGTTTCAAATTTTGCTAAATACATTTGTCGGGAGTGTTTTGAAAAGCCCTCGAGTAGACTTAAAAAACGGTGAAAGTTAAATGTCGATAGCTCGATTGCTTCACCCTGAAAATCGGTGTTGAAAATCGGCGAAAAAAACGCAAAGGGGTATGTATGCGAAAATTGGCGAAAATCGGTGGTCCTACTTTAAAAATCTGCCAAAAATCGAAAAATGAAGATATCTGGACAAATCAAACGGCATTTTGAAGCCTCATCAATTGCCAAGAGAATAAGCACAGGTCGGCGTGTCCATCTCGAACGAAAAAAAAATGGCAAGCATTTTAGTGAACCAACTCAGTCCGGCAGAAAATGACGAAAAATGTTGGATTTCAAAAATGATTTTTAATGGTCTATATCGATGTATTTGTCCCCGCTGATCACGAAACACACCGGTATTTCATCGAAAACCCAATATTTCGGTCCGAAAATGCAATAATACGAATTTTATCAATTAATTACTATTTTCTCATAAAAAAATCGAGTTTTCGAAAAAAAGTCGGTGGATTCTGTAATCAGCGGGAAATTTCCAATCGGACAAGCCCCGGAATGATTGAAAATTTGAAAAAAAAATCTCGACTCATTTTTCGCCACTTTTCCAGAAACCTCAAAAAGTCGAAATTTCGAAGGCTCGTAACTACCTTTCGCTCTCTGATGCGCGCGGATGTTTGGTTTAAATTATGAACTGCTTATGATAAAATTACGTAAAAGTACAGTATAAGTTCCCTACTACAGTTATATACCGAGATGAAAGGTGCAAATGTTGCTTAAAAATCGAATTTTCTCCATGAAGTGAGATCTCCTTTTTTTCATGTTTATGATCACGTTGATATAAACTGCAGCATTCGCTGCATCAGTGTATCGTCGAACCGGTCACGGAATAAATTCATGCGCACAAGTGCCATATGAATTTAAAAAATCTACTCCAGCCCAAAAGACAAGAAGAATCGTTTTCTTCGTCAAAAGGTATACCTTTGAAGGCGGGTTCATCGAGTTTTTTAAGCGCGGAAGCTGCCGCTGGCTCGAGGAACGAATATTCCGTTCGCGAGTTCCACACACACACACACACGCACGCGCACTTAATTCGAAGAGCACAGTTCCACGAGGCATATATCGAACATCTTGAGCGCCAGAGCGCGAGCCCATACAGCTCTCTCGTGATGCTGCTGTGACCACGAGAACCAGACTATAATGTACGTAAGACTGTGTGAGAAAAATTCCGGTGGGCGTGTATCTGAGCAGCCCAAAAAGTTGCATGGCATCTCCGAAGCTGGTTGTATACCTGCGGCATGATTAATGTCGTCTTTAATCCGAGAGTATCTTTCAGGTACGAACACTCGATCTCTCTACACACACACACACACACACACACGTACACCGACACACATACACAGCTATACGTACATACATATACATATGTATACATGCTACACATATATACTTGTACGTGTATCCCACCTTTCATGTTTCTTCCGTACTCAAAGTTCGTCGTTGCGTCATTTAAGACGCTTACAACCCTGACTTTGGTGTGCATGGGAGAAGAGGCCGAGCGGATGATCGAATAACTAATAAGACGCGTGTGAACGAGCAGCGGCCATTAAAAATATTGTTACGAAAAAAAAAACACATCGTAAAAAAACAGTACAGTCGAATTCACACTGCACGCTTAATAGAGACGTCTCATTAAATCGACCGAGTCAAAGATGCGATGATAAACGTTTATAAACGCATGGAAATCGTCGTTTAGAAGAAAATAAACGATTCGTGTTACGGACGGTAGAGACATTGTTCGATTGCGTTCAATAACACTCAAAGATACGTGAGGTCTCGCCCGAAAAGTAGAAAAAATACCATTGAATTCTTATCGTTAGAAAAATTACCACCGTCGTGGTTTCGGCATTTTTTTTAACTTTTCGCGAACACATTTTTCCCTGTTTGACCAACAAATAATATGGCAACGAGTGATGCAATTTCCCACTGAAAAAAGTGAAAAAAAGGGTATTCTCTAAAAGCACCATGCTTGTTCGAACGATATCATTTTTCTTGGCACGAGCACGCGCCTCCTTACAGGCCCACACCAAGTCACACAAGAAGAACAAAGAAAAGAGGATAATATTACCCTTATCCCATGTTTATCTCACTACAGTAGGCGGTGACGAGAGATTGAGCCGAGTGCCGGTAGCGCAAAAGGGTTGTACAGCAGGACAACCAGCAGGAAAAGTTGCGTATATAACAGGCGTGGTTGGAGAGTCTCTCTCTCTGGTGAGCTCGTAAAATCGGCTCTACACCGCTATCGACCAACGTGCTCGAACGATCGGTTACGCGATCGACTCTCGCGGTTTTTCTTTTCTACGGGTTTTTATGTCACTCTCTCTCTCTCTCCTTCTCTCTCACTCTCACGCTTTTCGAAAGATTGGTTTGCACTCGCTTGGGTTCTGTTTAGCATTATCTACCTGCAAAGCATCATTATAGTCATTGGATCAACGATCGAACGCGTCTTTTCCACCTCTTTGTGCCTTTTCCTTATTTTCGATCAGTTTTTCTCCTCCTCTGCCGCTCTCTGTGACCAAAAAGAAGATCTTCTTCCCTTTCCCACTCAGGACCGTAACTTCCTGTCGATCGTTTTTACACAAAGGTCAATGTCTACCTGTCTTTACATACGGAATGTCTACGAATGTATGTACATGTTGATATTATATACACGTATATACAGTATATATACAACAAGTTTGGACGATACCATGTACACGTGGTGTGTTTAAAGCTACCCTTGGCCAGCAGTCTGCCTCTCGGCGAGATCGTAAAATCTCAAGACTCGTGTACCACCGCGATGCTCGCCGCGCGGGCTCTCGACCACAACGGCACACGTTGAACTTGGATTTTTGTTTTTTTTTGTCTAGAACGATTAATTTCCTTTTCATGCTCTTCTCCGTCTATTTCTGTTAGCCAATGCTAGTTTAATGTAACAAGGTGGAAATTTGGACCAGACTGCCGATTTTGTGTAATACAGAGTATGAAGTTTCCGCACACGTCTATGAATTGATATGCAAGTATATAATTCTCGCTACAATGTAAAAAAATCGATCCTTCGAGCAGCATCAACGACAGATCGCGAGATTCGCACGTTCAAGAAATATCTATTCGGTGATGATGCTGTTTTTGACAAGCGAGCTATCGATTATCAGCTGCTGCCGCTTATCGAACGATCTATCGGAGCGAAAAAAAATTAAGCGAACGTTTTTGGGTCTTATTGTTTTTGCACCAATCTCGACAACAGGAACGATCGATCAAAGTTTTCCTAATCAATTTTCGTTACGTAAGAATAAACGAAAATTTGTCAGTCGCGGTCCAAATTCGTACCGACGCACCTCCGGATACCGATTGGTCGTAGATCATCGCCTCTATACACGGGGGAATTTTTTTCCGCTGCCTCAAGGCTTAATTTGTGTATTACGACTTTATTTGCCAATTCGTAAAATGCTCGCCACCTTGTGATACTTTTTTTCAAAACCTTGCACAGCATCCGAGGTCATCTTTCATGTTTTATCGGAGTTTATCCCGGAATTTGACAATTTTGCAAAGTATTTTTCGATTCTGAATTTCGTTGATTCATAATCGCTTTCCGATCGGGGTTAATTAGTTTCATTCTACGGTAGCACATTCGTGAAACGGAGATTCGCCGGCAAACCGGTTGATGCATCGCGAAAAACCGAGATATCTCGTTTTCTCGAACTTCCCACGTTTAATTATTTCCTCTCCGTGTGTTACGTAAGTGTATTATACTTGAGAATCCGCGGTTATAATCGCGAAAATTTCTCGTTGGATTCACTCGAATCGAGGAGGAAGAACGCGTGTATACCTCCGGGAAGATTCAGAGACTGCGCAATCGCGCGTCCGTGTGCTTTTGTTACCGAGAAAATTTTACACCTCGTGTGCCGCGCCAAGAAATATCGTCGGATTTGCACATAAAAGTGTAGGGAATAAAAGTAATATGGAGGCGCGATCCGGGCGTGGATCCGTAAAGACCGGAGAAGCCTACGACGCGAAACGGAGGAAGGAAATTGCGTTCGCCAATTAGAAGTCTCGCTGGAGGCCGCCAAACGCGTGCTACGCGCGTCGAAATTCTAAAGTTGACGAAACTTGTAGGCATACAAATACGGCGAAAACTGAGAAAAAAAATAAATCTTTAGTACACAAAAAAAAACGGGAAAATCAATTTTAAAATGCCGGATGCGTAGTCTTTTTTTGTCACAGAAAGAACGTTTTCTTTTCTCAAACTTACCGATGATCGCATACACGCGAGGATCCGAAAAAAAACACATGAAACTCTCGTTTATCTTTCACTCGCGATAGCGAGATGAAAAACATATCGCAAACTTATCTCGTGATTCAGTGGATGCTGCTTGATTTATTGGCATTAAACGTCCAGCATCTTTGTGAATATTCTTGTTGGAATCGAGTGTGCAACGGAATATTTAAAAAAAATGACGATGCCTGCGAATTGGGTGATATAGAGTGAAAAAAATGGTTGGAGAACAAAAAAAAATGCACTCAAAGAATCTTCCACCGAGCTGTCATACGTGCGGATAGTAAAAGCGACCAGAGGCTCCATTCTTCCTCTCCCTTTTTGTTCTTCGTTTCGGCTTCTTTAACTTCACCCTTTCCCTATTTTTCCTACTCGTCATGTTCCTATTTCTCCTTTCACTCTCAAATCCTCTCTCTCGCGAGTGCAATAGCGCTTCGTTTAGCGAACACTCTCGATAACCACACCCGTTGACACTGAAAATGTAATCTCGATAAATCCACAGATTTATCTCCTCGCGGTAAAGTGACACGGACCAAAAGTCGTTTTTGTACCATCGTCGAATGCAGATTTTCCGAGTAATTTCTCGAACAAAGTAGAACAGAGATTAATTTCTACAATCTGGCGGTCAATCTCAAAATGATGGTCGTGGTGCGTGAAATATAAACGGGCGAATGTGCCGCAGGGATAACCCTAGCGAGACGAGTGCGCGGGGAAATTGAATTTTGGATAAGAATGTCAAACAAAAATCAAGTGCATATGTGAATTTCTCGTCAACGAGTCTTCCAAAACAAAACTCTGAGAGTTCGTTGTCTCGTCTCTCCTTCATTTCACGCTAGGATATTTTCGTACGCACTCGTAAATAAACACCTGCTGTTTTGGAGTCTTTTCCCCTTTTTTTGGTTCACCTTTGGTTCTTCCTCCTTGGAAATAGCTGCAACCGACTCAAAGTTCCGGTTTTCAACGACGTATCCTTAGTAATACATAGATCCTACTGGAACACATCCGGAATCCAGTTATCTCCAACCTGTCGACCCGTGGAGTGCACAGGTGACACCTGCATTTGGAGCATTGTACTTCCTTTTACACCCTTCGTTTCCTTTTAACCGTCTCGTTGGCTCTGATGAAAACGGAGATTCTCGCCATATGAAATGTCAAGCTACATGCAAGGTGTACCTAAATTGAATGCCAATAATTCGTGACATCGGATTCAGGATAAAATAAATACAGAGTCGAGAATTATGCAGCCAAATTTTCATCCGGCCAATCTCTCTCGCGCTGTCGATCAAATAAAGCCGCAGCCAGCAGCCAGCGGACGCGCGAATCGGCTGAAAGTTTGCTATTCTCTGTACTCTGTGAAAAAAGTTTCGTCATTTATTCTGATTCCATTTCTATTTATATTTTTTATTCCTCAATATTTCATCATTCGACCTTGTAATCACTTTCAATCCAACAGCTCCAACTTTGTCCAGAATTACATCGAGGAATTCTATAATTTTCCTTATTGACCAGACTCCTGCTCCGTGTCTGGAATAAACGTCAAGAATTTTACGATTTGCCCTCGAATTAAACGAGATTGAGTTTCAGGACGAAGGAATTTTTCCCAGTTTATGATTTTCAATTTGTGACGAAGAACAAATATTTCCAGGGTGCCAACTTTGGCGACATTTCGAGCCAAGATGTTTGGTCATTCAAAATTGAAAATTGGCTATCGTCGAGCTCGTATTACTTCGAAACTTGAAATATGATTGCTCAATCTTCAAAGCAAATCTTCAAATTTTACGAACGAAGAAAAAAATCATGCGTACTCGGCGATGCCTCGTATTCAAAATTTACACTTTATCCTATACACACGAATTACGTAAAATTACCGTCATATGCATGTAGGTATGTAACGAATCCTCTAAGTGCACGTCAAAACTTCAAAGTTTAATAACGATCTTGAAAGGCCTCTGTCTCGTGATTGAGAAGGAATACATGCAAACGTATTTTACATACAGCACAAACGCTGTGCATGTCTATGTGTATATATATTTATACATACACACACAAAATGCCATAAAAACCATTACTCGGTTAGATCGTCTCTCTCTTTCGGTTGCAAAGACGCAGGTCAACAGGTGCACCGTTATGTTCTCTCAGTTATGTTCATCGCTCGCACTTCTCTTTTCTATTGCCGGATCTTCTTTTTTCTCTTTCCTTCACCTACGTCTATCCTCGTATACACACCGGTATTCCCACGTTTTCATGCGAACATATTTCTGCATATTCATCCGCCAACTCTGCAGCACATTGCATATACACAGACAGGACGGAATGCGCATAGAAAATCCTGATGAGAGGCGTAGTGCTGGAGATCAGCGTTATCGAATACATATTTACGGGAATAATTGATCAATAAAAAAGAATAGGATGAAATAAAAATGGCACAGAAAGAGAGAGAAAGAAATAAGGAAAAAAGAGGTACAATATAAAAGACCAGAGCGCGATGGTTACAAGAACTGATGTCAGAACAACACGGTATCGTTTGAAGATCCACACGACGTTGCACTTGCGCGTCATACACTTTGGAAATGTATACATGTGTACACGAAATGCACTCGTTCATCCGCATGAAAAAAGATCGTGCAAGACGGGTCGGCCACAGCTTTTGCATATGCAAAAGCCTGAAGACGTTTGACGTGTCGATTGCCAACAAAACGAAAGAACGCGTAACCCACATCTTTTTAGGCATTGCGCCGTATTTACGGCGAGATGTTTTTCTTATATACGGTGAATGCATATATGCATGATGTATAAATACATGAATAAAAGTGCGAATAACGGCAAGAACGCTGAGCGGACCTCGTCATTACGCGGACGAGACTGAGCGAAATTCCTCAACGACGGCGCAACACCCGGTCCAGGATCTTCACCAAAGATTGATGCTCCCTTGTTATACATGTATATGTGAATGTACAAACGATGTAGAACAGAGACAGAAATGGCATCCAAGACTACAGTCGAACGAATGGAGATACTGCAACCGCAAAGAAAAGCATGACTAGCGATGCAGGTATCGCCATTGAGTATAGATATCTATGAACGTACCAACAGCCCTCATCTCATGGGCCGATGGCGCAACCGCTGGCTCTTCAACTCGCCGGTTGTGCCGGCAATTTTCATACACTCTCTCCGCTATTCTATTTATTCACGTTGCGATGTCTGCACTATGTATGTATACATAAACGTATTCATATATATTTATCCAGCCAACAGACAAAATGGCATAACCTCAATCGGTTTGGACCTGAGACTCTCGGTGCTTTGCGTCCTTTTGATTAATGGAAGCCGATACAAATAGCTCGTGTAAAGAATAGTTTGGTCGAGTGCAGTTTAGCGCGGCTGCAACCGCTTCGGCTACGAGATGTCGCAACGTCCTATCTCCGAGAGACCTCCTGGATAAACGGCGTTGAAGAGAGAAAGGAGGTTCGCGATCTTAGCTCGCCCTTTTCCCCCTTGCACCACAGCTACCACATTTCTTTCTTTCCTGCTCATTCTCTTACCGCGTTTTTTTCAAAACCTTCACCTCGCCTCGTTCCACCATCATGGACCAAAAGATCCTCTTTCGCTTCACGGTCTATTCGCTCGTGTAACGCGCGATGGCATATTGCACACTGGATGTTTCGTGCAGTGAGTATACCAGGCATACACACGTAATCCAAAAGACCACTAGGTACAGCTACTTTTCCATCGCCTCAGACCCATTACGCGGATATCGCGGTTGGTGCATCTTAACACACATCCTCCACTGCTTGAGGTCGGTCTGTGTAAATGCTAGGAATCTATATAGTACCCATATACATATATCTAGTATTGCTCGTAGCTGACTCTGCCTCGTAGAGTTCAGCTAATTTTTCCACGCTCCATCATAGTGTTCATAGTTCACACGCGGATTGAGCAATAGCGAAGAGAGTCGAAAGATTACATCCTCTTTCATTTTTCAAGTGGGATTACGCGACAGATGCTCCATGAAACTTATTTATTACGACCATTTTTCGGAGATGAATATTGAATGTTGATACAAAAATGTTTTTCACAATTGCTTTTCATCAACTTTTGCCATGATGAAAATGGGACGATCTGGAATTATAAATTTCCTTAGAAACTCTCGATGTCTGGGACCGCACGGGGATGCAGGTGCATTCTCGGGCGTTGTTGGTTCTGTACTTTTCACATATGACGCGAGAGCGGGGAGAAAAAGCGTCTCCACGTTGCATTGGTCCCGAAAAGTTGATCCGAAACTTAAGACCCTTGAGCCCTTGGTTGATGTTGATTCAAAGTCTCCGAAAATTCAACGGACGAAAGGGAAGAAGAGATGGTGTAGGAGGGCTGCTGTGCAGTCTCCACTTGTCGGACGCCTGTGGGGGAGACCCTGGAGTCACTTTCAGCGATGAAAAAAATGTTAAAATAAACATTCCATCGTGGGGGAGATGAGTGGGCTACGAATTCACTGTATGTATGCATTAACGGATAGACAGAGAGAGAGAGAGAGAGGGAAACTGGGTAGCTTGACTAGAAAAACCAACACCGATGAAAGACACTTTTGGGGAAGTGGAGACCTCCGTTCCGTGGATTATGTGTGCCGTACGAAACCAGCAACAAGTGTGAGACTCAAGGGAGCGCAGGTCAAAGTTTCTTCCACGACATGGCCGACCAGATGAAAAAGTCATTTTTGTTTCATTCGCTCAAAAACTGAACGCCACGAGGAACATCGAATCTAGGGTACATCGAATGTTCCCTAGGTTGACCTTTTCGACTTCTCCGATTCACAGGATTGTGGAAAAAGCGGTTGTTTCAACGCACATTTTTTTAAGTTCTGAAGATAATTCGGAGACAACTCGTTAAATGGACTTAAATTCTTTTAAATTACTTTTTGTCAATCGCAGTTGCATTCCGTTGCTTCACTCGTGTACAAGAACCGATCGCCACTTTTTTTTTATCGCCAACGTGAATTTTCCTCAAGTTCAAACGTTGCCCAAAGTATTTTCCAAAGTGGGTAATGAATCAAGCTCGGTTCCTTTGATTGCGCAGAGATCGCGGGCTACGGAGGTACGAATTTCCACGACAGTGCGAAGGAAAAGTAAAGAGCTCGAGGAAATTGGGCCGATATCATTTCGCGGGATGGTCTCCTTTGGCGCGTCTCCCGAGGAATTTCATTTAGCGTTGGCGGAACGGTCGTGTCGGTGAAAATCACGCCACCAACCGAATTCCTATCTCCAGGGTTCATGCGAAATTCTCCCATGAAACTCCCGCGCTGCGAACAACATTGAATCCTCAATGCCAAACTGCGAGGATGCGCCTTTTTTTCTTCGGCATTTCCTTTCGGGCGATGAAGCATCGTTTAAGGATTTTCAAGATTCCTGCCGAGCGCGCGTTTGCGGCATTCTTATATCCATCTCGCTGTTTCGATCATTATCACCGAAAGAAATCGCATCGCAGCGTCATCCGGATTTTATCGACGGCATACGCAAAGTGGAACAATGGCAACGAAAGCACGCGAGGAACGTCTCTGTCGCACTTCCCGTATCGCAAAAACTTTTACCCGGCGCAATAGTCGCTGGCGCTTATCTCGCGCGCGACTCCGAGTCTTTTCCGTTGCACGAGCTTGAGATAAAAACGCGAACGCAGCCGAGGGTCAAGAGTTCGTCGGAGGGTACGTGGTATTTGCGTGCAACGGAATAAGAGGATGCGTCGAAGAATGACGGGAACACCAGGAGATTGAAAAGCGAGTGTATGATATACGAGGAGTCGTTGCCGGCGTAACCCTTGACCGACCATTCGTTGATCTCTTATTTATCTCGCTTAATTGATTGTCAGTGAAGAAAAAATCTTAATAAACATGCCGATTGATTACGTTTTTATCATTCAGCTCGGCTTTCCCTCTCTCCCTCTGAGGAGAAATTCAATAAGTATTCCTTTTTTGTTTAATATTATTTTGAAATAATTTGCATTGCTCTCAAAATCGTCGACCATATTTATCTCCGAGCGTCGTTACATTTCTTCGCTCGTACCAAGTATCGTTGAGTTATTTATAGGAAGGACGTATACGACAATAGCCAAAGTGAGTAATGCACGGAATCTCAGAACACACAGTGGAGAGTGAGAAGTTGAGTGATAAGCATATGGCTTGTTTCGAGGGAGGGAGGAAGATGGAGGACAGTCATACGCAGCGGTAAAGAGTCTCAGGTTGTTGGGTGAGTAATGCTACCGGAGGTGGGTGAAAAAGATCCTGAAAGAGCGAGAGGGAGGTTGTGCGGAAAAAAGAGCTGACGAGATGAAACGGAAACAGACGGCTAATCCACATCGGAGCTTCGGTGTGCGTATGCGTTTGTGTAATTCGTGCTGAACATTAGTCATAGCACTCTGGACGAAACTGCGTCGGTTGAAACTTCGGTATGAAAGCAAACAGCGGGAAGATACAGTGATTGGTCGATCGAGTGAAGGAAAAAAAAAAGAATGGCACGTTATTAGCATACTCGTATCTGCTTTTATTTCTGCCAATCCTCGAATGATCGGTCAATGACTGTACCGGTTATTTATCAATGTGCCAGGTCAGGAAGGAAGCGACGCGAGTCTCGAGGATGCCATAGCCTCTCTGTGCAACTCGATGACGCCATAACGCGATTTTAAATCCGAGGAGTTGCGCTCATAACGTACTGGAATATATCGTGTCTCGCGCAGTTTTATTATGTTTCGAGACCCTCACACATGCACGCCGTCTACAAATCAACGGAGTGTAGGTTACAATCTTTTTTTCTTCACTCCGAACGACCAACGATATGTTTTTACATAAGAAACCGGAAGCGGAAATCGGAGACACTCGAGATTCCGGGTTTCGAACCGAGAAGCGAGTCGTTCGTTTGCATTAATTTTCTGAAATATTCATTTTCATTATTTTTTAATGGAAATTTCAAAGTGTGAAGATGACTTTTGGTGGAGTTCCAAGATCGCGATACATTGGCTGGACTACCCAGGAATATTAAAATAAGTAAGCTCGTAGTATATCGTTTGATGATTCGATGGGAAAATTAATTCATTTTCCATGATTTATTTTTAGAAATTTCGGACGGGCAGGCAAGGGCGTTCATTTTGGAGAACTCGATGTAATCTATGTAAAACCTGTGTGGGAATGAGAAATGTTGAAACACTACAGTAATGAGGAAGAGATGCATGCTTGCGATATGGATTAAATATAAAAATAAATATTATATATAAATATACATATGTCAATAAAACGTCAGAGCGAAGGAGACGATTGTATTGTACAAGTGCAGTATTTTATAAATTTGTAGACATCGCTCGTTTTCCTCGGCTTAGATCTTTGTATATCAATAACATACTCGACTCATTGTCTCTGATGAGTGAAAGTCGTAATGCGTGTGTTCGATTTTCATCAATAATTGTCCCGTCGTTTGTGCGTCAATCATTCAACGATCCCAGGAAGTCAACTCGAACAATTAATCGAGCAAAACTTTTAAACCGGAAATTGACGAGTGAGAAATTTTCAATACTCGTAACGCTTAGCGTATCTCGTTCCGACTGAGCGCATTGATAATGGATAAAATGAAGGAAAGCCTTGAAAAATAATAATGGCGTTTTGTCGAAAATTCTCGCAGGGAGGAATTTTGGTTCATCCCAAAACCATTCAAAAATCAATTTTGTGCATTTTATTTGAAGTAAAAATTGTTTTTTTTTTTTAAATATCGTTGGCGAACTTTTGAGTAAAAAAGGCGGTCTTTCTCACTGGTACTTCCGAAATTTGACAAACTGGGAAGTACGTTGTGCTTGATTTCAAGTTCCGTGTAATAAAAACCGTGGAAAAATGAGGAAACGCATTTTGTTGATTCGCGTGACTTCCTCGCCGCAGAAATTTAGCCAAATTTATTTTCGACCTGAGAAAAAGATGAGAGATATCGCTTTTTTTTCTCGAGTCGACAAATATTGAACAAAGTTTCGAAGGAAGATTACACTCTGAGAACGCAGGAATTTGCGTGGAAGAAGAATCCGAGAACATCATGCGTCCGCAGATTACGCGGATTTGGACTTAATCAAGATTGTTTTCTTCAAAGAGTATATAAACGGAAAAGTATCGTAATATTTTTAACAGCAACTCCGGCAAAATAAATTCACATCTTTTTTTCCATGCTTTGCACGTGATTAAATATTTTCAACTCACAAAGAGCTCTCGTTAGAAGCATTCAGGCGGAATCATTTGTCATAAATCGCTCAATTGTTCGATTTTATTCAGTGACCTAGTTTTTCTACTGTGTACGAAGGAACCGAAATATTGGACCGAGTCTTTTTTTTTGCGGTTGAATCCCCTATTATTAGAATATTGTCATTAATTCTACTGAAGTGTTTTACTTTTTGAAAGTTTCACGCCAGAGAGATATATTTCTATACGATGCACGGAAATATAAATCCATCATGTACGAATCGTCGAACGTGGATCTTGCAACGATCCACACCAGAATTAAACATCGCTACAGATATCTACGACGTTCCATGCTCGAAGATGTAGCACTTATGCTCGGCGAGATTCAAATCTTTCTCTCCTTCTCTCTGTTTTCCCTTTCTCACTATAAAGGATTCTGTGTGATCGCATGAAGAGCAAAAAAATCAACGTACTCTCGGAAATGTTCAGGATCGATAAATCGAGATCTGTTGGTATTCTAGCTCCTCACGTGGCACGTATAAGCCTTAAGCATGTACATGTGTGTACATAAATGCGAGAGTTCGAGCAGGTCGCGATCGTGGGACGGATCTTCGCTTTCGCCGGAAGTCCACGTATGCATGTACTGTAAAATCGAGGGTACATGTCGTATATTTGATATTCATGCTCTCGTTCTTAATGCATAAAGAACCGTTGAGAAAACAAATGTTTCTCTAATCAATTGTGCCATTTATTCAACCAGAGAGATAATGCCGCAAGAGGGCTTTGGCCCTTTAAACTTTTTTATATTTAAAAATTCGACTGATTCAACGCGTTTCATTCGGTAAAAATCAATCGCTTTGACTGCCGAGAGTGCTTGTAGCTTAATAATAAATTTCAACAATTCACATCGAGAATTTGTCCACTCGCGGACGTTTGGAATTGTCACAAAAGCTTCAAATCCTCCGCATCCTTCTCAGTGACATGTGGTATATGCTATGAGAGAGAAATTGAAGGAAATATAATTTTAATGAGTACAGCTATATCGTGGGAGTCACAGAGTGTATTTAAACTCGATAGGCAGACGCCACGAATTACGTTGGGAATAAATGTATAATGCAAAAGAGTGGCATCGTCTCGTATGCCTGTAAATGTTGTCGCAAGTGAAAAAGCAACGAGGAAGCTATAGATTGGCTCAGGTAACGTCACGAGCACGAACTACAGAGGGTTCGTATATGCACGATCGATCGTTTTCGATCGATTCTCCTTCAAGTCTCGACGTTCCTGGACAATGTAAATGTTATATATATATATATATACACACACACACATACATATACACACATTTATCAGCAAGGAAACAAACTTTCGCGTAGCTCTCAAGCATAATCGAAAGCAACGATATATCGTTCGACTTCTCGCGCTAACCTCTCTTATGGTATAACAGAGCGCCGATCGACTTCGGTTTTCGTTGGGTCGAGTACCGAGAGAGAAACCCGATCGGAGAGTCGCAAGAGAGCTGCCTTACGCAATCGGAGAGTGCTGAGCTCGAGTACCACCGTAAAAGGTGCCTGAAAATCGACCCAGATTACGTACGAACAAGCTGATGATTACATAAAGCTCTCCACGAGTTCTCGGCGCATCAATGTTTTCGAGGCCAGCCGAAAATTTCCCTAAACATCGATTTTCCGCACTGTCATAGGCAGATTTATTTACAATAAATGATTTTCTTGGAATAGTTGTATAGTGCATCGATAATGTATAAATTGCATCAAAATTGAATACATTTTCCTTCGTCGAGTCTTAGCTTATTGTAGACATTTCTTCTTTCAATTTGACGAGTATACCTGTACACATCGTACATCCCCCGGAAGTAGGCGCGTCTTCGAATTCTGTACAGCAATATCAGATTTAAAGTACAGCGTACTTCACATCAACCCAGCTGATTATCAGACTATCAGAGGTTTCGAAAAAATGTTAATCCTTTAATCATTAAGCGACTTTTCAATTATCAAGCTTCGAATGTAAGGGGAGAAAAATATTAAATAAGTAACAGTTGAATAACGGAAGGGATTGCGTTGTAATGACAAAGCTTGGGCGATAATTAACAAGAGGAACATACAATTGGAGGAATTTGATTGTTGATTGACGATTAACGGAAACGTCACCGTGTGTCCTGTCATGCAGGGCTTTCAATAATTAGGGTACGATTATAAAAATCGTTGGGACAAGTGTGAATTTTACTGTGAACAAAAAAAATATGTAATACATATTTCTATACATATTTTCGAAGATCAACACCGCAATCGCAGAGGATCACCTTCGTGGCCATAGCCGGAATAAAAATGTGTTGTACCAAGTACGCGACGACGGGAAATGGGGAGAGTCAACGTCAACCCTGTAGCGGATCACGATTCACAATGCATAGATATGTAGTACGTGTATGTCAATGACTCAAAGTCAAAGGGGCGTATTAAGGTGTCACGACGATAGCCCGAAGAACCTTTTAATGTCGGACAGTCGCGATGTATTCGTCGCTGCCTCTGCTACTGTGGGTCTCCGCTTAATAGTTTTCCTCGAGCGATCGCGTATCGCTATTGTTACCCGGAGTCGTCAGGACGTGGCATTTATTCGTATATTCATGTGTATCCGCGTACATGCTTCTATATACACGTACAGTATAGCCCTAGTTCCTTTAAACGTCGAAAATCCGATTGTCGGCGATGGGAACAGCGCATGCCCCCCCTCCAGAGCAAGCGTCCTGCGCGCGCTTCCCTTTACCGCCTCCCAATTGGCGGTGCTCTATGGAAGGGGCGCGCGACGCGCCCCCACCGCGCGGCGAGGCGAAACAGTTGAAACAGTGAGTAGAGCTCGATAAAATTGGGGTTTGACTGTACGCACATGCATCAACAGTCATACATAAATGTACAAATTACTTGGGGCTTGTGTATATCGGAGAGAATATAGAGAATATAGGAGCATCGTCAAGAGAGCTGTGGGAGAGGACGAGGAATCAGCGAGGCATGTCCGAAGGAAAGGAAGCTCCGCGAACCTCAGTTCCGCTGCCTCGTTGTTGCCTCTCGTCATCGCAGAACTCTTGGGGTTTGTCTTTTCCTAATACCCATTCTCCTCGTTCCGTTGTGACGATCCTTCTTGTCCGGATTCTTCGTCATGTGTGTTTACGTCCTATATTTAACTCTTGTAATTTTACTATACCCACATGGATACTAAAATAGTAATGGCGATGGTGGTAGGATTACGATAGGTACTTATATGAGCAAATTTTGTCTTACGTACTTTGGCGTAAATTGGCTTTGACTTTGTCTCACGCATTTTGAATTATACAAATTCGTTGGGGACGAGAGTAAAACATAAAATCAAAATGGAATAGACTCCGTAATTACTCCGGAGTATCCGTAAACTCGGAATGTCTCGGTTGACACATTTAGACCGTCATTTTGTACGTCAATTTACTTGGCATGCTGCTGTCATTGGTGACCGACGTATATCGCTTCCAAAAATATATTAAAAAATCTGCACAAAAAATTGGACACGACAACAGTGCAAAATGTTGTAGTTTGAATTATTATCGTTTACAGACCATCAAACTCACTATTATCGCTTTTGTTTTGATGAATCATTTCGTTACTGGAATTTTTGTCACAATTTCAGTTTTTTTACATATTATTTATTTCAAATATGTATCAATAGATGGCTTGCACGCAATGTTTAAATGAACAATATCAAGTTTACAATGATAGTCGTTGAAAAAAAACGTCCAACTCATGCGGACGGATTCATGCGATGAAAGAAGCGCTGGAAACGAGTTTTTGTTTTTTTTTTGTTTTCAATAAAATATAAATTACGATACGTCAGTCAGACTTTTGTTCGTGAACATTGTGTTCATGCGCATTCGAGTTTATTCGCAAATGCCAAGCAATAAGCGCGTTGTTTCGAATTTATCGCTCCTGTATAAATATTCTCTCAAAATGGACGTTTTGTCGTCCATGAAAGGAACGTTTTCTAATGACACACGGTATTTGCGACGGCTTTTCCGATGATTGAGGCATTCGTTCACTCGTGTAATTCAATTTCTCACTGACAATATCCATTCCCAGTTTGTCAATAAGACTGTAAATCGAGAGGTGAGTAATCATAGTAATTGCAAGATTCTCGGGTGTCGAGTGACAAAAATTTTCAGCGGAGGGGGGTGAACATTAAAAAAAGAAAGTGAAGGCAAAGCCATGTGAAATGAGGAACCCGTCGCTCGTCCAGGAATGAAATTTGAGGAGATATTTATGTCGATAGAAATAAATCCATGTATTCGTTAATGTATATCAACTGTTATTAATATTTCTTGTACCGTCTATGTGCAGTACACACAACGAATACCGCTACTACATCTTTGTACATCTAACCATACCCATAAGCCAGTACGTCCAACGACTCAACTCTGTGAGACAAGATATCGATTACGTAACCACCGTCGTCGATATTATGCAACGAGAACGGTTTCCTGTCGTTATCTAACGCGTCGGGGCACCGCGAACATCACATTCTCTCTCGCTCTCTCCCTCTTTCGGGGTACAAATGGCAGGCTCCGTCAGCTGGGAAACGACGATAACTCACAAAAGCAAAACTCATCACCAATAAAATCGTCTCCTTGTCACTGTCGGCGATCTCTCGGCGTCTCTCATACTTGCGACGGAGGTAGGAAAGGTTTTAGTCCATCGTCAAAAGTACCCGGAAGGTGACTGAAATTTTTATTTCATTGCTTCCTCACTGTGGACTGTGATATACTCGAAAAACAGATTACTTATTACATGTAGATACCAGGGATAGGTAATCGCGCGATCGCACGATTACGCTGCAGCGCCTTCGATTTTTATATAATTTTATCTGTCAAAATGCGGTTACTGTTGAATTCAAGCGAAGAAAAATCGATGCGCGCATGAGAAAGCGAACAAAATTTGCCGACAAAATTCATTCTTTTTTCACCGACCAATCAGGGGAATTTTATAATGTCGTCTGATATCTGATATCTGATTTGGAGCAATTTAAAATATCGTAGAAAATTTTGCGTTTGCTACAACACTTCTAGTTGGGTCTAAACTGGATTCAAGTTATGATATTTATGGAATTTGAACATTGATTATTCAACAAGGATAAATCAAAGTTTATTCTTTTGCAGAATGTTTTAATGGTGCACTGTACGCCTCTGTTTTTGACTTCTAAAAAAAAATTTGACATTTATATCTATTATTACATGTCTTTTGAGCATTACAATTTTAAAAGTATCTTATTAAGCACTTTTTTTATATCACAGATTCTCAACGCTTGCCCATGTTGCCTTGCTCATGTAAAACCTCAAATACGAAGATGCGAATCTTCGTATCATAATGATCCATTAATCCATTATTTCGTGACAATACTGTATTATTGAAAAGCAATTTCTACATCAGTCAAATCTAAAAAAAAAACCTTCACGTTGATGCAACTGGTTCACGATGAAATATGACAAGAGGTGTATAAAAAATGTAGATCACATTTTCAGTTCACGAGCGAATAAAGTGTCTCGAGTGACAAATAAAACTTTGAAATGTTAACATATTATTGTGAGTCGTCATAAAAAAACCTGGGACTTTTGACAGTGGCCATATCCACACTGTGCATTTCTAAAGATAAATTCATGTCAAACCGCATCGCTCTGCAAAATATTCCGAAAATACGAAACGTCAGAGTAATACCGCAATAAAATGCCAGATTAATCAAAAGAATCTGTTTTAGCACAAACTGTCGGAGAGTCGTTCGTCCAAGCTGGTTCAAAGCAATATGTGATTGGATTTGAGAATCGACTTGGGCGTAGAATTATTTTAATGTGTTATAATCTTTTCTCAACTAAAATACTCATTCTATTTATTAGGTGCTAGTCGTACACACGTGCAGGAGCGCTCAATGGACGCACAGCTCGTGTTTAGGCACGACAATACTTTGCGCTCTATGCTAATGCTCGAAAGTGTTGCTGATGCAACAAACGCATACGTAGTCGGAGTTCGCGACACATAAATTGCGTATTTATTGCTGTTGCAACAAGCACCCTCTTATAACTGCTCGCGAGTCCAGCCTTGGAGCTCGACCGCTCCGCGTAAATACACATGAACGTTTTAAGTCTCTATCCATGCACGTATCACAAAGTATACAAAGGTATACTGCAACTCTCTAATACGATGATTGGTTTTTGTGCTCGATTTTTATGGTTAAATTGCAATATCGAGATCAGAATAGATCACAATGCGCGCACTCGTGAATACACTTATTTTCAGCCTTTTATTGCCCTCGGATCTGTTTTTCCATCGCACAAATGTGTGCCAATGAAATGATCCTTCAATAATATTTTTTTTTACAATTAATTGTCAAAGATTGTGCTTCGCGGTGACGACAGTTCGTATCGTCATCGATTCATCCGCGAGTGCTTCAAAAATGGGATCTACTATTTTTGGAAATAAAATTTTCATAAAAAACGGTGTTCGTTAAATTTTTGGGAAACTCTTATGGGTAATAACTGCGCTTATATTATACGTAACTACAACGTAATAATTAATGTTTATTCAACAATACGAAAAGCTCTTTTCGCTAAAGAATTCTCTCAAATGACGTTTGGCAATATTGGAAAAATCGTAATTCTTTTTCGTACTTTTCTCTGATTCAATTTTTTGTATTCTCTATCCTCGTACTGTTATTTCACGGTGCCAATCGCCGTGCATATTATACAATAAATTCAGAAGACGATGTACAAATATAGCAATGACGAGGCATCAAATTTTTATACATTTTTTGTATAATGTATACCTGCCAAATGATAACCACTCGATAAAGCTGTGACAGATATATAATCTCAAGATTTTCTCGCTAGTTATCTCATCGCGGTGAGCAGAATCGCGTTAAAATTTTTATGAACTCTCGAGGGAGAGATTGTGTCGATGCGATTATATATAGCACAGGACCGGTGAGCGAGAAGCTGATGCCTGCCCACGCGAGTCTTCAACCTCATAACTATTTATGCAGTTCACGGATATACCTACGAAATAGAACAAATAACTATAATAACAATAACAATAATGACAATTATTATTGACATTATTCTCATGTATTCCAAGTTCCAATGAACACCACCGATCTATATTCTATTTTTATCGATTATCGATTAAAAATGAGATTAAAATTAATCGCAATGAAAAAACATTATGACCGTTTAAGCTTTTGTAAATTTGTTACTTTCATGTGGCATTCTAATGGCGATTGGGCTTGTTGTTTTTACGTTGACGATGCGCAGAAATCCACGAAAATTCCGTGCGTTCGTTATTGAACTTTGGATGATTGTTGTTGATTTTTTCGTTTCGTGTATTAATTGGCTGTTGTTAAAAGAACTAAAGCAGCGGCTCTGAGGTGAGCAATTTCAGTAGCGTCGTCCGGATTGTTGGCGATTTTGACGATTCTACGCGTTGATGGTCCGTGACATAAAATGTCCTCTCCAGGTGAAGAGAGAGGTAAATTCACTTGAGAATTGATAATGTATTATTAGCAGGGTAATGTGATAAAATAGCGGAGAAGCCGGTTTGAATGGAAAGTGTTGGAATTGACGGCTCAAGTCGTTCCGCGCTGATTTTTGGCAAGATTGAGTCTCACGCGTTTGGTCACATCCACACTGTCTTACAGCGGTATGGAACTCCAATATGCTCTATCGAGTGAACACATATAGAAGAAAGAAGGACCGAGGAGCAGATGACAGTCTCTCAAACTTGTTAACCCGACCAGCAGACACATCCAAGTACGATCCTGTTTTGTTATTCACCCTCTTGATTCACCCTCTTCCCGTCGAAAATTGACGATTAACAAGACGAGGGCCGGACAAACTTTACCATCTTTTTCCTCATTAATATTCGTAATTTTCTTGTGTTTTCGTATTACACGATTGCGGATGCGCCATTCGTTGGTTAGATTGTCGGTGATTTTTTAATGGTTTTTTTTCTTCCAGCCAAATAGGCTCGTTTTTGTGGGAATATTTTAAACGTTAATGGAAGAATAATATGCTTAAAACGAACGATACTTATAATGCTACCAGCCAAAATACGATGTGAGTTTCTTTACGGTACCGGAGAGTGTGTTTTACGACGTGTATAATTTAGCAAATTGAACAAACTGCATCGCATAAAAAGTTGACAAAGATTGCTCCGAAGTGGGGGGGAGCTCGTATGTGTCGAGGCGTAAAAATGTTTCGTATAATCATCGATAGATTTTATCATTGAGAAGCGTCGGAATTTTAGTCACCACATTATCTGTATGTCAAGTGCGGCGTGATAAAATGGTGTCAAAATACGCATTCGAGTTTCGCGCGCACTGATTTCCTGATCGCTGCGGAAAACATCGCGGAGCATGTGGGAGTTCTCGCATTCGTTGGTCCACGCCGAATTTCATTTGAACAAAACGAAATGTTGCACCTGCAATTGTTTTACGATTTAACCAATGGGTTCTTATAAAATTTCAACACATATAAACGTGAATATATATTTGAACGAAATGCACAAAAAATATTGATATATCGCATTGCGTTAGATTTCATTAGCATACGCGTGGGTCCGGTATTCCTATTGTCAGTGAAAAATGTCGACGTCATCGCTAAGAGAAATTACATTTGTGGCTAGAGAAATACTTTGTGAATGCAAATTTTACATTAGATCGAATTAAAATTGCATTTTGTTTTATTATAACGTAAGTCAATGACAACATTCATGTTGTCTCGATGTCAGTCAGCTGTTGGTACAGAGTGCAAAGTGGCGAGAGCTTTACTGTAAGTGGTATTATATTGAGCTTGAGGTGGTCCAAATTATCAGTAGACGGTGCATGTTCGAAAAGCGTTAAATTGAATTTATAGTTTTTGCATAGGTGAGAAAAAGAAATGTCGTAGGTCAACGACCAACGTGACGACGATATAAATGTAGGGAGAGCTGGAAAATATTGCGCAAAGGAGATTTATCGCATTGACGCTATCGTTGATGTTATATATCGTCGATGTACAATCGTTTTTCCTATCAAAGGTAAAATATTAGTCAGAGTTCGGGAAAAAGAAAATATATATGTATATTCGAGGCTTGTTGTCGATCTTTTATAATTCCTTCGATCCATCCCAATTTATTCGAAGCATAGAGAAGTCGGTACGAATACGTCGACCATTATTTTATTCCTCGTAGAATTTTGTCAAAGGAATACAATTTAAAGGCTGTAATTTTTTAAAATATTGCGTTGAATGGAGAAATAAAAAAGGTATGACGTTTATACGACGTAAAATGGGACTTTGAGACAAACGTATCGATTTTATTTTCAGATAATATCAGCGTTGAAAATATCGGTTTTATAAATATCACACGAATGTCTCGAAAAAAAATTGCCGTCTGACATATGTATACTAATCGACAAAGAGTAATTGAGCCGTGGATTCTTAAACAACATTCTCATTGCACTTCGAAACAAAAGGAAAAAAATTTTTTTTTCTCATCCATGAATCGCGGTTCGAAAAAAGAGCAGAAGCATTAATGGATTCACATTTTTTATGATTCACGTTTTCACAGCAACGGTATCCTACTGGTCAAGTAAAAAGACACGCTGTTTCAATAGATCTTGTTGAGCATCCGACTGTTCTCGTGCTGAGAAAGAACAGGAGAAAACGAAAGAAAAACTCGTGTCGCGGTTCAGGTTCAGAGGCGAAATTTTTGCATTTTCGTGTTGCCGTAAATTAAAGCGTGAAAGATGTCCTTTGCATAACGCGATCGAGATCTCATGACGGTCCACGTGCACCACCTGTTCACCTTCGCAAACGATTTATCGCGATTTCTACCCTCCTCTCACGTCTTTTCGCTCTTTCTTCCTTGTAGAGCGTGTCTTGTGCCAAGATACCAGCAGCTTTGTATTATTCTTTCGATCGCAATAAACGCCTATCCGGTCGCTCCGATTTCTCGGCCGATCGCACAGCCATCGATTATGCACGAATTTCTCGCCCAACGTTTCACACCTCTGATTTAAAAATCGTGATATACAAGTGGGCTTGGATAAAGATAATGATAATTTTCATGTTCTTAGCAACCTAGAACGAAACTTTTATGCAAAACAAAGTAACTTTCCGGATTTTCTATCGCAATGTTAATGACACGGATTATCCTGTTTTTCCACTGAATGGAAAAATCAATGCAACCGTGTGCATAGATCGATATAAACTTAAATACAGCGACGATTGCGCCGGATGTTTGATTCTGCAGCTCGAGAAAATAATATACAATTTTCAAAGTTTTCTCGTTTTGTCGTAATTTACGGGTAACATTTAGGCATGCATTGCTGTGAATTTACATTTTTTACAGACTGCAGAACCTTACGCACGACCAGCAGTCGCCTGTTATAGTTTCGTAATCCTACTTTATAGTATCGGACGGAGCTCAGCGAGCTTACTGCTATAAATAAGTTGACAGATCGTTTTCTTTTTAGCTTTCATTTTCCTATCGAATAATGCTCTGATAATCGTGAGCCCTGAATCTGTGTAAAATGCGTGTTTTATGGGTTGACGGAAATACATGGGAATTCCGTTTTTAGATAGGTGCTGCTCCTTAGTGGATTAAACAATTGCATAATAATTATTTAATGCCTATGCGAGTAGGCTGAATTGCGATGCACATTATTTTCTTCTGATTATTTCGTATGACAACGTTCGAGACTGTGAATCTTAAAAAAAAAGGTGAAAATCGAACACTATTCTGCTACGAATTCCTCCGCATGAAACAAAAATTTTCAGTGTATTATGGTGTAATTAATAAAAAAATATCCAACAACCAAATGAACGAAAAAAATTATTATTTCATACACACAGCTAGAAAAATGAGTGTCATCGAAACGCATTGTCAAAATTTACGAAATTTTATCTTGATAGTACCACCGAATATTTAAGGTCAAAATTCTCCAAATTCTTCCGCGTATCATGACTATACGCGTGTGAGTTTACTCGGCGGAGACATTTCCGTTGGGCAACGACGAGCACTAGACTGCTCGTTAGTTATTTCTATTCTCAGGTTCCCTGCTCGTCTCGATTTGTCAGAATTTCCCAACCGAGCAATATACGCAAAGTACCCACCGAATTATACACGTAAAAGTCACTATCGAACTTGAACTATATACCCACGATTAGTACCTAATTCTTGTTCTTGATAACATTTTTTTGTTTTGTTATAAATAATAATAAAACCAATCGTGAGTACCTCCAAAATCGCTAAAAAGTGGGAATATCGCGTGGGGATAACTTTATCAAAAATATTGAAAAACATATTGTTTTTACGGTGTGTAAATTCGATTATCGTACGAACCTGGTTATTCCTCAACTTCTCAGCAATTTTTTATCTAAAGTGTCCAATTTTGAAGAATCAACATTGATGTGGAGATTTTTCTTATCACAGACATATGTATCTGAGTGGAGGTGACATGATTTGCGATAGAATTTTCGCGAGTCGTTGTTGAGAAGGAAGGAACAAAATGATTTTTATTCAGATACAGCAAACGCGTATGATATGCATATATACGTGATACGTCTTATACCAAAGTGTGTGTGTACATACGAAGCCGCTGTGCGCTGCCAGTTATGTGGCGACACGTAATTCCCAAGTTGATTGCGGGCTCGGTAGTTTTCTCGCGAGACCCCGTTCGGCGAGGTACACCGCGGCTGCCACCACCTTAAGGTTTATACGCATTGGCGTGGGCGAGCTCAAAATGAACCGGCGATTCGCTCTCGGACATGCCACGTCTCCTTGCGAACATTATATCTAAGTATATATCGAAAATATATAAGTTAATTGCCCATATAACCTCCCCCCCCCCAATGCACACTTTTTTAATCTCACACAAAGGCACAAATCGATCTGACGTTGATTGCTGACGTGTACGTATTTTTGTGTTATCTCATTTTAATCTTTGGTGGCAGAAACATGCTTGTACTGAAATGTGCGCAGGATTTAAAAAGAAACATATTTTTCTGTATCATTTAATGTTATTGGGATGACGTTTATGGTCTTTTCATCGTTTACCACCTTACGGCGGTTGGCAAAAAATACGTTACAAACAGTAATGATACGAAATGTTTTGCAATCATTTGGAAGAAAATTTTCCGGGAGTAATTGGCGTTTATATACCGAAATTTGCGATTATTCCGCGATCCCAGCTCGATCCACGATTCCTAAGATTTCTTTACGACTCTGGCGGGAATCCTTCCGTTTGGAACTTTGCGCGAAGATGAGATGGAAACCCCAGCAGGAGAAGCGACTTGTCCATTGCTACTCGCGCGGTCATTCAGACGAATTGTACCCTCACAATGCGGAAGTGCGAAAAGTTCACCGTTTAAAAAGTCGGCGAATTAGTAATTTGTCGATCGCTTCCTCGTAATTTTCACTTTTTCACAATGCTTCGGTGGGAAATATTCGCGATATCTCAGCTTCCTTCCTATGGAGATGCTTTCCGAATGATGATGGATAATTGGGGGGATAGAAAGTAAGCAATGAGAGAAAACAATGTCGGAAATAACATTATTTAGAGGAGATATATTTTTTTTATTAATAGAATCGAATTGGCGTGAAACAATCGTTCACGGGGGCGCGATCTACATTATTCAATGAATAAAACGTGTGAAATTGGAGATGACCAATTTTGCCAAAGCCATTCGTATATATCTGGCGTACGATATGACTTCTTCCTTTTTGTAATTCCGCAAAGCTGAAAACTTCACATTCCGTATATGAGTGATGGATAAAATCACGCATGTTTCAATAAGAGTTTGAGTAGTAGGTGGAAAGAATGCGGGCGATAATGACAATTTCTCTGTAGGTCAATTCTTGCCCGGGTCTCGTTTGCTTAATGGTTTTTTGAACATTTTAGTAACCTTCGCTGCAATCGCCAGAGGAATGTCTTTCTCTCGCTCTCTCTACTTTTCCTATATACGCTCGTCTCTGACAACCGCGTTATCCATCTATAAAAAAACGACGCAATAGATTCAAAAAAAAGATAGTGAGAGAGAGAGGGGAATATACTTGTATATATACGAGGAGCCGAAAATTGATAAAACGAAACGAAAATAGACATTATAGACATGCAGAAGAACGAAGCGGAAAAGCTAGAGAATCCATCATGTAATGGCACCTTCGGGCATTACCCCGGGGTAAAAATTAATCAAGAGTATATCGTAATCCATCGTTAGTTATGTACGTCAAATGATTGTATTTCATCGATCATGAATGCGGTAAATTAACATGTATATATGGGGCACTCCATTCGAAAGAAGATCGCGCGTCATGTTTTCGTTTCACAAGATCATTATCAATGAAGGCAGTGTAGATTGCCTAATGTGACAGCAGTGGCTTTCTTGAGATATCAATCAATTTTTTACAAATTCTCTAGCCCATTTTTGAACAAGCCGGAATAAGCTTATCATTGTGTTTTTATATCTTCGACGTTTTTGAGTATCGCGGGTATCGATTAGGATTTTTTTTTCCACTCCATTAGATTAGATACAGATATTCACGTTCAGTTCGTACAGGAAAGGCCACAAATCTAAACGATATTTGGAAATATTTGTGTTGTTAATTGACTGAAATAACTGAATTTTGCGTTGGAAGCTCATTTTCGTTGATCGAGATGGTCGTCAAGAGCGCGTAAAATCCAAAGAGACAGTAGCAATAATCGGTAACCATTTTTTAAATAATTCTGGATTTCAAGAAAAAAACCAAGTCCGCATTTGCAGGACATATGGGACTTTTCTGTTGAATCACATGTAAAATACCCCGCAGATAGGAATACACGTCTTGACCGCATATATGCGTATTACGTGACGCAAAGGCCGCATGCAAAATGCAGCGGATCGTAATTGCCCTTATGCACTATCGTGAGTACACGTGCAAACGTGTGTAGTGTATATATATACAGTAATAATGCTGGAAGGGTATAAATAACGTTTAATTTTCCGCAACAGCGTGAGAGAGTCCGCAGGACAGATCGTAAAGACCAATCATTAAAGCTAGAGAAAATAGAGAGTGAGGGACACTCCGAACTGATCGGTTATTCATTCTGCGATAGAAACAGAAGGGCGCGTCCTGGTATATAAGCCCGGTTCTCCACGTATTATAGCGAAATCACTGGAGATAACGCTTCGACGAAATTCCCTCTGGCAAAATGAATTTTCGCATTTACTCGGCGGGTCTCTTCACATTTCTCATCCATAGCTTCGAGATAGACGACGAGACTCATCAACGGACAAAAGGTCTTATCCTCGGAGGTTTAACGCGAAAAATCTCTGATTTTATGCTCTCATCTTTGCAAGCGTTTGCGATCATTAATTTATCAGCTCGATCGATCCAACGACTCGAGACTCGAGATGAAATTTCCGATTTTATCGCGGTTGCATTAACCTCACAGCGGTGAGGGATAATCATCGTTTTATTAACAGTATTAATAAAAAATCTAGCTGCGACATGAATGTTTGCTCACTCAAAATCGTCGTTCGCGAGATATTTTGTCCCCCGATAGTTTCGTGGTTTCTATACACATCCCTTTGATGTACTTTTTTTTTTTACTTTTTGCAATCCTGGTTTCTCATTAACAGTTTCCGTTGGTGGAAAAAACGTATATGTTACGTTTGCGGATGTTCGCAGGTCCCTGGTATTACCCGCGAAACAAACAGGGAGTCTCGAACGGAAGCGTGCTCGCAATAGGAAAACGAAACGCGCGTACACCGCCGGGCAAGAATGTTGCCAGCTGAATACAAAGGTATATCGGTGTAATTTTACGCTTGTATTCGTATATGCACTGCAAAGTATATATATATATACATATATACATATACACATTATGGTTATTTACTTGCACTTACAAACGGCGAGAGTTCACAACGAGCAATGAAAGAGGGAGGAATGGAGGAGAAAAGCGAAAGAAGTTTCGTAACTTTTAACATATACGTTGGAACGATTTAACGGATCGATGCTATATGTATATCGTTTGGAGTGTGCGTCATTGCTACGCTCTAAGGTAAACTGAAATGCCAGGGGAACTGTGAAAATGTTTCACGAAGCTCTTCGCTCGTTTACAAGTTAATAATCCTCGAGGCTTTGACGCTTAATGAGAAGACCATAACGATGTTTTCGAGTGTTTCGTAATCAGTTCTATTATCGAATATTTAGTACTCGAGATTTCTTTTTTTCTAATCTCCAGAATGAATGACAAAAGTGGACGTTAATATTAAATTTATCTTATGTTTTTTCAATTTTTTTCTACCTAGAGTTAATATTGAAAACATCGAAGGAATTCGAAAATCAGAGAGGGTCGGCTGAAAATGGTTGTTTCGACGCGAAATGTCGTAAACAAGTTTCCCGAAGGAATTTTCTTCTTGTTCGGGGCCGAAGACTTCGAACATTGAGTGTTTGAAAGAAACTGGATCGTCGCAGATTTCTAAGAATAACATCGAGAGCTATAAAACGCTTCCCGCAAAAGAATGAAATCATCGAGAAATATTTTGTCTCGCTTGATGAATAATGTACGATGATAAAACTTGTGGCACAAAGGAGTATAAAGATCGCACCGGAAGATGACGAATTCTCGAGCTTCTCGAATTTCGAATCATCGGAAGAGATGATTAATACAGAAAAACGTATATTGCGGGAACAAGGTTTTTTTTTCGATCAACGACCGACATACTGCGGTTTCATTGAGTAATCATTTCGATAAATTGATCACTGACGTAACTCATCCTGTGACGACTCAACGCTGGCAAACTTGAACTCGATACTTCAATCCTGATCCCTGTATGAACGAATGCATGTATTACACAGATTTTTTAACAATTTTTCACGAGAGAGAGGAGGAGAAAAAGTAAGTTGGGATTAGTTCGATGAATTTGCCTCAAAATGGAGGTAGTTGAACATCGAGCCAATTTTCATCAATTTTTCGGAGATTTTTTCTTCCAAAAACACGGTCGTACCGCAAAGATCAGAACGATTTGAAATTGCTCGCCGACAAATATACTCGCAGCTGATGAGAGTCTATAATGACTGTATGGTGCGCTGTGCCATCGCAGACGGTGAAAAAGAGAAAGATTGCGAATAGGAGAGATAGGCACTGAAGAAGAGTTCCCTGCCCGTTTGGTCCGTCTGCAGGGAGAGGCGTTTCATTTCCTCGGCGACTTCCGGCAAACTCGACGCTTCCGCCATATCGGGGACGCTGCTGACGCTTTCGCGTATCTATACCATTTCGCATTACCACCAGCTTTTGCCGTCGTCCTCATTCGTCGAGTCGCTCCGTGTTCCCGCGTTCCCAAGTTCCGTTTCCGGTCCCACCGCCGCCGTCGTCGTCGAGTCTTCGTCATCGTCCTTTACCATACACCCCACGCGCTCCCATCCGCGTTCTTCCGTTTTCTCTTCGCCGTTCTCTTTGAACATCCGTTCGTACGGACTTCCTTCCTTTCACCCTTATACTGCCACATTCCTCCTCTCTTCGTCTCTTCGATACTCGTGAAAAAATAAAAAAAAGCAAAGTTCGCTTGTGCTTCATCCCTCGGTACTCGCAGTAAATATCGAGCGACGCAAAGCTTTTCCTATTTTTTTCCGTCTCGGCTCCACGCCCTCTTCAGCTTTAGGAACATGCATCCAACGGTCGGAACACTAAAAAACCAGCTACATTGCTGGATTTACTCTCACGTATGATGCGGCTAGTTTTTAACAACTGATCAATCGGTGCATACTCAATAATCATCGATGACCTGTGAGGGTTATTTGGCAATGACCCTATTTTATAATACATTGAAAATGATGTTTTGATGTTGTGTTAATGGGTGCACGTGCGTCTTCGTGGTGGTCTCCATGAGCGATAGGCGCCCTCTCGTGTCAACGTCATTTTCGATGCTCATTTATATTTAAGTAGATTCGGTCAGCCATCGCAGTCACTGTATAGGAGGGGGGGGGGGGGGATGTTGAAAGTTGAAAAGTTCTTTTCGGAAAGGCCAAGAAAGACGAGGGCGTTAAGAAAACAACGGTAAAGAAAACATATTCTTGCTGTGATCTTCCGGGCATGAGGGAGAGCCTTGAAGATACCGTGAGGCGACTAACGCCTCTCATGTTAGCTGGAATTTTTTGTTTCCTCGTTAAAGCACCCTGGGATAGACGCATACGTGTACACTGACATGCGATATTATATATGGGCTGAAAACCTTGGAATTTCGAAAGGGGAAAGGACAAGGATGAAGAAATCGTGGAGAATGAGGGTGGAAGAGGAAGCATGGAAAGACGATGAGGAGAACGTGTAACAGATCCTCCGGGCGTCGTATTTGTCGTAGGGGAGAATCTCTGTGTGCATGCTTCTGGGTGTGTGAGTGTGCGTCGATATATGTATAGATTTAGTTATTTCTCAACACTGAGATTAAAACCATATGGGGGTTGTAACGTGCGGTGAAGCGTCTACTCGATGTTCATCGAACGCTCCACACTGAATTTCATAAACAGACAGTGTCGAACATATGGAACTCTGAATCGGGCCACCTGATACGCAGTTAAGACCAACGCAAAGTGCATGAAGAATCAGGGTGAAAATAACAAAAATTGGCCATTCTTTCCGAAAAATCATGCGAGCGAAACGTTTTCTTCGATATAATTTGTCAATCATATAGATTCCCTTTCATTATTTCAAATTGAATGATTTACAACGGCCAGGTCGCGAAAAGTTGACGTTTTCGTTCGAGAAAAATCGCCTGGTATTCGTAATGAAATTTAAAAAAAATGTCGCAGCAGTTTGAAGTCGAGAAAAGGCCAAACGTTTCGTTTATATCGAGACCATTCTGTGTCAAAGGATGCTAACACGTCATGCATACATTTATACCCATATACCTGTTACAATATGTATGTGTGTGAGTGTGTCTAGCCATTAGTGCACACCTGATCATTCGTGATGACCCGCCGGGAAAGATCGACGGTACGAGAGGGTACAGAAGGGAGATTCAAGTTTCACACTAGTTCTATACACACTTATCCGATTGAAGAAGCAAAGAGGCAGACCCTCGAATTGTATCCCTGTCGCGAGTGAGAAGTCGAAAAAGTAATTATCGAGAAGGTCCCTGGAGTCGCGAGTCTAAAGCTCCACGCGCGTGGCCCATTCGTTTCTACTTTTTATCCGAGAGGGTAACGTTTCACACGCTCT
Source organism: Heteropelma amictum (assembly GCA_959613375.1). NCBI lineage: Eukaryota > Metazoa > Arthropoda > Insecta > Hymenoptera > Ichneumonidae > Heteropelma > Heteropelma amictum. The sequence goes on along the minus strand of OY390721.1, from coordinate 20,450,029 downwards.
ATACACAGGGTTTATTGGCGGTGTCTCGCCTCTTCGTTTTTTCTTCTTCCTGCTAGTGTATTGGCTTTTGTATGCATCATTTATCCTTGTGGATATCCGTGATCGAGGCCTACGAAAATCCTGGACTTTTTTTCTCTAGATTGAGGCCGAAATGAGTGTGCTTTAGCTTAATGCAACGATATGCCCTTCCACTACTCGTCACGTAAAATGTTCCTTTTGATTTTGTCAGATCGGTTGTTGATTGATTCGATGTTACAAGCGACTTTAGTTTTGACACGTATGGGGGGCTTTTTGGGCGGATGATGAAACATTTTCAAATTCTTTCGATTCACAGAAACGCATTTATGATCGACGAGATGTAGCTACAGATACAAAAAAATGGACTCTGTTACTTTTGTGTTAATCCATAAATGACGCTTTTTTCCATGTTGAAATTGTCTTTTATTTGCTCGCGATCTTCACGGACATTAGTTTGGAGGAAAGATTAATACTTGGAGACGATCCCTTTGTCGTAATTCTCTGCCGATATCAGACTTTTGATGACCTTTTGCCTCTGGTATTTTCGAGCTTGTCTCGTCGGAAGTGATGGCTCGTTCGCGTCGAACATTCTGAGACGTTGTTTAGGGCGCAAACATCCCGAACTTTGCGACACATTCGTTTAGTGCTGTAGCAGGAAAAAGAGCAGGGATATCGCAAGCACGAGAGAAAAGAAAAGCCAAGGGTGAGAATATGCAAGAGCGAGAAGGGTGTAACAGCAGGTGCAAAGGAATACTTGCACGAGTGGTATAGGTACTGTGAAACGAAAACATATATAGTGTATTATTATACATATTATATACCGATATTGCTGTCGTCTGGGAAGCCCTTCAGGAAGCCTCGAGTGCATCGAGACGCTTCGGTGGTCCTCTACATATGAACGTATATTCACGTATAATACATACACGCATGTACCCACACATGGTATTATGGGGATGTATACCTTCGAGGATGAGAGGGACCTGGACACCGGACACCTTTGAATTCCATCGGATCGTTCGCTCACGAGAGTCACAGCAACCTTCCCTCCTCCAGTGTCTCTGGCTCTCGGCTTCATCTTTCCTCCCTTGAGATTTCTCGAATTTCTGTCCCATCCTTCTTCCTCGTTCTTTCCAGGCGTTCCTCCACGAGGTGTATTTTGATCTTGGGGTTCACGTTGGTGACGTCAAATGTCGCACAATGACCATCAAATCACAGGCAATGATATCGTTCAAATCTCTGATGAATCAGTAAATTTGGGGGAAAAATGATCAACTTGGTACGATGCGAAAGTAAGATTCTTCAATGACTTTCTATCTCTTTAAATATCAATCGATGATGAAATTGAGAAATTACGTAATTATTACGGAATTATGCATGTAGCGGATGTGACACAATGTGTGCGTGCATTTGTGTGTATATGATCTCTGTGAGGGATCGCTTGGGCAGTGTTGGGGGATGCGATTTTCGTACCTTTAAGGCTGACGGTGGGTTTGCAGGAGTGATTAACGAGCTCGGGTTTGAAAACGATCGACCACGAGGTCGACCGAACAGACGAGTTGCGGCAAGGTCTCACGAACTCTCGTATTCTTTGAAGAGATTGAGAAAGATCGAGCGAAGAGGGTGGAAAAGCGGAAGAGTATAAAGGAAATAGAAGAAGATGGCGAAAAAGGGGGAGAGAGAGAGAGAGAGAGGTAGCTTTAGCGCAGAAGTTGGAAACGTTAACGACAAGTCAGTGACAAATGACTGCGATCCGTGCTTGGAAAGAAAAGTATCCCTAAGCTGAGAATCCCTGGAGAGAAGAAACGAAAAGAGATGGGTGTAGTTCCATCAGTATATGTATACGTGTGTATGTGAAGAGGAAATGAGATGGAAAAGTGAAAATGGAAAATGAAATTCGCTGCCGAAATTATACGTGAGGTTTCACCGGTTACGATCCAACCCATGTTTTCTCCAGAGCCTTGATTCTTTTCCTTTTTACACCCACCAACTGAACATCAAAATATTAGACATATACTTATACGACTTGACTCATCGATCATTCTGGATGATGTATTCTAATTTTGAACGTCAGTTAATTCCTATGATTTCACAAAATATTGTAATCTTGTGTATGTGTTTTGAAGTGCTATTCTAACGCAGTACCAATTGGTTTCCTTCGGTAATTATACATATAGAAGATATGTTTTCCAATCATGGATTTTCGTTTGAGGAAAAATAGTTTCTTTTCTGTACTGTATAGCTGTCACCGGCGTGAAAGTTCAACTACTTCATTTTCGTCTCGGTGTCGAAGTATCCACTCCCAAAAATATCATCGATTTCATTTTTTTTTAAATGATATCATTGTTGCGTTGTTTCTCCGAGAGCACTAACGTACGCAATGATGAAATGCCGGCATACCCGGAGTACAAAAGGTAAAAAATATACAAGCATTAAAAATATATAGCCAAATTAAAAACACATCAGTAGTTTGACTCAAAAAGTAACATTTGTTTAATTCAATTTATTGATATTTCTATTCTTTTTCAATAGAAAATGAGACGAGTGATGGAAGAGAGCACATGTTACATAAAAAATCTCGAAGGATCGTAGCTTCGATCCACCCATGTCAGTCATGAAGTTGCGAGCGTCATTGGACACCCTAGCAGGAGCTAGCGTGTCTCTAGGGGTCTTAAAAATGAGCAAGAGAGAGAGACGGCACCAACGAGAATGCAAGGCGCGCAGTAACCAATACGACGAAGTGACGCTACCCTTAACTTTGAAGGGATACATTCATGCACAAATGACGAATCAGAATAATTTTTTATTTTTTTGCATCGATGAAATTTCTATTTTTAAAAAAATCACTGACAACGTTCATTATTGGATGACCGGAAGGCATGAGCTGATGATCAAATTTGTATTCTTTAGAAAAAATTAACCCCCACATGACAGAAGCATGTGCAAATGCGTGCAAGAATGCGTGCAAACCAACCACCGATTGACCGTCAATTTGTTATAAGCATTTGAATCGAACAAACGCATTCTCATTTCCGTCAATAAATGAGGGAGAGGGATGGAAAATCGGTGTAACATGCGACGATAGGAGACCCCATGTATCCCGAGCAAAACACCCATGTGCATCATCCCCCCATATGGGAGCTGCAAGAGATGTAGACATGGAGGCAAAAAGATAAAAGAAAAACCTCTCTTGGATCGTAAACCACACGTTCCACCATCTGTGCCCACTTTCATCCCCTTTCTCGTCACCTCTTTTCTTTTTTCGCCTGCGTATATGCTCTCCTGTCGGTACTCTCTTGCTGTGTATATTTGCCCGAATGTTTGTGTCTGCCGTTCCATGATGTGCACTCCGTTCGCCTGGCAAGTTTATTCGACGATCGTCCCGAGACTGCATGAGGCAATGAGACGATTGCGGTGTATTTCTCGTGACACAGGAGAACACAAATTCTTCAAAAGGCAAAAAAGATAAAAGTTCACCGAATCGTAAGACACTGAAGCCTTTGCGAGAAAAAAAAGAGAGCGACGGAAACCGAAAAGGAACGAAAGAAACTCAGTCTGGTAAGCACGTGGGGGCTCTGGAAACCCACTTTCGATTCCCATTTATATAATAGTTTTTTTTCTGAAGAGGAACGCAATTAACTACCCAACCAACTGTCCAAAATAACTTGTCGACTCTCTTTAATTATGTACTCCAATACGAATTTGTATTTAGATTAACTAACGAGTTCTGTTTATTATTATTATTCTATCTATATCAAATCGTTTATTAATAGTTGTTGCCTGGTGTGCAGTCAGCACAGGAAATTTAATTAGGCTTTTGCTTCTGCTGGAGCATGATTTTCCCGATATTTTTTAAAAAATGCAGAAAAAAGTGATTTTTCTTTAGAAATTGCTGAAATTTTCCAAAAGCGATTTCCACATTGCTCAATGGGAATCTCTGGAGCGATTGTAATGTAAACCAAAAATGGTTGATTCAGCAATATAAGGAGAATTTATATCCTCCAAAACGGATGAGATTATTATTTCCACATATTCAGAATTATAATTCATATATATATTTAGAATAAACTCTGAATCAATCCCCCACATCGCACGAAACTAGTTCGCAAGGATTACAACAATCGTTTAATCCTTTAGCAGCTTTCATATTTTTTCAAAATCGCTACCGAAACATTTCCACGATCTTGCAAAGTGACGGAGTGGAATAAAGTACACGACGGAGATTAGCAATGGATTTTTTCTGGTCTACTGCATCTGGGAAAAAAACAGGAGCGCGATGACGGTAAATTTCGTGCAAGCTGCATAAATGGAAATTCCAAAAAAGACTCTGGTACTTTGTATCACTGCATGCCTCTGTGTGTATGTGTGTGTGTGTTCATATACGGGAGGTTTGTTTGGTGTACAGAGAAAAAAACAAGGCACAATAACGGTACACACGACAGTCTCGTAATTTCAACACACAAGAAAGAGAAAAAAAAAGGGAGTCCGAGAGAGAAAACAGAAGAGGAAAATGCGAGGTAAAAGTAGTATTATAGTGGTGAAACATCCGCAAGAACGCACTACCACCCCCGTGGTGTGCTAAAACCACCTTTTTAAATACCCGTCCTCCTCTTACTCAGACCGTCGTCCGTTAACAACGGCTTTCATCTTTATAATTCAACCCCTCGCTCGCGAGCGCTCTTTTGCCACCCTCACATACCCCCGATTCATTTCGCCTCTTCTATCTAATGCTTTTTTATCATTCCACGTCCCAGGCTCTTCGCGTCACAATGTATGCGTCACATATACATACATCAGTGCTCCCCAAGTTTCTTCGCTTTTCCTCTTGTAACGCGAATTCATTCTCGCCTGTAACTCTTTACCCCTATTTTTTTTTGTTTCTCGGATCTATACGCGATATCATTTTCGTCTCCTGCTCCCTTAATATTTCCAACGGATTCACGCGCGCGGCGTGTTCTTGATCGAATATTTATTTCATTACTCAAATTCGCTTAATGTTAGGGAAACTGCGAAAACATCCAGGGTATATACGAACTCTATTTATGTATTTTTCACGATTATTTTTTCATCACGAGCTTCGAGGATCTTGGCGAAGCAGTTATCAGAGTTGTGAGACGCGAATAAGAAATCGTAGAAGGAGAATAAATTTTTTATTCGAAATTCGGCGAAACGAATACTACGAATTTGATCGGAAATTTTTCGATCGGATACCACAACATTTCCGATCATTTACCGAATGCACGAGGGTGATACAGAGTGTTCGGCTTTGAGCGTCCTGTGCCGGTTGCTGCGTTCAGCCGTGTAATTATTTTTACGACGATTTCCTTTACAGACTAGCGGAAGAATGTTTAGCGACGCATCATTTCATTGAGCTCGGATGGAAAGCAATTAAATCAGCCACGTCAAAAATTTTTATGCAAAATACTTTGTCGCTTGAGTTCATTGTCGCTCTCTTGCGCATGCATGAAGCTTTTTTCGTATTACTCATAGTGGTTTGAGCTGAAACAATAGAGAAAAGGGAGGAAGCGAGCATACGGAACAAGATTGTATATACGCGCGAGAGCTTTGCGCGGTACACGAGCGGAGATGAACGTGTGGACCGCTCCCTTCTCTCTCTCTTCTTTTTCAAATGGACTAATGGTCCATGAGGATACAGAAGAGAAAAGAGAAATTGAGAGCGTATATACGATCAAGCGAGAGTGTATACGAGGAAGGGCGAGCGGAGCAGCGGTAGGGAATGGTGCACGGAGATCGCGCGCAAATCGTCGTCGCCATCTGTCGCCCTCGCGGGATATATTCTCCTCGATTCTATCGCTGTCTTCCTTTCTCATTTTCTGCAATCAAACAGGCAAACGGATCTCGTTAAAGCGAGGTCGAGCGAGATGAGCGTCGAGGAGTCTCATCTCTACACACGTTTCCTCGTCGCATTCATCCAGTGAAAATTTCACGAGATGGACACTGAGCGCCCACTATTTTTGCTTAACGACTTTCTCGCAACTTTTGTATACCCATACACGCGTACCGTTAACAAGCCAGGAGACAAACGATGTTACAGATTTCGAGACACTTTACTCTCAAATGCGCATCAATTTAGTTCGATCTTTCTGATGCGAAACAAATTATCGATTCGATCGATACCGATCAATTTCGTGGATTATTTGTGAGCATTATTGGGTCTAATGAAATTTTGGATAAAAGACGTGGGAATAAGCTGAATTTTGCAAAAACGGTTGGAAACCGAACATCTCAAAGACACTGCAAATACATTTACCATCGCAATAGTGAACTTTGAACGAGAGACACTCTTGTCCTTATTATTTTCGTATTCCGAATAACTCTACGAAGCTGCTGTTTTGACGCAACGCCGAATCTCGAGCCAGTGAAATCCCGAACAAAAATATGCCACACGTTGCATTGGGATATATACAATGAAATTTTGCACGTGTTACAGTGATAAGCGTGAAAATGGAGACGCGCAAGAAAGCTTCCCAGTCCTGTCGTATAACAACGATACGTCAGTTAAACTTTTATAATCGAGCGTGGTGTTTCTCGGTGACCATTCACTAATGGTAAAATCTCGCGTATAATTTCGATACGTCATCGGGTTAAGCCAGCAAGTTATGTTACAGAGGGTTCCATTGTCACTTGTTCCTGCTCTGCATGATCTAGGCATATGGATACATTTATATCCCACACATATGTATAGATATATATATATATATACATAAAATTCGTATAATATATAAATATATAGTCTACAGAGACCGCTTAGCTTCGGGGGTGTCCCAGAATTCGCTAGAGGGGTTGAAACAGGGGAGGAAAATTTCGTGCGCCCGCAACTCAGAAGCCATTTATTTTTCCAACCTACCCTAATATCTACCGGGCCCCGATGAGGGGCGCGTTGCGATGCTCCTGCGGCGAGTCGGATCGCTTCTTGGACTCGTTGCATTTTTGTCCCCTTGCGTAATATTACCGTACACATTGACGCGCGTGCTATTTCGTCACGTGAATCGCCGTGTAATTCCGATTGTCGGAGCCCTGGCGCGAAAGATGGGTTCAACCCCCTTGGATACCGCGCGCACGTCCATTATATCATGTACGCGTATGTACACACGAGGACGGGGGCTGTGCACTCTGCAACAGCCAACATTTATACGGTCTTGGTCCCTGCGTGTGTGCATATATTTATAACGGGGGTTGCGATTATATGCGATTGGTGTAAAAAGGGGGTAGCAGCAGTTTCTCGTTTGCTCGATGCAAGGCGTGTGACGTCCCGAAGCGAATCCGTACCTCTAGCGTGACAAACAAGATAAAGTGCATTTCTTACTTTCTGTTTCTCGTGAATTTCAGAATTTTTTCGGCATTCAGGCCCTCCACAACCTCCACGCTCTTATTTTGCTAGCTTTGTTTCCATGTTTGTCGAAGCTCTTTGTTGTCAGCAGCATCTTTATACGCGCCTATTTGCCACGCAGGATTCCCGGAGTTACTTTTTCATAAATATATGAGGAACAGAATTAACGAGATAAATGTTTGCTCATCGAATATACTTTATAGTCCATAAACATACATTTTTTGACTCGTGTTTTATTTGTAGTTTACAATGAAAGAAGCATCAAATTTTGTTTTCAATTCGCTGAAATCAACCGTATACGAACTCTTTTTCCAAATCCAGTATTTTCGGTGGGATTACGCGAAATATGCTTTGGATATCATTAAAATGAAATGCAATTACTCCAAATTGATAAATTTTCGTTTATTCATCGAAACAGCCTCAGTCGAAACACCTCATTAGAGGCTACGCTTTTCCCTTCTTTAGAGTATTCTCGTACACCTCTATACTGACACTTATCTCGATCATAAATCGGAAATTTCGTATTTTTTTTATTTCGCACGTCGTTATTTATCAATGACGAAATTAATATTTATGATACGGTCCACGTGGCTTGGAATATGTAATTTTGCGCCCGTACGATTGCTTCAGAGCATTGTAACTTGTGGCTTGTTAATCGGAGATATATATATATATGTATATCGGTGATTCTTGATTAATACCCGATTGCTCGCGAGAGGTGCATAATGGTTGTGTAGATTGATTCGATTTAAATGAGAAAACCGGCATTCGGAGAGCACACGTAACTGCATACTGGAAGTAAACAAAAAAAACAACATTGCGAAAGGAAATAATGGATGTATACCGAGTCTGTCGTTTATTGCCAGTCGGTCACGCTGGCCTACAGCTGTGGCTTTTATAATCCAACGAGATTTCATATCCACATTCATATCTTTGAATCTTGCCAATGCTTGCGGTATAAATCGATGATGGTCAGCCTTACCAGTCGAATATTGTCGTAGCGTTTTGAATCAATATGCATGCCTTCGAAAAATGATAACGTTTTGCTCTAGTACCATGGACGGTACCATTTGGCACAACGGATAAACAATATTGCTGTAAATTACCGCAAATGGACTCGGTTAGGATAGAAATAAATTCGTCTTTTTGTTTTTTAATTACAGTGGAAAGTCGATCGTTGATAATTCCAAGATTTTTCAGTTTCGTACGTCCGTTTGAAAAACGCACACGAGGCGTTTTCCAATAGCCGTGTGTATGAGTCGAGAATAAGGATTATCAGGAGGTTGACTGGGCGATAGATGGAAGGGCCGAAAATATGGTCGACTGGAATCGGCTTGCTCCGAGGTCGCCATTTGGTTTCCCCCTAATTTTGTTTCTTGCCCCTCGGACCGTCTCCCTTTCTGCGTCTCGATCTGCGAACGTTCGAAAGCAAAGAGATTCGTGAACTTTGGACCGAACACTCTTGAGCTACTCTTCGTTGATCCGTTAACGGTGTATACAACTTTAACACGGTATTTATCCATGTGTGTACGTACGTCTATGCCTGCAGCTTACTTCATGTGACTTGCAAGCGTGCGAAGCGATCTCACTCTCTCGAGACAATTGCTGACCGTCTCCATCAAGCCTCATCAGGGTGATTAGCGAACGACGTACTCTCCGCGGGTCGTCCCTTTAGATTAGCCACTGTCATGCCCCGCGTCTTCCTCGACACTCGCAGCAGCCTGTGTCACCCCCTCATTGTCCTCATATGTGAACATGTATACAAGCAGACGTACACTTGGTTATGTTTTAATACATCGATGTACTGTTTACTGTAAGCGTGTATATATACAGAGTATCGCAGAATGGTATCTGTAAATCTTGCCAACGCTTGTGATGCAGATCGGATCAAGTAGTGGTGAAATACTCGGCAGCTCCGAATATGGTTCTGACTTTAATTTTTTATTATTGATATCGCATACCGGGACACCCTCGACATAATATATATATGTACATTAATGATACACGATCCATCGCGACGTCATTGCTTCCGAAGAGGACCACTTTCCTCGCTGGTACGCGGCTTTTTTTTCTTGCTATAACAAACAAATGTCTCTACCACCATCATGACCAGTTCTAGTAGAATTCACGTAACCACTCGGATCGCCGAGGTTCATCTTCGCTTTTTTCCTCAGCAGGACATGTGTATACACACACCTACCCATACATATTTCGTCATATTTGCCCCTTGGCATCTCTCTCGGTACCTCGTGATTCGTGTACTCTCCTCATCGGGTCGCCACTTGCAGTCATCCGCAAGTCCTCTCGCCAAGAGCGCGTTTGCAACACAGGCGGGTCAACGACACGCAACAGCCGATATGCGAGTGAGAATGTAACGAGGAATATGCGAAAAGGAAAAAAAACTTGCCGAAAGGAAGAGTCTGTTTCAGGTTTTGTCCATTTTACTTTTTTGTGGTGGAGCTTCCTACTGTTTGCGTTTTATGGGGAATCTTTGGGGCTTTTCCGAACGGTGGTACATCGATGGTCTTGTCAAAGACACAGGGGGCTGTCAAATGTGCATTTTTCTCTATTTATCACACACACTTGCCATTTTTTTATTATCTTATTTGGAAGAATTTCACGCGAAAGCATTTATGCAATCTTGGAGGTTTTGACCGTCAGTCGGTCATCGCTTTTTGGTTTACATCTTTTCGAGCTTTGATGCTGCATGCTGAATACGTTCCGGCTGAAGAAACGGTCTGTTTTGTTGAGACGCGTGTTGCATCTAAGAGAAAAAAATGTTCTAATGCTTAATTATGGGTTCACCGTTGAAGTTGACCTCGCATCGTGGTGGCCCGCGTTTCATCCTACACGCGAGACACTTTCGTCGTTTTGCTAGTCCGGCGAGAAAAATCGAGATTAATTTTCATGAGGTCCAATCGCACGCGCGAGACCACTGACGCGAGAGATAACCCTCATTGATGTGAGAAATCGCGGTAATAAAAGAACGCAGTACCTTATGGTTGCGACGTTGAAGAGGGAATGAGAAAAAGAATGATGAGAAGGGTTTTCTGAAACAATTTGGGGGGAGTTTGGCTTACCAGTTCTCGCTCCGACATGATGTGGGTCGTTTAAAGCATCGTTTGTCATTCCGTTCTGTAATGCCGGCTGGTCCATTTAAATCCCCTATTGCAGCGACCAAAAGAACATCATCCGATCGCGTGAATCATTTTTATCGAAAAAACGGTACCGAAGAAACTGTATTTTTGAAAATATGCGGCTAATCCACGAACCGATTGAGTTTAAAAAATCTACTCTGCAATCAATTTTCAGGCACACATAAAAAAAATCAAGTCGCGCGTCTGTTGATCAGCGAAGAAACAAACATGAATGGAAATTCGTAATCGTATCTTATTTTATTGTTTGAGAAACATCACGGAAGAAAATCGGAAGTTTCATCCTGGTAAATCCAGCCAACACAGGGTACCCCCGCGGAAATTCATCCTGTATGTAATAAATCGAAACGTGAACCCCTCTCGTGACTACTAGTTTCCACAACCGTCAACCCCCGTAACACCCCCCTTTTCGAACCCCTAAATCTCGACGCACCCCGAGCGTTCGGCGTATTAGTCATTCGTGGCGCAGCTGGGATCGGTCCCGGGGGGTGTCTGTACCTCCACCTCCTTTTCTTTTTCTCCGATGCTTTCACTTTCTCCTCTTTCTCCCCCTGCAGTACAGCCGAATCAATCCTAGCTTAAACCACACAAGGGGTATTTTTTGTTTTGCGAGGAGCGAGAGGCAGAACTGCGACATCGAAATATACAAGTCGGTCTGCTGGACCTGACCAGCAACAGCGGGGCATCATCCTGCCGATATATCCGCAGAGAAGCTGCACGAAGCACGAGCATTGAACCAATACCTTTTTTTTTGTTCCAACTGCAATTGACACAAGGCCCTGTGAGACTAACCCCCATGGATTAAACGATGGGAGATCCGGTTTCGTATGGCTAAAATGCTCCATCGATGATTTCCGTTATTTCACTCCGTTCTCGGTTTCGAGTGGCTCTCGAGACAACGAGAGTCCATATCAAAGAGTATCGCATGATCCTGATTTTGCCCATACTTGAGTCTTGAAAAAAAAAGCGTCGACACCAGCATTGGCAAACCTCAATACGAACAAGTATTTTTTCAATCTTTATAGAATGCTAGAATGGTAAAAATGAAGTCAATTTATCAGCCCGTCGATCGATGTTCGTGTTGGGTCGAAAGAAAAAGATGATATTTTGTAGTCATATGAGATTATATTGATTGCAGATTACATTCCTTTCGACAACTTCGTTTTATCGACAACATTTTTTGAAAACATTTTTCCTTGTGATCGTTTCGTTCGTTAACCATTGATCTGGCAATTTTACAATTGGTGACGTACATGGGGAGCTTATATAGGTTCAATAGCATTGATTCTCATGAATCACGTTCGAGGGACCACGGGATGTCTCGATACTTGATTCTAATTTTTAACTCTTCGAGTGTCGGATATAGAGGCGGTGTTGTTTCGTTGAGAGGAACTCGAGTAAAAAGCCGCGAAGAAGTCACGATGGGGGAGTCGTATACTATACATTGACCATTATGACATACAGCACGTACTTCACTTACGGTATAACAGCCCAGTCTGTTCGTATACAATTGTTATCCAGTGGAGTCAGGAGTATACTTTAACGTCACAGCTGTACTCGTACCGGTTGTCTCTGCCTCTCTGTCTCACTCAGCATCCCTCCCGCATGTGTACACAGTGTGCCAGAGAGCGTTTGTTTCGTTGCTTTGGGCTTAGCCCTTTCTCTTGGTCCAGAGATGTGGGAGCCTGTCGAACGTTCCGTACACACGGATCATTTCGAGCGACTTTAATTGATTTCGGAGGGTCCGTGTATACTCTCGCGCACTATCGTATTGACATGATCGCTCTTCAGCGATAGTGGACCACGTTCACCGACTAGCCGGACCAGACGAGTACAATGCGTGCGGACCACGTACCCGTTGTACTCTCGGGTACAACCCTGTGTGAAGTACAGTGTACGAAGCAGCACTCTGCAGCAGCGAATATCCGAGTCCGTAACCTGATTGACCCCGGGGAAAGCTACGCGCACAGGGCACGCGTTATGACAAAGTCAAAGAGAGCGAAGTGTAATGAAAAAAACATTTCAAGATTGACGAGAATGCGAGAACTCAAAGAGCTCTGTTTGGAGAATAAATTTCTACGTCATCTCGCATCTCGCGTTATAGGATATCGTGATTTCCGCGAGCTTGGAACGTGAAATCATAACGAACAGCGGCCCGTTGTACAATACGTGTGTTTTGCAAATTTTACGCATTGATGTAAAAGGTTCTTTGGTAGCTGTGCAGAGTACGTACAATGCCACAGAGACAATATCCCCTCGGATGTCCAATGCTCCGAGTGCACTCTCCGTTAAATCATCACAGAGCGACCGGAGGAAAGGTCCAAAGAGAAAAACCTCAGCGACAAGAAGACCCGAGCCCGTGTATCGCAAAACCGACAGACGCGAGAGGCTCGGTTAGGTACAGCGGTATCTAACACACATTGCTCAAACGTGATGGAAGAGGGAGGAAAAGGGCTCGCGAATAAACGCCCAGACTCTGTAGATAACCCTCTTTCCTTCTCTTTCTCTCCGCCGGCGTTCTTTGTGTGGATGAACGCGAGATAATTCCGGTCGGCCAGCATCAACTTGCTCGTACAGCGACTGTAGCGCAACCCTGACAAACAGAAAAAGATGAACCCCTGTGTATGCACAGAAGGAAAAAAGAACGGGAACTGTCGAAAAAAAAAGAAGACACGCATATATATGCTCGTTGAAGTGTCACGTGCGCTATTGCACGAGACATTACGTCGGTGTCCGTGTACATTTTGACGTCGTTCAAAAGTCCTGTAACTATACGTGGTACGTGTCTCGGCATCACGAAAATACGCGAGAGAGCGGACGCTACGAAAAAACAAGCGGGTCTTGGACTTCAAAGCGGCCATCGGGCTGCGAACGGTGCCAATCGGAGTATAAAATCAGGGATTGGGGTGGTCGTCGATGGTGATGAAGGAATGGTGTTGACCCTCTCCTTGGCTATCCAGGGCTCTGTATATACGACCCGGTCTCATTTCCACGTGCAGTGGTGTTGTCAATCCGCTGGCCCCTTGCTCTCGCTGTTCCACCCTGGTTGTCCTCGGACCGGCGCCGCCTTTCGTAATCAATATCGAACTACCATGCACGTAGAGAAGACAGACAGCAACCCTAGGGTAATACGGCGCGCGTGTGTCGTGTACACGTGAATGTACGTATAGGTTTACCTATCGCCTACAGACGCGCCAAAGCTGGTACATAGTGTCGCTGGAATAGGCAAGGGCAACATGGATAAAGAAGAGAGCCAAGCGGTGGTGCTGTACTGGCGCGCATTGTGATGTGACAATCCGGAGAGGGTAACCTATCCGTTTCGATCTCTTTGCTGCCTGCGGTACTCGATGACAACGATAATGACGATCAAGACCTGCGATCCAGGGAACGGAAGAGGGATTATGACGACTTGGCACAGTCTTGGAACAGTCTGTAAGGAATTATCTCTCTGGAATCATCGTAGATGTCACTCCCACTGACGTATGTCAAGAAATAAATAATAAATAATAATAATAATAAACCAATATCCCAATCACGAACAAGTGACTTTAAAATGAATAATTACTATTCATCTCGATAATTCATACATGAACGAAGATATCTCAACTGGCCTGAAAAAAACGAAATCTCGTTACTCTGCAGAATTCATTCTAAAATGTTTTTATGAGAAAGTAGTGCAATTATTACGCCAAAGCCGCTAATCTTTTACAATAAACGTGACCTTCACTGTCCATCGATCGTCATTCCCGCATTTTTTATATGTGTCTGTATATATATACTATGTATATAGAGTATAAACTATTATAAGCAGAGCATTCGCGCTGTTTGAGGGGGTGCAATGGGAATGCTCTACCCAATAGCATCTCTCCCCGAAGGAAGACGAGAGGGAATGGAAGGTTGAACTTGTTTGTCGGAAATAGGGTTCCTGCTAATGCCCTGGTTAGTACTCGGGTTTCCTTTGTGCCACCCGTGCTCTGTGGCACCCTTCCGTTACCCTCCCAGCAGCTTTACTGCTAGTACTGAACGTCGGCGTCCGCATTTTCATTCCCGCCGTTGTCGTTGTCGCCGTCGATGCAGAATGCAATTTAAGCCTTCGCTCGTGCGCTACGAGAACCCTACACACGTGTAGGACCAGCAGTTTCATCACAACCCCTGTTCCTTTTATATCCGCAGCCTAGCACGTCGATGTTGCTGTCACGCTTCTGTCAGTCGCGGCTGTTCTTACATCCGATCGACCACATTGAGTTTTCCAAAGTTTTCAAGCTTCCTTTCGTCTCCCTTCTCCGTGTGTTTTCATTCCATCAGGATATGCCCTCGAATCACAGATCGGGGATTCCAGGCCAATTGCGGTAATTAATAACTCGCGGAACTCACAAACATGTTATCGCAAACTTGCACGTCCGGAATTTAATAAATATCTCTCTCTCTCTCTCTCGTATGCTTTGGATGAAACGACAATAAGAGTTATTTTATGTATTTTTCCGCGAGTTTGAATATCCCTACTGGATCAAAGATCATTTTCCTGACCGAACCTGACAATGGAGAGGAAATTTTGGATAAATTTTCTCCGCTATCTTTCAGACTGGAATCTGGCATGACGTTGTTTGAATTACACGAGGCTAAGCCGCAGACTCCGACAATCATCCCAACCCTCGCTCTCATCACGTTTTCTCCAGCGATACTGTCTATTTTTCCCCATTTAACTAGACCACGTGGCGAGGAATATATAAGCATCCCTCGCGCACTTTGCTTCTGCCACAACGATGCACATTGAGAATAAGCGAAGGGCTGATTCTCCTCCGTCTCTTTTGGTATATACGTGGGTTTTATGTGTCACACACCCTTCGTTCGCCCTCGGTACCATCACCGATGTGTATTAAAGCTTTTTATGCGTGGAATTTTTTCTCTTCCATTCCTCTCCATATCTGGTGTCTCGCGCATTTGGATCGATCCTTTGATGTCGGTATATCGATATACACGACCTGGAATACACTTTGATGAGTAATGCGATTTCAGATGGTTTATACATACACGTGTGCGCGTCTATGACACGCGCCACGGATTCTCTGCATGTGCACGCGCATTTTTTTTCTTCTCCTTTTACATCCTCGCTTTCCCCAGGCTTCGCGGGGATGAATGTATATTTTTATCGACGTCTCGATATAATTGCGTTTAACGTTGAATCGGATTATCTCGTAACCTCTCATTCGGTTGAAATAAAATTTTCGACGAAAAGACGAAAAGAGCTAGTGGATGCCATGCGGATGAGTGCAATTCTAGAAATACCCATCGACTTTATTTTAAAAAATAGCAGCAGTTGAACATTCATGAGGCGTTGATGAATAATTTTTTAAGGCGAAGCGATGTGTGGTCGGCTGGTCGCGGCCGGTGGTTAACCGAATTTTCGTTCACTTTGAAATTCTTGATACTCTGAATAATTCGATCAACCAGACGAGCCATGGCTCACCGGAGGCTTTTAACTCTAGTTTAATCTCGAAATATATTTCCTATACATAAAACAAAACGATGGAAAGGTCGACGTCGGTTCGGGGAGTCGCGAGTCGGAGTGGGACCCAGTTAGACAAAATCGGAATAATATATGAATCGTTATTTGAGTACCAATGAGATTCGCAGTTTAATTGAAATGCCTAGTGTGTTCATTTTCATCGGGGACACAAGGGTTATTGACTCTTCGAGCGTGGCTTCTTTTACCGTCGGGTTAAACATTGGTTTGACATTTTTCGAAAAACTCGGAAAAAATTATGTACGGATTGCGCGCTCGGTTGTCATTTTCATGTGCATACCGAATCATCGAATCTTCGACTCGGTTTGCAAATCGGTCCATGATTTACATTCGATTTAATTGATTATCGCCCATAGTTCGACTATAGTAATTAACGCGTCGTTGCGAATTATGATGAAAAACTGGAAGGATCGATAAAGCCGCTGGAAAAAAAATTATCTACGAACTTGAAGACATTGCCAGTAATCAACGTTAATAAGCAATACAGCCTCGTATCTCGATTTTCAATCTCTATATTCTCATATTTAAGTGGTTCATCGACAATATGATGATTACGTGAATTTATCGACGACGTGTCCAGACTCTTAGCTGGACGTGTTAACGTACGTGTATGACGGAAATATCGCGGAATAATAGAGCAAAGAGTAATTGGGCGCCTAGCGTACCTAGATCGCGCCTTAACAAGTCATTTAACAATTTATATATCCGCGTGTGTCTACAAAAACACGAAAGCAGCATTTATCATCGATGGTGCTCAAGAACGAGACTCGAAATTAGCATCTGCCCAAATAAACTCAATCTACATTACTATATCTCTGTTTGCTATTCGAAAATGTTACGGGATAAAAAATACTCAAGCGATCGATTCTGCGCTTTTGTATATGAACTACTGCGCAGTTGATAAACGGCATATGTACAAATAAAATATGATAGAATGATGATTATTTTTTTCAAATACGATTAAGAGAGCCAAAAATAAAAAAGAAACATTGCGTCGTGAAAAATGGTTATGAAATTACCGTATTAGGGGATATGTCGAATGTGGAAAGAATATAATTACGGTGTATTCGGACGAAATAGGAATATATGTTGTTTTTGAATATTTAAGAATTCATATCAGTCGCCTTCATACACGATAAATCATGAACGATTTTCTAACTTTTATTATTTTTTCAAAATGAAAAATATCAATTTCGAAAAGTACCGAAAAAATGTTGGAAAAAAAATGAAGTATATTCGAAAAATTCAAGGTTTTTTCTCTAGTATGTGGAAAGAACATAAGAATTCTTCGTACTTTTAGACGAAATTCTGTTTTCCAACAATTTGTTACTAAAAAAATCGTTGTTATTGACAATTACTGTGCTGTGCACAATTTCATACACGACTGATTTTTTTCAGACTTTTGTGACATTGCTAACTACGTGAAATCCTCGTTCAATTTCGATCGAGACTTGTTGAGACTGCACGTGCCATGTATTCTCGATACGTCAATAAAATGTCATTGTCTCGACCTTTATTATTCTTTCGAATACTAAAATATTTTCCTCGTCACGTTCACCAGCAATTTTTCGGTCATATCAGAAACCCACGGTTGCCATGAAAACATTGACAGTCATTAAAATACATTAAAATTCGGTTGATAGCAAAATTAAATAAGGCGTCGATCAATATGCCTGCTTGGAATTATGAAACTCTTGTGGAAAATATTTGCTCTTATTACTAAGCATATTCCGCCTTGTGTATACGAGCCAATAAAGCAATCGTCATGTGTAACCATCGTGTGTACGTGAGCACATCGTACAACTCGTATGTGAAAAAAAAAAAAACAATGTTTTACGTCTCTCGAAATACGAATGCGCGAAGGATGAATGCAAGCTCGCTGAGTAGCTCGTAGAAACTTCTGAAAATAAGAAAAAGTAAAAGGTGATGAAAAATGTGTAAAAAGCGTAAAAAAAAGTTAGCGAAAACATGTAAGAGCAGCGAAGAGGCATCGCGACACCCCGCTGAGCCTACACCCCTTTGGCACGAGTTCCTTTGTAGGAAAATTTTCATTGTATTGCGGTGAAGGGGTAGTCGGATCGAGATGTTTTTTTCGCGACGCCATCTGCGTATTGCAGTCATCTCAAAGTTATAAAAAGAAAGTCAAGACTGCGCATTACTGTAGTCTTTTATTCTCTTTTCCAATCTTTCTCCTTCTACCGCTTCCATTTTATTCTGTTTTCGTGTATACATATTCTTTACATATTCTTTATATTCTTGAGCTGGTATTCTGTCCATGCTGCTGGCGTCTCGACCACTCTAAATGATGAGATTTTCCAGTAGGGTGCATGGGACAATTCCTTTTCTTTTTTTTTTTTTTTTTGGTACAGTAGAATGTCACCTCAATGATGAGGGAGCGGAAGTGGGATAGAGACGAGGAGCTGACGACGCCGACAACGAGACGTCACGACAATAAGAAACGCCACATTAAAGTATTGCCCGGATTGCGAAGAAACAACGAGGGTTCTCCGCACGCGAAACAGAAACGAGAAGCAGTTTTCCCTTTGATTGAAAACAAAATCAAAAAGAGACGAAATTGAACATCTCTGTTTTGCTTCTTTTTGACGGTTCTTTTCTTTTCTTTTTTTTTATGTACGCAGCAGCAGTGTCTCGTGAAGCCGACACGTGGGGTCGCGCGAGAGAGGTTGCCTTCACCGAGATCCGTTTCTCTGTACAACGCGCCTGAGAAACAATGATGTATCCCCGACGCTATTGTAGCGAATCACGTGACTCTACAGCACAAGAGACACCGAATGCATGTGTATGGCGATGGTTGATAAAAAAGGTGAGAAACACGTATATATTCGTAATTACATATGGGGCATTGTAGACCAACTAGACTCTCTTTTCTCGCTATGAAATTAGAGCTTCGGGAATTTTGACGGACAAAATCGCATCTCTTATGAGCAACCCCTTGATTTTTTTTCGATGTCAACGCTGAATTATTATTATTATTGTATTCTTAAATAACATCAGGGCAGAGCAATGTTCGAACAAGTCGAGAAAGAAAATGAAAAATCTAACGGCATAGTGAGCAAAAAGAAACTTTTCGATTCGTTTTTCGAAAATCGACACGAGTTTTTGCGCATTTTGAGATAAGGGGTGAAGGTCCTTCGGAAAAGTGCCGAGACCCTTTTAGCTTATAGTCACTTTTTTTGGAAAATAATTCTTCGGATTTTCGAAATTTTCGAATATTGTGTAAAATGTCGGTTGAAGTTTGAGGCTCTCAGGCGCTTAGTTCCCTTCACGTGGAATACCTTGTATGGGGAAAGACTGAGAGAGAGAGAGAGAGAGAGAGAGAGAGAGAGAGAGAAGGAGGGAGACAAAAAAGTGCTCTCATCACTGTACAGGTGACAGTTACTCGCTACTGATTACACGGACCATTATGCAAGCACAACAGTGACACATGGGAGTTGAAAAAAAAAACGGAAAAATTTCGAATAAAGACAGAAGAAATAGAAGCGAGTCTATCTGCTATGTTACGTTGCGTATGACTTGTACACACAGTATTTGCATATATACGTCATTCTCCGCGAGTTGAACTAAAAAAATAACATTTATTATAGACATGCAGTATTTCCGAACAATTCTTTTATAGCATGTATGATTAGCTCAAGTACGACCGATTTTGAGCGTCTCTATAACTACCTCGTGTTTTTTCTACACGACAAACATACCTAGCGTATCTTACGTATTGACACTAAAAATTCAAACAATTATTCTTTTGAATTACTCGGCGTCGAGACTCTGTCGCGTCTCTAGATTTTGTCATTTTTTTTTTTTTTTCAAGCGACACGTGTACTTCACAGAACATTTTTTCGATGCTACAGGGACCCCGGTACACTAACGCACCGTCTAAATAATATTCGTCACTTGAAAATACATTCTGAAGGAATCTTTCAGAAAATACGATCTTCTATAATTCCGGCAAAAAATAATAGTTTCAAATGAAATTTTTATTGCTTATTTGTTGCTCAAAACATTCTGCAAATTCAATTTCTCATTGCAAGCGTATCATTTTTCGGTATCTTCGGATTAAAATACATGTAATTTAATATCGGTTTTGCAATATCGTTCAGTTCCATCTTCCTCTCGTCTCAGTTCTTGCGAAAGATTTTTCGTATTGGCAAAATAATATCGGAGGACTTTCTGAAACATCGAAGGCTGAAAAAAAAAACTTGAGCAGAAGATCTGCGATCGTTTTCATTTATTCCAGTTAATGGGTTGAGAGAGTCTGATCCGATTGCAGTAGTGGCAAGAATTTTCTCGATCCTCGGATTACACGTGGGGCCTAAAAATCTCGGAGCCGAAAACGAACTCGCATTTGTGTCTTCTCGATGTATGACGGTCCGACGTCTGATCTCGATCTTGTAGGGGAGGCGTGGTTTCCGGCACTTTGTGCCTTCTCCGATCCTTAACGCAGTAAAATAAAATACACATGCACACACATATATTCACGCACTTGCTCAACGACCCGCACCGATTACCTACCGCCGTCCTTTCCTACTTATTCCATCAGACAGATATGTATATTCGTAGATTTTCGCACGAGCGTGGGAACCCCTTGAAACTTTCCCATCGTGTCTTACCATTACCGATATATGCGTCAATCGACTTTTCTATCGGCTGACCGTCATTAAAAAACGATTGATTTTTCCTATTAGGAAGAATACGGGGTCAGCAAAATTTACGTCAACGTGTGGTGTTCGTGGCGAGCATTTTTTCCATCATTAAAATTCGAACATTGTTGCACAATTTGAACACGTCGCTCTGTGTGATAAAAGAAAAATTCAAACGATGATCATAGATCTTTCGGAAAACAATGAAACGCAGCAAGAAATCAATGACCATAAATCATCGTCGATCATATCAGCGTCGATGATCATAACTTTTCGATGTAATGTAAAAAATAACAAGATAAAATAATTCTTTATATTCTCGAAGGGCATCAGCTACCATCGTACTAATGCTTCTGTTTATTAATTCGATATTAACATAAAGTACATGAAGAGACACGGATAACGCTTGAATTTCATTGACTACACGTCGTTCAGTATGAAATTAAAAAAAAAGACACATGTATATTTTTTTCCGAATATTCGAGGATAATTGCACGAAAGCATAGAAATCCACTGTTCGGGAATAACGATTCGCAGAGGATTTGCCCACAGTATTATTAAATCTACGAATATATCGCTTTTTTATTCATCACAGATTCATATTAATCGGCCGCAAGAAATTGTGAATTGTCGATTAAAACGAATGTTTTGAATCCGAGCGCGGTTTAATTATTATGGCTGTATTACGGCTAATTATGGCTGTAGAGCAAAACACACTCGTCGATTGATCATCGACACTCGATTTAATGCCCTCGTGAATCTCATTTTAATTAGCGAACGTACAGTCCAATGGGAACTCATGAATATGTAATGAGGAAAAAAATGTTGTCCAGGAAAATTGCTTTAACACTCAAATGAACTCGGACAGACGGAAAGAAAGAGATGACGCATGTTGCTCGTTTGATGCTATTACAGACGTACGCTGTTCGATTGAAAATCATTAAGAAGAAAAAACGATTACGAATGCATTGGAAACTTTATCTACTGACGCTGTTGGGGGATTTAAAAAATTTCCATTCTTCAAACGCTTGTGATACAACTTTGGGGGAAAATGTACCGAGGATAAAATTTGAGGGAACAAGTTATTGCGTTAGCGTGCTGGAAAAAAACAGTGGACTCGTAGAAGGTCCCGTTGGCATCGCCATCTTTGTTTCACAAATTGGCAGTAAAGTGTAAATCCTTCGCTGCTGATCAAAGAATGATTCGATAAACGATAAACTAATTCGTTCTTAATTCGATCGGGTGATCCATTCCGAATTACAAACTCGCAAGTGGGATTTGTTCGGCAGGACCAATGACAGGCATGGGAAGAACGATCAAAGTTTTTATACCATCGTATAAAGTTCGATTTTATTTACCTCACGGTGTTTTCGGAACTGATGGACGAATTGGCCGATCGCGCCTCGAGAGATGGTCACGAATCGTGTCCTATAGAGGGCTCTGGGAGCAAGATGAGAGGCGCTACTCGGGTAACGGCTTCCTGGCTCACCGACGCGGGGGGCGATCCTTGTTCGCTGCCGTTCGCGAGTGAATGCCGCTTATAATACGCGATGAAAATATATACAGTATATACACATGTACACGTAAACCCGACATTATATACATTTCGAACGATATATCGCTTCGTGTGGGATACATCCTACGTGGCCTCCGGGACCTTGGATCCAGTATCCTTATCCCCTCCTCCCGATAGGCACCCGGGACTTTTTTCCTCTCCGTACTCATCTCGCCTCTCGCTGCAGCATCCTCTTCCCCGTCTTCTTATTCTCGTGATCTCGTATACGCTTGATGTTCGAGGGTACCGTTGTCCCTGTCGTCGCGATGGCAGCTGTATTAACCTCCGTTCACCGGGTCGATTTTGCCTTCCTGGCTTCGGCGCGGCTTCGCCTTTTTCCTCCTCGTCTCATTTGCGTCATTTAGGCTGATGCGCTTGAAAACGTCAATGAAACAAATAATCTTTGCTTCTTCACACTTTTCATCTGACGAGTTGCCGATCATCCCATTTCTTCAGCTTCGTGTAATTGTGCATGATTGTTGCATAACTTGCTTCATTGTTTTCATCATATGACTTAATGATGGACGTTTATTTCTTTGGACAATTACGATCCACAATTACGTCTTGATCTTCATCCCCATCTTCTCGTCTCTTTATCACCGTGTCGTATATGCAGAAAGATCGTTTTGGCACCAGCGAATGGAATCCTTAATTCGCACGATACTTAATTCTTCCAAAACCGAATTCTATTCGTATCCGTGATAGTTTGAATATCCCTTCACCACGCTGATGCTTCCGATCAATGTTTCATTTTTGAAGCTGCGGAAAAAAATGACGTAAAACCTCGTTTTTTTCATCATTAACCAACGCACATTCATGTCCATACCCGGTAATTCCCGCAACAGTATATGTAATATTATGGATGGAAAGGCGGATGGGAATCGCGTGGCAGAGGAGAATAATGTGATTGTCGATCTCTGCAACTGAATTGGTAAAGCCTGAACTAGAGAAAATTCCATCGGGGCGGCAATGGTGATGACGGCGCGAGCAACGTATGCTGTGGAAGTCACGCGGATACCGTTGCTGCCCTCACGGCTTTCTGGCCGATATAGTATTTACGTTCGAGGAAGTTCACCGGGTCTCTTATCGCAGGCCATATTCCTCTCGCTCGTACTACACCGTAGCACCGTTTTTCTCGTGCACTTCTGCGAAATTAACGTTACCTTCCGTTTCTTGCAGCGTCCCGAGCGACTCCGACATTGCCTTTTCTATCGCTTTGTGTCTCTCAGTTATTGCGAATGTACGGTAAATTCGATCTTGTTACGCGGCGCGTTTCTTCTTCACTTCGATGACCCCGATCTTGACTACGACTGCGAGAAATTTCGAAAACACGCTTCAACAATTTGCCGCTGTAATAACGCGTGAAGATTTCTGATTATCGTACCCCAAACAGCAGTAATAATCGCTCATGTCTACACCTCTTTCATGGATTCTCAATTTCCCGATAGGATCCAACTTTTTCTCTCTTCGAATCGAACATTGTAGCAAATTTATTTCCCCGGTAGTTCGACGGAGAATAATCGTTTTTGTAATCTTGTCCTATTTTTTTATCCCGAAAAACACGAGGGATCATTTCAAACGCCAATTTAAGCCCTCGAGATTACTCAAATTACTCAAATTTGTTTCTCCAATTACGATTGCTGAACACTGTCGGCTAATTTTGCGCCGCTAATCCGCCGAACGTGGTGCAGCAAAGATTCATTCCATCTGTGGAAAAAGTGCGCCGGTATGCCTGCGGAACTATTTGCTCGCACGAGTCAAACATCTCACCGTTTTCCCGTACACAACTCTTTTAGCACGATCAGAGGAGCAACCCCGACCTGGTGGCCGCGCTCGCAGTTTCCTGGTAAATAACGTTATAATCCGCGGGTTCTGACGCTTTCGTCTAGGCCGCGTCGTTCGCGCGCTCTCAGACGTCTCATGTATTCGCTCCAAGCTCGGTGTATGTCAGTATTTATACTGAAAATGCGTTCGTCTATTGACGATTTACGGGACTATCGATATACCGCTGTATATGCCAGTGACACGAGACGTCCTCGTAACTCCTTGTAACTGCTGAGCTGAACGCTGCGACCTTTCTTTCCATTCTTTTGCCTTTACGGAAAAAGTCGCAGAGGCACGCGACATTTTTATTTAATTCACTGTTGATGGACCAGAGGAAAATTGAAAAATGAGATGGAAATTGGAATTTCGTATCGCGAATTTCTTTGGCACGAATGAAAATGATGAAAACACACCGTTTGATGGTTCGACATCGCAAATAACTTTTAAAAGTCCCTCTTCATCTACGTATTTTCCGTTCCACCCTTAAGACTCAGCAGATATGGAATTGTCGGTAGTATTCGCTTGTGACCAGTCATACTTTTTTTTGTTCACAACAGTAACGACATTTTTGGTTGTATTTTTTTTTTTTGGCGCGTAGTAAGAAAAATTGGGTCAAATTTATCGACGAAACACGAGCGCGGTTGAGGCGCCAACCATGTTTGAGTTACAATAAAATAGTATCACATCTTGTGTAATTGTGTACCCAGAATAAATGTCAATGACATTTGAAACGGATAATATTATTCAGAATTTTTAAAATACTTTGGTATTTTCAATACATGTTTTTATTTAAAGAAAACTTTAGTTCCAGCTGTGTTTATATGGAATATACGACGTGTATGGAATTTCGTGTCTACGAATTTGCATATTTCGTATCGATCGCGTTATTTATTCACACATCTTCGAGTTTGAATGTTTTTGAAACGTTCTCGCAAAATTATTGCCGTAGAAAAAAAGTATTCAACTGTATCGCAATCGGTGTGTTGATTTTTGACAAAAAGATGTCAACGGAGCTCATTTTACGTGAGTGCAGCAGGTTTTTTCGTCCAGAATAAATCCGGCTTTCATTACGAATATGACCAACGTGAAAATGACAGTCAATTTGATGTCGCGGTATTTATTCGGAGCCATAACCATTTAATTGCACATTCAATGAATTTATAAATTTGGATAGCAGAATCTGCCAACTTTCTCATTCGAGGAATGAAAAATAAGTTTATTTTATTTCCTAACGATATCCTTTGGTCCACGAGTGGTATCAGTCTGGCCAAAGTTTCTTCTCAATTTTTCAATCCGCATCTTTCATTCTTCTTAGCCCTATTTATTTTATGCTTACAAACGTCTCATGAGACATCCTTTCTTTCCTAATATCACAGGGTGTACTTTGCATTTACAAGCACACTCATCCGCACATTCTCTTAGTCGCCTCCATCTTGGATGAGCAGCTGTTGCATCTCCTTTATGTCCACTTGACCGCAGCTTCCGATGAGATCGAGCTCCTCATCCCTCTCTGTCCCTCAGCTCCCTTGGCAAGATCTCTCCCGGATTCGATCCTCGCGAAACAAAAATAAGAAAAAACTTCGTGGTTTGTAAAGAGACACGAGACAGATATAATGAAGCGTACAGAAGATGAGAAGTTCTACGTGGTTAACACACCCCGTACCATCAGCATAGTGGTATTCACCCAATACCGGAAGTGGCCGAGACGCTAGGAGCAAGATGGAAGGGAGTGAAAGAGACTCGATCTCTTGGAACGCCACGACCACCACGAGCAATGCACCAACTTTACGTATCAGGTCTCTTGCATTACAAACACCTTGTTCTAACTAACATAGTTTTATTTATAAATGTAATTCGTAAGACATCGATTTTATTGCATTGAGATTTTTTTTTTAAATAACTGGAGTATATTACCACCAAATTTTTGTAAGAACTATATCGTATGAAAAAATCGGTTCAAAATGTCATCGATGATAATTAAGGTGTTTGCGTCCGCAACTTTCTCAATCTAAAGTTTCATTCTCTTCAAAATTGTGGCAAAATAAAAGAAAATCTGTAAATTCTTTAATTGAATACGCAGCATTAATAACCATTGATCATAAAGTCTTGCAATCATAGTTATCGGTTTGAGAGTACTCTTTTTGAATCCGCCTGAACAGAACAATGGTTACTTTCATTTCTCCATACGCAGAAGGCTTTTTTTTTGTCGCCATCGGTATAAATATCCCAATCAACGTCCCTGTATCCCCCGTAAGTGCATTCAGAGACCCTCGCTGACCAATGGTATCCGACAAACGCGTCTTTCTCTTCTTCATCGACTCCTCTCCGTGTCTCGTCGTCGGGAGCACGCCACGCGTGATCGAATTACTTCGCGGTGTCCGCCGAGAATCTTTACCTGCATGTGCGTGTACACAAATTCTCTCTCTTTCTTTACGCAGGTGAGGTGAGATGGCCGGTGCACGAGGAAGAACCTTCGGACAAAGAACCACAAGAAATACCGATACACGACTCATTTTTGCTCCCAATGTCGTTTAGGCTACTCTGGAAGATTCGTACTTCAGGTATCAGGCAGGTAGGGGCAACTTTTTCTCTGCAATTCTTAATATACAAGATGCAAGAGAGTCGCGACCTAAAAGAGGAAGTGTAACGACACGCGAGCCCTCAAACATGAAACATCGATATCCTCGCGCGTCTCTGCTTGTGTCGCTCCATCGTCCTTCGTTGTGGTTGGCCCCCTTTGCGGTTAAGTTCTTTTCCTTCTACACACACGCGGCAACACCCGCACATGTACACATTTACACGCGTTTACCTTGCGGGTTTGCAGCAAGAGCGATATGTTCCCGGTCCTCCAGGAATTATCCCGCAAACCACCTCCGTCGTCGTCGATATATGTGTTCGTATAATGTTCCCTTCTTTCGCGCCGTTTGCGAGACGATTGCACAAAAAAAAATTCTTCTGTTTTTTGCGCAAGCTTCGTGTCTCACTCGGGAGGACAAAGCGCGCTGTGGTGGACATGAAAATTGGACTTTAATTGGTGAATATATTCCTAGCCAATGTCGCAGTTGGACCAATTCTGTGGTACGGGCACCATTTTTTTCAAAAATATTACAGATAATATTTGTGTGAAAAAAACGCCCATTTTAAATGACAACGAATTTTGAGTCAAGTACTTCGATTGTCGTAACGGTGCATCTAAAATCTCATTACTGCAAATCGTATAACCGACATTAATAATGTACGCGCAGTTCGGCGGCAGTTCACCGAGAAAGAATTTGTCAAAAAAGTGTATATTTTGACCAAAAAAAATGGTATATTATTCAAAGTTTACATCGCTACAGATCGCATGGAATATTGATGCAAGTTTAATTATAGTGAGATCATCCCCGTTACTTTTATGCTGGACATCTTTGTACATTTGATGTATTTAAAAATACAAGCTGGTCCACACGACGACAGAGATCTAACGTTGGCATATCGTTGGTGTAGCACTCCCGACATAGCCGTGAAAGTTTCATGCAACGTTGATGAAGAGTGTGGAGCAAGCCTGCTGTAAATGAGAGCAAAAGAGTTGGATTGATGAAGGACGAAGCGGAGTGAAGAGACGAAAAACCGTCGACGACCATACTCCAACCGCACCACGTCGCAAATTGTCTAAATTGACGCGGTACTTGGGGTCCGGCGTTTGCGACTGGAATGAAATTAACCGAGTTTTTCGGTGTCTCCTCCAATCCATGTGTCCCGCTGATCGACCGATCGGTTTTTCCTTTGGCCACCGAAATGGTCGGAATATTACGGATACGATTCTACAAAATCGGATCGGAAATAATTTTCTGTATCGCAACAATAAGCGTTTGATACTGCACACTGGAGGACAAAACTTTTTCCGACCTATTTAGATTGACGCGAGCCGAGTCAAAACGATCTCAATTGGAGGTTCGGCCTTACGGCGAACCTAGAGGCCGAGTCTTCCGTTTCGTTATATCAAGAAATATTTGTACATATATATACATATATATGTTCTTACATTAGATTTATATACATCAACAAACGCTGGTGGTGTTCATGAATACGAGTATTTATATGCCACACGAGGGATTCTCCATGCTGCAGTTGCGCTCTAAACCGTTTCCATCCACGTAGACCAGATGCTCGGCTGAGCCTGATTCACTGCAAGTAATTTAAAAAAATGTTAACGCTGCTAGAATTAACATCGGGTGTCGAGAAAGCGCAACATTCGACATGAAATTTGTTTATAGTTGAGTACAAATTCCATCTACAATAGTGACCTTTGGGCCACCTGTTGAACCGGAAAGCAGAACTATTCGGATACGTCCTGAGAAGAAAATCTCAATCGGAATGTCTTTTCCCTTCAAGGCGACTGCGGGAAAAATGTTCTCTCTGAAATAGCTATATGGGGAAGGAATGGAGTTTAAAGGGTACAATCAACATTTTTTTGACATTTTTTGTCTTATTTTTGCAAACGTTGAATTAAAATTGTAGTTTGTTTGAAAATGAACGATAAAGGTATTGGCAAACTTGACGTTTCTCAAAGTCGACTGTAGTGTAAGAGATATTGTCAACATTAGAGCCAATGAAATTCGGCTGTCGTTCAGAGCTGGGCGACTTTCGACCGTAAGTGGTTCGACCTCGATGAGTCCATTGGATTCGACCTTAAAGTGATACGTCCAGTTCATAGGGCGAACTCGGTCCAGTAGACGTACTAAAACACTCGGAGATAATTCTTTATGTAAACCACACAACTAATAACTTCTGTATATTGACCAGTACTGTGCTATACATTCCAAGGCCGAAGATTCCCAAAGCGATCATGTCGAATCACAATCGCGTGGAATGCTTCCGTTGGAGAATATCGAGACTTTCACGCTGGACGACCAACCGACAAACTTTTGCAAAATAAAACGAATAATCGTGTGAGATTTTTTCTCAATTTTCACAAAGTTTGTAAACACAATGACAGGCTTGCCAAAAAACATACGAGCATGCAGAGCTCTGAAGAGGGCACGAATTTCATATCAGCGACTCAAGAGACAGCCTACTGGCGAGGGTTTGAGAAGTGGGTTACGCCCTAATTGCGCTAAATTGTTCATTCAACAGCACTTGCTTTATACGGTTGGCGCTTCGTTAGTGTGACACGTTCGTAGTCCATAAGCGATTTATATACATAGATATATATATATAATACTAATGTTCGTAGACACCCACTGCCATTCGTGGGAGTGTACAATACACCAATACAGAATTTACCTTTCGTGAGTAAATTCTCCGTGGCAACAAATAATATCAAAATTCCAGTCGGCACGAAGATTCCTTGTGCTGTACGTGTAAAAGTTTATGGAAAAAGAAGGGTTCAAAATACATTCGTCTTGAATAGCAGGATCTACAGATGTAATTCAAACAATCTCGGATCGTGATACTGCTTCATTGGAATTGATGAAACTATGAATTTCACCGTTATTGAGGTATGGCCGACAAGGGCATCAGAAAATAATAAATAATTTCAATACTGCGGTATGAAAAATTAGTAATGTTCGTCCGAAAATGAACAGACTGTAGGCTGATTGAACAGTTTTTGAAACAGTGAGCTGGTAACGTTGAAGCTCCGTAAAGAACGACTAATAAATGATGCTGCTTAAAACAAATTTACCACCAGTGCTCGGTTTCCATGGCAATTATTATAAGTATAATACTAATCCACAAAATATGATAGACACCAGTAAAAATGTACTTTGTGCCTTTGGCACGTGGAATTTCGATTTAAGACAGAACCATGTACGACATGCATTAAATCTCATGTTCGTGATTATTTCGAGACATTAATCGCGGGAAATAAATTTTTCAGAATTCCATATCTGTGTATCGAGACACCGATTCATTATGCATGCATGAAAAGCCTTAGAGAAATTAGTAGAGAGCGACAGTTGAAGAATCGTTTTCGATAATAGTATACACAAGCCCATTTGTCTTTGCGAGCTGCCCATTAATTGTCAAAATTATACGATTCGTCAGTCGGAATCTGTACGAAATCAGGTCACATTCACGGCGTCAAAAATATTATTACCAACGCTCCACGCGGTCGAATGATTTTCGCTCGCGATTGCCGACGCGCTGGATTCCTCGCGGGAAAATTAATTGCATGTTGGGTGAATGCGGTACGTACTGGTTAATTTCGCTAGACTCCACACGCCTACACATGATACGTGTCTTTCCGTGCAAGACCGGAAACGAGACAATTAATTTATACATTTGTACAAAACGTTCTCGCGACACGAGCTAAAAAAATCGATTCACTTCACCGAATTATAAAGAGCCTTCAAAATGGAAGTAGAATTTTTTATTTAAAAAAAAATGGATATGTCCATTACATCCTATACGAACGTACGACATTTATAGAGAAATGGAAAACCACGTGGTTCTTTGAAAAATTAAACTCCTCTCCGTAAACGACGAACAAACGGTATACGAATAAAACGACGACAAATATAAAGATATCCAAATTTCGATATTGCGTACGCGGATTGTTTAGAAACGATAAATGTTACGGGTTTCGTAGGAAGAACTGAAAAGAAACGCGTGAGTGTAGTCTGAAGAAACAGCAGGGAAAAGCTGGTTTCATGAGCGATCGAAATACGACCGCCTCAGGAATAAAAGCAAGAGACAGAAAGGATTTTATCGCTTATCCCTGGGCGAGAATTCTTTCACAGGCCATATATATCCGAACCATTGCGATCCCGAGAAGGTTATCGTTGTCGTGAGAGACTTTATAAAGCTTACGGCGTGTCTCGGAACCTCGGGGAGGTCGACGACAATTTCCGGGTCGGCGAGTACATAAGCGTTTGTATATATACGAGCGGGAAGCAGTAGGTACTTCCGGGTTACTTCAATCTGCCCTTTTCATCCTTGAAGAGAGCCTGTCGGATAGCCGATAGCGGTTTTTGTCTCCCCAACGAGATATATGTGACTTTCGTTAATATCGAGGCAAACTTTGTTGAAATTTACAATCGGAGCTTGGTGACGAATGTTTTTATCGCAAAGTTTATAGCCGAGAACAAATACTCTATACACTTCTTTCGTTAATTTTTTCACGACTATTATTGTTCGGTTAATAAAACAACTGGCGATTGTACGCAAAATATTTTTTCCTCGTATAAATTTGTTGCTTAATATTTTCTCGATATAATGCACAGCTGTGTGAACGGAGTGCAGATATAAAAGAGTTGATCGATTAATCGGCGACACAAAGTCCCATTGGCTGCATGGAACATTCAATTCGTTTTTCGTTTCCTGTTAACCTCAATAAACGTACATACGTATGTATATCAAGAACTAGCAAAAACAGAGAGTAATGCATATTATTTCAATAGTAGCAGTCGATGTGCATATAAATTAATTGTCCTCCATCATATCATATCAATTGGCAATAATAAAAGTATGCTCTCCGCGCGATAACGTTTATCACAAAAGCGAAATTGATTCTCATATGATAAACCAATAATATTGGATCCGAAATTTTCTGCACGACATAAATATTGGTTCGAGCACCGAATAAACGCTAGATCCTGGAAAAACACATGAACATCATACGAAAATTGTGAACCAAACTCGTCTACCAAAATTCATACTTTGGTATTGATTTTGAGAATTGTCTCTTTAATCACGTCAATATCGTTTTTCTTTTAAATGTGCATTTTTTATTATTAAAGTGTTGAACGATTTGAAGAAAAAATAACTGCTAGAAATTGCATGGGGAGCGATATTAATATTGAAAATAAAGAAAATAATAACAGAAGTTTATGATGAAATGCTGCAACATCCTTTTTTTCGCTTTTTCCGGTTGTTTGCTTTTATAAATATTGCTATATTTCCACGGGTTTTATGCGGACTGATCGATATGCCATCATCTAAATACTCTGTATATAAAACCCCCCTTCGTAGGCTTCGCCAAAGTTCAGCACCGGCAAGGGGCTTACAACCCGGAAATTGAGCAGAGCCCCGCGTGCTTCCGGCAGGAGCTTCCGCGTTCGGTATACAAACCACCCTTGAACCTTTTTGTAAACACGTATATAGTCGTACGTATAAGGTATAGCATTACTTATAATTCGTAATATATTATATTAATACTAGAGATTTCTAGTATAAATACACTTGTCCAAATTGAATTCGCTTCCGTGTATTATCAAAAATTCTTGTACAATTTCAAAATAATACAGAAAATAGTAAGAACCAAGTCGGAGATGAAAATGCAGTAATTTACGGTCGTTTCGATTTTCATTTGTACTTTAAGCACAAGTAGAAGATGTTACAAGGAAGATGCTCGCAAACACGTGATGAAATTTTTTTTTTCTCTAATAATATTTTTTAAATCGTAATTGTCCACGTGTCAATCTACGATACCGCGAAGAAATATTATGTAGAAAAGGTGACGGTCCAGATGTCGACGATAAAACCTGGAATGCTTTCTATAAATATATTATCCATGTTCGATAACCATTAGGCATTTGTCATACATGCTTTCCATTCAAATTTCAGGGAGTTTCGTCAACCAAGTTTATAAGAGTTATCCTCGGATGTACACAGTTACGACACAATGATAATTATAATAAGCGAGCTTAAAACAAAGCGCATAAAGTCTCTTCAGACTAGATTCTCAAATATATTAACAGAGAGTTTCTTGTGTATTTATAACTTGCAGAACTTTGAGGTTGGGGAGCTTTGGAGAAAGAGAGAGAGAGATACACGTAGAAAAGGCAGGTCTTCGATGTATTCGCCTCTGGCACGTTTTGCATCTGTACACGTACATGGGTATGGCCAATAGTAATGTAAAATGACGTCGTCGAAAGTAAGAAATAATCTTTGGGACGCAATCAACAAGAGCTTTCATCTCTTCACATTCTCCGCGGAAATATCACAAGAACTCACTGACAAGGAATCGATAATCATGGCGACGGCGCTCTCGCCGCCACAAACCCCTCGCAGATTCGAAATAACGAATAACAAATCAGGGTTCCCTCAGCTATCCCAGCGGTTCCACCCTCTTATAAATTTCATTGAATATTTCATAACAACTTTTCGTGCTCGTACTTCAGCCTTTTCAGGCTTCAGATCTTTCTTATAAAAAGTTGATGAGGAGATATAGATCGAAATTATCGAAATATCGAAATATCGCATGCTTCGTTGTCGTTTTATTCGTTTCGTGATTGGTCGGTGATGAGCGTAGCCGCGAAATTCGTGCGAGACTGTATTCGCGCGGTTTTTTATGCTGTTTTGGGCAGTTGTCGACTTGTGACATTAATCGCGGTTAGCAAAGGTTATAGTTCTACGATAATTCATTCCATGAAAAAGAAATCATCCATATCAAGTAAGCAAGAGTGCTATATTTCACAGTTGAATTTATATTGTACTGAGAAAAAATGAGAGATAGTCCGGGAGAATGACAGTGGATAAACTAAACTAGCATTTCTTGCACATTTTTGCAAGCGAAAATTTTTCTCCCTTTCTCCCTTGCACATGAATGTTTCATAAAATTTACAAAAAATGACTCTTCGATCGGACGATCTCGCGAGAAGCGCTTTCCTTCGAAGTAGTGGCAGATGAAAAGAACGATCAACAACTCCATCAAAATTTAACCACGCGCAGAGGAAGCGACTCTAAGCAAGTTGCTTCATTTCCGGTTTTCGGAAATTTTGTTTCAGATTTTTGCACAGATTCTGGTCCAGCGTTCGATCGGCGGATGAGAGGAACGATCGACAACTCCATGAAAATTAAACCACGCGCAGAGGAAGCGACTCTGAGCAATTTGCATCTATTCCGGTTTTCGGAAAATTAGTTTCAGAATTTTCGTGGCGCAGTTTCCGGTCCAGCGTGAGATAGGCGAACGAGAGGAACGATCGACAACTCGATGAAAATTTAACCACGCGCAGAGGAAGCGACACTGAGCAATTTGCATCTATTCCGGTTTTCGGAAAATTAGTTTCAGAATATTCGTGGCGCAGCTTCCGGTCCAGCGTGAGATAGGCGAACGAGAGGAACGATCGACAACTCGATGAAAATTTAACCACGCGCAGAGGAAGCGACTCTGAGCAATTTGCATCTATTCCGGTTTTCGGAAAATTAGTTTCAGAATATTCGTGGCGCAGCTTCCGGTCCAGCGTGAGATAGGCGAACGAGAGGAACGATCGACAACTCGATGAAAATTTAACCACGCGCAGAGGAAGCGACTCTGAGCAATTTGCATCTATTCCGGTTTTCGGAAAATTAGTTTCAGAATTTTCGTGGCGCAGCTTCCGGTCCAGCGTGAGATAGGCGAACGAGAGGAACGATCGACAACTCGATGAAAATTTAACCACGCGCAGAGGAAGCGACTCTGAGCAATTTGCATCTATTCCGGTTTTCGGAAAATTAGTTTCAGAATTT
The DNA here is from genome assembly GCA_959613375.1 of Heteropelma amictum. Taxonomy (NCBI): domain Eukaryota; kingdom Metazoa; phylum Arthropoda; class Insecta; order Hymenoptera; family Ichneumonidae; genus Heteropelma; species Heteropelma amictum. Next base: position 20,415,516 of record OY390721.1, on the reverse strand, counting down.
TCGTGGCGCAGCTTCCGGTCCAGCGTGAGATAGGCGAACGAGAGGAACGATCGACAACTCGATGAAAATTTAACCACGCGCAGAGGAAGCGACTCTGAGCAATTTGCATCTATTCCGGTTTTCGGAAAATTAGTTTCAGAATTTTCGTGGCGCAGCTTCCGGTCCAGCGTGAGATAGGCGAACGAGAGGAACGATCGACAACTCGATGAAAATTTAACCACGCGCAGAGGAAGCGACTCTGAGCAATTTGCATCTATTCCGGTTTTCGGAAAATTAGTTTCAGAATTCTCGTGGCGCAGCTTCCGGTCCAGCGTGAGATAGGCGAATGAGAGGAACGATCGACAACTCGATGAAAATTTAACCACGCGCAGAGGAAGCGACTCTGAGCAATTTGCATCTATTCCGGTTTTCGGAAAATTAGTTTCAGCATATTCGTGGCGCAGCTTCCGGTCCAGCGTGAGATCGGCGAACGAGAGGAACGATCGACAACTCCATGAAAATTTTAAACCACGCGCGGAGGTGGCGACTCTGAGCAATTTGCTTCATTTCCGGTTTTCGGAAATTTAGTTTCAGATTTTTCAGCACAACTTCCGGTCCAGCGTTCGATCGGCGGATGAGAGGAACGATCGACAACTCCATGAAAATTTATCGACGCGCAGAGGAAGCGGCTCTAAGCAAGTTGCTTCATTTCCGATTTTCGGAAATTTTGTTTCAGATTTTTCAGCGCAGCTTCCGGTCCAGCGTTCGATCGGCGGATGAGACGAATGACGATCGACAACTCCATCAAAATTTAACCACGCGCAGAGGAAGCGACTCTGAGCAAGTTGCTTCATTTCCGGTTTTCGGAAATTTAGTTTCAGATTTTTTAGCACAGCTTCCGGTCCAGCGTTCGATCGGCGGATGAGAGGAACGATCGACAACTCGATGAAAATTTAACCACGCGCTGAGGAAGCGACTTTGAGCAAGTTACTTCATTTCCGGTTTTCGGAAATTTTCGTTCAGTTTTTTATATAGAATTTACAAGTAATGACTCTTCGATCACACAATCTCGCGGAAAGAGTTTCACTTTATTGTGGTGCTAGATGAAAAGAACAACCCACAACTGCATTGAAAATAAACCATGAATAGAGAAAACAACTCTAAACAAGTTGCTTCATGGTTTGTTTTCGGAAAATTTTTTCAAAATGTTTTTTAAAATTTATAAGAAATGACTCTTCGATGAGACGATCTCGCAAGAAGCGTATTTCTTCATAGTAAATTTTTTATGTAAAACATTTTTGCATGTAAAATTGCAATTGTTTATTTAACTACATATTTGTCATACAAAGATGGCTTATTGAAACAAAATTTTGAGTATTTTGGGCAATGCATTTTATGAAGATTATTTATGATTTATTAACCATTATTGTTTGTACTTCATTTTTGAATCTAAAAATTTATTGCTTTTCACCATTTGCTACTTATGCCGAATTATAATGTGTTCTGTAGGGGTCTATACTTAATTCAAGATGGAGCGCTGCAGCGCGAAAATGCAGCTGGTCGCGCGCGTGAGCGCGCGTCTCTAATCCCTAGTACCGTAAAAAAGACAATAAAGCTTTGCCCGATGATTAATTTCATTCGCAACAATTTCAGCATCTTTTTCTAGGAACACAAGCCTTCTGCCGAAACATTTCGCGAATAGATAAATGATTTGCTTCAATTTCTCGATTTCACTTGATGTAGTCACAATTCAAATCGGGAAACGTTTTAAAACGCTCGGTTTTTCGAGTCGGCATAGAATAAACTGGTCTTGCACGCGGTTTTACTTTCATCGAGCTGCGAATCGCCCAACATTCGTTTATATCGCGTGCATAATAGTTGCAGAGGGTGAAGAAATACGGGAAGCCCGTTTCGTGCCAGGGGTACATCGCGAGAAGGGGTGCGGAAAATGAGAGAGGGTGTTAGAGGGTTGCCGGAAGAACAACAAGCAGGAGAGCGAGGGCGAAAGGAAAGGGGAAGAGGAACAAGCAGAAACTTGAGCGAATGCGGATGTATGCCACCCCTTCCGGCACTTCCGTTTGCGTCAGAGCCACCCCCGTCTATAGTCCACCCATTTTCTCCATCGGTCCTTCTCTTCTTGCCCCTTTCGCGAGATTATATACTCACTTCGTCGCTCTCCCTATATAGTTTTGCTTTTCCCGTTATACCGGAAGTCATCCCCTAGCTCGCAACCTCTACAGCCGCCTTCTTCGCAATTCTGCCTCAATTCCACCCTCCTCCCATACAGCTACTATTCCGTCCTCATTTCTCTCTGCTTCTGATTTAGAGACTGAATGATGACCCGGTAGACGAGAAAACATCCTGGATCCAATGTTCTCCTCTCCTTGGCGGCTTTTGAATACCGAAAGTGTGTAGTATAAATATTTAACGTTACGTTTTGCAATGTGACAATGATTTGTGCGAGGGATGTACATTTTTAATTTGTTTTTTTTCACGAATACCCCTACAGTCTTTTCTCATATGTATAGTCATGAGATATAGAGACAGAATAGCTGGGCTGTGCAGATAAATCCGCTCGAAACTCCACGTGGATGATACTCTTGTAAACTTTAAGGAGGTTCACACAAATTTAAATGTACCCGAAAATGTTACCTTCGTGGCCTGTAGTGTTTTCCCCTCCGATGAAAAAATTAATTCACAAAAGTTTCATTTCTGAAACTTTTATACGAACGACTTTATGGCAGGAGATTTACAATTGTATTATACATATGTATAGATTATCGGAATCGTTAGTTAGTGCGTAGCTGCATACGGTATATAGGAGAGAAGAGAGAAAACTTGTGATCGATAACAAGTTAATGGGGTGACACGTTTGAACACTTAGCAGGGTCGGGATGGGCTATAATTTCTTCCGTGGTCTACCGACAACCATTGACCAGCCGCGCTCATACTTTCCCCATGAAAAATATGCCCACGTGTATAAACTCCTCAATAACGATCAACGCTTGACACTTCCGGCTATCAATCTTCATTCTCTCGCGTTAATGCGAGTTTACAAAATTCTTCATTCTATATAATTATGCGGATATGTATAACGAAAACAGGAGTAACGGAAAGGTGATATGTGCCAGTCGTGTGATCGCGAGGACCTATTCCCAGTACAATATGAAAAGTTTGTGTACGTAGATCATGCAAGATCACATTTTTCTAAATGTCTTGAGCTTTGAAAAATGCGTTGAGTGTTTGTGTCTCTTCTTTTTTTCGTAAATTATAAATGCACAGTGGAAAGACGTTGAATGGCAAATTTGGAGAGAGGAATTGAGGGGAACTATGGCATAGTTGACATGTGTTATCAAATACACATTTTTCAATCGTACTTTTCTGTCCGAACGAGGTTAAAGTTTCAAGTTTTACATTGCTTCTTCCTTGGCCTGTGCCATTAATTCGTATTTCTCAAACATCCATTGTAGTTGTTGCGATGAAAATAATTCTTCAAAAATTGCATTTACGGGTATGTTGAAATTTGGCAACATTTATTTGAACCTCTTTAAACCTTTAATTTTAAGAAACCTCGATAAGGTCCCAAGATTGTGCAGGATTGTAATCGGTAGACACATGCATGTATAATTATTTCAATAGTTTCATGCTTATACATCTTCAGAAATAATTATTTCCGGGGGTATAATAAAAGTGTTTTCTTGGCTCAGGCATATTTACAAATACTATAATTATGATTAATTCGAATTAAAAATATCAATGTAAATCAACCCGTTGTATCACAAAACTAATTATTCAAACTCTCGTTTTACATGTTCTTCTATTTTTCAAATCTTTTTTCCATTCTATGATGCAAAACCTGATTTCACGACGAAGCCAATCCGTGGATAATACTGCCGATACTTTTTTTCACGAGGAAACAAAAGCCTGATCGTTCGTGGATTCACTCGTGCGATAAAGATTATTTTACTGATATTCCGTTCTGTTATTATTTCAATTCATTTTTTTTACTCGCTATTTTTTCCGTTCTTTCATCAACGATTGCAGTCTGCCGGATCCTGTGTTGGTCATTCAATTTCACTAGCGCAAAAGTAACGGCGTAAAATCTTTTCAGCCAGCTGAACACGCGACTCCTATATCTTTCGATCAGTTTATTCGAGCGTTTTGTATTTTACATGGATTTCATATCGTACGAATTCTTCGTGTAATCGTCAGGTTTTTTGCTAATATGAGACGTTGAAAACTTTCACAGATTCGTCGGTCTGCACCCGAAAAAATCCAGTCCCATTCATTTTTTAAAAAGTGAAATGTTTTTTTTTGCTGCTCACGCTAACGTAAAACGCTCAGGTTTTCTTGTCCTCAGAAAAATATCGTATCTCGTCGTGATCCCGATTAACTTTAATCCCACTGCACTTTCTGCCGTGCAAGCTCGGAGCAAACCGCCAAAATCCTCTCTTCGGCTTTATTATACGCGAGTCAGATGATACTAGGATATATCCGGTGGGCGCGTATCTCATCAATTCCTCTCTCTTTGAGCATGGATCGAAGCACGTGCCGGGGTCGAGTTTTTCATCGCCCGCGCCGAGAACTGAAATCCCGGAAATCGTCCGGGCGACAGTCTTTCGCAGATTGACATAATCACCGCGGGTATCTCTCCTTTGGGATGTCGGGATTGCACATCGACGGGGCGATCGATATTTTTCTTTTCATCGTAATCGTATTCCGCAATAAAATATTTTCCCATTTCATTATCGCGTTGATTAATTAATTTCGCTTGCACGTGTGTCATCAAACACTTCCAATTTTACTTACATTATTATTGCCCGAATTATATAGACAAAAGGTACAAATTAATTAGATTACCATAGCAAATACCACTCGTTAGCTCCGGAGTTATAAAAAAACCTGCACTTGTCGGATATAAAAAAAAAGATATGGCGAAATCTTCGATAATAGATAATAATTTTGCCAATTTTCTTTTATTTCTATTATAGTTATCGGCGTTATCATTTATTGCATAGATGAGCCAAAATAAAATGACTCGGAGGATGGTGTGGCGCGCGAGATTTTCCCACGTTCCTTTAACGGTTAAGTCACGCGTTAATATCATAACGAGGTCTTAGCAGGGGAGACGAAAGAGGGGAAACCCGGAGCTTATCGAGACAAACGCGCGAATGAGCGAAGGAGGAAGTCGAAGTAAAAAACGGACGAGGATGAGAAGAAGGACTCTGAACACATAAATGACGACGATGATGATGACTATACGTTGAGAAGCATGTAACAGCTCCGCGCGATGCTCCTACGTATAGTTGCATTCCGTGCCTCAGGAACAGTATGCAGTTACACGGTGAACTGCATACAGATTCCTCCCGAGAGCTCAAGAGGTGTAAAACCGTCGAGCAAAGGGGAGTATATGTACACACAAGCTTGGGTTGCATTGGGAAGATGAGAAGGAGAACGAAGAGGAGGAAGAGGATGCGCGAACGGTTCTGGGCGTCAATTACGGCTAGGTGACCTGTGGCTTCCATGTCGGGATACGAGGTAATCTAACCGATCGCGCTCCCTCGAGACTCCACCAATAACCTCGCCATCGTCGTCGCGTTTGTATGCCGATGCAGCATACCCTATATACACCGTGTGCACCGGTGCATTTTCGCGTTTAGACAAAAGTCAGTGGTGCGAATTTGAGGCATCCGTGAAGATGCGTCGAAATTAATCATCGTTCGATTTCAAGAAGAAATTTCGTTCATTTTAAGAGGCTCTTGGATCTACTTTCATCTCTTGCGATCGACGAAATGACTGCAGCCTATGATGGCAAAATATGGCCGTTTCAGGAATTTTTCTTTTCTCATCGATTTCGTTTGACTTTAACTTTTTTTTGTAAACTTTTATCGTAAAACAAATGAGAACTTGATAAAATAGTAACAATTCAGCGTATAAAACAACACTTTTTTGTGTACATGTGCGAGAGTTTTAATCACATTCCGAGGTTTATCTTCACACCGTACGGTTCTTTATTTTTACAGCTGACGAAAATTGATTTAAAGGATTATCGGAAGCTGATCTCGGTCCAGCGTACTTGTCGGAATCGATTTTCGATCTTTTTTTTACTTCTTACCGGATTCATAGAAAACAGGTGATTTGAGTAATTTGTTAATGCATATTTAATAGGAATTAGACTTTTTTACGTTTGTACTTTGCGATACAGCGAGTCTATTTTCGAATCGCCATTATCGTTTCATCTTTTTACCGATTTTTTGCTTCGGAAAGGCGGTAATGGACAGCAAACTACCTGAAAAGGTTGTCAACGAAATTTTATCTCCGATGTGATTTATTGATTTGTAATTACGAAAGCTATGGCAGAAAACAAAAAAGAACCAAAAATCATTTCTCAGTAATTGCCGAAATCATGAGGTATTTCATTTCGTTTTCGGAGATTACATGCTAATAACGGGTTATAAAAAAATCTGCCTTTGTACGGCACATAGATTCTTAAGCAGCGACGTTTCGCTGTAAAGCGAAGGTGATGAGAGGACCGGATTTAAAAAACCTTTTTTTTCACGCATTCGATCGAGATATGTACCTGCACATTCGTTCAACAGACGACTGGTGATTGCACATACATCGAATTTTTGTTTATTCGTAGGAAACTTCTCGCTTGTACCCCTTGTTTATTTTTTCTGCAAAGATTTCCCATTAATACTCTTCGCCATGGAATTTAGACATATTTTTAATATCTATAAAGAACAGTGGATCTTTAGATTGATAAAAATTGAATTTTACAAACGAAACTGGAGAATGGCGAAACTGGCGAAACTCCAATGTTAATTGGGATGGAAAATTTGGAACAAACGATCGTAATTTTTGGTTAAAAAAAACGATGCCGCATTCAAAAGTGTGTGAATATTTGGTACAAACAAATCTTTTCGTCTCCCGATAAGTTTTCAGAAATGCGCTTAACACCTAAATCAAACAGATTGTACTTCTGATTATACATTGTTTGAATAAAATCTGCTTTTTTTTAGCAACGCCTGGTATCTCCGTCGTGTGGAAGATCAACAACGAAAAATTTTCACATTTGTTTGTCATCTCCGAAGCTGAAATCGCGAGGGTCGAGGACCGAACAACCTTCGATTATCTTCTCCCTCGTTTGTGTATGTTTGTATATATAAGACGGACGAATCGTCAAAGATATTGCCGAGTCGTGTCACCGGGGATTTGCCAGCGCTTCGGAAACGCGCGTGGTCATCTCGGAACATACGCGCACACAGACGCTTGCAAATACGTATACGTACAACATTATATATTCCACTCGGTTGGTCATCAGCGCCAAAAACCTGTTTCACCGAACGAACCATCGTATTAAATGGCACGAGATTTATATATATATATATATATATAAGTTTAGTATGGATGGAGCGTTAAATACCTGCGTCTCCGGAAAGTCGAGTGAAAGACGTCGGGGACGTGGCCCTGAGAGATAGCAAGATCGTAGACCTTGTCACCGAATTCTGTTGGATGGGTCATTTGGCGAGAGAAAGAGAGAAAAGAGAGAGAGGGAGGGAGAGAGACGGTAAGAGTGAGATTGATAAACGTCTTGGATCTGCTTGAGAGTAGCAGAAAAAAATTAAGAGTCCATTAAAAAGTACCGATTAAAAAATATCCTCACGTGTTATTCCGCCATTTTTGTCCATTCACGCCTGTGATCGAATAAACGATCGTTTCATTACAGATTTCGATGCTCGTTCGGTCTAATTCGGTTAATTTACGGTTCGAATTTATCGTTACGCATGCGTTTCCTTGCAAAAGTGATTCCGCGCGGCCTTTTGTAATTCGTGCAAAGCTCGTGGATGAAATACGTTGAAAATTCTCGTCTGGTCCGAAGACGAAAGCTCAAAAATTCGTTGACCCTCTCTGAATGCCTCCCTTCTGTCTGGAAAGTGGACCAACTATAGTTCGTTACACCATAATTCATCAGAATCGAGAGAAATCATTTTGATCAAAAGTCATTCCGATAGAATCGTAATCGCGGCTTCCGGAACCGCAAGAGCGCGCATCACCGAAAGAGAAAGAGCAGCACCTCGGGGTCCACGTCCTCGTTATCCATCAGCACTCCAATGGCGTTCCCGTATCTCGACAGAAATTCAGTAGCATATCACATCGAAAGGAGAAAAACATAATATCGCGTGTGGGAAGTCAGTGTGCGTCGGCGTAACGCGAGACGCGAATTCGAGCTTACGTCGACAATTGGACTAACGCTCAAGACGCCTTACCAATTAAGAGGACTCGGCGTGCTATGTGCTCTCAGCTCTGACCCCTCTGGTGAACGCGGTTCTCGCTCAATCGTGCGGTATTATTATTTTTTTTCCCCCCTCTCACTCCGTGGAATGATTGAGCGAGAAAAACCATCGTGGTACGATGGCTGCCTCGAAGAGAAAGATGCAGATACACGACTGGATAAATAGATAAGTGCAGATAGATATGGTGACACGAGACAAGAGAAAGAGCGAGAAAGGAAGTTAACTCGCACGAATATATGTATAGGTATATTTACGGGGATATATATAGTATATATACATGTATGTATATATAGTGTAAACGGCTTATAGCTATAAAGTAAAGAGAAAACGAGTGAACCCTCTTGATGCAACGATCAACGACATGGAGCTGCAACGGAGGCTGTCTTCTCGCGAGGCAAAGATTCCCGTGTCTCTTTTCCCTTTCACCTTCGTTCGAGAAGATCGAACATCCTTCTTGGCTAACTCAAAGCTATTCATTCGAAGCTATTATTCGTTTGGCATGAAGAGAGATCCTGTTGTCTAGAACGCGTATATGCACACACACACACACACAAAGCCACGTATAGCAGGTATTCTATCTGAAATTGGCCTGGCTTAGATTTCTCATTCTTTTTTTTTCGTATTTATAGCAAGTCCATGTAAATGTCAAGATTTTTCTGAACATTTATTCTGGTGAAATAACTACAAACCCATTTTTTTTCCGCGATACGATAATATTTTATTCCAAATGGGTGGGTTCGAAGAGAAAGCCCCGTTGTGTCGAAATTTTTTTTCGAATTACATTTCTCCGTACGTGTACAAAAGTGTAGTAATACTACGCGTTTCAGGCAGGAGAAGTATTATTCGGGAGAGTGATTCCAGCCGAAAAAAAAAAAATTTACACTGACGCGAAATGTCCCATGCGCGTGAGACATTTTAGCTACAATCATCATCGCATGCGTCTCTGTGGTTCGTCAATGATTCGATGAACTGACTTTCTCCCTCTCTTTCTCTCTCAATAAATCCATCGTGCAAGCGTACTACTTGCACATTCTGCATGTGCGTGTCACGTATGTGTCACATGAGATTTTTATCACTCGCGATTGCGCAACCGTCCGATGAGTTTGTTCAAACCGGATTCTTGACTGTTGTAACAGATATCACCCGAGCGATCGTATAGTCTTATGAAAATCGAAGCTCATTTTGAATGAAGGATTGTTTAATCGTTGAGTTTAATTATTTTCAAACTCCCTCGAAATGACGCCGGGAGTCTCCGAGAAAAATAATCGTTTCATCGTCGAGGACGTTACCTTTACACGAATGATCTTTGTGGCAACATGTTGTAGATACTGCAGTGAGCAAAATGTTAATGAATTCAACAAAATACCGACGATTTTGCTTGGTGCTGGAAAGAGCTGCCAAGTAAATAATATATATATGCATGGTAGAGCTCGCAAAATTGACCGCTTCCTCAACTTGCTCAACATCTTGCTTCCTTCCTCAAGAGCAAGAGCGACGGAGGCTACGAACTCGCGAGAGTAAACGCAGCTTCCCGATTCCTCCGCACCCTCCGCCCATTTCGCATGCGGAGGCGGAGGAGACAAGAAGAAGCACTCGCCGAGAGCAGATTGCTGCCGTTACGTTGTGGATGCTGCGTGTGTCTGCTCTCGACTGCTGCTGTGACTCGGTTTCTCTACACGACTATATGTATACAGAGATAGAAGAAGACATCCCTAAACTAACCGCATTCCAACCTGTGTTGCCATGTTTCTCTCCTCTTCTCGCGTGTGCATCGTCCATCTCTTTCTTTCTCGCTTTTTTTAACGCTCCGTATATGAGTTTCGTGCAATAATGTGTTGGTCACAAAATTAAAGTGGGCTCAGGCGTGCCTAACCAACTCGGAAGATCAAATCTCGCGGGAGTCGCCCTCGACTCAACGCCCTCTCGCGGCACTCGCGTGCTTTTCTCATGCGGTCCATCACGGTATCGTAAATAGTCGAGTCAATTGTACACCCACCTCAATCATCTCTTTACAATTGCTCAAGCTCGGCTCAAGTTCGTTACTTTGCCCAAAGATAATCTCTCTCTCTCTCTCTCTCTCTCTCTCTCTTTGCCTTATATATTACAGTAATTCTTTAGATAGTTCTTTCCATGTTTGACAGATTTTTTTCGATAAAAATATACTTTTTCTGCCATAAACACAGATGTCACACAAGCTGGTTTTTCGATTTTCGATCGCGAAAATTTAAAAATCGTTGTTAAGCTTGACTCAAGTCGTCCTTTTGATGCAAATTATTAATACACCTTATACCACTGTGATAGACTCTTGTAAAATTGATAGAAAGTCAATACGAGATAGGCCAAGATGGAAGTACCACTTCAGTAATTGTAATGATCTTCTTATCGAGTTTCTTCAGATTCTAAGAAAATGATAATGAAGTTCAGATTACAGGAAATTATAACGATTCTTCTCAATCCGTGAGACCTGTAAAAAAAAACTGGATAATTTATTAACCCACACATCGCTTCCTTCTTTTGCTTCTTAATCAGGCTCGCAACTTTTTGCGGCATTTCGAATAACGAGCAGGCAATCTATATTAACGTCTAATTCCGCACGGTTGTGTTATTCCGTCAAAAAGTTGAATCGAAACGAGTCGGAAACGTCGTAATTTTATTATTATAACACTGAGGCAATTTATAAAGTCGTCGATTTTATTGCCAAGTGTATAGGTTTCTTGTATAAATAAGATACGGGAAAGAAGCTTAGCGCGAGCGATGGCATAACGAGGACGATGTTTTGCGACGGAAGAATACAGAGATGGCCGGAGGTCAGATCGCGAGAGAGGCGCGATACATACGATTATTGAGTTCGCTATACGAAGAAGCAATGAGCAAACGAAAAAAAGAAGAAAAAAAAGAGGAAATCTGCCTCGTGCTGGACGAGTATAAAGTCTGGGAGATCATCAGGAAAGTTTTCTCGTATAGCTGCGATGAAACTTATAGATATAATACGTAATGAAAGCGAACGCAAAATTAATCGTTCCGAGAAGATTGTCAATCTCGCTATATAAGATCGATGATCAATCATGGACCTCACATAATTGATAAGAATAATTTTCGATGTGAAAATTATGACAGCCTCATGGATCTAAGAAAGGATCTCTTTAATGAAAAAAAATGGATCGAGTTGGCACATACTGTTTGAAACATATTTTCCATTAAAAATCAAATGAATTTCGCCATCGAAGGCCATTTAATAAATGAAAAACTCGCTCCCAATTTTCATCCCGACTGTTCCATCTCATAATTAAGCCCACGATACCCTGGAAATTGGGTCGGGTGTTGAATAAATGTCTCTTCAACAAAGTTCTTCATGAGCAATCAGCCGGAAAATGCACGGCGTTTGTTGTACTCCATTTTGGTTTCGCGAAAACGAAAAACCGTTTTACGATTTGAAAAAGAGCGTTCATAAACACGTCATCGAAATACATTTACAGTGGCAACCAAAGTCGCAGTGATAGAGAGAGAGAGAGAGAGAGAGAGATAAAGAGAAAGGGAAAATCATTCAGCAATAATGAGCGACGATGAGGCACACGCGCCCGAGTACGATGACTCTTCACTCAAAGTCCTGGCAAACAGAAACACTTTTTGCGAGAACTCTCAGGGGGCGAACCGATAGAATTATCGCCTCGTGCTATTTATAAATCGACGATGCGGTTGTGTACTCGTATACCGTACATACAGGATGTACCAAAACGAAATGTGAACATATCATGTGTTTGATTTCGGACAAAAACCTGTGAGTGAGTTCATCAGCGTATGCTTTTTATTATCCGACTAATCGTTAATGATTTATATGTCAACGAAATTGAACACACCGCGCCCGCAAACGTCACTCGCTAAAAGCCCTCAAAGTCTGCGCTGCGACACCCTGTACATGCTATCACAAATAAACGAGTGAGTATATGTCACATGAAAACTCATACCCAGGGAGGAAATGTTGCAAAAATATTGCTTTCGGTGGAAGTTTATGTGATGAGCATGCGTGTCACGAACAATGAATTCTTTCTTCGTTTTTAATGACTTGTCATCAAAAAGGAAAAAAAAATGATGAGCCTCGACGATTTGTGTCTCGTATATTTTTCGCGAACAAAAAACTTTAATCGAAAGTTTGGTCATTGCGGACAAGCTTTGTTTCAAAGAGATTAAAACATTTCAAGAATTTATAAACAAAAGCGTCCGTTGGCTAGAGAATTTCATCGAATGTGGATTTATGAGCCACGTGGTCGTGTCGGAATTGTAAAATATAGCGAACCACAACGATGATACTCTTAATAACGACGATATCCGCGAGGTAGTATCCATTTAAATAGTCGCGCCTACACCCACATGGAAATTTATATATGCACTTCATATTTTATAATTATATTACATTTGCAATTTCATTATATGCACCGTATATGCCATATATGGAAAATATATGGCGCATATGCAAGATTTTGGCGCTTTTTTTTATATGAAAAATATATAATGTAATACATGTGCCGTATATGCAGAATATATGCGCCATATATGTGCTATACATGCATCGTACATGTAGGATAACTGTGCCATCTATGCAACATATATGCGCAATACATGCGTCATATATGTAAGATATATGCGCCATGTATGCAACATATATTCAACACATATAAATATAAATTTCAAAAACTCTCAAAAACCTTTAAAAAAAAGTTTCCTGATTGGAAGCGAGCATTATTGCGGAAGTATTATTCATTATGACCTGTCCACCAATCAATTTGACCGGAAAAAACCGAATGAATAAATTGTGCCGACAGTGGGACTTGAACCCACGACCTGCTAGTCTACAAGTCTAACTACACAACCGCGCCTTTAACCACTAGACCAACGATCACTTCACAACTTCCTAAGATTTTAAGGACATATCAGTTACAAAGTACACTTACATTTGTACAGCAGTAACATGGGTGACTGAATGTATCGATGTTGCAGAGGTACATTTCCGACAAAACCAAGATAATAACAATTTCGAAAAATTATTAACGGAAAATTATCATTGAATAAATTATAAACAATTACAAATTATTCATCAGTCTTCCAACATAAATATGTTTCAGTACTTGTGAAAAATTTTTCAAATGCGATATGTAGCATAGGGCTATATATGGCACATATATGGTGCACATATATGGCACATGTATGATGCATGTATGAGATATATACGGCTCATGTATTTGACATACATAATCCCATACATGGCAATCACGTACACGCCATATATGCGCCACATATACGCCACATATACGCCACATATATAGCGCATATATGGTGTATATATGGTGCATGTTTGTGCGGTGTATCTGCATGTTTAGCGCCATACATGCACCATCTATGGGGACATTCTAATGTGTACATTGGGCATGTATGCGCTATATACTGAGTGCATATATACGTATTATATTGCCGGTATAGAACTTTTTGGCGTTTTATATGGAAACGATATAAATATATGGCACATATATTTTCTGCGTATATTTTGCATATATAAATTTCCATGTGGGCATAATTGGATCAAATTAGCACCTGGCGCTATTTTACCGTCCTTCCGAGTCTAGGAGACCGCCTAGGAGTTTCAAACCCGTAAATATAGTGTGGCGTTTCAATGCATACGCGAATTATATCTAAAATAAACATAACAACATTATTATTCTATAAAAACATGGATAATCGTCGTTACTCTAGGGCTCGTCGTTGTATGTTTCTCATTAATGAATATTGATTAATTCACGCCTGCAGAGAAAAAGAAGTTATTGTCTTTCTAAAATGTGGAGAGATTCAGAAACGTCTCACGTCAGTATTTTCGCTAATTTCTTGACTTTCTTCACTGTGCACAACAGGTGGAATAACAAAAGAGAGTTTTTCCAATACATAATCGTAGCAATTCGTAAGAATAGCGAGAGCACCCTTGGACTTTGCATAAACCATTTACGTCAAAGTGCCCTACGTATGGACAAACACATATACATCCTGAACTCCGATAATAGCTCAATCTTAATTCTAAAATACTCTCGAGCAATCGATCGAACGATAATCCGCTTTTTATTAATAACGACAAAAACAATTAGAAGGGAATTCCTTGTGTATATAAATACATATAATGCACGTACGTACACTTCGCGTACAAGCGTAGGGGGCGCGAGATATGCTCGCGGTTTGCAGGGTTAACGATTGACGCACGCGGAGCTAAACGCGTGTATTGGCATTTTACTATAAATAAATCGTTCGTCATAAGGTCTATCGCGGAAAATGGAACTAAAGTGTTAATCAACACTTTTGTATCGTAAATAATTGATTAATCATTGCTCAATGTGTTTGATGGATTCGTTTTCTTTTCTATATTTTAAGAAAAAAAAAAAAAAAACCAGAAACATCGCATGTTTGTAGCAGTGCTGTGTAAAACTTGAGGAAAAATCGCAGAGCCAAGCGGTATCATCAGAAACAGCGGGAACTGATGAACTTTGGGCTTAGCTCTGGTCAACTATTCGCCACGCTGTTATGATCTCACCACAGCATCCTTCGCTTCCTTAATGCTCAATTTCATACCCACTTCTTCCTCGTTCCTTGCTTCTCTGTATATCCGATGTTCCGAGGGTATCTCCGACGTATGTACATTAGACTGATTCAAAAAAAAACTTTTTTTTTTTTTCCTTCGGGATTCTTGTGCTACTGTTGGGCAGTAATAAAAGAAAATTTTCCGTAAAAGATGGGCGTTGTCACTCAATTTTTAGAGGTGGCTATCTCGACTTTTTTGTTTTGAATTTTTTTTAATGAACGTATTGCAGTTAACCATAGTTATGGCTGCGGATTACGGATAAAAATCAGATCCAGCACCGTAACTATTCTATTTCGTAACCAAAAGAAACTCTTACAATTCGAAATGATTGCAATATTCACAATTCTAATCCAGGTAGCTCAATAATGGCATCTATACTACTCTCGTTATTCATATAGATATATTTATACGCATTAACATTTCGTGCTCTGTACGAAAAATTAAATTATAAGCTTTCCTTCATAAATCATGTATTTACATTTTTAAAATGCTACACTTACATTATCTTCAAACTCATTCATATTTCTTCCCAGCTACTGTGCATAACATCGCGCATCCCACTGCGCAGTAAAAATGCACGAAAAATAGTGCAAAATTTAAAAGTAATTAACTATGTCGCTGAAAGGGCGTACCTCTTGTCGAAAATTTCAATAATAGCTCGACAAAAAAAAAGATGAAAAGCAGTACTTGCTGTAAGTGATCCAGCTACATCGACAACGCTTTCCAAAGTGCAATAAAAAACAATCGATTCAAAATTCGGTTCAATAATGAATAGGAAGCGTAAAAGCCTTACCGTTACGTTATGGTTACGTTAATATGATTTTTATTATTTAGTTCATTATTATTATCCATTTTTGTTGAATTATCGATGATAAAATAAGTCGTCATAATAATAAGTTATTATGTTTAATTAAACAGCGTTTAAAATATTGTTTGGGCTAAATTTATTTACCGGTAATATTTTCGATTTTGGTTTTTAGGGATTCAATGTGTGTGCGATATACTTTTCTTTGTCGCAAAACAGCTGTGAAATTTCCTTCATTTATTCTATTTCCGGTGTAATCTATACTATGATCATATTTAATAAATAAAATCATGAAAAAAATAACAAAAAGTCGAGATAGCCACCTCTAAAAATTGAGTGACCGCGCCCATCTTTTTGGAGAAATTTTCTTTTATTAGTGCCCAACAGTAGCACAAGAATCCCGAAGGAAAAAAAAAAAAAGTTTTTTTTTGAATCAGTCTAATGTACATGTATATTATATACATAAAGTGAAACGATGCATCTTACGCACGCATCCCACACCCGCCCGCGGCGACCGGCAACCGTATACGTGTACTTTTGCAATGTCTATGGAGTACACCATAAAAATTCATGCATGCACAGCTACACATATGTAAACACGAGCAAAAAGGTTTGTATATACATACCGGCTCGTCTTTAGCCTCGTGCCACGAGTTTCTTCAATCGCGCAAAGCAACGGAGGTGGCTTCCCGCTGCGGTGAATCCGCGGTCCTTGTATCCCGCTCCGCGCATCATCACCGGGGCATCGAAAGACTTTGAAGATTCATCTTCATACAGTCGTATCTCTTTTCTTTCCATCTTTCTTCCTCTCTTGCGCGCGGACGTATTCCTCGCAAGGAGATACGCATCTTAAAAGGCTCTCGAGCTCTCGGTGAACGCAAAGAGCCGGAAGACCGTAACGCCTCTGACGGAGTATAATAAGTACATATGTATATCTTCGTGTAGGTATTAACCGCGAATACGCATGCATATAGCTGCAATGCATTGCCTCAAGGCGATTTTCACGGAGAACGGAAGAAAAGAAAAGCGCAAGGTGAGGATGAATCTTAAGGAGCAGATTCACTCGCCTCGCGAACGTCCTGCCGGGGTCAAAAAAGTTCGCGGGATCTGGTTCGTGATAAACGAAATAGTCGAAAATGTCGGGTGTTGCACTTTTCCTTTGTAAATCCTCTTTCAATGTTGTATATAGTATTTACTCGTTTACCCTCAATCGGATAAACGTTAATAAATTTTGATCAGTTTTAATTGCACGTAATTCCAATATATTCACACGATTTCCAACTTTGTTGATGGAGCCTGTGGCGTCTTTTTCAATTTCGATACGAGTTTTGTTCGAAGAGCAGAGTTTCTCCAAAAAGCTGTATAATGTCCGCTTCATGGTTGTCCGTACTTTGGTTATAGCAGGGTTAAATAAAACATAATTATGAAAGAGACGAAGCAAGTCATTCGGAGTAATCAATCGAACCCGTAATGAAGCTTACAAGTTTGTGGAGAAAATGCATTTTTATTATTAAGATACAGGGTAATATTCTCTGCAGTTTTGAGAATTTTTGGATGAATTTATTCGCGCTGAAATGTGGAAAGTTGCGCATACGATCTGACACGAAACGGAAAATTATACGTTGTGTCTATAATGTTATTAGGACGATTAGAGACTTTGCGATGAGGTGTTAAGGGCCTTGACGGTTTTCACCTCAATGATGGGTATATCGCGTTAGTCGGCTACACTTGTATATTTATACGAGAGCCATAGTTACAGTGGCTGATGATAATATTCGTAGTCAGCTTACTGTAATCTCGATAAACCGGTGGAAACTCAGATATAGAAGGGAACGAGCTTCTATTCCCGCATCCGCGGGTTGTCGTTAATAAGCGAATGCAATATACATGCTATAATGCTTATACAGTATAAAGTGCATCCTCAATACGATACGATGCGTAAGCGGCTATATATACATGCATACACACATGGGTGTGTATGTATATATGGGTATATACATATTTATATGCATATATAAAGTTACGCCACGTAATAACCCATTGAATCGTGAGAAACCGTGGCAATCGCGTTATCGTGTGCGCGCATCATAGGCCCTGGTTAACGTAAGAGTGCAACCAAGTACACGTAACCGACGTCGAGCCTCACGTCCTCCTGTGCTAACTGTATCGAGGAACATACGAATTGTTTCAAAAATAATGAACAAGAAATACAATTTCAGAGGATATGTATTCCAGCCTGAAACAAGGCAGTCCCGTTGGTGCCGAACCGGCTGTTGAAACGGTGCGTGTTGGTTAATCGTCCGTACAACGACTCGGGATCGAATAATTCCATCAAACGAATTTTAGCGCGTTGGTAAGTTTTGTCAATCTCCACGGAAGGTCCTTCAGGGATGTTTATGAAAAATACGCGTCCATATGAAAAGTTTCCCGAGCCGGGATGATACGGGGACTTTTTGACGAAAACGATTCTTTTCAATGGCCGAGGAAATTTGAGTAAATTGTTTCTCTGCTGGGAATGGATTGATTCGGTAATTGATGACCTGATCGATCATCGGTTTTGCGTAATGATAATAAAAGACGAACGTCCGTTCTCTTGACGTCTTTGTTGATGCAGGAGGAGCGATAAAAAGCTGACATTGTACCGGTGATAACGCCAGCCCCGAGGATGACTATTAATAAGATTCCCCAGGGGGAACTGTTGTTGGAAAAATTGTAAATCGATGATTTATATCGTGTTAATATTGTGTAAGTTTAAACTCGAACAGAAATACCCCGTTGAACCGGGGAACATTTGTTTTTGTTTAATTTATCTACATAAATAATGTTGCTCTCCGTGGTTGTCCATGTGGAGTAATAACTCGGGTTTCGTGATAAAATGAGGCAAAAGTTTATTGGAAGAATGTATAGACTTTATATATTTTATAATCGAGAGGCCCTTTGTACATATCATTACATAAATTATCGATATTTCCTATAAATGTATACGCGATTGAATGTTCGTGGCACTTATGAGTACGAGAAAAAAAGATTTCGAAACTGCACATTATTATAATCAAACGAAAGTATCCATTTGATGAATCTGGAACCATTCAAAATTCGTCTTCGCCGTACGTATCGCCAGTTTTAAGGGTACCGTAATTTCGGCAAACTCATTCGCCACTTTGTCGACTAAACGTTCGAGCTGAAAACGGATAGCAGAATAGAAGTGCATTTTTACACATACTTTATGTGAATCCTTTACGAAAGGATATTGACCACAACCGTGAGTTACAAAATGTGGAAAAAAATTATTAATCGAACAAATACCTTTTGAATCTGTCCTTCGGTGGATATTTTTGAAGCCACATTGTATATTAAATCCGCTACGCCAGACCAACCGTGACTTAAAAAAAAATGTCATGACAAACGTGAGATTGGAATATTATAATCGTTGAAAAAATATGACTGAAGACAGCGTCATTTGATTAAGAAACAAAATTTCGTTTCAAGAGTCGCGGTATCGTCTCGGATGCATTCTCGAGTTTTATAATGAAAACCCCGAACTGTTTTAATTGACACAATTGAATTTTGAGGGTGTTTGAATTAATCTCTACTTGCAATAAAAAAATAATAAATCGGTCACCAGTTTTCAGTGTACTTACTACTTTTGCACGTCATTGTAATTGTTGAATATAAAATCGAGCATAAAATCGACGCCAGATCCATCAGTGTCTGAAACCGATTCGAGGGCTGCACTCACGTCCTCATCGCGGATAACACTGTCCTTCGAAACGACACGTTTGAGCCAACTTGAGAATGAATTTCGTTATTAAAATAACGGTTTTTTTCAATGAATTAAAACAAATTGCATATCTTAATTACACTTATATTATTCATGTATATTTCTTCCAAATGTTTTCTCACCTCCTCAAAACAGTGGCACTCCTCGAACACCCTAGAGCTCTTGAAATGACACTCTTTTCGCTCGAGACCTCAGTTCTCTCGTATTCGTTCCACAAGAATCGCCAATCGTCGTTATCTCCATGTTTAATCGACGTGCAATATACCGCGGATTTGGCGTTCGGCGAAATTCTGAAATGCGATACGACGTATTGGCAAAATGTGTTTAACTCGATAAATAAATAAATGGTCCGACTTCCGCCTAGTTTCCTGTCGAAATCATTTCGGAAAAGTCATTCTGGAGATTTTTTCCTTACTCGAAATCATTTTTGCGGAAAACGACGATAATCGTAAAAAAAAATGTCTGTATTAAAATCGTCGAATGGATCGATACGAAAAATTCTGACGGATAAACAATCGTATTACCCGTTATATCCGTTTTCCCGCCATTGAACGAAAAGTTCTTTGGCAGAATCGATACAGCCGTGATATCCGAGTTTGCACATCCAGCCGAGTATCAAATCTCTATTGAGCTGAACCAACTGATTCTCTCCAGGAGCGTCGACGAAGCCAATTTTTTTGTACACTCGTCGAACGAGTGCGACCACGTAATTCGCAAAATCTTTGCCAATTCGATGACCATCGAAGCGGCGATGGAGAAACGTGACAGCATTGAAAAATGCTTTCCACGGTAAATGATTATTCTCCAACCTCAAATACTTGGCTGCTCTGAACGCAAGTCCATACGTGACGTAATCCACTCTCGCGAGATTAAAAAGATCATCGATGATTTGTGCGCGATTTATTTCATGAATACCGTCGAAATTTTCCGACCGAAGACCAGCGATGATACGATTCCACGATTTTTCATCGTAATTCACGCGATAATAACCGGTTTGTTGAAGGTTTATTATGAACCATTCGCTCTTTTCCAAAAGCAGTGGTAAATTCATCTGTCTCTTAGTGAGCCAAAAAATCGGACGTGTGTCATTGAAGTCTGACTCGAATTTTGTCGTGATGGTTATGGGAATGCAATACTCATTGTTGCCTTCGTCAGCGATTGAATTATCCGATGACGTGTACAGAAAACGTTCTTGGGCGAGTGTCAACTTATTCATCACCCAGGTTGCTCTTACAACTGGATAACCAGGGTTATTCGTCCAACTTTCCATTATGGATTTGATGGGAACATCGAGGTCCGATTTGGCGACCATGTCTTTGTGAAATTGGATCGCGGACCAGAGGTCTTCGGGCCTTGCCACGCCGTATACATTTTTTTTCAGATACGAGCGAAGGCCTGCTTCGAAAACTTTAGAACCCAGTGCGTGGTGCATCATTCTTACGACGCAGGCAGCTGATGCATTAGACAGTCAGATACATTTATCTCAATTCGTTACATTGATAAAATTATTGATTCACATTATATATTAATAATTTAAAAAATTTAAAGAGCTCTTTTCTTCTCACCCTTGGTACGAGTGATGGCTCTGACCGAATTCTTCGTGATGTCTGTCAGGTGTACAACCGCAGTGTTCATTGGACCCATAACTCCCGATGCGTCGAATCGCATTGCAAATTGCAGTTCGTAAGGAACAAATTGTTGGAGAAGATTCCAGTCGGGTGTAAGCTGACGGTGTGCAAGTTTTATCGAATAAACGATAGTGTTTGCCACGATTGGGCTTTTTTTTATTATTATATTTTATAAAAATGTCTTTTGTTCCGAGATCATTGCAAGATTGTTTGCTCGAATGATTATAAAACGTGTTACAAGGGTTGATAAAATATTCTCTGAATAGTAAGATGGCGTTAATTTCCTACTTTTCGTGACATGTACACGCTGTTTCATACGTAAACCGTGCACAAGAAAGCACACTGCTCGCCGGAACTTTATTAGTATTTTTCTGGTGTTGTATCATAAAACCTGAAACTCACGTAGTCACCGGCGATCCATTTGAAGTACTCGGCGAAAGCTTCATTCAACCAGACGTGATTCCACCAATCGCACGTCACCAAATTACCGAACCACGTGCGTGCAACAGCCTCAGCGATGAGAGTATGGAAATGCTTCATGTGCGCTGCCGATGATACGTGTCCCAGCTGAAGTAACTCCTCTTCCCTGTACACATGCAAGAAACTTACCGTGAAAATGAAGATTTGGAAAACAATTTCGTGCCATACAAGATTAATATCGAGATTTTTCATTTCCGAAATTTAATGTGTTAGTAGCGAAAATTTAGCATATAATTATATTTTTTTAACGAAAGATATTATCACGGAAAAATTAACGGTTTAGTGCATCGTTAGTGGGACCTTCGAATTTGGATTTACCTAAAAGTTATTAGGCCCCAGTTCTCCGTAGCATCGTAAGGTACATCCGGAATGGCGACAAGGTCCAATTTCTTAATGGGATAATCGATAGCGGTTAATGTTTCCATAAAGTCGACAACTTTTTGTCCAAATTCGAGAACGTATGAGGTCCATTTGACGGCTTCAGGCCGTGTCCATAGAGTCAATTCTGTGGTAATGTCGTTCAGTGGTTCAAATTCTGACACGACGAATGCCACCAGGTAGGAAGACATGGGTAAGCTTTCCTCGTAGTGATCCCAAGTATGATCGGGCGTTCTGAATGATATCAAAAAAATGACGATGAATTCTTTTTTTTTATCTTTTCCTGTCTTCAACTACAAACAGCTATTACTACAGCATCAAAAGTTGTATGTTTGCTTTTATATGTTTTTGATTCAGAAGGCACAGGCAGCGATTTAACTTTTTCTTCAACTTGAAGTGCGAGAGGTTCCTTCAGTTTTCTCCGATTAACTCAATGTTTTTTCTGTAAACACTCTCTCATGGAAGAATGTGCAGAAAATGATCAACGAATTTGCATGGATTATTATTTAAACTAATTACGTGGACGGAGCAGAGTTGAGCAACGGCATGTTGGATAGAGTCCGATAGTCATTGGGTCTCTTGATGTTGATTTTGAATGTTGCTTTGAAGGCAGGTTCGTCGAAGCAAGGGAACGCATGCCTTGCATAAACTGGCTGAAACCGCGTACTCGCTAACCAACTGTAACGATTGAGGAGTAGAAACTAATTTTTTGTAAATACAAAGACTTGATGGCAAAAGAGAATTGAAGAAATGTTACTTTCCCAAATGATCAGCAAAGTTTTGCAGTAAAATAATTGGCAGTTCAATGAGATTAATTATTAAACTTTAGTAATAACGATGAGAGAAAAAATTACCGAGTTTTTCCATTTTGGTCGATGTACGAGCTACGATGAAAACCAATCATTTTGTCATTGATGACACCAACGTAGGAGATATCCAACGATAATTTTCTCCCAGCGGAAACGGTCTTCGTTAGATAAATTGTAAATCGATGAGTTGTCGGATCGATCGTGTAACTCGAAACTCGAACGCGGTACAACCCATCGATCCAAGCGGAAATATTTGTCATCGCCAATTCGTTGGAGTGTAAAACAATACTCGTTGTACTTGCAATAACATCCATGTGTATGATTACTCTGCCGTTGAAAAAAAAGTCATCCGGATTTAGGCGCGGTGTCAAATAAATATCGTAGCTCCGAGGGCGAACTTTGGTTGGCAAACGATGATCTTTCGTTGGGTAAGTCTTGTCGAGCCAATTGACAATGGCTGGTAATAATTTGTTGCATTCGACGATCTTTTTGTAAGCATAATTCAAGTAATTTCGTGGCCGCAAACCAATCGCCACGACTTCATCTCGTTGAGTCTTGAGAAGATTTTCCAGCTTTGACAAATCAAAGTATCGAACGATTAATCGGACTTTATTAAATTCAATTGCAGCAATATTCTTGATAGAATTTCTTGGTTTGATTCATTGATGATAATTATCATTTTCGAATTATTAATACCTTGCGAAAAAGTTTTTCGGTTTTCGTAAATCGCGTTATCTCGCTGAGAATATGGTCGATCTTACCCGCATCTGTGTAGCTTCGATAATAAAGATAATAATAATGTACATAGTGTATCAATTGCTTAATAGTATCGTGAAACCATGTCTAATTTGCTTTTTGGAAAACTCACTATTCGTAAAAATTCGCATAATTGCGGGTGAGAAAATCCAGCGCGTATTCAACACCGATTGAGCCAGAATTCAGTACCGCTTCGACAACCTGCATACTGTCCTCCAATGCGATTTCCGAATTTTTCGTTATTGCATTCGACAAGAGGCTGAAAAGGATTTCCAGTTCAAAAGGTTTTTTTTTACAAGGTGGTTTAAAATTTCGATTCGACGCGTTTGAGGCTTACATCTCGAGAGCTTCGGTGTCCTGTGCACACGTGAGGGCAGTTAGGATGGTGGATTTTTCATCGGTCGCGGAAGAATATTGTTTCCACAAAAATTTCCAATCGCTCATAGAACCGTATTTCATCGCGGTACAATAAATGGTATTTTGGTGAACTACGGGGACTCTGAAAATTGATTAACAAAAATTGCAAGTAAAAAAACAAAATGATAGAAGGAACCTGCTCTAGAATGAAAAATTCGGTCGCAACTCATCGTTATAAAAAATGTAACAACGAAAAATGAAAAAAAAGTGGATGCAGTTGAAATATACATTCTTCAAATAAATTGCAATAAGTCGGATCGCGTGGAGAATGTGAATTCGTATTACATTTATGTCTCAGTTTTGCTAAAAATTGGCGAAAAAAGTGCAAGTGCAATTGTGTGTACAAAACAAAGTATTGAAAAAACAATTTTATTGCAGATGCGAGTCTGTAAAATAATCTGAAATTTTGTCTGAAATAAAAAATTCCAATTCCGATCGCCTTCTTTACAGTCTTGAGAATAAAATAGAAATAAAGAATCAAAAAGATAAAATTGAAAGATCTCTTACGGAATAGAATTGGATCTCCATGCAGAAAAATATTTGAGTGACGCTTTGATGCAACTTTCAAAGTCGAATTTGCAGGCCCATTCAACCACAAGTATCCTCAATAACTTGTCATAATGGGATTCCACGGGTTTCTCGTCAAAACCAAGCCTTTCGTAGATTGGATTGAGAATATTTCGGATGTGGGTCTAAAAGATGTCGTAAATTTTTTTTAAACGTATTAGGTTCGGCTAATTGAAGGTAAAACGAAATGAAGAACCTTTAACTTTTCAACTTTAGTTTAGGTTACTTCGTAATAACATTTGATGTAGTATTATCAAAATGGAAATGACTAAAATTGAAACTTTGCATACCTTGAACAATTCTGAATGATCCTCCTCTTGGAAAATATGATTTAGATGTGCAAGACCATTAAACGCAGCGCGCCATGGTATATAATTAATCTCATTTCTCAAATATTGCGTTGCTGATAGAGCGATTTCATAATCAACCTGGCTTTCTTGGCCAAGAATCAGTAGATCATTAATAAGAGCAGCCCGATTAACCTCGTGTATAATGGTGCGGTCGTTACTTTTTAGAACATCGATAATTCTCTGCCAAGACGCGGGATCGTAGTTGACGCGATAATAACCTGAAACAATGTTTTTTTCGCCACGTTTTCGTATAAACATGACCATTTAATTCATCATTCTTTCGACCGTTCGTGGCATATCGTTCAATTAACTTTACGTTATTAAACATTCGCAAATACCTGATTGCTGAACATTGAAGATAACCCAGTCATCGGTAACGTTCAACTTCACCTCACTGTTTTTTTCATTCATCCAATATTTCGGCGATGTGTTTGCAAAATCGGGGTTCGACTTCGAAGCCCACGTTACGGGAATCCACCAGACATTATTCTCCGTCGCTGTCTCGTCACTTTTTGAGTAAAATCTTTCTTGATGCAAAAACGCAACGTCTCCGTCTATCCTTACACTGACGATTGGATAACCACTTTGCAAAGTCCATGTATTCATTATAGTCGCGAAAGATGTGTTGAGCTTCGCTCCGAAAGAATTAATTTGTTTCTGGAAAGCCTGGTTCAGATGATCAGGCGTCGCATCGCTGTATTTTCTGGATAATGCCCGTGAATGTTATTATTATTTATGTGCTTATTAAAAAACAATGAAAACGTGAGATCTTTTGGAAAATTCTACGCCGACGTAAAAAAGAACGAGAAGACGTTACAGCTGTAATCGATATTTAAATGCTAACCGTGCTTCGAGGTAATCGTGCAAAGCTTCGTAAAACAGATCGGTACCAAATGTTTTTTCAATCATTCGCAGCACACTCGCGGATTTCTCGTAAGATATCTCATCGAATATGCCAGCTATTTCCGCCGGACTGTAAACGTCGTGGCTCATCGGATGAGAACGCGATTTTTCGGCGTCTACTTCCAAGGCCTTGTGAAGTTTATCAACGACAAACTGTGATTCGAGCCCCCAATTTTTTACCACCTGAGGTGATTATTGTAAGATCGATACGTGACGATATTGATGGTGCGAATCGTGGAAATTCTCGTGTACGTTTATACGAGCTTATTTCGTTTCTTTCAGGAATTTTCGAGAAAATAAATATGTCCGTACCTTCGATGTTACATGGTACTGTAAGTATAATGCAAAACCTTCGCTCAGCCAAGTGTATTTCCACCATCTTGGCGTGACTTGGTTGCCGAACCATTCATGGGCTATCTCGTGGGCAATATCCAGGATTATCGATTGCTTCGAAGTTATCGGCATTATTTTCGGCTCTTGGAAAATCTTTGACTCCTTTGGTATCATCAAACGCCAATTTGCCACAGCGTCAAGCTCCAAATCCCACATTGTTGCGATATCGACTTTTTTCATTTGATATGGATGCTGGAGGATCTTCTGAAAAGTTTTTAACGAAACCCCTAACGCAAAAAGTACATATTTCATGTGTTCAGTAGCGTCTGATCGCGTCCAAAAAGTCAGATTATTTTTCCCATCAACGAGAGGTTCGCCATCGAACATCTCGAGTGCAACACGGTGCGTAGACACGACTGGAGTCTCCTCGAACGTGTCCTCGACTCGTCCGTTGCTAGAAAAATTGGAAAAGATTCTACACTAAACTGCCCGGGTGTGGTTCTTCGGAATCAACTTAATTAATATCAGCGGATAATATGTTGGCAGATAATAATTTTTAATAAACGTAATACCCATCAGATTCTGATGATTTTAATAAACTGTTGCTGACTGCCGTGTAATTCGCGCTTCTATTCACAATCAAGACGAAAGTTGCTTTGAGCGCCGGCTCGTCGAAGCACGGAAACATTTTTCGTGCTCCGGTTGGTTGCAAATAAGTCGAGGCTAACCATCTGGATATATCGGAATACAGAAAAAATCAATGAATCTTGCAGCTTGAGCTTGGAAACTTGCAGCGGTACAACGCGAACGAAAACTTTCATACCCCGAGAGTACACGATCGCCTTACCTCACCCTGCCAAACTCGTCGACGTAAAAATCCCTGCAGAAGCCTCTCCCCGTTGTGGACAATTGTCCCGTATAAATAATATCGATTTCCACATTTTGTCCGACGGCAAGACTCTCTACGAGCTTTATAGTCAAATAATTGTACTTCAAAATCGTCGAATAGCTCGCTATACCGATCGCTTTTCCATCTGCCCTCACTTCGATGGAATGCAAAACGATTTCGTCAACATGAAGAACGATCTTCGTCGTAGCTTCGATCACCCTCGCCGTTATTCTTACGCTACCGTCGAAGGTAAAATTACCAAACTCGATGTAGGGGATTATTTTGATCACGTAGTTGCGGGGTGAAACACTCATTGGTAATCGATAATCCTCGGTTTCGCTCGTGTCGATGTAGGGCATTTCGGTCGTACGCGTTGAAACAGCGGATGCCGCTGATTTTCGCTCCTCCTTGCTGTTATCTTTTATCCACTTGATTATGTCATTCTGATTATCACTGTACCATTGCAGCTCGTACTTTGCTAATTTTAATGCCGATTTCAAGGACCCGGCGATCGTTTCAAATTCCGCGGACAAGTCGCTCATGAGTGATTCGAATTCCATGATCGATGATTCGGTTGATAAGTGTCTCGAAGCTCCGCATAATATAGTTTCAATGAATTCGTAACCACGATCGCTGTGACGAATTCAGGCATTAAATTAATCGAAATTACTGATTTTATTTCATTCTTTTCTCCGAATGCTCGTTTCATATTTCAGCCCTGTATATCCGAAATGGCGAAACATTTATCTCGTTACTTACTGTTTTGTCAAGACGGAATGATGCTTCCGAACGAAATCCAAGATGCCTCGAGCGCCGGAAAGACCGGATGAAAAAACCGTATTGAAAACGACGATTCTGTGCTGTTTCCGTATTCCACCTTGTGCGAATGACGTGACAGCTCGCAATAGATAACTGGGCAATTTATTGATAAGTTATTGTTATTATTGAGTTCAGATGCAAATTTGTATCTGAACTCGATACGTTTCTGCAACGACATCTTCGTTGGGATAAGTATCATATTTTGATTTTCTCACATATTCACTGACAAACTGTTCAAGCACCTTCTGCATTCAATTTTGATTACTTAACTAGATAAAAATGAATGGATGAACTGCGATTTTTTAAAGAAAAAAAACTGACGTTTTCGTCTCGGGCAACTGCAGGGCAGGGAGATGAAATCTCTTTTGAGGAATTTAAAATTTATACCTTTCGAGGATGGCGGTATTTTGAGTGCATGTGAGAGCTTCCAAAATTACTATTTGCTCCGAAACGCAGTCGGACTTTCGATATTGTTCCCAAAGAGTATCCCAGTCTGCGAAACTTCCGTGTCTTATTACTGAGCAATAAATAGTTTTTCTCTGATTTTTTGGCACACTAAAAGAACGAGTTACGTTGTCTCAACAATTCTTGCTAAATATTTACGTGTAATTGACTTTTTTTCCAAAACTTACAGCGTGGCACTATCGCGCCAGTTTTCGAAATATAGACGTGACTTTTCGATGCATTCTTCGTGATCAAGTTTGCACGCCCAGCCGTTGACTTTTTCTCGTAACAAAATTGTCAGCCAGTCGTCGTCGTTTCGATCGTCGTACCCCAAATGATCGTAGATACAATTTATGATGGACCGAACGTAATTCTGCAATGGGATTGTCAACTGTTACAAAAACGATTAAAGAGGGCGCGCGATATGCCATCGGATGTTTTCGCGGGCGAAAAATCGTACCTTGAGATAACTATCATTCGCATGACCGTCAAAACGCGTCAGTAAATACTCGAAACTCGTGAGTGCTGCCTTAAATGGAAGAAAATTCGTCTCGCGTTTGATGTAATCTACACCTGACAATGCGGTGTCGTAATCCAATATACCCGCTCTGGCTAAACTCATCAAATCATCGACTATGGCTGCCCGATTAATTTCGTGAATTTCCTCGAAACGTTCACTTTTCAGAGTTTGAATAATACGATACCAGGCGTCTCTGTCGTAATTGACTCGATAGTATCCAGCCAATTGGACGTTGAAGATTATCCACTCTTCATTGTTTTTCGTTATTTCTATCTCGGCACTTTCGTTCCCGAGCCAATATTTCGGACTGGTCGAATTAAAATCAGGATCTTGTTCGCTCGTCCAAGTGATTGGTATCCACCACGTCGGACTAGTCGATAAAGATTCTGTATTTCTCAGAAAAAATCGTTTTTGACTTAATTTGGCAGTTCCGTTCGCGATATTGACTGACAAAACGGGAAACCCGGCTTGCAGCATCCATGTCTTCATAATCGTCTTGACGGATACTTCGAGTTTAAGAGCGCTTTCGTCAACTCGCTGCTGAACGGCTAACCATAAATCTTCCGGAACTACCGTCGAGTATTTGCTGTTAGGAATTGATACGGAGTACCAATCAGATTAGAGAACGCAGCTTCCGGACAAGTAGATGTACATGTACGACTACTTGAGATAAAATAAATTGCGATGAAATTCAAAGATAATAAAATTTGAGGGAAAAGCTCAAAACTGGATCGACGCCCACGGATACAGAGACAGGAAAGCCAAGAGTAACTGCCGCAGCAAAAAATGAAAATCTCACAATTTTTTTTCGACCTAAACTAATGTATTCTTTGAGAATTGTCTCACTTAGTTTTCAGATAATCCTGCAGAGCTTCGTAGAAGACTTTCGATCCAAAAGACAGTTCCATCATCCGTATGACGCTGGCAGCTTTGGCAAAAGCAATCTCATCTCCGGATGCTGCTGTTTCTTCTCGATTAGACACATCTCGCGTTAGTGGCGATGAAGAATCCAAAGCGTCTACGCCGTATGCCGATTGTAATTCATTGACGACGAATTGCTGGCCCATTTTCCAGCTTGGTTCAAGCTGATGATGCAAATGCATGAAAAAAAAAACGAAAGGCAACAATTTAATTCGAGATAACGACGTCTAAGTGATTCATAGCTCAGCACTCAAACGTAATCATTTCATGAGAATTTTACCTGTGCTGTTACTGTGTATTCGAAGTATTTAGCAAAGCCTGAGTTGAGCCAACGGTAACTCCACCATTTCGGGGTTACTAAATTTTCCAGCCACATGTGAACGCACTCGCGAACAATATTGGATGCAATTCCCTGTTGTGATGAAATGGGCGAATCATTTTCTCCGTACAATATTGCGATTTCCCTGTGAGTAATTAGGCCCCAAGTTCCCATCGCATCCGCAGGATAATCGGGTGTCGCTACTACATCAATCTTCTTCAGCTCGTGAGTATTTCCGAAAAACTCGTCAACATATCGGAGAGCTCGAGGACCAATTTGCCGAGCATACTTTCCCTGATCAATGACAGTGTTTTGTGCCCAAATGGTAAAGTTCTCTTCCCTATCTTGGAAGGGTGAAAAGTCGAAAACAACGAACGCCACGAGATGCGTCGACATGACCGCGCTCTTCTCGAATGTGTCGCAGACAAGTTCTTCTCTAAAAAATGTGATACTTTGGTATTCGCCTGTGCTCGTTTGAGTAATTTTTCGTTCATAAGAAATTTGATTCAATAATTTTCATTATAGAAAAAAACTGCTCAGTTCACAAAACGATTAACTTTGTTATAAAATAATTCCGCTTCAACGACAAACTAACTGCATTTCGACGAAAAAATGAGTTTCTCTAGTGCACTTACAGGCGCATTTTATATTGATCTTTGAAAAAATCTATTTGATTATTCGTAAAAAAAATTCTCAGTATCTGTGACGTTTTGATTATTCCGTACAGGAACTTGAACTACTTACCCAACTTCGCTCGATTCCACTTGTGGCGTGTTACTTAGACATCGAAATTTCTTTGATCTCCGAATCCGAATGCGAAATGTTGCTTTGAAACTGGGCTCGTCGAAGCAAGGAAAAGCGTGTCTGGCATGGGCCGATTGAAACCGAGTCGCGGCTAGCCATCTACACATTTTTCGATTTGATAAACCCTTACTTTTCGCTTTTTAAGCATACCGAGGAACAAATAATTTTCGAACATACTTAACATCGCCATTTTCGTCGGTGTAGGAACTTCGATAAAATCCAATCATGTCGTCTCTGAATACCCCACGATATTTGATTGCGATCGTTATCGTTTTTCTTGCCGAGAGCGTTGAATTTAAAATAATTCTGTATTTTTCAGTTAGGGGGTCGTAAGTTTCGTCGTAAGAGACAATCGGTGCTCGAAAAGCGTCAAAAATCTCGCAAGATATTATCGTGATTTTTCCAACGTGAAACACAATCTCGTCGGTTGATTCGTCAACAAATGCCTCGATAATGACCGTGCCCTCAAAAGTTGCGAAATTTTCATTTTGTGGCAGTTGCAGCTGGATATCGTACGATCTAGGCTTAATCGTTGTTGGCAGTCGATGATCGCTCGCTCCTGGCGATTCGTCCTCATTTTCGTTATTCTTGCTGTCCTGAACATGTCCGGTAGTAACGGAAATGAGCCAAACCGTCGCGGTAAGTAGCGCACAAATTGGAACCGATCCGGTCTGCATATTCCGTCAAAGGTGAAAAAACGACTGTCTAAAATATTTGGAAGTTGAGGTGATATAACTATTTATACCGCTTCGCGACTGATATCGAGTGGTATAATATATAGTGTCTCATAATGCACGTGAAAAAGTATTAGTGTCATGACGTTGTTCGCTTGAATAATGTTATCCGAAATTTCTGTTATTCATTGTGGATTAATGATTCAGCAGAGGTAAATCAATACACGAGGGGCTCGACGTTCTGACGTGCTGCTCTTTCGACGTTTCATCATTGTAAAACAGTCTAGTACAAATAAAATGATAGCGCAAGCGCGGAGGACATCGATCTCGGTAAGATATTGCTGATAAAAATTCGTTGTTGCCGAGGCTCGATTTCATCGAGAGGCTCGACCGTGGAGCCTAATCGGCTCCAAATATAACGAAATTTACACAACTCCATCATTTCTATTACTCCAATTGGCGTGGTCTTTTTTCCGCATAGACCCAGCCAATCCCGAGGCATTTCGTCGAATCTTTAAACACCTGCGTCTTATCGGATAAATATACCGTACGGAATATATGGAACCGTATTTGAAAATGTCGTCTGGCGATAATGCCGAAAAAATCGATCAAAAATGGGCATACGTGGTCTGTACAAGCTAATTATTCAAATTAGTTAGTACGCAGATGTCATTTATCGAATGTTGATTCGACGATTTGGGGAAGGTTTCTTGGGTCGTTGAAATTATTTAAAAATAAATTATCAAAGCGGGGCACATTTTTTTTTTTTTTTTTTTCTATGAGAGGAATCATTTTCAAGTGCTTATTAGCGCGCGTTTTACATGACGTCTCTGTAAGTGCAAGCATGCGGGTAGACAATAATGTAGGATACTTCATAGATGAGCCTTTGCACTTTACTGGGTGCAGAGTGCACCAGCCGAGTGTGTACAACGACGAAGAAGAGATAAAGAGAAAGCGGAAAAGAGACAGCTTTAGCCCGATGTGCGAGTTAGTCGCCCCAGCGCCGCCTGCTGACTCGCGGCAGAGCGCGCGATGCGCAATCCGCACCCGCGCGACCGTTTATTTTGGATCCCCGACGAGTTCGACGACCGACGAGCGAGTGAGAAAGAGATACCGAGAGTTTATATACACATATAATATACTTTACATGCGGTCGCACTCTCGGGTCTTACCACTCTCTTCTCTCTTATTCGTCTTGTCTCTCACTCGTCGTTTCTCTCGTTCGCGATGTGCATTCGTAATAACGCAGCTATGAACGAAAATCTCTTCGATGCCTCGCGCATATACCGACTTATCGTTGAACTCTCGACGCGGGTAACTCCTCTTCAATTGTCCATTCGGGCCACGATTAGTTTCGAACGTGAGCTGCTTTTGGCATACGATTTTCTTATGTCCAGAAAAGATGGAATTGAAAGACAAGAATTATGATAATATTCCATGTTGCAAATATAAGGAAATCCTGAATGATCAATGTTGATGCGAAAGGACACGGGGTGTACACGATTTTTATACCGATATGCACTTCGATGCATCGTAATTCTTTTCCATTGTCTCGAATACGTGAAAATGCAGCATTAAAGAAAAATACGAAATTCGGGATTTTTTGAACATATGCTCCATCCGGTCGATCGATAAATCACAGTTTCCGTATATTTAAAAAATATATTTTCATCGATCAATCGCAGACTCGTGATCGCGAGCTGTCGAATTAAAGTCTGGTCCAGGAGCGGACTTTCTCCTTGGGGGATAAATTTTTCATTGGTACGCTCAAGATTATTTCCATTTCACATTTTTTTTTGCCCCGATGCTCCATCAGTCGCGATTCACTGCGGAGGAGAAGTAAATATCATGCAAACAGTCGCACACACGTTGTAATTAAATTTCAGTTCGATCTGATTTTACCGAGCAGAGTTCTCATATGTCATCGTCGTTTCAAATTATTCCACGTCTTTCTTCAATCCACATGTCTTCATGTATGGTCCATTTTCTTCTTTACTATGTTTCCCTGATATTTTCATCGCATTTATATATCGTGTCTGGAAATGGCCCCGCTGTATACCCGTCCTTGCTGTGCATTATGCTCTCGCTTCTTCCTCTTGCCGCAGTAATCTCTTCGCCGATTTGAATGAGTAATTCGAAACCCACACCGAGCATAGTGCACACTGTGAATATAAGCGAGGTAACGGGAGCAATGTTTGTTCAGGATTTCATCCTTCTCTCTTCCTACTTTGCTCAGCATTTCATTTCTCCGTTTCACTGCAAGGTTCCTCTGACTGTACTTTGCCGGAACACGCGCAGCTGCAACTGCGAAACACAAATTCTCCGTTCCGCAGTGACCGATACTGTTTTTTTTTCTCCGTTGGTGGATTTCATATAAATATCATGTTGTTTTTTGTGTATATGCACACACACACACACACACACACACACACACACACACACACACACACACACACACGTAGAACACGAGATGAATCCGGATGCTGACGTTGAACCTGATCTGGAAAAACTCTTCTTTTGCATGCCTGCAGGCGATCTGTCACAGTGCCAGCACTCTCTGTATACCAATTTCGCGATATGTCACGCAAAAGCACGTCGTCAATTGAAAGATGAAGAAGGATCAATTTGATTTCAACAATTAAAGTATTTTTTTACATCGAAATGTTGTTTTCCGTTAAATTTGTTAATTTAACTATCTACTCTATCGGATGTTGTCTCAATCACCAAACGTTTGGTACGTGATGACAAAAAAAAATATCGCTCATGATTTTTCTTGCTGACGTGCTTTGTAATAAAATGACCAGAAGTGCATCAAACTGCAGGGAACCCGAGTGATCTATTCTGCCGTAAGGAGACGTTTTCTTGATCGTTAATCTTCTCGGGATTCTCAGTAGTATTTGTAACGTGACAGTTTTTATCTTCATTCAAAATACAGCGATAATTCCATGGAATGTTAACCATTCCATATGGTCTTGGGTTTTACGATGCCCTAGACGTGTTATGTGGTAATAGGGATCCTACAGGGATACCCTCGGAACTGGTACAGTAGTAGTAAATATTTCGGCATTACTATCCACAAACGATGCTGTTCTTATATATGTACAGTGGAAACAAGAGCGGATCTCG
The DNA here is from genome assembly GCA_959613375.1 of Heteropelma amictum. Classification (NCBI taxonomy): domain Eukaryota; kingdom Metazoa; phylum Arthropoda; class Insecta; order Hymenoptera; family Ichneumonidae; genus Heteropelma; species Heteropelma amictum. The sequence continues at coordinate 20,380,901 of OY390721.1, read as the reverse complement.
TGTATGGTGGGAAGGAAAGAAAGGGAGAGGCATCGGACATGGCTGACTAGCCCTTAAGAAAACGAAGCAGATGCCTGTGTTATTACAGGTTTCGCCTTTCGAAATACTACACCGAGACTCCATCAACGGTACGGTTGTTTCGTTGATGCTCGACCGAGACAGATGATGCATTGCGCTGTCGCTTTTACACCACCCTCGTTTTTGCCTTGCCCTCATCAGCTTCTCTGTCCGTGTTGTCGTTGCCTTTGAACGCATCTTTCGTTCTGGACCTCCCCGGCTTAACAGGCGCTGTTTTTTTCGACCCCCTAGTTGCTAGAAAAGCTCTGCAAACGACGTTACACCACCGCCGCAGGTTCCTCGAAACGCAGTCCCGAAGAGATCCCTGAGAATTCTGACGACATTTTGCCATTTTTTTGTTTTCCTGAATAGCGAAAAAATGCGATCATCGGATGCTTCCGATCATCCTAGCATCATTCGTTTATTACGGTGATTATTCCATGAGTTATTTTTTATAGCGATGTTATTCGAATCAGAACATTGCCTTGTCGTCATCAGCTTCTTCATCCATGCGTTCGTTGGCTTTATAAATTTTTCGTTCTGGACCTCCTCGGTTTAACAGGCGTCGTTTTTTTCGACCCCCTAGTTGCCGGATAAACTCTGCCGACGATGTTACACCATCGTTGCAGGTTCCTCGAAAGGCAGTCCTGAGAAGAAATCTCTGAAAGTTCTGGCGACATTTTGCTATTTATTTATTTTCCTGAATATTGGAAAAATATGATTATAACGAGCGTTATTCAAAGAATTATTTTGTGACGGTGATGTTATTCGAATCAAAGACAAATTATCAGAGTGTAATAAAATCGATGATACGATTGATACGACAAAGTGTCATGTGGATATTTCCATCACTTTTTGTCATCGATAACAGGACCAAGAGGCGCCTTTGAACATTTGCCGTTTAAACCATAAATATCCAACCATTTATGTTCTCCATCAGTTGTTCCAGTGTGCCTTGAAAGAACTTTCATCCGCAACAGTCTTCCTAACCTTGCGGGAAACCCCTCGGGTGAGGAATATAAAGGGCAGCGAAAATCATCCTAGACTGCACAAGCAGAAGACTCAAGGACGAAACTTCCAAATAATTTTAGACATATAACGGCGCAAACGCGGTAAAAGTGACGTAGGCATGCGAGCGAGATAAAGGGAACTATGAGAATGAGAAGAATCGAGAGACAATGGTAAAAGGTACAGGGATGAAGCGAAAAAGGATGAAGACGAGGAAGAAAAGGATTTAGCGGGTGGGTATATTCAATATTTCAATCGCCGAGACTCCTCTCCTTTGATCTCTCCGAGTACACACGCCGCCCACGCCTGCCCACTTTAAGGCCCTGCTTACGCTCGCGCCCGGGCCTCATCTCCCCGTATCTTCATCTCTATTCAAGGTGGCAGTTTTTTTCTTTCTTTCTCATCTTCTCCCAGAGATGCCAACGCAGCAGCTTCTTTTCTTACCACGATCTTTTGCTCCGCGTGACGAGGCGATCATCTCCGCCTGCTTGTGTGCTTACGGTATGAACCTCCCGCGACTCTTCTTTTCAACCTCTCTCTTTCTACGCTACATATCTTATACCGGTCCTATCAAAACGAAGGATCTAGACACATATGAAGATTTTTCAGGCGCTAAGCCCAATGTTGACGAGGGCTTAGGCTGTCGGAACAGAAATCTCGATTCTCACTCCCAACCCCTTAAACAGTATTTATTCTCTATACCGTTAGCACATCATGGGAGAATCAACTATTCCGTCCGTGGAGATCTTCCGAAATATCGTGGGTACACATAAACATATCACGAGACGAGGATAAAAGGGTTCGAAAACGAATTCGACCCTTGGATGTCGAAATCGTAACCCTCATTTTGTACGTCCTCCAAAAAAACTTTTATCCCTATGGATGTTTCGTTACGTGAAGTATGAATCTTGTGTCTTCATTGGACTATTACAAATTTGAACGATAAGCAAAAAAGGTCCTCGTGAAAAGAGTAATCAATGGATCCTCTCGAAATTCGAAATTCTAACGCTTTTTTTCGGATCCCTTTACATGTTCGCAAAAAATATCCACAATGTAGAATATTCTATTGTTTCAACCTATTTCCGAAATTGTATTTTTTTCTCCATAATGCATCGGAATGCATCGGTCAATTTATCGATCATCCAAAAACAGAGCTCAGAGCTGAACTATCTCGAGTCATTCACCCTCATGACATGTAATGTATGCACGCCAAACGAGTACTTGAAAAAACAACTAGGTGTCCAACACTCACACCCCATTGCGACGTACATAATCTGAGAACTGTATGTATTTTTCACGAGTATCGTGCACACACGGCTAAAATCTTTGAAGAAAATTCTTGGTCAGTTTTGGTCTACGAGATTAGTATTCGTAGTTTACGCAGCCATCAGAGTCCTAAAAAAAACGATCGGGTGTTCTTACGCGCCGCTAAGTTTATTTTGGCTGGCCAACCGTGCACAGTCACGATGGCAAAGCTGCGGGCAGATCCAGGAATCAGGAAGCAGGTACGGGTCCCGTACGCGGCCGTATACGAGATGAATAGTTCACAACGGTCGCATATACACATTTTAGCATATTATGTACATATAGGTGTATACATGTGTGTATGACGTAGGTGTACTGTATGGGTTACCATAAGAAAAGGTTATCCAAAGCCCAATGGATATCGTAGCACGAGAAGATCCCTTCTCTCCGTAGCTCGTCAGCCTCAGACGCGAGTCCTGTGTCCCTGCAGGACGTCACAGAGGGCCAGGACACCTGCGCCCCTCTCTTCGTCTCTGCATGAATGTCGTAAATGTATAGATATATAAAGATAACTGCCACAGCAGAGCGTTCAGACAATAATCCTTCTTATCCCGCGACAGGATCGAGACCCAAGACCCGCAGCAGCTATATATTATATTGGGATTGAGGAGCAAGGTGAGAGGGCGTGGTCCAGCCGGAGATCTTTGTCTAACCGACGAAATCGTTGCTTTTTGCCGACCCTGTTGTACATCCCTTCTCCCGGTAACGCGACGATAGAACATCATGCTCCTTCTCATCGGTCCTCTTTTCCATCGTTCTCGTGAAACACGAAGAAAAAAATGCAGCACCTGTGAATGTAAAGCCCCTGACAAGACGTCTTTCTCCCTTGACCGCAACTCAGTCTCTAGCCTCAAAATCATTCTCTTTCGTTCACTCCAAAGCTCCGATGTGATATCTTTTTATCTCCCATGGTACTTTTTCAGATTTCTTTATGGTGAAAAAAACAACGTTTTCAAGGAACATTGAGTCAGCGAAAAGTTGTCTCGTTTCGGTAACGCTGGAAGACCCTGGAAAAAGTTTGAATTGCATAGTCATGCATATTGCCTGATGCAACCTCTGTGAGATGCACTTAGATTGACCCTACCTGTTCTGTACCGTACTGTACTGTTATACCGTTCCAGTAATTCATTACGATCTCAAAAACAAATTGGTCGTTAGTCGAGAAAGACTCGCAGTCCTGTCTCCGAGTGCCCCAATCAATTTCGGAATTAATCAACACGGAATATATAATGACTTTATTTTCGACGTAATGACGCTTTTTTCGATCTACTTATTAAACCGAGCCATCCCGGAAAGTGGGTTTCTTATCATGACATACAGATGTTAATTAGCAAATTATAAGGAAAGTAGCGTTCGGATAGTCAATAATCGTAAAATGGATACCCGACTGTGTACACAATTGAGAATATCTAATGTTGTAGAAAAATTCTGATCTATTCTACTTTCTAGCTCTGCCCCCACTGCGGGATACGCTCGTAAAAACTTATTCGGCTGATTCAATACAGGTGCAGTTACAAAGTGCCACATGAAACCAAGTACCAAGGTGACCATTTTTTTTTCAATCATTCGATAAACCTCCGCAGCTTCTCATGATATACTCTGGATGAACAAAAATCTGTGTGTGCAAAAAAGACCGTTCAATGATCTCTTCAATCGGTAACCCATTGGAGAACGTGTGACGAGGCGAAAGTAATGTTAATTTTCTTATATTATACATTAATTATATACGAGAATCGTTGATTGCAGTAATATTTCATAGGCGAGTCAAAAATCATGTTTACTAAAAGCAGAAGGATATTTTTTTCTCATCTCTGCGGTTGAAGGCACTTTGTCGGATTTCGTTAGCTCGTACGCACGTTACAGAGTCTCCACCATCGCCGCGCCAGGAAGATATCGCGTCTCGAGCCGATCCAGAGACGGAAGAGAAGGCCCAGAAATCTTTGGACCGTGACCTAGGCCCGACCAACGATGCCCGCGCGGTCGTTTAAATTCCTCTTTTTTTCATCCATCTTTCGCGTTCTTCTTCACCTACCTCATCCGTCTTTTCGTTTCTCCCCGCCAGTGGTTTGGAGAATTCGAAGGTTCTCTCCAAAAGAGGCAGGAAACTTTAGCCCGGTTGAAGGTGTCCCTTCGAAATGTGCGCCCACAAATCCAAAATATCTAAACTACGCTTCATCAAGCTGTGATATTAAAGCTCTTGCTGGATGATTTGGCTTTATCGATCAATAGAAATCCAAGCGTGCCTCCTCAGCGAAATTTGAGCGGATCGCCCGAAACTCTCACCAAAAATTTCTTCGATTCCTCACAGAGTTATCTTCCATTGTGCTGCATTGAAAAAACACTTTCTAACGTCATGGTCCCCCCGGCGAAAGCCAGCATACACGGAAGTTATGACGCAAGGAGAGAACCGCCCTTGTTCATAAATGCCTGTTTCCTTAACCGTGGAAAATTAACAGGTCCCTTTTTGTCCCTTTCTGCATCGTAACCGATGGGACGTCCCACCGCGAGGATGACGGTGGTAGCCGAGAACAAACGGGTCCTCTCTTTTCCTCGATCATCCGAAATACGTCGCTCGTTGACCTCATCTCCGGACCACGTGTTTCTCCGGAGAGAAAAAAAATGATGAAGAGCCGTCATTCTTCAACGGCAATAGAAAGAAAAAAAGTATATTTTTCCGTCTTTGAGTAACGTGCGATTTTCAAACATATGTCATGGTTCTCAAACATGTTTCACGGTTGGATCATTTTCATAATGACTGGATGTTTCTTTGCTCGCAGACAAATGAGTTCAGTGGAATATCGCTGGGTAAATTTCGTGATGTTTTTCAAAATGAACCAACGAATTATCATAATAAATTCCATGTTAATAAATTCAAAGAAATCTATAAATAAATAGCGAAATCCATGCAATTTGTTCCTCTGTAAACTCTTGTGGCATTCGAGAATTAAAGTTTTCGTCACATTCTCCTTTATCCCTTCCATATTCTATTTATCCCCTAATCATTATCAAACTTGGACCAAGCAAAGATATTGTGCAATAAAGAATTTGAACCGAAGCAGCTTATTAGTCGTGGCGGTTATTTTATATTCGCTGAAACTGCACGTAAAAAAAACCAAGCTGATATGCGAATCCTCGATATCTGACCTTCCCAACTATAGAGCCCATTGGTTACACGAGAAGACAGAAAACTTCCCTTTGCCTTCAAGCGATACATCCATCTTGGCTAATCTCGGCAAGATTTTACGAACACCTCGAGGCGTCACATACGGGACTCTTCAGCGAGTTTACTTCCTGTTTCGAATAAGTCAGGAACTCGTCTTTGTAATCCCGTCGGTTGAAGAATAAATAAAAGTATTATACTTTTGTCGTGATAATTCGAGAAGGCACCCTTGAAAAAAAACTGCTCACAAAATTGTATGCTCATACTGTCAAGAAAATCACTGAAATTTTGCGTCAGAAATTCTGATCGCCGACACCAGGCGCGATTGCATTTAGGAATATCAACTTTTTCGTTTATCATACCGCTCGTAATTTGTACATAGGTTTTGGTGTACAATTAACGTGTAAACGTATGATAAGGATTAATCCGTCCCGCGCCTTGTGGCAACTGTGTATTTAATAGTTATACATCTCCTACCATCGGTCGAACAGTTCCCACGGATAATTATTGAGAGACGTTCGACCCCCGGCCATCAACGATTATACTCTTTTGCCTCTCATGATGGGTAATTGTCGTACGTACGCCGCATCGTGCGTTCAGTGTCCACGGGACCGATTAAGCTCTGGCATTCCGATCCGTGCTCATCTCTTCGTCCCCCCTCCTCTGATTCTTCGTCGTCATCGTATTTTTTTATTTGATACCAACTCGGTATGTATTCCTCGCACACTTTCTCTCCGTTAAAAATCGCCACTACATCGACGCCGAGCAGCTTTAAAGCTACGTTTTATGGTGATGGAGCCGATTTCCATGGTGTAACGTTCTTCATACGTCATCGAGGCGTCTCGGAGATACGAGTATTTTGTGGAGAGCCAGGTTGTAAAAAAAGCAGCGGCAATACGCAGAGGAACAGTTCAGAAGCCCGAGCACCGTGACCGGAGCGAACTGGGAGAACCGGATCCCGGAAGAACTTCGACCATGGAACGAACCTCGATCAGGTATTCCCTCGTGTCCTTGTCACGCTCCCTTTCTCTCTTTCTCTCTCTCTCTCTCTCGAGATTATATTATGCATCGAAACTTGGAAGATCATTTTATGTTACACGAACTCAGTTGAGATGGCGCCACAGCCCGATCACTTTGCCTGCGTGGGGTTTCTTTCTTACCGCCGCAAAAATACTCTATTCAAAATCGGAAACCGACCGAAAAGTTGCAATTACGACCTGTAGAACCGAGACTGAATTGCAGCCAACTGCTTTTTTACAGGCTACATATCGGGATCTCAAGAGTGCGCAAGTAAAATGGATGACAGGGATCCATCAACGTTGCTAATTATTTCTGGCATGCTCAGACGGACTTGGTAACATGTGCGAACTATTTACGCTCAAATTTACTTTCCTCAAAAATGTACTACGTTTCTTACAATTCTACGCGTGCTGTTTTCACCATTCTCGGTTTATCAATCTCGTACTCTTGAAAATGAATTTGTAATGAGATTACGCATTACCAATTTATTTACGAACAGGCCTGTCGAAGCATCAACATGGCTCGAGATAGTACAAGTAGCAACAAAATGGTAGAAAATTTTATAAAACAAAACAGTCGGAATGGTAATCGTGGCGAGACGCATATAACCTTCCACTATTTTTTCATCCGATACGTTTCATACGGTTATTACTCTTCGCGAAGATTAGATAAGAAATAGAGCTACCAGCATATACCACACACGTTTTTCCGTTTATATTGGGGTACACGAACGATTTGATGTTTGGTGAAACACTGCGAAACAATGATGTTCCCCACGTGTGTCTTGAACGTTACGTAAGATCGGACTCCACTCCAAAAAGAGGAAAAACAAAAATTTGGCTGGATATCGAGACGCAACATTTCGATGTGTCAGGGAGGCATGATTATAATTCATTATAATATGCCTCATTGTAGGCACGTTCTTTTTGTGATTAAAAGCTTGATTGAGCGTCGAGCCGGAACGAAACCACTACATTATTGATGAGGAAATTGAACGTAACAAATTCCTTGTAATATAATAAATGATCTTGCAAGGACAAATTGCCGAGGCAATAAAATTGAAAATACTGTCGTTACTGCGTACTGTAACTGTTAATGTAACTGTTGCATTTTTCACGATGCAAATAGTTACATAACTTTATATCGATCGAGACATGATTCAATAAATTTTCCTAATAATTGATAATTCATCGATAATATAATGAAGTATATTTAAGACAGGAAAGTCTTGAGGAAAATCCATTTTGAAACAAATTGCATCAATTCATTTGATAATATTGCACAGGATGAAAACGACATGATACGACATATTTCATTTCTATGTTTCGAATATTCCAAATGTCGTAATGACATCCAATTTCTTTTTCCGATACGGAAGAATTGAATTCGAGAACCATGCTCTTTTTTGATCGATTCTTCGAATGTCTCGTGGTTATAGATTTGGTAATATTATGAGTGAACCGCGTGTCGACGTAACTCGAGTCTCTCCAGGCCGTTCGATTCGTTTAACCAAAGTTTCGTAAGTCTTTCTCACCACGCTGGCGATTTCAACTCTTTCTTACGAGATATTAAACTCCGCCGCATAACCAACGGCGAATTGATTAAAACTTGTTCTACCGGAAATTTCGTCAAATCGCCTGTCTCTATCTCCCGGAGACTGTATTTGATGTGGGTTCAGATGCCATGTCATTACTAATGGCAACGTTTTCATTAATAATTGAAACTCGGAATGACGACGACAACGCGATGCTTGATCCAGTAGATGCGGTAGCAATTAAATACACTTTTACACATAATTAACGGATGAGAGAAGCGCTGTCTCTTGAGGCACGGCAGGAAAAAAAAAGTTTTGACGGAATCTTCAGAAGCTCGTAACGATAACTGCATTGGAACGTTGAAATTGTCGAATGCAAAATTCGCAGCGATTTGTTGTGAAATTTATTCACAAAAAATGTATTCACCAAAAATAATTTAGGCATCATAATTTCCCACTACTCGTACGAGTATCGTGAATAAATATTCTTGTCTCAAATAGGAACGACATGATATTCAAGATTTTTTTCGAAATAAACAACTTTGAGCTTATGATCGAGATTTTACAAGTTGCAAACTGCTAATAAATTTTTTAACATCACGACAAACTGCCAATAAATTTTTCAACATTACGACTCTGCGCTTTCCCTGTCCCCATTCATAAATGGTCCCGAGCGAAGTTTGTCATCGGTTTTCGACCGGTCTTGTGGCGAATATATTTAACGATGGTTTATTCGTAGCCATTGGCCACGAATCCAATGGAAAAAGTCACAAGAATGTTCTGTGTGATTTAACGAATTTATAAAGTTTCTTGAGAATGTTAGTGCTTAAGGATTTTAAATCTTGTTTCATGAAATATCCACGACAGATCGCGCTTGGTTGGATCAGGGAACAACGATGGCTTTTTTTTCTTCAGTATCCCTAAATTATATAATTGGACCGGATTTTCATCGACGTAACGGTCGTGGCATTACCGCGCAATCTCATATTGCGCCTTGCTAACAAAACCGGCATGAGCGGCAATTAATACGAGCCACTTCATCATTAACATTATACATATAATGTTACCGGACGCAGCGCACACCACTTTTACTCACAGGCGTATACGGAGACAGAATGCCCAGCGCGGGACATTTTTTACGCCGTTGAGGTTATTCCGAAATGATTAAGAAGTCAAACATGTGTTCTCCCGACTGAAGGATACAGTTATACTCGAATCAGGGTCCCCCAAGAGTATAAAAAAAAAACCAGAAATTTATGGCGCTTTTCTTTTCTTTTTACTTTTGGGAACACCGAAAGGGGAATAACCGATCAAGCCAAAGAGCTATTTTTGTCCATGTAACTGTGACAAATGTACATTTTGCGTTTCAGGTGATCCCGTTGAGACGTCGAAGAATGAATAGCCAAGCGCAGTGAAGAAAACGAGGCAAACAGCCCACGCGCGCACGGCCAAACAAGGCCATCATCATCGACCGGAAGTGGAGCTTTTATTTGAAGAATCTTGCCAAACAATTCAATAAACCGTGATTCCTTTTCATTTAATATTCATGACATTCAATCTCGGACGGTATATATCGCTTCAACAGGCACAGTCCGTTTATTTAAGAATTTGTGATTAAGGTGTGGAATTTATATTATACGAAAGACTTTTCAAACTGTCATAATCTTTAAGGTGAGCCTGTGGAAATGATAAAAATGAGCTAATCAATTCTCTGTCAATCGGTGACCCCTTTAGAAACGGTCTACGACGTGGTGAATTTTTGTTATGTAAAGAATGTTTTTCAAAAAAGTTTCTCTCAAATTACCATTCGTCCGCGTCTGTCGATTGAGAGCGAGATGATATTTTTTTTTGTTTTTCACAAAAATCAGCCACTACATCCGGCTACCTATCGGCTGGCGAACACACGTGTAGTCCGAGGAATCAGGTGTTCCTGTCAGAGTAATTGTGAGATGGAAAGAAAAGGAGGTAGAGAGAGAGAGAGAGAGAGAGCGACCAACAAGGTGGGCGCAAGGTGTCCCGGAAGGCCGGCAGAACCAGCGCGAGCTCTTCGACTTCCGGTAATTCGCGAGATTCCTCTCGAGTCTCCGAGGGTCTCGGAGTATAACTGAGTAACAGACGCGTAAAGTGCCCACGCGACTTTTCCACCCACACGCATGTATATAAAAGGATTTGACCACGTAAAATGTATATCCGTGCAGCCTATTAAATAAAGCCCGCCATTGACAAGGTGTTTTGTCGTTGCATGTGAATGCGGGTTTAAACAGGCGGATTTGCTAAGATACATCTTTACGTGGCAGCGTCTATTTAAAAAATTCAAGCATAAAAAGGTGTTTCCCACTCGTCGCCTTTTTCGTCATTTCACCATTGTAAAACCGAGAGATTTACGAAAAGCATTATGACGAGTAAAAGCGATCGAAGAAACCTCCGCAAAATATCGCGCGATCGTGAAGCGATGGCTTGTGCGTGAGCCGAACCGGACTGCGTAATGGCCGGCTCGTCTTCTTCTCCTCTTTTTTTCTTCTTCGTCTTATTTCCTCGTCTTCTTAATACACAGGAAGAGGAACGGGTTTCTTCATTTTTCAACCGACCAATCGTTCACCTTAATCTCGCGGCCATAGACGCTTCTTCGCTTCTCGTTGCTCATCTCGTGTGCGTGCTTGTATATATATATATACATGCACACAGCGCGTAATAGGCTTGGATGCTGATGCTGCTGAAGGAACACCGAGTGAACGCGAGAGGAAGAGGAAAGGCGGATCGAGGTCCGTCCGGTCGTCGAGGCGATTTATCGATAACGATCATCCACCTCTCGGCATCTCTCGCGCTTGTTCCACGAGACTTCGAAGAACTACCTTCTTCGCTGTTTTAAGTTTACGTTTACATACACACGCACACACACACACACACAGAGGTAGGTACGATCGTTCTTTACTACCACAGTTCAAATTGCGCTATCCTCGAATAAATTATCTATCCTTGCTCTCGAATGAAGCTCTTCAAAAGTTACTCTCCAGCTATCGCAGCAACGGAGGCTTGTTGAGGTTATATCGGTAGTCGCGAGCCTTGTTTCGAATTGATCGCTCCTCGGAGCTGCACACTAAGACGCTGGCTGCATCTGTGGTGGACCATCAATGACAGTATTGTTTGAACAAGTTCCGGAAAATGCGGACTCCCTTTTTTCCGAGCGATCTCTGAATCCAGCATCTCTCCCTCTGAATTATTTTGTGCAAAATGTTAACAAGGTCGCCACGTACGTCTGACTATGTTCAAAAGCTGTATTTAGCCAGCACAGAGGATATCCTGTGATTACAACGCTTGATCAGTAATCGACGATTTTTTCTTTCGTAATTTTAATTCGATATTTTCATCGCAAACGGCGATTCGTCTTTTTCATCGTCGTTTTTATAATTGAGAAAAAGCTTCGAGTGCCGGTCGGAACGTGAAATCGCGCAATGGTCGCTTTCGCGGAAGAGAGATGAGCCACGCTCACTCGATATATATACTTCCGACAAATCTAGGTCTTATTCACGGCATATCTCTTCCCCTCGATTTTTAGAAAGTCTACGACGGTTCTAATTTCTGGATGGCAGAAAAAAACAGTTTATAGGCGGTGCACGAGTGTAAAACAAAGGTTTTACAATGTTGATGCTAAAATGCGTGCAATATTTTTATCGCGGGCTGTAGACGAGTGTTTAGGGAATAATAAATGCTGATATAGTAACGTGGAAACTGTCCCATTATTGTCGCGTTGAATCCTTATGTGTGGACGAATCTTTTTGCCCTGCAGAATGCTCGCCTCGCGCCTGTCATCTCGCTCAAATCTTTGCACCGTTTTTGTGAGTACATTGGTATATAATACTCTGTAGAAAAATTCTCCAGTTCGTCGAATACGGATCCAATCCAGATTCGAGCAACAAGCGCGGGCTTCCTCTCCTTCATGGCGCTCTTACCTCACTTATCTCGATACGCTCGAGGAATCTTCAGCTCTTTGTTCAGAGAAAGCGAAAATAGCAATGAAAAAAAATCTATAAACGCGAAATTGGTGCTCGAAGATCATTCACCTCTAATATATATTTAAATACGTTCGCGAGCAAAGTCCTCGTGCGGAAATGACGATCGCCCAAAATTCCTTTTCTCCCGTCGCGGCTTACGGAATTCATCGGTCCTGCCATGAAAGTTTTTCCTCTTCACTCCGACGGAGGTTAAATACAGGAATCTCGGAAAAATCTTTCCATCTCGAGTGGAAGAAGAGTGACGTTACTTTTTCGTTATTATTTCATTCACGGCTCGAATAAAATACTTCTCCAGAATCCAACATTTTCTTTGCCTTTGGTAATAAATGCTGCATCAGGAATTCCATGGCGTGACCGTGGCGGGGATTACAGGTTTGTTCAAGTGCGTTAACGAGCCCGAAAAAGAAGCCATAAGCGACGTCGACCGCCCGGCGCGACGACCTGCACAATCATTATCGTTTCCGGGTGATCAAGAAAAAGAAAAAGATCGAGCGCAGCATCAGTCTGAGGAAAACGACGCTGATGTTCTTTGGATCACGATTAAGCTCGCGTGCCGTCACGTTCACGTTATGTTATTTTTCCGTGATCCTTATTTCGGTACTGATGTTTAAATTGAAACAACATTTCGATTCGAATACTTTGATGCTTTTTCCAAAATTCGTCGGTGAGAGAGGCGTTCTCAAAAAATTCTAGAATATACCGCGGCAATTGAACGATTAGCGAAGGTGTACGCAGATTGTTAAGTTTTTCAAATAATTAATCTGCAATTCAAACGTCATCAACTCCGGAAATGTCAAGAGACGACATTGAGAGGGTGGCGGAAAAATCCTCGTTAATCGTCCAAAATAACAAAAGGCGACGTTACAATGTTCAAAAAGTGTAAAAATAGTTTGCATTCCATCGAATCACATCGATGTGGATCCTTGGCTGATTACATCTTTCTCCTATAGGGTTAAATTCCTAAAGCCATAGGTAATTTACTATTCAACCCAGCTACATAACAAACGGAGAAGATGAATCACAAGATAAACATAGTTCGAAGAAGCAAGAGCTGGACAGATTTCAAAATTTATCACTTCTGTATAACGCCATCTATGACTGGTTCACTGTGAAACACGATGGACACGTACCTGTTTTATTCAAACTTTGTGTAAAACTTTTACTCTAGCCTGCGTATATTCGTATATTAACCGTTATTGCTAATTCCATGTCGATACATTCGGTACTAAACTTCCCTGTCCAAAAATAGTTCTCAGGCTCTGCAAAAGACGGGATCAGAATGGTTGGTCCATCTGATCTGACCGATTCGAAATCTCCCTAGCGAGTCCCGCTGCGAGAGGTCACGTGTGCGAAACGCGACATGCCCCAGGGAGTCCAATAAAGTCAAAGGATCCAGTGCCCTCTGTACCACCGCGAACGAACACTTTTTCACCGTGGATCCTCCAAAGCGTAGAGACGGAACGGTGGGTCTCCCGTTTTTTTTTCCTCACCGTCGAGCAACTAAACAGGTGCGAGCACCTGTTATCTCCCCCGGTCGGTCAGTAGCCCATAAGAATATTGGTCAGAATGGTTTTTGCATTTACGGGTAAAGATCCTACTGATGTTCCCTCATCCGCAGTCAATGTTTCAGGTCAATTGGGCAATATTTTCTTTCGGAGCTGGATCCCATGTCCACTTTCGTCCTAGAGGCTCTTCAACGATTCTCGCTACATTCAGGTAACGGAAACCATAAATCTGCAGGTTCTACTGTTTAAGGCTCATTAAAGTACGCGGCTGGACTATGAAAACGAACTTTTTTTTCAGACAAACTTGTATTTATGGCACAACTCAATGAAATTTTCATCGTGAACGGAAACTTTCTTTCCTTTTTGCGTTTTTTGAGCACTCATAAGCTTTGAGTGCTCGCCAGTCTGATTCGACAATTGATTCGATGTGATATGGCTTACTCTGACATTCGGGAAGATTTTTGTTGCGTGTATGCTCGTAGGAAATTTTTATTTCAATTGCAGAGGCGCGACATTGTCAATTAGAAATCCTCCTTGCCGTGTGTAAATTAGAATTCGAGGATTTTCAAAGGGGGAAAAAAGGAATGAACGAGAAAGCCACGAGGCGAGTCTTTTTTCCTGTCTTTCGATACAGCTTGACTAGTTTGGCGCACAACGGCTTTCAAGCCATGATTCTGACGTGTACTTGTTTCCCCTCTACCTTGCCCTTCTTTCATTCCACAGAAAAACGATCGGTTCAAGGATCAAAGAGGGATGATGAGAACACCCTCGGTAATGTTTGCGGCAGGGCTGGTGCTTCTCGACCCTCTCTGCAGTCGCGTGGCCTACATTACGATGGCCAACCCAGCGCGCATAATGCGTGTATTCGACAACTTACAAACTCCCTTTTCCTTTCGATGTTGCATGAGATTTCATATCCCGTCTTTCTATATAACTACCCTTATGATATAATCGGTCGTTTGAATTGAGAAGGCTTTTGGCACTGATCGTTATCGCTTTTCTCACGCCACACGTCATATTTTAATTGAACCCTGCAAACCCCACGTCCCCGGTCGATCGTGATTCGGAAAAATCAATTCTTTTTTTCACAAAAACAACATGTTCTCATTCATCGTTTATTCGAAAATCATAGTATGGCCAAGTATCGCTCATCCCCTTGTTTTATTCAATTCCGTGGAAAGTACCAGTTATTGACATAATTTATAAAAAATATACTTCCGTCACAGGCATGAGCACACTCTGCGAATAATTTTCGCAAATAAAACAGCCCACAAAATTGCCGGACGATTATCATTCTCACTGAGAAAATGACGAGAAGTAAATTGTCACAAATTCATCCAGAGAATCGAACGATTTTGAAATACACTCGATATCATCTGTGCAAGAATTTTCGTGAGAAAGTTCCGACAACTATTCTGATCGTGCACGCAGATACATCGATGAAGACAAACTTCATCTCCGATTTTGAATAGCTGAGCGAGAATGATAAATGGACATTTCGTCGCTGTCACTCAATTATAAATCCGTAGCCGTAGATCCGAGGATCAAGATTCTCCTTCCTCCTTTTTACGAGTCCAGCTTGAGGGGGCATCGTCCGCATCACATAATACGTAATACAAAAGTCGAGACTCGCTCTCTGTGCATGAAGGAAACGCTTTCGCTTGTTGGGCTACGTTAAGGGTGGAAATGTTTGCATATGTTCATGAACACACATGGACGTTTAATGCGTACGTATGAAGAGTCTCGTGACGCAAGGTATATCCCCGTTTCATAGTGAAAGAGAGGTCGTCGAGAAACAGTAACGTACAGTGAAAGTTATAAATTTATATATATATATATATATGATAAAAGCTCTTCTGGTTTAAGGGGAGCACATCCTCCAGGTATCTATCGCTGCGTTACGAGTGCTAGGCGATGGTCGTGTGTCGGGACAATGAAGCCTAGAGACCCGGACCAGTGTCCCAATCTATCCCTGAAAAACCAAAGAAATCCACGCACAGCAACCACTTTCCCACGACTCCTCCTACGACCGTTGCAGGTTTCTTTTCACCTCCGAACCCTCGGGCTGTCTGTCTTTTTTCCCTATCTCTTTTTCACACACGCAGACGCACACGAATACAGTTCCACTGATCTCTCTAAAAAAGCACGACCCAGGCGTTGAAAAAAGAAAGATCGAGAGGCCGGAGAAAACCCAAGAAGAAAACGAAGAAGCCGGTAACATAACTCGAAGATCCTTGGAGCAATGTTTTGCACGTGTGTGTTTTACGCAGCCAAAGTTAGAAAGAGCGAGACGCCGAGAGGGTGGGGAATATAAAAAAAAATGAAGAACGATCAAGAGGTTCTGAAAATACACTTTAGAACGAAGCGTGACTAACCGAGTATACAAGACTCTCGTACCGCTTTTCGTTTCCTTTTTTTTCTTCCTTTTCTCCCTCATCCCTCCAACGAGAAATCATCTGTAGGTCCGTAGTTCACCAAAAAGAAAAAAAAAACGATGGAAGGAAAATCTGGAAACTCTCGTGTTTCCGTGTTGTGACGAATCGATTCCATCCAAGACAGCCGTTAATCGCGAAAAAAAACCTTATTTTACACGCTTCAATAAGACACGTTTTTTTTCGAACGCCTGAAAGATTTCGATCTTCCCATTTTCAAAGATTTTGCGCAAATGTTTATTGTCGGTATCCTTCGTCGCTCCGTCGTAGTTTTTTATATAAATATTATGATCAAAAATCGAGAAAAAAATACTACCAAAGGGTATGATTGAAGGGAATTTGTTATTTGGAAATTCCTTTATATTTAAAATTTAAATACCGACCCTCTAAAATTATTCTGGCCGAACGTACCGCTTGAGATCCTTTACGTTCTCATTAGTGACGATATGAAGACATCGTTTTACTCGATTACTATCATTACACGTTTATCTCTATGGTACACTATCCTATGTGTACAGTGAAACAGCGAACGTCTCACTATCTCGGTTATTACCCTGAAGATAATCGTTATTATCCCGACAGAGCAGAACGTAAGCGTTCGGAACCCTACCGAAATAGTATAAACATAGTTACACCGGCTATGACGGTGGAATATCAAGGCAGACGGAAAGAGGCAGACAACACTATAAATAACTATTTTGAAGTTCACCTTTTGCTGCAAAATGATGATAAATCTATTTATTCGTCGAATGCTGTCAACAATTGTGTTGCAAAGCCTCGGTTAAAGCCCTACGAGTAAAAGTAGTTTTTTACATAGAGAAATTAATTCATTTAATCCACGTGATTTATCAGTGATTTTGCAAGACTCTAGTCCGCCAGCTAACCATTTTCACCTTTGAATCTTTTTTACGTACGCCCGACGAATCAACATCATTTTAGAAACGCCGAGGGAAGCGCGGAAGAAATGATGTGGACGATTTTTTCATACGCCCAGTGATGATAAATACCTGTTTTTGATCGCGAAGGTACGTTCGTGACTGATGACCCGAAAAGTACCAAAAGCCATCGGGTTTCCCTCGTTCTTTATTCTTTCCTTCACAGTTTACGAACAAGTACCATTATATGATTTGGCAATCGACGAATTCGTCCTGGTTGCGAAAGGAGGATCTACCCTGGACGGTGTCGATATACCTGGTCGTGTGTCGGCGTTGCGCGCCGTCGTGACGCTTTTTCGAATAAAGGAAGTGTATAATCGGACAGAAGAATGAACAGGAGGATATATGGCGGACGGAGAAATGAAAAAAAAAAGGAAGAAAAGGGAACACTCGGCTGTTGTGGGGAATAATGGCGACGGAACCCGGGGGGCACGGGGATGATACGTGCCCTCGGTATTGAGGTCTTATATATTTATATATATATGGATATATGTGTCTGTGTGTGTGTGTAAGAAAAACGGGACCGATATATTCTTTTCTATTCGACACTTTTTCTAGCCTACATCTGAATATGCACCGCACACATGCAAGGATATGTATATATATTTTCTACGCATAAGTATATAATATGCACCGTTTCTCATTGTTGCATCGCAGGATCAGGAATACCACGAAGTTGCGCAAGGAAAAAACTTTCCCACAGGACTTCAGAAACCTGCCATGGTGGTGCACTCGACGCGGATGTTTCCGACACGCACCCAAAACCATCCGAGTATACGGCGTCGAGTATTGTCCTTTGCCAACGATTCAAAATTTATACCGTACATACATACGTATGTATAAGCGTGTATTTGTTTAATAAGGATGCAGGAACCATACGGAAGAATCTCGAGAGGACCTTTCTTCGGCCCCTCGCGCTGTATTCCACCATCATTTTCTCGTATTTCTTTCTTACTCTCGCTCAATCTCCACATACCCTCTCGCCTCTGTGAAAAGTATCGCATTGAGAGAATATAATTTATTTATCGGTGACGTCGCGTGTTTCAAAGACGCGCGCAAAGAAATTTAAAAGCGTCCCTTTCGGACGATTCTATAACGTGTATATAATGTCGATTTTTGAAATTCGAGTTCTCTTCGCGTCTGATGGCACAGATCGGCGTACAGCTGTCCGCCCAGTTTTCCAATAAATATGTACACATATCTCGGATCTTTGACTATCAATGATCGAACAAAGGACAAAGAAAATCAAGTGTTACGTTACATCGCCGAATGCGATTTTCTCGTTTCGTGTCCTTTATTCTGGAAATTACGGAAATTGTTTGATATTCGAATAAATCGAGAATGCTGGTCTGTTTATTGCGTATAACGATATGCCCGATTGATCAGATTGTTTATTATTGTCAAGATTTTTATTATCATTTCGGGCGAAAATTCCGAAAAATTACATTTTCGCGAAAATGTTATAATGAATAATTTTCCTAACAATTTTCACGTTTACGTCAATGTGGACGTCACCCGCTCGTATCATCACGACTTTACTTTGCAAAGGAAATTTGAAAAGTAACTCTCGCGTGGAAGAAATTTCCTGTGAAACAAACAATTCCATCGAGGCAGTGCGGAAATTCTACTGTTATTCTCTTTAGCCGTTACACATGAGCCTGAGAAGGATGATAGTCGCGTTATATCCGAGAATTATGTGCACGTGTGAAAAATTTCGCGACGTTGAATAATGTCTTTATCCAATCAGAATTATATTTTATAGTATATTGTATAAAAAAATTTGCATCATAAAGAGCATGCATCAGAGTACGAGAATAAACCAGTTTTTAATATAAATCCTTATAATAAAAACTGGATTATTCCACATAATACAGAAAATAGAAGGCATGAAAAGTATCCTACGACAAATCGTAACCAATTCCAGCGAGAGTAATCACATAGAGTATAACGGGAAAAGCATGCAGGAAAAAAGGAAATATCGATTAAAAAAACTCCAAAAAGGGTATACGATAAAAAGATAACAAAAACGCAAGTAAGATAAATACACTGTGCGAGCTTTCACGCATCGATTGCACGCATGTAAGTAAAATGTAAATGTTATGTGCGAGAAAGTGCATACGGTGCATGCCAAATGGAGCACTTTGACAGCTTTTATTTTTTAACGTTTAAAAAATGTTTATCACTTGTTGTATTTAACAAGCCTTCGAATTTGTCCTTCCAATTTTTTAAAATTTGTCCTTCGAACCGGAAGTGGTGATTTTTCAAAGAAATTGGTGATTGTCTTTTCCAAAAGCCCGTCACTTGGCCAAAAATAAGCCGAACGACAACATTTTTCCTTTTTTTTTCATGAAAAACTTTCATATTTTCCGCCATGCCTTAGAAACTTTCCGAGTAGTGTTTTTTTTTCTTTTTCTCCACACTTTTTCCTTATTAAACCTATTTTTAATTTACGTGCAATTAACCAAGCAGCCCAGGCACATGCAGGTGTGCTCGTTCTTTTCCTAAGAGCCTATAAATCCTCGAACATGGGCCTGCAGAACTGATCGTTTTCCAAACGCAGTTTCGCGCTTATGTATACATGTACCATATCATAATCGTGTGTCGTATCGCGTACATCGCTCTCCGAGAGTGCATAACGTAATACAGGAAGAAGGAGATCGAGCCTCCCTCGCGTTGCTTCTCATGCTGTTGCAGATCGGTGCATATCGGAGCCTGCCAACGGCTCCGATATGCACCGGAGAGAAAAGGAAGCGAAGAGGTTCACAAGAGCACGGTAAATCACAAGAAGAAGTTTCGCGCGTGAAAGGGACAGTGTGCATCTATGGACGGAGAACTCAACATTTATATACATAAAAGCGGTGTATAAGCACGCCAAAGAAAAATGAAGTACAGTAAAATTCTCAAGGCGTGCTATAAGTGTCCTATTAGTATTTGCGGATAAAATGTCAAGCTCGATAAACGAGCCACGCGCGCGCGGGCGGATGAGCATATCGTGTGTACTCCCGCCGTGATAAAACTTTCCCTCTCTCTCTCTCTCTCTCTTTCTCCATCTCGCGTTGACTCTATAAACGAATGCACCCAGCAGCTCGTGATATGTTACATAATCTTTCTACGAAGAACCCGAGTGTAGTCTCTATGCGAGCATCGATCTCATCCCGATTTCATTCTCAACTCTCTCATTCTCTCTTATTTCATTAGTTTTTTTTTTGCACACAATTCTTCCCTGCATCTTCTCACTTTCTCTCGTTATTTCATCGGGGTACACTCGCTCGGTTTTCGTTGCCACAGCTAGGTGTGTGCGCGACGACACCTTTTACGTAAGTTCGTGACAAAAGGAAACTGGCGAACCTAGTTTATTCTCGATTTTATCCGAGCCGTACTCGACTCGGATTTGTAGTGATTACGTCCGTATGTTTGAAACTAGGACTTGATTCACGACGTAATAATCAGCCCTGCGATAAAATTGTCATCGATTATTGTGAAATCGCGGATGGCGGGATTGCTGTGGGTTCCGGAAAAAAACGAGAAGACGCGAAGTAAAGATATATATCGATGAAAAAAGTGGCAAGATTAGCAAAGAAGCGTTGAAAAAAATTAACAATTTTTCCAATTTTTCATACCGAGAGTGTACCGAATAAAATAATTTTTCATCCGCCTAAAATGCTCTTACAGGAGATGACACGAAATGAACTCTCGCGATAAACATAATTTCACATCGAATAGAATCGACTTTTACCGAAGGAAAAATGGAATAAATGACGTCGGGAATGCACACCGACACGTCATCCAACGACGCAGGAGATATATCATGGCTCGAGGGATTTCGCGTTTGAGTTTCGCACGGATATTATTCAAATAACATTTTGCAATGTGGAAAATTGTGGGTTTAGCGGAGAGACCTGGTTTTTTTTTAGTCCGATGATGATTGCCTGTGTAAATCACAGCCGAAGCCCGTGCGCGTTTAACCAATGTTCTACCTAAGATATATCGTCGAGTTTGTGGTACTGAGGTTGTACATCGGATACTGACATGTGATCATTTAACTTTTACGCTGAATTAGGTAAAATCACTTCGAGATAACGGTCATTATTATTATATTTGCATGAGCTTTTACGTGTGATACTTGGGAAAAGCCTCAGGCTTATCGAGTTCCTTGTATATACACATTTATGTGCCACAACTTTGCCAGCTCTACCCTCGTTGCCCGGCGAACTTCCATTGATTTTTAAGGAAGAGAAAATCGTCGGTTACCCCAGCACAAGCTGAAGGTACACGCGGTGAATCGGCGAGCGCTTTATCGTCCTTAATAATTGGGTCAATAAATCTCGTCGCATTGATGCTGCAACGCCGATTAATTTTAGGATCGGAAAATCAGAATGTTTTTTTTCCTTCCCCATCGTCTCCCCATCGTATAGAGGTGGCTGCTGTCCTCGTGTTTCGTTTTATTTGTTACTTTTTTTGTTCCGTACGTCTCTTTTGATCTCATACGATCCGTCAGAGTGTGAACGCTCCGAGTCGTCGTGTGTATGCTTGCATCGACGAGAGAGGAGCAGGCGGTGCATAATGTATCATGCATAAATGCGCGACGATCGCGCGAGATGATTTCATAAGAGCGAAGCTGGCGATGGCGAGAACGTCCTCGATACGGAAAAGTTCATCCGGCCGTATTCTCGCTGCTCGTGTAGCGAGTCGCGAGAGGTGAACTCGTGGTTTTTCGTTGCGCAAATCAACAAACATATATATATATATAAATACATTTATATTTTTGTATAGCATATAATACATATTGTACGCCGTATATACATGTATATATAAATGTATGTATATACACGTGACAGGGGAAAGGAGCGGGTCCAAAAGACTCAAGAGTGGCGGGGAAGTGCAAGAAGGACGGTTACGTGAAGATAACGATGCTGGGTGTACACCCTGACACCCCGGATGAAAAGTGTCCAGGGAATTAGCTGTACGTGTACGACAGGATCTTACGTCACCTTTAATATTTGCGCAATGCCAGCACGCTATCGCCAAGAGCGAGAGCTTGGATGACATGTGTATGTAAAATTACGAACAGTCCCTTCCTTACCCGTCTGCGAACATGGTCGACTCTAGGATGCATCAGTCCATTACTTCCTCATCACTTAATGTTTTTGCCTACGCTTCTTTGCCTCGGTGTTAATGAGGTAAGCGGACAAAAGAATGTATCAATCAATTCTGTGATTGACCATAGCTCGTTAATTAACGCTGACGCACGAGGAGTCGGCAGTCCGCACAAGTCTGCCTCTAACGAACTTCGTTAAATATGGGACGTCTCGTGTACATCCTAGCGCGATTGTCAGAGCTTATTTGTGTCGTTGTGCATGGATTGACCATGGGAAAGAAAACACGTATTATCTGTAATGTTGGAAAATGTCGCCTTCGTTTTTCACGTACATCAGAAAAGACGATAAATAATTAGATTTGAAAAAACGTTGCAGGATCAAACGATAGTTCGAAGAGGCAATCTGTCATTTCGTGTGTCGATACGCTTGATTTTTCAAAAGTATTTTTCCACAAGATTCGATTGTTACCATCTTCGCAATCGATCGGTATACTTGCACACAATGTTGTCCATCGTGTTGGCAATAAAATCGAAACTCAATTCCCATACTCAAAAAGTGCCATTCGCTTAAGTTGTGAAAAAATCATTCTCCAAATTGGCATAATTAATTGTTCTGATGTAGATCGTGAATATGACTGTTTGTGCCTAAAAATACCCCGCCAAAAATGTTTTTTTCACCCACAAAAGGTCCTCTTCGTGACAGAATTCAGACAACTCGGAGGACAACAGTGTACTTCCGATATTTCTTTTTTCATTTGAGCTTTATCGTTGTAAAAAAGCGCGTCAATAGAGCCCTTAATTGAAAGCAAGGTTTTGCTTGATACATCCAGAAGAGCTTCTTCTCGGAGAGGATTACTATAAAAATATCCCCCCCGACGAGGAATAACGACAACGAGATGATGAGCAGCAAACCCGTGGACCGATTGGCACGCAATCCACGCACGAAGAAACCGAGCCAAGACACACGAGATCTCTTTTTTTATTATACAAGAAAGACGCTCGGTGGTTGTGTCCTCTTTCTCTCTTGTTATTTCACTTATTTCTCGTCCCATTGCCTTTTCTTCTCCCTTTCCTTCCATCGTGGTTTCCTCTCTCCATCTCTCTTTTTATATGTATATAGACATGCTGTATAATATAGTTTTGCTCACTAAAAGGGGGGACCTTTCGCAAATTGCTTTTCAAACTGCCTCCACCTCCTTTTTCTCGTTTATTTCCAGCGCATCCGGCGATTTACGTCCTTCCTCCGTGCTTCGGGCAATACGAGCCACCGAGCCAACCAACAGCAGCTCCTATCTCCTTCGATTCCTGTCCTCGCGCTTTTCTCCTCTCGCTTCATCGAAAGTTTATATATATTTATCTCACTCCTTGTACCGACTTGGATATCAGTCTCCTCTCTCGCCCGCCCGCGCTCTTCTCACTTGTATCTGCAATCGTTGTGGTCTCCCTCACCTTACTCTTCATTCACTCTCTCTCTCTCTCTCTCTCTCTCTCTTTCCATCTCTCTTTTTCTCTTCTTCAACTCATCTTACTCGAGCTCTTATCTCCTATAGCCTATCTCTCCGTTTAGCGAGCAAGCAAAAGAGAAGAGGAAGCTGCGACCTACTCGTCCTGTTCTGGAATTAAGCCCATCTCTCCTCTCCGACTTCCGCAGGTTTCCTCCAAACGATCGATCTCTCCTTCGACTTATACAAGAGTTCTTTATCGTTCTTTATACTACAAAATCAGAGAGTTATTTCGATGCTTTTATAACTCCCTCTCTCTTTGCCTTGTTGTGATTTTCATATTTTCTGTTTATATTCATCATTCCGATCTTCTAAATTCTCTATATTTGGATGATTATAATTCAACTTCGGATTCAGATGAGTGCCCGCCTGCGGGACTATATTTGAATATTCTTTAAATAAGATTTTCGATATCGAACCGTGCATTATTTATGGGCTATTATATCGAACGTAGCGCGCGATTTCCGGAGATTGGCGTTCTTTGTAATAAGTTTATGCCCGATCGATGTCGAGAAATTCGAGTCAAATTTAGAGCAACCCGACAATGTTCGATGAAGAATTGATATTGATCGCAGCGAGAAGCTGATGCGGTATCAGTCTGGCTCGTAACCTTTTTCCTCCTGACGGATTATCTATAAAGTATACCCGAGATTTTCGTCAAAAGATGCGATAGCGTTATATTGTAAAAAATTTGAATAAAAAAATTGTTATCGTGATATGCGGTATAAAACATTCTCAACGTCACAAGAATTTCACCACGTCATTTATAACCTTTTGCGAGCACATACATCGGCATCCCATAATACCACCTTTTTTAAAACACGTTTTTCCGATTTTTAAAAAAACCGTACTTTTATTCCATGCAACGGGGTTTTTTTTACGAATTTCACTATCCGAATACACCGGAGGATCTACGTTTATGTTCCGATTGTTTTGCTGTTCCGTAAATTTGTCGATACAAATGGAAAAAATTCGGAAAACAGCTAGTTAGCTAATTAACCTGCTCAATGGCTCAATGGCTTTGGTTTATACGATTCTTCCCGTGTACTTTTTCTTTTTCAAACAAAACCACGCAATGTTGAACTTTGATAAGAAGAAATACAACGTGATATATCACGTATCGATAATCACAAAAAATTCGAAAACACCGAGCAATCTCAAACTCCATGCTTCGATGATTTCCGCGACCGAACAAAGTCTCTTTCCGAAAAATCTGCGCCTAAAGAGATGTTCTCTGATGCCAATCGAAATATTCATCGCTCGGTCGAGATGTTCCCTTTGAAGAGCAATCATGCGCAAGGAGGCAGGGTTGCTCCCTGTATCTCCCTCGCATTTCCAAGAGCTTTCACACACTCGTCGTGTTGCATCGACAGGCTACATCTCTCTTCGATTTATTTTTTCTCCTCGTATACCCTCGCGATCTAAAAATCGTGTAAAAAAAAAAGCCTTTCGAGGAAACGCTAGTGCGGGCTGCACGTCATATCGAATTATCGTAGAAAAGTACAGTACCGTGTAGTTCGAAAAATCCGTATGTCCGGCTCGTAGATCGAATCCAAGGCCCAAATAGGTCGATGGAAGATGGGATTGAGTGAGCGAGAATCGATCTACATGTAACGCAAAGTGCTATACATACGCACACCGGATGTCGCGCTCTCAAAGCGCACTCAAGGGAGACTCCACTCTACAACGTGCACATATATACACGTGTACATATGCACGTATGTGTTATGCACCATGTAACACACTATCCTTAAAGAACGAGCGGGTAAATCGCAAAGGAGATAGCGCGGCGTGGAGAGAAAGAGGGAGATGGAACGAGAGGAAATCCAATAATACGGGAAGTCAAGACGAGCCTCGTAAATTGCATTTCCTCTTCGGGGAAATAAAGCCTCCTTGAAAGAGCTCGCTGCATATATCAGGGTGTAGCTCTTTCGGCGGCGACGACGACGTATCGCGTCTTATTCACCTCGGGTCGACCTCGGATCTCTCTTTCTAGACCAGCGGTCGATCTCCCGATGCGTTTCCGTTTTACATGCATGCTCGTATCTGTGCGTTATTTCGACAAGGAAGACGCGAGCTCCGCTGAACGTGGACATCTCTTATTTGCCATTCCCATTGGTCGTTTCAAAGTATGAATCGCCCATCTTCTTTGTATATACATTTTCCAGCATCCCCTGATGCTGCTGCAACGTCACCCAAAAAGAGTGCCTTTGCTTCGAAAAAGCATATCGTTGCGCATCCTTCGATGGTATATCAACGTGTGCTCTATTTTTTTTCTGAAATAGATCGATAAAAGAGGCCATTTTTTAATAAGAAATAACGTTGAATGAACACTCGACATGGCGCTCAAAAAACTCTCGTCACACTCTCCGTAAACCGGAACTTTGATGAAATTGCGTGAGTCAAAGTCATGTGCCAAAAGTCTAAAGTTCCTGTCGAAATTCCGCGTTCGCAGACGGCTTTGTCTATCGATTCGATTGCGACAAGTTTGTTTTCTCTTTCGTCGAAATGAGCATTAAACCGGTTTACCATGAAGAAAGTGAGGTGAAATGGGTTTCGTCGCTGTTGACGGTAATATCCCATGGCTGTACATGGTGTACGTCTGTTTTCCTAACGCGAATTTCCGTCGATGATCGTGAGGATTGGACAATTCGGATGATGCCACTTGGAAAACAGTACCCCCGAATTTAGATGGCGTTGGGAGGATGGACTTTTTATTTTGCACGGTGTACATCGATGCGTGGAATACCACAAGCGATATTGACTTGAAGATTCACGATCACGTATGCCCGCTTACACAAACGGGACACGTTACCGTGTACCCGGCGTATTCCTCGCCACGATCGCGCCTCGTCTCTGTCTCTCTCCATCCGTACACTTAACACGCAATTTTAGCGAGCTTCGGCTACGTGATCGGATTTCGATTCGGTCGATGAGACCCCCGTGGGCAAATACTCGCGGGGCCAATCTTCGTGATAAAACCCGGCGGGTTGCGGACGAACGCGGGTCGTCCGCGTATACCCGGCTCTCAACATCGAGCGCGCGCGGGTCTTTTAGCGCAGCAGGTTCAAATCGGACATTCTTCGATCCGCCGAGAACCAGGACGGACAATTCGACAAAAGCGACGATGAGCCGAGGAAGACGTGTTGCAATGAGACGAGACAAAGCGGAGGGCGGCACGAGACGACGAGGGGGAAGGGACAAGCTCTCGCTGCATTAAAAAAAAAGAACGAAGACGATGAAACGACCAAGACAAAGAAAAGCCCTGTTGTATGAACCCGCATGCTCGACACTTCCGGTTCAAAGCGACCATTCGCATAAATTCCGTTGCTGGATTTACATCCCACTCTTTCCTCGCTCTCCTCGTCTTCTTCTCACGTGCAACTCCGTCGGAATGTCCAATCTCGAGTACAAGCAAATGTGCCGTATACGGGGAATACGAAAAAGTCATTTACAATTCAAAAAAGCGGAACTTTCGTTGCGGCTTTTGACGAACCGAGTAGAGACGAATGAAGATCCGCGGGCAGGAACAGAAACTTGAGGACGAAGAGATTTTACACTCTTGTATGAAAAAGAGGAGTTTCCGAACTAAAGTTCTTTTATATCATTGTTTTAAGGACATGTTCGGAACGTTGACGTTATTAGGCTGCCATTAAAAATCCTGTATACAGATATGTTTTATTTTTTATCGACCAAATCACGACGTCAATGCTGGAACGACCGTGCACGGACGAAGACCAACGCCAGCGCATCAAAATGCTGTCGCTTCAACGGCCCGTTCGTGCTCGAATAAGCAGTTTGGACCCTCGAAACAAAAATTAACAAAAATACAGGTATACACTAAGGAGAGGAAAGAAGAGGCCGAGAAGAGCTTGGAAAGGTGGGAAGAACGATCGTAGCACAGGGCAGGGGACACCAGAAACAGGAGTGAAAAAAGGCACCACAGCTATGGTCCTGGCGGAAGTACGCCTAATTTCCCCTTTCTGACCGGTCATTACGCTACGTTAACTCACTCCCGGTGACTCTCGAGTGCCTCCAGGCACATGAAACTGTTCGTGTGATCTTTTGTAAACGAGTTTACTCTATATAACTTTCGTCCCTTATCCTCCAAACACTTTGCACTCTACATATAGTCGTTGCAACGCCTGTGAACATGGACGACGGAAACTTACACTCGAACCGGACCAAACTCTGGGAGTCTCTGCGGAGACTTTGGGTGGCCGAGAAAAAAAGCTATGCCTAACTGCTGTTGCTCTCAAGGCACTCGGGCTTCTCGATTCTCGATCAAACGCGTCTCCCCTGTGATTCCCAAGCTCATTGAATCACCGAAAGAATCTCCACGCATCCTTGCGTCGCGTGAAAACGCACGCAAATGCGAGACAACACCGCGTACGCTTGACTGAACGTTTTTCGTTTATTCAAGTTTCAGTGGCACGTATCATTACCCAAGAAACGAGAGAATTCTCTCGCGCGTCAATCACACCGAATTCGTCCTTCTCCATTTTGCAAAGGGTTTCACATTTGCGAGCTCGATTATTATTTTTTTTAATTATACGATTTATCTCAAAGACACGTATCATCGCGACGTTCATAAAGTCGCGCGAGGAGATATTTTAACATGACGTTGGACCACTTTGCGCAAAACAAACGGAACCTGTCTCCGAGGGACCTGAAAGAAATTTAAAAAAAAAAGAGAAAGGGGGCGGCCCTCTCTGGATCGGAGAAAGTGACCCGGCGAATGCGAGAGTCGCGGGAAGAAGTTTATCTACACCTGTATCGTGGACGCACGTCATACTTTCAAAATTTCTGGTCGATTTTTCAAATAACACCTTCGCATTGATCATTTCTGCTAGATTCTTGTTATTCCGTGTCCGACGAAAAAAAAAACCATTTTTTTCTTCCGCTTATCATCGATATATCGTTCCGGTAAGAAATATCCTCGGAGTTTCCGAAGGACAGCGTGTTACAAATGAGATAAACGAGAGAGAGAACAAGTAGAATTCGCAGTGTCGAGTCCGACGAGTGAGGATAGTACCGGAATTTCTGAAAATCGACAGCCCGCGGTTTTTGATTAGCTCATCGATTTCTCAGAAAAGTCGATCGCGTTCTCGATTCGCGTATCTTTCAGTCGGTCGTCCTCTTCGGCATTATCGTCTTGTTCGAGCTCCGATTCTCGATCAGCTCGGATGATCATGGAATCCCGAATGGGCAAGTCTGTTCCGTCCTGGGACGATGAAAACGAAGTAAAATAGTTCGTTCAGAAAAACCGGGGTATTTTTTTGTTGGAGCAACATTCTTTTTCCTCCTCCTGCGTAATTAAACTCCACGGGTCCTGTCCGCTTCCGCCTACGTTATTCGTTCCGTCCCTCTGAGATAAGAACACCGCGGAAAATTCATTTTCGAGAACACGAATAAAACTCGTTGGTGCACGATTGAACGGTACAGTTATATTTTTAATTCCCCCATTATTAATAGGATCGTGCCAATTGAGAATCTTGGCGAGTCTCGGGCGTACATGTTTCGCGTCTTCGTGGGCGAGTCACGTCGCAACATTGCGTCAGATCTACCCGTTACTCAACAATCTCCATAACGAATTTTCAACTCGCACTGTCGGTTCGGAACATCGTAAGAGAGAGAACAGGTATATTTTATACGGGCCTCTGCCGACAAAGATTACGCTGTGGTAAAGCAGCAACGATCAATATGCCATATACGAGAGAACTCGCGTACGATCGTCCTCGGTTATCTCGCTCGAGCTGAACTTTTATTCACTCGAAATGTCAGTGCGCTGTTTGATCTTTGCTATCTCACGAGTCTATCCCCATCGCCAAGCGATATTTTTCTCCACGTACCTTTTTCTCACATGTAAACATCTTATTTTGCCATTTAAATGCATTTTTTCCGACATTTAATACGTCTGGTAATTCGCGCTAAATCATTAACGCCGCAACGACGGTTCGATATATTTATAATACATATAATACGAGCTCGTCTTCGTTGACTGAACAACATTGTAGTCTCATCCAATTACCTCACGTTTTCAGCTGCATAAAAATGACGGTAATCACTCAATAGATAACAGGCGATTCGGGATGCTGCAACAGCGCCAGGGATCATCTCTCGTGTAGGTAGATCGATTTATTTACCGTTCGTATAGTACATTTAAATCGATCTGCAGCTGAGACGGGTGTATACGCGGATGCAGATCCGAAAGTGTATATGCAATGTGCAAATAAAGCATATGTATATGCATTCATATATACCGCGAGTATACATGAGATATGTGCACATATATATAGCGAAGCGCGAATGGGTTGTGCGGTCGAGCCGGTCCATACCACTTGCACCGCTGGGTTGCACAAGTAACGCGCTTTCCTCGTGACATAATATTATTTAACCGAGAGAATAATACGCGCGCCTCGGGCATTGCATAACCGCCTGGTTCGCTGTCTTGCCGCTGGTATTTCGCGGGTATACCGGTATTATACCACGGTATACACCACGGCTATGGACACACAGGCGGGAGCAGTTTCGCGCGAGAGCAAAACCCTCCAGGCTCTCGGTTGGTGCTGCTGCTGCTGCGGCTGCAGGTTTTATCTTTTTGCTTTCTTTTATTATATAAATGGGAGAAACAGACTCGGAGGGCAGGGGGCAGGCGTCTTTATTCCCGTCATGGCCGCTTTTGTGACTCCGAGAAGCTATCATTGCCTTCGTCCCACCGCGACGAGAAAACAAGAAAGATGCACCATGACCCGTCGATGTACTCGCGAATCCACGCGAAATAGGGACAAAATTGAGACGAGATGACGAGACGATTTTCCAAATGAAACTTTTTTTTCGGCTTTCCGCGCGACCTACACAATGAGATAAAGAAACTAACGCACTTTTACCTAGGCCATTGCCCAAATAATTACGGAAACGTCGCTCCCGAGCCTTCCACGTTCGCTGCAACGATAAAGTTCGGATAACTTTTTATTTCATTTTTTCTTTCCACGATGCAACGTTCATCTCGTAATTTATATCTATAGCTCGGCTGTCTAATAATCACTCGGTAATAGAAACGTCGGAATAGATAAATGAGAGGTATGAGCGGCGGAGAGCAGCAACGAGGAACTTGGAAGCGTAAAATCGAGTCACCGTCATCGCGCACCGTACTTGGCTCTTCCAGGAAGAGCGCCGGAAGATTACGATCTCGGGAATACCCGCCCTGTCTTTCGCTTTGTTGGGTATTACGTTGCGATGCCGACAAACCTAAAAGCGTCGATCCATTATCGAGAATGCATCTTATGTATATCGAGTTCAAGATCGGACGAAAGACGAGAGAGAGAGAGAGAGACGAACAGAGAGGAGAAATCTCCGTTCTGGTTTTCCTGGCATCGACGGCCGACCACATAATAATGATTGATCCACGATCGATCGAATGTCACTTCGATGACAATTTAATTCTTCCACTCGCGGCCGACGTTGGATCGTACGATAAAAACGCCGAGTTCCTGTACAAAATTTGAAAGTAACGCAATACATGTTCCACCGTCGTTGCTGCTCTTCGCGATCGAACGGCAGGATAGACTTTTCTCTGCTTCTCCCGCTTGATTTTTTTTTTTCAGCTTCGCTCTCCGAGTTGAATTAACGTTCGTGGGATATTGCGTACATACGAACCAGAGTGCCGCGGGTCTTTCCGTTTCTCGCGGTTTATATTCTCGATTACGTAATGCACTTGAGGAAACTGGGCGCAGCTGAGCCGATCCGATCTTCTCACCGAAGGTTTATTTAGCAATAATAAAATTTCACATCGCGAATGTAGCATAACCGCGATGCGTATTGTGTGTGCTACGGTAATGATTATTCATTAAAGAACCATTTTTGTTAACTTTTTGATAGAAAGAACAATGCCGAGTACTGCAGCGCCACTGTGCTCTACATGGCAAACGCAGGCATCAACATGTACGATACGATATTCGCGCATTTTTAACAGGTCCAAGTGGCGTCGAACACTCGTCGAATCTTGCAAACGTCCGACTTTTATTAAAAGCCTCGAGAAATAATTCCTCGAGAAGTTATTTCGGCATATTTCGGAATTCTCAACTCGATAATGTTCATTTCGAAACGTACGTCACGTGCAACGTGTGCAACTCATCTGTCACGGAATTCCGAAGATTTCTGATGAAGAAACCTTGCGTTTTTTTTTCTCGGATTTTTCAGGTTTCTATTTACCGAGTCATTCAAGACGCAAAAGAGGTCGGGATGCTGTATGCAACGCTCCCGGAAGAAGTTTTACAGCATCGCGCCGTTTGCGCATCGTCATTGGTGCAAACAGCGGCATATCGGCGCGGTCCAGCATAGTGCCTTCTTCACCTCGCACGAACTCTCTGGGTGTGCCCCGAGGCAGCCCGATTAAATCTTCCCGGAGAGTTATAAACGCGCGGTGTGCGAGAATTCTCATGAAAACAGCACGAGAGTTAACCGAGCATCGCGCGGTTTTCATCAGTAATATCCATGAGGGTAACATGTATGTAAATATAAAATGGTTGTATCATCGCTGGACGCTTCGCAATTAGCGAGAGATTCGCCACGACGAGTCGAAGGACTCTGTTCGAGAATCATCAAACGACTGTATCTACATCGCGCTGGCGGTTTTTCCTCCGAATGAGTGAAAGCTCGCAAAGAAAAATGTATGTTACGCTCGATCTTGCACGAAATCGCGTTATTTTTCTCAAGATGACTCGTCGAAACTATACGAGGCTCGCTGGACCATTGAGATCCATTATTATTAAGCCAGCATCTCAAAAGCTCCGAAGATTACGATTGCGATAGAGTCTCGTAAATGATATAACGCTGTAATGGATTGTCACCGAGAGCCGACGCGTATACATTCTTTCAAAAAGCGAGTATCGAAGCGTTCGTGCTGCATTAGATATCTGTGAATCTCGCGCATCTCTCGCTCTTGAGTCATACGATATCTCGGAGGTTCCTCTTCCCTCCCGCGGTAGCTCTACCTTTTACCATAAATTGCACCGTGGACGCCCATGGAGAGCACTCCGGAATGAGCTTCCTCATAAATATCGCCTTCCGGGTCGGTATATACACACGAGAGAATACTTTTGCATCGGGATGGATGCTGATGCATTTAAATATATATTTCCGAGACCATGAACAGCGAAAGAGCAACACGCGGGCCCAGCTGTTCATTAAAACTCTTCGGCATCTTTATTTTTCGTTATAATTAATTATATACGTACATACGGGGCGTAAAATGAGATACGAAGAGATCGAAAGGCAACGGTAATGATGAGGAATCTTATTCCCAACACCTTGTTATTGCCTCGACTTTTTCTCACTGGCATGAAAAAAGTGTCGTAGCGGTTTATACTCTACGAGCTTTTTTTTATGTAATTATTTATTCTGATATGCACATAGAAAGACCGGAAAATAATTGTCTCCGAAAACTTGACGAGAATTACATTTTTTGATATCACTGTCACTTCATACGAGCTTAGCACCTCTGATAAGATCTTAAGAGAGAGCGCGGTACGTAATTTAAATACTCAAAAATGTTCTTTTAAATTACTCGGCATCGAGACGCCACCGCGTCTCTAGATAACGGCAGGGGCAATCGCTGACACGATTCAGCACTCTGTTCCAATTTTGCAAAGTGCATCTTCGACTGCAAAAGTCTGAAAAGTGACTGGAAAAAGTCTAATGACACCGTGAATTTTCGTCATTGCAATCGGCTCGTTGTCAGTGTCTCATGATGTTCAGAGAATCGCGTGTGTCACCGTATGTGCTTGCGAATACAATGAATAAGTTTGATTATTTTGGCAAGCGACGAAGAAGAAAAAATAACCCGAAGGACATTTTTTTTTCTTCGGTTTTTTCGCTGTGATCGCAGTTCGCGTGGCCTGGCATCGTTCGATGAACCATCAGTATTCAACTCGAGACTGACTGGTCTGTTGTACGGTGCTTGTACGCCAGGAATACGTGGACACGTGAGTGGCCTGCCTCAGCAGTGTGTAAGGTGCGTGCCAGCCGTGTATTTCGTGATTCCACGACGGCCCCAAAGGTCGGGAAACAATGCGCAACAGATCGACGCTAACGGACGGTATATATCGCAATCGACAAGTGCGCAATAAGCTATCAAGCTCGCGCACGATTCCTCAGTTATTTTCCAACTTTCGGCTTCAGCTATTCCGGAAAATAGATTTGGAGAGAGAGATAGAAAACATGGAAACATCCTTTCCCAGCCATGTGTACCGGCTGTTTAGCCGAATTGTCGATTTCAATGTTTTGTTGCAAGAAGATTCGATACAGGACCAATAAAGATTCGTCTCCTTATTTTTCTTTTTTTCCAGCACTCGTCCAGCCCCGCTCAAGTTACGATTCGACATTTCCGACCCGCTCCACGTGTCGAGTCTGCGGGCATATGCCATTTCGACGGTGCCTTTTTCCCGCGAGTTTCCCATAGCATACATAAAAACGTTTGATGCTGCTCACTGTGATATTGGCATATGCACATCCATAGATTCCGCCGTACACGCGATTACTGTAAGAACCGCGCGCGCTTACGTAATCCCTCTCCCATTTACGGATTCTCTCCGCAGGCGAGCAAAAGGATTCACGGGAGACAGTCGCGCGTGCATTCGGTACCCTTCATAGGTCACCCAACGGCCGAGATACCACTATACACCGTCGACTATCGACTGCTGGAGCCGAGGCATGTATTGCGAGAGACTCTACATTACGGGCGTGAACTCGCGGCTCATTCGCGGGGCCAGGAGAGGAGCAAACAAACACCCGCTTCATCGCGAGGAAGAACCGTTGCGAGACCCCGTGAGCCGAAGATGCCTTTCATGCTCGAGATAGATATACTTGGGGAGGGGGGGTATATATATATATAAATATATATATATATTTATTTATTTATATTTTTATATATTTATATATATTATATATATATAAATATATATATAATATATATAAATATATATTTATATATATTTATATATATATATATATATATATATAAATACAGATATATATATATACAGAGATATATATATAAATACAAAACTCTTTTTGCTGGTAGCATTCAATTTGTATAACCCTCCAAGCAATCCTCGATCAACCGAGCGAATATTTTCCATACGCGTATAATTTCCGCAGCTGATGACTCTACGAATGATTGTATGTAGATTCCTTCATTACCGATCCAAGTATTTTGCGATGAAAAAAACAAACTTTACTCGCATTTTTCATATTTAATTATCTCGATACACACTGTTGCTCGATCACGCCAGTCCGGAGAACGAGGGGAGACGTGATACACGTTTCCGGTTCGGCGATATGCAATGACTCGAGATGAGAATTTTGCGTTGCGTCACGGAGGAAACTGTCGTGCGTTTTTCAAATGTACAGTACGGGTAATGTGTCTGTGGAGAAGGTGGAGAACATCGGAGAACGGAGCCTAGAGACAGGAACGTCCATCCCAAGATATTACAATAAATGTATATCTATACGCCTACGACATAACCTTTACGGAAGGCGAAAGAAGGTGCGCTCCACCGCATCCAACGCTGAGAAACATACGAGCGAACGCGGTTAATATAATGCCGGTATCCATATTCCGCTACCAGAATATATGTGCGCATACACCGTCGTCCGTGCAGAGTACGATCTTGCATAAGTTTTGCACAACCGGTGGAATCGACTTTTGTTACTCCGGCGATTGATCGGTATCGTCAAAATTTCTTCGAAAATGAAAAATCGTTGAATGGAAATCGATATTGATCAATCGAGAAGCAATCGCTATCGCGTCGCTTCGATTTTTCGAATATGAAACGAGTATGCGCACGTGGATGGATCTAATTTCGAAATTTGAAGAAATCTTCGTGACCGAGCGAAGCGATAAACTCGCTCGTGGTGCGTTTGAGGCAGCGATTTCTCACCCGCCCGTGCGCCAGTGTGGACGCGAACTCGGCTCGTGTTGCGACATATCCCTGTTGTGCGTTCGATTTCCGAAAGGCTCGGACGGGCTTGGAGAGGTCCTTGACACGCGAGAGTTTGGACCGTCGGTAATGGCTGAGAATGCTTTTGCGAGTGTACGTGTCGATGCGTGTACCCCTTCTCTAGGTAGCGGAGGAGCCTCTCGGCTCTCGCGGCTTCGACTTCCGTGTGACCGGGAGGCCCCCGAGGGCCAAACGGCCCGAGCGTTTGCGACACGACCAATTTCCTCGATTTTAATTGCGGACTCTCCCGTATCGACCAGCGGTGGTGGTAGCGGTAATGTTTCCGTGTGTATATATGTATATATGTTTTCCGTGTGTATATATGTATATATATATATATATAGAAGATCGCGAGACCCCTTTGGCGAGAGCTCGGACGAACCGCCGCGCACATCACGTTTCGCTGGAACCAGCTTGGTCCCCGCTGCGGCTCGCGCGCGCTTCTTGCCATGTTCGGCCATAACGGTATCCGCAAAGATCCCTTCTCGGTTCTTCTCCTTCTCGCTGATGCTTCTGATTGCCGCTGGGCGCACTTTTGCAGAGAGACCGGTAGTCTTCCTCCTAATACCGCTTCTTCTCCTTCTCCCTTTTTCTTTTTTATCTCTTTCCAATTTTCTTTTCTTTGTTCACAGAGAGAATCCACAGGCTCTGCGACTGTTTTCTCAATGTTCTTCCGCTCGTTAGTTAAACTCGTACGCGCCATTTTTGAGTACCAACCCAAACCCACGCGTTTAATGGAAACCTACACGAGTGGTGGTCAGCAGTGGTGGACAGCAGCGGAAGAGGGTTCCAGCGTACGAGAGAGCAACCCGAATCCCCGTTAGCGGCGTACTACGCTGGCAACTTGGTCGCTGAAACTACCTTGCAATTACCGTTGACGCAATACCCGCGTTATCCCAAGAGAGCCTCTCCAATCCGCGATCCGCACCGGTATTGCCCGTTCGTTCTCGCTTTCTCTTCATTCTCGGCTCCTCGGAGCGTCGTTCGTGCGACAATTCGCGAGTACTTTTTTTCTCTCTGATTTGCTTGCGTGCTTCCGATAAAATCGAGAAAAAACGAAGAACCGCAAAGAGCAATCGCGGAATGGTTCGGTCGCGGGCGTTCGATATCTCATTCATCGAGGCGCAGCGATCGAGAGTAGAAACAAAAAATTATTATTATCGCGTGTTCGAGGTAATCATCGTCTCGTTTCAATGTCCCCAGCACAGCGTTGCAATCAACGAGACTCTCGTTTCTTTTTCTTCTCGTATTTATCATTACCATATAGCGTATGTCTTTTCTTCCCCTTTCTTCGTGCTTTTTTACGTGTCTGGATCGCGCGTTTATCTAAACCTTCGATCGCGATCGAGCACGCCATTTCCGGTTCGACCACCTCGTTTCTTTTCATTTCTTTTTCTTTTTTTTGGCCAAACTTATATGCCCGGCGATACGCGCCTCGCCTCACGCCGGGTCGTAGTGGACACGCCGAGGCAAGATTTCACGATGGCGAATATTTGCTCATGATTATCGCGCACGCACTCGACGACCCGCTCCGAGACTCGAAAAGAATATCGCATGAGAAAAATCAACGAAATAAGGATGTAAATGCGTATTTATTTCGAATATCATCGAGTAAAACATGCGTTCGTTCGTGTCCGGTATTCGCGCGAGTGGAGTTGAAATAATTGGCCAATGATTTTGAACAATCGTTCGATTTTTCAAAAGCAAAAAATGTTCATTCCGGATAAGCTCCCACGCTGTCGGTTGAAAAAATCATCATCAAGAGGGAAATCTCTTTGATTTTTCAATTAAAAAACGATGAAGTTTACGAGCTATGAAATTACGAGTGTCGATGTATGAGTGACGGGGAAACGCAGCGGTTTTCAGCGGCTGAATTGTGCGAACCTTGACTGATACGTGCGGCGAACAGAAACATGACTCGATTGCATGTACACACCGTATATCGAGGAGTTTTACATGACATTGTTATTACGTTCATGCGGACGCCTCTGCGTGACCGGCGGAGTGACGTGCGAAACACATCAACGCTCGTTTTCCCTTTTTCCACCTCGCCCCCCGGCATCGCTGCGATCGGCCTACATCGTCGCTTTGCACTCGATTTTTCGGAGTACATCTGTGAAAACCTCGAAATATCGGCACGTCTCAGCAAGCGATTTTAAAAAAATACCTGTCCAAAAGTAAGATGTACTCAAAAAATCGGACATCGTCATGGGATTTCGCGGTGTTTGGCCGCTTTTTCGACTCGAACTTCGAAAAATCGAATGAAAAAATAATTCGTCTGCCGAAATTTCCGTTCGATGGAAGTTTGCCGGACATTTGGCTCGTTGAACTCGTCATCAGCGCCTGAAATATCGTGTCGCGTTACAACGGATGCGTTGAGGTCGCGGACGGAGGTCGTTTGAAGGGTTCAACAAAGTCGTG
The DNA here is from genome assembly GCA_959613375.1 of Heteropelma amictum. Classification (NCBI taxonomy): domain Eukaryota; kingdom Metazoa; phylum Arthropoda; class Insecta; order Hymenoptera; family Ichneumonidae; genus Heteropelma; species Heteropelma amictum. The sequence goes on along the minus strand of OY390721.1, from coordinate 20,342,909 downwards.
TGCGCCACACCTAGAACATATCGGGGAATGGGGCACCTGACGTGCTTGAGAATCATCGGAGGAGGAAGAAGGTAAAGAACGGGAGGAGCCGGTAATACTATGTACGCTGGAGGTGATTGACGCGAGAATCGGAGCTCGCCACTGTCGTTCCAATGGTTGTCGTCAGGGAAAAGGGACCTGAAATCGTATACACATAGTATACATATATATACGACCGAATGCCTTGTGCCTGTGTGTACATTCACATAAAAAGTACAGAAACAAGTGTCCCATGTGCGTATATACATTAGGGTGGTTAAAAAAAAGTATATACACTTTTCCACCCCCGAAAATGTCATATTCTCCCTTCAAAAAGATCGCTACGAAAGGATTGAGCTGCAGCTTCGTCCTGAAGCAGGCGATCGGGGCTTAAACACGATCGAATACGAGTTTTTCGAAAATTTACTTTTCAAATTGCAAAAAGAGGCGATAAACGAATGGTACACCGAGTAACGCGAGTGGTTGAATTCTGAACAAAATTTCCATTTGGAATCTCACTAATGCTCGACCCTACAAGCGTTGAAAAATGGGAAAATTCATTTTTCAAAATGTGGATATAGAAAAACTCGAAAATGTCGCGAATGACACTTGTGGTAGGGTTTATCAAATGCGCCAGCGGCAGGATAAAAGTACATGAGAATCATTCTGAGGAAACTTTTCGCAAAGTCAATCACTGCCATCTATGGGGCGTAGAAGTTTGAAGAAAAGTTCGACCTTCTTCGACCACCCTAATATAGAAATATATATCGACTGTAATGTATCAAATGTAAGTACGAATTCGTATCACGTGCAAAACGCTCTTGTAATACTTGGAACGGGACGACCCAACCGGCATAAGTTTAGCGCATTACGAGTTATGTGTACTTTGCCTCTTGAGCGTGATATCCTAGCATCTCTCTCTATTTCTCTGTCTTTTCTCCCCACTTTTCATCGCTTATTGCGATCGAATGAACCGCGAGCGTATTTACCGTAGAGCTACCATGTGTCAATAAAAAGAACAAAAAATCAGATCGTCACAGCTCATATTGGAAGCAAAATCCGAATCGCCGGCACGCACGGACCATAGGACGAATAATTGAGATGATAGTCGCGTGACGCCTTTCGCGTCATCAACAAAATAGACCTCCTTCGATGCAGTCACCTTGCGAAATGTTTTCACGATACGAGGGGGTGCTGAATTATCCCTTACCCACCTTTGACCAAAGCTCGCAGATATACGTTGATGTTTTTTCGTTCGTTAATCGTGAACATTCAATTGTGGGCAAGATGAACAAGAGGGAGAAAGTTGTACAAACTTGGAGAAAATTGAAAAGCATGAAAACAGCAGATTTTCATGAATTTTACGCGAAAGTGATATCAGCAACGAGAGGATGCTGTATATGCATCGTAGGGAGACACGAGTTGATACAATTTGTAAAAATGTCCTGCGAGATCAAACGCATTATTTCACACGTAGAATTTCACAACTACGATATTCTTCGATCCATGAAAAAACCTCGAGTCTCCCGACAAGATCGATAAAATAACATGATGAATCGGAAATTTTGTTATTGCGAAAAAAAATGTCTTCTCACAAAATTCAGATGCACTTTCAATAAAATTAACGTATTTATTTGTTAAATAGATTATAATAAGGCATAAATCGATCGTATCGAATGAAAAATCAAGCATCAGTTTAAAAGCCATTGTAACAAAACGATGTCAAGAACGGAATTATCGAAAAAAAATCAAATCATACTCTGTAACGGTCGCGCGTTATCCCTGTACGTATAAACAGTATCTTACACACTTTGGCATTAGAAAAGTGCAAAATTACAAACGAAAAAAGGAAAAATAGCGGCGGTAGTTGGACTCGGTGTTTTCTGCATGCGCAACCCGAGAGAGCAGGATATCAATTTTTTTGCCAGGTTTCGCAAAGTTTTTGCGGGCAAGGGAAATTACTCCTAGGCGCGCGTAAGAATCTCTCTCGCTCTCGCTGTGCCAAGCTTCTCTTATTCCAAGGATACAACGCTATTGCGTTAGGATCACTGAGGCTACGACGGCAAAATAATATTGCACTATTGCAATAAAGAGCGCGAAGCGAGATGACTCTCGCATCTTCATTTCGCTCAAGCTCTCTCTCTCCTTCTCCAACGTCCAACGCTCGCTGTACTCGTCATGGCAAACCAGTTCGAAGGAGAAAATGAGAAAATCGCGACGGAAAATCCGCGTCATAGATTGCAAATTTCGTGCCACTTTTTTTTACAAACCGCCCGACATCTTTTACATCTTCGTCGATGCAACGTTTCTGGAATATTGTTTCTCTCGTGTCTCAAACGGGTTGAATCACGTAAATCTCGTCAAACAGGCATATTTTTCATGTTACTTGTATGCATACTACTTTTTTATGCATCGTTGCGATATGCGATGCTAATGACGTAAGGAAAGTTCCGGTTTTCCTTTCTTCTAATTTCCGGTGGTATATGCGGAACGAGAATGGTTGGAAAATGAGAGAAAATTATTTTCAATTGGAAAAGTCGATTGTTTGGTGTTGCAGCGAGTTGAGGATGAGGATAACGGTGTATCCTCTATTCATAGACGGAAAGATCCTGCCATTAGTACAGTAAAACTTCCTTAAAAGACGGTAGGATGCCCGAGGCGCAAAAATCTGCCGCGCGAGGGAAGCACACGAGAGCTGCGCGCGCGGCAGAGTGTGGTTTCCGGCAGCGTCGCGGTTTATCTCGCTCGCGCTCGTTTGTTTTGCCCGCTCGCCAGACACTGGCCTCTCTGTACATCCACCGCACGCTTATAATCGTAATGCGAAACATTCCTTCAAGACGAGAGGCTTGTCCGTTTGGTTTTCTCGTAAATCTGCAATATCCGCAGCGAGAGACGATCATTCCACATCGGAAGAACCGGATGGTGGACAAGAAAAAGTATTAACGAGTGGGCTTACGGTGCTTCTGAGATAATAATAATTCCCCGTGATAATAAGACGTTGTACACTTTTTTGTTTCCCCTCTCTTCCTTATTCAGTAAAAAATCTTATCGCTAAAGTCCACTTCGTAAAAATTGCTTGTCGGTATCGTCAATATATTGATACAACTACGAAAAAACTTAAACATCGATTTCCGGTGTGAAAATCTTCGATCAAATTCTCAAAGGAAGCTGGGCATGCGGAGAATCTTTCGAAAATCCTTTCATCCGGAAATACATCGTCGCTGGAATAAAGCGAATGAAGAGGCAAAAAGTATCAAGAAAACCACGGGGATGTGCGAACAAAATCTCCCCGTACCGAGGCACGAGAGACGAGGAAAATGCGAAAGATGCAGGAATCCGTCTAGAGAGGAAAAAAATGTCAAACACCAAAGTTTTCGTACCAGAATTGATGTGTAATTGTCGTTCAGGGACGCAAAACGCGGACAGTTTCTGGCGTCTTCTATGTAACATAAATGCACTTCTAAGCACTCGCAAATATGCATTTACATACATATATATCGCATGTATGTATGTACATGTAAATGAATAAGTGCGAGAAGCGTATTTACATGAATTTTCTACCACAACCGTCACCGCGAGATATTGTCTCGACTATAAGCTATAAGCCGGGGAACCGTGCGCGCTTTCGTTGGTATCCGCGTGCTCTCTCGCCTCGGGGCCCGCTCGTTAATATTCATGCCGCATTACTTCCTGTTACGTACTCGACGATACACTTACGGAACACCGGAGCGGTTATATCGGTGTATTCCGTGCGACTCTTGGTGGGCGAACGAGCAAACCAAACGAGTATACCGGGGAATACGTGTACACGATGTATACGTGTATGTATGTGCATAAAAGAGTGTCAATAATTTACATATACACGGGCTAATGTGAATCTCTTAAACAGTCATTTGTCAGAGATGAAAAAACATTTTTTTTCATCTCGACAAAATTGTCGTAAATGGAAGAGAAAAATTCGATCGTAGCAAGGATACGGGAAATGCGGGAACGAGGAGAGATGATTCGTTGAAAAACCAAAGGTGAAACCAAAACCCAAAGGTGTAGTTTGTCGTAGGAAAAATTCAGATTATCGTAAACGGACGAGTTTGGATGAAAGTTCCGATGAATTTGTTTGATTCGTAGCGATACGATCGTGCTCCACGTGACCGTATTATATCGATCTAATGGTGGTAATCGGGTCGATCTAGCATTTGCTAATCGAATACTTTGTGCGCCGAGGAGCATTCGTTCGAGAATATCGTATGATGTACATATTGTATGTATACGTGTGCACATCAGCATCATGGCCTTCTGTCTGTGCTTAGTATTCCAAATGAACAAGCAATTTACACACGGCTTGTAAGTGAACGCTGTAACGATGAAACGTACTCGAGGTGGATGTACGATGTTACGGGAAAAAAAATATAGAAAGCGCTCTAATCTGCGCCTACATCCGATAACGAACATCTAAGATCGCAGTGGAAAAACGTTCGGGCAAAGCTCGCTCGAGATCCTTCGAACTTCGGCGATGTTGAAGGTCAATGCAAGTTCAAATCTTTGGACGAATTCATACGAGGGGGTGATTCAAATTTCGAAGAAATTTAATCATTTTTGTGTTTTCAAAAGGGAGGAGGAGGAGGACACACTGTTAATTTTCCGAAAGAGAAATCGTTGAATTCTTCAAAATCTTCCTACATCATTTTTCGGTCGGATATCGGTTTGGGTTGCTTTCTCGTTTCTGAATTTACGCGTCTACAGTCTCTCGTTCTTGATACTATCGTATATTTGTGTATACACTTTTTTTCACGTTCGAAAATACGCGCTCCATCGTCCCGAAGGTCCTTCACGCTCGACGAACATTCGTCTTTGTACGAATTGGTCAATCGCGGAAACGCATCTAAATGTCATTGCCACGTTATTCCCGAAAGTTAAATGCTAAGCCGGATGACATATCGATGAAGATAAAAATGCGACATTTCGTTATTTTATTCATAACGAAAGACGTTTTTCCAGTCTCGTCAAACCGGTGTGAGTAAATGTCATTGCCGTTTAATTCACGAGCGTGCGCGAGAAAATTCGATTGATTTACGCATACCGTTTATTTACACGGTCGATTTGCAAATAGTATTATTCGACGGGTTCGTATATGCGTACGAGGTTTAAGCTCAATGGGAGTTGAGCGTACGGGCTTGTAAACGTCGGTAAATCAATGCGGGATATACAGCTCTCCCTATCGGCACGCATGATACGTTTAAATCTCGTTATTGTCGTCGTTTCACGGTGGAATGTCATCGGTTGATTCTCGTGGCTTTGTCGTTGGCGGTTGCGACAGTGACGCCGCAGTGTCGAACGCGCGAACGATCAACGAGAAACGATCAATGACCATACGGTCTAGGAGCTTGTACAAACGATAGACGTTCGCGGTTCGACAATCGACCAATTACGAATTCACGAACGTTCGTACACGTATCAACGACCTTCGGATCCGTTACTGCCTTTAATCGTGATCGTCGTGGTTTATATACATTCCCTTACGACGTCAAACTATGCGTTTCCGCCCTACCGGGAATTCCCGTGACATCTGTCGACGATCTGATCAGCCTTTTAAACTCTATTATAAAAGGTCATTCGTACAATTATAGAACCAATGAAGTTCGTACTGACGTGACGACGAAAATTTCTCACTCTATGCATCTTTCGTGCCTCTCTGAAAAATCATTCGGGATTTTAGTGGAAAAAATCAGTCGAAATTTTCCTCAGTGCTGTGTAAATGTAATGTATCCTTTGATAAAATAACAATTTATTTTACTCCCTACGAAACCGTCCCAAAAGTCCATTCAACAAGAGGCGTAATAAATAAATAAATCAAGCTGAAATTTGTCAAAATTTCATTCGATTAACGCAAAAAACTCCACGAGTTTCAGAGAATTTTCTTCGATTTTTCCGTCGCGCAACTTTTAAGGTATGCCTTAACCTCAAAATGCACAAACGAACGAACGATTTCCGCCCAACTCCCGAAGCGAAAATTTTGAAAAAAAAACTGATGACATTACCGACATGGATGTATCGATGTACGAATTCGATGAACATCCGTTAAAAATACATTAGCTCACTTTTACCGCTCGATGTAAACGAGAACAATAATCGCGTCTTGCGTATCAAGTCAAAATCCCCCGACATAACCTTATTTTCGTCGTCTGACAAAACGGAGCTTCGATGTAACTGGAGGAATGTATTCGACATCGAGCTTACCGAAAATATAACAACCAGACGGAGATAAACTCCTTCCCTTCCCACTCCCCCCTGGTAATAATAAATTCTACAGAGACGAGTGCACAGGATAACGAAATAATGGCAAATTCAATCAGTCAATTTTATCAAACGAACAATCGTTCTTTCCACTTATTTTTGGTCGCGTAATTGATATTTACGAAATCCTGTCGTTTTGGTCGAGCCAAACGAAACACAGAGATGAAATCAAAATCAATATATATATATATATATATACTACACAACATCGTCGGGGTGACAAAGTTAACTGGGGTCATCGTCTCATGCGACCCAGACACGAAACGATCGAATTCGTTCCTTCATAAATATTTCCTGCTGCGATATCAAACGTAATCTCAGATAAACCGTGTTGAATTCAAATTTTGCAAGCTACGAAGAGCCAACGGCAATTCCGGCGAGTACCGTGTCTGAAATTACTCGTTTTTACTTTTCGTGCTTCATCATTATCCAACTTTTCGAGAAAAATGTACCTATAATATAGACGTTCGTCATCCACGGGATTGAGGAAATCATCCGTGACAATCCATTTAATTACTCGAAATTTGTAAACTGCTGGCGAGAGAACGAGGCGCCAAGACGATGACGAAGAATACTGAAACAAAGGTGAATGTGATAGGAGTAGGGAAGGAGAGGGGGGCGGAGAGGTGCCTAACGAAACCTCGGGCATTTCTAACCTCCGAGAAATCCAATCAGGGCATTTCGACCATCCTGAATCTCGAATGACGCCCGTGCTTGGCTCCGACGTTAGAGGCACGGAATTTGCCGTAAATAATTCTCACACTTACCCAAGTTATAAACGTACGAGAATTATGTGAGTAGCATCAAAATTATGCAAGTAAACAAGCGCTCATCATTTTTACGACGGATATAAAACTCTACGATCCATCATCTTTTTTCAGAGATACTTCACAAAGAAATCTTTGATTCAAACATGAATTAAATTCCCTTTTCTCACAGTCCGTCCGAATTCCTTTTCGGAAATTACATTTCATAATTTAATTTTTCTACATTAGAGTAAAATCGGCGGATATTTAAAAAAAGCTTTTCGTCCGTTAAAGAAATGAATAAATCGTAGGAAATATGTAGAAAAATATGCTCGGAGTCTTTGCGGAATCATCGGAGAACGTGTTAAAAATTTAATACAATTTCACGTATTATCTTCATATCAACGTTCGATCGGATATTCTCGTCGCATTTCCGTGTGAATGACCTTTTGATTTTCAGTGAATCGACAAAAAACAACCTTTGCCAGTATTTACGATTTTTGTAGATGAAATGTATTTAAACTAGAGACAATTTAACAAAGAGACCAATGAATCCCCTGCACTCAGTGAGGGAAAACGCATTTTCGGCTGTATAACTGAACTTAACGTTACGAAAGTTTTATAAGAATAGAATTTTCTTAAAACGAGATTCAAAAGCGCATTTAACACAATTCATAACTTCGGGTTTGGATAACTTGATTAAATAATCGAAATAACGCGTTGAGTGACTCGTGGAGAGAAGAACGTTGATGGTGAAACATCGTCTGTTCTGGGCGGTGCGATAACGAGCTGATATATTACAGATATGGTTTCGCGACGATATCGGCTAATGAACGAATGAATACGAAGCGAAAAAAAGTATAGTCGCGAAATACAATGACGCACGAAATTAATATCCACGAACGAAAGAGATTTTTTTTTCTCTCGATACAATTGTCCGGGGAATGGTGCATTGATATTGAAGATGACTCTGACATACCACTTTTTTGTGGATAAAAAAAAACATATAAATATATATACTATATTAGATAAATATTTGGACCTAAAATGTTTTATTAATACGGTCGGGTCGCGTGGAAAACTGTAAATTCCGTTCCAACGGTCGAACAAAACAAACTTCATCCTGACGCGCGTCCAAGAAAAATTATCTATCCTCGATGAAAATAAAAAAAAAGCGAACTTCACTCATTTCGATCACGTAGCGGCGTCAATGGTTTCAGAGGTGATGATACCGGTGTAGCGTATGGACTTCGTGATATGCCGTGAGAATGGATATTTTCTTTTCCCTTGGCGAACGAACGTTTTTCCTCGGCTCTCAGTTTCTCGATCGTCTTCGTTTGCTGATCTATTATGTGCTTTTTCGTTTCCGCATCCTACAAAAGTGACAGTCGTTGTTTCTTTCTTTCCCTTGCGAGAAACATTTCGAGGGAAACGAACAAAAAATGAAACAAAAGATTCGTCCGGACGACAAAGTCGATGTTGTGACATTTTTGATGATTTTAATGATTTGTTTCGTGATTTTCATTCGGTAACTCTCAAATTTGAGTCGGATATATCTTTTGTGTATTTTTTTACTCGCCGCGAATAGAACAGAGAAAATATAGAAGGAGAGATAATGTTAAAAAGAAACAAAGATGGATGTAACGCGCTAAACCCGCTCCAAAGGACCAACGAACCTTTTCCAATCGCAGTCGTTGTTTCTTTCTCCCTTGCGAGAAACATTTCGAGGGAAACGAACAAAAAATGAAACAAAAGATTCGTCCGGACGACAAAGTCGATGTTGTGACATTTTTGATGATTTTAATGATTTGTTTCGGGATTTTCATTCGGCAACTCTCAAATCTGAGTCGGATATATCTTTTGTGTATTTTTTTACTCGCCGCGAATAGAACAGAGAAAATGGAGAAGGAGAGATAATGTTAAAAAGAAACAAAGATGGATGTAACGCGCTAAACCTGCTCCAAAGGACCAACGAACCTTTTCCAATCGCAGTCGTTGTTTCTTTCTCCCTTGCGAGAAACATTTCGAGGGAAACGAACAAAAAATGAAACAAAAGATTCGTCCGGACGACAAAGTCGATGTTGTGACATTTTTGATGATTTTAATGATTTATTCCGTGATTTTCATTCGGTAACTCTCAAATTTGAGTCGGATATATCTTTTGTGTATTTTTTTACTCGCCGCGAATAGAACAGAGAAAATAGAGAAGGAGAGATAATGTTAAAAAGAAACAAAGATGGATGTAACGCGCTAAACCTGCTCCAAAGGACCAACGAACCTTTTCCAATCGCAATATCTTTTCCTTCAATTGATTGAGATGCTTTACCCGCTGCTTGTGATTGTGGTGGCCAATCATTTCGGTGTACTTTTCGCTCACTTCCTGGTAACTCGCTCTGAGATTCTCACAATCTTCTTTGACTTTTTTTACCTCGCTAAAGGGAGATAAATACAATTGTGTCATCAACGAAATGATATACATTGTATTCGGAAAGAAAGAACCTCTCATCTGCGATTGTATTGTAGAAATGTCAAAGATAAAAAAAGACACAAGAAAACAGAAAAATGTAAAATGTAAAGAAAAAGTATATGCACTGATGTAGAATAACCCTCAGGGTAGACTTTGAGCAAAACTGCTACGGCTATCAATGCAATAATCTTTGATGGATTTTGCTGGCCATTTATGCATTTTAACTATCATAACCGTTGATTAATGATTATATGAACTCATCGCGCAAAATTATGAGACTTTTGACCATTTCCGGATATTCGACTATTCAACGTTAATCAAAACCCACTTTTTGAAAAGTAGCTCAAGTATCATTTTCCTTAACCAATCGAGAAAGAATCATGAAAAATTCGTGTCTGAGCAAGGGCGCTGATTAGCAAAAATATACGGTTGAAAGTATCGTCGAACTTTGAACGGGAAAAAAGTTGATAAAAAAATGCTTACTCTTCCAAGGCTTGTCGACGCAGTATTTCCTCCTTCAATCGGCTTTCGTGCTGCTCCTGCATCATTTTTACTTTCTGAAAATGAAAATTAAATGAATCAAATCAGCGATGAAAACAGTATTTTTCCATCGAAATATCAAAAAGAGAAAAGAGAAGATAGAAAGCTTACCTCTTTTTGTATATTGTCAGTTTTCAAAGCCTTTATTTTTGCGTTCAATTCAGCGATTTTTTGATCCGCCTGTTACAAAAGTGTATAAAACGAATTCGTAAGAAAAAAAACAATAAAATCGCCGTATTTTTCTTCCATATTCGACGTACCTCACGCACGGCGACTTTGCTCTCAGCTTCACGCGCTTCCAAAGCGACGTTCGCCTCTCTCGTTGATTTCAACTCCCGGACGAGTTTGCCGTTCTCCAACTCGAATTTCGACATTTCGATAGCACGATTATCCTCCAATTCTTCCATTTTCAACAACATGTCGTGAGCCTCGTTCACTTTGCCGGCCATCTCCTCGAGATGCTTTCTCAGCTTCAATATCAACGATACATTAGTTTTCAAAGATATCGCGCGACGCTCGGATAAAAAGAAAAAAATGCAAAAATCACAGCGACCGTCATAATTGAAAAAAAAAACCAAAAATTCAAATTACCACGGCATTTTCGTCGTCCTTCTTTTCAACGTCCTCGCGAAGTCTCGTTATTTCATTTTCCGACGACAATTTGAAACTCTCTATCTCGGCGTAAATGCGCGAACGCACGGATTCTATCTCAGCGAGGTTCACCGCCTCGATTTGATCAACGATATTTTTATTGGAGTCGAGCTGGTCCATCAGCGTGTACACTTCCTTGGTCAGTATTTTCGAGGTATTGCGCATAGCGCTGAGTAAATCGCGATGTTCGTTGATGGATTCTTCGTCGTTTTTAACAACACCCCGTAGTCGCTCGATCTCAGCGTTGCTCTCAGAGAGTTGCTGAGAAAGGGCAGTGACCGATGCCTGATTTTCCGCCATCACGACGTCCAATCTTCGCCTTCGGGCTACCATTTCCGCGGACTCTGCGCGAATTTGATCCTTCAGCGTTCTCAGCTCTTCTTTGCGTTCAGCCAACTCGGCCTCGACGCGGTCCAAATCCGTTTGCAGGCTCAGACTGAAACTCTCCTGGAAAATCACCGGAAATCACCGAAATATGATAAATTGTCAAAAGCGGATATAATTTTGCTTGACATGCATTCGATGAAAATTCGTCGATTTTGAGGAAAGAAAAATGATGAATTGGCCGTTATTTCCATTTTATCAAACAGGGTAATGATATCTGTATTGAAATTAGCCTATTTACCTGATTTTCGACTACAATTTTTAATTCCTCCAGCGCGTGGGAGAGTCTCGAGATTTCGGCGTCTTTCTGATTCACTTTTTTTTCCAGCTCGAGTTTCTCACCTTCAACTTTAGTCAGACAAGCGACGTAACGATCCGCTGCCTCGCGCACGTCTTTCTCAACGGCGGTTTTCGTATCTCTGACTATATTTCTGATCTGTTGTGAGGAATAAAGCAAACCAGGTTGAGTTTCAAACGGACTTTGATTAAGAGATTGGAAAAAAATAAACCCAAGTGTCTAAAAAAATTAACCGCTGTTTTCGTCCAAACATCGATGCCGCGTAAAAGGAGAAGTGTCGGGAATTCGTTCAGACTCGAATATTATAAAATCTACGAATAAATCGACAGGAAAAATTGTCAATACTCTGTACTCAGCTGGCATTTTCTTACTTTTTTTCGCTCTTCGTCACTTTCCGCAATAATGCGTTTAACGCGTTCCTCGCTCTCAGCGCGGCAAGCCGCGAGTGTTTCCCTCGTAACTGCCTCGGCGTTTTTGACGATTTTGTCTGTACGTTCCTCAATTCGACGTTTTTCCTCCTCGATTATTCTCTCGGTCGTCGATTTCACTCCCTCGAGGTCTTTGTTTCTAGCTTCGGTTATCTATGAATTTCAACTTGCGATCAACGTCGATTCTTGCGAATAAAAAACGTAAAATTCGGGTTTTCGATAGAATCTAGCGTCAAAGTTGAAACGTCAAATTTTTTGAAAACAGTTTTCATTGTGGGTGCGACCGGCCTCGGTGTAAAATTTCTCAGTCTCGAATAGTCATTTTCAAAAGCACAAATATTACCATTCCCGGTCGGTATACGACGGGATTGTTCTACGATCGAACAATTCCACAAATTATACGAAAAACAGTTTTTGCAGCAATGATATTTCATCTTAAAGTAGGCAAAAAAAATATGCATACGTTGTCGAGTTCTCTGATGTATTGTAGCCTCGCGTTTTCCAGCGACTTTTCAAGCCTCGATCGTTCAGAGAGATGACGAGTTTCCATGGCTTCCATATTTTCTTTTTGCCTCTCCAAATCCTCGGCGTGTTTTTCCTTAACCGCGTCTAATTCGTCCTGAAGCTCAAGGACATTGCGGCTGGCCTAAAGCGATAATAGAAAGCAAAAAAAGAATTATTTTACGATTTCACATAAAACATCGATATGCTCGAACGAACATCGAATCCGAAATGTGAATTCCGAATATGAAAAATTCGTCATTCGTCATTTCGATTTTTTCGAACTCACTTCCAAATAAAGTTCCTCAACGTCCTTGAGTTCTTCGGCGATATATCCATTCGTCTCGTGCAGTTCCCTGTTCTCACATTCCAACTCTAATCTCCGCGACATCTCGGCGAGTTTTTCGCTCTCGAGACGTTCGCGCTCGCGCATTAAATTGTGATTCGTATCGATCAATTCTCGATCTCGATTGTTGAGAATTTCGCTTATTTTCGCCTCGCATTCGTTCGACATTCTCTCCTGGTCGGCTCTTAGCTCGTCGACTTCGCACTGAACCGTCGAGAGCTGTGATTGCAACTCGAGTATCACCTGCTGACGAGTATGCAGCTTCGCCTCCAGCTCGCTCTTGCAACCGCTCAATTCGTTAATTTGGCCTCGCAGGCTCTTCTCCTCGTTCCTCAAAAAATCAATTTCCGTGTCGCGATTCGATTCCAAATGCTGTACTCGATTGCGTAATTCTTCCGAGAGGCTTTTCCATTGTTGCAACTGAAGGGAAACAAATTAACAAATTAAAGAAAGTTTCACAATTTTCTTTCTTCAAAATGTCACGGCGTGTAGTTTTTTTTTTTAATATCGCTTTGTAGAATAATAACGATAATGATAACAAAAATTCCCATGATTTGCCATCACTAGGAACTTGCGAAATGTCTTCGCAAGGACTTCTTAAGGCCATGGGGGATACCCGCCCTCCCATCGAAATTTAGAAAAATTCTCAGGCAAAATCTATAAATCGGATCGATTAAAATTTTTTTGTGAGTATTTAGTGACACAACACGGAGGGAATGACGATTTCACAGTTTCGAAATTTTGCAAAAAAATTTTTTTGTAGAGTGAAATAATTTTCAAAATTTTGAAATTCTAAAATCGTCAGTCCCTCCGGGCTATATAACTAAATACTGACAACAAATTTCAAACCGATCCGATTTATAGATTTTGCCGGAGAATTTTTCTAAGCTTCGATTTACGGATGTAACACATCGCCTTAAGGACTTCTTCGATGAAAACAATAAAAACTATCGTGATACGGAAGGAACGATGTACTAATTGAAATAAATCGTATGGAATTTGCAAGAAGTTTATACCTCGGTCTGTACGGCTGATAGCTCATTTTCCTTGGCATTCGCGATACTCGAAAGCTTCTGAATCTCGCGTTCCTTCGCTCTCGTAATTTCCGCCAATTCTTTCGTCAACCTGTTGATCTCAGATTGAGCGTTCAGTTCTATCCCCTTTAAATTGTCTTCGGACTCGTTTACATCCGCGTGGCGAAGCTCCATCCGCGATTCGAACGCTCCCCGAGACGCAACTTCGTCATCTCTCGCCGATACGATTTGCGACAACTGCAAACGTAAAAGCTCCAACTCCTCGAGATGCTTCAGATCTCGAGAATCGAGAATATCCTGTTGTAATTTTGCCTGGAAAAACAATCGATCGTCTTTAATGCTCTCGAAGTTCGCGACTCTACTTTTCAGCCGCTCGAATAGAAATTGAAATAAAATTATGATTTCTGCATTATCGACTGCCGATAAGAGCATAAAAATTCAAACGTAAAGTTACTCATGAACGAATCCGGAAACAAAGTTTGTACAAAACAGACATTCCGCGATAAAAGCAACTCGGAATTTCTACGCGGAAATATCAGTCGTTAAATTTTCAATCACCATCGATTCCAAATCCTTCTTGTGCCGTTCCTCCGTCTCGATCTTTTTAGCCCGAAGATCCTCGAGCTCCTCTTCCAACTTGAGAGTCTCCGATTGTTTGCCACAGAGTTCCTCGATGGCCTTTTCCAATCTCCAAATTTCTTTCTTCATTTCTTCGATCTGATTCGCGTGCTCGTTTATCGTTCGATCTTTGTTGACACACTCGACCTTGAGATCAGCGAGCTCGTGTCTAACGTCGTACTTGAGTTCTCTGCCGGCACCAAGAGCCAGCTTGGTCTTTGCCTTCGGACAGGACACGATTGTTGGCTTTACAGCTCGTTTCTTTGGTAGTTGTGGCTAAAGACGTTAATGAAAAACAGTAAAGGAAAAGCAAGAAGTTATATGATGGAACGGCGGCGCATCGACGGTTGTTTTGGTAAACATTCTTTTCCCGCCACTTTTTTTTTTCGTCCTTCCGTCTGGCCTCTCCTTTATATTCCCTTCTCCATCTTTCTCTCTCGGACTCACACGCGCATAAACACACACGCAAACGTACACAAGTGTCCTCGCGGTGCCGTTTGGCCGACCCTCATGCTGTTTCCTCCGCACCCCTTAAACTTACCGTTCGAAACTTGGGGGAGGGCAACGCTCGAGCTCCCTTGCTCGAAACGGACGAGTTGCATTCTCCACCGCTGCTCGTCACGCTTTTGCTGTCTTGGAACCTCTCCGTCTTCTCGATCGTTATGCCCTTGACTCTGTTGTCGAATTTTGGATCGTACGCACCCGGTGGCGGAGCGTCGCCTCGTATGAAGAATGAAAAAGAATCGAAGACGGAAAAAGTTGAATAAAAAAGAAAGGAAAGTCGGTGGGGCGTGCTTTCGAGCGTGTACGAATACAGCTGGTGGGAGGATCGCGGTATAAATTTCGAGAAAAATCGATCTTTTCTTATGCACAAAAGACGTAACTGCAATCATGCTTGGAGGCAAAATAAAAGAAAACGTATAATGGTATAGTCAGCGGTAAACTCTTTGCGTCTACTTCGACCAAAAGAAACGAGCATCTTCGGTTACTTTTAAAAGACGGTGTATATCCTCCTGAATATCTTTTATCCTCCATTTTTTTTCGCACTATCGTTATTTTATACCATATCGATGAAACTTTTTGTTAATATTTTCATCTGTTGTATTGAAAAAAAAATGCAACGCGCACCGTTCCGTGAAATCGATGGTTTTTCGAATATCGTTGGGAAAAATGCAAAATCATCAGAATCGAATTTATGACCGGAACAGAAAAGTTCGTATTACTCGAATGCAGGTAGATCTGTCGTGAACACATACGCCGCGTACACATTAATATTAAAACGACTATCACTTTTGGACAAAATTTTGAAAAATAATTCTCGGTTGGCCTCGTGGATCATTCAAATCTTTTTAAAAGCTTGTCTAGGCAGAGTTGGACAAAAGAGGTGGATTTTCATTGCTATGTTACCGCGAGTCGGGCCAATAGGACGCAAGTGGTACTTCGAGGCAATAAAAGCTCTTCGAGACGACTGTTGGAACTATTTTTAATTGTAACAAATGTTTGGCATTTAATGTGGAAAAAGAACAGATCGACGACCACGAGATCCTGCACATTGCGACCGTTCTGTAAATTTTTTCTTCCCTCTGTCGCGCTGCCGAAAATCTGTTCAATGATTCTTTGGGTCTGCCGAGCATCTACGGTAAACAGAGGGACGTTGAGGGACGAGGCGAGAGAACGCGACACACCGAGAGTACACAAGATCCGTGTGACCGTACAGTAGACACAATGATCGATCTTTCAAATATTCGCACGTGCATAGACGCGTGCTACACGATGGCGGATCGTGTATCGATATTATATGGGTTATTTCACGTAAAATCGATTGAAAAAAAATTGAAAAAAGTCATTCGAACATTCTATATCTTTCGATCATTGACCACAAATTTTTCGTGACTCTTCGTCAATGCGTCCACCAGTACGTGACGTCTTGCGTTAATTTGTTTGAAAAAACGTCGATTTATAGCAAACGTGATATAAACGTGATATAAAATAAAAATATATGACATTTATTAAAATAACGATATAACAAAAATCGATGTCACTTGAATTATAAATCATTTCGAATTAATCATAGCGGTGAAGAAATTTATTCAAAAATGGCTTCAAAAATAATTGTACAGTCACCAACTTGACGTAGCATATAAAATGCGGTATTTCGTACCGAGTTGCATTTGAAAAAAAAAAATTGCACTTTTATGATATTTCAATAAAAACGAGAGTTTGCCGCTTGGAGTATGATTTTGCATGGAACGTCCCATATACATTACGCACATATCGACGAGACAGGGTAAGGAGATGTGGCGGGAAGGGAACAGGGTGGGGCAGCTGGTATTGCATGCCAAGAAATATCTCTATGGGGTCATAGAATTACCAGGTGTAGACCCAACCCTCTATGTGCCCTTCGGTCGTCACCCTTCGCTCTCTGTAAGACCAACGATAAATAAGATACCCCCTCTTTTTCTGCACGACTCACTGTTGCGTTTCCTCTCTTACGTACGCGCTGACTCGCGACAATTAAATGCAACGTTTCCCACGATTTTTTTTTTCGCCGCATGGACCGTGCCTCGAAAATAAAACTATTGGATATTTCGTTGTTTTTTTTTTCATTATTGCCCGTATTTACAGTCTGATAAGCAATTGCTCAAGTCCGTACTTACGTGGAATTAACATACGAATAAGACGATCTTATGCTATAAGTACCGACTGCGAATATGGGCCATAGAATTCACAAGAATTACTCTAAATGGAAATGAAATTTAGAGCGAGTCGATTACTAAGTAATTTAATAATCATCAATGTAATATTTTCTGCAAGTATATTAAAAAAGTATCGCGAATGTTTGCTTTTCAAAATTTCACGTCATCAATTTTTATGCGCATCGTGAAATAAATAATTCCATTGTTCATTTGATGTGTGTTTATTGGATACGTTCATTTGGGAACCATGCGATTTCAGGTTCATTTTTTAAGTGACGTTTTCTTTAGCACTTCCTTGTAATCTCGGTTGCTAAAGAATGCCAGATTCATTACCATTTCCTGACATAATGCATTACACCATGTTTGAGTTAATTTGAGATATTGATTGATACATAATCGCCAAATTATGTTCAGTTTTACCGTACTTTACGGTTTTCGAAAAGGAATCCTAATCAATTATTATAAAATGCTGTATTCTGGGACGGTATCTGAATTTTTCATGAATTTTTTCAAATGCTGAAAAATAACATTTTCGTAATGATACGCAATGCAGAAATGGAGTACAACATCGCGTATCCAAATCAATTAAAAAATGAACAATTACCTAAAAAGTACTTACTCGGGAGTTCGTTGAAACGTTGAATTCGGGCTTTCGAGAACGACATATTTCCTGTATTTTTGATTCGGAGGATTATCTTTTCACACGGGCCAAATAATTAACACGTCAAATTGAATATAATTTATTTATGATATCAATGAACAACCCGCAATTTGGCGAAACAATTTTTTATCGAACGAACGACGAAAACTTGAACGAAACGAACAGAAAAAGTAAAAAAGAATTTACAATGAAAAGCGCGAAGTTCGTCTACGAACTTTTTTTCCCTATCGGCGATGAGGACAACTCTCCTTGACGCGTCTTCCCCCCATGAACACTGGTCCCCTTATGCGAGGGAAAAATTGCGCGAGGACCTGCAACGCACAGCTGTTTAAAACGTGTTTTTTCTATATCTACAGTGCTCGACACCGGTTCCTTTTAAAACGACGGTTACGCCATAAATATATCGCAACGTCGACCATTCAAACATGTCCCTCTCGCCGCCGACCAATGGTACAGCAGTTCTATGCTGGTTGGTGCGCACAACCACGGTAACGAAACATCCGCATTTGGAAACTCTGTTCTTTAAAATTTTGAAAAAAGTCTCGTGCAATTTTTCAAATTCATTTTATTCACTAATTTCATGTATTTTCCTGAAATATTATATGATCAATTGCAATAAGAAAACTACATTCCGTGGCGACGAAAAATGTTAATCGTGGAAGTGCGTATGCACAAAAACGCTTTCTTACATGATGCAAACTTCGACATTATTAAAATTTTGAGGCGCTTTTTTTGAATCTTGAGCATGTATATGCATATGTATGTGATTACAAAATGACAGATTTTGATGGAGCTTATTATAACAAGAATTTGGCGTTATAAGTACTCCAAACCACCGCACCTTTTGGCAACAAAGTTACTTCAAGTGATAATCAAAACCACGAACTCGAAGAATATATAAATGTTTACGTTCTCGGTCGCGTGTTGCGGGATATGAAATTTATTCTATGAAATACTTGCTGAATACTTAATGAAAACCATTTTATTGCAGATTATTTAGTTACCATACAAGAATTCACATTAGACATCAGATGCGCAATTTTGAGGTTAATTAGTCAAATAAACGACAAAAATATAAATAGCCACTATTAAAGATCTCATGAAATAACATGTACAGCAGATATCAATAAGTGCGACAATTTTGAACAAAAATTCAGCTTCGTAAGATATATCGGTTGATTTTTCCCGAGTAAAAATTAACTTTTGAAATTTATTATGTTTGAACATTCGTTATTACGTCCGTGTATGATGCACTCGTTGGAACTCTTTCAGTTACGTACATATTCACTGGGTCGCTCAAATAAACAATGACAAATAATCAAAACCTTTTTTTCACAAGCTTATGAAGATTCAATATTTTGACGTATTAACCTTTTTACTTAAAAAAATAAGTTGTTTTTTGGGAGCCACTCGTAAGAAGGAAATTGCGTATTGCCACGTTGAACGTGATGTCGATGATAGGAGATGAACCAATCACCTGCAAAGTAGTGTTCGTCTGCTAGCGGTTATACTCGCGTCTCCTTCAGAGTTGTTTTCCGCCTTTCGGAAAACCATACTGTTCTGTCGTATAAGTATAAGCCAAAATGCGGTGGAGTTTTGTCAGCTCGGTCGTAGGATGTTTCCTATTATTTATCTATGCTGTTCACTGCCAATATCGGACTAAAAGGGTAAGTGCTTGAACAATTCATCGATCCACTCCAAAAGCACACAAATCTTCACTCAACTTTGACACGTCGAGACTTTTATATTGACTTGACAAATGCAAATAATCTCGACGATTTGTTTGCTCGTTTTCTCATCAGTTCAAATGAATATTCGATAATATTTATAACCGAATGTGTTCCAAGTCCATCTGGCTTTTTTTTCCCACCCGAGTTTCATAACCTCAATTTTATCGACCTATGAGCAATTCGTCGTCTAGCAAAAAGTATTTTGTTTCCATGTTTCTTAGTATTTACCATTTTCCATATTCTTCCAAGGAGATTCGCTTTTTTGACAACAAATTTTCAAAAGTTTTGTACAAACTTTGTCTATTCGAAACAACCGCTAAATTGTCGAGTGAAAAAATGATGAAGAAAGGCGATAGCGAATATACACAAGAAAAATACTATTTTGCTGCAGAGTCCGAGTACTTCAATGGCCGAACGAGTCCAGCAAATGATGGAAATGACGCATAACTGGCCAGTAATTAAATTAAACGGTCCCAAATTCAACGAATATATAAAATCGACGCCGAGAAATTATTCCGTCATTGTTATGTTCACTGCAATGGCGACGAAACGAAAATGCAATGTTTGCAAATATGCCAATGAAGAATTCAACATAGTCGCCAGATCCTATCGTCACTCGCCGTCTTACTCCAACAAGCTTTTCTTTGCCGTCGTAGATTTTGACGAAGCAACCGACGTCTTTCACAAGGTGAAGAATACACTTGAAAATATTTCAGTCTTTTAAAATAAATTTATTGAATTGTTTTTTTATTGAATAATCATTTCCAGCTAAAACTCGACACTGCTCCGGTATACATGCACTTTCCACCAAAAGGCAAACTGAAAGCGGCCGATACGATGGATATTCAGCGAGTCGGGCCTGCAGCCGAAGCGATCGCCAAATGGATTTGGGAACGCACGGACATACAGTTCCCTGTGTTGAGGCCACCAAACTGGATAGGAACAATCGCCAGTGTCATGATTCTCGTTCTCATTGGAAGTTTTCTCTACCTCAAGCGAAACAATTTGGACTTTATTTATAACAAGACAATGTGGGGTCTCGGTGCTTTGGTAATTCGTTTATAATATTTTTTCTTCCGGTACAAATGTTTGTTAGAAATGTGTTCTTCATCCTACTACGACATTCTATCACACCGGTTTTTCATCCGAATCTAGTAAAACGCTTGCATTCAAGTTCTACAATGATTTTCATCAACACTTGTCGAGAAAAAAGAATTTTCAATCAATAACTTTTCGGGACAAGAATTTTTGGACAACGTCCCTATTGAAAATTACGATTTTTCAGTTTTTCACGCTTACCATGACTTCTGGTCAAATGTGGAATCACATAAGAGGACCACCTTTCATCCATAAATCGCCGAATGGAATGGTTGCGTATATTCACGGCTCGTCCCAAGGACAATTTGTCTTGGAGACTTATATCGTGATGGTGCTCAGTATCCTTTGTTCGTTCAAGTAACTCTACGCGACTGTTTTGTTTTTCGATCGACAAACCGGAAGTGCGCGTTTTTCAATCAATCGTCCAGCAGGTTTTTCCAGATTTTCCTTACATCACGCTACTCAGACGGAGCTGTTGTCTTGGGAATGATTCTGATGACGGAAGCAGCAACGCGCAAGGGTGACGTTAAAAAACGACGAATTTTCGCGATTATAGGTCTCGGCTTGGTAGCCGTATTTTTCAGCTTACTGCTGTCCATCTTCAGGAACAAGGCTCAGGGTTATCCTTACAGGTACTCGATATTGGTTACTCGAAAACAAGGAAGGAAAACCTCGATACATAAAAACTTGTGTAGTCGAGGTTCTCTTTTATTCGCACGACGGTTTTTACCCTCGAATAATACCAAATCCGTAATGATAAAACTCAGGGATACGCTGGCAAAGTTATGACCAGCCTGTCTCTCTGTTTTACCCACAAGAGTGCGAGTATATTTTCCAAATATTCAGAGATGAATAACTTTTCTGTTCCAGTCTCCTCTTCAAATAAACAACCACGCTACACCGGGACGCTTGCAGGACCGGTGTTTTCTCATTCGTACAATAAATACATTCTACGAAAGCAACACGAAATGTGCATATGTTATTATCGTATACGCGT
Organism: Heteropelma amictum; assembly: GCA_959613375.1. Taxonomy (NCBI): domain Eukaryota; kingdom Metazoa; phylum Arthropoda; class Insecta; order Hymenoptera; family Ichneumonidae; genus Heteropelma; species Heteropelma amictum. Next base: position 20,321,405 of record OY390721.1, on the reverse strand, counting down.
TAGTCGCGTCGTAAAACGCTGAGAAATTTTCTCACGTCGTTTTTAGCGAACATTCACACTACTCCAAATAGTATCGATGTATATAATTTATTTCGATACTATACAAAATGAATCGATTCTCGAAGAGAAATTAAATACCTCGATGATAAATACCTCGTTGTCGACGCGAAGAATACATTTTCCCACTTTGTAATAATACATTTTTAAATCGCTTCTGCTTTAGCGATTCGTTTGTTAATTCACTCAATCACGACGATTTGTTCTTCATTATCTCGGAAATAACCGTACAAACTAAAAATTTTAGAATGTATCATGTACATCCCGAATTTCGATAACATAAATTGGCTCTAATTTTGAAAAAATCATCAATCCTCGATGTGCAACTATCAACGTTCGAGTGTCTGTGTTTATCTGTGCACGTAATGACTACATGAACGAAAAGTGTTGTCGTAAATGCATTGAAATTTTTCTTATAAAATCAACGATAAAAATAATCATTATAGATTTAAAAGCGCTGTTGAAAAATCGAAAATGAAAATAGAGTTTATTCTTACTACGAGCGGCAAAATGACGAAAGTCGACACTTTAAGATTACATACAAAAACGGCGATAAATATAATAAATAGAAAAACAAAAAATTGATATCATCTTTATAATAAATGAGGTATAAATATTTTTCGCTGCTTCGGGTAATTTTCAAACTTCTTTCGATACCACTGGTGCGTTGAAACTCCGGTTTCAATCTGAAACGGAAAAACACAGGATCGAAATAACGTTCTCACTGGCTCAAAGGATGTAAAAGTAGCAACAAAAAATGTTATACCTGGTTGACGAGAACCCACAGAAAGACGCAATGATATGTCGAACTGCTCCATAAAATGAGCGACAGCATCGCGTACATAATTATTTCGGTAAATTGTAATGGAGCTGAGATGTATTCGAATAGTCCGCCAGTCGGTATTTTATGAGATTTTGTGACAACTGTGCCACTCTTGTCTTTTCGTAAATTAGCGAGGATCACATTCGATCTCAATTGTTCGTAAGATGCCAGAAGAAAAATCGCGGCACATGCATATTGCAGTTTGGTAAGTCGGTTCCAATGAAAAACACCAGTGGAGCCTATCACCATTTTATATAAAAAAAATTTATGTATCTTTTTGCATACGCTAAAAAGTTTCATGGTATCGTTTTTCAAAATCAATTTTTCCGTATAACTCCTGAAATAATTTTTCACAACCCGATACGATCAATGACCCGAACGACCCTGATTTTAGAAAAACTGAAAATTTTGCTGTTGAAACGAATTTTTTTTATGCTTCAAATTGACTCTAGTATAAAATAGACTGAACTCGAACGCAAAAGATTCATCGTGTTATAGGGACTTTGGGCTTGCACCATCAGGGATTTCTCATTTTCAAGTTCTCTCTCGATTATACCATCATTCAGTGTACATTCTATGTATTATTCTCGCAGTAGACAAAAACAACAAACTCACCCGCGAAAAATCCTTCGGATTCTCCAGTCAAGCAAACTAACAGTCCCAAATAATGGAGAAATCCGGTGAGATAATGTAAAATATTGATTTTAGCATCGCTGAATACACTGACGCAATGTGTTTCGTACAATCTTTTCCAGCATTGAATAGTCAGTAAAGTTATCGCCAGTAATGTGGCTTCGGGTGTAACAAGAGCTTTCCTTTGACCTCCCAGATGTAGGTCAAGTAAAACAATGAAAAATGCCGGTACTGGATTATGATAAAAGTATCGAGAAATCGTTACAGCAAGAACGAAAATAAAAGCTGGAGCAGCGAATTCGTAAAAGTGCTTGAACCACCTGTTGTTAGTGAGAAATTATTTGTTGTTAATTGTTGCGTCTGCCTAGTGGGTGATTAAATTTATATCGTATATTGTATCTGTATGAATATGATGCATATAGATACTGAAAATTAACTTGAAAACACAAAAAAGCATCCAACAACGTATGACACATTTTACCTCTTCGGAACCTCGAATTTCGAGACGAACGCGTTCTCCGCGATAACGGCACACTTCCCGTAGCGATATGTCCGCGTCAGAACAACCGGTAAATTTTTTTCTCGAGCATTCAGCAATACTCCTACTACTCCAGTTATAACGCTGATCGATGTAAAGATGATCTTCGTAATGTTTATCTTCGTGACGTCCATTGTAAGAAGCGATACTTTTTTTCACACTAAATAGAAAATGCACGTCGTTCTATTTTTTTAAGAAAGTCAAGACTACCAGAAGTAGCGACTAACTTTCATCGCAAAATCAATTTCCAAGTGTTCGTTATTACGAATTAAAGCTCTCAAAACAAGATTCGAAATTTTATGTGCGCGCAACTAATTGCACGCGTGGATAATCTAAGCACGAATAAAAATAAAATTAAGAAAACGCGGAACATCGATGAATCAAAAGCTCATCCTGTTCATTGCGAAGTTTACAATTGTATAGCATACACACGTTGCGCCCGCAGTACTAACAGAGTAAATATCAAAACGCATCGTACATGAAGATATTCGCGTCGGGCGGGAGTCCCCACTCAGGCGATCTCGCTGCAGCGGCTTTCTATGAGTGAATTCACGGAGCATTGACTTCTACCAGCGAGGAAAAACAACAACCGCGCAGCGACTTTCAACAAAAACCGTAAACGAAGTACGAACAATTTCAAGCGGAAATGCCGACCGAGCCGTTTGATCGAATTGGTTAAAAATATGTGAGCGATGATGGGAACTTGAGAACACGAGGGATGCTACGAAATACAACGTTTTTGTAAACAACGTTACATGCACGTTTTGAAAACATAAATTTCTAGATTTTTCATCAATGTGTCGGTGAATGAGTTATCTCCCCTCGCGTTGAAATTGTACGATAATATCGTTCGGTTTGTAGGTTATGTGCAAATCGATTGAAGTTGCATATCTGCAATGAGGTTTGAAAAATAAAAAAACGTACCGTGATAATTTAATGATAAGATTCTCGGCCAACCCGGCGTAGTTTTACTCAAAACCGTTGTAAGCTTTTGACGCTCCATATCGTCATTCTTTTCGGCATACATCGGGCGTCTTTGCAGCAGCTACCGGTAGCGCCAGTAGCGATAAGGAGACTGCGAGGGCGCTGAAGTTACGCTCATCAAATCGAATATCAAACAGCTGATCCAACGCAATGCGGATGATTATTCATATAGGTCAAGGTTTTTATCTTCCTTCACAGCGAGGACAAATGTCGCTTGCAGGGACGTTCGCTGACTTTATTCTCATACGATTGAAATTCGGCATGCGGTAGATGTGTTATTCCGTCAATAATCTTCTTTGCATTGTCAATACTTTTCTGTAGTCACGGTGGTGTCACGGGATATCTTAGTTAAGCGAGAATTAATACCAGGACCCCTAATTTTTGACATAACGAGGCAAATTCTCAAATTTGATTTGTTCAATCGATTGAAACATCTTGGGGATTATACACGCGCGAGCGCGTCCATCAGAAACGTCTTTCGAAAAAGTAAATCGATTTCCACATAATTGCAACGCATTTTTAATAAAAAAAAACGATCTTTTTACAAAAAAGTTTCTTGTACAACAATACAAAAACTACAATGATAATACAAAAAAAAACTTCAATAATATTAGTCCACAAGTGCGTACGATTGATAGTTGAAAATTTGTTGAAAAAACGTGAGAAGATATTCACGCGGTCTGTCTTGCATGTCTCTCATGAATTCTGGCAGTTCGCGATAATTCGTAACACTAATCATAAAATTATCATATTGTTACATACGGACGGTTTGTGTATCGTGCCAAGGTAATGCTCCCCACGAACGATTATCTACAGCGGTCGCATTTCACAATCTTCGAGTATATCGCACGACCTTACGTCTATTCGAAAAATAAGGCAATCGCTTTGCAAAAAATCCGTCAATTCCTGCATTTTGACGAATTCCGTGTAACCGAAACTTCGTTTGTTCAAATCGCAAACGGGTTTTCGAAAAGCTTCAAGATCCGGCCTAGATGTTGTTTTTTCGCGTATCGATTTATCAGCGGAATTCGGATGAACTAACATAAATGATATGGTACCGTTGAATGGCCAATCGAGCGCATCGTCATTCTCCGATTGCATCATGTGCAACAGCACCGACAAATAATCCGAATCTTTCGACGAAACATTTATTCGAGCACATATCTTATAGCCCATCGGACTCGTGTAAAAGCCAGGACTGTAAAACATTCTCAATGGATCGGAGGACATTTCGTCAAGTTTTTTGCTGAACGAAGTTAAACGCCATATATAAACACCATTACAATTACGCAGACTAGTCTCGTCCTGATTAAAGCGAAGAGAAGTTTGCAGAGCGTTCAGTTTTGTTTGCTGGTTTGTCAACGTACTCGTCAATTCTCGATTCTGTTGTTCCAGTATGACAATCCTCTCGTACATTTTACTTCAGAATAAACAATTAATGATCGTAAATGGGCAGTTTGAATTTATTTGGATGAATTCAATGCTAATAAATTCTACGTACTCCAGAAGCTTTTGCCAATCAGGATTTGGTTGATTTCCATTGTTAGCACAGCCCAAAGTTTTCGGCGGAGGATCCCAAAGTTTCGACTCTAACGCTCTCGCATTTAACTCAGATTGCGCGATGGTCAATTTCGTCAGAGCTTTTCCCGATAGCTGGCAATGAAAAAAATGACGAAAAAAATGTAAAAAGAGCTTACGTCGCAGGAGACGAGGTTGCATAAACATTGCGTAAGTGAATCGAGACTTTTCGAACGGAACGCCCAAAAATGTTACCGTTAAATGATTTGTGACGTTATTTTCGATGTGCCTTCGAAGGGCCTCGTCATTTTGAAAATTTTTGCGACATCCGAGATCCTTGAAAGGGCATACAAAGGCATGCGTCTCTTCGATGTGTTTTTCCATTTCTATCGGGGATATTTTGACGTCGCATCCAAACTGCTGATACGGACAGCTCGTTCTCTGCTGGGATATTTCTCGGCTGGTGTAACGATCCTCGAAAAGATCCTTGTCAGGATTCAACGGTTTGCTGTCTACCGGACAACAAGCGCCTTCTTTCCTAATTTGACGCAACGGCTATTTAAGTACACAATAAACATTGCATTATTATTGCTGACTTACTTGAGCCATGCAGTGATGCAGCCGGAACAAAATTTGTGACCACACGACGTCAGCATCGGATCTTTCAACCACGTTAAACATATAGGACATTCAAAGCGTGATTCAATATGCTTGTCTTCGGCATTGCTGCACTATAGAATGAGAGAAAGCGATTTTGAAAAAAAAAAAAAAACTTTTCAATGGTAACAGAAAGCGACAATCTGCTTCAAGTACTTTGGGTACTCACAATTTCACTTTCGTCTGCCAATTTTGCGGCGACGTCATTATGATCTTTCGTTTCCATCATCCGCAGCGCTAAAGTTATCCAATAAAATAGAATACATAATTACATACATGTCGAAAAATGGTAACTTCTTTTGAGACGATGTATTTCGATCGACTTTTGCTGGATAAAAACTTTGGGGATTATGACGACGAGCGGAGGATGACGCTAGAAATATCGTAATTGATGAATCATTTTTCACAGAGCGAGCGAGTGTCACGTGCGTACTTTCGTATGTACGATCGATTGAATTAGATTCGTGTATTCGAATTTTTGGGAATTACAAAATAATGGATTTTTAGAATAAAGTACCATCAGTTGACGCGTGTAATTTCAAAGTATAATTTAATATTAAACATCAGATGGAGAAATCGTGAAATGACAGCGTATCAAAGTCTCATACAGGTGGGCTCGAAGACATTGCGTACCAGGTTAGGTTATACGCCAAGGAGAATGGAAGGTTGTGTTAGGCAACATAGCTCGAAGCTCGAGTGCGAAAATATGGAACTCCATACCCATCCATACCGTTGCCAACGTACACACGATCCAGTTAGCGATGGGAATGCTTCAACGGGATCGAATTTTGTAAATGATAAATAGAAATCGGAAAGTAAACGTTGAAAGCATTTTCAATGGCAAGTGGATGGCGTGGCTGGCGCCATACATACATCATCTGCATAGTGCTACATAAAAATGTGGCATTATTTCCCCAAAGACGATCGAACGGATCGGACTGTTATCTGAATCGAAAGGTGGCAATTTTATCGATATAAATAGTATGTACGTCCGTGCGATACGTGTAAAAAAAGGCGATACAAAATAAAATTCAACACATCTCTATGTCGACGCCACATCAAATAAGAATTATTTCGATTGAATATTAGACTATCGTTTGAAATAATATGCACAATGAGTGAATATATTATGAATGGATAAAACATTTGGCAAAAAATTAGTGCGTATTCGTATGAATAATTGGCAAACGCAAGAAAACAATCATCATAATTTATGCAAACGCACGACAAAGACGAACAAGAAAAGTGCTACGCAATAAAGAGATTTAAACTGCTACTGACAAATGCATTCAATTTATTTCTGTGCATCATCTCCTACAGAACCTGTTTACGTGACTTTAATGAAACATTTGGTTGATAGAATATTTCATTCTTCAAACATCTTAATATGCCGAAATTTTTATCTCATCTTCACGAGATGCGAAAAAGGTAGATTTGTCAAAATTGCTGTATGTATGCAGAATTTTCTGAAGAGTTGAATGCAATGTCGAGGATTCTGTAAAAGTAAAAATTATCACAACAAAACGATCATTCATTCGAGAGAATTTTTGGATAATTTCAAAACCTACGATTTTTCGACACGGGTGGCGATATTTTTCTGCTACGATCTATAATATCGAAGTCATACAACGTACATGGAAACAGACGACAAGAAATAGGAAAATATGTAATAATATATTTGATCTCATTATCTTCTTATGCTAACATCGTACGGCGGTGACGTTCGAAAAAAAAAATTCGATAATTATTTTCTACGCTGCTATACAGTGGCAAATAAAGTGAACATGAACAGAAAAGCTGGGGAATGCGCACATTTTACAGCGATTGTACGATATCATGGTATTATTCTGTTATACGCTGGAAGAAAATACTCCAATAAATCGAACCTTCTCGCTTACACACATTTAAAAAATATTTTTTACGGACTATATAAATATACCCGCTTTTTTTGCACAAATATTGCTATAAAAAATTGTATCGAATCCTGTATCTGCTATACTATGATAAAACTTTTAATTGATAAATAAATAAACAATGATAACCTGCAATCATAACATTAAACTGCGTATATTCGACACTTGGTGAATATTCAAAAGTGAGACAATAATCCATTCATTTTTTTACTATAATGCTGCTGGACCAGAGAGATGCTACTATATTTTTTTGTCCACGCAACTCAAAGAGTCTCCAACAGTGGTACAGCAAGGACTTGCTGGCACTTTTAGCGATTTGGGATGAGTTTTAATATTCGTAGCTTCCATGGGTCGTGGTTTTTTTTTACGAACTCGCTCCATGTGCAAATCAATAAACAGGTGTTCATATGATAGTATAAATAATTCCCTTTATACTCTTAATCATAAGCGGTTGGAAATTGATCTACAGCTTATCTTTCTGTTCAATTCGTTTTTATATAGTTTACCTTCTGCAAACTTGAAGCAGCTGACGATTTACGAAATTTCGTTATATCATACGAGCAATGTTCATAATTGTGACGCACATCATTTTTTCTTCTTTTTCTTCCTTCGCTATCTTCGGATCACCTTTCCTCGTCATAGAACGGAGAAACTAGGTATATAATGTCTCGAATCAATGTCGTTCGGGACAGTCGCTGTTTTTTGTCCGCCGACAGAATGAGAAGCAGGTTGTTTTTTATATTCGTGGTTGTCGCAACGATATTGGCGGCAACGTCCTTCGTCAGCGGACAGATCCACGAGGACCAGAACAATGGATCAAGAGGTGGAGATAGTCGGATCATCGATTATCGACTGCCAACTGAAATTAAGTCATCCAAGATTAATACGAGAAATGCCACAAATTTTCGATTGCCAACGAGTATTCTGCCGAAAAGTTACGTAATTGAAGTATCCCCGGATTCCTCGGCATACAGCTTGTTCTTTACTGGACGTGTCAAAATAACAGCGGCTGTGGTCGAAGCTACGACGGAGATTATTCTTCACGCCGAAAAAATGGATCTCTATAACATCTCAGTGAGTGCGGATGGAAAAGAACTCGGAATTGCGAGTACTTCACCGGACACGTACCCAAACAGATACGAACGAAACGACTACCGGTTACTGACCATAAAACTCTTCGACAGTCTCACGATCGGCCAAATTGTGCAAATCGACATTACTTACACGGCTAAATTAGCGAATGACGCTAAAGGCTTCTTTCGAGACACTTACGTTGACGATTCTGGTGAAACGAGGTAAGTGTCCATGTTCCATTGGGATAAAAAAGAAGCATCAGTATGCCTAGTACTGCTGTATTCGTGCGACATTTTTACACAGCTGTCTATAACTTTTCACGAGTGATCGGTATCCTTATATCAGAATCAATAACGATTTTTCAACATTTTCTCATTTATTATACATTTTTCGTCCAATTTTTCAAAGTTATTGCGAGGAAATACTTTTTCTTCCTCAGATGGTTGGTCGCCACACATTTGCATCCAACTCACGCACGGACAATGTTTCCGTGCTTCGACGAGCCAGCTTTTAAAGCAACTTTCATCCTGATCGTAAATAGGCCTTCAAATTATAAGGCAATCAGCAACACTCCGTTAAAATCATCCAAAACTATATGGTATTGTTTTTAATTCTGAACAATTTTATATTCACAACGATGATTATTCCGTTTCGTCAAAGACGATCCGCGACTTGGACTTCGTCCCTCACTGATAATAAAATATTATTACTGTTTTTTTCGAAAAGCGATCATTTGACGAAAACGACGATTCGAGTGATTTTCCATTCGAAAAAGTCGCGCTGTTTTCTTCATTCAATAAAAAAAACTAAGAGCAGTGGCCAACAAAATCGTTTTTTTTTGTTAACGTCGGTGAATGACATTGACGGGCTTTTTGATGCTTTCAGTGACGGTCAAGTCCAGGATACATTCGAGGAAACTCCACTTATGTCGACGTATCTTCTGGCCCTCGTTGTTTCTGACTTTGAGTCGTTCGTCGATGAAAAAAATAATTTCACGTTTTGGGCGAGATCTAACGTTATTAAAGAGGGCGAATTTGTTCTCTCCATAATGGCGCTGTTACTGAAATCTTTCGAGAAAGTTCTTAGGCATCCCTATCCAATGCAGAAACTGGATTTGGTAGCGTTGCCGCATTTAGCGGAGAGAGCGATGGAAAATTGGGGTTTAATATCTGTTCAAGAGCCTGCTTTTTTCTACGATACAACCAAGATGGGGATGGTTTTGAAGCAATCGAGAACCCTGACTATTGCCCACGAGATAGCGCATCAGTGGTTCGGCAATCAAGTCACTCCGAGATGGTGGAACTACATCTGGCTGAGTGAAGGTTTAGCATTATATCTGCAGTACGAAATAACATCAAAAGTACGTAAAAATTGATTTCCATGAAACATTGCATTTTTAATCCCTCGAAGAAATGTTTCGAAAATTATGCTCAACTCGTCTCTCACGATCCAATATGCAATTCCTCCTTTGAGTAATACGTACGCAGAAACATCGAATAAATAGAAATTTGCCGGCAGAAGAGTTGTAATCGACGAAGGAATAGCTTATCGAAACTCCATCGTCTTTTGTGTAATTTTTAAATTCAATCATGAAATACCAAAGATACACAAATTCCCAGTAAATTTTTCAAAAGTGATAAATACAACGGTGAATTTCGTTCGATGGTAAACGTTCAGGTGGAACCACAGTGGGCACTCGAATCGCAGTTTGTCGTCGATGAATTTCACTCGGCTTTCGAAGAAGATGGTGATGAGATGATCACCCATCCGATGAGCAAAGACGTGGACAGTTTGCCAGAAATAGCTAATATATTCGATATCATATCCTACGAGAAATCTGCTTGTGTCTTGCGAATGGTTGATAAAACCTTTGGCACCGATCTGTTTTATGATGCTCTGCACGATTATCTCGAAGCACGGTTAGCATTTGAATATTAATCACAGCTACAACAGCATCCCCTTCTTTTTTGCATCGCAGCACAATTTTCAAAAAGGTTTCGCCTTTTGCTTACTTTCTCGCGACAAATACATGAACAATAATAATATTCGTGGGCATTGCACAGAAAATACCGCGATGCAACCCCCGACCATCTTGTCCAAGCGCTCCAAAGCCAAATTGATCTATCCGGGACGAAGCTCGAAACGTCTCTCAAGGCTATAATGGATACATGGACTTTGCAAGCTGGTTATCCAATTGTCAATGTAAATGTAATACGAGACGTTGCTTATTTGACTCAAGCCAGATTTAGCTTTGACAATTACGCGGTCATGGGAAATGGCAGCTTGTGGTGGATTCCTGTGACATGGGCCTCGAAATCGAATCCCGATTTTTCGCACGTAATGCCGAAATATTGGCTCAGTGAGAAAAACGGCCAGGTACGATTGAACGTTACCGACGAGTGGGTTGTCTTCAATGTTCAGCGATCAGGTATTTTTGAATATTTTATTATACACGCAAGGTCGGATAATCAACGTGCGTATCAAGCGTTAATAAAAATTGATACTCCTAGGATATTATCGCGTCAATTATGACAGTAAATCATGGAAAAAAATAATTGCCATTTTGAAAAGCGATGATCGTACCATCATCCACGAAAGTAATCGGGCTGCCCTAATTGACGATTTACTGGCACTCGCGTCGGTTGGCTGGATCGATTATGGAACAGCCCTGTCAGCAACGCAATATTTAATAAATGAAATTAATTATATACCATGGCGTGCTGCGTTTAATGGCTTCGAGCATCTATATACAATATTCCAAGGGGACGAAAGTTTCGAATTGTATAAGGTCCGTGAAAGCTTCGATACAACAATCTTATGGTCTGAAATTGAAAGTATTACATTTTTTCGCAATCTCCATTGAAATCAGGCTGAAGCTTTCGAGTTCAAAATAATAAGTTTCACCATCCCTCCAATCTGATGTATATTTTGTTACTCACTTGATTCACGAAAAAAAAAATTTGTACTCTCTCGTACCACTATATTGGATCGAAGCAATTTACCTCCTTGCTGTCTTTTATTGATATTTTAGACCCACATTCGGACTATTCTCAACCCAATCTATGAAAAACTCGGTTTTGACGAAGTACCCACGGAATCCTACCACGATAAACTATTGAGGATTCACGTAGTCGAATGGGCGTGCAGATTTGACGTTGAAAGTTGCATAACGTCGTCACTCAAATATTTCGCTGCGTGGAGAAGGAATTCTACCCCGTGAGGAATCGATAAATACAAAATAAATAAATTTGATTTTTAAATTCGACGTAAAGTGCTCATCGGTCAAACTCTATTCAATTCTCTTTTGAATGAGTACATGGAAAGTTTGGATAATCGAATATTAGTTTGGACAACAAGCTTTAAACAAGTTTTTTTTCGAATAATTCGTTTCATACACGGGATATTTTCGTCAATTGATGGAAAATTTGATAAAATTGTTTTTTTATTTATTCGTAGAGTTCCTATAAATTTACGAACCACTATTTACTGCACTGCGATGAAACACGGTTCGATGGACGATTGGACATTTTTGTGGCAACAATATTCTTCCGCGAGCATGTCGGTCGAGAAATCTGTCATCTTATCTGTCCTTGCATGTTCGAGAAAGAGCGAAGCATTGGAAAAGTACGTCTCAATGAAAGCCAGCGTAAATTTCAAACCCCCGAAACCTTTCTAGATAGAAAACAAACGATCTCGAAATTCTTTTCCAGACTCTTATCCAGCGCGATCGAGGGGAATTCGGTAAATCGATTTAAGGACAATTGGAATACTTTTTATGCAGTACTAAAGTTCAGCTCAAACGGCGCCGAGTACATGCTGGATTTTATCGCTCAGAATTTTGCGGATTTGTATGGTCAAAGAAATTTCTACAAAAAAAAAATAAAACAACAATATTTAAGTGCACAGCCTTGAAATAGTTTCGAATAAATGATAAGCTATGTATTATCATTTTTGCTCTCGTAGCTCCAGCGATCCCAGGGCATTGGACAAGATTCTATCCAACACAGCGAATTCCATAAGGACGGACGAACTATTTAACAAGGTATTTTCGTTTGAAAATAAAAAAAAGATATTATCGATTAGTCAAATATCGATTTATTGAATAATAGGCAGTGCTGCGACGGTAGCTAGGGAGATGTAATGAACTGATGATTCTCATGGTTTGTCATAGCTTGAAAATTTCTTCAACACTCAACTAGAGAGGCTCGTGAGGCTTGGAATTTCTCCACAAAATTATATGAATTTTGTTTACAATAAACTGGTCGAGTACGACAAATACAAACCAAAAATCATCGAGTGGCTCGACCAGACATATCTCAGCAAAGATGATCGTTTGCCAACGAATGTTCATCCTGATAGCTACTCCATTTTACTGAGACCTCATCTCGATTATGGTAATTTCAGCGGTAAAGTCATCATAAAGATGAACATCGTTAGAAGCACTTCGAGCGTCGTTCTCCATGCTAACGAATTGACAATAGACAGTGTTGTTGCTTACGTTCGTGGCAACGGTATTGGAACATCGAGTTACGGAATCGACGAGACGACGCATCGATTTACAATTCATTTGTCAATGATAGTTCCCGCCGGGGAGAAATTATTGTTGGAAATTTCCTATCGTGGTATTATCAATGATAAAAGGATTGGTATTTATCGCAGTTCATACATTGATGAAAATGGCAAAACGCGGTACGTTGTTCTCTTATCGTTGTTGTATAACGGAGGGTTTGATAAAAGGATCAAGAGGCTATCTATATTTTTCTCAAAAAAGAAAAACGAAATTTAATGAATTTTTGACATTTCGATCGAGGATTGACGAAAAATGATCAATTGGTTTTCTGAACCGTTACAGGTGGCTGGCGGGAACACGTTTCGAGCCCAGTTATGCCAGACGTGCATTCCCTTGCTTCGACGAACCTGCGTTCAAAGCAACTTTCAGAATTATGCTGGAGAGACCCAACGATCATCGGACTGTGTCGAACATGCCGCGTGACAGCTGTACTCCAACCACGTAATTATAAAAATACTAATAGCTGTGATTCGCAGCTTCGATCGCATGACAAATATTAAAAAATTGAAGACTGACTCTCAAAAAAATCCACTCTTATTCAATTCTTACGTCACAGAAGGAAACTGGGAATCCAAGTTGCATGATTCCAGCTTGAATGATTTGTTCGCGTTTATTAAAAAAAACAAATAGAAATTCAACATAAATTTAAAATAAAGGAAATCTTGGACATCGGGATGACTTCAAAAATCGTTTTCGTAGGTGTATAACGTTTTTTTCGTCGTAAAACGTATACAGGGAAAAATAAAATTGGGAAAAGTTCATATCTTTTTGAAAGTGGGTGAAAAAAATGAAATTTTCCAAAATCCTTCCTTATTCGGTGCTTCGTGCTTGAATTTCTGCTGGGTATTGATGAGTCTGTCAGTCAGGGTACTTATCTTTATTATAAGATACATCGTACTTGGATGCTACCGTCAAAGGAACTTTTTAAAAGAACTAGGGATTGGAGACGCGCGCTCGCGCGCGCGACCAGCTGCATTGTCGCGCTGCGGCGCTCCATCTTGAATTGAGTATAGACCCCTACAAAACACATTACAATTCGGCAAAAGTAGCAAACGGTCCGCCGATCGAACGCTAGACCACAGAATCCGCGCAAAAATCTGAAACTAAATTTCCGAAAACCGGAAATGAAGCAACTTGCTCAGAGTCGCTTCCTCTGGGCGTGGTTAAATTTTCATGGAGTTGTCGATCGTTCCTCTCATCCGCCGATCGAACGATGGACCACAGAATCCGCGCAAAAATCTGAAACTAAATTTCCGAAAACCGGAATAGAAGCAACTTGCTCAGAGTCGCTTCCTCTGGGCGTGGTTAAATTTTCATGGAGTTGTCGATCGTTCGTCTCATCCGCCGAACGAATGCTGGACCGGAAGCTATGCTGAAAAGTCTGAAACAAAATTTCCGAAAACCGGAGATGAAGCAACTTGCTCAGAGTCGCTTCTTCTGGGCGTGGTTAAATTTTCATGGAGTTGTCGATCGTTCCTCTCATCCGCCGATCGAACGATGGACCACAGAATCCGCGCAAAAATCTGAAACTAAATTTCCGAAAACCGGAATAGAGGCAACTCGCTCCGAGTCGCTTCCTCTGGGCGTGATTAAATTTTCATGGAGTTGTCGATCGTTCCTCTCATCCGCCGATCGAATGCTGGACCACAGAATCCGGGCAAAAATCTGAAACTAAATTTCCGAAAACCGGAATAGAAGCAGCTTGCTCAGAGTCGCTTCCTCTGGGCGTGGTTAAATTTTCATGGAGTTGTCGATCGTTCCTCTCATCCGCCGATCGAACGCTGGACCACAGAATCAGCGCAAAAATCTGAAACTAAATTTCCGAAAACCGGAATAGAAGCAACTTGCTCAGAGTCGCTTCCTCTGGGCGTGGTTAAATTTTCATGGAGTTGTCGATCGTTCCTCTCATCCGCCGATCGAACGCTGGACCACAGAATCCGCGCAAAAATCTGAAACTAAATTTCCGAAAATCGGAATAGAAGCAACTTGCTCAGAGTCGCTTCCTCTGGGCGTAGTTAAATTTTCATGGAGTTGTCGATCGTTCCTCTCATCCGCCGAACGAACGCTGGACCGGAAGCTGTGCTGAAAAGCCTGAAACAAAATTTCCGAAAACCGGAGATGAAGCAACTTGCTCCGAGTCGCTTCCTGTGGGCGTGATTAAATTTTCATGGAGTTGTCGATCGTTCTTCTCATCCGCCGAACGAACGCTGGACCGGAAGCTGTGCTGAAAAGTCTGAAACAAAATTTCCGAAAACCGGAGATGAAGCAACATGCTCAGAGTCGCTTCCTCTGCGCGTGGTTAAATTTTCATTTAGTTGTCGATCGTCGTTTCTATCGTGGGCCGAGCTAACGCTGGACCGGAAGTTGCCTCTGAAATGTCGGGAACAAAATTTCCGAAAACCGGAGATTAAGCAACTTGCTCGTGCTCGCTTACTCTGCGCGTGCTTAAATTTTCATTGAGTTGTCGATCGTCGTTTCTCTCGTGGGCCGAGCTAACGCTGGACCGGAAGTTGCCTCTGAAATGTCGGGAACAAAATTTCCGAAAACCGGAGATGAAGCCACTTGCTCGTGCTCGCTTACTCTGCGCGTGGTTAAATTTTCATTGAGTTGTCGATCGTCGTTTCTCTCGTGGGCCGAGCTAACGCTGGACCGGAAGTTGCCTCTGAAATGTCGGGAACAAAATTTCCGAAAACCGGACATGAAGCATCTTGTTCGGGGTCGTTTCCCCTATGCGTGGTTAAATTTCCATCGAGTTGTCGATCGTCGTTTGCCTCGTGCGACGAACGAACGCTGCACCGGAAGTTGCCTCTGAAACGCGTGAAACTTAAAAACCGAAAACCGGAAACGAATCAACTTGCTCAGAGTCGCTTCCTCTGAGCGTGGTTAAATTTTCATCGAGTTGTCGATCGTTCTTCCCGTCCGCCGCTATCGCCTAGGGGAAAACTTGAAACTGAATAACCGACAACCGGACATGAAGCATCTTGTTCGGGGTCGTTTCCCCTATGCGTGGTTAAATTTTGATCGAGTTGTCGATCGTTCTTTCCGTCTGCCGCTACCCTTAAGGGGAAAAACTGAAACTAAATAACCGACAACCGGACATGAAGCATCTTGTTCGGGGTCGTTTCTTCTATTCGTGGTTAAATTTTGATCGAGTTGTCGATCGTTCCTTCCGTCTGCCGCTACCCTTAAGGGGAAAAACTGAAACTAAATAACCGACAACCGGACATGAAGCATCTTGTTCGGGGTCGTTTCCCCTATGCGTGGTTAAATTTTGATCGAGTTGTCGATCGTTCTTTCCGTCTGCCGCTACCCTTAAGGGGAAAAACTGAAACTAAATAACCGACAACCGGACATGAAGCATCTTGTTCGGGGTCGTTTCCCCTATGCGTGGTTAAATTTTGATCGAGTTGTCGATCGTTCTTTCCGTCTGCCGCTACCCTTAAGGGGACAAACTGAAACTAAATAACCGACAACCGGACATGAAGCATCTTGTTCGGGGTCGTTTCCCCTATGCGTGGTTAAATTTTGATCGAGTTGTCGATCGTTCTTTCCGTCTGCCGCTACCCTTAAGGGGAAAAACTGAAACTAAATAACCGACAACCGGACCTGAAGCATCTTGTTCGGGGTCGTTTCCCCTATGCGTGGTTAAATTTTGATCGAGTTGTCGATCGTTCTTTCCGTCTGCCGCTACCCTTAAGGGGAAAAACTGAAACTAAATAACCGACAACCGGACATGAAGCATCTTGTTCGGGGTCGTTTCCCCTATGCGAGGTTAAATTTTGATCGAGTTGTCGGTCGTTCTTTCCGTCTGCCGCTACCCTTAAGGGGAAAAACTGAAACTAAATAACCGACAACCGGACCTGAAGCATCTTGTTCGGGGTCGTTTCCCCTATGCGTGGTTAAATTTTGATCGAGTTGTCGATCGTTCTTTCCGTCTGCCGCTACCCTTAAGGGGAAAAACTGAAACTAAATAACCGACAACCGGACATGAAGCATCTTGTTCGGGGTCGTTTCCCCTATGCGTGGTTAAATTTTGATCGAGTTGTCGATCGTTCTTTCCGTCTGCCGCTACCCTTAAGGGGAAAAACTGAAACTAAATAACCGACAACCGGATATGAAGCATCTTGTTCAGAGTCGTTTCCTCTATGCGTGGTTAAATTTTGATCGAGTTGTCGATCGTTCTTTTCATCTGCTACTACTGTCGAGTACTACAGCGTCGAGCGGTAGTACTGCGCCTGCGAGACTGCTTACCCGCTCGACATTGCTGTAGAGCGGAAAGATAGCCTCTCCGGGCCAGCGTCGAGCAGTAACACTGCGCCTGCGAGACTGCTACTCGCCCGACATTGCCGTAGAGCGGAAAGATAGCCTCTCCGGGCCAGCGTCGAGCGGTAGTACTGCGCCTGCGAGACTGTTTACCCGCCCGACATTGCTGTAAAGCGGGAAGACACCCTCTACGGGCCAGCGTCGAGCGGTAGTACTGCGCCTGCGAGACTGTTTACCCGCCCGACATTGCTGTAGAACAAAAATTTCCGGAAACCGGACATGAAGCATCTTGTTTAGAGTTGTTTCCTCTATGCGTGGTTAAATTTTGATGGAGTTGTCGATCGTTCTTTTCATCTGCCACTACTTTGAAGGAAAACGCTTCTCCCGAGATCGTCTGATCCAAGAATCATTTCTTGTAAATTTTATAAAACATTAATGTGCAAGGGAGAAAGAAGGGAGAAAAATTTTCGCTTGAAAAAATGTGCAAGAGAAGCTAGTTTAGTTGATTCACTCTCCTTCTCCCAGACTATCTCTCATTTTCTCTCCGTACAATATAAATTCAATTGTGAAATATAGTACTCTTACTTACTCGATATGGATGATTTCTTTTTCACGGAATAAATTATCGTAGAACTATAACCTTTGCCAACCGCGATTAATGTCACGAGTCGACAACTGGCCAAAACAGCATAAAAAACCGCGCGAATACAGTCTCGCATGAATTTCGCGGCTACGCTCATCACCGACCAATCACAAAACGAATAAAACGACAACAAAGCATGCGATATTTCGATATTTCGATAATTTCGATCTATATCTCCTCATCAACTTTTTATAAGAAAGATAAGAAAGATAAGAAAGATAACCTTCTCGAATGAAGAGCTCCGAGAGATGTGATCTGCTTGTCGAATAACTAAAAAAATTACAATTTCGAATTAATTTTTTTGTCATTATTTAGGGTACCTAATCTCTCTTGGGATGCCTACATACAGAGCTTCCCCATGTCTTCGTACCAGGTGGCATTCATCATTATCCCCAATTTTTCATCACTGAGCATAAATACCGATAATTTGATTGTCTCGGGACAACCGGAAGCTGTCAAATACAACAATTATGCTCTCGACCATGGACAGAAAGTATTCGACTTTATGAAAACGTTCTCCGGTATCGATTATCCTTATCCGAAATTGGATATCGTTGCTATCCCAGATTCCCTCTCCGCTGTTGCGGAAAACGCGGGTCTTATAACTCTCAGGTGAATATTACGAGCATTCAGAGGAAATGTCACATATAACGGACGACTTTTCTCCCAGAATTTTAAATCTAATTTCGAAACAATCTCCACACGTTCACAAATATAAATTATTTATTCATCAGGTATATTTCACACCCGAAGACATATAATTAAGATTTTTTCAAAATTTCTCAAGCATGTGCACAATGAAAAGTTTAGATTTCCTTTTCATACCGATTTTCGCTTCGCAACATTGCGCAAATAAAAAGTGATATTTTATTCCTTCTGCATAGCATGCACCGAGTTATTTCGAGGGTTTACAGTGGTTCATGTTGCACGTTGGTTTTTTTCACGCGTGCCCCAACATTTTTTTTTTCACCATCGTTCCCGCTCGGAGCAAGTTTTCGTTGTGACGAAAGTTTTCTTCCCTTTTGTACAGAGAATACAACTTACTTCGATACGAAAACGAAATATCGGCAGCGTACAAACAGTATTCGAATGGCCGCGTAGCTAAAGCAATTGCGCGCATGTGGTTCGGTCATTTGGTGACGTGCGAATGGTGGAATGAAGCCTGGTTGAACGAAGGTTTCGCCGAGTACGCCAAGTGGATTGCCGGCCATTATGTGAGTTGAATAATTTCTTACCAGAATCAAAAGAATCCTGGCGAAAGGTCGAAACTCAAAAGTCGGTTAAGTCAAAATATTGCAACAAATTCATTGCTCAAACGTCAAACATCGCGCAGTACGAAAATCGCAATATTCGCACCGAGTCAATTTTGAGCCCTCACTGAGGCTTTACCGTGATTACTTAGGTGTTATAAGCATAAATAAATTCAAAAAAAATTTATTTGACGAAACTTATGTCAACAGGCAACGCCAACGTGGAATCTTTTGCAGCAGTTTGTCGTTTATGAACTGCAATTGGCGATGCAATTCGATGCATCGCAAACCATTCGTCCAATGAACACCCAAGTCGTAAAACCATCGGACATTGCTGATTCGTCGGACGTGATCATTCGTGTCAAATGTAAGAGAAAAACAATTTCACATAAAAATAATCGGTGACGCTTCTTTACACCTCAGACAATAATGTCTAATTTGAAAATCCCGTGTATAACGTCAGAGTCGATGATGTCTCAGATAAAAATATCTCTATCGAAAATATTCCGGATATTATTTTCTCGGGCACATTGGATGACAAGTTTACCTATTTTCCACCATTTATTTTGCTTATATTTCTTGACGAAAAATAAATTGAACAATCAAATTCTCGACATGTTTCACCGGCTGATAATTATTGCGATATTTCTCGCATTAGATATTATTATCCGAGACATTGTTTTTGAGATCTTTTTGCTGAGATATTTGGTACATAAATAGCATAAACCGAAAAAACAAACGTTTGCGGATAATCCAAATTCCCGATCGATATAAATCAATCGATTTAACATTCATTCGAAAAATAAATATGCTCGAACGTTTTTACTGCATCAGCTGCCAGTGTTATTCGCATGATGCAGCACGCATTGGGTGCCGAAGTTTTCGAATCTGGGCTTCGCACTTATCTGAAAAGACGAACATTCAAATCGGCAACGTCGAACGATCTCTCCTTGGCTATACAATATCACGAGGATATGAAACCTCCCCGAGAGCCCGCTATCGCCATCAAACGGCTGATGGAAAGTTGGACGAATCACGCCGGTTATCCAGTCGTTAAGGCGACCTGGGCAACGAACACTTTAACACTCGTTCAAGAACGTTTTTTGCTCACTACATCCGGTTTAATCAGAGAGGAATCCAGCCATTTATATTGGATTCCCATAACTATAACGGTGAAATCAGAGTCGAACTTTAACAAAACACGTCCAGATTTCTGGTTCACGACGAAAGAAATGAATTCATCGCTGATTTTACAAAAAGACGAGTGGTTTATAATAAACATTCGGGAAACCGGTTATTATCGCGTGAATTACGACGTCGACTCGTGGAGCCGCATAATCGCTGGTCTCACGTCGGAAAATTTCCGTGATATTCATGAAATAAATCGCGCCCAAATCATCGATGATCTTTTCAATCTTGCGAGGGCTGATTACGTCACGTACGATCTTGCATTCAAAGCCGCCGAGTATCTGAAAAAAGAGGATAATCATTTACCGTGGAAAGCATTTTTCAATGCTGTTGCCTTTCTCTATCGACGCTTCAATGGACATCAAATTGGTCAGCAACTTGCCAACGACGTGCTCGCACTCGTTCAACCGATTTACAAAAAACTTGACTTTGTCGATGGTTGTAATGAAAATCAGTTGGATCAGCTCAACAGAGAACTTATACTCGATTGGTCATGTAAACTTGGCCATTACGGCTGCATCGAATCGTCGAGAAAACTTTTTGACAAATGGCGGAGAAATGGACATAACGGGTAACATTTTGATTTATTTGTCGAGAAATTTCGAATCAGCCCTCTTTTTTCTCGAGTCTTTCGGTAATTTTTGGCAAAATAAAACATCCTCTTGAATATTTTTTTGAATTATTTCGACGAAGGGCGACACGAACATCGGGCGTTTTTTCCCGAATGAGTTAAACAAATCTGAAAGATCGAGTCGCCTCATTTTTTTTAGGATCTCGCCGAACGCCAGGCCTGCGGTGTATTGCACGTCGATCAAGTTCGGTGATGTCGATGATTGGGCATTTTTGTGGAACGAGTATAAGGAGACGAAATTCTTGAGCGAAAAAAATGCCATTCTGAGAGCTCTCGGATGCTCAAGGGATACCGATATTTTACTGAAGTAAGACATTTTTTTGACTATATAGTTTTTCGAATTTTTTGAATCTTTTCCTTTCAATTTTTTGAATTCTGTTTGTATATTTATAAATATACTTTTTTTAAAACTATTTATTGAAAAACGCCGTCGTATTAATGAAAAAATTATCTTCAGTTTCCTGAACCTTGCTATATCGAGTGATGACACTATTCGCGATGAGGACGTAAATACAATACTCGAATCTATTTCCGATGCCGACAGTTTTGGCGTCGATTTAATATTGAATTTCCTCGTAAATAATTACATTTATTTGCAAAAGTAGTAAGTACGATCATTTTCTTCCGATCCGGCATTTTCTTCTTCACGTTTGGATAATTTTTTCGTCATATTTTTTTCACAAAGCTACAAAACAACCTTTTTTTTGCGCGACGATATTTTTTGGATTACATATGTACATGGTTTTTGATGAAATCTTTTTCTTCAAGTCACGGCGGCTGGACCAACGTGGCAAATCTGTTTCACAGTATTGCTTCTAAAATTTCTACCGAACCTCAAATTCGAAAGGTATAACGCGATGAAAGTATTATTATTATTATTATTAGCTCTCCGTACGAGTAAAATGTTGCCTTTTCGCAACAAATTTCGGCCGGAAAGCTTCGATAAATATTTTGTTTTTGTATTGTATTTATTTACAGCTTGAACGTTTCGTGAGCGAGGCATCGAGAGAGCAGCCCGAAATAACGGCATCTCTAAACTCGGCTCTTGATACAGCGAGAAGCAATTTAGCATGGTTCTTAGCTCATTCCATGTAATATACATTCAGGAGCGAAATTACGCACGTGTTGGTCTTTTTTAAATCGTCACGATCTTCAATTTGAATGTGGAGTTTTTATTTTTCCCCGCCTTTTTTGAAAAAAGTTCACAGTCTTACCGAAATATTAAACGATGTAATTAATTGATTATACATGTGTCCAATATATTTAGTGTGTAAATGCTATCTAAATTTTTGGAAAACTGTATGTAATGAAAAATAAATACTGGCGGAAAAGGCCAGCCGAAAGTCGCAGTTTCAATGCAGTTTATACGTAAATACATAAATTACCGAGAGGGAATGAAACGTCTATCGATTGAACAATTTACAATTCAAATTATTAAGTGCTCCGCGTGTCGGAAAAAACTAAATGCAATAGCATCTTAAAACCATCGAAATATATTATTTTAAAATGTACGTTTTTTTTATTGATGAGATTAATGAAGATCGTATGGGATTTAAAATTGTCATTCAAGTATTTCAGGGATTTGCTTGTATTTTGTGTTCAGAGTCGATATATAAATTGTATAATCCAATATATATACGATAATATTTCAAGATGATCGAAAATCGTTTTATTTCATTACGAAATCATTAGCTCCTTCGCTATTACAGATACCACAATTTTCTTGCGACAATAATAGACATAATAAACGATAGAACGCATAATTTCGCGGAAGTCATCTCTCGTATGCCAGCATCCGCCAGCGGCGGTTATTCGCGATTCTTTCCTTTTTACATTACGCTTAGTTTTTTTAATTACGCGTACAGTATATAGTTATGCCACTTTACGCATTAGGTATAGCTTCGTGTAATTTTCTCGCCTTCTTTTCTCGATTCGTCGATTTTTATTTCAGACAACATGCAATATAGTAAAATATATGAAAAACGAATGTGTATATATATATATATATCACGCTGGAGGCGATTACGCAGCTCGTAACATACTTACTCCATCGATCAAAATGCAATTGTGAAAAACCTTTGCGTTCCAGAGTAGCAAAATACTGTCGAATTTTTGTGGAAACTCATGCGATTGGTGGGCGATAAAATAATAACGATACGAGAATTATGCACGTGTAGACTGTCGAAGAAAATTTCGCGCTCCTGTGGTATTGTGTCAGTATGTTGGGTCCGAGTTGGTGTTTTTCATTTTGACAAAATTTTTAAACTTCGATCAGACGATCGATTAACATTATGGTCTCGAAAATCTGAAAAAGTGGACTCCATGGAAGATACAAAGTACATTAATTTTATGCAATGATGACGTTAAGAAAATAATGTATAAAAGTATTGAGAAAACTTTATTTCTTTTTTTTTATGAAATATTTTCCTTTTTTTCATTCGTTCCTTAGTTCGGCTGCAAGTATGAATTGAAAATTTGCCTCATGGTTTTGAAATTCTTTTTTTCGCACAAAAAAGTAATGAAACCGCCATATCTCGTAAACTTTATCGAAATCCGCGAACAATTTTCCAAATCATGAGAAAATCGTTGAAAAACTCGCGCGTGTTTAATAAAAAAATCAACAGTTTAATTTCGAACGAGAAAAAGTAATGTTTTCAGACAACTTATTAATAACTTTTTAACATTATTATTATTGAAAAATGTTTAAATGTATCACATATACTTGCTTGTTTTTTCCTACATTTTTGTCGTATCGCAAAGTACAAAATTGTCGCTGAAACGTTTTATATACCGTGATCGTCGATCCTTAAACGTAGGGAATGCGTCGTACACAAATTGATTAACAAAACGTGAATTTTGAAAGTATTTTGGTGCTGCTCGACATTTGCTTATTTCCATAAACCGTTGTTTTCTGTACTTTCAATGGTGGATAAGTCATACGCCAGATGCGTAACGCGACAACTCTTCGAGATGAGATACGAAATTTTCGCGCTTGTAAATCCTCGGATCAACTGCGTAATCTTTTAAATTAACCCCCATTGCGTCGATCACAATCTCTTCTCGTTTTTATTTGACCGTAGCTCTAATTTTAGACAACGTACTCGTCGTTGGTCGCACGAACGTCCGGTTTTTCTTTCGTCTGTCGAGTCTCACTCCCGAATTACAACCGTTTGAATCGATAGTGTTCGAATCCCAGCTTATCGTTCGAAATCTTCGAGTGTCTCTGTTCGCACTCGAGTGAAAATCTTAGTTGAATCGTCGTTTCAGATACGAACGAAGGGCATGCATATGAAAATTGTAGCAACAATAGCAAGTAGCGTTGCAACGGTAATAATCCGAAAATCGCAATTGCTCGTTTAATTATATATTTCTTTAAACGTCACTCTTCCGTATCTGTCAGAACGAATCGTAAAACGTTGCTTATCGTTTCTGGAATGTGTCTGGAAACATTTTAGTAAGTAATCGATACTTTTCGTTCATAAAAATTAATTCGTCGATTGTGTCTTGAAATATTTCACAGTCATTATCGAATAAAATCACTCAATTTCCGTAATTTCGTAATACAAATGTACGATTCAACGACGATGTATTATCAAAGTCATCGCACGCAAAATTTACGAAAGTACCAACGATACGAAAAGAGCTTATATCCACACGAGCTTCGATCTTTTCTCTTCGTGGCTGCGAGCAAGCGCCGCAAGATGTCGCGTGAGGAAAACAATCATTCTCAACCGACAATCATGAAAGTGCAATAATCAGCCCAAGATCGTCAGTCGTGTACATCAGAAGTAACGAAATTTATCCCGATATTTTCTTTTTTTTTTCCGATTCATTTGTCAAAATTAGCCACCGCGGTCTCGATTGAAAAAAGGTACTTAGTAAGTAATGGCGGTCAAAGTCGTGACGGTCCCTCGATATTTATAATCTTATTGTATATGTATAATATATAAATTGATTGAAATAATTATAGAAAAAAAGGAACAGCTAGTTTCTCGTTTTTTTTCTTCATCTTTTTGCTTTCTCTTCTTCGTTTTTAAGCCGTTTTGGACGAGCGCTTGGCTCTGAAACTTTCAACGGACTGTTCTCAATCTCTATGATTAAACCATTCGCTCTATCACGAGTTACAATTCGATCACGATTTTTTCTTCTTCGTATGACGACGTCTTTCCGTACAACACGTATTATAAAGCGTTTATATCGTAGGGGCATACGCGCTACTGGATATAATATCTATATATATATGTCTGTGTGTGTATATATATATATGTATATATACAAATGCACAGACACACGCAGGATGCCCCAGACGTCAGTGTCGATAATTCAAAGTTGCACTCGTAACAAAATTTGGAGACGAAAAGTACTTTAGTATTTACATTTGTACGACCGAAACCTGATGAGTTATCGATCGTCAAAGTTCGCGCCGATCGGCTGCGCGCACTGCCGCATCTTCGGCGCATCGCGCGAGTCACCGCGCGGCTCATTACAGCCGAACTACAACGATTAATAACCGAGCAGAAGTTCGACGGATCGAAGAGTGTCCAAAGGACCTTTTGACTCTCAATTTCATCCCCTGTCGGGGTATGAACTATCGACGTTCGACTCTGGCACACCCTGCGCATATGTGTGTAATTGTTTTGCTTTTGCGATTATATGAACAACTACGAGCACCTCGGATCGCACCGGTCGATTTGTTTTCTATTACTATACTCTCACGATTACATTTACCGGAGCCGATACAAAATAAGGGGTAGAAAAATATATGTGTGAGCAATCGATAAGCCGTAAAATACACACATATATATGTGATATATCTTGGATGATATGAAATATCAAATATATGTAATATATTAGATATATATGTGCGTAAAGTCAGCCATACGAGAATGATTTTTTATCGAAATTCATCTCAACCGCCGCGCATCGTTGCCTACTTTTTTCCTTCTCCAACTTTCTCCGTCGATCTATCGTTATTCAACTTTAAAATCACGTCCCAAGCGCTTTTTTCATGCTTGAAAAAAAAACCCAACCGTTTATTCGATTTTTTTCATTATCGTCTCAAAGTCACTTAATTCCCGCGAGTCTTTTTTTTCCCTATGACACTACGATCATACCGTACAGCAATGTCTCAAAAATCTCTGGTTCTGCACGGGAGATCTATAAAGCTACATTTCTAAGGCTTTGCGAATACACACCATTTTTTGTTTTCGTCATGTCAACTTTATCTCGCTTGTATTTTCTTAAGGTGTTTGTTTTTTTTTCCGTATCTACCGGGTACGATCCGTGCGTGCTGACAACTAGCGCTAATACGACACAACGAGGAGGTATTTTCTAATCACGCGCAATTGTCACGAAAATCGAGCAAATCGTTACGGGCTGTTTGTCTGTACTGTATTTCTGCATGTACATCTACCCTGTTTATTATTACGTGTACATTATCTTGGCCCGTTCGTCTATTAGGAGAATCCGATTGATTATTCTCAAGTCGATCTTCCGAAGTTGAAATTCAAAGTGACGTTAATGTGAAATATTTGACATAAAATTGCGCGTAGAAGATATTGGGACAGAGAAAACTTTTTAGCTTGCCTGTGTAATCACTCGTAATTCGGTGAATACGAAAAAATACAAATATCTTTATTCTAAATGATTGTCCTCCGGTAGTCGTCATTTTAGAAAACTCTTCATTGGAAGAAAACTTTTCGAATATTTATACTCGACGTTATTCCGAGATTCAGTGGAACTTTAAGTTTATGAAAAATACGCATCTGTAGAGGATTTTTGATTTTTGCAATTAATTATATCGAAATACCGTTGGTTCGATAAGTTTTGCGGTTTAAAATTAAATGGAACGCGTTGTAGCACCGAGCTGAGATACTCGAAAGAATAAAAAAAATTCGGAAAAAGAGTAAATTTGACTTTTTGCCTAGTTTTATACAGATTTTCGTTTGCGTGGTTACGCAGCGTGGAATATCGCCGACTGAGGCGATA
Organism: Heteropelma amictum; assembly: GCA_959613375.1. NCBI lineage: Eukaryota > Metazoa > Arthropoda > Insecta > Hymenoptera > Ichneumonidae > Heteropelma > Heteropelma amictum. Next base: position 20,294,675 of record OY390721.1, on the reverse strand, counting down.
ACTGCGGGAAAGCGAATGTAACTCGCGTCTTTATCGTTATTCAGCCGAAGAGGTTTGAGTAAAAAATATATTTATAGGAAAAAAAGCGATTGGTGGTTTCATAAATTTCTTACGAAGTATATTAAATTATTTCCTTAAAAAATTCTTAATTTCGTAAAAGTTTAAAATTCGCAATGTTGAAAAAAAACCTAAATGTTCATTCACCGGGCGAATAATTCAACGAGTTATTGGCAAACATCTCGTACCCAATCTTCGCTCTGCACAATTCGTTCGGTAAAATTTGGAGTCATCAAAAAAATATTCCGAATGATTTCGAAGATATTTATGTTTTTCATCTTCGCGTCAAGGATCTCTAAAAAGTTGCCGAAATTATGAAATTATTAGCCGTGTGCTGGAAAAATATTATGAAATTGACTAAAAAAATACACCGAATGTGCTGACTTTCAAGAAATTCTGGCTTGAGATTTCTCGTTCAGATTCTCAATGAAAATATCAATATTCATCATTAGTGCAAATACAATTTGCATGATTCGAATTTTAAAATGAATTGTGTAACGGATTCCGCCGGATTTTCGCGTGACACTCTAAAACGGGAATATTACCGCGCACTACTTTGGATAAAAATTCAACTCGATTCAACGAGATGGAACGCATCGATTGTGCTTTACGAACGTGCTCGTATGTTTCGCGCAACGGGCATCAACTTTTGGAGAATCGACGGATCGCGTTATTTTTTGTTCTGCTCCCGTACGTACCGTCCGATCCATCTGATTAATCCGAAGCGTCATTTCTACCGACGTTGACGTCGGAAATCGCGAAAAAAAAACCTTAAACCGTCCGGGCGTTTTAAAATGCAAAACTGACTGGATTCATCCGCCAGTCGAATGGAAAAATCTTAGAAAACTGCGCGCGTGCCAATGCTGGCCTGAACGCTTTGTAACATATTATTATCTCTTTCGTTTCCTGCTTTTTTTTGAACTTTTCAAAAAAAACATTCTAAACTATGGCCACGCGATGATTCAAACCTGTTTCTTTCCCTTCGTATTGTAAATATTTTTCACGAGACTCCAACGACCCACAAACATCTCGAGCATTCGTATCAAAGTGATATTTTCTTTCCTTGTTTCGTTTCTTTCGTGGCGCACGGCTGAGGGTTGTAACGTAAAAATATCGCAGCGATAACGATCGCCGTAGAGTCTGCGTGAAAATCAACGTGGAAAATAATCTCCAACGAAACGCATTTGCGACTCGGAGCTCGGAGGAGAGTTTTTTGCTTTCGTTTCACTACTCGGATTTGCATCAGAGACGTCTCTCTAACGTTTATTCCGAAAAATGATTTATCTGAGGCAGCGCAACCAATTGGGCAATGCGGTAGCGCACCTCAGATAATCTCAGATGGAACCACTGCTGTCACCCGGAAAAACCATCATGTTTTCAGCTCCGTAGGAAGGCGTCGGTGAACTTCTGGCGTCCAACGACGCTCGACTTGCAGAGCTGAAGCTGCTCGAGCTCAAATCTTCGTAGCTCGCTACCGATTGACTCCCGCCTGAAACAGCCAGAAAAGCAGCTAAAATCAGCGGCGGAAATATGCCACCAGTATGCGACGATCGTGTTACACATTCGGCTTGATTCTTTTCGGATCTACGGGATATTTCGTTGTGTCTGAAAAATATCTGTTTGTTGATAAAAGGATATTTGCCGTTTTGATCGAAATCAAGTGTCTTTTAGCATCTCAGAGACATGGAGTTGACGGAAAATGAATTTTGCCGAGGCTTTTCTTGGCTAATATCTTTTCCAAATTTATAGAATCTTTGTTGGAATAATCAAAGTTTCTATATTTATTTCGATCCCATTCCATGTTCGTAGTCGACCTACTTTCTATGTATTTTGAGTTTCTTCGAAGAGATATGAATAAAAAATCACCCACACGACGAGAAGTATCTGATTTTGTGAAATTCTCCGTTTCTCCAAGAGATTAATCCATATCGGGTCCAAGTAGGAATACCATTCGATATCGAATTTCATCTTAGTGACGGAGCTTGAGATTTCGAGACTTTCTGTCGATTTTGAGGGAGGATTTTGAAAAGATCGAAATCAGATTTTAAAAAGTAAATCGGGTTCGCATTAATAACATCGAGAGACGTTTTTTCTTCGTTTTATGTGGTTTTTCTCAACATTTTTTTATTTGTCTTTCTTGTATCTTACGTTTTTTTCTTCTTTCACGTGTTTTTTTTCGTAAGTTTATCGCACACGCATCGTCACAATCATGCGAAACACCTTGTATTGCTGCGGCATTAATTTTAGCTCGCGTATTACACTCGTCACACTCGACATTTTTTTGTACAATTATCGTGCATATTTTCTTTTGTGATATTTTTTTTCTATTTCTTTTTGTCGTCATCTACCATCGAAGAGATTCACGAAAATGTGTATCTTGTCATTAATCTGAAATTGCACCCTCCTCTCGTTCGAAAAGAAATTCGCAATTATTATTATTATTATTATTATTATTACTATATCCTCGTGACAAAAGTTGCGTTGAACTTTGTCCACTATCTTTTTTCTCTATGCCAATGATGTTGCTTTGTGCTGAACGAGTAGGAGATTAAATATTAACGTAATATTAACGTTTGTCTAAGAGATCTTTCAGATACTATATTACTACTTATACATTTGCATCTATTATTCGAATTCTCATGACGCCCTTAATTTTGAGAAACTTTTTTTCTCCGTTTACATTCAGAAGTTGAACGTTCAATTACAATTGGTACCATAGGATTGATTTTGAACATCGTTTTCTGCTATTGTTCGTTTTCGACAAGGACAGGTAGAAAAGTGAGAGAAAAAGAGAGAGCGAGATAGAGGAGAAGACACAAAAGAAAAGCAGCGACAGGATAGAAGGCTGAGAGGAAAATAGGAGAAAAGGCCATTTTCGACTCCAGATCATTTTTTGAAACATCAGAATTGTGTGGTTCTTAAGCATTCTTAACGTTCACTTCGGAGAATATACGAATCTCGAGACTTTGAAATTATTATGCCTTTAACCCCGAATGCACTTATTCGTGTTATATATAATCTGGTCGATCACATTACGAGCGTGTCGCTTTTCGATTTCCGCCTACAACGCATTTCGATACCATACAGCAATCACTCGAATCCTGACATTTCCATATTACTGATCCTATCCGAATTTCCGGTCAGGCGTCAGAATCATCTCGATGAATTATCGATCATAAATATTAGACGTTATACTCGAATATACGCAAGTGCCATCGTGAAACAAAAAAGATTTAAACGAATAGAATTTTTGCCCTACTTGACTGCCTTTAGGCAGCATTCGTAATAAACAAGATACACGGTATTCTGCGCCGACTGGTTATAATAATCAAATCTTTTTATCCGTCCTATAAATATTTTGTAGTACGTTGAAGAATGCCCGTCATGAAAGTTGAGTTTCTTTTTAAAATAATATACACAAAATCGTAGAATAATAAAGAACAATCGATTTGCAGGGAAGAAAATCCTTATGAAGCTAGCAAACATGAGCTGACGATGTCTAAAATTTTGTCGCGCACGTTCAAATTTATGTGTTCGAATAGCAGATTAATGTATCGCTTCTCTTGATTGGTAAACGCGAACTGTTAAAAAATTAACGATAAATGACGAACGCGTTTTCTATCTTTCTCTACCCCATCGAAACTTTTGACGCGTCGGACTTGATCGAATCCATCGAGGACATTATGAAAAATAAATACTACTCGCGCTCGATGTCGATCGAGCAAGCGTCGGAAAAAAAATGGTCAATTTTGATAATTATAGCCAGTACTTTGACGCAGATAACCAAGATATGTTATTATATATGCTTAAATGTTTTATAAATATAACCTATGTGTTATCACATTAATTATCATAAATTAAAATTCAAGCTACAATACATGCCCTGCGTATTACGGTTCATGTCGAGTGGCAGTTTTGTTAAATGAAATATTAAAATTGTTTTCATATCGCGTGAAACACTAACAAAACGGAGAAACACTATAGATTCGATCCTGGGTCTCCGAAAATGTTCAACATAATTTGTCAAGAATAATGTCGTGAAATTGACGCAGACAGAATTTCTCTCTTCCACAAGTATTTTCTTTTGTCACGCAGAGACGGATTACGCGTCTTTCGCTTTTTTTTCTCATTCCATGAACCTGACAAGGCGATTGAGGTTTTTTCTTCTCCGTACGTTTAAAACACTTAGATTCCATAAATCTCTTACAAGCTACGATCTTAAAGCATATTATGTTAATTTTTTTCACATTTTGTTTTATTATTTTTTTTTTTATACGATGACGACCTTACGTTTTTTTTTCCGCCTTTTCAATATGCAGAATCGTAAATTACTCTATACATAGCCTTTCGTGCATAATCCAGTTTTTCGTACGTAGTATAATGATGGCTTTATGTGCATACATTGTATTTTCTGTTCTCTTGTTTACGCACCGGATATCGTTCGATATCCTTCGTCGGGCACACGTGAATTACGAAGGATAACGAAGAGACAACTTACTTTTCTAGTGAGTCATTTCGTAAATCATAGTACCTAAGCTAAATGTGAGTATTTTGAACTGTTTTTTTTTTGCTATTTTTTTCTTCTTTCGTTGCCGTTGTTGTTTGCAAAATTTTCAACATCGTCGCTTTTGTCTCGTCAATTTGTCAGGGTGGAAAAAAAAAGAAAATTGTAATGAAAAATTGTGAAAACTTGAGGGATCGCAGTCTCCACGAAAAGTGAAACGGAAGAACGTTGATCTCTCTCTCTCTCTCTCTCCCTGTCATTTTCTTTCTATCATTCTTCACTCCATTTGGCTACTTTTTCCTTATTTAACGATGCTATTATTCACTTTTGCCTCCTTCCACGTTTGCTTTCTCGATTAATATAATACAATTGTGTATCTAAAATAGAATTTTATGTTACAGTTTCATCAATTACCATTTACATAATTTACGCATTAGTTTAGCCAGAAGAGATTGTGTAAAACGGTGAAAGTAGTTTCGAGACATCGCGACTTGTCTTTCACTCTGGTCCTCGATTCTCGTAAGGAACAGGTCATTTTTTTTCAATTTAATTTACGAGTTTTTTTAAGCTGTTGTTTTTCGTTCCCTTCATTTCTGTCCCGATAATTCTTCGAGGCAATCATGAAATGTTAACGCGATTATGAAGTTGATGAGATTTTTGTACAATTTCGAGTCTACGGTCGTTTGAGAGTTGACGTAAAAATTCATTCCAAGGCCGAAGGGGGTCGGGCGAAAAGAAATATTTGAACAGATTGAATAAATACTGCGGAGACTGCGTTATTCGAATCTATAGACTCGTGGCATGTCCGGCAATCGGTAATGATTGTCGGTGATTCTGTAATACCGTTGTGGGGGGAAAAAAAACATCTAAAAATCGGCAATTATGTATAATACATCAGTCAAAAATCTGAACGTCACTAACGATACATGAAAACAAAAACAAAAACAATAATAAACATTTCGTTTCGAGATTTATCTTTTCACCGGTCCGTGTAAAATGTAGGACAACGCTGCAAATAGCGTGTAAATAAAATAAAAACGGTTCAAAAATAAAGACATAAATGAATTCGACGGTAGCTGTACTTGTGTCTCGTCGCAATTTTCCTTCCTCACAGGATTAAGCTATATCGTAGCACGGTGGGAGCATTTTATTGTTTTCTATTTGTTCTTTGTTCGTTACTTTAATGACCAGACGAATTTTTCGTTAAATTACTTCGCGTCGCGTGTACTCTCAAATGAACACCTAATGGCCAATTACAATTATTTAATACGAGAGACATTTTAACGGTCGATCCGCAAGCTTTTGTGTTCGCTCTCCCAATTGCCCATATTTTCATGACGCATTTCTTTGAAATGCAATCTCGTTTTTTTGTAGATGCGATTCATTCTCGAAACACTAACGCTTGCGCAAAGACTACGCAAGAAAGTTTGCACCGCGTAGACATTTAAGGGTCAGATCTGAGCTACCTCGAACACATCTTCGGTTCAAACGAATTATCCGCGCGAGCTAATGATTCCTTGGACTTTTCGTCATTACGACCGTTGCGTGAAAGAAGAGGTTCATCGCTGGACTTTTTCCAATCAACCATACGATTATGCTCGTGTCAACAATAACATTACAATGTTCAAGCACAGTACTCTATAATAAAAAACAAAACATACGCGAGAGATCGTCAATGACGAAGCTTCGAGATGAAACAAGCTTTGAAAATTCAGCCGTCACGAATAGCAAATGTATTTTCATTCGCGAACGCGGGCCATGTCGAAGAATTTTGAGATAAATTTTCAATATTTTGTCCGTTCGACAGTCGAATTTTTTCGTCGAATTATAAATGAACGTAACTACGATAAGTTCGATTCAACAGATCGAAGTGTTTTCGAACAATTTTTTTCAGCGAGGAGGAAGAGCGCGAAACGTGCTTTATTCAGAATAAAATTCATAATGTGAAGAAAGAAATTTCACATATTTCATCAATTTTTTCAAACAATCGATCATTTTGAGTCGATAATGCTTCGATAGCATTTCCAATCTTAAAAGAATGTATTTTACCAAAACTTTTGTCATCTTTCAATATCGTTATTCCGTCAAATGTTCTATTCCAAAGCAGTGTTCTTTTTTTTCATCGACATCGAAACTCGAATGTTTTCTATGAATGAAAAAATGAATTATCAAACAATTTTCGTTACAAAGCACCAATTGTAACGCCAAAGAAGGTTGATTTGTGCGACTCTTTCGAAGCTTGTACACGTTTTGTTCTTTGAAATTCGTATTTCTCTCCAAAATTTAATCGTCATGTGAAAATTGAGAGGGCTGCACGTTTTTTGGCACCAAAACATCGAAAATTGTGAAGAAATAATTGATACTATTTTTTTAATGACGAAATCGACAAAGAGCAATCAATGGCGAATGCGCATAATCGAAATTGATGAAAAAACCATATCTCCGCCATATTTTCCATGCAATACGATGCGACCGATTTTTTGTTATCGAATATTAGTAGTATTTTTTGTTATCGAGAAACGGTGAAAGTGAAAGAGCGTATTTGGGAGGCACGGTAATTTCGACAAAACTTGCTTTTGCGCTGTTGAAACTTTTCCGAAAACATATCAATCTCTTCCTCCTCATTTTTATTTGCTCCCTCTCAAAGCTAAACTGCTCTCCTCGGGCTATTCAACTCCAGCGACTTGCATAAATAGTATGTAAAGGGCAAGGCTGGCCCTGGGCATGTCTACGCAGTCCTCTACTCATCTGCGCTTTTTCTTCTTCGATCTCATGTTCTTCTTATTAACGCTCGGCCAAGATGGCGTTACGCCTGTAGTAGCACCACTTTTTTCAGCAGTTTCGCGAACAGCGCTGTCCTCCTCGGTGTCCATCGGTACGACATTGGCATTGAGATCGTCGGACGAGCTCGAACGTTCCGGTTGAGCATCGACATCCGAGTCGTGCAGCTTTTCCGTTTCCCGTGCCAGACCCGCATCACTCTCAGGCGGTGCTTCCGGTTCAGGCGAATAATTCTTCGACAAACTGGCCTTCAAGCCTTCCGGCTGACGAGAAGCATCGTCCTCGTTCATTTTCACGTCACTAGCGGCATCAACGTTCGAATCAATTTTTTCCTTTTCATCGGGGATAACGATGGTCTCGGAGACGACGGACTTTCCACGCGAGCGCGACTCGCGACGGGACGACGTCGCTTCTTCGCTCGCGGGATTCTCGACAATTTGAGAAAGTTCAACGGTGCTGTTACTCTTCGTTGGAGTGGGCGTGCAGGAATAACCAGTTGCTCCGACGACACGTGACTTTTTTCCTCGTTTCTTTGCGCTCGTTGTTTTTTCCTCGACGATGACCGACGGTAAAGACACTCTCGATTCTTTCTCAACGACTTTCGTTATTTCCCGCTCGGCGCTTTGTACGACAGCTTGATGATCAGGCATATCAACATTGGTAGACTCTTCCCTCGTATTTTCCATCTCTTTCGACTGTTCCACCGTCCCATCGTGCTTCGATTCGATCGAACATTCTTCGGTGCCGCCATCCGCCGCGTTATCGGGCTTTTGCAGAATCGACCTCCAATTCATCGCGGAAGATTGTTCGGTCGTTTCCGCCTCGGGACTCTGCGAAATACGTTTGGAACTCGACGTTTCGGCAATATTCGTCACGACATCCTCCGCGATAGCTGGTACATTATTATCGAGATGAGCTTTTTTGTTCCTGCGTGATTTTTGCGATCTCGCGGAGCTCGTTTCCTGCCGGGCCTCGAGGATCTTACACTCAGGTGCGACAATGACATCGATGCTCGTCACTTCCATCTCGGCTTTTTGCATCGCGTCTATATCGATAATCTCGACCATGTCGGAGGAAGGCTGCCGCTTTTGACCGCCGCTCGTCGCTCCCCCCGTAGCCGACGTCGGTGCCGTCGTTGAATTGCCTTTTGACGTTCTCACTCGAGTCTTCTTCGGCAAACTCTGCGAGCCGCTTTGATCGGCCGTCGAACGTTCCCTCGGCTCGACGCAACTGTCGATCTCCTCCGCCAAATCCTTCTCCGGTGTTTTACTCTTGCTCCAACAATCCGCTGATTTGACAATGACGGTTACGTCAGCCTCCGACGTATCATTATCGTCGATGACGACAACGTCTTTGCGCTTTCTCGATCCTCTCGCTCTCAAACCGGAAGTTCTCTCACTCGCAACTTTCTCTTGCGTTTTTTTCTTCGGTGGGGCTTTGAGCACGGGTGAATCAACGGAGCTCGAAGCAGTCGCGATGATCTCGAGATCGCTGATCTCCGAGTGATAAACATGCTCGATTTCGTCGTCGAACGACGCTGCGCTTTGGCTCGTTTTCGCGTCGCTGGTACCCTGGATATCATCCTTGCTCATTTTTTCATCAACGCAAGGCTTGCCGAGCGCGAGAAAAGCGTTACCGCGATCGATCATGTCAACGAGCTCGGCGCTGTTTATATGTTCGATGTCGTCATCGGATATCGTACTTTTGCTACCTTTTCTCTGTCGCAAGGGCGAAGTTTCAAGGTCATCGCAGTGCAGTAATTTACTATCAACGATTTCGAGCATCTGGGTAACTTCCGAGCTGTGTATGTGCTCGATATCATCGTCCGATTGCTGAGAGTAAGCGATCTCTCTGAGCGGCAAGATGTTACTCGTTTCTACGATGTGATAATCCATGCAGCTTATATCGTCCAAAATCGGCGGTAGTTCGAGCGGCAAACAGGGTAAACCAGGCGCTGTCGTAGCTTCCATCGGCTCGGGATCGTTTCTCGTTGCATGCACGATCACAGCGTCACTTATCGTTATCTCGCAATCTTCGACATCGACGAAGGTATCAACGATGTCTATTTTATCGACGGAACTCCGCGATTCGACGATCATAGCTTCGCTCTCGCGTGGCGCATCGCCGGAGGATTCCGCGGGTTTTGGAACAGCGACTCGAGGAATAACGACTCGAGGAATAGTTATTCGAGGTATATTGCAAATGTTCCTCGAGTTGCGTCCGTCGCCACCGCGTCCACGTCGTTGTCTCGCCTCTGAATCAGCGGCGTCATCACTCGTCGCGATTTTTCTCGCTGCATTATCGACCGTCGAGTTTTTTACGTCGAGATTCTCCGTTGAAGCCTCCTCTTTCGCTTCAGTCCCGAGCCTCTTACCCACGACTTTTTCCTCTCTCATGCTCGTATCTTCGACAACGATGCTATCCTCGTTCTCGTGAACGAGATACTTTGGTTGTTGCTCGCGAGGTGCGCAACTCGATCTTTTCGTCGCTCTCGCGCTCGAAGCTATCTTGCTCGGTCTTTTGGACGCTCTGTCGGCTTCCGGCTCATTTTTTCTCATCGATACATCCGACGTTGATGAAGAATCTTGGATGGATCGAGGCGAAACTTCGCTCGTTCGTTCCTTGGATGCCTTTACCCCGGAGCCTGATTTATTTTCCATGAGCACGACACTGTCGTCGTCGTAATTGACGACGTATTTCGCCTTGGCGTATGTTCTCTCCTGCAGCTCATTACCCTCGTGCTTGATCGTTCTCTCGTTCCAGTTGCTCTCGCGCGCTAACGTCATCGGACTGTTTGGTATCTCACCTTTTTCGGCGCACAAACTGAGACACGTTGGCACGTCTCTGAACGACTCTTCTCTCTCGTAATCTATCGTTCGCTCGTACTGACTCGATGCTATCGCCTCGGCGCAGAGTGTCTTATTTTCTCTCACTTCCTTGATACTCTCGTCCGGCACACTATCGATAGCTGGCTCGCTCGTCGATCTCATTTCGGCGCAAATCTCCGTTAGATTGCGAAGTTCTTGGCCCTCGGTGTCAAAGTCACCGAGCGACGCGGGTCCCTCCTCGGCACATAAACTCCTAGGGGGCTCGGGTATCGGGTCGTCAAACTCTTGACTGGAGCTTACGTCCTCCTCGTCCGCCATGACAGTTATAACCGTGCCCAATGGATTGACGACTTTAGTTACCGGTTGTCCCACCCTCTCAACTACCATTCGCCTCCCTAGTAACAGAAAAAGCCGTTGGCAGGTATCAACAACCGAAATTTGTCTGTTCGTCTCTCTCTCTCTCTCTCTCTCTCTCTCTCTCTCTCTCGCTCTTTCTCTTTCGCTCTCGCTCTTATTATGCTTTCATCATCTCGGTCGGTAATCGCAGACGCTCCACTCGAAGCCCCACTTTCTTGGGATTCTAAGAAATTTCCTATCCACACACATCGTCATTTCTGATATTACATTCTTTTTTTACTGATTACCGTGAGATTGGTGATAATTTTCTTCTTCGTATGAGGAAAATGAGAATGAAATCGCAACGACGAAGATGCTCGTTCAACATTGGAGCATTTTTTTCATGCGCAGCGATTCAAATCAAACGTCAAGCAAGTGTTGAACGATAGTTTTATTCTTTTAATAAATTTTTCATCTTTGCTGTTCGGAATTTTGATGAGGGGAGTGCGAGTTGGAGCGTGGCAGGCTGAGTTACCAATGTCGAGATGATCCGAGCATTTCGTCGTGGCAAAATAACAAGGAAAAAAACGTCCTTCGACCGTTACGAATTGTACAGTTTTTCTTTTACACACGCGCACACAAACAAAGTCATCGAATCGAGAGTCAAGAGAACAACGAAAAAAACCGAGGGAATTTACGGAAATGGAAAAACATTCTCGTCTCATTCCACTTCGAGATCAATTATTTTGCGTAATACTGTGCTAGATGCACTTTGATCTATGCATAAAATCATTATTTACACAATTAGCGTTTCACGGAACGAGACATTACTATCGATACACTTTTTTTTTCTTGTTTACGCTACTGTTAGTGAATTGGAAAAGAAAAATAATATAATGAACGAGTAAAAATGGAAGAAACTGACAAGGGAATTCTAACGGAGATACCTGCCTCTGGCCAGTTCTGTATCTTTGCAAACTTACAACTCTAGGAAACATCGCTCTCGTGCAGAGAAAAAATTGGATCTGTGCACTTTTGTTTTCGTTTTTACGTCAAGCCTGATATACGGTTTTCGAAGACATTTTTCGGTTTTTGTGCTTCTTTTTTCCCACCCCAATGTTTGCGTACTTTTGACAACTCGCCACGAGGATTTGACACTGAAATGTTCATTGTCCGTGACATCCAGCATCTCGTCAAAATCGTGTTGGATCGAATCTTGATAAAAATCAGATAACAATTTTCTTCTATGCTTTTTGTACGATCGAATGAAAATTGATACGAGAATAACACGTTGAACGGAAATTCCTTTACTCTGATCGAATGCTCCGGCCTGACGAAAAAGAAGGTACGTTCTTTCTCAAATGATTCGACGCCCGCAAAACTTGCTATACGGATAAATATCAAACGATATTTTTCCCAAATATCCACATCGTGAAAAATCTATTCCAAAGACAACAATTTACTATTATCATCGTTCACGCATGGGCTAATTTTCTTGCAATTGCATCAGCACTGTTTTTGTGAATCGGATGCGATTACCTCGAGGTAGGTGATTTACGCTGAACAAATTAGGATTCGATATTTCGAATGATTTCTCAAAATTGTAATGGGTTTTGATGATGACGATGATAAGGAATTTAATTCATCACTGTATCGTGCTATCGAGCTGGAAAAATATTTGCGCGCATAAATTCAAACGATGAAAATGAAAATCAGTTTTCACTCGTCATAACCGAATATTAATGACGAATGTACGAAAAATAAACTCGATACTCCAATCATATTCGTTGAAAATTCATCTAGATGAACATTCTTTGAAAGAAAAGCTTTTTAGATACATCGCTGCGAATATTTGTTATTGACAATAATGGCCGGATAATGTCACCTCCATCACTATCGAAAAATCGACGGTAATTTATTAACGAAAAAGCCGATTTAAATAGTCACCTGGGAAAATGTATCTAATGAAAAAACAACATGCGATGCGAACGGAAAAGCACGAGTTCACAAAGTTCATGAATCTTCAATTAATCCCATTGTTAAATTGTAATAGTTTATAACGTACTTTGTTTCTTGATTCACATCGTAAAAATAAGGTTTGGAAAACAAGGTTTGGAAAACAGTTTATAACGTACTTTGTTTCTTGATTGACATCGTAAAAATAAGGCTTGGAAAACAATGCCTGCGAGAATTCAAGGGAGTAACGAGGACATACTCGGCGGAGATGATTGCGAGATTCTTTAAATATTTCTTCACCCCACAAATACATATTTTTTCTGTATTCTACTTTTTGCTATCAAATTAAACATTCTTCAGGCTTTATCGAGTTCACTGTGGAGAGTTTTCGCAGCGAAATTCGTAACGCGAATAGAATCAAGCGAGAATTGACGATGTAACAAAAGTCTGTCAAAAAAAGATCGAAGATGTGAAAGATTTCGATAAGAATATCAAAAAATGATCGATAAATTGTCGAAACGAAAATTCATTTGGGAAACTTTTTTTTTCAAATTAAATGCATTCCGTGTGCTGTTTGAGAATCGGCGAATATTCCTAAGCTGTCAGGTTGCTGAGGAATAGGCGTCAAACATTTCGAAATAATGCACAAGTGGCGTTTCAATAATCGCGAGTAAAAAAATGCGCCTACTTTCGTTTCGTTGATCATTCAATGACGTTGTTATTGATCAAAATTGATATACGGCTCTAGTCAATGAACTTTTTCCCACTTTTTCTACAAACTTCTGCTACCAAAAAAAAAACCTTCGACTCGACTCGATTATCGCAAAAAAAAGTATTTCAGCATTAACAGCTTAAGGTAAGACGTACCTGCGACGCGATGCGGAGTCGTCGATGTCTCCAGCATAGCTTCAGCGAGATCCTCGCGAAGTTGATTCTCACCGTTGCCGATTCCCATCGTATCATTTTCGAGAGAATCACCGTAAGCTTCCATGAATCTCGGTGATTGTTCGTAACTGCCTGGGATCCACGAAGAAAAGAATTCATACGTATACATGATGATGCATGAGAGAAAAACGTTGATAAAATCGTCAAAATTCTTATTTCGTTACTCTGCGTCAGGCCAATTTTATCGCGAAAAACTCACTTCCAGATCCGTCGATAACAACGGGAACGAGAGGTCGCGCAGTTGCGTGGGGCATATTCACCGGATTGGATCGAGCTGGACGCGACCCACCGATAATACCGATCTCTATGGCCTCGGACTCAACCAAATTAACTCTGGAAAAAACAGATAAGATTTGTACGCATTCTTCGAGCTATCTCGGCGAGAAGATTTTCCAGCGAAAAAAGAACTACGGGGAAGCCCAAAGCGTCAAACTTGGTACCACAGAACGGAAAAATTTACCCGCTAGGCGCATTGTAGGTTTTGAAGACGAATTGCGGACCCATCCATAATCTTCTGTGAGGACCCGCGTGTGTGACAATTTCGACCTGACTGAGCCACCGATCGTCGGCCGTGTCCATTCGTCGAGAATTCTTCGGCGATACCAACGTCGATAACAGAGGACTCGACGTGGCCAACGGTGGAACGATTTCCAATGAGCTCGGCGATCTCATTAGCGGCCATTGACCCTTGGCTTCGACTTCCAACTCTATCATGGTGTCGTCGCAAACTTTTTCTTTCGGCACACCTGAATTGTCCAGGAATAAATATTCACGTCGGACATGGAACAATTTCAACGGAGCTGCGAGGATTTTTCAAATATTTGCGAACGATGTATCAACGTTGTTTTACTTACCAGCTGCAGGTTTCGGTTCCAAGTCATACTGTATCATATTTCCATGACAAGCCATTACGAACAGCGAATCGACGGCGCGTTTCGCTACTTTGCTCGTTGGATCGCGTTGAGCGTAGATCCAAGCGCGCGGTGGCGCAAAACATGCGCATATCTTTAAGGGCAAAGTTCCATTGTCGTCCGAATGCAGACGTTGTCTCTGTTGTGGCCTGCTGAAAAATGGCATTGATAATTCAATGATTGGAAATTAACCAGTCTGTTGAAACGAAACAATGAATTATTTGGTTTTTTTTCCTGCTACCTTGGCTGTGACTGGTTATTACTGTGGCTCAGCGTGGATGGTTGACGTATCTGTGCGAGTGGATGAAGTATCGTTGGATGAGGGTACGGCGGTAATCTCGGGTTTGAATAAGGATAAACCGAGACCGGAAGTTCCGAGTGCGAAACTGGCGAATGAGATCTCGTGCCATCGTCGGTAAGACCGGCACTTCGATGAAATCTCGATAGCCGATTTACAACGTGCGGCGTCGAATGAGTTCTCACACCGACTGGTCCGCCGTAAGGAGCTACGGGGAACACGTGAGTCGTCCCGCGAACCGTCGAAACCGCTGCCCATCTTGTGTCGCTCGAAAACGTCATATCCTTGATGAAAAATCGAATCAACGATTGAGATTTCGGAAGTCTGACGAGGGTGGGCGTTCGGTCGAGATAAAAATTGATGAGAGGACATTTGTCAAAGATTCATCGGATAAATACGACGGAATGCGCGGGCAAAGAACGAAGGCAACGAACGGAGTGACGTAATTGAAAGAGGAAAGAATTTCGTCGATGCTCCGTCGGTAATGTTGCAAAACAGTTTTTTTGATATCGTGGAAAAAAAAACTCGTCTTACTTGTACTTTGGCGGTCGTGTCACCGCGATGCAAGACATAAAGATGATGAACAGCTGCGAGTGTGGGTCCACCCGGATGTGGTTGTATGCGGAAAACATGAAAATCGTGACCCCTTTTGTCAGCGGTCATTAGCAGAGCACCGGTGAGATCGAAGGTCATAGCGACTATAGCGTCATTATGGGCAGTAAAGTGAGCAACTACGGTTTCTATTGAAGAATCGTCGAGTTCTTTTTCCTCTTTTGACGCCTGAAGATCCAAGATGGTCACAACGCCGGGTTGCGTAAAGTCGCTGCCAACGTTGTTCATCGCCATCGGAGTCATCGAATTCCCGGTCAAGCTCGAAGCGACGGTTTCACCCAAGCCGCGAAGCCCTTTGCCCAATGATTTAGCGGCGTAGAGAACCGTCGCCGTGTAACTCTGCACACCTTCGCCCTCGCTACCCCCGCTGCTTCGTCTAGCTGGTAACAACTTTTTTTCGCTGTAAGCCAGCCATCTCGTGCCAAGAGCAACGGGATTTGGATTTGGTCCTGGACTCGGATAGCACGTCGTTACGGTTAAGACATCCTCGAGGGTACGAGCATCGAAAACAGCGATTTTTTCCGAAAAAGTCACGACGACCGAACGCCTGTTCGCCAGTACGTCGCACACGGGATTTTTGAATTTTATACTCTTTGTTTGCTCGCTCGTTCGCAACGAAACGAAACTTATGCTGCAAAACTGCGGTCCTGGCCCTGTCGAGTCGCATATTGCGACCATTGGTCGTTTCTGACGGAACGGATCCGGATGATCGTCGTCGACTTTCGGATCCGGAAGTATTCTCAACGTACGAACGATACCTTGACGCCATGACAGAACTTCCGTAGCTTCACCCGATGCTGCCACTAGCCACACCTTTGTTAAACGATCGTAAGATTCGTCATCATCGAAACGCCAATAAACACGAAATAACGATTGTCAATGTAAATTATAATTCAACAAAATTGCATTATTCCAGCTTTTTTGACGATACTCGTTCAATCGAATTCTATGGGCGGATGAGAAAAATCTCCTTAAATAAAACATCAAATCGTACGCAATTATTGGTTTTCTTTTACGGCTATTCTCACCTGTACCCCCGTAGTGTAACCGAGTACCAGCAGCAAGGGCGGTGTCGCCGAACCTTCTATGTACTCTGGATAAAAGGCTGAATTATTCACATCAGCGTACTCGAATCTCGCCCATGTTATGGACTCTTTGCTGTCCAAATTGGGAGTGCCTGCGTACGCCTGTTGATTTTAGAAAGAAATGAAACAATCACTGTTACTACAACATTATTTGTAGGGAAATTTTTAAACAGCTAAAGAATTAGTCAAGGAATTTATTCAATTCAAAAATTCGATGTATATATTTTTTTTCCAAATTGGGGCACTAACGGAATATGAAAAGTTTTTAGTTTTTATCTATAAAACAGCATTAATACAGTAATAAATAGAGCATGAAAAAAAGATGATGAACGAGACGTTAATACTCGCGATATCGATTGTAAAGTGGATTGCGATACGCACTTGGGGTACAATGTCATTGATAATGCCAGCAACGCTGTCGATTATCGAACGGTCGCTGATCGGTTGGGGCGAGATAACTTGGGCCCCCTTGTGCAGACCCCTTCTAGGCGAGTCTGCCGACATTTTTCCTTTCTACGCTGTCAGTCTGCTTCTGCGAGGAGCAAAAAGTGTTTCTGATTACGAAAAGTGACGAATAAGCGGAAAAGAAAAATGAAATAATCGCTAGAGGAGAAATTCGAAAGAAAAGCATCGGTGGTACAAAAAATGACCTTTCAATGTCTCATTGTTTATAGTAGAAGTAACGCGTGAGATAATTACGTAAAAGTCATCGGGAAGTTAACAAATAGACGCATATCTGTATATGCGTCCCGCGAGTGTACGTAAGTAAACTTATATATTCCTGCACTCGTAATTACGCGAGACGCGTATCTCACCATTAAAACTAACGTACATTTGCGAACGCTCATCGCGTCATTTCGAACGTTTTGAATGTATATGTATGTATATATGTATGTAGGATGTGACATTCACGAGTCGTGCGAAAATTTCGGAATGAATTTGGTGTTCGAAGAAATAGTCAGGTACGAGGGTGCGATCGCGAAGGAGTAAATGTCAAATGCATTATTTAACATTGAAAATGACTCGGAACGAGTTGAGAATGGGGGAAAAAGACGAGCGAGGGAAAAAGGTGGAAGGAGAGAAGTATGTAGGTGTGTGTGTGTAAATAGAGAAGGGGAGAGCGAATAAGTGTATTGGCCAGGCCAATGTGGTGGGGAGGTCTATTTTGCTTCTGCGACCAAAGTTGCACAACCTACAGCACAGCTGTTCACTCGCACGGAATGTATTCGCGAAGAAAAAACGAAATAAAATAAAAAAAAGAACGATATGCACGCGGAGGAGTAAACGGAGAGGCGAGGGTAATCGCGGAAAGCCAGTAACGAAATTTAAGGGGGTCAGGGTCGTTGTTGTCGAGAAAATGTAATTTCTATTTTTTTTTACGTAGCTGCGTAAAAACGCGTAGGCGTCACGGCGTTATTTGTAGGAAAGTGATTAAAAGGTGGTAGTAGCGGCGATAAAAAATAAACTCTCTCCCTCTCTCCGTTCTCTTACAAGCTCGTCGTCACAACAAAGAGACCTGTCCAAGCCGTTTTTTTTCTTTCAAACACTTTCGAAAAGAACTTGTCATTGCACGGAATAGTTTACTTACGCGCCACAACAAACACGATAGAGCGACGGGTTTAACAATTTTGTTTCAGGATTTTCCGTAAAAAAAAGATGGAAAAACACTTACTTCTCCGCAAAACCTTATTTTCATTGTGTGCGCGAAGTTCTTTGGAACCCCACCACCGTCTATCGCTCTCGATTATTCCCTGACCATCTACTGCGTCATTCTGCAACCGACTGACAGGCGAGCAAGCACCAGCAGCAACGCACCGAGTGATGTCAGCGCCTCATCTCCCCCTTCCGCGCTGCGCCTCTTTGTTCAGCCACCGTTCCCTTCTCTGCCGCGCAACGCGAAACGTCAGTCGTATTTTCCTTCGTAGACGCGGAATAAGTATATTCCCTTGCGATTGCGCATTCAATCGTCTTCGGAGGGTATATTTCGTTCCTTTTCATCACCTCGTCATCGCATACATTCTCTCTTTTTTTCAACTCCTATTTTTAGTTTGGGAAAATCGTTCGCGGAGGAATTCTGGATGATTTGTTGAACATGGTGTTTTTTTTAATAATTCCCCGTCCTCTTTTCCCATCTACCGAAAGAATGAAAACACTAATCAGCTGATTTGTCTAAGGGGAGAAGACGGACGCGTTCTTCGCGTGAGAAACAGACACACCCTCATACCGTACGCAAGAAAAAATCTGTTGCTACTGTTGCATACTTCAATGTGCGTAGTCTAGTATATACATATAACCTATACGTCGCGATGAGAAATAAGATCGGTCGAAATTGACGCCGACCATTGGACGAACTCTAACATTTATCCAATCGGGAATGTGTGTTTCCGTTGTACAAAAAAAATCAGCGGTTTGCAATTGGTTATAAATTTGTAAAATATCGCGCATGCGCAGTTGACAACCCGCACAAATACGAATTACACTTTTGACATTTAGTATTCAAATGATTGTCAAATTCTTTCGTTTTTCGAAAAAATATTTCGATGTTACATGAAATATTTTTTCATGGATATTTTCATAGTTGCACGGCTAACTTCCTCAAACCGTACGGACATATCATTATTTTTAGCGTCACAAAACAATAACAATCATCTTGTTGTACTCGTGAATGCAAAATTCATATTTACTGAAGAAAAAATTGCAAAATTGTAACTGGAACGAGAAGTTTTTTTCGTGAACGTTCGATGAAAGTAACGATATAAAAACTAATTATTAAAATTGGTTTCATAATGCTAGTATTGCTATCAATAATTACAACTATGATTGTGTTGATTATAATTGAATTTATCACAATTCTTTCGTGGATTCTGTTGAATGACGTAATGGACGAAACTTTGAAAACGTCTTTCTTAATCGCTAAAATACCTCGCACGCAGCAATAATAACATAAAGTTTCATAAAACAGGATCAACGATGATGAAGTTTCTCGAGGGGCAAACTTGACGTGTCCTAAGACAAGGGTCAAATAAAATAGGCGCGTATGTTCATGGGTACTGTATTATACAGAGTAACCATAATGAGCTGCTCCTAATGGATTTAGCTGAATATTCACACATTTAGTAGATGGTTTTAGAATTATCCGCATCGCCTGATTCTACGAACAATGATTCTAAAATTATTACTCATAAAGTTATTGACCTGGCAAACGGTCCAAAGTTTGAATTTCCTTCTGATAGTCGTTGATGATTTGCGGCCAGCCTTGGGCTGCTATGGAGATAAAAATGCTTATACTCCCAACATTGATAAATTGGCCGAAAATAGTGTCTTGTTCCAACGAGTTTACGCACAGGTAAAAAGCATTGCAATAGAGTATCGAAAAGGTCTTGAAATGATTTTTCTTCGAAAGAAACCAGATTCGGATGTCGTTTCGGAAAAAACAAACAGTTCAATATCGAAATCCTTGCAGCAATCTCTGTGTGCTCCGAGCAGAAATTCTCTTTTAACGAGTCGGCGTCCAGACACTCTTGAGCTGTATGATTTCTACAGTTATTGGAGAGATACGGTTGGCAATTTTACGACACTGCCGCAGCATTTGAAGAACCATGGTTACAGAACTCAATCTGTAGGGAAAATTTTCCACCCAGGTACTGCTTTCCTGAAATGAAAATTTTCATGATTTATTCCGATTTCGCACAAATGTGCACGTCAGTTTCTTTCGTTGATATCACACTAACGTGTTTCGTGGTAATTTCCATTTATTTTATAACGACGTATATTGCAAAATATATTTACAAAAATAATCATCTTTCAATAGACTTTTCAAACTATTTTTTTTAAAGCCGTACGATCGTTTGTTCTCCAGGCAAAAGTTCCAATTATTCCGACGACAGTCCATACTCTTGGACAGAGAAGCCTTTTCATCCGTACACGAATCGTTACAAGAATGCTCCAGTCTGTTTATCCTCTCGTACATCATTACCAGCGGCGAATCTCGTAGGCCAACTGCAAAATATCGATCGAGTACGAGGAGGAGGATTGAAAAAGTAACGATATTCACCTTTCTCAGGTTTGCCCTGTATCGGTGGGCTCAATGCCGAAGGAAACATTGCCGGATTTGGAGATTCTCGAGGCTGCTAAAGTGTTCATTGATAATCAGGGAAGAGACAAAAGACCTTTTTTTTTGGCGGTGGGATTTGAGAAACCCCACATTCCCCTAAAATATCCAGGGGAATATTTGAGTAAATGAAAATATCTAAAAGAAAACAAACGACAGTCTTTGTCCGAGCTTTACATGGTAATGTCACAATTATTATATATTCTTGTCTTACAGGGTATCATCCGTTGGATAAATTTGATATCATCGATCCGTACGAATGGCCGAAAAACGTGAGTGACGTTGCTTATAATCCATGGACGGATATTCGAAAACGCGATGATGTGCGACAATTGCGTCTCGACTTTCCCTGGGAAAAAATACCGGGTAAAAATTGAAATGAAAAAAGAAAACAGATGATATTATCCTTTTTCTATTATCGAATTTCTACTCACTTCTTTCAATTGCACAATGCTCGCAATTTCAGTGGATTTCGCGCGAACAATTAAGCAATCTTATTACGCCGCAGTCACGTACATCGATGATCTCGTCGGAAAATTGCTGGATGAATTGCGATCTTCCAAATTTCACGACAACACCGTTGTCATATTGACCTCCGATCATGGTAAATTCAAAAAAACAAAATACTTGCAATTCAAGTATCGTATTCTGGAAACACATTTTCAAGTATTCTTTGGTAGCTAGGTTGGTCATTAGGGGAACACGCCGAATGGGCAAAGTACAGCAATTTCGAAGTTGCTCTGGGCGTGCCGTTGATTATATCGATTCCGCGTACGGGACCTCGCGTTGCAATTTCGAACAATGGCCAAAGTGGCTTTTTATATCCGATTTCCGATGTGAAAGAGGATGGAAATAAAGGCAGCGGGAGAAGAAAGAAACGGAAGACCGAGGAAATCTTACGGATGAAGCATTGGAAAGATTCGATTTTTCGAGAAGATTTTGCGAAGACCGAGTATCAAATTTCTGAAGACGAATCTTGTGGTATTAGGCTTGACGCGATTGTCGAGCTCGTCGATATTTTTCCAACAATCGCCGAATTAGCTGGACTGCCGATACCCCTGTGTCTTTATCAATGGAATTTCGAGACCGAATTGCCTTCGGCAAATCCTTGTAGCGAAGGCATAAGCTTGGTGCCCCTCATAAACGCTGCAATGGAAAATGAAGCAAGTTTCTTTACTTTCTGTACTTGAGACAAGATACGACCAAGTCGAGACTCTTACTCGGTTCGTCTGTAATTTTTCGCGCGTTATTACGTACTTGTTTCAAAGTCACCGTAGCAACCTTTTCAACTCGGATGCTTTTGTGGAAAAACCTTTGAAATATACGAAACGTTACGCGGGAGAGGAGTGCGAGTACACCCATGAATGCTTTACTCTCTTATCGTCGCTTCCTCCCAATTCGACAGCGTACAAACATTTTGAAAAATGTTCACATTCGGAAATATATTCAAGCGTTGAACCAACGCTGGTTTCAGCATTATCGTAATAAGAATCAAATATCGACAACTCAAAGTTTAATTGATCGAATTAAAACTGATTAGGAATGAGAATACAACGTTTCTGAGAAAATTGTGATTTTTTTCAATTCAATTAGCGACCTGGCGAACACCGCCATGGATTTTTCTCAATATCGTAAATCATCGATTCGTCGTCGCATACGCTAATTGCAACATTGGTGCTGCCCCTTTCAAACATCTAAAAATATATCGAATCTTTCGGAATTAAGAAATAATTCTTTTGGCATCGTATAAACTTGTAATTTTTTATGACAGGCAAAAAATTACATTTGTAATAAATATACAAGTATCGTTCACGTTTTGCAGGTGATATCTTGGAAAAACGCGGCATTCGGTCAATATCCGCGGCCGGGTTTGGAACCCACAATAAAGCCAAATAGCGACGAGCCAAAACTCTCCGATATAACTATAATGGGTTACACTCTCCGAACGAATAAATATCGTTACACCGCATGGATACCATTCCTTCAAAATACCAGAAAACCCGACTGGAATAAAGTGTTGGCCGAGGAGCTTTACGATCACAGTGTCGATTCCGGTGAAATTACAAACGTCGCGTCATATCCGGAGTTCGACGACGTCAAAAAAGAACTCGGAAGATTATTACGACGCGGTTGGAGAAACGCACTTTCGAAAGTAATCGGATGTCAGAGCGTGGAACGAAGCTACATGTAAATTTTGAAGGTTTTTAACGCGTTATTGACATCAAAGAGAAATGAGATGGAATAATAATGACGGAATGTGAGAAACGCGAAGCCCCCTCGTGGCATCGAACTGAACAAAAAATAAATCAGACCACAAATGCTGTAAAACTTCATTTCGACAGAAGTGTTTGCTTCTTTTATTCAATGACGTTTTGTTTTATCACTAGTAGTCGTTTTAGAACGCTAACGCGTGTACAGCTAAGGTTCTACAAAACTAGCTCGGGAAAAAAACGCACTTTTGTATCGTGCAAGCATGAAATATGAATTATGTATCCTATAAGACGAAATAATAATAGTTTACATATAAAATATCTCTCAATATTCATCCTTCCGTTGTTCTCATCTCTGTATTTTCTTTTCTCGTCGATTCACGCGGACATTTCGGCAAATTTAACAATTACATGACGTGCTACGTTTTAGAGACAGGTTCTTAAATATTACGCAGGATGTAGATAAACTATTTATTCATGCGAATATATCGTGATATATTGAATCACAATACATACACATAGAAACATGTGGATCGTATATATATATATATATATGTGTAACACCGCGCGATAGATTATTTCATAGCGGTGTACGAGTGGAGAAATGAAAGTTAAAAGGTCGTGGGCCCTGGATCTTTGTTCGCGGGAATTAACAAATTGAGTAAACGAGAAAAGAAAAAAAATCACCAACAGATCAGCTTACCCAATAACCGAGTTCGAGACAAAAAAAACTTGTCGGTACGCTAATTCTATTCTTCTTGGCTCTTGCGACTTCCTCCCGGGGCGGGAGTTGTAGAAACAGGATTTTTCTCAGGCGACGGAGGAATCTGAAACGGAATTCAAGTTATTTCGCTAAAGGGCATTAACCGTAAAAACTTTCTTGTGCACATGGTCAAACGTTATTTTGTACCATATTTAAAACATTGGCAAAAACTTTTCGTCCATGTTTGTTCACGACGTACGCGATTCAATTTCATTTACGATGACGAAACAATTTCTCATTACAGAAATTACGCAAATTAATTGCAGCAAACTTCGGACAGAGTTACAGAGACAAACGGTGAAATTACCTCAACGATATCGTCATCGACGGAGGCCGGAATAGCGGAGGCTTGCGACGATAACTGTGGTATTTGAGCGACAGGCTGATTTCGGCCGTGTCCCAGGGGGTCGCTTGTGTTACCATGATTGTTCGGAAAATTCATTTGTCCGTTCGACTGCTGAACCAATGATTGTTGATAACGCCTTATCATGTCAGGCGTCGGATGCGTGGAGAGAGGTTGAGGTGCCATACGATTGTTAAAGGCAACCGGTGCAGCGGCAAGATTCATCGTTGGCATGGTATTTTGACGAGCTTGACGTTCAACGTAGTTGTACATCTCGTAAACGGTACGCGTTGCCATTGCTTGCTTCTGTGCCTCCGACACACCGGGATAATCCTTCGCCATCATCTGCTTGATGTTTTCATAATCCAGCATCATAGCGGGATTCGTAATAGCCGGATTTGACTGAGCCATGTTGATGAGATTCATTTGTTGCATCAGTATTTCGTTCTGATAGCTCATCACAGGATTTTGTATAAAAGGACGATGTCCCTTCTTCTCTTCCTCGTATTCGAGCCACGCCTGCTGTCTCTCCTCCTCGTCCAACTCCTCACCGGCTTGATTCTCGAGGAGAGAATCGTGTTCGTGATAATTCTCGACGCAGTGTTTGTATTTCAGAAAAATATCAGCCAATAATCGATCTTTCGGCAAATTCAGAGTGTGCTCGGTCTCGGATATCTCGAGCTTGTAAAGTTCGGCCAGGGCGTTGTTGCTGTAATGCCGTTCGATCTGTTGTTCGTCAACGACGCGACAAGAGAGCGACAGTTTCGTTACCTGACGGTTGTAAATTTTTTCCTCCATCGTACCAGCGGCGAGGAGACGATAAACGTAGCACGGTTTCTTTTGTCCGAATCGATAGATACGAAAGATACTTTGTACATCGTGGGATGGATTCCAACTGGCGTCGAATATTATTACACGATTGGCGGCTGTGAGATTGATGCCGAGGCCGCCGGCTCTCGTTGATATTAGAAACAAACGAGCGCGCGTGTTGCTCGGTTTGTTGAAAATGTCACACCAACGACGTCGATTGTCCGTCGAGCTTTGACCATCGAGACGGAAATAATCCAGTCCGAGAGACCAACTACCCGCGTGATCGTCGAGATTCTTCGGTTCGTAATTACCGTTCTGCGTCGCGTCATCGATCAGACGAAGGAATTCTTCGATCAGCGTCAGTGAATACAGCGATTGCGAGAAAACGAGAACCTTGTCACCGATCGAGTGACTCTCTTTCAGTATAGCAAAGAGGATCGATAACTTGGACGATATCGCAATGTCCTCGTAGTCTTCGTCCTTGACGAATTGGGTCCACCATTCGTGATCGTCGTTGCTCTCTTCCGGTTTATCGGTACTTCCTGGAACTACCGGTTCATCCTGTACCGGATTAGCTCGAGTTCCCCGTTTCGGCTTTTGCTTCGAATCGTCCTCCGAGTCGCTTATCGATTGTACGTCGCTGCCGTCACTGGAATCGCTGTCGCTACCGTCGTCGATGAAATCACGCAGTGAACCCTCGGAATCCGTAACGTCGAGGCGCTTCTTCTCGTTGGCGAGTTCCATTTTCTTCGCGTTCATCCGCATCACCAACGGGTGCGTCCAGATACGCTGGAGCGCTTGGAAATCAGCGAACAACGAACCACCAACGCCACGATGACGTCGAGCGTAATTGTCGAGATAATGACGATACATTTTGATTTGCGTTTCCGTTAACTTGACGAATATCACGTATTCCTGTTTCGGTGGTAAAAACGGCGTGAGCACCGAATAATCCAATCTCTGCACGCTGCCCTCGAGCATTTTGTGTAACACGTGGGCGCGCTTTTTCATCAACCTCACGTCGTACTCCGTCGAATCGTCAAATTGGCCGTTCGTTATTGGATTCTCGAATCTGTTTGTGAATTCTTTCTTAGTACCGAGCAAATTTGGCTTTACGAATTGGACCATGCAATGATACTCGATCAGATTGTTTTGAAGAGGCGTGCCGGTGAGTACGATCCTTCGCAGCGTCCTCACGCGTCTCATGGCTTTGCTCAACGCTGTGTCCTCGTTTTTCAGCAAATGGCCCTCGTCGCAAACTATCATATCCGGACCTGGATCCACCAGGCTTTTCGAAAACACTTCCTGTATGTTTTTTCGCACCTTTTTCCCCGCGTTACTCAAATTGCGAAACATTTCGTAACCGATGATCATGACACCGCCCGTCTTTTGCCAGCGTTGAAGCTGATACTTTCTCTCGAAGTTTTGCTTCATTCTCGTTAACTCGTAAATCTCAATGTCATCACCGTCCGGAAGATTCTCCAGCCACATCTTAAACTCGTTCACCCAATTTAGCACGGTACTCAATGGACAAACGACCATTATCGTTTTAATGCCCGTTTCCTCATGCTGCAGTAACGTGTGCGAAAGTGCTACGACTTGAAATGTCTTTCCAAGACCCATGCAATGAGCCAATATGCAGCCTGAGCCCTTTGTTGTTTTCGTTCTCTCCAGGGATTCGAAACACGCGTCCCACATGAATTTTATACCTTGCGCCTGATGTGGCTTCAATCGCTTCACCAAAGCCTCGTCGACGCTCACCAGTGGCTCTTTTGTTTCCTCGTCAAAGTCCAGCACGAGTTTGTCGACCTTTTTCTCACCCGCCAAACGACTTTCGTACATTTGGTTGTACTGAAACATGAGAATGTTTTATTCGAATGAAACGGACGAGGAACGAAACGCTGTTTATCGCAGAGTCACGTATGTAGAATCGCGAAATAATTTTGTTTTTCATTCCAACGCAAAATTAAATAAGAGTTTCGTAAAATGGTGGTTTTGCAATTATTCGAGGCAAAATAATACGTCGTTGAAAGTAGATAAAAAATGAGTAGATTGAATTTGGTCTGATGAAAAAGAAAGCTCGCTTACTGAATCGCTCTTACATTGATAAATGAATGGATTATTTTCAGCGTATCATAAATTGGAACGTGCATGGAAATTTCCGAGACTCGCGAACAAAAATTTCAGCATCCGCGTTAGCCTTTTCTTCATGTTCTTACCAATTTTTGGCGCTCGGCGATACGCTGTAGCCTCTCTTCCTCGTCTTTGGCCGCCTGTTTCGTGTCATCGGCAACTTGTTTATCCCTTATGACTTTTCGAATGTTTTTTCGGCCCGATTTGCCCGGAGTTCCCTGTGTCGTATCAAGCTCGCTGTCACTGTCGCTCGCAGCTGTCTTTATTCTCTTTCTTCGGTTTTTGGGCCTAAGTTTCGTTGAAAGACGAATGAAAAGTTACAAATAAACAATGAGCCCCATAAAAGTGAATGTGTAAAAGTTTTGCATCTGCCGAATGCTCAAAATTAACATGAACCTTTTTTCTTCCAACGAATCCGACGAACTCGCACCACTCTCGTCTTTCCTGATGCGTTTGCGAGTTTTCTTCTTCGAATTATCGTCACTGCTGCCCTTACTCTTCTTCGACTTTTTGTCCTTCTGTTTAATACTGACGTCTGAACTTTCGGAGTCACTCGAAGACGATATTTTAACATCCGAATCGGAATGTAATACTCGTCGTCTGACTCGTTTCTTCTTTCTAGTTTCTTCCTCCCCGCTGTCAGATTGCGAACTGCAAACGGAAAGGAAATTCTTTTGTCCACGAATGTCGAGATAAAAATCGAATTTTCAGCAATTTTCTAAACGCTCCAAACTCAAAGACGTTCACAAAAACGTGGGTATTTGTCCAAGTTCAGTTTCTGAATTGCATGTACATTTTGGTATTCTTGAATATTGAAAAAAGCGATATCCGAAAAGCGCATCGTGTGGGAGACGATCCATTAGGGAAAAAAATGTACCATTGATTCAAATCGATTATGGGAAAAAAAATTAATATACAAAATCAAAACTCACTCTTCATTCTTTTTTCTCTCCTGTGACAAATCGAAAGTTTTCTTTTCTCCTTCAGAGTCTGTGTCGGATATCCTTAACGTCAAAATTTTGTTTTTCCGCCAACGACCTTTTCGAGCTTTTTCTTGTTTTTCCTAATGGAAAAAAAAACATCGATATTCTTCATAATGAAGGTTTTGCCGATATTACGACGCATCTTTCGCCGGGGTGTATGTATGTACTTTACCTCCTCATTTTCCGATGGTTTGTCCGATTTTTCGGTGTTCCCAGCGTTTTTAGTCTTTTTGGTTTTCTCCTTTTTCTCCTCATTTCCCTCCTTTAGCTCTTCTTGGGCCTCGGAAGGGCTAGGCTCCTCTGTAAATATTGATTATATTAAGAATACCAAAAAAACCTCCTCCCCCCTCCCCTTTCAAAGACAATAACAAAATAATGAGAAAGTTGGTCTGTAATTGTGAATTTCGAGAGCATGCTAAACAATAGTTTTAAGGACCAAAATTTTCAATCTATCCTCGGTTTTTTCTTGTTATTTATATTTTTTTATGTTTTCGAATTATTATTCATTTATCCTCTTTCTTATTAACTATTTTTATGTACATGCGGAGCCGTTATCAAACTTTATTTGTGGAAAACTAATAGACATTGAAATATCGTGTATTATTTATCAGTTTTGATGGACAGAAAACCAACGAATATCGGTTACCTTCGGCGGAATCGGAACTCTCAAGGAGACGTTTTTTTGCCATTCTGTCTGCTTCAGCGAACAAACTATCTTCGGTCGGATTCTGCAGCTTGGCTGCGCCCAGTCTCTCTTTGTCCGATTGTTCGCTGTCCGACTGATCGTCTAGCTCGATATTTTCACCATTCTCAACCTTCTTCAGATGATCCAACAAGGTTTCCTCGCGCTCCTTCGTTGCTCGTTTTTTCTTCTTGTTTTTCAAGTCTCTCGAAGTATTGTTTTCAACCTCGCTATCCGAGTTTACGGTGTTTGTTTTCTTTTTATCGAGTTTATCCAAAGCGACGAGTCTGTAAGTATCAAGGAAAATTCCATGAAAAAACGCCACTCTTCGGTGAAAGACCAATATGCGTGTCCAAAACGGAGAAAATCGTATCGGAAAGAAATAATATTGAGAATGAAAAGCTCAACCAAAAGAAAAAGCCAAAGTGCGTCAAAATGATAACATGCTTTACTAATTAATCAACTCCATCCTTTTCATCGTATTTATACCTTTTGAGGTCTTTCGAATCCACGTAATCCCGAGATCTCTTCAAAGCTCTCGAGTGCCTTTCGAGAATTTTCTTTTCTAATTTGCTTATAGAAACTTCGCATCTTTGACTCAATTTCTCGTCCGCCATTAAATGGGGATTATCCTTCATGTGAAATTTATTTCGTTTCGTTTTGACGGCCTGCTGTTTTTTTTCGTTCACCAGTTTGCTCTCGTTTTCATTTGTACCTTCACGGCTCTTTGCGTCGGATTTTGATGGCGCCGGTGACGCTTTCGAATTTTCCATCGCACCGGATTTTCGTAATGTCAATGAATCCTCGAAACTCGAATCGTCGCTGTTCGATGACATTAGTAACATGTCTCTGACTCTGAGATCGTCAATCTCCGAGGGATCCGAGCTTGTGGAACTTTGTGAAAGATCTGGGGACGATTTTGAGGCTGAATTTTTCTTCGTCGTTTCAAGCTCGGCGAGAAGCATATCTGTGGAGGATCGTGTATTCATGGTATTTTCCTCTGATTCCGCGATAACTTTTTTATCGCACTTACGCTCATTCGTTTTTTCGTGCAGTGAAGATAGTTTCTCCTCGATGATCGGTGGATTTGAGGCTGACTTTTCGATATCTCCGTCATTGTTTTCGGCAATTACAGTCTCGAGGGAGGATCTTCGTCCGCGATTATCAACGTCTGGTGACGATGAACCTTCTTTTTCGGCATCATTTTCACAGGCAACCACTGTTTCCAACGAGGAGAGTTTATCAATGAGGTCGCAATCTGGCGACTTCGAAAGGCTTTTTTCGACGTCAGATAAAGGTCGATCTTGGTTATCATCGCTCATCGATTGTGATTTCGAATCGTTTTCGATGTTATTTTCATTTTTACTTCCGTCTACGGTTTCCAATGAATATATGCTTTCACGATTCTCCTCATCATCGCTTGCACCTTCCACGTTCTTCTTTTTGCGAATTTCGCAATCGCCCGACATTCTCTCGTTGCCCGCAGCTTTCACGTGTACCGCGGATTCTGCACCGTGTATTTCCACGGTATTTTCGTGCACCGGACAATCATTTATCGACGATTTTTCGTTCCTCGTACTCTGACCGTCGCTGGTTCGTGAATCATCGTCACGGATTTCCAGTGATTTTGCGGTAATCGCATCGGTTACGATTTCATCTCGATTCGATTCCGCTTTTCCTTCATCCGACAAGTCATCATTGATTTCAGTGCCCGACGATACTTTGTTACTTTTTTCCGTAATCTCGAGAGGAGATTTGCCGATACTTTTCTCATCATCAGAGCTATCGATTTCCGAATTATTCTTGTCCATTTCAGCAACTTTGCGGGATGACTTTAAACAGCGTTCACTCGACGTTTCCGTCTTTGCTCCTGTCGGTGATTTCTCCGTGGATTTTTCGTCAATCTCGCTATCTTCCTCGTCACTCTCGTTCAACGGCTTTTCCTTGTTCGTTTCGTCATCAAGGACCTCGGTTGTAGTTTCAAACATATCGACCTCGGAAGAATTGATACTGTTTCTGCTTGTTCCGTTGTCGCACGGGGGAATGGATTTTTCCGCAATTTTCTGGTCTCTCAGTTCCGCTTCGATACCGAATTGTTTAGACGATTCTGCCGAAGAGGAAGATTCGTCCAACGTTTCCGTTGGTTCGTTCTTGGAAATCGATACGTCCGTTGCTTTCAACGCAGTTTCGTTGTCAACGGTGTCATCGGAAGATATTTCATCGTCGTCTCTCTCTCTCCGTTTTTTATTATCGTCAAGATCGGCATTTGCCGATTTACTCGGTGAACGTCGACAAGACTTTCCCGTAAATTTTCCCGACTCGCCGCCGGAGAATATTTCCTCGCTGTTGCAATCGGAGATGACTGTACATTCCGCCTCTTCATTTATAATCATGGATTCCGCGGGACTCGCAGCGCCATTATCACGTTCGATGGGTGAAACCGCTCTCGACGAAGGCTCGGATATGTCTTCGAAATAATCTATTTTGGGCGATTTTGTCGGACCTTGTTTCGCCGACGGCGACAAGACATTTTCATGCTCGTCGTCCGTTCTTCTCGTCTTCAGTATATTCCTAACATTTGTTTTCTTACACCACTTTTCGTAATAACCATCGATTCTATTTTCACCATTGTCAACCGATTTTTTTAGTGTCGTTACGACATTCTTCGTTTGGAGTATCAAACGATCAACGTCCATTGGTCGCATAGACTCTTTCATGCAATATTTCGTTTGTGCAACCTCGATGTCATTGATCAACTTGTCTGCCGCTTTCTTCAATTCGTCGAAAAAATAATTGACGGAATTTTTCAACGCAAATGTCTGATCATCCGACAGGAGGTCCTTGGGGCGTTCGGGACTCGCATCCGGTATTTTCGTGTAATCCTGCTCGAGTTCGGATATCCGTTTCAACGGTACATAACTGTTGCGAAATAATTTTGATCTTCGGAATTCTTTGCCGGAGCTCGAATCACTCGCGGCATTTTGACTCTTCACGCGTCGAAGGTGAGACGATTTTTTTGATTTCCCGTCGTTCGTTTCATTCGCGTCTTCCTCCTTCTCCGACGAGTCCTCGCCTCTTAGCCCTTTTGATCCGACATCGTCTCTTCTCGTTTTTTTCAACCTGCTATCGTGATTTTTCGCTGATTTTTTCGAGCCGCCATTTTGTTTACTCGTCGAACTCCTCGATAGGACTTTCGACGACTTTCTCGTTTCTCTGTGGCTCTCAATATCCGTGTCATCGTCGTCGCGAGATTCCGAGTTTTTCGACGAACATTTATCCTCCTTGACCGGCTTGACAGATTTTCCACTGGACGTTGCAGCAGCCCTCGTTGATGTTTTCTTACTCGTATTTCTCGAAGCAATTTTTCTGTCGCTCGCATCTTCATCGAGCGAATTTTTCCTTTTTCCCGACGGAGGTTTCATTTGACTTTTAAACGTTTGTCCCGCGGGTACCGAATTCGCCGGACGTTTGGTAACTTCCGTGTCACTTTCGTCGCTCGAACTGTCGGAACTCGATGTTAACTCGTGACGAGAGTTTGTCGGAATTTTTGCTTGCGATTTTTTCGTTTCCCTCTTGCCGCGATGATTGTCGTTACCTCGAGAATTGTTTTTCGAATCGCTTATACGTTTTTTTCTCGCTGGAGGACTATTTTTCTGCGATTTCGAAGCTGTCTTGCCATGGATAGGCGTTATATCTTCCACGTCCGAATTGTCGCTCGATGTTGCGACTGTCAACTTATTTCCAAAGTTGCCAGGTTTTGTATTCGCACTGTTCAAATCTTGCTGTGTTCCTCCTGTGTGATTCTTGCCAAACGGCGAACACGAAGATTCTGTTATTTGTATCGGACTCTCGTTGTCGCAAACCTCGCTCAATCGCTTGCGCAATTTCACAGCCTCGGCCAGTTGACGACGCCTGACGTACGATACGTTTTTAAAGTTTGTACTTTCATCGTCTGTGTCACTAGACTTGTTCCTCGAGACATTTTTTCTTTTAGTCCTTCTGAAACAGAAGTTTCGCGATGCCGTGATTCATTGTTCAACGCTTGAGTCAGTTTGCTTTAAATCATAACTTTACTTCCATAACTCATTTCCATCGACAATCTCGTTTTCATTTCTTTTTTTTTTTCTAACATGGTACTCGTATTCATGCATGAAACCACAATTTTTCCCCACATAGGCTTTGTCACTGGTTTTTCACAATTTTTCGTTATTTTCTTACGGACATCTCTGTCAGCCAGTCCTGCAGTGTAACATTCGCCTGCACGTTCACATGTATATTTTCTTTCTTTAATTTCAATGTGCATTCTTCTTTATTCGTTAGCCTGTTGAGTCTCTTGATCATTTGTCATTTTTGCTTCGTTAGATATAATCTTCCATAAGGTCAAAGAGCCTGGGAGACGCAGACTGAGGTAACAGAACCGACCAACAGTTTTACAGTTTTACAGTTTTCGCTACTTGAGACGGAAAATTGAGGCATGCTCCGACTAACTACTTGTAACGTTTAGTTTATCGATATTTTCAAGTAACGGAGTAAGAAATAAGTGACGACATTTTCGGAAAAGGGACTTGACATTGTCCCGACGTGTGTTCGTGAGAGGTGCAATGATCAATGACACGGCAAACTACTGACAGAAATTTCATACGTTATTTCATGCAAGATACTATTTTTGCGTGTTAAAAATACAAAAAAATTGTGCAAGTACAAAGAAAATAAAGCGACAGCGGGGAATTGTATTAATTGGTACTTTTTATCTCGCAAGCTGTTACTTTCAATTTAACAAAGAACAAATGTTAGGAAAAAATGTGCTTCGATTTCGACGATCGAGAATGTTGGATTCGTATCATTTTCACGTTGTATCTTTAGTTTCTAGTTCCATGCGACCGAAAAAAGGAGAACGAAACAAAACTGCAAAAATTCACGAACGACCGATGAAACGTTGAGAATTTTTCGTGTTCCCTCTTTTCTACCTTTGTATTTGTTACTGAGAAAAAATCCTCTTTGTTAAATTCTGACGCTACTTTATCGATATTTGACTCTGGTGAAAGTCAGTGTTTTTTTTTGTGCTTTGTACAAATGGACGCCACTCAACCGTGTGTTATTCCGAAATTCGGAATTTGTTGTCATGACAAAAAAAAATTGTAATTCTAACGTTGATCATTCAAACAGCTAAAGAGCGACAAAAACAATGCGAAAATCTGTACCTTTGAACAATTTGATTTTTTCCACATACATTAGTTGCCTTCGTCACATTAACGCATGCGGAACTATTAAGTCATATAAATATCGAATTGAAAATCTTGAAATTGTAGAGAATATTGGAAAAGTCATCGAGTCCCGATAAATCTAGAATCAATCGAAACTTAAATTCATTAGGAATTTTTTTAAATACCTACTTTCAGAGTAATATAGTAATTTCTCTCAACTGATATCGCGGAACCTATTGAAACATGGCATCGAAAAAGCTTTGTAAATAACTCGGAGCAAAAGTAACAACGGACAGTCTACACTCATTTAATCGTAACGTAATACTGTACAAATAGAATTGCAGAAACATTGCTAATTCGCTTTCGACGTTCTGACTTGCGCTGAAAGTCTAAAATGAATTGCCAAGATATTTTCAATTCATCGCATATCTTTATTTAAAAGGTCGCGATACGTAAGTTACGGAGAGCAACATTCTTGTAGAATGAACAAACGTTTTTTTTGCTTTGATACAATTTAGTATAATAATTGAAAAATGAACATTACGAAGCATGTAAAAGAAGGTTTGAAGGCTAACGAAAATTCGAACGAGCGAATTAAGACTGAAAAATGTTAATTACTCTGAAATCGACAACGCATGCATAAATTCAACGGCTGTGGAACTCATGGAAGGAGAAATGGAAACAAGAAAATTTGACGCTTACTTGGATGTTGAACTCATAACTGCAGTGCAAAGACCACGCAACTTCCAAAGAGGCTTCGGGTTACAAGCGAGACATGCCCAATTCTTCGATTGAGCATCCAAAAGTGACCCGGGTGCGTTCCTCTTGATGCATGCCTAACACATGATCATTGGTAAAAAGATTCTTTGGCAACACAGTTACGAAATTTACAGAGTTTTTGGTAAGTAAAACTCGCTCACCTGACAAAACTTGTATGGACAACTTTGTTTTATGCACTCGTACAAACTTTTCCTCGGTATTGCACACACGTGACAAAATACTGATGAGTCTTTCGAGCTGAGTGTGTTTTTTTCGCGTTCATTACATTTCTGTGGGAATAACAAAATGAAAAAAAAAATGAAATTCCCAATTGCAACTTTTGGAACGATCTTCATTAATGCATTTCTGCCAAGTTGCGTAGATTCTTTATAATTTCTTCTTCCGTTTAATAACGTAACGTGCGTTGTGAAGGAAACAAAATCGTCAACACAGAAAGAAAACCTCCGATATAAGTGCATTTATTTTACGATTTTGAGCTTTCCTCTACCGCTCCTCGTACAGTTGTGGATTTTATGCTCATCGAAACAAGCGTGGCTAAATTTTCCTAATGAGATAGAGTTTCGATAAAGCTAAGAAATTTTTTTTTTGAAAATCAATGTACTCATTCGTCTTTTCACTTGAATATCAAGTGACAACGGGCGATGTTTTATGTTGCATACTTCAAATACCATGTAAACAAAATTTACGCCTGAATCACATGAAAATTGGATGATATTAAAAACGATTAAACGCGAACAGCGTTTAAAACGTGATTCCCTCAACATAACAAAAATGTTGAGAATTTTTGTACGAAGCGAATGAAATCGGCAAAGGATGAACAACATTAAGAATCTCACCCTGCATTGGATGATGGAAAAAATGGGATGTGCACAGATTTCCTCCGATTTTCGGCCAAGAACATTACCGCAAGAGCTGCAGGATAAGTCTCGCTGTTTCAGTTCTCTCAAATCTGGATGAAATTTGTTTCTTTTTTTGAAATGTCTGACGCGATAAATTGTCAACATCACAGACGCAACATAGCGAAGCATGGATGAGAAAACGAAATGGAGGTTGGAAAAAAGTAATCCCGTATACTTTTACACGAAATTCAAACATTTCTTATTCGTCGGAAGTTTTGATAACGAAAAAATGTTACCATAGCCTATAAACACGTGAGATTTGCTTACCGTGATAATGTTTCGTACGATATTCCAATTCCGCTTGAGATACTTGTAGATTGAGCTGCAAAGACAGTCGTGAAACGTAGGTACGACGTGCAAACACTAATATCGCGACATTTGGAGATAATTCTCAAAATAAATGTTATGTACAGTTTGTGCGGTAAAGTTGGAGGCTATACACGTAGAGGTTACTCAACGGAAAGTATCATTTTTGGTAAATTACTCCGTCCGAGCGACAATGACCCTCGTCTGTATTACAAGGTTTTATTGGCTTGTTACGCGTTTTTTTTTGCGTTGCGACGCGGAAAACTTTCAGATACAAAAATACACTACACCTTATAAACGTTGCAAACGTTTGCGTAAGAATTTATATGTACATATACGGATAAAAAAATTATGTCGAC
Organism: Heteropelma amictum; assembly: GCA_959613375.1. Taxonomy (NCBI): domain Eukaryota; kingdom Metazoa; phylum Arthropoda; class Insecta; order Hymenoptera; family Ichneumonidae; genus Heteropelma; species Heteropelma amictum. Next base: position 20,258,779 of record OY390721.1, on the reverse strand, counting down.
GAAAACGGCATCGCTAGACTTCGCATACTGACCGAGAGAATCGCGACGCAAAGAGCCTGCGGAGAGAACGATGCGCGTTTGTCGGCTTTTCACAACAGCTCGAAAGTATTTTCCTTTTTTTGACTTTGTGTTTATATCGCGTTGTATTTTCTGTCAATCAAATGCCGTGGTCGTAAGAGGTACATAAATACCTTTGTGTTCATCGCCTCTCGTTGTTTGATAAAGCAAAAGCAATACACTCAAAAATCGTAATACAAATTTATCTCTGACGTACGTAGACCGTTTGTCTGTTTCTACGTATACACATGGGATAAAAAGAGTCCGCGAGAGAGAGAGAGACACTGAATCTCGCGCGCGCACGCGCACGACACTCACGCACACACACATGTGCATGATCAAGTCCGAAGTTTGATGTTTAAAATTCATCGGAAATGATGTTGGCGAGCATGATTCGGGTGGGCGAGTTCACGTGGCCTGACAATACGGGAGGATGGCAAGCTGCTCAACGACAAGCTGCTCATGTACCAACTGCCTTATACAAGCTGCCCATGGCTCAACTCGCTTTTCGTTCAAGCTGCTCTCATGTATCAACTGCCCAAGCACGTCAACAACTGATGAAAACGTTCAAGCAGTGAAGAAAATTGTTTTGGGCAATCATCGAATCACTATCAGAGAAGTTGCTGAGGATGTTGGTATATCGCTTGGCTCGTGCCATGAAATTTTTTCTAACGTGTTGGGCATGAGACGTGTGTCAGCGAAGTTTGTTCCGAAATTGCTAAATTTTGACCAAAAGAACCGTCGCATGAGCATCGCTCAAGAACTGTTGAATAACGTCAACGACGACCCAGATTTACTCAAAAGGGTCATAACTGGTGACGAATCATGGGTATATGGTTATGATATCGAAACCAAAGTCCAATCGTCCCAATGGAAGAGCCCAGATGAGCCAAGACCGAAAAAAGCACGCCAAGTTCGATCAAATGTCAAAGTTTTGCTCACTGTTTTCTTCGATTACCATGGCGTGGTGCATCAGGAGTTCTTACCATATGGTCGTACGGTCAATAAACAGTATTATCTTGAAGTTATGCGCAGTTTGCGAGAAGCAATACGAAGAAAACGTCCAGAATTGTGGAAAAACAATTCATGGCTTTTGCATCACGATAATGCCCCTGCTCACTCATCTTTGCTTGTGAGAGATTTTTTGGCCAAAAACAACATCACAATCATGCCTCAGCCACCATATTCACCGGATTTGGCCCCATGTGACTTTTTCTTGTTCCCAAAACTAAAGAGACAAGCTCGGCTATGTAGACAATAGACTTATCCTTTATATTTTCGTTTCTTCATTATATATCAGTATATTCATAACTAATAGATTTTTCAAGATCGTCGTGGTGAAATGATCAACAAAATAATAAATGGGCAAATGATTTGTTTTTTTCCTTAATTTTTTATACAACATTATTCGATACATACATAAAGTAGACAGTTTATCTTATTATATCTTTACGTATGAAGCATTAATTATGTATAATTGTACATCGCGTCTCGCCTATACGCGACGCCACAAGGCCCTCATTACATTATTTTGTGCACGCCTGTGTTAATTCGTAGCGTACTTTATTCAGAAGTGAAGCGGTTTACGGGCCACAAATGCTCGGCAATGTCCAATAAAGTTTCGCTTTGATAGATGGAATGGTGTTTCCCCAGGATATAAAGCCAGGTTGGATTTTCATTTGAAATAAATTATCATTACAGTTTATACGGAGTAACGTGAAATATGAACGTGTCCAGCACTTGTAAATAACACTATGGAACAGGAGATGAATTTCGATACCCATAAATGCATCGTAACCTTGTAGAATGATCTTCTCGTTTTTTCCCCGAGAATTCATTAATAAACAGGATAATCCGCGAATTATCAAAGCCTTTCGATTTCATCAAAGATTGCCGCACGGAAAGATCGCACGATGATCAATTAAATTACATAGATCAACTACCCTCGTTGATGAACTTTTCTCATTTCGACAACCGATTATTATCATTGGATAATTTTTCCCCATGTTTGGTTCATACGATGCGCCATTGTCCTCCCGTACAGAATACGAAACACGTCCCATTGGGTTTGTTGAAATTTAAAAAATTCCCATTTTAACCGATAACCTTTGGGATACCCACTTTTACAGATTAATCGCGCGGTACTCGTTCTATGTCATTTGAATCTGGGTCACGATGTGTATATACACGTGTATACACCGATGCGTTATCATTTGCCTAAATTTTTTAAATTAACGACCTTGGGCGGAAATCACAGTTGATTCGAACCTTCGGCTTTTTTCGATGGCGGTGGGATACCCGGTGCTATTGGGGGAGTCTGCACGGTATCGCTATCTTTGTCCATGCTTCCCGATGATGCTGCTTCCCGGTTGGGTATCGAGGAAGACGACGATATCGGAGTAACTTTCTTCGATGCTTTAGTTTCCTCTTCGAACTCCTCTCTGCCCAGTTTGCCCTCTTTCGTTACTGGAGTTGCCGGTACGGTAGAAACCGACGTAGAATTTTCACTCTCCTTTGCCTCCCTCGTCTCTTTGCTCTCTTTCTTCAAAGCCTTTTGAATTTGATCCTCGACCTCCAAAACTTCTTCTTTGTCCATGAGCTCTATCAACTCATGTACCTGCTTCTTACTGAGCTTTACATCCTCCTTGCCGATGAGCTCGACGACCTATCGAAAAAAAGAAGAAAAAAAACGTACTCATTCGCCATTCGAAGGAGTACACAATTTCATACTGGTTTTAAAAAGCTAGCGTACCTTCAAAACGTCCTCTATCTTTATTGAACCGTCTCTGTCGTCGTCAATTTTTCCGAGTATCTCGGCGATGCGTTTCAACCGGTATTCATCGGGTACACTTTGAATTTGTTTTATAGCAGCGACAAGCTCGTCTATTCGGACCAATTCTTCGACGGCCTTTGAATCCGGTTTCACCTCGGGTGGAAGAGAACCAATTTTCTCTTTAACTTGTTTTTCAGATTGTTCGAGTTCTGTCAATACAGCATCCATCTTTCCTATCATCTTGTTAACTTTATTGAATAATCTCTTGGCACCCTTTGACACTTTGAGACTTTCTATGCTCGATTCCCCTCGTGATTCTGCCTTCATCTGATCAAGTTCCTGTATATCTTCTTGATATTCGGCCATCTCTTCCTTAAGCTCCTTGAGCTCTTCCTTCTCCACGGACATCTTCATGTTTTCCTGCGGAATTGAAAGAAATTAATTTGGCAAAAAAATCATAAGGCTGAGCAACATTTACGGCTGATGTAGAAAAATCGCACCTTGCCGATAGAATCGAGCGCTTGCTCGAGCACCTTAACGTCCGTCGTCGTAATTTCATCTTTTTTATCATCGGTCGCGAGTATCGTCGGTCGCGGCTCAATTTCCTCCGTCTTCTCTTGTCTCTCCTCCTCGATTTTCCGTTGTTCCAATTTGATAATCTCGATGTTCGTTCGGTGATCGACCTTGCCCTCCTTCTCACCGATTGCCCCTTTCGTACGAGCGAGAATATCATCGGGCAGTGCCGAAATAGTTGCTTTGAGCTTGTCGGACATCGGCATTGTATCAGGAACCATCAGGGCTCGTGAAAGAAGCAACAGGGATGGTGGGACTTTTTTGTTTATACTCAGATCCAACCATTGCGAAAGTTGATTTCTCAAACGACTTTCTGGCATCCCATAAGCGCGCATTCCACGAGCTCGACAAGCCTGCTGTAGCTCGGCTCTCGTTAAAGTATCAATTCCTTCTTTGTCGATCAACTGTGCGTGTATGAAAACAAAAAATAGAAGATAACGCGTGGAACGCCATTCGAAAAAATTGTTCACTCCAAAAAAAGAAGCACTCACTCTATCATCGGCATTGAGGCTTCTCAATTTCATTCGTAGTAAAAAACGCAAAAAATTCGTAGTACCGAGTGTTTGAACGTCAAGTACACGACAGAGAGCGATAAGCTGTGGTCGGGACAAAGAATCCAGTGTTAATTCGTCCTCAAAAAGTTTACTGAACTTCATTATATCCTCGTTCGACGGAACTTCTCCGGTTGATCTGATTTTGTAGAAAAATTCGGAAAATTCCTTCGCCTTCAACGATCTATGATCCGACGATTGTACCGCCATGTCATCGAGAGTCTTTTGCAAGAACTTCGCCACTTCAATTTTTACCTAAAAACGTTGAGTGAAATATGGTCGATGAAATATTTATGGATCATTGCGTTATTCTGTGCAGCCCGATAATTCGCGTCGTCAAAATTACTTTCAATGCCTGTTTCAACTTGTCCTCCTTGTCCGTGGCAGTTTGGAAAGTAGAAGGCAACATACCGGGGAAAAATTTTACTACTACAGGTAATAAAAATTCCATGAAGGGAACAATGATAAAAACCGAGAATGGTATTAGCCTGAACATATCGCCTGTGGTTTTAACAAGCTGCGAAAAAAGACGAAAAATAATCAATTAATGTTAATGAGGTTAATGAGAGATTGAGAATAATTATAGCGGAACATTGTACCAATCTCGTACCAATCTATGCTCCCTTCTACTGAGCTCTTTTCCATTGATGATTTGCCAAATTAACTTTGCAGATATTTTCATGTCCAAACTGAGAAGCCGAAATCCATGATAGTAATGCAACAGTTCAGCTTTTACTTTTTGCCATATTGTGCGCTTTTCGGCTATTGCTTTTCCAGTAGGTTGCGCAACATCCTTGGAAATATCCTTTTGCTCCTTTTCCTCTTTAATACTTTTCACAGTGTCCTCTACCTTCGAAGACGATTCTTGTCCTCTCCATGTTGGATAAAAGTGAAATTTGCGAACCGGTACATTAAAAACATGCGTGGGACAGTCTTCGTACGGGACGGCATCACTGAATCTCGCATTTACTCGAAATTCCGTTTTCTTCTTGTAACAAGGAATGAGAATACCTAATTGCTTGTTGTTAATGCATAGTGATCTCTGACAGTAATAGCCTGAAATACATATTTCTTCATACATTGCTTGCTACCTTGGTATATATATGTCAGATCAAGCATAAAAAAGACTTAGTATCATTAAAAATTTTCTTCACCTTCCAGTGATATTTAAGATTTTCGTTTCTCAATGTTGTACCATTGCGCATTGTTTTCAATTGTAATGTAGAGCAAAATCAACCGTTCGTTTGAAGCGAGAATTTAATTTTTGAAAAAGATATTACAAAGAGGAAATCAGAGATAAACAGTCACTCGATATTGCGAAGGAAAAAACTTGCGTGACGGTAGCAGTTTTGTTCACAGGTTCGGAGAAATCATTTTTCTCAAAAATTATTGAAAAATGTATGATCTTCCCTATGCATTCTCTACACAGAGGACCTGCAACGTGCTGATTCAATGTCTGAGAGGATAACGAACTGTCAATGAAGACTAGCAAAAATTTAGCAGATTGCCCATTGTAGCACAGAAACAGGTATAACCTAATAAAATTAATACTAGAAGCAAGATGTGGGAACAATATTGAATGTGTTGCTAAATATTCCTCGTGATTTACCGTTAAATCATTTATATTCTCGCGCATTAATAGTTTAACGATGTCGTGTTTTTTTTCTTACATTACATAAACATACAATGTGGAACAACAGAGTGTACGCATCAGGAATTCACCGAATCATCTCTTTTTTTTTTGTTCTAATCAATTACTCGTATGTATATAACGAATTGACATGTACGACAAAAGTTTGTAATAGTTATACGTACGTCTAATAAGATTGCCATTTCCAGCTGCAATCGCTTTGGTATATAACAAAGGATTCATTCTGAATTATTTGCCTCGTTTTTCAGCGTTTTCGTCGTTGTGTTCCTTTGCAAATAGTACTACCGCAAACACAGCCATCACACTAATATATCTATTGCCATGAAGTTTGCCGAGTACGAACAGCTGAGTTACCGTGCAGCGGTAATACCAATTTTTTAAAATCTTCCCATGTTCTTTTTCTTTTTTTCGCGAGAATGACTTGACACGAAGAAAGTGACCGTTAAATCACCATTAGCTACCAAAAGCATCTGCGGGGAATATCATATATATATCTGTACATTTGTTGTTGATGGTATCAATTTTTCTATGTCGATTGACTATAAGATTTTTGAGCGACCACGGTTGTATTCTTTTATATTCCCACGCGACACTGAAAATTGATAAGTCATGCTGCTTTGTGATGATGTAACAGTCAAATAACAAATAAGTAATAAAAGATAACCAGAGTGATGTGCCCAGCGCGATTTCCGTAATGGCGCTGCGGTCGTTCCTAGTGTCATTGTTGAAACTAGAGTGCTCTCGCTCCGGAACAAAGAACTTGAAAAAAAGTTACTAAATGCTTTCAAGGTCCATACGGCAGCGGTATCACTAGGTGACTCATAGAAAGAACGTGTAACGTGAAACAAACACATATCGTGCGTTGTTTATTTCTGTACATCTGTGCATTCATAATATTGTTAATGATCCGCAAAGAGACAAAGTTTGTTTAGGAATCAATGTGCGGACATGCGGTCCTATTAGAAAAAAAATACAGGCGAAGCGACAGCAAGTTATCTTAGAATTAGAGGTTTCGAAAATTCACGTTGAAAACAAAGAAGAACCCAAACAAAGAAGATTCGCGTGCTTCGACAAGTTTCACCCGAATCTCCATGACGTGAGAACGCGCGGTGGGGCGGCGATAGCAGCATAGTGGGGGCGCGCGAGTACTCTGACTGGTTGGCCAACAATATCCGATTGATCGTTTCACGTTGGTCATGTGATTTCTTTCCTATTTATGCAAAAGCCCGTTGCGGTGGTGAGCGCTCGCCGCGGGGGTAGGGGTCGGTGGATATATTTTTCTCAGCGATCTCGTGGCAAAACAACAACAGACGTTCGGCCATACCTCGTGTGTACATCTTCTCTCCTTTTGTGACTAAAAGATTTTTGTTCGAGAAGGTGTCAGGTGTGTTCTGAAGTTTGTCGTGTGTAGTGTTGCGTGTATTATGTTCATCGAGTATTGTTTAAAACGTTGTGAAACGTCGAGCATCACTCGTTGTATTTAACATCGCCTTGTCTTCTGGTAGAAGAAACGGACGTTCGTGAAAACGGAACAGTATAACAATTTCGCTGACAAAAGTCATGGTCATTCGTGGGGGGCAAATGGTGAATGCTCAAGGGTCGTGATGTGATTCGACGATAACATCTCTATATATAAACAGACATATACGTGCGCTTAATATATATATATACATATATGCATATAGCTTTAGCTATATACCCGACGATACTCTTCGAATCAACAAAATTTTAACTTCACTCGAGATTACTCCGTAAAACGCGCTTAAAATATTCAACGACTGTATAGAATAACATGCCGTCTCGTCGTTAATCACGTTTGCACGTGGTAATCGAAAGTTAATGACATTGCACTGTGATCCGCGTGGAGAGGAAATAAAATACGATAAAAATCGTGCTCCCATCTTTGAGCTCGGCGGTGTTACCGCACAGCTAAACAGACCCCAATAAACTTGTTTGTATTTTGTCGTTTGGCAACATGTGCTCTCTTGCCTCTTTTCATTGTTGCGAGTCTGTCACGCTCATTATTTTTCCTGATCGCGTCCGACATTTTCGCATGTTTACCTTTTCCATTTGAATACTTTTCATTCACTTACAACGATTGTATTGAAATTAAATGTGTTTCTTGGATAATCGACGAATCGGGTAATCTGGTGATGAAATCAATTTCTGCCAGATTTCAAGGAAATTTCGTTTTTTTCTGTTTTTCTTAGAAAGTGAGCAAAAAAAGTGTGATCCTTGAAACATATGTTTAAAACATTTGCTCGACTTTTTGCGTTTAAGTTGTGGTTATAAAAAATAAGAACTTTGAAAAATGGGCGATTCAAATTATTCAGAATATTTATTCGATCCTGAAAGCAACGAGATGGAGACCACAGTGAAACAAGAACCGTCGCAAGATATTGGTCCATCTTCGGCATCAGTTCCTATTCCTGGTGGCCATAGAGGAGCAAGAGGGGTGTACGACCAATTTTCGCCATCGCCACTGGCTGTTGCGTCACCCTGGGCTAGTAGGCTGGATCAATCTGATTCCCCGTTCAAAATTGATGCTGAGAACTTGGGGATATCTTTTAAAATGGACGATGACGATATATTTCAAGTTGACAAGGCAGATCTGATACAAGGGCCGACGCTCGCCGAGCTCAATGCCAATGATGACACTTTTTTGGGAGATCTCAATTTTGACGATTTACTATTACCCGAAGAAAGAATTCAGCCCTTGCGAATTGAAACCGAAGCTGTACCTTCCGGAGGTTCTCTCTTCAGCAATGTTTCTTCGGTATTCGCACCGAGCAGCTTTCCGCAAGCAACTGTAACTTACCGCAGCTGTCCTCCCTACACAGTTACCTCCGGCTTTAATCTTGGAAATGGCAATTTGAGTATAATTGACAACATGGAGGCTGTCAGTCCATCGGCTTATCCCAGTCCAAGCACCAGCAACGTAGCAGGTATCGCATTTTGCATTACATTTTTTATTCATTCATCAATGGGAATATTAAGAAATAATTATACATGAAATAACAGGGGAGCTAAACTGCCTCTTGTTTGTATTTTTTGATAGAATATTCAAGAACTTTCATCATTCGAATGTCATTGAATTTCAATCAAACTGTTATGCCAAATTTGCAACCATCTTTGATCAATGGGTTCGAGTTAATTGTCCGGAAATTACTTATGCACATTTTCACATATAAATAGGCATTTATCAAATGATAGGTGTGAAGAAAGAAAAATAATATGTTCATTGAACACGTATATATTGCGTACTGAGTTGAATACAGTCAATCTGATGTATGCATGTGGCAACGCAGGTAGTTCTACGGCAAGCTCATCGACGTCCCCGCATCCGGTAATACGTCAAGGTGGACAATCTACGCTCCATGAGCTCTTGATGAGAAAAGACGAAAATGCACCGACAAGTCCCGCTCCAGTATCCAATGCTATGGACGTAACATCGATTGAAGGATCACGTGGAAAACTGAGAGGTTCGAGGCTGTCGATGTCTGCGCCTACGCAATCTTTAGGAACGGATATGTTTTGGTCGAACAGAGAGCCGCGAAAACATTTGACCAGCACGGGAAGTCTCGGACCCGTCGAAGCTGGTTCGACGAGTAGCCTGAGTACCGGTGATGCACTAAGTCCCGATCCTTTGGGTCACCTCGATCCTCTTAGTCACGACGAAGGCTACGAGGATAGCGACGATGACAGCGATCATTACGAGGACTTTAGTAGCGACAATGGTAATTTCATTCAATCCTTCGTCAATAACATTGATTGACCCGATTAGTAAAGTTGTTTGAATTTGATAAAAATACTCGTCACATTTGTTGAATTTCTAGACAGTGGTGGAAGCGACGGTGAAGACCGCGAGGGCAGTATTAGAGTCGGTGGTGATTCGGCCCGTGAGAGGCAAAGCAAAAAGGAAAAGTACTTTTGGCAGTACAACGTTCAGGCGAAAGGTCCGAAGGGTCAAAGATTGGTAGCCCGAGCAAGATTGGAAGATCCGCACGTATTGAACGAAGCTACCGATCCTGTATTCAGTCCCCATTGCGCGTTGCGGGGTATAAAGCACAGTGGCAAAGCACGCAAAGGTGATGGCAACGATTTGACGCCGAATCCTCGAAAGTTGTACAGCATAGGACGGGAGCTTGATAAATTATCGAGCGTCATAAATGACATGACGCCGGTTTCCGAATTGCCATTTCCCGCTAGGCCGAAAACGCGCAAGGAGAAGAATAAATTGGCATCGCGGGCCTGCAGGCTCAAGAAAAAAGCACAGCACGAAGCAAACAAAATAAAGCTTCACGGCCTCGAACAAGAGCACAGTTGAGTACCGAATTTCTCAATTATGTGTAATTCCATGGAACAATTATTTCATTCGGGATATTTATTTTACAGAGCGTCTCATTCATGGGATCGCACAGATTAAACAAACTCTCGCTGTTAAACTGGCCGAGGGGAATCCGGAAAATCAAGATGAGTTGTCGCGTCAATTGGACAAAATGTGCAAATCCGCAACGAGTAAGAGACACTATTTTTTTGTCAGACGTTTACAATTTCATGAAAAACTTTCAAACGGCAATATTTCTCTTCTTCATTGCAGAAGTGCGAATAGCCAATCACTCGACCGATTTCGTCAACAAAGTACTGGAAAAAATAAAAGCTGGTGTATCCGACGGTGGTATTGACGATTTTTAGTACAGAGCTCAGGCCGTTTACGAATTTCGTTTCGATAATTGTACAGAGAGCGAAAGACAAAACTGTTCGTTCGTATCGCGACAGCCGTATTTTTATCATTACGGTACGGAAAGTTACTGTTAACTTATTAATTAATGTTAAGCGCGAGTAGTTCATAGTACGCTCGCTGCGAACGGATCTATACTTGAGAGATATAATGAACCTTCACTTTTAGTTTGTTTTGTTTTGCAAGTCGAAAACGTAAATACGCATGAAACGCAAAAACGCATACAGTTGCAACAATTCACGTGCTGAAAAAGTTTCCCGTAACGACCGGTCTATTGTACATTTAATGTACACGAATATCAAATGTGTCTTTTATTTTACAACGACGATCAGTGAATTGAGCGAAAACGAATTTCCATATCCATAAGAATTACATCGACGAATCATCTCCCTCTCTCTCTCTCTCTCTCTCTCTCTCTCTCTCTCTCTCTCTCTCGAGTATAGAATAGTTGGCTGACTTGGTCTACCTCAGAATGAAACGCTATACCTGCAGACAAAGTTTAAATGAGAAACTTCATTATCGATTTATATTAAATGCATATAAACTAATATAAAATATTTGCGCGGAAAGAAATATATATATTACATATTTTAATGTAGAATATGTTGCCGTGGCTCTGGTAGCTACTCTAAATAATACCATATATACATGAACATATAAATATATGTATAGTATATATGTATATATATATATACATATACGTATTTACGCGTTTGTTTTTAAATATATTTTATTAATATATTCCATGCATATATACTTGAATATATATACTGTGTAGCGGAATACTGAATATTGTATTGCTGCAAATTTCATAATAAGGGCGTTGTCAATTGGAATTGCACACAAGTTTATTTTTGTTTGCTGTTTTGTTTGAGAATCGTGCAGAAGTGGCTTGTTTTTTAATATTGCGAGAGTGGTAAAGGCGTCGGCTTAAGTAACATTGATAATTCAGTGATATTTTTTTAAACTCGATCGGCTGATGATTTCCAACTATAATCTATCAATGTGCCAGATGAATTTTTATACGTTGATTATAAGATTTTCATATAAATAGCAGAGCTACACCAAAATTTTACGCGCTTCATAGAATCTGTATATTCTGATATACGAAAATGAACAAAATGAAATAACAAGCGTTCAGAAACAATGCATAAAACACATACATTCTGGAAGATAGAATTATCGTCAATCTGGATCATGTTCGACCTCGAAAAAACGCTTACCTCGGTTGAATGATCCCGTTCTGAACCTGATAAATGTATAGAAATTGCAAATCATCGATTGTGTTAAACACCTTCATTTCGTTATTGTCTCATAATGTGCATTCAGTTCTTTTCGGACGCTCCAGTGTATGTCGAACGGCAGACATTATTTTCATTCACATCCGGTTATGTACATTACTCGTTAGGATATTTGAAGGAGGAAAAAAGCAACGGCGGTACAAAGGTTTTAGATATTTTTTTAAACAATTTTTTTTACTACTCAATTGTACAATGTAAATAGGCGGTTTTTTTTTTATGTTTTGGTTGGAACGTCTCTTGGTTCTCGTGCCCAGCGAATAAAAGTGTTAATAGTTTTATTTTTTATTTAACCGGTGTATAATTTAAAAACGCTTGCAGGGTATATGACTGCGACGTTGATTCGTTTCAGTTTAGAGCCGAAGCCTTTAACGCGGGAGGAAAAAATATTGGAGAAATGGAGAACAAGAAAAAAAAACAATTCGATAGAGATATTATTGTATTTTATTCACATTATATTCATATTAAATGTTCTATGACTTATTAAGCGTATGAATAAATTATACATCGTCTGTACAAGGCTACTCTGTATAATAAAATCGTGACAAAATTGAATGTTCAAATATATAGGGCGAGAAATAAAAATCATCGTGTCGAATGTAAGCGATACCTTATCTACAACAGCGTCATATTGTTCGGTAATGATTTTTATCGAGTGTATTATCTGTTCTGGTTTTGTGCTTTTTTTTTGTGAAATGATTCTTTCCGCGTTTCAGCTGATTCGCAATTCCTTTACGCGGCCTAAGACACTACGCCTGGAGTACGTAACGTTCAGGAGAAATTGTCGATCAAAATTATTTCCACATCAACGTGAAAATCAAATACAGTGTATCATCTAAATAAATATGTTTAAACAATTCTGATAGTTCATGGCTGAATTGACGCACTGTCAAGGCTCGTTTAAACGTCTTATTTTTGTATTACACGCATTGCGTCTACAACGAATAAATATTCATAATTAATCACATGTCGTAAAAACTTGAGTAAACCGCACGACTAGATTAAATCGATGAACGAAGATTAATGGAACGTAGGATACGCACGTTTGACGTGCATCGATAACGAACTTTATACACGGTTTATCTGTTTAACATTTCTTCTATCTCGCAAAATCATTAATTTCAATGTGACCAGAGGAGAAATGATGAGCGCTGTACGTAAATTTACAGCTAAATAGGCATCGATATGTACATCGCACAAAGCCGAGATACGCGCCTGTATATACAAAATATATAGCTGTGTGCTCATGTGTTTGCGATTTTTTAGCCATTGAAAACTAGTAAATAAGCGTGACCATTCCAACATTTTTTACTTATGTAAGATACACAAAAAAAATACAATACAACAGTACATTGTATGTGCATTCGGACGGTGAAAAAGTATTCTCGATATATTTCTCAATAAGAATCTTATACGGTTGTATAAAAAAAAGAAAACAAAACAAAAACAACAAATTCTTCCGTCCGGCTATCAACGTTGAAACTTCGATGTGCGAGTTTTTAAAATGCATAAAAAATTCAAATATAAAATCCTCCGTAACGTAATATTCCGAGAGAAAATACTTTTTATAAAAATCGACCGGTGCATGATTTTTTTTTTACCAACGGCGTTCACAGTGAAACTTTTATACCGTTGATTCCAGTTTCAGGAGAACTTTGATTTTCATGAAAAAAAATATTGTTACAGGTCAAAGTAATGAATTTACTAAAGTCTCCATGGCGTTTATGAGATCGTCGTGGAAAAACATTGCGCTGAGAGAAGAATTAATACTACGGTTCAAGAATCTCGATCAACAGTGTTATACGATAAAATAAAATACAAAAAGGAACTAGACTTTTTCGATCCTGTCCAATGTGCATCGGCAACACTCCGCTCTTACGGTTTCGATGTTCCATCACTATTTGTAGGTGAATCGTCGGTTTTTACATGAAAAAAAACATGTACTATAGAATCACTGCTCTTCAGCCGAGCGATATTCCCTGGATCCACGAGCTTAAATCACTGGTATCTTCGCAACTCAAACTAAGCGGCGTCTGGTTATTATCAGTCTTTCGCGAGTCCAATAAACTCTGAGCTGCGGTCCTACCCGTGAGATAAGCTCCGTGCACTGTGCTGTAGAAGGAAGAATGGGTGTGCTCTCCAGCAAAGGCTATTTGTATTTTTGCCGGATTTTCCTGGCTAAACAAAGGATCAGCCAATGTTTCGATGTCCAATTGACTAGCACCAACGGCCATGGCAGTGTAAGAACCTCGTGTGAACGGCTGCGAATGCCACGATGTACGTAAGCATCCTTTTGGCGCCGGTACGAAAGGATCATTGAGAAATCGTCTTAGTATGTTCGTGCAAATATCGGCAACTTCGGTCGTTGTCAGCATTTCCATATATTCCGCTGCTTTGCCCGATATCCAGCCGAGCAAAAGAGTCTCGGATATCTTCGTGAAGGAATAAATCTTCCGAAACCAGGTTTTACTCAAATCCTTCAGTTCATCTTCGCTCAGTCCTCGATCGTCCCAAAGCAGCATTACTTCCGAAACACCGGGATTGAGAAAAGGTCTCTCGTATTCGAGAAATATTTTGTCCACCGTACCGAACATTAGTCTGTCGATTGCATCGATTTTATATTTGGGTAACGACGGCTCAAATATGTCGGATGCTTTTTCCTTCATAACTCCCAGTGGTAGTGTGCACAGTACTTGCTCGGCTTTTATCGTTTTACCATTCTCGCAAATTACTTCGATGAGATCGTTGTTGTCGTTGGTATTACTAGTGTTTGCAGTTTCCTCATCATTCGGTAATGTCTCTTTCTCGCGAATACCCTGCCACCTTGAATGTAATTAAAAAGATTGATATCATACGCAAAGTTAGACGGTATTTTGTAGTGAAAATAGAATCGTTTTAAACATTATTTCACCTTATTTTCTTTACGGCATGTCGCAAAAGTATACGATCTTTGGGAATGTGTTTCGCTATAGGTTCGAGGATGGCGCTGTAACCATCGGGTAGACTGATATTTCCTCCTTGAAGCTCGGCGTAAGAGCCCATTTCTAACAAATCTACTTCATCCATGCTATCACAGCCGGTAATGCAAGTTTCTCTTTTGAGCAAACAGTCAAACAGCAACTGTCTCACTCTTCGTTTCTCCGGAGGAAGAGAATTTAAATACAAATCAGCTTCAAAAGCCACGTGTCCTCCGACACTGTTTATACCTTCCGGGGGACTATAAGAACTGAGAAAATATTCTTCGCATCGTCTCAAAAAGCATACGTAAGCTTCGTAAATTTCTTGAAGTATGGGAAACGGCAATTGCTTGCCGTCCTCCATAGCTGCCACTACTTTGTGAGGTTTTGGAATACTTATTATGTTTATAAGACCATTGGCCATAGCGAGCTCGAACATTGGATTTCCCAAAACACCGTGAATCCAGTTGGCTCCCAACTCAACTTTTTGTCCACCTGCGGACAACGACTTTGTTAATCCGTTTGCTACGTGTGCTACCCTTGGATTATATTATTTTTTGCTACACGTCGTCGTAATAATTATCGTTTATCATTTTCATCCTCGTTTGCACGAATAATCACACCACTTATTTCTAAGAATAACTACCCTGAGGCATATCGTACGTTGGCAAAAAATGAATTTGGACAGGTTGATAATAACATTCTGGTGGCAAAATAAAACCTTTGAGAGATCGAGTGTTTGTTCTTGTTCCAATATTCACAGACAGTACAGCATGTAGGATTGAACTTGCAGTACCGCCAGCGAGTATCGAAACTTGCTCTATAACGTATTGAGTACGAAATAAACGATATATTCCATGAGTAAAATGCCCGCGAATAAATGAATAAAAGAACGCAATGAGCCCCACTGTAATTACAAGCAATAATTGTTTTTTTTATTTCAACAAGGAAATTTGTCGGTAAAAAACAAATGTCATAAAAGAAATAGAACGTCGTTTTACGTAACTGTATGGATTTTTTATATGATCCCCGGACATCCGATTAACAATGAGTTATAATGAAAAATGTTGTCGGATATACAGGCCCAATGTGGGGTTAAGTAATCCATACCAATCTGTGTAGCAACAATGCGTCCACCGATTCGTCCTCTTGCCTCGAGTATGAGAAAGTCATTTTCGCTGTTTTTTAATAAGTGATTTGCTGCCGAGAGGCCGGACATTCCACCACCGATAATTAATATTTTGCAAGAATTTCGATCATCCGCAGTTTCACTTGTGGATGTCGCCATCTTCATGGCATATCAACTTGGATTACTTTTGGGGCAGGACGGTATGTGCGCGGTACGACGGTACGAGCTGAAAAAAAAAAACCCGTCACTCGCAAAACGTCCGCCGTTCGATCCATTCGTCTACGTTCGTCTGATTCCACTGTCTCTATTCCTCCGAGTCGCACACACGTAGTTTACGATCGAAAACACACGTACTTTTTTCATGAATGAATTAAGACGTTCTCAATTGGTAAACATGTCTGAAAAAAAGTTATACGGGAATAAAATGGGCTTGACAATAATAACCGACGAGTAACAATTTTCACGCGTGTTAATGTCACGACAACGTTTGTTTGTTATTTCGCGCAAACAATAAAAATCGTCACGTCGACAAGTGCGGAAAAATACCGAAACGCTCGATGATTGCAGAGGTAGCCAGTGGAGGTATAAGAATAGTGGTGAACACACCGCTGGACTTTTGCACACCAACATATATAATAATAAACATTTTACGATTGCATAAAAATCATAACACACGAACAGCTGTTAATGAGAGGTTATGTTGGATTCTGTCAGGATGTTAAAAGACAACGTTAAAAAGCGAAACATGAGTGCCGAGACGGAAAAAAATCAACACGGGTCATCCGATTATGCGGACAAGAAGCACATAAGATTTCGAACTTCTGGCAAGTCATCCAAGAATCAAAGCCCTATTAGGATTGAAGGATTGAACTTTGATCATATTCAACAGTCTCAGCTGTCGGATAAACATCGTTCGCGTAATAAACGCAGTATGTCAATAAGTTTTTATTGTTCCTTAATATTTACCCACTTCACAACGTTCTCATGTAAATTTCACATAATGTATACAAACGTATAAATCGTTTCCCATATTGTCTCTAAAATTTGCAATCATAAGCGGCGCAAAAGAATCATGATTATAAAATAGGCAAAAAAAATGAATTATTTTATTTTTCATGAATTATAATGCTTTCTATTTTTAGACACGTCGTTGCTGGATTTCCTTAAAACAGAACTGACGAGAGGATATCAGTTGGAAAATGACGAGGAGAGATTTTCAGCTAGAAGGGAAAAAGTTTATTCATTCATTAAAATTCCAAAGGAAGTTGAAAAATTCATGACATACGGGTTTTTGCAAGTAAGGTTTTTTTTTAGAGGAATTTCCATGGCAGCGGCAAAAAGAATTAAAATCTACCAAAAAGTTACTGTTTCAGTGTGCGGATTCATTCTTATTTGTCTATACATTCTTGCCATTAAGATTTTTAATGGCTCTTTGGGCTATAATCACGAGACCTCTCATGCACTGCTTGAGGCAAGTAAATGAGGACTCTTGCTCTAAACACAATCATCTATGCCACTTGTAACATTGATGAAATTTTATTTTCAGAGGCAAAAAAAATATTAAAAAATCGGACCGGTACTTGAGGCCAGCCGAAATGTGCGATTTGTTGAAAGGCATTGTAGTTATAGGATGTTGGGCCGCTACGTGCAAAGTCGACACATCCATGATGTATCATTTAGTGAAAAGTCAATCGGTTATTAAGTTGTACATTTTCTACAACATGTTGGAAGTCGGCGATCGTCTTTTGAGCGCCTTTGAGCAAGATACCATAGATGCTCTTCTGTGGACAGCTACGGAGCCACGATCGCGCTCTCAATCCACTCACAGGCAACACCTTGGTACTTTGCCACATTTGTTATTCGCTCTCTGCTATGTCTGTATCCTTTACAAACGAATAATAATTTGTATCAGAATGATGTGACATTTCGTAAATTCCTTAACGGAATCATCACAGTTGTGCACAGTATGTTTCTACTCTTTCAAGCTACCACCTTGAATGTAGCTATTAATAGCAGTAACAAAGCTCTCTTAACAATAATGATGTCCAACAACGTGAGTAATCAATTATCATTTTAAAAAAACACCCACCAGATTAGACTAATGTTTTTTTTATTTCGAAATATTTCGTTCTCGCTATCCTCATTTGCATTAATCCCGCACTGGCTTGGATTGGCGATAACAAATTTTCATTATAACCAATTGTTGTTCGAATGTCTCGGGATCGTATAAAACAATCGGTAGCTACGTACTACTATGTTCAATGTCTTACGTTCATGAGATTTGTTTTTTCCAATAAATTTCGTTTTTTGTAAATCGCTCTATGTACACATAAAAGGCTACAATTTTTCAACTGGAATGTGATGAACCAACTGTCCAAATTTATTTATCGTCAACTTACAATGTGCCTCGATTTAGTCGTTCTTGGACACATATCTACGTGATTATTCATGCAAATGAGGATAGTATAATTCAGATAGGATATTACAGAGTCATTGTGTTACGAATGAATATTTTTCAATGCAAGGCCAACCTAATTGTGTTGGTCAATCTAAAAAAGTAACCAACATTACAGAACCAACATGGTATTTTTATATGATCACAGTTCGTCGAGCTGAAGGGCTCGGTTTTCAAGAAATTTGACAAGAACAATTTATTTCAATTGGCCTGCAACGACGTAAGGGAGCGCTTTCATTTAACAATGCTTCTTCTCGCTGTGAGTCTTCAAACGATGAAAGAATATGCCTGGAGAGCTGATCGTTTGGCTGTTCTTTTACCCGATTGTATACTACTCTTGATTTTCGAAGTTTTCGTTGATTGGGTGAGTATAGCTTTTTTAGCTGTATGTAAAAACCTTTATGAAAATAGCCGAAAAATTAATATTTGCGTCGTTTCGCAGGTAAAACATGCGTTCATCACCCGATTCAACGAGCTTCGTTTCACCGTTTACAGAGATTACACGGTAAACCTTGCTTATTGTATGGCTGAGACACGGCAGGATACAGCATTTTCCGATCCATCTGATCTTATCGCGAGGCGCATGGGTTTCATAGCGTTGCCTCTGAGCGTTGCAATGGGCCGTGTGCTTTGTACGACTCTTACACCATCGGCAAAGCCGGCAAATTTCATCCTCGTTATACTCGCCTATCTTATTCTCGTTGCTTTGAGAGTTCTAACGAGTCTCGTGATACTCGGCAAAGCATGCGACTTGATCGCCTCCAATCCAAATAAAAACGATACCGAAATGAAACCGAAAGATACGGGTTTCAAAGATTGCTCCGGAAATGGACTAGATCCGATGGATCCAAATGTCGCAATGGCAATGTTGTCGAACAGCGCTGTTAGTCTTAATAACGTTTGTCTCAACGATATCTCTGAAAAATCGGAAAAATCCAACGAATCGGATAAACATAAACCATGCAATGATCAGTGTTCATCATTTTCAAAGCACGTCTCGAGAGCCGAAAGCGAACCGCTTCTACCTCAATAACGTAGGTCCAACGCTTACGTAACGTTGATATAAATTTTGTAATTTATATGAAAAAGCAAAATGTACATAACAATATACTGTATATATAAATATGTCATTAGCGTATTATGTAAATTGAATTTTAAATATAATGAATTATATATGGCTATGACAAAAGAATCGTCGCAAACATCTCGTCGAGATTTGTTTCCTCAAATAACTAATTAATAATTGAGATAGTGGGTTCTTAAAATAAAAGTGAGTTTGAAGATTGATGTCAACAAAAGCATGCTCACGGGTATGATTCAGTTGGCGCTGTAGGTTCTTCGACCGCCTCTACGTAATATGGTGAAGCATGGGAAAATGAAAGTGATCCATCAGGAATTTTTTTTTATTTAAAAAAAATGCAAAACCTTTGGGCAATTGACCTATCTAGCGAAGCAAGCCTCTTTCGTTGCACACCGAAGACTAGTGTTCTCTGGCGGTGACAATGAGCACTAACGTAATCCCGCGCAGTTCTACAGGGACAAACTGAAGGACAAGATGGCGGTTACCTGCTGTTTCGGGGGTATTGGATAAGAGATTTGAATTTGGATACTTTTACATGATAAATTGAACATCGGGTATTTCACAATTAATGGTACGTTTAAGAAATATCTTTGGAATATTTGTAAAATACATAAATGCGTAAGCTAATGTTAATGAAGTGTTTTCGATTTGATTTTAAACAAATCCTCGAAATAACCCTTTCGCAACACTTACCGTAACATCTGTCACTTTTACTTTTTATTTCGACGTAAATGCGCCGACACCTGCGATAACTCATAAAAATAAATATATTGAATTTGTTCATGCTACTCCCCTATACTCGTATCGTGCAAGTCCTCAATTGAGGCTTTGACTTTTTTTCACAATCAAAAACAGTATACATTCTCGCGAATGTAATAGTAAGGGAACCTTGTATGTATATGTAAATATATATATGCTAGAGAACGCAACTCGAGCTGTCAAAAAGTCACGTGATATTGCTTGCAAACAGATCGAGTATGTTTGCGTGTATACAAACAACTCCATACACACATTTTTTTTATACACCTTGCGTATATATTTTTTTAATTTCAGAAATGACTGTACGCTTCTTTCCAATTGTGGACTTGTTAAAGCGGGAAGATACGCATTGTAAAAGTGATGCAATTATTACCAGTGTTTGCTAAAACATTATGACGAACTACGAATAATTGTTGATAAAAGATATTGTTTTTCCGATTTTTCTCATTGCTGAATTTAAAATCGTATATTTTTGACATATAAATTATGGAGTCTTTTCTGGGATTATTCGATCCTGGTGAGGTTAATGAAAAACAAGAAGAAAATTGGGATTCCGATCCGAACAAAGAATCATCCGATCTAGACAATTCGGAGATCGACGAAGACAACGAGGATTGTCTGCCACCTGAGCCGGAACAAGGAAATATAGAATACAAATTAAAGCTTGTTAATCCGTCGAGTCAAAGATTCGAGCATCTAGTGACGCAAATGAAATGGCGATTGAGGGAAGGACATGGCGAGGCTATTTATCAAATTGGTAAATTAGAAAAAATTGTATCGACGTGAACTTACGTTACAAATTTTTCTACGACTAACGCGATCGGACGTTACTCATGATAAAAAACATCCCCTTTGTTATTTTCACATCCGGACCAAAATTGGCCACTCTCGCCACTGTGATTAGAAAATTTGTAATTGCAAAAGACAAAGATTTCTGTACATCGTTATAACATAAAGGAATTATTTTTCATCCGCGTGTTGGAAAATTTACATTGGAAGACCTCATTTTACATTTAAAGATCTCATTTAAAATAAATGAGATCTATTGAAAAATTCAATTTTATTAATTTCGTGCATAAACGTGTTAAAGTCATTAGTTATCGAGTGAACACGTGCTTCATTTTTGTAAATTAACATTAAACAGGTAATATATTAAATCAGGTTTGACAGTTCAGGTATTAAAAATGTTTTCACTCAGGTGTCGAAGACAACGGTCGAATGGCTGGTCTATCACGGGAAGAGATGAGAGCTTCCCTAAAAACTCTGAAAGACATGGCGGCAAGATTGGGAGCTACAACACGAGTACTGCGAGAGCGACTCACCAGTAGCAAGAACAAGCAAGCCGAAGATAAGAACGTGAATTGTAAAACCGACAGGCGTGTTGCTGAGGTGCTGGTGAGAAAATTGCGAAAAGATGACAGAGAGGATCAAGAGAGCGTAATCGATTTGAGGCTCGCTGTAATCGGTGGTCAAGATGCAGGAAAGTCGACTCTGTTGGGTGAGAACATTTTATATCACGTTCTGCTGCTTAATTTGAACACATGTATGTTATTACACCGATCGATACATGCATTTCTATTACCAACCTATTCAAGGCCTACTCGGACAAACGTTACGATCTCCGTAAATGTTTTTCTGTTACATTGTCCAAAATATTCGGTTAGATCAGTAGAGGATTAAAAATTTTACAGATTACAGTTGTTTTTGCTTGATCCTTAATTAAAATACAAGTGCTTTTAAAACTCTGATCTGTTTTACATGCAAAATCTTGTGCAATTCCGAAATTGTATCAACAAGAATTGAACCGTTTGAGCGAAATAACAATGATTATATTGTTATAATACTGTTTGGAAATTAAAAAATCGTAAAATCATCTGTTGCTTTCCCGAGGAATTTCGAGTGTTACGAATTCTTAAATATTTTTACAATAAATTTAAATCCCTGTATTCATCAACGATTCTGCGAAAAGCTCGACGAATAGACTACCCCTGAAATATTTAAAAAAAAGGGGCTTGAAAATTGTGCAGGAGTACTGACACAGGGTGAGCTCGACAACGGCAGAGGGAGGGCCAGATTGAACATGTTTCGACATCTTCATGAAATTCGAACAGGACGTACGTCCTCTATTTCTCACGAGATAATTGGATTTGACAATGACGGCCACGTTTTGAATTACGCGGAAATGACAACGGCAGAAGAGATTTGCGAGCACGCGTCGAAAGTCGTCACCTTCATCGATCTCGCGGGACATCGTAAATACTTGAGAACGACGTTGCTCGGACTCACGGGTAATCAATAATTGTTGAAAAAAAAAATACGCGCTCGAGTGTTTTCCGACTTTTCAAACGCAATGTTTCCGCCCCCTTCAAATAAGCAGGTTATTCACCACATCAGGTGATGCTCGTTGTCGCACCACCATTAAACGAGGCTGCTCAAGAGCACATGGCGCTTTGCCTCGCTCTGAGACTGCCATTCTTCATCGTTGTTACGAAAACCGATCTAGGTTTGTGCGATCCACGCCAAACGCTAAGTCAATTGGAGAGCGCTGTGCGAGCTCAGGGATGTGGCAAAAAGCTCGTCGTCTGCGGCAAGAATAACAACAAATTGACGCAGGACTACGAGTCAAGCGTAATACCAGTTTTCACCGTGAGTTCGGTAACCGGTGACGGATTGGAAATACTCACGAGATTTATCAGAGACTTACCACCAACGCAGACCTCTGCTTCCGATTCCGAACCTGGAACGTGTCTGTTCCAAATTGACGAAACTTTTAGGTATGAATTTTTCATCTGCTTCTCGTTAATGCCAATGCCCTGCTCTACAAAAACGGTGACAGTTTGCTTCAAACAACCCAAACTGCTAATGGAAAGGAAATCTATCTCCGCATTGGCGAAAGTTCACCGGGTAAATCGACGAATTAATTTTCAAGGGTCGCCGGGTTGGCAGATCCGGTGCTAGGTGGATTGCTTGTCAAGGGAGCTATCGCACCCGGTGCTCGTTTACTCGTCGGACCTCTGCCGGACGGTGAATTCAGTCCCGTTAAAGTCGTTAGCCTACACCGAAATAAGGCGCCGTGTTGTCTGGTACGAGCGTCGCAGAGCGCCAGTTTGTCACTCGCTCCCACAACAACGCGCGACCCACCTCTTCCTCATCTTCGACCTGGTATGGTACTTGTTTCACTGGGAGACCATCCACGCGCTACTTTGTCCTTCCAGGTGAACGTTTATTACCATTTAACCTCTGCGTCTAAATATCACAATGGACTACATTTGACGCGCACGCTTTATGTGGTATTTTAGGCAACGGTCGTTGTCGTCTATCACGCAACAGCGATATATCCGGGATTTCAAGTCACCGTTCATGTTGGCAACGTCCGACAAACGTGCGTCATGGCAGGTATAATGGACGTTAAACAAGGTGGCATGCAAACTAACGACACAGCATCTGTGCTCTTTAGATTCGTCAGTCATCCGGAATACCTACATGTAGGTATGAGCCTGTTGTTTAGAGAAGGCCGTACGAAGGGTATTGGGAAAATTACTCAGGTGTTTCCATTGGTAGGTTCGCAAAAATGAGCGAGTGCGGGCTAAATTGACGAATGTGATGAAACACTTGTTAACGGTTATTGAAAAATTGAATTGTAATCTAAACTCTGTCCCCTTCACCCTGAATTCCGCGACCCACACTTTTTCTCTCGAGTTATTTTCATTAGCACAATTATTCATAAGATATCGCGGTTTGAATTGGTTCACGGAACACAACGATCTTTCTCCTCAGTTTTCCTTCCGTCGATCCGTGTTGACCGATTAGTGAGCGTGTCCAGATTTTCTCATGACTTTTATCTCTCTTTAGGGACTTTTTTTTATGTAATAAGAACATATACTGATTAAGAAAATATTTCCGTCGTGAAAACGTGATTTTTCAAGGGTAAAGTGTTTAGAAATTGAGATTTCATTTATTTTTCTTCGTCGTAGACATAAGCTATGTAAATAATATTACATAAACTGTACTTATAGCGATAGAGATTGATGTTTTTCGCGAGTATTTTCTGTACACTCTGAGCAGTATGAGCGTGTGTGAGTGAGACTCTAACGATATAGACGAAATGTTGTCTAGATGTTTTTCAGAGATATTTGTCTCAAATATTTTCATAGACGTAATGAATATTTTCTTTTAAATGAAAAATTAACGTTGTGAGAAACACGCGGCTTTCAATAGCTGACGTTACTGTGAACCAAGCGTATATGTACAAAATTGTCGTTCTGTACAAAAAGGGGCGAATTTTGTTTGAAAAAAAAAATATGATTCGACCACGATAAACAAAATATGCTGCGTTTCACTCATTGCTTGACTAGATCGGGCCAAACTTTTGGTTCGATCCAGTCGAGGTAAGAAGGTACGGAAGTGTAAACACCGGGAACTATAGAACCGCAACTTTGACCAAACGATGTAACCGCCAGTAGGGTATGAACCTCACCGGAGACTATGAGCAGTGGACCGCCGCTATCACCCTGGCAGGCATCTGATAATCTCACTTTATTAGGGTCCACAGCGCATATAAAAGTATCGCCGATACCATTTGGGAGACTCACAACATCCGCGTAATGATCATTGCAGGTTGCTGTTGGTACGAATCTACAAAAAATAATATCATTTTCGTTAATCATCTTAAAATCATTATGAAACAAAGTTGCTGAATATTGTATTTCGTTCTGTTCATTTCAGTATTCACTGTAATTTCGCCGTCTTCATCAACACATTGGATCTGGGTCTATCAAGATCCGTAGCTCCAAATCCAATCGCACCGAACCAACTGCTCGAGTCAATGGACGTCTGCGGAACTTTCGTGTGGAGGCAAATTGGCTTGACGTTTTCCGTTATTTCTGCTGATTTTTGCAGCAGCACGAGAGCTATGTCGTGGTAATTTTGACTCATCCTATATTTCTCGTGACTCGTTATATTCGCAATTTCAATCTCTTGGGCATTTCCATTTTGCAAATCCTTGGAACCCAATCTCACCTTTCGCGAACATTTGAACAATATCATTTTTCATTCGTTAGTCAGATTGTAGAACATTATGCGAATTTTCAAAAGTCTGGTAAGAAAAAAAAGATTCGGGAAAACTTTGCTGATTATACAGTCGTTTTCGAGTCGCTGTCTTGAGAAAATCGAAGCAATATTTGACATCTGATGGTTTATTCGATACGGAGTTTCAATTCGGTCCGTGCTGTTGTTTTATTTCACTACGACAAACTAGAATATTATGTCATCTTACCATTGTTGGGACTCGATTTTCGTTATTTCTGACGCAATGAGCCGCCGTAAGAACGTACTTTCTCGATATCAATGTACCACCGCAGTCGTAACTTATACGATTGGTCGCTATTTCATCGGTATTAGGGAAACCCAATGCAGCCATGTATGGAAATTGGCCCTCCACGGCAACCGTGCCTCCGATAATGAAGGGAATTATTTTGGCTTCAGTCTCTTTGTCTTTCTGATAACTGTTGCAAACTACAAAGTAAAATCATTTATTCCATCAGTTGTAGTTAACGACAGGAGGAAATATCGTCAATGCGGCGAGTAACCCGAACGATGGCTCCGCCGGTTCAGCCGTGTGTCTTAACGGAGCATAACGGTTGAAAAAATAAAACATGAAATATTTTTTTGTAAGTGTTTCGCAACATGCACTTTCTTATTTGACTTGTTTGATCTTCACGAAAAAAATTATCTTTTCATTCTGAAAGGCTATCATCGTTTGAAGTATTACTTTCATCATGAGACACAAAATATAATAATTACATCACTGGAAATACCGCTGATATGGCGTTATCTCGGAGAATTTGGGAATTCTTTGATTTATTCTATCTTCCGATGCTTGATGTTTTGTTATTTCATTTTTTTACGTCAAATATCTGGGCATTTATAAAATTGAAGTTAAAAGCATACAAATAGATCACATTGAGAATTAAGGGTATCATTAATCGTGTGTTGATAATGAATATACATAAGTTTTATATTTTATGGCAGTTAAATCTTGAGATAAGATTAGCCTCAGCCTCAGTACACGAGTTATCTACAGAGAAACATCTAAACGAGAGATACGTTGAAATTTACGCAACGAAGATTTATAGCTGGACATGAAATCCGTCCTTGTGCCGCTTTTATCGGCATTTTTCTCGAAATTTCTAAAAATCGTTTTGAAGTAATGGTTCTATTGATTAAGTTCAGTATTTGTAACTATTATTCCTCACCGATATCGGCAGCTCGAGTTTCCGAACTTTTCGGACTGATGTCCGTCGCGCAGCAAACGATCTCCTTATTCTTTGTAAATCCGCATCGTCCAGGGGCATTGCCTAATCTAATACCGTTCTGTAAGTCTCTGAATCGGGAAATACAATCATCTATTATTTTGCATTCCCCTGCGACATCGTGCTCCGTTTTACATGGACTTCCTTCTACAAAAGAAAACACAAGAAAAACAGACTCGCAAAAGAATACACTGCGTCCTGGTCGAAAGATAAATTGCTTCAGGCAGGTAGATAAATTGCTTCAGGCAATTTATCTACAAAAAAGTTGCCTGTCCCAGGTAACTTTTTTTTACTAACGTTTTTTCCCCTTCAACAATTTTTTTTATCCAAATATTTAATACTTGGATTATCATCGTCATGCACAGTGGATTCGACAATTCGTTTTACGTGCAAATTCATACAAATTGAAACAAGATGTCGCAATTCTTGTCAGTAACTTTTCGATGACTCGATGATCGTCGTTCGTCGATCATCGACATTTTCAGAGCTGCTTTTCTTTGAATTTTTCAGATACACAAATACCTTTATTCATGCAACCGGTCTTGGCAGAAATCGAGTTGAATAAAAAAAACATAACAGGATAACAGATCGAAATAATTTTCATAGAAATGGGTAAAGAAATGAATCAAATGACCACAATTGACATATTTCTTAATCAAATCAAAATTGAGATATTGAGCGACGCGGCAGCGTCTCGGCGCCAAGTAATTCAAGAGAGCTATTGTTCAAATTTCAGCCGTGGATAACTGTACAGTATTTTATGGTATAGCGGATTTCAAAGTGCCCGAATAAAGCCCGAAAATGTCATGATTCCGAAGTAGGAGAACTCCTCCCGCGGGGCTGCGTATTGTATATTGACATTGTTATATATACATTATTATCGCTCTCTCGCACATGATTAACACGCATCGTAAATACAAAATTGCATCATTCGTCAATGATTCATGAAGTTTGAATAGATGAAGAAAACGTCTCCGTGTTCGAGAATCTTGTAGACGCAATTCCACGCACTTAATGACGAGTATTCATATTCCGATAATATTACATGGAACAATAGATGTTGTATACATGTTACGATATTATCATTGAAATTACAACGGTTTATTGTTATAGTATCATGATGTATATCCAGATCATACATGTATATATGTATATTAGACTGATTCAAAAAAAAACTTTTTTTTTTTTTCCTTCGGGATTCTTGTGCTACTGTTGGGCACTAATAAAAGAAAATTTCTCCAAAAAGATGGGCGCGGTCACTCAATTTTTAGAGGTGGCTATCTCGACTTTTTGTTATTTTTTTCATGATTTTATTTATTAAATATGATCATAGTATAGATTACACCGGAAATAGAATAAATGAAGGAAATTTCACAGCTGTTTTGCGACAAAGAAAAGTATATCGCACACACATTGAATCCCTAAAAACCAAAATCGAAAATATTACCGGTAAATAAATTTAGCCCAAACAATATTTTAAACGCTGTTTAATTAAACATAATAACTTATTATTATGACGACTTATTTTATCATCGATAATTCAACAAAAATGGATAATAATAATGAACTAAATAATAAAAATCATATTAACGTAACCATAACGTAACGGTAAGGCTTTTACGCTTCCTATTCATTATTGAACCGAATTTTGAATCGATTGTTTTTTATTGCACTTTGGAAAGCGTTGTCGATGTAGCTGGATCACTTACAGCAAGTACTGCTTTTCATCTTTTTTTTTGTCGAGCTATTATTGAAATTTTCGACAAGAGGTACGCCCTTTCAGCGACATAGTTAATTACTTTTAAATTTTGCACTATTTTTCGTGCATTTTTACTGCGCAGTGGGATGCGCGATGTTATGCACAGTAGCTGGGAAGAAATATGAATGAGTTTGAAGATAATGTAAGTGTAGCATTTTAAAAATGTAAATACATGATTTATGAAGGAAAGCTTATAATTTAATTTTTCGTACAGAGCACGAAATGTTAATGCGTATAAATATATCTATATGAATAACGAGAGTAGTATAGATGCCATTATTGAGCTACCTGGATTAGAATTGTGAATATTGCAATCATTTCGAATTGTAAGAGTTTCTTTTGGTTACGAAATAGAATAGTTACGGTGCTGGATCTGATTTTTATCCGTAATCCGCAGCCATAACTATGGTTAACTGCAATACGTTCATTAAAAAAAATTCAAAACAAAAAAGTCGAGATAGCCACCTCTAAAAATTGAGTGACAACGCCCATCTTTTACGGAAAATTTTCTTTTATTACTGCCCAACAGTAGCACAAGAATCCCGAAGGAAAAAAAAAAAAAGTTTTTTTTTGAATCAGTCTAATGTATATGTATCGGAATGTCCGTTGTCGCTCAAATTGACCTTTTCCACTTGGGTATGCGCCAAAGCACTAGTGTATAGTCTAAAACGAATCTTGTAATTTTTTTCAGAATTTTCATATGCCATTAACCCCCGCCGAAACGACGATAACTTTTCCATTTAAATAACATGGGTTTTTTGCACTTTTAAGATTTTAATTTTTTTCTCGCTTATTAAATTCATTAAAACTTAAAACATTGTTGATTCTCATTCAACTATGATCCTTCTAGATGGACGGATTTTAATATTGCCGACAAACATTTTTTCATTAATTTTGAAACGATACAAATTTATTTTTATCATATTTTCCAATAAATTACCTGCTAATTTATAATTAATGAAAAATTGTTCGTCAGCAATATTAAAATTTGTCCATCCAAAAGGAACATAGTCGAATAAGAATCAACAATTTAAAAAAATTTAATTAATTTAATGAGCGTGAAAAATATTAAAATCTAAAAAGTGCAGAAATCTCATGTTATGTAAATGGGAAAAGGATCGTCATTCAGGCAGCGGTTAAGGCCATTTAAAAATTTTGAAAAAATTTCCAACATTGTTTTTAGGCTATAAACTAATGCTTTGGCGTACGCGAGTGAAAAAAGTCAACTTGGGAAATAACGGACGTGCAGACGAAAATAAATAACGACCAGAGATCAAACGCATTTCTCGTTACATTTTGGAAAATTTACTTTACACGAAAACCGTTGGGCACAATCCTTTCGCGCGAATAACGATAATGCACACGAAATGAGTGATAAAATTTTATCCAAAGAATAAAAATTCATGAGCATCCTTTTATTCGACAACAAAATGTATATACGCAAGTACTTTTCACCGTCTGGCACGATTCAAACGATTATGCATGAGCTCACAACGGTGTTATTGTCGGCGTCGATAACGAGAAGATGTGTGAATAGATATCATTATTTTACCGTAAAGTTCTGGAGATAATATGTATCCATATATACTACACGCGAACAGAAGAATTATTGCACACTGGCTCAAAGTTGTACGGAACATCTTCACTCTCTTTTCCGCGAAATTTCAACTTCCCCAATTTATCTGTCCTACGTTACGATATCCGGCGAATTTCGAAAAATAATAATTCGCATGAGTTATCCGAATATATTGGATTTTTACACAAATAACAGGATATTTATGACTGTATAGCAAACTTCATGTAAGTGATCACATCACATCGGCAGACGCAACTGAAAGATAGTCGCTCGTTTCACGAGTTTTTATTTGCACGGGATAAGCAACGTTCTCCTCATGCATACCGTTTTCATTTACTATTTGACCGGCGGCAATCTCTGGCAAAACATAAAGACGTATGCATGTACTGGCGTGTAAAACCCTCCAGAGGTTGCCGGAATTCTTGATAACCCGTTCGTAGGATATAAATTCAGATAAACTTTAGACTCCGTTCGTTGCATAATTAGGAACAAATTATCTATGAGTTTGGACATATTCAATGGCATCTATCGTACATGGAATTTTGAAATCCTGTTTTTGTCCTTCAATGCAAAGGACTCAAATTGTTTGCACAGATCTTGTTTGTTTTCAATTAACCGTTAGAAATGTAGTCCTTGTTTATCTTTATATATATATATTTCTTCTGTTCGTGTGTTTGTCACCGAACTCCTCCTAAACGGCTGAACCGATTTTCATGAATTTTTTTGTGTGTTCAAGGTGATTCGAGAATGGTTTAGATTTACAATTTGGTCAAATTTAAATTGTTTATTCAATTAATTTTCGAATTATAAAGACGTGTGTACAGGACAACGTCTGTCGGATCCGCTAGTATATACATATATTTCGTTACTCATCGTCCCAAATGAATACAGGTATAATAGGTAGCCCTTCTATTCGAGTGATACAGAGGCTATTTTTCGTTTGTTTTTTTCAAGAATGTAAAACTGTCCATTGTTGGTGTATTGTTGGTGTTTAAAATCTTCATATTGAAAAAAAACTTTGAAAAATTCCTTGTACTAAATTATTACGAGTTTTTGCACCCTCTATACTCTTAAGTAATATTACTTTTTATAACTATCTACAAGGCATTTTTTTAGATCCTGGCTCATTTCACTTTTCGAATAATGAAATGAAGAAAATAGAGGTCTATTGCAAAACGAAGCAATTGCCACTTGTGTGATGAATTCTGAATTTGTAAGAGAAGCCTAGTTACAACTGTCATTGAAATTTGCATAATTCAAAAAATGTAAACTTCCTAAATTGTAAAGTTCTCAAAGTATACTTCTATATACTTATTCTAATTATACGTATACTACTACGTATACTGTATACTATTGTAAGTATACGTATTGTTGAAAATTGCAATGTTTTTGAAGCATACATTGCAAGCGTTCTTTGCGACCTCACTTTTTATATCGTACGCACTATGTCCGGAAGTGCAGCATCTTTATTATGGTGCGGTATCTAAAATTGTATACAATAAAATCGATGTTGAAACAACAATTTCTTGTTAAACGCAAAAAAGCAATTAAAAATTTGTTAGAAGACTCGTCGGGTCAAGTATTGTGTGAAATCTTTTGTACCGACGGAATTCCACAAAAGAATTACATCTATACATATAAAGAGGATATACGCGCACCACCGCGCACAGCATCGCTCTCTACTTTACCGAATGAATTACAGGAGGAAAAATTCGAATTCTAGAGGGCAGAATCGCACATAGAGAATATTTTTTTCGCGCATAGTTGCACACAACATTCGCGCACACATCCATATTTGACTAATTTGGTTATTGGTTGCTTCTTCAGCTTTTATCATACGAATCCTTTTTTCTGTTCGTAAATGTTACACCTGTAACTTTTTGTAATGTATTGTCGCATTAATTATAATAATAATAATTTAACAATGAACATAAACAAGAATTGCGTGTTATTGTACCGATTAAACTGTATTATCGTTGATCCAATTCAAGTGTATAAATATATATATATACTAGGGATTAGAGACGCGAGCGCTCCATCTTGAATTAAGTATAGACCCCTACAGAACACATTATAATTCGGCATAAGTAGCAAATGGTTAAAAGAAATTTTTAGATTAAAAAATGAAGTACAAACAATAATGATTAATAAATCATAAATAATCTTCATAAAATACATTGCCCAAAATACTCAAAATTTTGTTTCAATAAACTTTGTATCACAAATATGGAATTTAATAAACAATTGCAATTTTACATAAAAAAATGTTTTACATAAAAAATTTACTTTGGAGGAAAACGCTTCTCGAAAGATCGTCTGATCGAAGAGTCATTTCTTGTAAATTTTATAAAACATTTTGAAAATTTTTTCCGAAAACAAACCATGAAGCAACTTTTTTAGAGTTGTTTTCTCTATTCGTGGTTCATTTTTTATGCAGTTGTGGGTTGTTCTTTTCATCTAGCACCACATTAAAGTAAAACTCTTTCGACCAGATTGTGTGATCAAAGAGTCATTACTTGTAAATTCTATACAAAAAACTGAACAAAATTTCCGAAAACCGGAAATGAAGCAACTTGCTCAGAGTCGCTTCCTCTGTGCGTGGTCAAATTTTCATGGAGTTGTCGATCGTTCCTCTCATCCGCCGATCGAACGCTGGACCACAGAATCCGTGCAAAGATCTGAAACTAAATTTCCGAAAACCGGACAGGAAGCAACTTGCTCAGAGTCGCTTCCTCTGCGCGTGATTAAATTTTCATGGAGTTGTCGATCGTTCCTCTCATCCGCCGATCGAACGCTGGACCACAGAATCCGTGCAAAGATCTGAAACTAAATTTCCGAAAACCGGACAGGAAGCAACTTGCTCAGAGTCGCTTCCTCTGCGCGTGGTTAAATTTTCATTGAGTTGTCGATCGTTCCTCTCATCCGCCGATCGAACGCTGGACCACAGAATCCGTGCAAAGATCTGAAACTAAATTTCCGAAAACCGGACAGGAAGCAACTTGCTCAGAGTCGCTTCCTCTGCGCGTGATTAAATTTTCATGGAGTTGTCGATCGTTCCTCTCATCCGCCGATCGAACGCTGGACCACAGAATCCGTGCAAAGATCTGAAACTAAATTTCCGAAAACCGGACAGGAAGCAACTTGCTCAGAGTCGCTTCCTCTGCGCGTGGTTAAATTTTCATGGAGTTGTCGATCGTTCCTCTCATCCGCCGATCGAACGCTGGACCACAGAATCCGTGCAAAGATCTGAAACTAAATTTCCGAAAACCGGACAGGAAGCAACTTGCTCAGAGTCGCTTTCTCTGAGCGTGGTTAAATTTTCATTGAGTTGTCGATCGTTCCTCTCATCCGTCGATCGAACGCTTCACCACAGAATCCGTGCAAAGATCTGAAACTAAATTTCCGAAAACCGGACAGGAAGCAACTTGCTCAGAGTCGCTTTCTCTGAGCGTGGTTAAATTTTCATTGAGTTGTCGATCGTTCCTCTCATCCGCCGATCGAACGCTTCACCACAGAATCCGTGCAAAGATCTGAAACTAAATTTCCGAAAACCGGACAGGAAGCAATTTGCTCAGAGTCGCTTCCTCTGCGCGTGGTTAAATTTTCATTGAGTTGTCGATCGTTCCTCTCATCCGCCGATCGAACGCTGGACCACAGAATCCGTGCAAAGATCTGAAACTAAATTTCCGAAAACCGGACAGGAAGCAACTTGCTCAGAGTCGCTTTCTCTGCGCGTGATTAAATTTTCATGGAGTTGTCGATCGTTCCTCTCATCCGCCGATCGAACGCTGGACCACAGAATCCGTGCAAAGATCTGAAACTAAATTTCCGAAAACCGGACAGGAAGCAACTTGCTCAGAGTCGCTTCCTCTGCGCGTGATTAAATTTTCATGGAGTTGTCGATCGTTCCTCTCATCCGCCGATCGAACGCTGGACCACAGAATCCGTGCAAAGATCTGAAACTAAATTTCCGAAAACCGGACAGGAAGCAACTTGCTCAGAGTCGCTTCCTCTGCGCGTGGTTAAATTTTCATGGAGTTGTCGATCGTTCCTCTCATCCGCCGATCGAACGCTGGACCACAGAATCCGTGCAAAGATCTGAAACTAAATTTCCGAAAACCGGACAGGAAGCAACTTGCTCAGAGTCGCTTTCTCTGAGCGTGGTTAAATTTTCATTGAGTTGTCGATCGTTCCTCTCATCCGTCGATCGAACGCTTCACCACAGAATCCGTGCAAAGATCTGAAACTAAATTTCCGAAAACCGGACAGGAAGCAACTTGCTCAGAGTCGCTTTCTCTGAGCGTGGTTAAATTTTCATTGAGTTGTCGATCGTTCCTCTCATCCGCCGATCGAACGCTTCACCACAGAATCCGTGCAAAGATCTGAAACTAAATTTCCGAAAACCGGACAGGAAGCAATTTGCTCAGAGTCGCTTCCTCTGCGCGTGGTTAAATTTTCATTGAGTTGTCGATCGTTCCTCTCATCCGCCGATCGAACGCTGGACCACAGAATCCGTGCAAAGATCTGAAACTAAATTTCCGAAAACCGGACAGGAAGCAACTTGCTCAGAGTCGCTTTCTCTGCGCGTGATTAAATTTTCATGGAGTTGTCGATCGTTCCTCTCATCCGCCGATCGAACGCTGGACCACAGAATCCGTGCAAAGATCTGAAACTAAATTTCCGAAAACCGGACAGGAAGCAACTTGCTCAGAGTCGCTTCCTCTGCGCGTGATTAAATTTTCATGGAGTTGTCGATCGTTCCTCTCATCCGCCGATCGAACGCTGGACCACAGAATCCGTGCAAAGATCTGAAACTAAATTTCCGAAAACCGGACAGGAAGCAACTTGCTCAGAGTCGCTTCCTCTGCGCGTGGTTAAATTTTCATGGAGTTGTCGATCGTTCCTCTCATCCGCCGATCGAACGCTGGACCACAGAATCCGTGCAAAGATCTGAAACTAAATTTCCGAAAACCGGACAGGAAGCAACTTGCTCAGAGTCGCTTTCTCTGAGCGTGGTTAAATTTTCATTGAGTTGTCGATCGTTCCTCTCATCCGTCGATCGAACGCTTCACCACAGAATCCGTGCAAAGATCTGAAACTAAATTTCCGAAAACCGGACAGGAAGCAACTTGCTCAGAGTCGCTTCCTCTGCGCGTGATTAAATTTTCATGGAGTTGTCGATCGTTCCTCTCATCCGCCGATCGAACGCTGGACCACAGAATCCGTGCAAAGATCTGAAACTAAATTTCCGAAAACCGGACAGGAAGCAACTTGCTCAGAGTCGCTTCCTCTGCGCGTGGTTAAATTTTCATGGAGTTGTCGATCGTTCCTCTCATCCGCCGATCGAACGCTGGACCACAGAATCCGTGCAAAGATCTGAAACTAAATTTCCGAAAACCGGACAGGAAGCAACTTGCTCAGAGTCGCTTTCTCTGAGCGTGGTTAAATTTTCATTGAGTTGTCGATCGTTCCTCTCATCCGTCGATCGAACGCTTCACCACAGAATCCGTGCAAAGATCTGAAACTAAATTTCCGAAAACCGGACAGGAAGCAATTTGCTCAGAGTCGCTTCCTCTGCGCGTGGTTAAATTTTCATTGAGTTGTCGATCGTTCCTCTCATCCGCCGATCGAACGCTGGACCACAGAATCCGTGCAAAGATCTGAAACTAAATTTCCGAAAACCGGACAGGAAGCAACTTGCTCAGAGTCGCTTCCTCTGCGCGTGGTTAAATTTTCATTGAGTTGTCGATCGTTCCTCTCATCCGCCGATCGAACGCTGGACCACAGAATCCGTGCAAAGATCTGAAACTAAATTTCCGAAAACCGGACAGGAAGCAACTTGCTCAGAGTCGCTTCCTCTGCGCGTGGTTAAATTTTCATGGAGTTGTCGATCGTTCCTCTCATCCGCCGATCGAACGCTGGACCACAGAATCCGTGCAAAGATCTGAAACTAAATTTCCGAAAACCGGACAGGAAGCAACTTGCTCAGAGTCGCTTCATCTGAGCGTGGTTAAATTTTCATTGAGTTGTCGATCGTTCCTCTCATCCGCCGATCGAACGCTGGCCCGGAAGCTGTGCTAAAAAATCTGAAACAAAATTTCGGAAAACCGGAAATGAAGGAACTTGTTTAGAGTCGTTTTCTCTATGCGTGGTTCAATTTTGACGGAGTTGTCGATCGTTCTTTTCATCTGCCACTACTTTGAAGGAAAACGCTTCTCGAGAAATCGTCCGATCGTCCGATTCTTGTAAATTTTATAAAATATTAATGTGCAAGAGAGAAAGGGAGAAAAATGTTTGCTTGAAAAAATGTGCAGGAAATGCTAGTTTAGTTTATTCACTCTCATTCTCCCGGACTATCTCTCATTTTCTCTCAGTACAATATAAATTCAGGTGTGAAATATAGCACTCTTTCTTACTCGATATGGATGATTTCTTTTCTTCACAGAATGAATTATCGTAGAATTATATTATCCTTCGCTAACCGCGATTAATGCCACCAGTTGACAACTGTCAAAAACAGCATAGAAAACCGCGCGATCAAAATTTCCGCTGTTTTTATCTCGTTGTGCGTAGCATCGGGGATACTTTTGTGATAGTTTTGACCCTGATTTCATCGCCGTTCGACCTTGAGGATTTTGACAACGTGTTTGCGTTGGTGGAAATGGACGAGAAATACTTCAACTACCTGAAGGGATAAAATAAACATTTTCACTGTTTGCACCTCGTTGTGCGTAGCATTCGCGACATTTTTGCGGTGATTTTGACCATGATTTTAACCCTGTTCAACCTTGAGAATTTCAACAACGTGTTCCTGTCGATTAAAGTGGACGAGGAATACTTCGACCCCCTGAAGGGATGAGATCAAAATTGTCGCTGCTTGCATCTCGTTGTGCGTACTCACGGGTAATCACTGATTGTTCACAAAAAAAAAATACGCGCTCGAGTGTTTTTCGACTTTTCAAATGCAATGATTCTGCCCCCTTCAAATACGCAGGTTATTCACCCCATCAGGTGATGCTCGTTGTCGCACCACCATTAAACGAGGCTGCTCAAGAGCATATGGCGCTTCGCTATTGTGCCTTGCTCTGAGACTGCCATTCTTCATCGTTCTTCTGAAAACTGATCTAGGTTTGTGCAATCCACACCAAACGAAAAGTCAATTGGAGAGCGCTGTATGAGCTCAGGGACGTGGCAAAAAGCCACTGCAGCAAGAATAACAACAAATTAACGCAGGATTACGAATCAAGCGTAATACCACCATCGCAGACTTCTGCTTCCAATTCCGAACCTGGAATGTGTCTGTTCCAAATTGAAGAAACTCTTAGGTATGAATTTTTCATCTGCTTTTTGTTAGTGCCAATGCCCTGCTCTACAAAAACGATGACAGTTTGCTTCAAACAACCCAAATTGTGAATGGAAAAAATCTATCTCCGCATCGGCGAAAGTTCACCGTCTAAATCGACGAATGAATTTTCACTGGTTGCCGGGTTGGCAGTACCGGCGCTAGGTGGATTGCTTGTCGAGGGAGCTATCGCACCCGGTGCTCGTTTACTCGTATAGGACCTCTACCGGCCGGTGAATTCAGTCCCGTTAAAGTCGTTACCCTACACCGAAATAAGGCGCCGTGTTGTCTGGTACGAGCGTCGCAGAGCGCCAGTTTGTCACTCGCTCCCACAACAACGCGCGACCCACCTCTTCCTCATCTTCGACCTGGTATGGTACTTGTTTCACTGGGAGACCATCCACGCGCTACTTTGTCCTCCCAGGTGAACGTTTATTACCATTTCATCTCTGCGTCTAAATATCACAATGGACTACATTTGACGCGCACGCTTTATGTGGTATTTTAGGCAACGGTCGTTGTCGTCTATCATGCAACAGCGATATATCCGGGATTTCAAGTCACCGTTCATGTTGGCAACGTCCGACAAACGTGCGTCATGGCAGGTATAATGGACGTTAAACAAGGTGGCATGCAAACTAACGACACAGCATCTGTGCTCTTTAGATTCGTCAGTCATCCGGAATACCTACATGTAGGTATGAGCCTGTTGTTTAGAGAAGGCCGTACGAAGAGTATTGGGAAAATTACTCAGGTGTTTCCATTGGTAGGTTCGCCAAAATGAGCGAGTGCGGGCTAAATTGACGAATGTGATGAAACACTTGTTAACGGTTATTGAAAAATTGAATTGTAATCTAAACTCTGTCCCCTTCACCCCGAATTCCGCGACCCACACGTTTTCGCTCAAGTTATTTTCATTAGCACAATTATTCATAAGATATCGCGGTTTGAATTGGTTTACGGAACACAACGATTTTCCTCCTCAGTTTTTCTTCCGTCGATCCGTGTAGACCGATTAGTGAGCGTGTCCAGATTTTCTCATGACTTTTATCTCTCCTTAGGGACTTTTTTTTATGTAATAAGAACATATACTGATTAAGAAAATATTTCCGTCGCGAAAAAGTGATTTTTCAAGGGTAAAGTGTTTAGAAATTGAGATTTCATTTATTTTTCTTCGCCGTAGACATAAGCTATGTAAATAATATTACATAAACTGTACTTATAGCGATAGAGATTGATGTTTTTCGCGAGTATTTTCTGTACACTCTGAGCAGTATGAGCGTGTGTGAGTGAGACTCTAACGATATGGACGAAATGTTGTCTAGATTTTTTTCAGAGATATTTGTCTCAAGTATTTTCATAGACGTAATGAATATTTTCTTTTAAATGAAAAATTAACGTTGTGAGAAACACGTGGCTTTCCATAGCTGACGTTACTGTGAACCAAGCGTATATGTACAAAATTGTCGTTCTGCACAAAAAGCGGTGAATTTTGTTTGAAAAAAAAATATGATTCGACCACGATAAACAAAATATGCTGCGTTTCACTCATTGCTTGACTAGATCGGGCCAAACCTTTGGTTCGATCCAGTTGAGGTAAAAAGGTACGGAAGTATAAACACCGGGAACTATAGAACCGCAACCTTGACCAAACGATGTAACCGCCAGTAGGGTATGAACCTCACCGGAGACTATGAGCAGTGGACCGCCACTGTCACCCTGGCAGGCATCTGATAATCTCACTTTATTAGGGTCCACAGCGCATATAAAAGTATCGCCGATACCATTTGGGAGACTCTTAACATCCGCGTAATGATCATTGCAGGTCGCTGTTGGTACGAATCTACAAAAAATAATATCATTTTCGTTGATCATCTTAAAATCATTATGAAACAAAGTTGCTGAATATTGTATTTCGTTCTGTTCATTTCAGTATTCACTGTAATTTCGCCGTCTTCATCAACACATTGGATCTGGGTCTATCAAGATCCGTAGCTCCAAATCCAATCGCACCGAACCAACTGCTCGAGTCAATGGACGTCTGCGGAACTTTCGTGTGGAGGCAAATTGGCTTGACGTTTTCCGTTATTTCTGCTGATTTTTGCAGCAGCACGAGAGCTATGTCGTGGTAATTTTGACTCGTCCTATATTCCTCGTGACTCGTTATATTCGCAATTTCAATCTCTTGGGCATTTCCATTTTGCAAATCCTTGGAACCCAATCTCACCTTTCGCGAACATTTGAACAATATCATTTTTCATTCGTTAGTCAGATTGTAGAACATTATGCGAATTTTCAAAAGTCTGGTAAGAAAAAAAAGATTCGGGAAAACTTTGCTGATTATACAGTCGTTTTCGAGTCGCTGTCTTGAGAAAATCGAAGCAATATTTGACATCTGATGGTTTATTCGATACGGAGTTTCAATTCGGTCTGTCCTGTTGTTTTATTTCACTACGACAAACTGGAATATTATGTCATCTTACCATTGTTGGGACTCGATTTTCGTTATTTCTGACGCAATGAGCCGCCGTAAGAACGTACTTTCTCGATATCAATGTACCACCGCAGTCGTAATTTATAGGATTGGTCGCTATTTCATCGGTATTAGGGAAACCCAATGCAGCCATGTATGGAAATTGGCCCTCCAGGGCAACCGTGCCTCCGCCAATGTAGGTATTCATTTTGGCTTCAGTCTCTTTGTCTTTCTGATAGCTGTTGCAAACTACAAAGTAAAATCATTTATTCCATCAGTTGCAGTTAACGACAGGAGGAAATATCGTCAATGCGTCGAGTAACCCGAACGATGGCTCCGACGATTCAGTCGTGTGTCTTAACGGAGCATAACGGTTGAAAAAATAAAACATGAAATATTTTTTTGTAAGTGTTTCGCAACATGCACTTTCTTATTTGACTTGTTTGATCTTCACGAAAAAGATTATCTTTCCTTTCTCAAAGGCTATCATCGTTTGAAGTATTACTTTCATCATGAGACACAAAATAATAATTATATCATTGGAAATACCGCTGATATGGCGTTATCTTGGAGAATTTGGGAATTCTTTGATTTATTCCGATCTTCCGATGCTTGATATTTTGTTATTTCATTTTTTTACGTCAAATATCTGGGCATTTATAAAATTGAAGTTAAAAGCATACAAATAACGTAGATCACATTGAGAATTAAGAGTATCATTAATCGTGTGTTGATAATGAATATACATAAGTTTTATATTTTATGGCGGTTAAATCTTGAGATAAGATTAGCCTCAGCCTCAGTACACGAGTTATTTACAGAGAAACATCTAAACGAGAGATACGTTGAAATTTACGCAACGAATATTTATAGCTGGACATGAAATTCGTCCTTGTGCCGCGTTTATCGGCATTTTTCTCGAAATTTCTAAAAATCGTTTTAAAATAATGGTTCTATTGATTAAGTTCAGTATTTGTAACTATTATTCCTCACCGATATCGGCAGCTCGAGTTTCCGAACTTTTCGGACTGATGTCCGTCGCGCAGCAAACGATCTCCTTATCCTTTGTAAATCCGCATCGTCCAGGGGCATTGCCTAATCTAATACGGTTCTGTAAGTCTCTGAGTCGGGAAATACAATCATCTATTTTTTTGCATTCCCCTGCGACATCGTGCTCCGTTTTACATGGACTTCCTTCTACAAAAGAAAACACAAGAAAAACAGACTCGCAAAAGAATACACTGCGTCCTGGTCGAAAGATAAATTGCTTCAGGCAATTTATCTACAAAAAAGTTACCTGGGACACTTGACAGCAAACTCTCAATGATGTATCAACTCGTAAACTTTATCTACATGCAAAGTATTGTCGCGGAAATGACGAGTTGATACATCATTGAGAGTTTGCTGTCAAGTGTCCCAGGTAACTTTTTTGTACTAACGTTTTTTCCCCTTCAACAAGTTTTTTTATCCAAATATTTAATACTTGGATTATCATCGTCACGCACAGTGGATTTGACAATTCGTTTAACGTGCAAATTCATACAAATTGAAACAAGATTTCGCAATTCTTGTCAGCAACTTTTCGATGACTCGATGATCGTCGTTCGTCGATCATCGACATTTTCAGAGCTGCTTTTTATTCATGGAACCGGTCTTGGCAGAAATCGAGTTGAATAAAAAAAACATAACAGGATAACAGATCGACATAATTTTCATAGAAATGGGTAAAGAAATGAATAAAATGACCACAATTGACATATTTCTTAATCAAATCAAAATTGAGATATTGAGCGACGCGGCAGCGTCTCGGCGCCAAGTAATTCAAGAGAGCTATTGTTCAAATTTCAGCCGTGGATAACTACAGTATTTTATGGTATAGCGGATTTCAAAGTGCCCGAATAAAGCCCGAAAATGTCATGACTCCGAAGTAGGAGAACTCCTCCCGCGGGGCTGCGTATTGTATATTGACATTGTTATATATACATTATTAAAATTAAAATTGTTAAAATTGCGTTATTAGTCAATGATTCATGAAGTTCGAATAGATGAAGAAAACGTCTCCGTGTTCGAGAATCTTGTAGACGCAATTCCACGCACTTAATAACGAGTAATGATATTCCGACAATATTACATAGAACAATAGATATTGTATACATGTTACGATATTATCATTGAAATTACAACGGTTTATTGTTATAGTATCATGATGTATATCCAGATCATACATGTATATATGTATATGTATCGGAATGTCCGTTGTCGCTCAAATTTACCTTTTCCACTTGGGTATGCGCCAAAGCACTAGTGTATAGTCTAAAACGAATCTTGTAATTTTTTTCAGAATTTTCATATGCCATTAACCCCCGCCGAAACGACGATAACTTGTCCATTTAAATAACATGGGGTTTTTGCACTTTTTAGATTTTAATTGTTTTCTCGCTTATTAAATTCATTGAAACTTAAAACATTGTCGATTCTCATTCAACTATGATCCTTCTAGATGGACGGATTTTAATATTGCCGACAAACATTTTTTCATTAATTCTGAAACGATACAAATTTATTTTTACCATATTTTCCGATAAATTACCTGCTAATTTATAATTAATAAAATAATTGTTCGTCAGCAATATTAAAATTTGTGCATCGAAAAGGAACATAGTTGAATAAGAATCAACAATTCAAAAAAATTTAATTAATTTAATGAGGGGAAAAAATATAAAAATCTAAAAAGTGCAGAAATCTCATGTTATTTAAATGGGAAGAGTATCGTCATTTAGGCAGCG
The DNA here is from genome assembly GCA_959613375.1 of Heteropelma amictum. NCBI lineage: Eukaryota > Metazoa > Arthropoda > Insecta > Hymenoptera > Ichneumonidae > Heteropelma > Heteropelma amictum. Next base: position 20,216,507 of record OY390721.1, on the reverse strand, counting down.
GTTAATGCCATTTGAAAATTTTGAAAAAATTTCCAACATTGTTTTTAGGCTATAAACTAATGATTTGGCGTACCCGAGTGAAAAGAGTCAACTTGGGAAATAACGGACGTCCGGACGGAAATAAATGACGTGCAGAGATCAAATGCATTTCTCGTTACATTTTGGAAAATTTACTTTAGACGAAAACCGTCGGGCAGAATGCTTTCGCGCGAATGACGATAATACACGGAATGAGAAATTTCATCCAAAGAATAAAAATTCATGAGCATCTTTTTTTTCGGCAACAAAATGCATATACGCAAGTACTTTTCAACGTCTGGTACGATTCAAACGATTATGCATGAGCTCACAACGGTGTTATTGTCGGCGTCTATAACGAGAAGATGTGTGAATAGATATCATTATTTTACCGTAAAGTTCTTGAGATAATGTGTATCCATATATACTACACGCGAACAGAAGAATTATTGCACACTGGCTCAAAGTTGTACGGAACATCTTCACTCTCTTTTCCGCGAAATTTCAACTTTCACGATTTTTCTGTCCTACGCTACGATATCTGGCGAATTTTGAAAAATAATAATTCGCATGAGTTATCCGAATATATTGGATTTTTACACAAATAGCAGGATATTTGTGACTATATAGCAAACTTCATGTAAGTGATCACATCACATCGGCAGACGCAACTGAATGATAGTCGCTCGTTTCACGTGTTTTTATTTGCACGGGATAAGCAACGTTTTCCTCACGCATACCATTTTCATTTACTATTTGACCGGCGGCAATCTCTGGCAAAACATAAAGACGTATACATGTACTGGCGTGTAAAAACCCTGCAGAGGTTGCCGGCATTCTTGATAACCCGTTCGTAGGATATAAATTCAGATAAACTTTAGACACCGCTCGTTGCATAATTAGGAACAAATTATCTATAAGTTTGGACATATTCAATGGCATCTATCGTACATGGAATTTTGAAATCCTGTTTTTGTCCTTCAATGCAAAGGACTCGAACTGTTTGCACAGATTTTGTTTATTTTCAATTAACCGTTAGATATGTAGTCCTTGTTTATATATACATATATTTCGTTACTCATCGTCCCAGATGAATACAGGTATAGGTAGGCCTTGTATTCGAGTGATACAGAGGCTATTTTTTGTTTGTTTTTCAAGAATGTAAAACTGTCCATCAAGAGTATTGGTGGTGTTTGAAATCTTCATATTGAAAAAGAACTTTGAAAAATTCCTTGTACTAAATTATTATGAGTTTTTTCACCCTCTATACTCTTAAGTAATATTACTTTTTATAGCGATCTACAAGGCATTTTTTTTAGATCCTGGCTCATTTCACTTTTCGAATAATGAAATGAAGAAAATAGAGGTCATTGCAAAACGAAGCAATTGCCACTTGTGTGATGAATTCTGAATTAATAAAAGAAGCCCAGTTACAACCATCATCGAAATTTGCATAATTCAAAAAATGTAAACTTCCTAAATTGCAAAGTTCTCAACGTATACTTCGCTGAATAATAAATTTAATATTTTTCAATTCCAGGTATTTCGAGTATCGCGGAGGTAAGCATTAAATTTTATTAAATCAAGCGTATTGTTGAAAATTGCAACGTTTTTGAAGCATGCATTGGCAGCGTTTTTTGCGATCTCACTTTTTCTATCGTACGCACTGTGTCCGGAAGTGCACCATTTTTTTATGGTGCGGTATGTGAAATTGTATACAATAAAATCGATGTCGAAACAACAATTTCTTGTTAAACGCAAAAAAGCAATTAAAAATTTGTTCGAAAATTCGTCGGATCAAGGATTGTGTCAAATCTTTTGTACCGACGGAACTCCGCAAAAGAAAGGATACGCGCACCGCCGCGAATAGCATCGCTCTCTACTTTACCGTATGAATTTCAGGAGAGAGATTCCAATTCCAGAGGGCAGAACCGCACATGGCGAATACGTCTTCCGCGCAGAAGCGCACACAAACATTCGGCTAGCCTCGTCTTTTTAATATACTCTCGTCTCGGTCGCGAATACATACTTGGCCAATTTGGTTGCTTCTTCAGCTTTTATCATACGAATGCTTATTTTTGTTCGTAATTGTTACACCTGTAACATTTTGTTACGTATTGTCGCATTAATTATAATAATAATTTAACATTGAAAATAAACAAGAATTGCGCGTTATCGTTCCGAGTAAACTGTATTATCGTTGATCCAATTCAGATATAAATATATATATATATATATAGTGGTAGTGCCGTTGTTTTTATTTTCACTATTCGCTATTTGCAAACAAGTATTTTTTCGATCCGCTATGGCGGAAACGAACGGTGCCGCCAATTCACATATCAAAAATGGAAATTTTATCTGCGGAGTTGTCGAAGGTATGCACCGATAATTGTTCCTTCTTTCAAGTGAATTCATGACTTTTCGCGAAAGTGTACTGTGCCAAAGTAGAACGCCACTCAGTTTCTGAATGTGAATTCTAATATCTGATCGTATATTTTTCTAGGGTTTTACGGACGCCCCTGGACCACCGAACAACGGAAGGATCTATTCCAGAAGTAAGTATTTTTATCAACCACAACGAATCTTGCAAAACTTTGAAAACTGGTCGTTTCAAAAAATTTGGACACATGTAAGTCAGATCTTTTGAGATTGACTTAATCATGCACAATTTTAATGGCAGAATGAAAAAATGGGGGATGGATTCGTACTTGTACGCTCCAAAAGACGATTACAAGCACAGAGCTTACTGGCGAGACTTGTACACGGTCGAAGAAGCCGAACACTTGACAGGACTGATTACGGCGGCTCGAGAGTGCGGCATAACCTTTTATTACGCACTATCTCCCGGATTGGACATAACTTATTCAAGCATCAAGGAAGTAACAGCTTTAAAAAGAAAGTTGGAGCAAGTCGGTCAATTTGGCTGTACCGCATTTGCGTTACTCTTTGACGATATAGAGCCAGAGATGAGCGAAGCGGATAAGGAAGTATTTCAATCCTTCGCACATGCTCAGGTCGGTCGGGTTTCCGATGGCATTGAAGTACATCACAAAGTCTGGGATTTATCAATTTTAAAGACCTGTTTTTTTATTGTGTCGATCTAGGTTTCCGTAACAAACGATATTTTTCAACATCTCGGACAGCCGAGATTTCTCCTGTGTCCCACGCAATATTGCTCCACCAGAGCAATGCCGAATGTGGCGACTTCCGAGTATCTGAATACTCTAGGTAGCAAATTGGCTCAAGAAATTGATATAATGTGGACGGGACCAAAAGTAATATCGCGATTGTTGAGCGTTGAATCAATCGAGGAAATAACGGAAGTACTGAGACGTCCACCTGTTATCTGGGATAACTTGCACGCCAACGATTATGATCAAAAACGCGTCTTTCTCGGTCCTTACTCCGGTCGTTCGCCGGATTTGATACCGAAACTTCGCGGTGTCTTAACAAATCCAAATTGCGAGTACGGTGCTAATTTCATCGCGATCCATACCCTCGCACAATGGAGTCGTTGCAACGTCGATGGAAAACGAGATTTAACGCTAAGTACGCCTTTCGAGTGTTTCGCGTCTTCGTTTCTCTACGATGTTTATTTAAGGTTAATTTTTTCATGCGACTCTTCTCTCGTTTTACTTCAGACGACACAGTTTCAGCCGATATAAAGCTCGAAACGGAAACGGAGGATGGTGTAATCGGTGAAGACGTTCCATCTACGCTGTCACCCAACATGTATCATCCGCGACACGCGTTAAAAAATGCGATAACCGATTGGTTACCGGAATTCAGTAAAAAACGTTCTGCCTGGGGCCCCATAGCGAAACCTCAGCCGTGCGTAGCGCCTACGATACCGATTCCCATTATCCCTTCGGTAAATACTTGTATGAGTCTTACAACGACGACGAGCACAGCGGTCACGACCCCCGCAACAATCCCGAGTTCCAATCACCTCCAAGCATTGGCAGAGGTTTGCTCAAACGCAACAGGTACCGATAGTTTCGCTCAACCACTTCCCGGTCCGGTCATGAATTCTCTTATTTCCGAGACAAAAGTTGTGAGCGAACCTGTGATACCGATAATCGACACGACGGTCGTTAATGCCGCGCCTCAAGCACCAGTATCCACCGAACCAATGGATTGTAACACGACGCCGAGCAATTCGCCTGCCCACATTGCCAAAATTACCACTGAGGATGATGCTATGGTGGAAAATACATCGGTGAGTATGGCATAATCTTTGAAAAAAATCCGTTTTTTGCTGGATTATAAATATTTTCGAGAAAATCGTTATTCCGAAAAAATCATAATATTCGTGCGTTTTTTCAAGTTCCGTGTACAACAATCCTTTGTTTGCAGCATTCGTAATGTCACATAAATAATGTGATGAATAATGTTGAAACTTGAAAAATGCGGTCAAATTCGAAAAAATGCACATTTCCGCACTGTCTTTTGAAAATTTTCGCTGCTCTTGAAGAACTTTCATGAAAAGTTCTGAGAATGTTAAAAGTTTGTGAAATATTCATAGCGACATAAACATTTTTCGAACAACTGGTGTTATTTTTCATTTCCCATGTGTAATGTGACATTTTTCAGACATGTAGCGGAGCTTCGGGAAGTATGCAAGTGGAAGTCGATGGTGCTTCACCGACGATAAACGGCAACCGAATGATCGTTGAGAACGACAATGACAATCACGAAAACGCCGAGGTGGATGCTTGCGATACAAAGGACGACGATAAAGCCCTTACACACGAGGATCTTTCATTACTCTGTGATTTATTTTATTTGCCTTTCGAACATGGTGGTCAAGGAATACAATTGTTACAAGAATTCAATTGGCTCAAAAGCAACGCAAATATAACCATCGGCAAAGCGGCCGCTGATAATTCAAGTGGGAAGGCCGATGTAAGAACTATGAAATCAATTATTTCTCAAATGCTTTGAGCTTTGGGAAAATGCCATTTTTACGCCACACAACTATGAATTTCACGAGGCGTAACATTTTTCCTTCTGTTCTTATTTTATAGATCGATGAGTGGCATTCGAGAGCATCGAAATTGAACGACATGTGCGTTGCTGTTAATCGACTATTTACACGCCTAACGTACTGCAATAATCGTGAATTGTTGTACGATCTATATTCCTACGTTTGGGATATGCGAGGCGTGGTCTCCCTGTTGAATAGCTATGTTAAATGGCTGGGTAAGTCTTGCGTCGGAGCGTTATTCACATGTTTCTGTCTAAAATTGTCTCTCAGTTGGCGATGACCCTTGAGATGCGACTTTCTTCATGACGATTATCTGAAAGAAATAAAATTCGTTATGCGTGATTGTATGCTGGTACTGTGATATTGCCTGCTTCGAGATTAATTGACAAGAGGCTACGTAACCGCAGTAATAATAGTGTCGATTGAAAAGAAACAAAATATCATCAATTTCATAGCTTTGCCAAAGTCGAGTGCTGTTGTTCATATCTCTCAAAGCTATCATAATCTTCCGTGTACTTTATTTCAGAAGAGAACTGTACGCAGCATCGGTAAGTCTCCAATCATATGACTTTTAAGCTCTGTTCGATGACAATCAAAGTAAAATTCTATCGAGCTACGTGAGATTATTCCCGAAACACGGAAGTTAATTGAATAAAAAATGTACGAAATTATCGAGCAGAGCAAGGACGTCGATTTTAAAAGAGTCTTTCAGTTGTGTTTATTGATTTATCGTTTAAAAGTGCTTATGAATCTTGACATGAGCGATAATTCACTGAACTAAAGACAAAAAGAGCACACACATCAACGTCCCTTGAGCAATAAAGCGCGCGTTGTATTGTGTTACACTTTGTTGAACAACAATGTATTGCGTCCCATTTCGTTAATGTCGTCCTTATTTTCCATGCCTGTCATTATATTTTCATATGAATTCAATGAGATCGGATATGTGCTTCATTTGCGCGCGCGTTCAATCCTGCGCTTGAGGAGTGAACGCGCGACACTATGCGCGACACTGAATCGAGAAAGTTGCGTTGCAAATTAGCTTGGAACAGTGTTGAACAAGCGAATTTTTCTTTCTTCATTGTTTATCAACGGAAAATCAACATCAACCACTGGTCATTTTCCATAGAAAATACCGAATTATGTCCAGAACATTTTTCAATTCTAGACAAGTTATTTCAAATTCTTTCTTGATTTGAGATGCAATGAGTTTGATTAATAATTATCAGCTTTTATATGACTTGAGACTCACTAATTGTCAATTTTCGTAAAACTGTTACCAGGTTTTATTGAGAGGAGCCTTATCTCTATTCCGATGCTCCAGTTTTCGTTACTAATAAAGTGCTTGACATCAAGTCCCCGTTTAAAATTTTTCGAGGAATCACAATCGCTGTTGAAACAACAGAAATTGTTTTAAATTGCCAATGCAACTTTCTAGGTCAGTACTTGTATTGAATAAAAGCGATACCGTTACGAATATGGGGAATTGATCAACAGTAACTTTACCGAAGGCAACGCGAATGATACTTTCCGAGGTATCCAAGATGCCAGCTACCAAACATGTTTAACATATTCTGTTCTTTCAGTAACAACCAGGAAGGAACATCAGTATATTCTTTGATAATAACGCCTGAAAAGTCCTGCGATAACATGTTCATTATGTGTTAAATGATTTATTTCCTTCCTCGGTATTATCGGAGAATGAAAGAAAAGATAAAGATGAGGAGGTTTTTAGTGAAACTGGATATGAAAAATGTACTAATGTATCATTTCGTTGTTTTTTTGTTTTGTTTATAGCGTTTGGCAGATTCCCAACGACGATGACGACTTTTACCCAAGGCAGCTATACATGTATGCGACTTACTTGTCTCTGAGTAACTCACTGCAATGCGCGCGATCCTCTTTCCCAATTTTCGACAACTTAACGAAGACTCTTTTGTGATCGATGCTTTTTTTTGGCATTTAAAAAAAAAGTACGGTATCCGAGGAGTATTCGCTGTTGAATGAAAAAATTCACGAGAACGCGCGTATACCGATGAATATTTTGATAAATATTCCTGCGCGCGTTGCAACAGCATAAACGCATTGCGTTTTATGCTGTTGGAAAAAGGAATGCAAAACGTGTACATCTGTACACCTGTACATCTTGATGGGAGATTTACCATGCGCAACTTGTTCGTTCGTCCAATTGGCGAATCAGAAACAAACGACACGGGCAAAAGCATTCATAAACTCTTGTTCCATTCATTGTTTTTTCTCGAAGTTGAACTAGGTGACTAACGGACAGCAATGGTTGATTCGAGTTACGCGCGGGCAACGAAAAAGTGATCCAAAGATGCCAGTAACCAAATCCGGACACGACAGTATTCGCTGTTCTCTGCCGATTCTAGTTCAGTATCCCATTTTTTTCACCATCTCCGAAAAGACCCCGTCGCACTAATTTGTTTTGCTTAGTTCCAGACAGAAAAACATTCTTTCCAGGTGTAATCAAAATTTTATTTCAGGCGCATTTTCGCGTAACGAACATTCTTAGTTCTGTATATCCTTTTCACTTCCTTTATCGAAAAAGAAAAATCCTCTCCATATCATGCAAGAGTTTATGACGCGCGCGCGCGATTGCGAACATCGATGCGGTGACGAAAAAATCAATACCTTGTACCTTCGAATGATTCAAACGTCAATATTTTTTTATCATACAGCTGAGGTTCAAAGTTGCATGCTGGTAGCGAGAAAAAAAGAAAAAGATGAAGCAAAATTGATGATCAAAGCGTATGAGAATATGCTGCGCGCGATTTATTTGGATGCATAATAGAACGCGAATATATGAGTTACCCTTAAGCCCTAACGAATGCAATTTATCTCACGGATCAGGGTTTTCCAATGGCTGGAAGGAAACGTTCATGAGCGGAGATCAGGAGCCTTGGGTATTTCGCGGTGGACTTACTGCTGATTTGCAGGTTCAATTTCTTTGTAGAAAATACGTTTTTTCGTTTGTCATGAAAAACACGAAAATTGTCTAATTCATGAATAGACTAAATTAAGCTTACTCTGAATATTTCAGCGTTTGATACCTGTGGATAGCGGTAACGATTTGTTCGTCTACAAAGCTCCTGAAGTTCCAACGAGTAAAATTTACACGATACGTCCGTATGCAGCGAGTGACGAGGATGCTTTATATGCAGTATGTAATCAAATTACCGGCGTTACGGGAACGTCCGCAGTAGCTGACAGGTATTGTTCAACTTGTAGACAAATTTTCTTTTTCATCCAGTAATTGATCGAAAAATAATTCTGTATGATTCTAATAGAAAAAAGTAATTAAAAAAATGTCAACAAATTATATATGCAACATTGAAAGTTTAGTACCGAGGCAATTGCTATAAAAACGTGAATAATTATCTATCGTTTTACATATTTCAATCTATATTCGTTCGATCGAACAATGGAGAATTCATACAAATTTTTCGCGAAATACTGTATCAGCATTTTTTCGTTGGCGGCGTATTCACATGTTTTTATCATAAGCGAATATTTAATTGAATCAGACTCGTTGGAGGATTCTTGACACTAAGTCCTGAGCTGTGTATGATCGTCGAAGACGAGGATGGAATTGTCGGATATGCTGTTGCTGCTTTGAACATCAAGTCTTACAACCAAAAATTGGCCGTGTCTTGGATTCCTGAGTTGCAACTGAAATATCCGCTGGAGCAGATCACAAACGACGTACCATCGAGTGTTCAAGTACATTTTTTGTCGAGATTTTGACTCTCCTTCTTGAAAAAATGTACATTTTCGTGCATTTGTCGTTTTGGCGAAATAAGATAATCATAAATCTATTGATTTCTAGGAGGCGATAAGGTACTTCCATTCATTTACTCCAGACGTATCGGAACAATTGTGCCGTCAGCACGCATCGCAGATTTATTGTTCAGTATTACCCACGGTGACCGATCAATCATTGTCAAAGCGATTAGTTACGTGTATTCTCGCGGCTCTGAGAGCAAACGGTTCGTTCATATTTTTTTAAAGATTTATTTAATCTTACGACCCAAGGCCAGAAAGTTGGCTTTTCTGGCGTATGTACTGAGAAACAAGGTTGAACGATCATTTCCACGAGATGGAAAATTCTTGAGCAACCCCTAAAAAATCTTTAATCCTTCAAACCTTTTTGGAGGTCTGATGAAATACAAAACCGAACATATTTTCGAGCGAGACTTGAAAAAAATCGTCAAAATGGTAAAGGCAACTCCTAGTTTTATCGGACTGCGATCGGTTGAACCTTGTTTCTACCGGCTAAACCTAGGTCTGACTGCATTTCTCAAGCGATTCGTAATAAAAAAATGTTAATTGCGTAATCAATTTATAGGATCGTTCAGTGTACATGCAACGATTTCATCGATGGACAAGGAAACCCACGAGTTTTATACGAAATTAGGCTTCGTCGAGTTCAATCAAGGACAGGATGATACACCCGGTGTAGTGGTAATGTGCAGAAGCTTCTAACAGAGGGCAAATCCATCAGTGATATTTGTGAATAAGGTATATTCGCACGATCAGTTAACAGAAAAATGTAACAAGACTTGAAAGCATCGTCAAAACTCGTGTTCATCTCTGTAAAGCGGAAACGAGGGATCGAAGATCGTTGTACCGCTGAAACGAAAATCATTGAGAATCTCGTCAATATTAAATAAAAAAAGGATTGTCTTTTTTTATATAATCGATGCGGAACGCAGAGCTTAATATATGACAATTCGAACTGTTTCCAATATGATATTTTTGGTAACACGCGGCAAAGGGATCTGAGAACAATTGTGCAATACGCAAAAATTAATCTCGAATAGTCCGTTTCAATGATGTAACATTGATTTAGAAAATACTTGCACGAGTCATTGGTGAATCAAGTCATTCCCTCAATCGAGTAACAGGCGTGTACACGTTGTAAAATGTTATAGAAAAAATCCATTTATTCACCTGCTTAAACGGTCTAAGCTATCATCAAGATTTCATGGACGTTGGAGCGTCGAAAATACATAATTAATTTATGTAACAGTGATATACACTACATCATCGATAAATTCATCATCCTTCCTAAAGTCGTATAAACATTCGGATAATAAATCAACGCGATTACGTGGTAACTGTTATTTCGCAAAGCTGTCGGATGCGCAAGCATACCGACATACGCTGTATTTTTCATCGGAAATTACTCGCTTGATACGACTTTTATACAGACTTCATTCATCCGATTCTAATATCGTGAAAATTAGTGAAAATACGATAACGAGATTACTGGAAATAAGATTATCGTTAATTGTACGCGTTTTGTATAAATGTTGAAAATTATATTCGAGATCGCAAATTGAATATTTTCGAATAAAATGCACAATAATGTACTAGTACTACAGATCCGGCCAGAACTGTATTGAGATACTTCGCTATTTTATTGCCTCTTTATTACTAACATTTATTTGGATCCACATCTCATTTTTTGGGTAATGTTGATTTTTAAAAAGAGTATGTTTTGTACAATCATTTGATATCCATGCGAAATACGGTGAAATTCAATGTCTGTCCTAAGAAGTCGGTGCAAGCTCGACCTATTTCGTCGTCGTGAAAAAGAGATCTATTATAAATATGGAGCAATTTTTATTCGAATGCTATTTGGTTTGCTATCATGGTCATTTTTTTTATTTTATTTTTGTCGAATTTCCGATGTGATTTTTATTCTGCTGATCGGTTATTGGCAGAATCATTTTAAACGAAATAATTCGAATAAAATTTTCGGCCACCTACTCTGTAATTTTTTCCATTTGCAAACATGTATCGCGTATTATTTTCGTCGTTGATTCAACTTTTGAATACGCACCTAACGAGTAATTAAAACAAAAAGTATGTCTGTCGGAGATCGTGGAAAGATCATGTGATCGTATGCTTCGATCATTCAAAGTATCTTTCGTGAATATTTTTTCGTAAAAATACGATAGTCTATCCGGTCAGCTCGCTATCGTTTATATGTCTGACAAATACTATGAATTATTAATACAATTACAACACGAATTGTGATGATTATTCGTTTATTTGAATACAAAGGCATAAAGACTGAAATGGTTGCAGCCCCCGATTCATTCGACACATTATTTCGTCCCTCATTATTTTTTACCTCTGCAGATTTAGATAATTATAGATGGAGGAGGTTTGTACTGTTGGATTTCCGGTAAGCAATCGGATGCCGCGAAAGGTGATGTTGTTGTCTCGTTGTGTCGTCGAAGCCTCTGGATTTCTTCGTACATATCGGAAAGCTGAAGAATACAGAGAAACATTGAATCGTTATTCTCGTTTTTCATCTTTCCATTGAGAATTCTCACCTTCTTTATCTCATTCGCGAGAAGTCGCTGCTCGCTTCGGGGACTTAAAGTAGCTGATGTTCTGGTTTTTTGAAATCGATTCAGCGATTCACCGAGATCCGTTATTTTTTGGTTGATGTTTCTAAAAAAAACCGAAAGATCATTTGTATCGTCTTTTATTCTCCACATTCGAAGGAAACTTACGTCATCCAAGTTATAGTGTGTTTTCTTGGTTTAGAACCCAGCAAAGGCATTTTTAATCGACGTTTCCAGGGAAAATCCTCGAGATCGATTGCGAACGGGATATCGTCTATTCATGAAGAAAAATAAAATGAAATTATGGCACTTTATTTCTTTTTAAAATATCAAGAAAATTAACATATTATTCATGAATTCATTCATTTTTCATGTGATGAAATAAAAATGAAAAAATATTCTAGATATTCGAAAAATGTGTAATATTCGCAGGAATAGAAAACATGTTTTTCACAGATTGTTGCAATTTTTCGTAAATTTTGTAAATTTATTGTGAACATTTTTTTGGACGTATTACGACTCTGACTATTATTGAATTTATATACCTTCAGTTCTCATTGCCGCTTTCCCGACACTTTTCTCATAGCTTCTTTGATCTCGTCTCCACTCATCCAAGGCATCTTGATCTCTGTTTAATAATTCAATTGTCAAACGGAATACGCATCGTTTACGAAAAAAATAATCAACAAAAAAGGATTTACTTTATCTTTTGTAACGCGTGTGATTGTTTAACGAGCATTTCTTTGACTTTCACCATCCACAGCAGTCTTTTTTCCAATTCATGATCCGTACCATGACTCTCACATCTGCGGAAAGTGAATAAATCGCACTGCGTGGGTTTGGATAAATTGGGCACTCGACGTCAAACACGTTTAGATTTTGCATTTATTTATGATCAGAGTAAGTTTGAAAATGCAATAATTCGACTTATATACATCTGAACCATCCAACACGCGCGAAGGAAATTAGACTGTTGATTGTTTCTCCATTCCAAGATAGTTTTTTAAAAACATGAGAATGTCGTCAGGATTCTCGAGACGCATCGGATATAATTTCTCCACAGTACTTTTGTTTGTTATAACATCGAAGACTCTTTCACTTGTATCTTTATAAGCATTACTCGCAAACATGCATCTTTTAGCATCAATCTTTGGTAACTTGCTTTTTTGTGGTTTAATCATCGCGTTCAAATCAATTTTGTCAGATAATTCTTCCTCAACCATGGAATGATGAGAAAATCTTGCGGTAATTTTTTTCAACGAATCACAGAGCACCTTGTTTTTTTGTATAATTGTTTTTTCGTGTACGAAATCTGTTTGATCAGTGAGTTTCATAAAGTTGTACCTGTTGTTCGGTCTGTAATTTCGAGCTTTTTGTCTAACGGATATGTTCTTTGTCTCTTTCGCAACGTGACCGGCCGAAGAACTACGATGGATCCATGTGGGATTCAATAAGGGATGCAAGATTGGTGGGTCGGAGCAGAGAATCGTCGACGGTTTGTATTTTTTGTCTTCTGCAAGTAAAATTATATTGGATAACAATTGCTGCGGTATCCTCGCTATTTTTCGCCCTCAATGTAATATAACGTAGTGGCCTAATTTAACGTGATGCCCGAGCTAACATTAAACTTTGTTGACAAATAATCATTTAATAGCTTCTACAACTGGCAGCTACTAGAAAACGATTCTTTTTCCTTGGTTCGCAAAGCATAAGACTTTCTCGAATTTTCTATCAATATATTTTTACCTTTCGGAGATTCTATGACTTCCTCGGGATGACGATTGTTCCATTCCGTACGTAAAAAATGCATGGTAGCCGTAAAACCGAGCGCTATAATATCAGCAGGTGGGAAATTTAATGGATTTCTCGAGATCTGTAGGCCTTTTAAGTTCGCCAGTGAGCCTGGAAGTATACTAATGTAACCCTTTGTCATTATTCGCAATAATTTGAAAAAAATGGTTACACCTGTATTTTCATACAAAGTTCTAAAGGTAGCTCTTGCAAGAAATTCCCGTCTAAAAGTATAGTTTCTAAGCACGGATGATACTTGATATTAGTCGGCAATGCTTCCAGTCGATTGTTTCTCACGTCAAGCCATTGAAGAAACCTAAGACTTGGAAACAGCTCACCTGGGAGTTTTGTTAATAAATTATCTTCCAAATAAAGCATCTGAAACGTATTCACACACAATAAAATCCATCCACAATCGTTATCTTCCAATAGGCGTATGTGTTTTTACCCTTTGACTCATGGCTAGGGTAAATATTCAACGCGATGTTTTTCTATACGCAAAATTATTTCTATCGATATTGAAGACGATTGTTCATAGGCGGGTTTCTTTGTTTGAACGAAAGGAAATGATTGCGGCCGCTAGTACATCTCGTTTGAAGTTGGCAAATTTCATTTTATGATTAATGATAACAATGTCAAATATCTTAGTCTCTTGAAGCAAGGTGTTGAAATCCATGGCATTTTTTACCCTATTCACGAGTTCTAGGGGTGTTTTTTTTTACCAGTCGTACCCTCAACCGCGATAAACTCGATAGTTTATCAACAGGAAATTCGACAAGGGAGAGTTTTGATAGATCGAGGAAAATGCCGTTGCACGTTGGTAGTTTCTTAGATGGTCGAAGAGTCCGCTGCTGAAAAGTCAATGATGTTTCCGCGGTCAAGGGACTTTTCTTTTTCTTAGGTTTGTTTGTTGTTAATTCAGACGATGCATCGGATATTTCTGAAACATCTTCAAAATTTTCGGCAACAGAATCATTCGACATCGATAATTCTCCTGTGCTATGAGCTGTTTCTGTTTTGGGAGTTATTAAGTCTTTGACATTCGATATTTCTTTTTTTTCATTGGCTTCTTTTCCATAAGATGTTGTTGAGTCCGGTAAAGCATCATACTCGTACGTATCGCTTTCTTCTTCCGGAGTATCATCGTCGTTAATCGCACGTGCCGATCGAATATTTTCATTGACGATCGAAACTCTCGTCTCGTGTGAATTTTTTACATCGTCTTTCGTATTCTGAAAAAAATGCGTAGGTATATAACAATGCAAGCACGGCTCAAAAGCCGACTTTACCTCTGAGTTTGTTCCTTGATTTGAACCGCCATCAGACGTTTCCGATTCCGTTGTTTCCATTGATTCGGACTTGCGGTCAAATTTGCACTGCTGGTCATAGGTAGCCTCGTGGCACGATAAGAATTTTTCATTTTTCGGATCCGCATCAAAACCATAATACTTCTTCAACAAAAATTCTGTGCAATCGGACATTGACGACTCTCGTATATTTACTCTGTACTGCATTCGCGCGAAATGCACGCTTACGCGTGAATTGAGGAAGTAAATTGTTTGTCGATCACCTAGGAGATCCGCTTGTCGTATTATTGATCGTTATATACAGTACTTTTTAAACCTGTAAGTACACAACAGGGAATCCCATCGCAATATTGGTTGCGTGAGCCGGTGAATACACTTATAGTATTCGAATGATATTGTTTTACGTGCTTGACATATATCTAACGGATGTTTCTTTAAAACTATCGATACGAAAAATTTTTTAGATACGTAACAGTAACATGCTTCAGAAGAAAATAGCGTGTAATTCGCGTATTTGCAACTTGCAACAGGGTATTTTTAATTAATAGCTTTTATTTATTAACAACGTATTAATAAAAATATATAACATAACCGCGTTAGCGCTCTCTTTTAATGTACATTTGTTTCTGTCGTCATTCGTCATTATCATAATAATGAGATAAACGATTAAATAGTGAAAACAACATACAAGTACAACAAAATAATAATTTTGATCATCGTCATCATATCATCAACTACTTTTCCTTTTTTTCTGGTATAGATCGATTATCGAAATAAGTCTCGAACAACAAGAAAAAGTAATTTCTCGATATTTCCGGTTGTTTCGAAGCGGCAGCACATGAATGGCGACCGATGATGTGGTGGTGTGGCGCGGCGCTGACGGCAGAAGGGGGAACGAGCGAGAGCGAGAGCGAGAGCATCAACAAGACAATCGAGTGAGTGTTGGTGTCGAGACTCGAGTTTGTTCCGAGTGTTAGTGTTGCGCGTGTGTTTGCTCGCCCGAGGACAATTCGATAAACGTGAGGGAAAAAAAGTCACCGTGAAGCATCAACGACAGACGTAAGTAAATTTTGACAAAATCACAATAAACGTGGAAAAAAAATGACCTTGTTAGGGGCAAACTTTATCCGTTGCGAGATCACGGTTTCCTTGGAAATATTAAACGAAATATTTCTCAGTAGAAATTCAACTGTCCATCGACGAGCAAGAAAGCCTCACGTTTTTCCAATCATGTTTCGTACTAAATGGTAAACGGTTTTCCATCGTTTCGTGTAATTTTACTTTATCTTTTCGCTCATTGTTTTTAGCTACAGAAGCCAAGCAAATTTGTATCAAAATCAATTAGACAGACTTTTTATACGATCATCACTATTTATCCATTCTCCGTTCACAGCAAAGAGCACGATCACTCGGACTTTTATCAATTCTTGCAAATGGAGCCCACACATAAGAATAACGACTGCTACTTTTTCTACTATTCTACGTGCACGAAGGTAAGGCTAATTTTTTAATGCCCGTTGGGAAATTACAGACGACGTTACCGAATTTACATCAGTTTCTAGAACTTACGCTTGGGCATTTCCATATTGCATGGTAGCCCTTCGTTTATAAGGTTAGGATCGCCATATTGGATATCGCGTATCACCTGTAGGCTTGTGTCGTACAACTTGACAATTTCGACTATAATCGGTTGAAATTTCGATTTTTTTTTTCTCAACCATTATATTACTGAAATAAACGGAGAAAAATCTGCGGAATTTCGATACCACGAGTTAATGTTGCCGCACCAGATAAATGTGATTTATGATTCAACGATGCTTCAAATTTTGTATTCAAGCGGTATATTGCAACATTCCAAGTGTGAGCTTTATTTACATTTTTCCAAAACTATTTGGATCTGTGTTATGCTTACAGGAACAGTATTTGAGAGCACTGTAAGCATTTAGAGGAGCAATAGAAATCGGTATTGAAAATCCTAATCGTACATCGAGCTGGCTCTTTTGTTGCTTTTACTTTCCGAATCGCTCCCTATTGATTGCTACTGTGCAGTGATAATCAATTACAAGATGTACATGTATAAAAATGTATGGATGTTCAATATACATGTGGATTCATAAACTTTGCATTTATTGTATTACGTACTTGTAAAAAAAACGCTAAAAAGTGTACTCTTTTTTTACCATGGACTTATCTCTTTCTCCAATCTTCCAGGATTATTTGAATAATTTTTTTGTTCAAACTATTCCATGTTGCTACTTGTTGTCTACTTGCTCTAGGCAAAAGCAAACTTTATGCCGCCTGAAAAATTTAATACTTTAATCGTTTATTATTTCTATAAGGATAGTTATTCAATCTCTCAGTAAATATGTACCATTTCAATGTTTCAACAATGCCGATTCAGATTTAACGAAAAGCATTTAATGAAAAAAAAAGAACTTCTAATTTTTGAACACGGATAGTATAGAAAGTTTATGTTGACGTGGAATATTAGCGTACCTCTTTGTGGAGGGTTGTAGCTAACCATATTTATATTTCAAGTTCATCCATGAGTATATGCTCTGTTAAATTTTGTTTATGATTGTCGTAGAGCAGCGTTTGTGATTTCTTATGTTTACCAATCGACGGTATGTTGTTAACAGGGCGATAACTGTGCATTTCGACATGAACCATCCGCGCTGGGCTGCGAGGTCATGTGCCAGTACTGGCAGCAGGGCAATTGCCTCAACGAGCATTGCAACTTTAGACACATGGAATTGAAGGTGAGCGCATCATTTTGTTGTGTCAAATTCGTAAAATTGTAGAAAAAATGATTAAATTGAAATGCCAATTATTCATCAAACGAATTTGAAACAAAAAAAAAACAGAAAAATCGCAAGTCCATTCCTTGCTTCTGGGAGTCCCAACGAGGTGGATGCAAAAAGCCTCACTGTCCGTTTTTGCATACGAGCGGCCGTGTAGTACCGAATCCTGATCAGGCAAATCCAATCAAGACCACGGAAGTGACATCAAAGCCAGTCACTCAAGAATGGTCGAATCGTCCAGGTGAGCAGATTTACGTGTATTTATGTTTGTCTATGCGCGTATGTCTGTATTTGTATACGTATAAATGAATATACTGACAAGCAAGTATATATGGCTTGGTGCAACACTGACAATCATCCGGGAGATTCTATGACGCGACAGTACGCGAGTCGATAGGGATAATTATATGGAAGGTTAAAGAAAAGCTACGATACTCGCTTGAAGGTTATCAAGTTTCTTGATGCGTTATTATTTCATGTATAGATGACGGAAAATTCGACGGAAGCGGCACCGAATCTGACCAAGGTCGGGGCAGCAGTGAGGCAGGGAGTTTCATCGGCAGTCCGGCTGTCGATCCTCTTATCGTCAACTTTGACGAAGGTATGAGGCTTTACTAGCCCCCCCGCCGCCCATCTTTCAACGTACACTACCTCACGCCAGGCACTCTATCCCTACCGTCTAGCCTACAAACGAACTTGAATCTCCGTAACACCCTGAGCATCCGGAATGGTCTCTCGATACCCGTCGATATTCCCAGTAGCCTTAATATAACCGGTGGTACTAGCGGCGTACCACCGGGTGGTCTAAGCGTTACTCAAACCGGCGTACAAAATTTGCAAACGAGCCAATGCCACCACATTACATCACAATACGCCCATCAAGCGAATTATCACACACATTCTCATACACACGGTCAGGCAATAGCCACGTTACAAAATCAAGCGTCAACATCGCAGATTCATCAACGTACACTCTATAACCCACCCTCTCATCCGGAGCAAAGTCCTCAGCCGCAGAGATCGAGATTTCCATTTCCGTTTCTCGGTTTTCCTTCGTATCGAAGATACTGAGGAATCCTGGAGACGATAGGTTTTTTTAGACACGGTAGGCGATAATCACGAATGATAAAAGCCTGGCGGTGAGCGTGCACCGTCGTAATAAATATCGGTACATGACGGGAATGGGATGGCCTCTAAATGGGGGACAACCGAACCGAATGTTGAAAAAGCAAAAGATAATAATAATAATAATCGTAATTGAAACGGAAGAAAAGCGACGAAAGAGACGGAAAAGTAGCAAGGAACGATTTTCGTTCAGCTCCCTCTCTTCCTCTCTTGAATCGCGAACGAGAAGATCTGTATCGAGATCATTGTCGCAACACCGATTGGGACTTTCTTGCTGGTATTTCGTCGAGTAGATAAAATGTGAGGATAATTCAGAAGGAAATAGAGGAAATGAAGAATGAATAAGGAACGACAGAAAAAAACGTTTCGTGTTACTGCGCGATTCGAGAACAGCTCGATCGCGCTAGCTTCTCTCTCGTGTTTACCATTCTCGCGGGTGTTTACGAATGTTGTCCTAGAAGCAGAGAGACGGAGAGAGAGAAAGAGAGAGAGAGAAGAGATAAACAGCATGCTTTGGATTATTATTCGAGCAATAAATAAGCTCGTCGGTTACAAACCGAGTAAAAGATTTTAATCGTGACTCGGCGTCACGAAACTCCTTCCAAATGGAGTGACAAAATATAATAATTTGTTTTTTTCTTTTCAAGCAATCTAATATAACAAGACACTGACACCTCTATCCTTGAAATCGAGAACTTACGCTGGTTTCGTTCGTAACTCGAAAATTCATAAACACACACACACACACACACACGCGCGCACGCACTCGCACGCGCGCGCGCGCGCACACACACACACAAATATAAATACACTTATTAAATACTAATCGGAACATCCAATTATATCGTTCGCCTTTCTCCCCATCTGGTGTTTTCATATTCTTCTTTCAATTTTCGAATCGTTCGAGTATTCCGTTGTTTTTAAATCTTCTTTTCTGTCCTTTTTTTTTCCATTGAATTGGCATATTCCCATGCCTAAACATTAGCGAATGAAAATTTCGAAAAAAAAAAGAAATATATTTAATAGGTAAAGGATCATGTGCCGAAAACTTAGTTACCTAGTCACGCTCGCTACACGAACGATCTAAATCATAATTCGGGTTTAGGGTATTATTCTCCGGAGTTCAGCGGTCGCTCAAGTTCTACATCCCCATACCACTTTTTTTTCTCCCTACAGAGACATATAATTTATTCGAATCATTCGTCGTTGCCGTAGCTTTGTATTACGTTTTTTTCCGCGAATAAACAAAAAATGCGTGTGTACATGCATTTATGGATATATATACACAATACATGAGAAATCAACACAAGCCGTGAGATGACAAATGTTTGATACCGAGGATTGAATGATATGTCACGTGTCTCGCGAGACTACCCTCGTACGAATTGTGATTGCAATTAGGGTAATTCGACCATCCCGCAAGTACGCTAACATGCCTTCATATGTTTTGGCTTTTTACACGACTTTTAGCAAACGCACGTGTACTAAAAAGGAAAAGAAAAATCTCTAATAATAATGAAACGGATAAGAGGAAAATACCGATTGCGGAAGCAAAATTCTGTGTGTATTCGCGTGGTTCTTGAACGTCTCGTATAAACAACTCGCATAAATCAATCATATTATATCGTCGGTTTTGGTATAGAGTAGAATTGTATTAAGTTAATTAGATATGTGGGCCTTGGCGAAGGAATCAAGTCTCGTCCACGAGTAACAAGTAGAATTCCGGTTAAAAAGTTATCACACGTCCGGTGACAAGTAGTTTGTGTATATATATCAACCGCTTGAAATCGTGATTCAATAAAATTCAATGAAAGGAAAAGAAATATCGATTATTCGTTTACGATCGATTGAAACTCGACAAAGAATTTTGACTGACTTACACTACAAACGCACGCTCACCCGTACGTAATATAGAATTGCTTTTAAAACGAATTTTCATCATGCTTTCTCACGAATGATGCTAAAAAAGAAAGAAGAAAACATGAATAGAATTCAAATTGAATAGGCATAATGAATCAAAGAATGGAAGGGAGAAGGATTAGATAGAGTTTAAGCGAATGGATCAGGATTTTTAGTCTTCCTTTTCGTTCTCGTCATCGCAACAAAAGAAGGATAAATAAACAATTAGGATTTTTTTTTTCGTTGTAAGAAATGTAAAATTATCAGGCATAATCGTCGATGAATTTTTCATCAACATGTTATTTAGTGGGAAGTAATAACGCCGTATTACCAACACTTTCTCTCTTCGCCCCCCTTCTCACCATTATTCTACTTCTCTTACGTTATTCCTCTTCTCTGCTCCTTCTGTCTATTCCCGTGGCTTTCTCGAAGATTTAGAAAATGAAAGATATTTAAGAAATAAGAAAAATTCTCAACGATTATGCGACGTAATCCGTTCGATAATCGAGAGAATATTGGAGACAGGCCGACGGAGAAGTCGTTATTATATCTTAAACAGCTCGATCGAACGAGAGTAAATTTTTGTTACTTGTTGTTAAATTTCACGATCTAGTTGGCTCTTTGCGAAAGTTCCCGCTCCTTACACAGGTCTTTCACGATATACATCACACTTTTTTAAAATATATTTTATTTTATAATTCGTTTTTTTTCCCCCCCCTCGAAACATTCGTATCTAAGCACCAAGTTATTTTCCATCGAATCGCGTCGATGAGATCGGCGTCTCGTCAGGCTGCGTTGTATCGGGCGCGAATTTCAACATTCGCGCTCTATTATTTATGAATTAATTGTTTTTTTTTCTCGTTCTTCTTCCGTGTAACGCTTTTGACGAGCGACACGAAGCGTCGATGTAAAGTTGTAAAACCTTCGTAGTGGCATTTGCATTAGCTCGAAATATTCTCGACTCTTGGTATACATGGTGTACAACGACGAGGTGGTCAGGCATAAATGAAATAAGAAAAAAGTATGAACATCCGAAGAATGGAGATATTCAAAACGATTGCGCCAGTCGAATTATTTTCCAGCACGATGATAAAACTCGATAACCAATGTCGATTTAGCGATTATACTTTTGGCAAATGTGACTGCCGTTGCGACGGTTTATCGGAATAATTGAAAAAAAAAAAAACGATAAAGAGATAGGAATGGATTTAACGAATAAATAAATGAAGATAAAAAATTTAAAAAATATTGTCACTTGTGCTATGAAAGAGATGTACACCGGTAAACGGAACGAATCAGATCTGTGTATATGTGTAGTAGACGTATATACGCATATGTATTCATATATGCGTGTATAAAGGTTACGTACACATACGTATATGTAAAGGAAAACAAGAAGCAAAAAATACTAAAAAAATTATATGAAACGAAAAAAAAAAAAACAAACAAACTATTGAAAATACGCTGATACGCAATGCGCATTATTATATGATCGATGTAAGCGAATGAAATTTAATACTTACGTTGACACGATGTTTTGAATTTCAATAAACTTCATACCATAACAAAAGCAGTGTTTAGCAAGATTTGAATAATTTGAGTTACAAGATTACGGGAACCCGACCCGCAACCAGCTCCATTCCATCTACAGTTCCAAAAAAAAAGTGACAAGAATCGCCTTGCGTATTATTATTCTTCGGCTACGTCCAGCGCTTTTGTTTCTCATTCAAATGCCGATTCGCTCATGAGCAGAGCCTCCGAGATTCGAAAATACAAAATACCGCAAGGTTAGTTTATCAATGGGAAAAAGATTGATTTCTTTCGTCAAATTCAACTTTTAAAGCAATTTTTAAGGAAAAGAGGCTTCCCCGATACGTAAAGAAAAGCGTATGTTCCAGGCTGGGCCGCAAAACACGTCGATACTCGGCCTGCCAACAAGTCGAAGTGAACCTCCTTTTAGAAGAAAATACAAACTTTTTCTTGCTTTTGTTTCTGACGAAATAACGAAATTTATCGGTGTACCGAGAGAAGATATTACCGCAGTGTGTGTGCGCGCCATCGACGTAGAGACTCCATCCAAGATTCGGTAGATAGGAGAGAGGAAGAAAACAAAGTGAAAAAAATGCAAAATGAAAATATATAGAGCGAGGCAGTGAGCGAGAAACAAAGGAGAATGAAAGGGATAACACGGACAGTTTCGCCTGATATTTTGCCAAAATAATGTTTCTCTGCGATTTCTTTGAAATAACAGACGAAACTGAAACATCCGAAAAATCGAGAAAAAAAAACGGAAGAGAGGGATATGTGGAAAAACAGAAACGTGCAAATGCCGCAAACGAGAATTCGACGATGCTACGAAATCACGTTAACGCGTGAAGAAGACGAAAAAAAAAAATAACTAAATAAGATAAAACATGAAAATTGAAGTAATTGGCTATTTCGATTGTCTTCGTTGTGTTCTTGCAGAGTCAGACAGCGAGAGTGCACCGTCGCCGGTAAAGGCCCACACGTCGAGGGTACCTTATTGCAAAACGTACGAGGAGATCAGGTTGGAGGAAATACAAGCTGAGAGTGCGGCATACTATTCTTACGAGCCGGATGATTATCTCGGGAGCGTCGGCGGTGGCAAGGACAAGAGAGTTACTTCGGTACGCGCTGCTAGACGCACGGTATCGTTGTATCCACGTGAGCGACCTGCTTCTGGTGCTGAGACAACGGGAAACACCGCAACGGCAATGAAAACCGATGAAACTTCGTCGCTCCCGAATGTCACGATTCTCACGTTGGAAGAAATTCGACGACGGAAAGCCGCACAGCGGAGCGAGGAATCAGGAGAGACGGTATCGTTGTCGAGGGGGAATACGGAAATTCGGAAAATACCACAGAGAAGAAAACGGATATCCGAATGCCGTGAAGATAAACCGGAAATCAAGGAGTCTGATGATTTTTTGAAAAATGCCATAAAGACACTGGCCGAGCTCAAAGCGACTGCGAATGCTGATAACAACGTATCGACGGTCGCGAAAAAACGTCGACGAGAGGCCAGTTCGTTGTCCACGACGGAGGAGATGAACATTGAGACGAGCATTAGCATCAGTAAAAATACCAAGGTACCACCGGTTAGATTGCGTCGATCGACAAAACGTTTTGCCCATTCTCGCCCAACGGTGAATATCGCAGCATCCGACGATCCCGTGACATCCGTTGATTCTCCAATAGATAAATCGCGTAGCGAACAAATCGAAGTGAGACTATGCGACAGTAGTACGTCCGACGAGAACCAAACGATCGTGGAAACAACCAAAGCGAGTCGTATTCGAGATAACGACGTAAATTCATTACTAACCGCTGCAACGGAAGATCTCAAGCTCGAACAGTTGTGCGACACTAATTTAAGCTCGAACGACGACGAATATCTCAGTACGGTCGATCCCGGTTCGGAAGATATTCTCAAAGACATTGATGCACTGCTTAAAGAAAAAACGACCGTTTAAACTATCGCTTGTTATTTTTATTCTCCCTGCTCGCTCATGCCCTTAACTTTCTCTACAACGAATATCAATCAAGATTTCAGTACACTCGGCATTAAATTGGAACGAAGAAGCGAGAAAGAAGCTTTCAATTTTATTTGTTTGGACGAACACCGAAATTTGATCCTCGTGAGATGGCCGAGAAACGCTGTGACGGATCTATATTGCATGTCGTTTCCATCGCTAGTCTATGAATGTCTATGTTTCGAAAAATCGTCGATCGTCACTCGGTATTGTAAATAATCAGGAGAGTGAGAGAGAGAGAGAGAGAGAGAGAGAGAGAGTGGTTAGGAAACGGTAACGAAAATAAATTTTGCGCTGCTGGAGAGTTAGACTGCATAATATGGGTAAAGCGTATAATTATGTGTACCAAAACAATGAATTTCTGCTGTTTAATCGTTGCCACGCCGAATAAATCTGATTGTTATTAACTCAATGACGGATGACATTAAGACTTGAGCAAACAACCCTGTCGACGAACGAATCCAAATCGGTTAGCGACTGATTGTAGAACCACGAGCAATTTCTTGATTCTCATTTCCAATCATCGATATACATGTTAAAAATGCACCGTGGACTTTGCTTGTGCTTACTTATTCTGATGTTTGAATAACAGTGGGCTCGACACAGCAACGACTTGAGAATCTGTTTTTCCCCGCGAATATCCTTAAACCTATCCGAATAAAAGAAAATGTCACGAATTCGATGACATGTAAATTGGGTCATCCGCGAGCACAATGTTATTAGTCGAGTCTCGTTTACCATTTAAACACGATTATTATCCGAAATAGCTGAAAACGCCTTTCCAACGGACACGATACCCCGATGGGTCGATGTGATTGGACATATTGGTCCCTCTGCCCGACAACATCGATAGAACAAATTGTCGCTCGGTAAAATATACAATTATTACATTTTTTCGAATATATTCGAGTTTTATATTTACAACCTTTCATTAACCCACTCTTCTACGATGGTCCGTTATTACAATTTTCATATTGGGGGGAGGGGTTTTCATTTGACATTTGTATTAATTTTTATTCGCTTTTATATCTCTCAGGATCGCTGATAAACATGAATTGGTATGGTCGATTAATCACACACGCTATCTACATTTATTTAGAATGTATAATTGTACGCTTAATATACCTGGCCTAAGAGAAATCACAATCGGTCTTCTCCCACACGGCGACCGTCACTCCGCGACCTTGTACAATGGAGACGTATATACTGTATATATACATATATATAATGTATATATGCAACAATATATATGTATATATATATATATATAAAATTTACACATAGCAAATTGATGCTGGATAAGTACTTAATATTTGTGTTGTGTTAGCAATAATAATAATTATTATTATTATCATAGTAAACGTAATGACATTGATGATGATGATTGTAATAATAATGATGATGATAATAATGATAAACAACTATATATTATATGCAAAAAGACTGATGGGGGAGATTTGGGCCCGGATGCATACGAAAAATTCATTCATCCGTCGATCTTTCGTCCCTCGTTTCGTTACACGAATATATATAAATATTACTTGCAATATCGACTTAAATGCTAAATCATCTCCGTAAATTACAATTCATTTATCTGTCATTTAACTAAAACACGTTGCGCTAAGTCATAATGATTTCTAAGGGAGTCTTATTTCATTTCTTGCGAATTTCATAGTAAGGAAAAAACTTAACGATTCTCCCGTACGATCGAGCTTTACGAGTTCACGATTTGAGCGATAAGAAAACGTTTTTTTTGTTTTCAAATAAAAATCGAATTATGCGGCGATATAGATCGTGCGTTATTATTGTCGTTGTTACAGATTATATTAGTGAGTGTCGGTGACAAGATATGTGACGTATCAGAATGCAACAATTCACTTATTAATTCTCGATGCGACGTACGAGAGACTTGGCTGGTGGCAGTAGTCTCGTTGATTACGGATGGTGAAAAGAAAAACATTTGTTTATTACGAATAAAATTTTTTCCAAGTTTTTCAGTCAAAACTGATTATGGGTTTTCTTTTAATTTAATTTATTTATTTATAAAGTGTCACGCGAAGACCTCTTCCTCTGAAGTTGTAAACGTTCTCATCGGAGTCATTTGAGAACGCATTGGCTCGGGTCTAGGAGGTCGAGGTCGACGTGGACGACCACCACGGTCACTGGAGCCTCGGTGACCAATACTGGGCTGCCATATCAGGTGCCGGTTGTCCCGGCACTGCTATCGGCACGCTCACACCCGGTGATATCAGGCCTGCAATGAAAACCATCGAGAGTGTTTAATACTTTCCATGAAAATCCTGTCGGTGCAAAATTTATAATAAGCGTGAAAAGCGGCTGCACATAAAGATTATTCAAGCAAACAGGACTCGGCGGTGAGAAAACTGTAGATTCAAACGCGACTAAAATCTTCCCGTTACCGTTTTCTTTATTTCTTTCCGATCGTTCGCTCGCTAAGAGGTAAGAACGTAATATTCAACGCGCAATTTGTTACACCAAAATGAATTTATTCCGGTTTGATTCATGAACTTTTCTGTTAGCGAAAATTTGCTGACACTCTTGCAATAAATTGTGAATCAACAGCTGCATCGAATCGTCTATTACTTCTTTTTAATATCAATGGAGGACAATAAAAACATTTGTTTCTACTTGCTGTGTAATAATCAATTCAATAATCTACATGGATGTATCGGATCATTCCTCTATTTTCAGATTATTTTCAATTCTCTTCGCAAACTGTTTTACGCTTTTTTTTATCACACGTCAGCGACTAATATTCTAAACCTTATATGCTCCCAGAGCATTATTACCCTCAGGAGATTGTATGGAAACGTCGTCATGAAATCTTTATTCCGCTATCTTTATCTTCTACTGGTCTCTCGGAAGGCAAATTGAAACGTCACGCAGTTCCCAAAGTGTTGTAATCTCTTATAAAATTAGAAAGCTCGATTCGCTTTGATTCCTCATTTTCAACAATATACCTGAGACCGTGACTTTAATTTATGTGAAAAATGTCGTTTTCTCCCTCGAATTTGCGCTTCAATAACCGAACCTCCTTGATAATTTATACGTTAACCATTACCGGTTCAAGGAGATAGAGTTCAGCATCGCAGATGAACTCTCATTCAATACTGGTATCCACGAGCGTGATGATAGCCGAGTCCCACGATCGGCTAGAGGGCTAGCAGCGAGTGCAGTGAGTGCGGTAGACACTCACCGGTCGAGCTGGCATTCTGGTTGTATTGATTGAGTCCCGCTGTGTGATAAGGTTGAGTCGGGCTGCAAGTTGGTCTCGATCCGTAGCCCAGATGCAAGGGCTCGTAACTCGGTGGTCTAGCGACACCGCACGAATAGCCGTTGTCACGTTGATGAAGACACGCGCCGGGACTTGGGCCAACGGTCATGCCCACCGTCATACCCATCGGTCCCATACCACCGCCTGACGTTAACGAAGACATGCTGCTCGTATGCTGTTGACTCTGTTGACCGGACATTGAGAAACTTGACATTGAAGTCATAGGACTGTAAAGAGAGGAAAAGACAAACATGACATTTTAGTAAATTAATAATACTCATGAGTAGTGATGCATTAACGCGAATCGGTTTTGCATCACTACATCACCGGGTTATAAGGTGTCAAATGGTAAAAATTAGGCAAGTAGTGTGAAAAACACGAGTCTCGCTACTGGTCTAAATGCAACAATGTTTTATCATTTACGATTTTGTTTGCACGAGGAAGTTGAAAAATTTCATTGTGAACGTTAGACTGGCACTTTGCAGGCGAGGTATTTCGTCACTCTGCGACGGAAGACTCTGCGCGAATCCTGAGGAATTAATCATTGAGAATTCAAAGTTTTACCTGTAGGAATCCGACATACTCGGAATTCCAGGATAGACTCCGGTCGGAGCGAATCCATGGTGAATTCTCGGTGGCGAGGGTGGAGCTTGAGGCGGTGGCTGACCTCCGAGTATTCCCGATGGTGGTGGAGTCGGATGACCGCCAACCAAACTCACGCCGTGCTGCTGTTGCTGTTGCTGCTGCTGCTGCTGCTGCTGCTGCTGTTGTTGTTGCTGCTGCTGCTGTTGCTGCTGCTGTTGCTGTGGATTGTCCCTTCGTTGTGTACGAAGTTTTTCCTCTCGCCGCCACTTTGCCCGACGATTCGAAAACCATACCTGAATTAGTGAAAATTAGAGATGCATAGTGATAGAAACGAGGTGGGCTCAAAATGCTATTCTGTACCGAAGATGGGAAAGAGGTCTGGCGCGGGTTACAATTAATCAAGCATTTACGTGATCGTGTTGTATATATTGTCGCATTTTAGTTACCTGTATTCGTGCTTCCGGAAGGCCAATCTTTCCAGCCAATCGTTCTCTCGCGAAGACATCCGGATAATGAGTTCTCTCAAATTCTTTCTCCAGAGCGTCGATCTGTTCGTTCGTGAAGCTCGTACGATTTCTCTGCAATTTTCGTTTAAGACGAAGACGCGCCTGATCATCGTCACCTCCGCCGGAAATGCTGCCTGCGTTGCTGTTGTCACCACCACTGTTCGTCTCGTCCGAATGGGCTCCACCTTCGAGCTCGGCTACTGCGTAAACCGACAGACGAAGAATACCCGTAAATACCCGAAATGTTATAAAATTTATTGCAAATTCTGGCAAGTCCGCTAGATTAAAACGTTGAATGCATTTATTTATAGCGAAATTTTTTAAACGGGACACTGCGTTGCATATTATTTCTATGACATATCGTCGATGATACGAAGGACAGAAAAAGATATTATAATAAACGTCAGAGGCGGATGATCAATTCACGCAAGTTACGTACATGTCGAATGAATGATGGTATACCGGAATGACGATGAGTGTAGTAGGGAAAGGAATGAATAGAAAGAGGGAGATTGGAAGCATGGGGTTAGTTCTCTGCTTGTATTGGGCGAGGGTGGTTAGAACCTAGCAGAGTGCGTGGTACTCCGTCGTAGGCTACACGTCGTAACGTCGTGTGACGGTGAGGCAGGAGTTCGCGTCGCCTGGCAAACCTTATCGTCGGTTTCTGGGTGAGCGCGTCCGAGCGCGTCAGTCGGTTTTAGCTAGGCTTCCGCGAAAAGAGGAGGAGAAATCGCTGGGGAGACGCTATGCTCGAGACCGAGACAAGGTGAAACGACGTTGGCTGATGGCGCGACTCGGAGAGTTTCGGAAGAACGCCTCGGAGAGAACGCGATAAGATGGCGAGCGTTTGGTGCAGGTGGCTGTGTGGCCAACCCTTGCAAGGATACTCCTCTTTGTCATCTACAATCACGAGAGAGAAAGAAAAGCTCTCGTTCTCTCGGATATCTCTGTCGTTCTTGCCCTAGCATATATCGTGTCCCGTCTCGCTTTCCCTTTATCTCCAAACATGAAGGGTTCCCTCTCTAGCTTTCTTGCTCTTGCTCTTTCGCTCTCGCTATCTCGCTCGCAAATTCTGTCACTGCCTCGGCATTCGTCGCAGCGTACTGTGGTAATGGAAACCTGATAACGACCCCCTTGAGTTTCCATCGGGCCTTGGAACCCTGATGGAAACACACACACACACACACACACACACAAACATTTATATATACATATACATGCATGTGCGCACAAGTATGTGTACATGTGTATATATTAGACTGATTCAAAAAAAAACTTTTTTTTTTTTTCCTTCGGGATTCTTGTGCTACTGTTGGGCACTAATAAAAGAAAATTTCTCCAAAAAGATGGGCGCGGTCACTCAATTTTTAGAGGTGGCTATCTCGACTTTTTGTTATTTTTTTCATGATTTTATTTATTAAATATGATCATAGTATAGATTACACCGGAAATAGAATAAATGAAGGAAATTTCACAGCTGTTTTGCGACAAAGAAAAGTATATCGCACACACATTGAATCCCTAAAAACCAAAATCGAAAATATTACCGGTAAATAAATTTAGCCCAAACAATATTTTAAACGCTGTTTAATTAAACATAATAACTTATTATTATGACGACTTATTTTATCATCGATAATTCAACAAAAATGGATAATAATAATGAACTAAATAATAAAAATCATATTAACGTAACCATAACGTAACGGTAAGGCTTTTACGCTTCCTATTCATTATTGAACCGAATTTTGAATCGATTGTTTTTTATTGCACTTTGGAAAGCGTTGTCGATGTAGCTGGATCACTTACAGCAAGTACTGCTTTTCATCTTTTTTTTTGTCGAGCTATTATTGAAATTTTCGACAAGAGGTACGCCCTTTCAGCGACATAGTTAATTACTTTTAAATTTTGCACTATTTTTCGTGCATTTTTACTGCGCAGTGGGATGCGCGATGTTATGCACAGTAGCTGGGAAGAAATATGAATGAGTTTGAAGATAATGTAAGTGTAGCATTTTAAAAATGTAAATACATGATTTATGAAGGAAAGCTTATAATTTAATTTTTCGTACAGAGCACGAAATGTTAATGCGTATAAATATATCTATATGAATAACGAGAGTAGTATAGATGCCATTATTGAGCTACCTGGATTAGAATTGTGAATATTGCAATCATTTCGAATTGTAAGAGTTTCTTTTGGTTACGAAATAGAATAGTTACGGTGCTGGATCTGATTTTTATCCGTAATCCGCAGCCATAACTATGGTTAACTGCAATACGTTCATTAAAAAAAATTCAAAACAAAAAAGTCGAGATAGCCACCTCTAAAAATTGAGTGACAACGCCCATCTTTTACGGAAAATTTTCTTTTATTACTGCCCAACAGTAGCACAAGAATCCCGAAGGAAAAAAAAAAAAAGTTTTTTTTTGAATCAGTCTAGTATATATATATATATAATTTCTATAACCCAAGGCGATATTCAAGCGGCAAAATGGAGAGCTCGAATGGAGCTCGTGCCTATAAGGTGAAAGAAATGGAGAAAAGAATAAGTCAAAATCACTCGAATTTACGATTGCATATATGAAAATGTTCTTGAAAGAATTTTATACGCGGAGAGGACAACGCAAGCCTGGGATCGTTTGAAGTTGTATTTTCAGTCATTGGGTTTTGAATTTGGAAAAAACAGTGCAGTATTTCGATATGTAGGTTAATGAAATTAATCGGACAAGGCATTCTCTTTTATGAATAATATTATCTCATTGATGTAAGTTGCAACTTGAAAGAAGAATTATTGGGATTTTATCGTGTCGTGTGTAATGTGTAGAATTCATGTCCCAGTTGAGCCAGTAGAATTTTTCATAAGAAAACTGAAGAATCTTTGAAGAAAAACAACTTTTGTGGAACAACACGTAATTGGGTAGTGGAAAAAAACCTGAAAATTCATACTTCGAAAGTCTGTACAATTGTTACCATTACGGAATTATTGAGCCGTGTATGCAAGTGCTATTCAACTTTAAATCTCCGTGTCGTTCTCCCGAAGATAGCAGAAACTTTGAAAAGTGTACTTGGCGTTACTATCAGGCGCGAATACGCGTCTGTTTCCGGAAGCGAGGCAAGAAAATGTGGCAAAGAAACGATGCTCTGTGTGTGAGTTTTCCGCACTGCGAGAAGCAGCAGCACGGTAAAGGAGCAACATCGAGATAAGTCCGTGGCAAATCCATTCGGTGTAATAATATACACATGGAAACATTTAATGCATATCTCCGTGTATAGATGGGCTGTTGTGTTAATATTGAAAATCTCGAAGATCTCCGTTTTCTTCCCGTCTATATAGCACGCTCTTTCTGAAACTGCTATATCCGCCGTTGCAGGAAAGAAACGAATGGATACAAACATAGCACTGGCGGAAAGCCACGCGGCGACAACGATGGCAGTAAACTTGCTCGCGGATTACGAGCAGCAACTACACTGCGGGTAGAAGTTCTACCTTCTATGTGTAGTTTCTGGCATCGTGTCTTCTTCCTCCTTGTTGGCTTTTTCACTGAAGATTTCTCGCCGTTAAACGACGTTGCTTTCCGCTCTCGAAGATTTTAGCTAGGAGACGACCTTGCCAAGGTGGAAGTCTCTCGCTCGAATTCGTTGACGCTGCTCTACGTGAAGCAAAAGCAACCTTCATCGTGTCTTATACCCATCTTGTGCGTCTCTCTCTCTCTCTCTCTCTTTCTTCCTCATTGGTACTTACATAGGTAGAGTTATGTATGTGCAATAAGCGTTTGTATAAGGCAGTGAGAAGCCCGCTCGAGGGTCGTACGAGGATCTCGCGAATCCTAATCGGTTAATACGACAAGGAGGATGGAGGAGCGCGCATACTTAAGCAGCAATTAAAATCGCCACTCCCCTTCCGACAATTCGTGAACCAAGTTTCGCTTTCGTATAGAGCTTGCTGGTTCAGCTTATTCCGCGTCGAACTAACTACACTCGTCTGTTTATACGTATTATGTGTCGACGATATTTATTACACGTTTTTGCACACGTATACACGGAATACGGTAAATAACTTGAAACGTCTGTATTTGCGAGAAACGATGATGAAATACATCCACGTACCGGTGTATTTCCAGCTGAAGAGTAATTGAATTTATTCGGAACAGAGACACTCTGAAGGGAAAGATGGTCCATAAACGTTATTGAAGATACATTGGCCGAAGTTTATTATGGGTACAAACAGAAAAACAAACACGGGAGATTATAAACTTGAAAGATTTATCAGAACGTGGCGGAAATTCTTGACTTCGCTCGGAGTATCCGCGAGAGCCATTTTTACGATGAGCGGATCTCCCCTTCTCCTTTTTTTTGTA
The DNA here is from genome assembly GCA_959613375.1 of Heteropelma amictum. Taxonomy (NCBI): domain Eukaryota; kingdom Metazoa; phylum Arthropoda; class Insecta; order Hymenoptera; family Ichneumonidae; genus Heteropelma; species Heteropelma amictum. Next base: position 20,183,898 of record OY390721.1, on the reverse strand, counting down.
CATTTTGTTTTTCGTGCTCGTCCCTTCTCTGTTTTTGAGGGGGGGCATAACACTGCGTATACATATATATACATAGAACGAGAGTGTACCAGCTGCGTGACGGCTGGTACGCGATCTCGTGATGGAGGGGAAAGAATATATCCAGCATCCGGCGAGCTTTATAACTGCTACAAAATCCCCACTGTTCTCCCTCTACTTTTTCTTCCTGGACAGTTTGGTCTCGTCTCTTTTACCCTCTGTCTTCCCCTCTCCCGCGAAGCTCTCGCTTCCTCGGCCGCGAAGGCTTCTCGAGTCCGTCGTATTATCCGCCAACCGGAGAACACGCGGGCGAGTCACAAAACCAGTAACGCGCGCAGCCTCTCGGAATCATTCGAGCGCAATGGCGGAGAGAATCTTGTCTCGAGCGATGTTACAGGCGCTTGAGGAAAGTCCAAAGATTTGCCAAGTCGAAACGCAATACTCTTGAAAGAATTTTCGACGGGATTTTCCTCGGCACGATGAATATACGTATATCGAAAAATGAGAGCGAATATACGCAAAATATAGAGATGGAAAGAGGCAGACCTCTCTCGAACTCGTGCTTCATTTTTCCAATTTTTTTTCGCACCGAACCTTGACGTTGAGAATGAAAAAGGCAAGAGACGGTCAAGTGCACGTATAGAAAAGCGATGTATGCGAAAAATGCTAAGAGAGCCAAGCGTCAAAACGGCCAAAACGGTTAAAGAGTGACCGTCAATCCATTCGCGCGGAAGGGAGCCTTGCTTGCTCTCTGATTCCAGCAGAAAGGCCTACGAATCTCGGCTACGAAAGAATGAAGGGAGCGAAAAATAAAGGGCTTGGTGTACGTGTATGAAAAATAAAGGGAATAAGAGAGAGAGAGAGAGAGAGCGAGAGAGACTGTAACGTTACGGCGAATGCGAGAAAAAAAAGAAAAGAAAAATGGCCGAGTGGTGTTCGAGACTCTTGGTCGTACTATGTACACCCCGCGCCAGTTTTATGTATTAAATTCGATAATGGACCTTCGATGCACTTAACTAAACGCCGAAGACTGTCCTCCCTCCGCCTGCCCTCCGGTACTCGGCTAAACGAGAGTGCAACAATGGCGGTTGATTGCATTGTCAAAGATGAGAGGACCACGCTTATATATACTTGTACCCATACAACCTTCTACGGCTGTAAAGTATATTAAACTCTGGAGGGCTCATTAAACATATAAACGAGAACGGAAAAGACACGAGTCACTCGATGGCGAGTTTGGCATTTTATTTCACAGCTTTCTGTATGCGAAGTTGAAACACACATTGCGACCAGCTCGTGTGTATGCATTTTATAAATCTTAATAAAATATATAGTACGAGAGCCCACGACCAAAACCATGTATCATAGCAATACGGCCGAAGCTGTATAAAATCGTCAAATTATATGATTCCGAACTCGACTTGGTGTGTAGTAACGGTCAAAAGTGTAGCAACTGCGTGAGAGGCTGTGTATTTCCGCTGTGTCAAAAAAAAAGGCAGTCGGTGATTATAACAATACGTCTGATATTGAAAATGTACATAGATTCTATAATTTTCTGACGAAAAAGTTTGTTTTCAGACATTTTGCGCGTAGCATATAGCCCGAGCGCATTTTGAAAATGTCAACAAATTTAGCCGACCTGTATCATAGCAATCCGGATAAATTATGTTACCAAACGGTAAAATTTTCCAACATTTTTAAAACGGTATTGAAATTTAATACTTTCAAATTTCCTGCTGAACATTTTTTTTTTCGCATCAACTAAACCGAATGTCGTACATATTTTATTTTCCACTAGTTTGACAGTTTTCAAAACTGAAAATCTTCACGACGAATATATTTTTTCACGTTTTCTCAACAGTATCCCTCTGTAAAAAGTTGATGAGGTCCCGAAGTTGATCCTTTATCGAAATTATATCGTGTGATTGTTGCCATTTTATTCGTCCCCTGATTGGTCGCAACGTTAGTGAGAACGCAGCCGCGGCATGATTCATGCGAGACCGTATTCGCGCGGTTTTTTATGCTGTTTTTGACAGTTGTCGAGTTGTGACATTAATCGCGGTTAACAAAGGTTATAGTTCTACGATAATTCATTCTGTGAAAAAGAAATCATCCATATCGAGTAAGCAAGAATGCTATATTTCACAATTGAATTTATATTTTACTGAGAGAAAATGAGAGATAGTCCGGGAGAAGGAGAGTGAATAAACTAAACTAGCTTCTCTTGCACATTTTTTCAAGCGAACATTTTTCTCCCTTCTTCTTCCCTTGCACATTAATGTTTTATAAAATTTACAAGAATCGGACGATCGGACGATTTCTCGAGAAGCGTTTTCCTTCAAAGTAGTGGCAGATGAAAAGAACGATCGACAACTCCATCAAAATTGAACCACGCATAGAGAAAACGACTCTAAACAAGTTCCTTCATTTCCGGTTTTCGGAAATTTAGTTTCAGATCTTTGCACGGATTCTGTGGTCCAGCGTTCGATCGGCGGATGAGAGGAACGATCGACAACTCAGTGAAAATTTAACCACGCTTAGAGGAAGCGACTCTGAGCAAGTTGCTTCCTGTCCGGTTTTCGGAAATTTAGTTTCAGATCTTTGCACGGATTCTGTGGTCCAGCGTTCGATCGGCGGATGAGAGAAACGATCGACAACTCAATGAAAATTTTACCACGCTCAGAGGAAGCGACTCTGAGCAAGTTGCTTCCTGTCCGGTTTTCGGAAATTTAGTTTCAGATCTTTGCACGGATTCTGTGGTCCAGCGTTCGATCGGCGGATGAGAGGAACGATCGACAACTCAATGAAAATTTAACCACGCTCAGAGGAAGCGACTCTGAGCAAGTTGCTTTCTGTCCGGTTTTCGGAAATTTAGTTTCAGATCTTTGCACGGATTCTGTGGTCCAGCGTTCGATCGGCGGATGAGAGGAACGATCGACAACTCAATGAAAATTTAACCACGCTCAGAGGAAGCGACTCTGAGCAAGTTGCTTTCTGTCCGGTTTTCGGAAATTTAGTTTCAGATCTTTGCACGGATTCTGTGGTCCAGCGTTCGATCGGCGGATGAGAGGAACGATCGACAACTCAATGAAAATTTAACCACGCTCAGAGGAAGCGACTCTGAGCAAGTTGCTTTCTGTCCGGTTTTCGGAAATTTAGTTTCAGATCTTTGCACGGATTCTGTGGTCCAGCGTTCGATCGGCGGATGAGAGGAACGATCGACAACTCAATGAAAATTTAACCACGCGCAGAGGAAGCGACTCTGACCAAGTTGCTTCCTGTCCGGTTTTCGGAAATTTAGTTTCAGATCTTTGCACGGATTCTGTGGTCCAGCGTTCGATCGGCGGATGAGAGGAACGATCGACAACTCAATGAAAATTTAACCACGCGCAGAGGAAGCGACTCTGACCAAGTTGCTTCCTGTCCGGTTTTCGGAAATTTAGTTTCAGATCTTTGCACGGATTCTGTGGTCCAGCGTTCGATCGGCGGATGAGAGGAACGATCGACAACTCAATGAAAATTTAACCACGGGCAGAGGAAGCGACTCTGACCAAGTTGCTTCCTGTCCGGTTTTCGGAAATTTAGTTTCAGATCTTTGCACGGATTCTGTGGTCCAGCGTTCGATCGGCGGATGAGAGGAACGATCGACAACTCAATGAAAATTTAACCACGCGCAGAGGAAGCGACTCTGACCAAGTTGCTTCCTGTCCGGTTTTCGGAAATTTAGTTTCAGATCTTTGCACGGATTCTGTGGTCCAGCGTTCGATCGGCGGATGAGAGAAACGATCGACAACTCAATGAAAATTTTACCACGCTCAGAGGAAGCGACTCTGAGCAAGTTGCTTCCTGTCTGGTTTTCGGAAATTTAGTTTCAGATCTTTGCACGGATTCTGTGGTCCAGCGTTCGATCGGCGGATGAGAGGAACGATCGACAACTCAATGAAAATTTAACCACGCTCAGAGGAAGCGACTCTGAGCAAGTTGCTTTCTGTCCGGTTTTCGGAAATTTAGTTTCAGATCTTTGCACGGATTCTGTGGTCCAGCGTTCGATCGGCGGATGAGAGGAACGATCGACAACTCAATGAAAATTTAACCACGCTCAGAGGAAGCGACTCTGAGCAAGTTGATTCGTTTCCGGTTTTCGGTTTTTAAGTTTCACGCGTTTCAGAGGCTACTTCCGGTACAGCGTTCGTACGCCGTACGAGGCAAACGACGATCGACAACTCGATGAAAATTTAACCACGCACAGAGGAAGCGACTCTGAGCAGTTTGCTCCATATCCGGTTTTCGGTTTTTAAGTTTCACGCGTTTCAGAGGCAACTTCCGGTACAGCGTTCGTACGCCGTACGAGGCAAACGACGATCGACAACTCGATGAAAATTTAACCACGCACAGAGGACGCGACTCTGAGCAGTTTGCTCCATATCCGGTTTTCGGTTTTTAAGTTTCACGCGTTTCAGAGGCAACTTCCGGTACAGCGTTCGTACGCCGTACGAGGCTAACGACGATCGACAACTCGATGAAAATTTAACCACGCACAGAGGAAGCGACTCTGAGCAAGTTGATTCGTTTCCGGTTTTCGGTTTTTAAGTTTCACGCGTTTCAGAGGCAACTTCCGGTACAGCGTTCGTACGCCGTACGAGGCAAACGACGATCGACAACTCGATGAAAATTCAACCACGCACAGAGGAAGCGACTCTGAGCAGTTTGCTCCATATCCGGTTTTCGGTTATTTAGTTTCAGGCGATTCAGAGGCAACTTCCGGTCCAGCTTTCGCTCGGAGTATTAGAGAAACGACGATCGACAACTCTATGAAAATTTAACCACGCCCAGAGGAAGCGACTCTGAGCAAGTTGCTTCTAGTCCGGTTTTCGGAAATTTAGTTTCAGATTTTTGCGCGGATTCTGTGGTCCAGCGTTCGATCGGCGGATGAGAGAAACGATCGACAACTCTATGAAAATTTAACCACGCCCAGAGGAAGCGACTCTGAGCAAGTTGCTTCTATTCCGGTTTTCGGAAATTTAGTTTCAGATTTTTGCGCGGATTCTGTGGTCCAGCGTTCGATCGGCGGATGAGAGAAACGATCGACAACTCTATGAAAATTTAACCACGCCCAGAGGAAGCGACTCTGAGCAAGTTGCTTCTATTCCGGTTTTCGGAAATTTAGTTTCAGATTTTTGCGCGGATTCTGTGGTCCAGCGTTCGATCGGCGGATGAGAGAAACGATCGACAACTCTATGAAAATTTAACCACGCCCAGAGGAAGCGACTCTGAGCAGTTTGCTCCATATCCGGTTTTCGGTTTTTCAAGTTTCACGCGTTTCAGAGGCAACTTCCGGTACAGCGTTCGTACGCCGTACGAGGCAAACGACGATCGACAACTCGATCAAAATTTAACCACGCATAGAGGCAACGACTCTGAACAAGATGCTTCACTTCCGGTTGTCGGAAATTTAGTTTCAGTTTTTCCCCTTAAGAGTAGCGGCAGATGGAAAGAACGATCGACAACTCGATCAAAATTTAACCACGCATAGAGGCAACGACTCTGAACAAGATGCTTCACTTCCGGTTGTCGGAAATTTAGTTTCAGTTTTTCCCCTTAAGAGTAGCGGCAGATGGAAAGAACGATCGACAACTCGATCAAAATTTAACCACGCATAGAGGAAACGACTCTGAACAAGATGCTTCATTTCCGGTTGTCGGAAATTTAGTTTCAGTTTTTCCCCTTAAGAGTAGCGGCAGATGGAAAGAACGATCGACAACTCGATCAAAATTTAACCACGCCCAGAGGAAGCGACTCTGAGTAAGTTGCTTCGTTTCCGGTTTTCGGAAATTTTGTTTCAGACTTTTAAGAGGCAACTTCCGGTCCCGCGTTCGTTCGGCGCACGAGAGAAACGACGATCGACAACTCAATGAAAATTTAACCACGCGCAGAGGAAACGATTCTAACCAAGTTGCTTTATTTCCAGTTTTCGGAAATTTTTGTTCAGTTTTTTGTATAGAATTTACAAGTAATGACTCTTCGATCACACAATCTCGCGGAAAGAGTTTTACTTTAATGTGGTGCTAGATGAAAAGAACAACCCACAACTGCATTAAAAAGAAACCACGAATACAGAAAACAACTCTAAACAAGTTGCTTCATGGTTTGTTTTCGGAAAATTTTTTCAAAATGTTTTATAAAATTTACAAGAAATGACTCTTTGATGAGACGATCTCGCGAGAAGCGTTTTCCTTCAAAGTAAATTTTTTATGTAAAACATTTTTTTATGTAAAATCGCAATTGTTTATTTAACTACATATTTGTGATACAAAGATGGCTTATTGAAACAAAATTTTGAGTATTTTGGACAATGCATTTTATGAAGATTATTTATGATTTATTAATCATTATTGATTGTACTTCATTTTTTAATCTAAAAATTTCTTGCTTTTCACCATTTGCTACTTATGCCGAATTATAATGTGTTCTGTAGGGGTCTATACTTAATTCAAGATGGAGCGCTGCAGCTCGAAAACACAGCCGGTCGCGCGCGTGAGCGCGCATCTCTAATCCCTAGTTCATATAAAATTGCGATACGAATTTTTAGAACCCGCATATGCGTTAATATAGTTCGAATACCGATGACGATTGCGTTATATTCACATTTTTCGCATCACTCTAGCTGCATTAAACATCAGCACTCTCTGGAACAATCGAAACTAAGGTAAATTTACGGTGTGCGCGGCCTTGTAACGTTCATTACACCCTGTAATACATGAGGTATCGATAAGAGATTACGAAAAAGAATTTTGAAAATGTTTTCTCGAAAAGTTCGTCTCGATAATCCACGTGCCAGACGTCGTCATCGAACAATATATACGTGTGTATGCTACATATTGTATGAATATATCTTACGGGGATAACTTGGCGACCCTTGAGAAACACGATTATAAAATTATAGCAGTCGCATCGGTGAACCGGTATAAAAGCCTCAGGAACTCGCGAGTGCTACACACTCGACTCTTCTCGCTCTCTTGAATCTCCGACGAAACCCGCGCGGTCAACGATATACTGTGTGTTTGAAAAAAAAAATGAAACAATCGACTCGCTCCAGCTCGCTGCCGGTTACACTTTTCTCGTCGCTAAGTAAATTTCACATCAATACACGTTCGCACTTATGCGTGTGCGTACGCAGTATATCCACGATTATTAACTGTATATCGCCACAGTGAAAAGTAAAATACAGAGCACCGATATGAGCTACGGTCCTGCCGATGCAAATCGGTGAAGACATAAATGAGCGCGTGCAAGGCAACTGCTCCTTTGTGGATTTTCGTTGTTGGTGTCGAGAGGCGAAATATAAAAAAAAAACGTATTATTTCGATAAACGTATGTACGCTGCACATTGACAAGGGAGGGAGAAAAATGAAATAGAGAAATATGAGGGGCTATTTCCGAAGCTCATCGAGGTGGAAACGTCATTTTATAAAATGGCCGTGGAATAATGTAACACACATGTACAAGTTGATTTCTGCTGCTGTAAAGGCGTCTAATCGATGTACATATGATGTATGTATATGCATTTGTGTGCAGCACGCGGAAGAAGGACGAGAGAGAGAGAGAGAGAGAGCAGATGGAACTCGAGTCGAATCTAACAATGTCACGAATGATACAGATGTTAAACTGCTAAAAAAGGGCCCTCAGCCTCCTTGAATACCAGCAAGAATATGCGTACTTGTAGCGTATCATGGGTTCTCACCGTCCCCCTCGACAAAACGATCTCTTATTATTATTAGGGTCGACTAATAACGTTTAATGCAACAGAAGAAGTGAAAAACATGTACGACACGAGAGTTTCGTTTTCGTATGGCAATATATACATATGGATGTATATATGGGCCATTCAATGCAAATCAATTTTTAGTTTCCTACTTGTTCGCTCAAAGTGTTCGTCAAGTTGGATCGATTAGGTTGAAAAACGTAATATATGACAAGTTCTCGCTAATTATTCCATTTTAAAAAAGCAGCGCGTTCAAACGTTCTTGCGATGGGGGTCTTCGTAGTCGTTCGGGCAATCCGTGTCTTTTTTTTAAGCGTTTGTGACGCGTTCATTTAATTTCGATTTTACGACCGTCACATTTTTGTGTTCTGAAATTGTACGAATAATATGAACGATTGCAGAAGGATCTCTCTCTGAAAAAATTGAATTATATCCATTCAACGCTCGAGCATCCTCGCGGACTGAAACTGAAACTGATGAGGATGACGAGGATTTTTCGTCATTCCGCACCTTTCAGCCCAACTCCCGGAAACGACCTCCCGACGAAACAGCCGAGGTTTGATAGGTCCATGAACAACTCCGAGAGCAAACAGTACATAAAGCTAACGGGGGACTTCTCATATATGAGCATCTATCTCTGTTCGCTTCGGCGTGACAGCTTGGCAGCTCTCGAATGAAGAACTGACGGTGAGTATACATATGTATCTGCGACTGTACGCAAAGACTATTAATAGTGATAAAAAAAAAGAGTGCGAATAAGCATGTCGGGATTGTGAAGTCGGGCGTTCGCGATGAATGGGCGCGGCTTTTGCAAAGCGCTTCAGCAACGGCCATACCATGTTCGGCTATAAATATATGTAATCCTAATAGTAGCTATATCGAGTGTATCGAGAACAAGAGTAGCCAATGTGCGAAAAAGAGATTCCAAAAAATGATTATTTTGAAAACTAGAGAGAATTTTAAATGCACGTGTATTAAAATCTTTGTAAAGAATACTCTTGATCCGCTGCATATGTTCATTCAGAAGCATACGGTTGAGGTATCTTGGAGTATCGACGATAAATGTGTTTTCGAACGCGTATAAAACACTCGCAGCATCGCTGAAACTCTCGATTAAATCCGTTATTCGTGAAATCGACGTTCGCGTTAACCATCGAACGGAAATCACACCCTTTTGACTATCAAGAATTAAGAAACTCAACTGTGTCAAAGTAGAAGAGAACGATCGAGAAGAATAAAAATCGAAAAAGAAAATATGGAAAAGCTGTATATGAGAAAAGCTCGAATGCGTCGGGTCGCGGAGAGTCCTGAATTTACAAACAATATGGGTTATTACACGATTCATTTGTGATTTCCTTTCTCCAACGGGTGGGTATCCCGAAGCAAACACTCAGCGGAGGAAGTTTCGAGGGTGACGAGTGACGAGAATATACAGAGAAACGATATTTCTTCTTGTCCCCCTTCCTTCCCCCTTTCATCGACTCTCGCATCATAATTCTCTCTCCTGCGATTCTCCATGGATTCTCAACTCGATTTCACAGAAGCCAGAACGGCCCAATCCTCTTTGCCAACAAACGCTCGAACGATTTCGACGCGGCGTTCTTCGCTATAAATCTTCTTTCGTGGAGCAACTCAATCAAATTCCGTCGGCATTTGCCCGGACGTGGAACAGCAGGGAGCTTCTCGTCCAACTTACGTTTTGCAACTCGGGTCTTCACTTCTTTCTCCCTCACTAGTTTTCTGGATCATTTTTATCTTCTTTTTTTTTGTATTTTCGAGTTTCTCCTACTTCCTCCGACATATTTGCCGGAATACAAGACATTAGCGTCCATTTTGATTGGGAAAAGAAGCTGTTCTACTTTTCAATGTATTTGGCTTCGACTCGTATTTTGTGTTTTAAGTTTTACTCAATTTTTATTATTTCAAAAACCATCGTATAGATTATTTCGTTTATCATTGCTCTTCCGGCACAATTTCTTTTCCCGCATACGTTGCAGAGGGATGCTAATGAATGTTTCGCATTTTCTAGCCACGTTGATACAATTGGAAATGAAAATTTGACTGCTACCGTACGGTGCAATGAATAACTCTTGCGAAAGAGTTGAAAGAGTTTTTTTTTCACCACGATATAAATCCATCAAGTAATACAAGGGTGGAGTGGTTCGGCGTGGTGTTCGCGACAACCGCCACCTCGATATTATCCTCGGTGGGTGGCGATCCCGCAACGACGAGCTCTCGCTAGCGCGCGCTATTACTTCCGGCTTCTTGAGCCGCGATGTACTTTTCCAAGTTTCGTTCCGTTCTCCTCCTCCTCCTTCTCCTCCTCTGTCCCTCCTAACTTGCTCCTTTGGAGAACTAACCCGCGAAACTCGAGGTACCCGCTCCCTACCCTGGAGAAGCTTCGCGAAGAGTGTGAGATGCCACCATCAGAGGCAGCACAGTCATGGCAGGGGTTGCGCTACCTCCCACGCACCAGAGCACAGGAGCAACTCGAGAGGAGACCCTTCTTAAACCCCTTACCTCTCTCGCTATATCTGTGACTCGGCTTGCTTGACTGTGCCGCAGAGCCTCGCGGTTAAGCTCCGTTTACGCCGCAAAGTTTCTCTTCCGATTAGCTCGCCTCCTAGCGAACCGTCAACGTGCTCTCTCTTTTTCTTTCTCAATTTGCCTCTCCCTCTCTTTCTCGGCTGTACGTTTCCATATATATAAATACGCGTATGCGTATTAACTTTGTCTAGTTTTCTCAGAGATATACAGCGCACTTCAAGCTACTCCCGCTTGGAAAATAAACACATATAGCGCAGATGAAGCTTTCGCGACAAATGAAAAACGTTTAGAACGAGGCAAAATTGGTTCGTCTACGTTTCGCGCATGAAAATATAAATACTCTTGTTTCTCGCTGCGTTTTGCTTAATGCACCGAATTGATATTGCTGATCGGCTTTCCCTCTCGATTGGAAAATGCAGGTATAACTCTAGGATTGCAAAGATTCAAGGTATCAATTCGGGCAATTCTCTCGAGTTGCGTAAATAAAATGATCGGGCAGGCGATATCTTTTCTCAAATTGTCTATGATTTCTAAGATATCAAAAGAACACTTATTTCGTGAGAAATATTTCTTTCTCGACCGATGGAGAATTCGTCGCGAAAATTTAATTTAAAAAACTAGATGTCTGTGATACCGGGCGCTCTCGACACTCTGCAAATATATACACTGTTGCGCTTTTGGACGCATTGTCGGCTACACGGTGTGTTACGATTTTTGTTTTAACTGAATTGTGCTTCTTTAACAATTTGAGGAGATTGAATTTAGCGAAGAAACATCGCATTTAACAGCCTATCAAACGCGATTGATAAAATACCAGCTGATGAGCTAATGTATACCTTGTAAACTTTCATTTTGTCAAACCGATTCCGAGACCGAGAGCATATTTTTTTGCATGGAACAACTATTCATCGTTCCCTTCGATACGGAAAACCTTTCGTACAGTGAGTTCAACCATAGCCACTTGTCGCTATATCCTATTTACTGAATTAAACGAGCGAGTGAGCTGGCGAAAATTAAGGGGTGGGTCCGGAGACTCGGCATCGGAGGATGCAGAAGGAGAGTAGAGAGGTTTCGTAGAAGAGGTGCGAGAGCACGCTAATATCTCGAGCAAACTCCGGGGGCCCGATACACGGTTGGTTAAGCCGCGCAAACATTGACTGAAGGTACCCATCTTCCGCGAGCCTTCCGTGTCAGTTTGAGCGCCCTCTCGTGGTGTTGCATTCTCCGATGGCTACTAATTCTCTGTACTCGTGTATTATTTCTGTCTGCATGTATATCTGTATATTCACCGTCAAATGACTGCATGTATTTACAGGAAAATTTAATCGCAAATAACACGAGTCTTGATGTTAAAAAAACATGTTTAATCAACGAATTTTACAGCTTCACGAAACGGCTTGTTTCATCGGTAATGAGCAATGCACGTGATTCCTTGCACGTCATATGAGTAATAAGGATTTTTGAGGATCAAACGATTCCTCCGTTGCATAGATATATATGCTCACGTATACTGACGTTATATGCGTCTGTGTGTATAGGTAAATAGTCTTTACTATCACAAGGTTCGATCGAGGCGATCAATCGATTTGTCTGGTCACGGATACTTGTTACGCCGAACACGCACTCCACCGAGCACCAATAATTAGGTCGCCTATTATATGCGTGGCTTGCACAATCTTCGCACACAAATATACACACGCATACAAACATAAACAACGCCGATCATTATATACATCAGGAGATATGTTGGAAATATTATCCAATGTTCGTGCTGGCATGTCCATATTGAAATGGCTCGGTAAATCGGCAAAAAAGTCTATATTAATAAACTGGAGCCGATACTTTTAACCTCTTGAAGCAACAAACTGACTGTCTTTGCCGATAACCCGACTAGAATTTTCGTTGGGTTCGTCTGATCAGGTTTTAGTAAGAAAATCGTAAAATACTAAATAAATACTAAATAAATTGTTCGACGGATATTCCGACTCGATGTAATACAGATAATCAAATGCACGAAAGAGGGCAAACCATATTATTGGCGACGATCCTGACGGAAATGATTACTCCCGGGAAAAAATATTCACGTGGATTGGAAATATTTCAAGCAACGTTTTCTTGTATCTTCCTCTTGGAAATCGGGGGGAAAATTGTTGTAGGAAAATATTACGAGATTCCCGAAAGAGTGCGGTTGTCCAAGAATGATATCGATGATGATCGTCGATGATATGGTTATTATTGAAAAAAATTTCGTTCGAAAACTACGGCGAATGGATTGAGTAACATACAAGCTTTTTCCCCCTTCATAGGCGATTAATCCAGTTTACATGCAGACGTTGACTAGTCCGAAGAGAAAAGAAGAGTGCACCCAAGGGGGTATTTGTACCAGAGGTGTGTCTATATATATTCTTCACAGGGGGTCTCGCCTTCGTAAGCCGAGAATCCATACAACCGTCCCCGCCCGCTTAAATATATTCAATTACCGGGATACTCGAACCTGCGCCATCACTCGGGCCTGTGGTATTCTACACTACCGCAATACACACAAAGATACACATATAAGATTTATACATAAATATAAAAAAAGTATACACCAATATACTATATACAGCAACACACGCACCTACACCCACACACACACATATTTTATAAGGAGTTGACTGGCATAGAACGATTCAGCACCAAACCTGCAAAACCTATTTTATCATTGCTCCCCGAGTAGAAAATTGATAGGGAAACTGGATAAATACTGAGGCCCTCGTTGGGCTGCGATGTGGATTCCATAACAGGGATGGCCCTAGGAACACCCGATAAGGACCCTGTAGAATATACGTGGGTATTCCATATCAAATGTATTCGGGTCTCTTCAGGGAAAACCAGATTTTTGATGGGGCTCTATCAGGGACTGAATAGGGAATTCCTGGGCTTACTTCGCTCATTTTTGGACGCAAGGTACGCATGCTGGCCGCAGCGCGGCGCTCTGGCATAGCCGTTTCTCGCAAACACATATAACGTAGAGCAAAGATATAAGAAAAAAGTAGCGACGGGTCTTGGTACTTTTTTTCAGTCACCCGTCCCTCGTTACATGAACGTAGGAGATCGTGTATTTTATTTATTTTTATCAAAGACCAATTGTATCTTGAAATGAGAATGGCTATTGAAATAATACTTCGCTCCTTTGCAATATAGAATTTAGTCCTGCAAGGATTATACAATAAAAGGAACGTAGACTATACCACGACCGATCGGGAACATTTTTTATTATCATATTTTCGCGTGTTTTTGAAATTTGATTAATGTGGCGCAACTGAGGAATCCATATTGGGGCCCCGCTAATTTTCCAACATGGGGCCCGATTATGAGAGCGTGACCATCCATTACGGGCACCTACAAGGCGTCCTCACTAGGGCACTAACATTAGTAGGGAAATCTGACTAGGGCCATATAGTACCCACACAAAATTTTCTACTCGGGTCAGAGGAAATTTGATTATGAAATCTGCATTAAATCGCAAAAAAGGTAATTATACTATTCGATCAACAGTCGTCTGATGCATTCGATGGACACCGTGTGGTATACTCGGTGTGTGAATTTTTTCCTTCGTAAAAATAACGGAATTTCGTTATTTAAATAACGGAATTTCGTACTTGCAGAGACCTCGCAATGGATTACATCTAGAATCGTGACTGAACGAACATTCTCCTAGTATGCCGAATTGGCCTCGTACAATCACCCGCGACTTTTTCTTCGTTTTTCACATTTCCATAATGCGTGAAGAAAAATTGAACGAAGAACAATACAACCGCTTAGTTGTGTATGATGCGCGGGCGAGGAAAACTTATTGTGAAGTACGTCGGATGAAAATAACAATGAGTAAGGGATGAAGATGACGCGATCATGATTATGCCGCGTGTGGGAGGGGATAAGACTCGGATTTTTCAGCTCGGGGCTGACACATGGAGCTGGAGATTCGCGTATGGGAAGTGAAAGAGACGCGAAGTAAGAGAGAGAAACGATCGAGGATGTAAGGGTTTGAAAGAGAGAGAGAGAGGCGGAGGGAGAGATTTAAGCCGAACGAGTGGGGTAGGCTATGCAGACACAGAGGAACACTGCGCGAGGAGTACCAAGCAGTACCAAGCGGCGGTTCAGGCATATACGCGCTGTGTATACATGTATATGTTACAGAAGGCACTGATATATATACATAAAATGGCAAAAGCGAAAGCAGAAGGGAGACAGGCATCTCGCCCTTCTTTTGTCCCTGGGCTCTGCCCGATATTGAAATGGAGTCGTTTGAGTGTGAATAATTTGCTTTGCCGGCGAGCCGAAGCAACCCCTGCCTCTCCCTCCGCGCCTCTTCGTTCCGTTCACTCTTCCATCCTACTCTCCGTTTCTGGTCTCTTCCACAGCCCCCGTGTGGAACCACCGTAGGCCCGCGACTGTTTCTCCTCTTCTGACCCGTAGATCGAAAAAAAAAAAAGAACAAAAAAATTTGCCGTGATTTAATTTTATCAACGCGCTTTTTATTGGCAATTCGCGAGGGAATAACAGCTCCGTGCTCTTTAAATGTATCGAGCTCTATTGACGCGAACAATCAGCCCATATTTATTGCCGTTGTTAAATCACTTTCTAGGGATAATTTTATTTACACACGACACTTGGCACTGCAAGCGATTAGTCGCCAGCAAGATCGACGATACGTTGCGAATTAGCTTGCGGCATTTGCCTCCGCCTACCGAGCGTCACGCGCGTTCCTCAGCACTGGGATGCTGTTCCGATTGAATAAAATGACAAATTTGTAAGCACGAATCCGCACATGTACGATGATTATGTTGCACACCAACTTCAAGGATGCGGGTCTCCTCGCTACGTCGTGAATTGAATCTGAAATTTTTCTTACGCGTATATATTTCAGTCAGACCGCGCCGTTTAACGTAATATTACCGGTGCGTATGGATGACGAGCGCGGCGATACGTACGAGAAATCCCACACAATGGTAGATACACAATAGAAGATTTAGTATTCGGCGATTGGTGCGCGACTGGTGTGCGACAGCCGCGAGGTTTGGCTAAAACTTACGTGGCTATGACGCCGCGAGTTCGAAATAACGACTCTCGATCCTTCGCGTTTCGATGTAGGATACCCATGAGATTTATACGTCTCGGTGCGGTAATCGTACGTGCATCTCATTCATACGTGAGGATGATTCAAGAGGTCATAAGCGAATGTGTTGTACTAATCAAGTGCTATAATGGCCTTTTTTACAGTCATCTTGAAATGTACATGACGATAAGGACTTTGCTTTTTTGTGTCAAGAAATGTGAGGTATTTATTAAAAGTATTACGTATCTAATCAGGAGATGGAGAACCATTTAAAATCATAACATATCATTGTACCGAATAAAAAATTAGTACACGAAAACTTGCAGTGTTTATTCGCACGCGCTTTCAGTTGCGGATCGCGAGATCGAGCATCGTATTTCTGTTTTATTGCTTTTATTAGCACTATAAGCCATCTTCGTTGTATTATTTTTTTATGCGCATAATGATGTCACGAAAGGGAAAGTTGAATTGATAGTTTCTTGACGTTTGATCAATTGACATTTGTCGACATTTGTTATTATCCAACTATCGTGTTTAATAAAGCAGCCAGAAGGCAGATATATGCTATATCCGAGTTCCGCTTTCAAAGTATCAAAAAGGCGGAATTGCTAAAGATGATTCTTCATGCTAGATTTTGTTCTCGAAGTGTACCGAACATTTTCAGACGGTTCAGATTTGAGGGTAATTTACCGGGCGATTTGCCAATTGAATTACACATGACATCGCGTCATTCGTCATTGTTTTAAGAGGGTCAATGTCAGCAGGGCGAAGAGATGGAAGGGAAGACTCGAAACATTAATTCAGAACGTGCTGATAGAGACGACAGTGAGGACTGCTGCTATTGATGGTAAACGGGAGTTGACCAACAAACTTTCGTATATAAGGAACTCCATTTCAGCAGCAAGGTATCAGTCACTCGACTACCACTAGACCCGACAGATCATTCTATCAATCAAAATGAAGGTACAACGCCGTGAAAAAATCTTATTTCAAATATAATCGTCGAATTATTCGTCTAAAAGTTACTAGTAATGAGAACATTGTATCCGAATAATATTAATAATCCATTGTAGATAAAGTCTGACAAGAGAGATAGGACGCTTTTCAAAACGGATTTTTTTCCGGATAACTAACGAAACGTCGCGTTTTTATCTATGGATAAAGTGTTTTTTTATCTTGCACAAATAATTGTCTATTATTTACCCTGGAAAAATGAATAAATTATGAGCGCAGATGATTGACTTCCTGAAAGTTGTGATATTAATCTCGTTGCGAAAGAATTCCCTGAATTTTGTTGAAACATGGGTTGTGTGATCGATATCTGATGCTGTTCGTCGTAATTGTTTGTTCTCGCGCTATCAACGACGTCACAGGTATTCTTCATCCTGTCAGTACTCGTCGCCTCGACTCTGGCGGAACCTCCGAGGTATCGTCAGCCGTTCGCAGCAGAGAGGGACAGTAGTTATTTCTACTTTGCGCGTAATCAACCGAAAGAGTCTTCGGCGATAAGCGTCGAAGCGGCTGCTCCTTATCCTCCATCCGGGTGGAAGCCGGACGGCCCTTCCTTTAATCCAGTTCAGAAACAGCAACAGCTGCCTCTTGCTTCTCAGCAACAGTATGGCCCACCCGCAGCTCCCCAACAGCAATACGGAGCGCCAGCGGCTTCGCAACAAAAGTTTGCAGCACCTTCAGCTCCGCAACAAAAGTACGGAGCACCTTCAGCTCCGCAGCAACAGTACGGAGCACCAGCAGCTCCGCAGCAACAGTACGGAGCACCTTCAGCTCCGCAGCAACAGTACGGAGCACCAGCAGCTCCGCAACAGCAGTATGGAGCACCTTCGGCACCTCAACAGCAGTATGGAGCACCTTCGGCACCGCAACAGCAGTACGGAGCGCCGGCAGCTCTGCAACAACAGTATGGAGCACCGGACAGTTCTCAACAGGAGGACCAAGTTTCAACGGCTCCACAGCGATTCAGAGCGCAAGCTCCTTTCCAGAGACAATTTGCCGCACCTGATGCTGCTTCACAACAGCAGTACGGAGCACCAGCGAATCCGCAGCAACAGTATGGCGCACCGAGCCAACAAGATTCCGCTACCACGGAGGAAGCGACATCAACCGAATATGACGAATCTACGACGCTTCGAGGTGACACCGAATCTCAGGTATGGATACAATTTTGACACCAAATATCTCGCCAAATTCGGCCGTTTTTCGATTCACACTTTATCTTCATGGTGAACATGGTATTTTTGAAAAACAATCGATTCACATATATCTATATGGAATTCCTTGTTTTGTTGGGCTCTCTGTTAAAATGATTCAATTCGTACGATATTTTTCATACTCGTGGACATTGATTTTTCGTCAATATTTTCGTTCTCATAGCTCTTGAAATTTATAAAATATTTGGACTGGGAGAAAGGGTCTTTTTTTCGCACTCGATGAACGAAAAATTCAATGATCTCTGTCTTGTTAAGATAGTCTGCTTATATCATCATTTGATGATTGAATTCCGATGTCGATTCAATGAAAGTCGGATTCTTTGCATTGGCAATAAGAAGTAACGCCGACGGGTCACCTTTTCGGTGTTTTTCACTCTCTCTCTCTCTCTCTCTCTCTCTCTCTATAGTTATCTCCGTCTTTCTCTTTATCGAGGTGTCTTCGTTTTACTCGATGTTCCCGTTACCCGTTACGATCCTTGAAATTTAAATAGCCACGTCAATTCGTCTTTTCACCTCCTATCCTCGATCATTTGGTATTCCAAGGCGTCGTTCACTTTCGATCACGGCGGCGCGTGTCCCGTAACAATATCACTTTACTTGGGCCCCGATCGTCGAATTTGGTCACATTTTGTTTCGGGTATTCCACGTACAGCATAGAAGATATGTTGACCGCGTAGAAAAGTATCAAACGTTTGATTCCTCAGGCGAAATTTGAGCAAGAAATATTCCCATCACAAAGTCTTGTCTATATTCTTATCTCGACTCTTGTCATTTTCATTCTTCACCGTATTTGCATCGAATGACGATGAAAAGGCGACCAGTGCCGCACAGGATATTCCGTGCAGTATTCAATGTCTTGATTTTCTTCAATCTTTACGAAGGCTGAATCGGTTGATGCCGTCAACGAATTGGACGACGTGGGCGAGGTCGATGCTGAACAGAGAGCGAGCGGCGAATATTTCGTAGCATTACCCGATGGTCGTCTTCAACGTGTTCGCTCAATGAGCCGTAAGGATCTCGCAACGATGAAATACATCGCCAGAGTGACTGCTGAAAATGTTGAACCTCTTCGAGGCCCGATCTACGCTTATTCACCGCTCCAGAAGCTCGAATTTGCTCCGGCTGTGCTTCAAACCGAGGCTGCTGATTCCTACGGCGCACCACAAAAATTGTCCGTACAACAGCAACAGCAACAGCAACAGCAACAGCGTCAACCTCTGGCTGCTGCTGCGCCCCTGTCCTCTCCCTATTCCGGATACAATTCCAACTACCAATTCCCCGCTAATGACCAGAGATTCTTCATAACTATCTAGACTAATTTGAGAAAATCCATTGCACTCATCAATACTATATGATACAATAATTCGATACATGAAATCGCTGCTCTTGTAAATATTAAGCGCAAAAGACTATTGACGCGCAAATAAAAAATATTCTCAATTCTACACTTTGTCTTTTATTCCGTATTATTCGCGTGCGATCATGAATAACTTCCTTTGTGAGTGTTGTGTGCCGGTATTTCGTGATAGAGGAATTATCGCGAAAAAGAGATGAAGGTTCTGGGATTTCGCCAAGCGAGTGAAACGCCAACTCAATCTTTACCAAAAATAACTCTTAAATTTATTCGACTAGGTTGGTCAAAAATGGTTGATACAAGGTGTTTTCGCCTTAGGACCAAACTCGTCGACGCCCAAACTCGAACTGCCTGATCCCTGGTGGATCCGCTTGGCTACTCCGGTCAATAATTTGCCTATGCCTATTGCCTATGCTGATAATTTGTGTAGCCTACTTGTTTTAGCTGCCTAAATTAACCCTTGTGTAATGGAAAATTCCAGCGCACAGTGACAGTGAGTATCGAGAGAACTTTTGATAGCGACAGAACGAAAGAATCATTCGAGATAAATGAAACCTTGAAGTAGCGGTCCAGTCTCCGCCAGTACAGTCATATAGATTATAATAAACGAAAGCACTTTTAGACTGATGTACGTTTGAGATTCATCTTTTTTCCTCCCTTTCCGCGTCAATATTTACATAGTTGATGATAAATTCAATCTGTTCCAATAAAATTTGCAAACGCTGTAGGCAAATATGGACAGTTGATGGAACGGTTTACAATTCTGGTACCCGTATAAGCCCCTTGGTGGAACGGGGATATTATTAAAAAGCCAATGACGATGTAGAGGATTCGGAGAGTGCGGAGTCTGAAAGAGAGGTCTTCGCGCTCCCCGTCGGCACGCAGCACACTCCGCTTTACCGCGAAATTCCAGAAATTTAATATCGCTCTCACCACCGGGTGCGAGAGCCAGCACACGACCGCACCAGCGTTTCATAAGTTCACTCCCGCACGGAGTAAGAGGAAGACAGCACAAAGTCAGAGTGTGCGAAAGCGAGAGAGAGAGAGGGAGAGGGAAAGAAAATTTATCCGATCTCCGTCACTATGAATGCTGTTGGTCCGCAAAATCCGAGCTACACGCTCCACAACGTTCCATCAAACCCTTCGACTTTGAACCAATCTTTGCGTGCCTGTGCGACTTGGCGTTTTTCCACAATACTGTTTCTCCCTTCGTTTCGATGGCAACGTGCAATCATGTCGAGGAATATACTCATTTCTTATCGGAATAAAAAAAAAGGGAGCCCGATAATACTTGGCTCTGAATTTCTCGAAAACTGGATAGCCTTGACTGAGTAAACTAACCAACTAAACTCTTTGATTCTTCGAGTGTTACGAGGATAATAGGTTCGTTGTAGTTTGGTGAAGCCATGTTCGCATTGGCTACTTAATTAATTCGCTTCGAGAACTTTTGAAACTTTCGATGCTGGCAATCAGCAGGGAGAATCAAGGACCAATTATGGATTGAACTTTG
This sequence comes from Heteropelma amictum, assembly GCA_959613375.1. Lineage (NCBI taxonomy): Eukaryota > Metazoa > Arthropoda > Insecta > Hymenoptera > Ichneumonidae > Heteropelma > Heteropelma amictum. The sequence goes on along the minus strand of OY390721.1, from coordinate 20,163,381 downwards.
CGGTCAATGGCGTCAAGACGGAGAGAAGATCGATCGGATAAAGGAAATCCACGAAGAGGGTCTATATGTATACAGTGCATAAGAACAACGCGATTGAGCCAATTAATTTGTAGGAACTGACCATTTCCTCGGTCAGATACTGACCGCGTACAATAGGAAAATGTTCTCCCGCTTCAGACTGAAGACTCTGGTTCCGCTTATCCCTGGTTCTTTCTATACGTATAACACGCATGTTTGCGAGTCCCATTCCCTTCATCGCTCTTCAACGTAACTTGCGAATCTCCACGCGAGCTTTACCAGAAAACTTGGCTTTCCTTACTTCGAGGCAACCATATGCGCTTCCCAAAAGTGAACTTTCTCTTGTCCATCTCCAAGATGGTTTTGCCATCAGGTTTTACGCGTAGTAAGCGAAAAATGTTCAATCGGTATTAAATTATGGAGGAGTATAATAAAAGTGTGACTATTCAATATGGATCTTTCCGGTTTGGAATTAACAGGTTTTTTTAAATTGTCGGAGTCGTTAATTTAATGAATCAAATTGATCGAATGTAGCTTAATTTTCATCACGATAAAACGTATCTCTGTTTAATTTGAAATTTCGCAATTCGAAATCGTTACAGACTCATATTTAACAATGTTGAAGAAAGTCGGTATCGTATGTTTGAAATAGAAATGTGGATGCAAAAGTGTAGCATATTCTCGAACAGTATAATCGCCGATGAAAATTCGGCGATGCCATATACAGAGCGATGAAGAACGTTTCTCGATTCGCCATTGGCTAAGCCAACATCGCTCAAGCGGACCAAGCACAACAGCCGGTGCACGAGGGATTCTCTCGCACCAGCCTTTTTCTCTCTTCGCTCTACTACGCCTCCCTTCGCCCCTGTTTCCCTAGGGATATTAATTTTTCCGGAAGTTACCTCTCGCAAACGCTCTGGCAGAGTACCAACGCGAGCCTTACATCCCTCCGTACTGCTCCGACGACAATAAAAATAATAAAAAGAGACGAACGAGAAAATATAATGAAGGAAGGAAAAAAAAGATTTGATCCCTTCGAGCATCACATATTTTTCGCGTCGATTTGATTCTAGAAAAATCTCTGAAATATCGTTGCCCGTTCTCCGAGATTTTCCGACACTCGATGCTGTGTCGCCTCTTTTTCGCATTGTTTTTGCCAAACGGAGAATCATTTTTTCACGAATCGTTTGTTGGACCAAGTAATTTATGTAAGAGAGAGTAGCTGATGTAATATTCCATCGGCTTTGGGCCTCATTGTGATCCTTTTGCTCGAGAAACTTGATTTCCCATTGAGATGGGAAAAACAACAACGTTGAAATCCCATATAGTTTTTCCGGTTTCTCCCCTATCTCTCGATCGTATACGACCAATGCGTTTTACAACTTTTTCAGCTTTGCGCGCCGATAATTAATTCTCCATGGCATGTCCGGAATTATGAGCTCGTAGGTCTTCAAGCACATTAGCACGAATGCACAAAAACAAAAAGCCCAACAGACGGAAAGAAAACTTACTCATCTATCTATTCAGAAACATTAAAGATTCTTATCTTACGGTCAAAATGCTTGGTGAGAACTTTCTCAATCTAAAGAAAAAATGGTTCCAATGTAAATGAAATTTGTAACAGAAATCGGTGATGCCAAATAAAATCGTACTCGCCAGGGAATCTTCCGTTTGAATTATTCGCGAATGGCATTATAAACACAGCTCGGAAAATGTGAATTCGAAATAGTGGCAAAAGTGTGTGATCGCGACTGGATTTCATTTGGCGATATAAATATTTTTTACGTGTGCATTAAAGTTTGTGCAAGTAAAGCAAATTGGAAGTTAGAAGGCAGCGTGACATCTGGCAACGAAGACTGAAGAGATGAGAAGGAAACTGTGGAGCAGAGAAACGTATACTATATAGGAATGAGTACAAGGGTTCCACGATTCACCGAGTCTGGAAGTCAATCTCGGACGGAGACATTGGAAGTTGAAAGGTATGTACATATTTATAGTATATATGTATACGTTCACATACATGGAAGTGTATATTATATAGTACATAGACGAAAAGGGCTGAATTTTGCAAGGGCTGCTTCCCACACTCCGTGGACTTTGCGAATAACACACCAGGCGCATCTCTCGTCGTGTTTCTCCTCGTTCTTTCTTTTCTTCCTGCACTCTCCGTCGCTTTTCAACTCCTTCGTCTCCTACTTCATTGCCCCCCAGCAGAGACCTCCCGTTGTTTTCCCATCGTTTAGTTTCCGTACTCCGGTCGAGCCATGGACCGAGATTAAGAAAAATATACGCGAGAGCGTTCCCCGTGGTGCTCCGGCTTTTGGAGTTTGTGGGAATTTGCGAATTTAACGTTCCGCCGAATTCTGAGATTATCACCCTAATCTACACAGAGTGACAAGTTCATCCCCGGTTCGAACGTATAGGAACTATCTCGAATTTCATTTTCTTTTTACTCTTAAACCTCATCGTTCTCTCTTGGGAGACCTATTTTTTTCGGTACATTGAATCAAGTGTACCGCTATAAATTTTTAATGAATTATCACTTTTCTTTTCATTGTTCACACGTCGTTACTCGTTCATTCACATTTTCATATCGTCAAATCGAGTTGTTTCAGACGGGGGCTGCTGCTTTCCTCTTCTTGCGAAACAATATACGATCGCTTTTCAAGGCACACGACGCCTTGAATACGATCAAGGGCCACCCACTGTTTTGGATTTCGTGTATGTTGCATGGAGCTTTGTAGGTTCTCGTTCTCATATTTTTTGATTTCGCACAATTCGCTCATCGCTTCTCGAAGTGCGTGGTACCTGTGCTTGGTGCACCGATAGCTTTTGTTATTTACTACGGGGGATTCTTTTCCTCGGCGCTCCAGACACGGATATTCACATTGACGTTTGCGTATGTATTGAATGCCGACAAGATATATGTACGCACTCGCGGCGGTCCCGTACGAGAGGACCTACACGAACAAGAGTGCGTTAGAGAGCATGTCAATAACGCGAGCTGTGTTCCCTGTTCATAAGTAAGAGGGTCCCCTCCCGGGAACACAATAAGGCCGGTATAACCCGCGAATATGAGACTCTCGAGGATGCCTACGTACACTTTTAGTATATATATATACATATAATATTCGAGACCATGCACGCAGGAACCCTCCGCACGTTTCTCGCTATTTTTTTCCTCCTCGTCGCGGCACTGTGACTTTGTCTGTGCATGAGAATGCACCGTAATTTCTTCTATTTTTTTCCTCGCTTCTGTATATTTCTGTAGGAGCTTTCAATTGGTACCTGCAGTTTAATAAGCACCCGAATTTGTGCAATCTCGCTTTGAAATTTTTAAAACCAATTATACACGCGAATACCCTTTTGACTTTTGAAAACATCTTTTGTTTCAGAGCGACGAAAGAGCGCTGGCAATTCCTTGTTTGATCATGAATCTTCCGACATATTGGCCAAGACAAGGGGCGGATCGTCGACGGTGCAGAAACGAAGAAGAACAGAAAGTATTCCGGTTTGTGTCGTTGCTGAGGCTTGTTTCAGAATTAGTTGGAGCGAGGGCGAGAGAATTTGACGAGAGGCGAACGAGCGAAAGTCGACAGGACGTGTACTTTTCGTCGTTGTGTCGACTCTTCCGGTTGTTTTACTTCGCAACAGTGTGAAATGGCTCTCCCGATATCAGGGGTGCAAAGGTATCACGAAATCTTGAATGACCAATGGGGCTCTCGGAAATCATCATGTCGTTCGGATACCACGAGAGAATAAGAATGAAAAGTACATGAAGGTTCAACGTCGGTCCACCGTTTTATTTTTTTTACGCTCTCGCGATGTTTCGCGATGTTTCTCAGTTGACGATTCGACAAATCGGACGAAAAAATACAATAATTCCAACATGATTTTAATGAGGCTCGATCGATTAGCAAAAATCTCTCTCTCTCTCTCTCTCTCTCTCTCTCTCTCTCTCTCTCTCTCTCTCTCTCTCTCTCTCTCACGCAAGAATAATATGCCTGAAGGGAACTTTACAATGTGCTATATAGCAAGAATAATGTTATGAAAATGCTAATGCGGGCGGTCTCGCGAGATTTGGCTTTCGATAACGATTTACAATGCTGAAGAACGAGCGAGAGAGAGAGAGACATGCAACGCGTGGCAAAAACGTGAAAAGCATATCGCGAACAAAGCGGATTATGACGATTGGATAGAAATACATCGTTTCGAGTACGAGCTCGTGAACTCACCCCCGTGAATGATGTTCAAGAGAAATATATATATATTACACGAGCTTATACCGTAATATATCGAACAGGTTCTGCGCTGGAGGAAGGAAGATCGGACAGTTGCAAAATCCGAAACAAAGAAAATTGAATATCGCCGCTTCTCAGTCTACAGGATACAGACGCGGCTAGAATCATAGGAAACTTCAATCTCAGCGAAAAAGAAGCTGCATTCTTCGACGAACGAAAATACGACAGCCATCGTCATGTTTTACAGGAAATAAAAGGCTCACGAAAATTTTTGCAGCTGTTATTATTCCTCAACAAATGTTATATTCACTGTTATAACTTTTCTGCAAAAAAAAACATGCCTTTCACCATGCCTTTGCATAAAGACAAGCCCGGAATATACCCCACTCTGCCGAAGCACCATTTTCCGTTCGGCAACTCCGATTTTTATCAGATTCCGTTGCCAACCCGTTACCGATCGTTACGACAAAATACAATGAAACTCTCTTAGCGCAGAACAATCGAGTCACCGTGGAATATCATACGCGATATGCATTATGTATCGGTGAAGAGAATATAGGTTGGTTTCTCATACCGTTACGTTAAAATCATGTCTAAAAGCGAGGGAAAACACAGACTCACTTCGTCATCTCCAAAGTGTCTATACTGTAATAACGAGGCATAAAAATAGTACATATAAATATATGCATATTCGAGACTTGGTTTCGCCACAACTGTTGACGAGAGATGGCGTCGTTGATGAGGACGGCGACGACGACAATGATACAACGATGATGATGATGGGGGTTTTCACAGTACACCCCGTAAGGTAGGCGAACGAGCAACCGGGGTAACTCGATACCAGCTGGGAGGTCAGCTTGTAGATTGACGAACGAGATAAATCGGACCCGGGTTGACACGCGAAGGAAGACTCGATGCGACAACTCACTGACCTGCGAATCCAATGCATAGCTTCTCTCCTTTCCCGGTATATAACTATCGCCAACCTGTCTCACACATATACATCCTTGGTTCGCGGGACACATTGCACGTATCTCACGGACGAGTGAAAGACGTAGGAAAGGGAGAAAAAAAAAATTGACCAGATCTTTTGTAAATAATCCGCGGATACAGCATGTGTAGATACAGAGGGACTCCTTGCATATTCATATCACAATGATACTGTCAACTCACGTCTGGAGCTTTTCACTGCTCTTGCGGCTTTCTGTCTAGAGTTTCCGTCATCTCTTGCATGTACAGATAAATCGATTTATCAACGATTTACCACAAAATTCTTTTCTTTTCATTGTTACGCAATAGATCGAGCTACCGCGCAGAAAAGAAGAAAAAATAACTCTCGGTTCCTTGCATCAGCTGATTTCTCTCTTTCGAGAGAGGTCTCTTTATATACGCTTGACAATCGGTAAGAGTACATTACCGCTTTTGCTTGCCGATTGCGAGAGAATTCATTTGGATCGAAATATGAGATTGAATTGCATTTTGGGAGGCATTATGGTCTTTTTTCTTTTCGAGAACGCACGCACGAGTCTCGATGAAACGAAGTTTGAGTAAGCGTTGTTGTTTTGCGCTTTGACTTGTTCCGATTTCGTGAGCGATGAAAATATCCTATGTGAATTATCGGCGAGAATGTGGTGATAAAAAGATTCTAAAGTAATCCTGCACGGAATTTTTTCACTTTTTTTTCCAACGTATGTGCACAGCATTGGGTTCCTCGTGGATTCCTTCGTAGTTTCTTGTGCCTTTTGGTATCGTGCTTTTTCTTTTTTTCATCGAGGACCTCGCTGTACCCACGTATCGCCGGGAATATGCAGAGATAAAGGAAAATAGAGATAGCGAGAGAGGGATAAAAGAGAGTAGAAAAAAGAGGAAAAAATGTATATACATATAAGGCGGCGAGCATTGTCTCGATCGGCGATAATAAAAGGTTTCGCATCGCTGCGAAGCTTTTATATACGCAGGCTACATCGGAGAGACGGTGAAACCACGAGAGAACGCACGGAGAGTACACGGGAAAAAGCTAAGAAGAGGTAAAAAAAAGAGAGAGAGAGAGAGAGAGAGACGAAGAAGAAGAACAGAACCGAGAAGAAGAAAAGATTCAACCCGGGAGATAAAGAGGTCGAGTATAATAGGAGGGTTGACTTCTAGGCTGGGCATCCTGCTCCCTGAGCAACGAACCCCCCCGTACTACCATCTGACATCGTATCACTGCCGAAGGAAGCCATTACCATTGTTTTATCTCGATAAAATATTCGTGCGGGAGATCAACGAATATGTGTACGAAAAGTCATATCTCGCGCATCAAAAGCTGAAATGGATGAATGTTAGTAAAATTGATCGGGACGAAAATGGAATTTCGACTGTGAAACGTTAATGATGAAAATTTGATAAATACAAATCCGTCGTGTATTATTTTCGCCCATAGTCTGCAATATTTTCCAATAAGATTACATCATTTTTTTCATTGAAAGTTATTTTTATTTCGCAATTATTTAATTCTCCCGTATTTTCACCTACTCAATGTCAGTTTACCAACAGAATTTCGAAAAACTAAAGACAAATTCCTGCTGGGCGAGTGTCAAAGGTTCATTGAAACAGCACTTCAAACAATGATCGATGAGCAAAAAAAGAAGAAAAGGCGATGTATACTTTGAAATATTTTTCGTCTGTGAAGTTGCGCAAAGTTTCGCATAACGAAAACCGTATATCGCGTATGGAGGAAATACGTTAACCGCCATGGCCAACCTGTGAACGTGGGGTTCGCGGGACTCGCGGTTGTTTTTTCCACCCTGTATTTTTTTTTGCACGCCGAGACCGGTGCCGGTCCTCAGAGGTGAAAAAAACAAAGGTTGCGGATGCACGAGAATTCCCGAACCCCCTCGTTTCGCGTTTTTCCCGATCACAAAACACTGAGAAAGTGTATGTCTGCCTATCGCTGTGTTTTGTGTCTTTGCTTTTGTATTCTTGTACACACGACGCATGTAATGCGCGTACATGTACCGATGGAATCGCCCATTTTGTTCTCTGCTTGGTTTTTGTTTGTTTGTTTGTTTTCTTTTTTTTTATCATGAAGCCTGAGATAGCGCGACTCACTGCCTCCTCGTGGAATTCTTTGCCGGATGGAAAGATCCTGAGCAACATCGGCGACCGCACTCGGGTCCTCTCGCGTAAAGCGCAACAATGCGAGATGAAAATCCATTGTTGATGTCACCAGACGATCCTCCTCCTCTGCCCCTCGCGAAAAATGGCAGTCGAAGGAACATCTTCATCTCCCACGGGCTCGCACGACAGCCGTATGGTGAAAAACAATGAATAATATACTAGCGGAACCATCTAGTATCACAAAGACTCCGCAACACCCATGATTCCTTTGCCTTTTTTCCCCCACATACCCTCAACCGTCTTTTGGATAATTCTCCTCGCTGGCTTCCCTTTGCGATGAGCCCTCGGTAAAACACCGTTTTTCCTTCCCATCATACAGATTATCGGAGGTGATGGGTGAAAAACACTCGATCGCAAACCAAAAAACTCGTTCGTCGCGCTCGTGAAAAACACTCGATCTCGATCGTGAAAAAAAAAAAAAACAAAGGCACGTAACGGTTAAATAGTTTCGAAATAATTCATGCGCGGCAAAAAATAGCACGCCTCATGTCCTTGAACGTTTGAGGGAAGAAAATTTGCCAGGAACAAAAAAATATGATGTAAAAATACTCAAAAAAAAAGATGCAAAAACAGAATGGGAATGTGTGTATATATACACACATGTTGTTTGTGTAAACGCGAGCGGATAGTGGATCGCGCGTACGGCGCGATGATTGCGACGTAATCTGCTTTGCTTTGCTTCTTTGGGGGTGGAACGTTCACGTTGTGTGCTCGATTCCAGACGGATACGATAGCACGCGCGCCAGTGAGGTACAGAAAAAGAGAGAGAGAGAGAGAGAGAGAGAGAGAGAGAGAGAGAGAGAGAGAGAGAGAGAGAGGAGAGGGATAGAAAGTTAGCCCGGGGCATCCTTGCGGCTCTTTTCTCGTCGTCCCTATGGGTTCGTCGAAAATTCGCTAGGGGTTGAAAACGCGGGAGTAAAAGAGACGGAGAGAGAGAGAGAGAGAGAGAGAGAGATGTGAATCGGACTCTCCGCTGCGCACGATAGGCTTGTTCGAGGTAGAAGAGAGACAGAGTCAACCCTCGCGAGCTCAACCCCTCACGTAGAGGTTATCCTATAAACGGCGCCACCCCCGCGGATAATCCGGCCCCCGGGGCCCGCGTGCGGTTGAGCGGTTGCAACAGTTACCATATTTGATTGTGCCCCTTTCCTCTTTTACCCTGGCTCTCAGCCTCTTCGAAATACGTACGTCTTTCGATCAACACTTACATATATATACATATATATATATATATATGCTGGCACACTATGTATCAATATAAAAAATGTATATAACAGAAAACGGTCGATCGAAAGCGTCCTTCCATTCGAAATTGTATAGAAAGAAAAGTTGCTTGGAGCGCATGAACTTTTTCGTCCCAAAGTTCGTCGAATTTTCCGAAATAAATACGGTGATTTCTTTTCCTCCCCGATTGTGTCAATGCTCTTTACGAAATTCTTCGTCTCTTGTTCCACGCGCGATAAAGAGTGCCCAAAGTGGGCAGAACCGTTTCACATTTCTTATCGACGTGACTCGTCGCGAATAAACTTGTGATTATTTTATGTATTTATTGCATGTGTGTATGTACATACATCTCTGTGCGTATGTGTATGTGAAATTCGGACCCAGGAGTATGCGCTCCCGCTGGTAAGCGGAAAAATCTTAGCAAAGAAATTCGCGTTCGTTTGATCCGAGCCGCCAAAGGACCTGAACGAACCCTATATGTATACTCGTATATGTACGTGTATATATGTAGGAAAAAAGCGACTGGTAGAGAGAAAGAGAGAGAGAGAGAGAGAGAGAGAGAGAGAGAGCGGAGCGACGTCGAAATATTGCAACGGAGGCGAAAAGAGAGCAAAATTGTAGCGAAAAAACAAAGTGGATAGAGCATATGACGCCCGAGGGAAAAGCGTAAACCCGGGAGAGCGAGAAAGAGAACGTGGGAGGGAGGTAGGAGTGGGTACGGTTGTTGGGCCGAGGGAGGGTTGGACTGTTGATTGCGGAGAACAGAAACCGGGGTGTTGCACATGTACGCACATAAACACACAAAATTCGAGATTACGCGAGACTATGATACGATTATTATTCTCATGTGTTGTTACCATGTACCCGAAAACTAGAAGCCGCGAGTGCGGTTGCGAGAATTGTACAATAAGCCTCTGACGATTCAAAACAAAGTATATACGCGCATCGACGAGTGGAAAGCGAAAGAGTGTAATCCGCACAATTTAGCATTTACATTGATATTTCGGTTATGCCCTTTTGTTCGCTGAAAGTCATTATATATGTACACACACACACACACACATATATATATTTATATATATATATATGTAAATACGTTTGGACGCATGAGCACGGTTTGTTTCCGGTCATGACTGAATGTGTGCATACGCGTGCGGCAAGCCGCGGGACCACCACCGCGGAATTACATTGATATTAGTATCGCTTTGGGTACAGCAGATTAATTAATTGAAACCCCAGTGAGCTACGGTCTCTTCTGCGTTGGGGCGTTTGCATGCCCGAGGCTGTTTTTCTCTTCGTCTCTCTCCTCTACCTTTATTGTCATTTTCACACACAGGCATACGCACAATCTGCTATCTTTATTGTATGCTTTTTCTATGTATGTGCATAATATGTGATTGCGCTGCGTGTTGACGCCGTAACTTGGGCATCTGGCCAAGGTTGAAAACACTTCGTGACAAGGTGAGCACGCACGTACACCGCCATGTGTACACACTACACTTGGTTATCAGAATACTACAAAAGTTATGATATCCCGTCAACAATCTCGCGTTGAACTTTGAATTTATCCTCGAAATTGAATTTTTACCGAAAAGAGAGCTCTCAAACTACTTTAGCTCTTTTCGGTTAACGCGATGGGAAAGACGGTCCGATCGCGTAACTCGTACGAGTGACGTTTTGGAATTTTAGTCTAGCGGAGACTATACATTTTGAGGGTGCATTGGAAGTTCAATGGTGGCAAAGGCCTAAATTCGACGACGATATCGGTATAATGTACGGGGTACGTCGAAGTTTCGAGAAAAATCAGATGTACGAATCAGATTTTATGTATATTAATTTATATAATATTGACTATTTTGAGGCAACAGCGTGATGTGCGTTAAATTATTCAGACGATTTGTTCGCCAGATTTTGTACCGCATCATGTCGAGTACTCGAGATTCCCAACTCATGTTTATGCGTTACGAAATTGCTCGTTCAATTAATAAATAAAACTAGGCGAAAAACGAGATTTCCATAAAATCTCGTGTGAAAAAAGAACTTTGTTTGTCTCTTTACGCAGCGAAATAAATTCGTCCGACCGCGAACAAACGGGGAATGTTCTTCGCCAGGGATTCACACATGCAATAGCCATGGCGATTGCGGTCGCGGTTGGTTGGTTTGCGGTTTCCAGTCGCTAAGCCAGCGACTCGCTGTTACGGACATGGTCGCGCGCGTGTTTGTCGGTCTACGGCGCTTTTCACCGAAAAAGGATCAAAATATGAGATCGTGCGTGTAGAAAAATCGCACCACACGATTCTTTCAAAAACTGATGAAAGAGGTAACGTCAATTTTCAAATTTTGACGTGTATTTTCAGCACGATAAAAATGGCAATAATTCCCGATGGGAGTTGAAAACAAATACGAAACGGTAATTTCGCGAGCATTTTATGATCGACTTGACGAGATAAACAAAACGGTTTCATAAAAAAACAGTGTATCACAAAAAAATCTCGTACGGTGATGAAAGAGACATAATTAAAAAGTTCATCGATTACGCTGTAAATGACGAACACACTTGTAGTTTAGATTGCTACAAAAGTGCGCGATGTGTCATTGAGATTTTACAACTTAAGCTTGTTCCTAATTATTTTTTTCTTTGGGACTTACCCTTTTTCGCGTGCAATATCTCTGCAGGATCGGGAGGCAAAGCGGTGCAATGACTCGGACTGAGACTCGGTTGTAGCGAGGGAAAAGGACTCCCTGCTCCCGATGGATACCTGGACGAAAAATGTTTGTGAAAAAAAAAGTTGTTCCCTGTGAGATAAAAGGTATTTACAGCGATGCGTGTAACAGGATCTTCGTTTTTTTCGTTGTATATCGTATACAACGAAAAAACGAAGATTAACGACGTTTCTCTAAGACTATATGCGTATCGAAGGAAGAAGGATAAGTGGACAAAAGTAACGGCGATTGCGAGTTTCGAAAGAATTGTACGGTCGAATAATTTTGCAGAATCTTACCACGCATTGGGTCTCGGCCAACCGGTCGCTTGACCATTCAGTAGCCTCAGCTTGTCGTAGACACTTTCGGCAGGACTACCCGCTCCCACACCAACGCCACCGACTCCCTGCTGTTGTTGCTGCTGTTGATGCTGCTGTTGCTGCTGTCGTTGCTCCTTTTGAGCTGCCAAATTTCTCAAAACCCTGTTTATCGACGATACCTGAAAGAAGGAAAAATAATGGAATCTTTTCCGTTGAAACAAAGAATCATTGAAACTTTACACTGTGCGGTAGAAATTTCGTATCGCCCGCTCCTCTTCACGCGCATCCCTGTTCCGACATTTATGCGGTACGGCATTTTTTGTTCTCGGGAAATTAATTTCCCAATTTAAAGGTATTTGCGCGAAAGGATCAACTAAGCCTATGACCGACTGATGACCGAAAAAACAATGGCTAAACACTTTTTTCAAAGTTCGAAGCGAATGCATTGGAAGGAAAATTCGTAAACTCGCGAGAAGATATACAACATTTATCCTCGTTTCTTTTGATTAATGATAAAATATTTGGTACAATATCGATGCATACTCGTTCTCGCGTCCAAAGCACAAATTGGACCTTGGCAAATGCAGCGTAAAAAATCCTGGAAGGGTTTGACAGATTAGCGGAAGTGACAAGCGAATGATTTCGTAAACTTGGATGATTCGTATAATTTTGTCATATACGTATATCGTTATTTATTTCACGTGCATGATTCCACCGTGGAAGAGAAAGTCAAGAGAGGCAGAGGTGGAAGAGCATTGCGAGTCGCAGAAGGGAATTGCAAACACATTTGTGGTAATGTTAAGAGAGTAACTACCTTCATACCGTTGGTACATGGAGAGTGACTCTCTGCCTGATGAGTCACAGCGAATAGCTACAGTGATGGAGAGAGCAAGAGGGCGAAAGAGGGAGGGAGAGAGCCCGGGTAATTAAAACGATGCGAGCTGTGGCGCAAGTGTACCGTGTTCAGCACTACGGTAGTTAATTACCTCCGTCTTCAATTATTTCCGTCTCGCGCGGCACTCCGAGGGGACTTTGGCGCGAGCTTGGTATACTACCCGATCAGAGTTAGGTACGTGCAAGGGTTTGGGTCACACGGGACTTTTCGAGAGAGAACTGAATTCCAATATACATATATACACGAGCATCCACAGATTGCGCGAGTATTACGCACGACTACTCGCTCGAATCCCTTATCACTCGTGACTTTAATGGCTCTACACTATTTGGGTACATGATATTATCAATATCCACGCTCGTGTATATCTATAGATTGACTAAAAGCAGAGAGATCCAAACACGTATATAATATACACGTATATAAAATGAATTATTGAAATAACTTTACGTGTACCGGCTGTTGAATGGATGATTATTGTAACATTGTCATACATCAACGTGTATATACTTTATCACGCTACGAAAGATTGAATGTGGCTGCTTTGATTATCGGAATTTCCCGTATCTGAATGTTCGTCATGTCCGGTTATACGAGCATACTCGTCACACCAGGGTGATTCTTGTAAAGTATGCGGAAATGAGAGGAAAAGAACAGAAGAAATCCATGTCATAGATCGTTTGAATAAAAAACATCGGACGAAACACTTGACGATTTTGTGTAGCTTTTTTGAGGCATGTTTTTACGTCAAATCTATTTCAGTTATCGTCGTCGTACGTATCTTCCTCGTTTTATCGAAATGGTACGATTTCAGGAAATTTCAGACTCGCCAGTGAAAGGGAAAGGGGTTTGAACATGTTGCGCGTTATGTTCGTACACGTTAGTGAAAAAAATCCATATCTCATGGAAAATATTCGGCGAGGCGAGATTCCGGAGTTGGAAAAATTGTCCGCACTTCGTGAAATCGTCTTCGGCATATCATGTCACCTGTTCACCCGACTTGTACGGGCATTTGATTTTTCGCGGTGAAGAGTATTATAACTCGGGTCTATAAGCCGAGTACGTGTATGATATAATATACACATATAAAGTTTGGATAGACGCTCGGATTACATAGCCGTGGGATTGGCCGTGGGAGATTTCGTTCCCTAGGGCGAAAGTTGGACTCGATAAATCCACCGTATCGTCGTCGTCGTCGTCGTCGTCGTCGTCGTCGTGTCAGGGGGCCCACGACGTTGAAACGGTCTGACGTCTCGGACCCCCGTCGGTTCCTGCCATGCACCCTCGCGTTTTCCAACTCGCCCTTCGCAATCTCCTCCTCAAGAGCTACGGGGACTCTATATCGGAGTGTCTATACGAATGGGACAAAGTGAAGAAAAAAGAAGCAAAAATCATCGGCGGTATTTCCGTTTATCATGATTTTGTATCATCAGTCTTTTTGGATAATATAATGGCAAGTAAGAATATATCAGTACAATCATTATAAGAGTAATAATATCGAAAATATTTTTATACGCAAAATCATACGCCGAAGAGAGGGAATAATATTTTTCCGAATAACCGCGTCGTTTCAGGGTGCTCTATCACGTGCCCATCGGCGTCGAGAGACGTTTAAGATGAAATTGCGTATTATATTATGCCGAGAGTACTTTTTACGCCATATGCGGCGCATACAAATAAATTTCAGAAGTGCAATTTCCGGAAACTCTTCGAGCTCTCGAGGTACGACGATGGTAGACGATTACTTTGCATATGTACATTCCGTGTGTTTGTGACAAGTGGTCGCTGACGGGGTACGACAAAAAGTGATCAAGTCACCTCGACCGATTCATTGTGGATCGATTTTTTTCTCGATGTATATATAATGGCCGTCTAGCAACGACAATGATCGAGGCTTTTAGTCGAGATGCTTTGCTGTATGACACATGTCATTGCTATAGTCTTATATATAGAACGAGAAAACGAGCGTTTTACCGTACTATAACTTCGCGTTTACGTTCATGTGTGCGTATGTGTGCGTGTATTTGTAGTGTACATGTACATGCATGTGCGGTTCTTGTGGCTGAACGAAAAACGAACGAAACAGTTGGACACTCGATGTCAGGATCAAATGTCGGTTGACTGGCATTTACCAAGTCCTCGCTGTGTCACTCTCTCTCGCGCGCATACTCTTTCGGGTGAGCGGTATTGTCGTACGATATTGGGCCCGATCGAGCCGTCTCCCGCACTCGTGAAATTCTTCCTCCGTCCTGCTTTCTCCCAAGCACCTTTCCACGCTCATGTACATATACCTGCGATGCCGAGCATTTTCTTTTCACTCTGGTTGGGGGATCCCGTATAGCTTTGACAGTCTCTCCTTCCTTATTGACGCAAACATACCGCCGCGATCACTGGGATCAACGAGTTGCGAAAAAAACTCTCAGAATAGAGCAACATGTCAAATTTTTTTCCCTTCTATCGCTTCACAGTGCTCGACGTTTCTTCGGAGCCGTCTCGTTGACGTTTCCGAAATATCTCTCTGAACTTGAGTCACCGAATGATGATTTTGAGATTGAGAAATCATTATTTTCGAATTTCTCAAGCGAATCCGGTTTGCCAGCACGAGGAAATACGAAACTCGATAATCTTTGAGATAATTCTTGTCCTTGGCATGTTTAACCTTCAAAATAAATTTCATCGTGGGAATCGCGCGTTTGGAAAGGATGTTGGACAAAGCCGGAAATTTGTTTCATCATCGATTAACGAATTCGCGAGATCAATCAGGAGTAGGATTAATAAGTTAACGTGAAACGCCCCATACAATAACATCAGCAGTCGGATGGAGATATCATAATATTGCTTATCCAGATTTGACGCCTCTGTACATGAAAACTTGCCTCTTTCTCTCTTTGTGTTCTGAAAATCGGATCATTATATGAGTACGGTGGCAATATAATACATTGATGCATAAATAGAAAGTGTAAGTCGAGAGGGATGAGCCATCCTGTTTGTGGACCGCGTGAAGGGGCAAGTTCCGAGAGTAGCGAAAAGAACGGAAGAACATGCGAGGGTGTGCACAACTCCTATCTCCTACCCCTATCATCATTGTATAGCCCACTTCCGTTCGTTTCGGTTAGGGGAAAACTCGGATAAATCTCCGTGCGCTCGGATAGCGCCGATATGTCTTCCTCGTTTTTATTACAAAAAAATATATGAATTCCAAAGAGCGAAAGTGTCGCACGACAAAGCTGCGCTCATGAATGTTGGACAGAATCGTGTGTATATGAGATTGAACCGGCGTTCGATATCGTTCTAAAAGCATCATCCGATTCTTCATGGAAAATTGCAGATACTTTTGGAAAAAACCTTTCACCCCACTCGGTTATTATTTTATTATTCGTTTTCAATGATCACGAGTTGTTTCAATTTCAATCAGAGCACGTAATTAGAGGAAATATTGAGTAGAATTAATACGTAAAAAGCGCACGATACGTAACAAAATATGACAAGTCGTGTTATTTCCGCTTGTACTTGATGTCGAGTGGGAAGGTACAAGGATGAAGAAATATCATTCAGTTTGCACAAAGTCTTTCATCGCAGCTTAAGTGAGATATAAACGTACTCATTGTCACGTGGAGATATAGCATATAAATATAGATGTAGGTAAATATAATATGGATATAAGAACGACACGTTCGGAATTTGAAATGAGTTCGACGCGGGGGGTTCTGCTATGATATACGCATCGACACGTGTACCCTCATACTCCCCGGGTTACCTAGACACAAACCGTATACATGTATATATTTATACGAAGATTACTAAATACACCCGAGTGGGATCCTTGGTTAGCACTCGAGCGTTGTCAACCCGTCATTACCGTCAACCCCTCCTTATCCAATGATCACCAAAAAGAAGGTATAATGCCATTTTTTTGTCGAAACATATGCAAAAAGGAAGGAAAATCTTGTACACCGGATAAAATGGTACCACTAGTGATGTAAACTCGATTCGATTTTCCCACAAACGCGGGCGTCAAGTTACACAATGTACTTTGTTTGTATATGGAGCTTTTTACACGTCACGTATTTTTATCGATTGCATCGATGTATTACAGAAAAATACCGAGGCTAAAAGGACGTTATATTATATAAATTCGTCAAATTATTCCTACCGATTAAGAAGGTCCTGCCTTCGAACAGATCCCCTGCGAACACGTGTGTCGAAAAACGTAAAAGAAATAAATGAGAAGAAATTTGTCCGTTCTCAAGGGACAAAACGTATACACAAAGGGGTCCGAAGGTTCCCGAAAATTCCCAAAGTTTCCGGGGTTATCGATTTTTTTTCTTCATATTTTCCATCGGTAGATTGCTCCCTAAAATGACTGTCGGATGAGAAATAATCGCAAAGCGAGTGGAAGAAAAAAGACGTATGAAAAAAGCGGGGAAAAGAAAAAAAGCAATTTCTCGGCGATCATGCCCAATTACGATCGTAACGAATTCTAGTGTAAACTGCTTGGCGCTTTTGAGCATTTCGCCATGGCGTTGAGAACGCCACGCGTCTGGTGTACGGTTGGGGTGACGAGTTTAGCGTGTGTTACAAATCTCAACCCCTCATACATGGATGTACAATGTACGTGTATATATTCTATCCATACATGTGTGAAATTTTCCAGCAGGAATACAAGTGCTGTAAGCATTAAAAAAGAATAGTCCCTGCATCCCCACGCCGTGGGAAACGTTGGTGCTTTGCGCCACAAGGAGCGAGACGGAGAGAAAGAGAGAGAGAGAGAGAGAGAGCGAGTAAAAAAACTAACATCGTGACACGCGTATGCGCTGACGACCGACAGCTCCGTCGTATACGTTCACGCGTTTGTACTGTTACAACCTACTTAACTCGATCTGATAACGCACACTCTCGTTATTCTTCTCTTTTTCATTATAATTTTTCAACCCCTTTAGCTGTCCTCACAGTACACACACACACACACACACGCGCAAACGTCCCGGAGGATTAATATGCAGTTCCGATCACGTGTACACACGTACACGCGAAACGAAGCCAAGAGATTCGGTCACACTGAGTTTTCTATACCTCCCGCACGTGGAACTCGAGTGTCAATTCAGCAACGACTTTTTTTCATTTCGAGGCGTCATATATTCACAACTTTTCAAGAGGATCGATCCTGAATGATGAGAGTCAAAAGAGCGCGTGATCCCCCGTGTACGTCAGGATTATAGGATAGTCGAATTATCGTACATTTTTAGAACCATGCAGTTTATTTGAAAAATTGGAATTTCCTAAACAGGCGGGTTGTTACTCGTAGAAATTGGGAATTGTTTTATCGATCCGAAAAAAGATTCTTGCTTCAGGGAGACGTTGACGATTGCGGTTTGAACAAAAGCACAGTTCACGAGGTTTTTCCGTAAAATATTTGTTCGTTATTTTTATTCCAACGAGAAGACGACGGACGGACCGAGGTACCAGGGACAAATTTAATGGTAAATCCAACGAAGAAAAGAAATATTTGCATTTCAAATTCCTGGACGTAAAAAAGTGCATGCTCTTGGGATGTTTGTCAACCGCGTGTAAATAGCTGTCACCACGTGCCGTGTAACACGAAGAACCCGAAATAAAAGGAAAACAGACTTTAGCCGTACCTCCCTCTCTCTATTCTTCTTTCACTTAATAAAATACTAAACTGAAGCTCTAGATTTCTGCACAAGCATGAGTTCATATACGCGTGGCAAGCTTACCGCGTTAGCCCTTATCCATACAAGGTAAACCAGGCAGTGGGGCTGTTTGGTGGTGTTGGTCGTCACCGTCGTCATCCTCGGTGCCGGTGAAAGTTCCGAGATACAAATTACATTTAAATAGAACCCGTGCGGAACGCGCGGCATTCGCAATTTGAGAGCCAAGAGAGAAGGAGTAAGGGGCGAGAGGAATGAGTACCGAGAGAAGGTGCTGCTCGGTATTGCAGTATACGCGGTCGAGTGCGAGTGGTGGAATGGGGAAAGGCTCACAACTACACCAAGGTATCAAATACAGTAGCAGAGGGTAGGAAAATCCCGCGTGCGGCGATGTTTCGCGAGTCAGAGGACGGCGGGCGGCGTAAAGATAGAGAGAGAGAGAGAGAGAGAGAGAGAGAGAGAGAGTAGGATAAAGGGCGAGGATGAACGGTAGAAATGAAGATGGGCGAGTGAAGAGTGCGAGTGAGAAAGAATCATAAAGATAGCGAGTGAAGGGGTAAAACATAAAGACAGAAAATGGCGCAAAGAGAAAAAGAGAGAGAGAGAGAGAGAGAGAGGGAGAAAGGAAAAGAGAGAGAAAGAGAGAAATGAATGCCGCTGTGCTGGAGTACACACTGTTCCGCGTAGAATGCGGTAGTAACGGTAGCGGAATCGCGGGGTGGTTTGTTGAGAGGGATGGTCGCGTGAGGCTCACGCGGGAGAGAGCCACTCTCTATTCGATGCCGCGCGCGTATAATCACAGCTTTTAATCTGGAGCTTCTTCCTGAACGGTGGAACCGCCGCGAAGGGTGATTTTTGGCTCTACATGTATAGTACATAATATCTCGTATAACTATATATATATATATGTATAAACCGTGCGTTTTGCCGTCTATATACATATAGCGTACTTTGAGAAGAAAAGGGCTGTAGCCAGCGGGGTACGAGGAGATACAGAGCGAGGGATTGCGAGACGAGGAGAAAACGAGAAAGGAACGAGACGCGCGCATTCACGCATGTATATTCATACGTCGTACATCGGGCGACAGCACGCGAGGACGAGAGAACGAAAGTTCGAGATTGACGCGGAGAAAGAGGAGGATGGAAGAGGAGCAACCGAGGGCATCGTGGTATTTAGCAAAACACCGCGGGGGTTCCCCTTTTACCGTAAAAAATAAAACGGGGGCGAACAGAGATGAAGAGAGAGAGAGAGAGAGAGAGCGAGTCGAGTGCATGAGCGAACGCCACGCGTAGGCCGTTATTGCCTCTTACATGTCCTATAACGCGTGTATATGTATACAAGTTACACGCCGCAGCGAGAATGAGAGAAAAATGTCTATGCCGGTGAATATCGTTCTTACTCGCAGAGAGAAAGAGATAGCAGCCGTATCAACGGTCCTTGCGCGCATCCCTCGACGATATACCCGTGTATACTTGCATATATTGTTATACAGGAACAAATGCCTGAATGCGGGAATCCCCGTCATGCAATTTAACATTCGGCCTCCTTCTTTCTCCATTCGACTTTGTTCTTTCGACAGCCGCGATAGGGGTTACGGACGCTCCTATATACGAGTTCAAAGACACGGCAAAGGTCTGACATTGAGAAAAAGACAAAAGTATACATGGAAAACCCGGGAGGTTTTGACCATTGCGCAAAATTAACAAAATGCGCGCACGCTCCGAGAGTCTTTTCGGTACAGTTGATATTACGTGAGAAAAAAAGGTTTGTTTCACCATTTTTTCAAAGAACCTCGAAATTTCTAAGCTTTGTTCACAAGCCGCGAGCATGTATCGGTACGTTTTTCTCGATACGAGCGGTGACTTATATATTTTTCACTAATTTACAAAAATATCTTAAAAAAAGCGCAATGAAAATTGTTGACAAAATGTTTCCGAATTCCGTGAAACAAAGTCTTTCAAGCGATACCATGTGCGACAGAGGGCGCTGAAATGTTTGTTGCAGATTTCAATGTTGAGGTATACATCCGGTCGAGGAATCTTGAAAACAGTGCCCGAAAAATATCACTTGGATATCTTTATCCGTTCTACAAGAGAAAATTGATCATGACGGATAGAAGGGTGCAACAAAAAAGGGAAGATATCCGAGAAAAAGGCATCGCGCAGTCGTCAAGCGATATCCGTCAACGGGCGTTGACGGAAAGCTGTGAAAACGAAAATCAAGGCGAACCTGCTGAAGAAAGGCAAAATGGAGAACGAACAATCGTGTACAGATCGAGCAAACGATCGCTCGATCGGATTCGCTCGAGTGAGAACGTTGCAAATGATTGCCAATGAACGGGGAGACCCGACAAACGCGAATGAAAAAAAAAAATGAGAGAAATTGTGAAAGAAAAAAAAAACGAATTATAAATGTCGGAGAGAAGGGAGCGAGGAGCAAGATGAAACGGAGGAATTTCTTCGAAGCGTGCGGAGAATCTTTCCGTCGAGATAAATACGTACACACACACACACACACACACACACACACACACACACACACTTATATGATATCGCGTGTCGGAGACGGTCTCCGTCGTTCGGCCGATCGATCGAGGTCCTCGCGATCCTGAGCTTCGGAGGGAAAGGAAAAGATTGAGAAAGAGAGAAATGACAAGGGAGAGAAGCTCCGCGATGAGACAAGCGCGAGAGATCTGGACGCAGAGATAGCCACGGGCGTGTCTTGAGTTCGCTCTTCGACGGAAAAAAAAAAAGAAATTACGGCGAGGGTGAGGAAAAAACGTCTTCGTCGCGTCCGATTCCCTCTTCGCGTTGTTCTCTTCCATGTGTAAAAACAATACCGGCGGTGCTCCGAAACGGCACGATATACGCGTAAGACGATACGCCGTCATATTTCTCAGCGGTAAAAGATAAAAAAAAAAAGAACAGAACCGACACTTCTCGTCAATCTTTTCTATCGCAGGAAGGACGGAATGTCGCGTGTATATGTGTGCGTGTGTGTGCGTGTGTGTTACTATCTTATCGATGAGGGATCTTCGAGATGTGCTGTGTGTCAACGTGCGAAGGTATATCTCCGCGCCCATGTGCGCATTTCATACACGAATATATGTATGTGAATATATATATATATATATATATATATGTTTTATATGCTACGTGAATATTACATGCCCAGAGTATACACAGTTCGCTCGGCTACTCATCGAATAAGACAACTAACCACAACTGGAATCCGTACCAAAGCAGCTTCCATAGGACAAACAAAAAAAAAACGTTCCGAGAATTTTCGATCGCATGAGAATCAAAATTGTACACCAATCGCTGCAAATAAAAAGGTATAGGAGTTTTTTACGAACCGCGAGCATCCAACGTTCGTCGTTTCACCGAAAGTTTGCAGAGAAATATCGATTTTAATATTCGAAAACAACGTTTATATTTTCAAAATTCAAAATCAAACCGGAGGAAATCGTTATGTAAAAGCGTCAGTGGCAGGTACGGCGAGAAAAATGCGCAGCCAATCCGCAGGGGAATTAATTATGTTGGTGCAAAGTCCAGAGTCCGTGGATGAAATAAAATCAACAAAATATCAAGACGAGGGAAAAATCTTTGTTTTGCCCGATCGAATTGAAATAATCTCAAAATTTTGTTGTCATTTACTGATTCTCTACTGATTATTCCGGTGAAATTTGCGTCAACGAACGGCATGGTATCTATGATTCTCTCGATCTCCATTGGAATTAATCCAACGACGTATTTATTCTACTGGCCTTAGGTTTTAGTGCCCCCGGCATATTCTTAAGAAGGGAATAGATCGGACGCGTGATCACTGATTAAAAAGGATCCGCCAGTAGATTCCGGAAACGAGGACAGACGGAATAAATGGGACATGGGAGACAAAGACGGAGGAGAGAGGAAGAAGCGGGAGGGAAGAAACGCTCTGAATTCGCGAAGCTCTGCTCTCGAGAACTGTCGAAGAAAATACACGAGAAGAGAGTGCGCGCGAGTAACGAGAAAATATTGCGAGCAACGCGATGGAAAAATGGTCCCGGCGTGATTAGAAAAATAAGCGATGGACCAACGACCGAATCAAATTCCGACAATCGTCGTTCCATTTTTTGTTGGCCAATTTTGTTTTTGTCGTAAATCAAAGTAACAAATGGAAACATTATCGATTCGTTCCATATCGAATGATTAAAACAATTGCAGCGTAAAGAAATATATCTTGATACATCTTAGATGCATCGATTTAACGATTTTGCATTTCAGCATACCGGGCTGCAGAGACCCAAGCGGAAACTCGAACGAGCATAGAAAAGAGAAGAAAAAATGTCGAATTTCAAAATCTCCTTACCGTTGAGCGCGTTATACATTCCATTCGTCATCGGGGACGCGATCTACCGATAAAGCGTCAAAGGCTGTGCGTGTTTCGAGGCGAGATAACATTTGAGAGGGATGAAGGAAGAAAGACTGGCAAAGACGGGGAAGGAAAAAAGAAGCAAGCACCGAGATGCAGCGTCGAGAAGGAAGAATAAAGAGCAAGAAGAAGAGAGAAAATGGAGAGAAAAAAGAAAGGAAGTAGAAGCGGAAAACTGCTGCTGCCTCGAGTCAGAGGTGGTTTATTCCACACTGTGAGCGTCGACAGTGCCGGTTGGGTGAGAAATACATAATGCAGTAGCCGGACGTCTCCGACACCCCCTAACTCACCCTCCGTGCGCCCCTAACCTCTCGTATACCGAAGAGAGCAAGGAGAGTGTCGGAGAGAAGCATCGCAACGAGCAACGAGCGGAGGAAGAGGATGGACGTCCACAGTAGCCAGTAACTAAAAGTCTATGTATAAATATGTGTCTGCCGGGGGTGTATGCGTCTGTAGGGGTATATGCGCGCGCGCGCGTGTGTATTTGAATGTGTATATTATACACATTCGCACACATATCTAAGGCACGAAAACCCGACGAGCCGCGAGAGCGCAAGGACTACGATGGGTTATACGAGCGTTGGGGTGAGTCGCATTGATTTACGCGAGTAGAACCGGCAAAGGGTGTCGCAAGCTCACTTTTCTCACTCCGTTTCAACGTTGGATATATCCGACGCGAGAAAGAGACGGAGAAAATAGCGAGGACGCGGGGCCAACAATTCACTCGCCTCGGGTTTCTAAACCCATCCATTACGTAGCCGGCATTGTTGCGGTTACTTTAGCGCAACTATCGAATTCAGATGGCGGCACGGTGCCCGATGTTAATAAAACGAAAAAGTCATCGCGACTGAATTCTTCATCCAGAATTGTGGAAAAATGTATCTTTGACGTTTGCAACGTTGTTTGCATCATTTGCGTCTCGGCTGCGAGTGTATTCAACGCCAAAATTCGACTCTTCGACCTCTCGGAGGACGGAGGAACAGGTTATACTCGAAAGATGAATCGTATAGGGTTTTGCGGTAATCGGAAATGTCGTTGATGCCGTTTTGCTCAAGTTGCCTTGTGCATTTTTCCTCGTAAAATCTATCGAACTGCAATGTACATTATTGCGGAATAAAATGTCTCGTAAAACATGTGGAAAGTCGGTGTATGATTTTTGGAGCCAGTTTGGGGGGTGTGAAAAAATTTTACGGCCGAAATGTCGCGGATTGCATTGACGTGTTTGGACGTTGATCCAAGTGAACGTTCGTACGTCTAAACTCTATAGATGGGAATAGTTACAGCGCGTTCTGTGCAATGAGGGAATGAAGCAAGCGTATGGAACCTGGAAGAGTATCGTTGTGTAGAATCGTCATGTAACTCCTCGTCGACTCCGGGAGCAACCCCCTTGTCGACGAGTGTGACCGTGTACCGGTAGGGAATGGCTGACTCGACAAATGTAATCTCGCACTATTCCAGTGGTTCTTCGAGCATTAATATTCCCGAGCCAGTGAGGTCCTATCCAGGGTTTTGTCGATCGGATGTAAACTCGGGAGCATGGAATGAAATACCTTTGTAAAATGACCGTAAGATCTTTCCCGAAGGAACATTACGGAAAACTCCTGCAACAATGTTGTATTGTCTCGGAAAAAAATACGGTGGGAAAGAATTTTTCACGAATTTGGAACCAAACGTAATGTAATATCCGACGTAAGTATAAATATGCACCCAGAGAAAAGATCTATTATGATTGAATAGATTCGTCTATTCAATCTTCATTTATTACAATTGAATAAATGTTTTGTTGGATTAAATACATTTTTATTTGATTTGATTTGCCTATGTATTCGCTTCTAACATATATATTTATTTAACATTGAGATATACTTAATCACTAAATTACACGAATATAAATGATACTGTAAGAAATATTTTTCGTATAGTGCATGAATGCTGATATCAAGCATCGTTATTAATAACCGAAAGGCTATGGCGGTGGTATAGTTACGATGGTGGCTACAATTCCTTGTGACGGTCCAGCATTACTGAGGTATAGACGATTCGAGTGAAAAAAATCATAAGTAGCCGTAGCGCAGTGGTTAGCGCTCATCGCTCTCATCGGGAGGACCCGGGTTCGAGACCATCCAGCGGCGGGGCCACCATTCCGTTCACTCATCGTCACTGGACCGTCCCCACCGCTGCAAGACCGTTCGGGTCATCACATCCTATACAACTACTTCCAATACTAACTCCGGGCTCATTCCGATACTTTTTAAATAACACTAATAACACTGGTTGAATCAAATAAATTTATATGCTGAATTTGAATAAAAGTCTATTCTGCCAGGAGCCAAGCAAAAAATCTATTCAAATTAAATAGGTTTTATTTGAAGATAATAGATTTTTTTCTGGGTGTGGAATGAAATACCTTTGTAAAATGACCGTATGATCTTTCGCGAAGGAACATTACGGAAAACTCCTGCAACAATGTTGTATTGTCTCGGAAAAAAATACGGTGGGAAAGAATTTTTCACGAATTTGGAACCAAACGTAATTTAATATCCGACGTAAGTATAAATATGGAGTACTCGTAAAAGTGCATCTGAACTCTGTTGCGATAATGAAAATTGTTTTCTAAATTCGCCCTTCGCAGCATCGTTGAATATTTACATCGAATCCAACGGCGCCAGACGATATTTGACAATAGCAATATTATTTTCCTC
The DNA here is from genome assembly GCA_959613375.1 of Heteropelma amictum. Lineage (NCBI taxonomy): Eukaryota > Metazoa > Arthropoda > Insecta > Hymenoptera > Ichneumonidae > Heteropelma > Heteropelma amictum. The sequence goes on along the minus strand of OY390721.1, from coordinate 20,138,036 downwards.
GAAACGAATTAAATGATTCAATTAATCAATTATCATTTCTCTGTACCTTTCCTTATAATTATGTCTCACACGTAGCGTCTATGAAATGCCACTTTTCAACGCCCTCTTCGTATAGAAACGTCAGAAACGCGAACAAATGACAAACAAATGAATTTCACATTGAAATTGGCATATTTGAAAAAAAGTCAAATTTCATTAATTCCGAAATCGTCATAAAAGCCTACAAGATTCGAATAAATAAAAAAAATTAAACATTCCAAGCCAAGGGTGCATGTAAAATTGTAACAATAGCTAAATACATCGTCATTTAGGATAAAAGTCACCGCCACCGCCGCCGCAAGAGCTCTTGTACGAGAGTGTTTGAAGCTAATGAGGGAAGTGTTGCGGGTACGTGGCTCGCTCTCGCGTTCGATCGGAGAACCACTGCAACGTGACCAGTGGTGCGAGTAAAGCAATAACGCGGCCGCCAACCCTCGTCCGCACGTATATACTCGGATTCAAATCCCAAAGTGTGCGGACGCGTTAACGTCGTTCGCGTTTCCACGTGGGACATTTCGCGGATGTATTCATCCGCGTTTTTCTCTCAGTTTGTCCAACGACAGGGTTACGACTGATGTACGCGTGTTATATTCAATGTGTCATCTCTTTTTGCCTCGTTTCCTCGTTATTCCATTTTTCATCTCGTTGCCTTTTCCTTTTCATCGCGCAGGATACAACGACCGTTCCTTTCGCATTACAATTATTTCGTCAAATTCCGAAACATCTTTATTTCGTTCTACCGTCTCATCGAGTGATTTTTCAACAGTACGACGGAGGTGATATTCGATGAATCGATGAAAAAAAACCAAGACGCGAATACCGAAATCGAATCGAAGTAAACAAAATTGCACGGCGCGATGAGAGTCTCCGGTTTATTCGGAGACATCCGAGTTCGCGTTCTCGTATACATATATATGGCGCAGAAAGGAAGAATCGAAAACGGGGGGGCAAAAAAAAATCAAACGTCGAGAAAACCGGACGAAATTGTCGATGAGAGACGGAGTGAGAAAGTGAGAAGGGGATGAAAGGGGAAAGGTGTACCGAGCGTATCCAATTTAATGGCATTACAATAACGGGGGTAATGTCTGAGAATAATGAAATTTCCCCCCAATCACCGCGACTCGCTTGGAATATGTTCTCTTAGCATCAGCGCGGCAGGGCTTTGATGGCTTACCGTCGCATCGACTCTCCGCTCTATTCTCGCTTTCTCTCCCCTTTCTTCGTTCTTCCTCTTTCTCTCGCGCCTCGCATATATACCTTTTCCCTCATCCTGTAAAATTCACGATTTTCTCTCACTTTTTCATCTTCGTTTACTCTTCGATTTTGCGCCATTCTCGTTTGCTCATTTTCCTTCGTCGTCGTTCGTACTATCGCATTCCCCCAGGAAGGCGTTTGCCCGAGACTCCGAGCAGCTTCAATCTTGTACCGAGCTCATTCACAAAATTCTCTCTCCACGAGAGACGAGAGATAAAATGGAACTGCTTAAAGAAAAATTTGCAGATGCAAATGAAAAAAATGATCAAGATACCAAAAGACACGAAAGAAGTACAAGAGGATTTCCGCAAAGTCGAAAATTGTTGAATTCAAAATTTGTTGAAATGCCGGAAATTGCAGTTATCTGCATGTTCGATATTTGAAAATTGTTTGAAAACCCCGTCACGAGATAGCGAACGTTTGCATGATTTTTTATTTCATTCATTTTTCAATAAAATTATAATTTAGGTTTATATAATATACATTGGAACAAATTTTTTGTCGCGAAATACTTAATTACAGCGCAATATTGTTCAGTTATCAATGGAATTTTTCATAGATGTATAATACAAAATTGAACGATACTTTTGTGACCATTTTGAAACAACCAAATTTATTGGTTGTTCATTTATTTCGGGTGAATTATTTTTCGAAACATTTTTAATAAATGGCAGTTAACCGTATAATACCACTGGTATACATTTCGAGTGCAGAGCTGGCTCGGCAGCTTTGTACTCGGCAAATATATCAAGCCAAGTTTTCACGATAATAAATTCTCTCTCTTTCTCTCGGTACTCTCGGTATAGTGTATACGGTAGTCGTCGGTGTTTCTGCTGTAATGGAATATTACACGGGCCATTAAAGAAGCGTTAATCTTGGCCACAACAAGCAGTTCACAAGAGGTAGAAGAGCCCGGGGAGCGAGTGAGGGAAGCAGAAAGAGGCCGGAAAGGCACACCGGGATGCTCGAATCTCCGGCGGATTAACCGTGACGCTTTGATCCTTTTCGCCGGAGAACGAGCGCGCTGGCGCCCCCCTCCGGCTGAATTCTCGAAACCATCCGTGCTTTTTTTCCCTCATTTCCATTTCTCTTTCCAACTTGAGACTATACGTGAGATCCTTCTCGCAACGCCTAGAGGGTACTCGTGCAATTTGTTGAAACAGCTTGAAAAAAAATTCTCACTCCAGCTCGGTGGCGAGAAGAGATGGAGGAAGAGGAGAGCGCGATTTATCAAACGCGAAATGTTTCTTTTGAAGCAGTAGCGCTGCCACACTAAAATCGTCAAATTGAGCAATGATCATTCCGACAAAGATCGTTTTAATGAATTTCCAAAATTTTCGAAATTCGATTATTAAGATTGCGCAATGTTGAAAATTGGACGTTCGTGAACGTTACGCGTTTCGTTTTAAACTCAAACTTCCGTACTTCTCCTTTGTTTCGTAGACAATTTTATTATTGGTGAGACGAGTATATAAGCTCGATGAATCCCGTACAGGCGGGAGACGAGATTGCACGCAAATCGAAATATCCCGCGGATGTAATTTCGAAAATTTCCGTCGGTCGAGTATTTCTACGATATGAAAATAAATATAAAATTTCGTATTACTCTGAAACTCCGGGGAAAGGAATCGACACGAGCGTGTATATATTTCAAGTTGAAGCGTCGTAAATTTTGTTTCAAAAAAATGTTTTTTTTTTTTTTTCGTTAAAAGCGGCATCTTGAAAAAAAACGCCCCAAAGTTTTCGTCGAGCGAAGCGAGAAATGCCATGGCATTAGGAAGCTCCTCCTCGTAGGTTTTGCCGTTGAGGCACCCTCCGATGGAGTTTCGCCACCCTCTTGGACGAAAGGGACAGAGAGAGAGAGAGAGAGAGAAGGGGCTATACGCGCGACGACGATACGAAGGGTGTGACGCTCTTGCATCCCCCTTTCTTCGTACCTTAACACTCGTAGCCATTATGATGAGAGACGCGAGAAATAGACGCTGAGGCCCGAGACGATACGGAAACGGTGTGTCGCCGTATACCGAGGGGTCGAGCAAAGGCGGAGGAAAAAGAAAGAAGATGAAGGCAGAGAGAATGAAAAAAAAAAAACGAACGCAGCGTAGAAACGCCAAGTCCGAGAGAGAAAGAGAGCGAAAGTAAAGAATGAAGAAAGAGAAGTTGCGTCGCGAAGCGACACGACCCTACACTTCCCTTTTCCCCTTTCTGTCTCTTTCTTTTTTTTTAAGCAACATCAAGCAAGCGTCGAGAGAGTAAAGGTACGAGTGAAAGAGAGGAAAGATCCTTTTAGTCAACCGTTTATTGGACGCATGCAAATATCCATGGCAACGTGGAGGGTCTCGAGAGTTTTCGACCCAGCGAAAGTACCGTCACACCTTCGTTTTTTACCACGTACACGTACACACGTGTATGCATATTCGACCGTAAGTTTCGTTAACGATACATTTTTCATCATCGTTTTGTAGGATTCTAAAACAGCTCAGGGAATATATTGCACTCGGGAATTGCGAAGAAACGTTGCAATAATTTTGTAACGAAGAAACGACATTTTTTCCACTGGATCCAAGTGTGAACCGTCCTTGAAATATGGGGAAAACGAGAAAAAAAGAATGATGCATGATGATTCTTCGCAAAAGTTAGCCGAGTGTTTCTTACTCGTATTAATATGCGCGCGTTTCGCGACGAGGCAGGAAGGAAATTGGTACAACTTCCGGTGTAATCGACGTTGCCTTTTCTTTTCTCCTCTGTGTACAGCTCGAGTGTTTGACGCGGTGTGCGTGGGACGTCGAGTGAATTTTATTTATCCCCGACGCCCGAAATAAACTACCCGCCACCCTTCGACGACTCTAGACGACAGTCTCTCCGTCATTTGTTTCGAACACCCATGGTATGCAAATGCAGGGTTCTTGTTTTGTGTGGGTTTGGAACAAAAGCTTCAGCGTTGACGATATAAATACCCCTGAATCATCTTCAACGCCTGTCCGTTTTGTACAAAGACGTGTGATTTACGTCAAGGATAATAAACATCAAAATCTAGGTGTCATCAGTGATTCCTGCGGAGATGCGATTAATTTATCGCTGTATACAAGAAAAACGCGAAATCAGCTTCGCACGCGAGGGGATAACGCGCAACGCACGATTTATAAAATTATCCCTCGGTCGTCTCGAAAAAAAGGACATTATCAATGAAGTTCCTCCAGCGTGAGGGAATTTTTGGGCGCAGTGAAAAATGTTCCATGTTTCGAGGAGAATCATTTCAATTTGAGAAATATTTTGGATAGGATCTTTTTCGGCTGATATACTGGATGAAAAATTCCCTTTGTATAATTGTGAGTTTTTCTTTTCGTCAGGCTGGAAATAATAAAAATACGTCTGTTCGATGCACTCTCGTCCGTATAAAAACAAATTGAAGGTGTACTCACGCTCGGTATATTGTCGTTCGTGCAGACGCCTTCCTGGAGCAAACGATCTCTTATCTCCCATGCAAATATCGAAGGGCACTCGCTCTTGTAGAGTGAAATTTTACCAACGACTTCGGCTGTCGCGACTCTCGGTTTACTGCCACCTATAGCCCGAGGTCTTATCGAGCCTGTCTCGTAGTACCTGCAGCAATAATAATTTGCGGTTCAATGCAGTAACGTTCGACGTCCGATCAGGATCGCTCGCCAGATCTCCAGATTTTTAGAAAAAAAGAAATGTTGACAACGAAACGATGTTTTTGCGATTCCATGATTTATTTGTCATTTATTGTACAACCAGCGGACCCGACAGACGTTGTCCTGTTGACACGTATTTATCATTCGAAAATTAATTGAATAAACAATTTGAATTGGACCGAATTGTAAATCTAAACCATTCTCGAATCCCCTTGGACACACACAAAAAATTTCGTTAAAATCGGTTCAGCCGTTTAGAAGGAGTTCAGTGACAAACACACGCACAGAAGAAATATATAATATACTAGCGGACCCGACAGACGTTGTCCTATACACACGTCTTTATAATTCGAAAATTAATTGAATAAACAATTTGAATTGGACCGAATTGTAAATCTAAACCATTCTCGAATCCCCTTGAACACACACAAAAAATTTCGTTCAAATCGGTTCAGCCTTTTAGGAGGAGTTCAGTGACAAACACACGCACAGAAGAAATATATATAATATATATATATATATATATAAAGATTATCAGGATCGAGTAATTAGTTGATCAATTTTGATTCGAGCCGTTTTTGTTTTTCATTCAAACGAAATTTCAACCGAGCATTCACGCGATACCGGCATTCGCGTTCCGGTGTGTTAAAGAATTTTTCATAAAACGTCTTCTCCTCCTGTGTATAAAAACACCACACATATTTGTACGTAATGCAGTCGGGAGTTCCACCATTGTCATAACCGACGGTGACCAAGAAACGTTATCAAATTGCTAAGCTCAAGAGTCTCTCTCGAGGTAATTCATTTCTCGGGCCGTGAAAGATGGAAGGACACCCGGCACGTCGTTATATCGTCCCTTGTATTTGCGCCCACATTATTGTGCATACAAATGCAAGACGGTAGAAACATTAGCGTCCAGCCAATCGAGCTAATGCATCGAGATTAAGTGCGTTATTACGCAAGCTCGCGAAGGAATGCAGGGTGCGAGAGAATATAACGTTTGTGTACAGCAGTATTGTAGAGAACATGAGAGACTGAAGGAGCGCGGAGATATAACAGACAGGGTCGACCATGCCACGCGTGGTTCGCATTCCTGCGGTAACTGTGACTTCCACCGTCGACATATCATTCTGTTCCAACATTTCTTTGTTTGTTTTTTTTTATCTACCTCGATCGATACGATATACCGCACGTATATTTTTTATCTTTTTTGAGAATTTTTGTGAATTTAGGAATAAAAAGAATCCATCAAGTCTTTAAAGGTATCAACATTGAGATTTTATACTCGATCGACTAGCTCCGGCGCGCACTCTGTGCTCGAGACCTTTTGCACCTGAAAATATTTCCCGACCTACATCACCGGAAAATCTCCGACTGAGGTCATCTGTTTAATGATCGATATTTGTTGCGGTTATCGTTACGGCGATGTTATTGAAAATTTCAAATGAAATGCAGGATAATAGAGAGACAAACAAATTTAGTACACAATTTATGGTATTGCGGTTTTGATTATTTGTTCTCGTATGTGTTCTCACTTTCCGACGGAGAATATGAATGTTACATGTATCTCAAGCGATCTTTTCTCTGCTATTATCTTAAAGTAGCTTTTTTCGCTTTTTCAAAATTTCAAATTACCATCGATAGAATTGAACAGCCCTTTTTTCAAATACAAAATCCGCACCACGAAAATCTATTTAAAAAACGGGGCTGTTTGACACACCCATGTGAGGAAAGAATGTCTCACAAAAAAAAGATTTCGAGATCGTTTTACTTTATATAGAAAAATGCAGTATTTCAACCAACCTGCCAAGGATTTTTGAGACGCAGCCGTTGCTAACCTGCAATATTCTCGAAATGTCACACGGTCGAGCACCGGAGTGAGCCAATTCGACGATCTTTTGCCTCGTCGAGTCCGGCAAAGGACGACCACCGACGAAGACACCGCCCAGCTGATTGACACCACTATGACCTAAAAAAAAATATAGCTTACTCCAGAGTGTCAATGACGAAAGTATTTAAAGGTTAATCGTTAATATTTATTATTCACAGTCGGTCGTAAATTTACGTTTGGTGCAAACTGCTCGTAATTTCGTCTGTGAATTACACAAATTACGCCGCAGTATTGAGGAAGAGGTGTGACATGAAATTTCAAGTTTTTACGCAGAACGATGACTTTCAGTCGTTTGAGTCGTAGTAAAAATTCAATCGAACAAAATTACATCAATAATAATATCGAACGATTGATTGAAAGAAATAAATTAATAAATTCAGAAGCATCCGGCAAAAAAAACATCACCTCTACTGTCAAAAAATTAAGCTTTTAGGAAGAAAGAAAGAAAGTTTTATTATTATTATCATTATCACCGATCATCAATATAATCGACATCTTGAGTAATTTTTTTTCAGATTTTCGTTGGGTGTCGCAAATCAATAAAACTCTCATTACAAAAATGTCTGTGCTATGATCATCAACTGTGCTAGATAGTATTCGCACGCTCATCGATGCATCGTCTCTAAAGGGATAGTCTCTAATCCATAAATCAGCTTCCATTGTTGTACGATTTGTACCGTAAAAATGAAAAATGCTGAAAAGATTGTAATAATTACATGGGTGTATTCATCAACGGGTCTAGGGAGTGAAAAAAAATGATGGTAGGGCGGTGGAAAATATCGTATTTTATACTCTTTGAATACTTTTTGGACGTTGTATTATGTAATATACTCCTCGATGAGTATAATACATTGCGACGTTTTTTTCCCTCGCTGTTTCAATAGATCGACGGTAGTTGCTACAAGTTTACACAAAGTCGTACATCACACAGGTATTTTTCGCCGGGTCCAAACCAAAGTCTATTTTTCTTTTACATTTTTCGGATTTGTATACAAGTACTGTGCATAGGGTGTCGGACGGAAGACTGCTGCTGCTGCTGCTGCTGCTGTATACAGAAATCTCAACGAGAAACAGAGAGAGAGAGAGAGAGAGAGAGAGAGAGAGAGAGGAAGAGAAGGAAAGTGGGAATCCCTGACTACTTTTAACATTGTGGGGCTGAAAATGTCAGAGAGGCGAATTCGCCGTAGATAACCCCGGCTCATTGTGCCAGTGACAAGTCAGAGTTGGCGTTCAAGGATTCCACACTTTTCGAGTCTCGTATTTTTCAATCCCAAAGGCGACTGGGAATAAGAAGCAGAGAGAGAGAGAGAGAGAGAGAGAGTAAGAGAGAAAAAGAAAAGTGTGAGTTTTCTTATTCTGCGGGAGTCTTTTATTCGACCGTCTTTGGCTATGCTCCATATACATTCATATTACCAATATATATACATGTACGCATACACGGATGTAGGATATAGGTTGAAACAAGCATGAAGTTGCGGGTGCTCGCCACGCCTACGTTTCAAAGCCACATACTCTACAGTAGAAGAACGATCCCTCGATCGACGAACCCCAAAATGTACCTTCTGATCATTGAGATCCAGAGTGCGAATGAAAAGATCGTGAAAAATAATACTCACGAGATCTTTATTCATCGGACAAAGTTATGCCTCAAGAAAATGGATCAGTAATCAAATTTTAAATTAATTCCTTCAACTGATTCCACTTGTTAGTAAACAAGAAAGAAAAGTAAATTCGCGTCTTCAATATCGTTACGTCTGCATTTAACAATGAAATGCCGAGTGAAACATCGTGATTTTGTGTTTAAAAAAATCATTGTAATTACATGGGAGAAGGGGTTAAAACTTTTAATTCGTTCGACGGATTTTTTTTTGCGAAATTTAACAATGCAGTCAGTTTGTTGAATTTGCGAGGCGAGCAAATCTATTTTCTCGTATACCGGCGTACAAAATTACCAGAATTTTATTATCAGCAATGAATCAACAATGGATTTTAACATTTTTTCATTAGCCAATATTTTCGTCACTTTTTCGACGAGTGATGATTTTTAGTGCGTTATCATCCTGATGACTAAACGTATGAATAAAATCGATTGGAAATACGTCGGGTATTCGATTTAGCCTGTACACCAAGTTGAGGGGAGTAATTGTAAAAACACGTGTATAAGGGTATAGAAATGAGAAAATTTATTGCCTATATAATCGACGCTCGATCCTTACGCATGATCGAGCTCTTTCTCCGCGTATCGGGTCGCGAACAACACCTAAACATATGAGGGATGTTGCTAATAAGCGTGCAAGCTGCAACGAGATATTGTAACAATACGGAAGATGAGAAAGAGTGAGAAAAAATGTGTATACACGATGAACATGTCACTGAAAAACCGCTCGTAAATTTCGTGAGGTTCTTGGCGTCTCGTGCTCCATGTGTGTTTATCGTTGAGACTCGAGAGTTCCGTTATTTTTCTCATAGAAGAAACATCGTACGATTTTTCTTTGATACAACTTTTACATACATCCCATTGTCGTTTCGATCGATACAAATTTTCAGAGTCATTCATGAGTCCTGGGACAGCGAACTGTATATTATACTCGAGTAGAGTCGACGCGCTATTCGCGAATATGAAATACGGCGCCACGAGAATACACGTTTCACTCAGGGCTCGAAATGCGACCCCTGTTGAAAAATCTTCGCTGGACAATTTCTCAGTTTTCCACCGATTTTTATTTACTTGCGCTCGTCGTAAACCGGCATTTGCAAAAAAAAAATTAGTAGCACCGCGATCTTGCTAACGATAATAAGGCTGCGATGAAAGTGTCGTGAGAATTGGCGTACGAACAGCTTATTACCCACAATGCGTCGATATGTGTGCCCAGAAGAGCAGCATTGATAATACGTCACAAAGTAGGAGAATACGCATGAAAAAAAGCGGCGTTGCGTGCACGCTCGAAAGTGCAGAAGAAGAAATGTAACGAGGAGCAAACGATTACGCGAAAACGGGAGAATCGTATAATGAATGCATTATCATATCCTCTACCGCAGCTGTACGCCTCTTGAAGCTGTTATAACTCGTTGTTAAAGAGCTTGCAAAAGAAATACGATTTTGAATGGAAGTCGAATGAAATAATTGAAAGGCGGTAAACGACTATAATAACGATACGCAACCGGAGAAACACGTCGCGGGAACTCTCGAGCGCTGTAACTAGGCAGAGAGTTCATTCGCCGGTATGTAGAGGGCGCGAGGAACAATCGTAGGAAGAGATAGAGAGCGAGATCTCGCGGCGTAGCGCCGCAAATAAACAAACCATTCACAGCGAAATATATGTATGCCCATAGATGGGGTAGCGACTAAAACGTTATCCATTGTGCGTCGATGAACTCATAAATACGACGAAAAAGGTATGTATAACACGAAGGAATATAATGTACAATGTTTCATACGTGAAGCTTTTGTTGCGAGAGGGTGAAATCCGTACGTCGCAAGAAACAGCGAGGATATTGTATTGGAATAAACAAAAATGCATGTGTGTACACGAGATTGTGTGTTACGTGTGTAGTAAAACTCTGCATACATCCCAATGTAATCACTCGTTTATTCACTGCGTAGTACGGGACTCTCTCGTTATTATAACACCGCTGGGGCCAAGCAGACTACTTATGTCCGTACGTCATACGGTGTGCAGTAAAAAAGGGGCTGTAGGCACTTTGAGTGTCGAATGTATAAGTCTGTTTTGATACTGTTACGTTTGTATTAAATATCAGTCGGATGATGTGTACCCTTGCAATTTTCCTCTGACGCTCTCGTTTATTAGGGCTTCATTAGCTAGCAACTATAATATACAGAGATCCCCACGGTTTATCTCAACAGCCCTTTGTATCTATTCGCAATCGTTTCTCGTCTCACAGAAGCACCCTTGCCTAGCTCCATTTTCGCTTTCTTTATTTCTTGAAAATCACGTGTTACTGATCACTAATTCGCTCGATACACCGTAGGTACTTATGAAAAACAAAGTTGATACGTTGTTCTTTCGAAAAGCGTACTCGGAATATTGCAACTAGTAAGCCTTAAAACGGCGGCATATACACCGAGAGAACAGCATGGAAGTAATTGTGGATCTTGGAGACAACAGAAAATACTGTCGAATTGTGTGTTTACGGTGTATAAAGGGATTCCGTAGGGCCGTAATTCAAAGAACCATCTGGCTGTATTCAAAAACTCGTCGCATCATTACGAATGAAAATCAATTTTCTCCCATTTATTAATAACTCTTCGATATAGTAGTTGTTAAAATTGATCCTCAACATCTTTATTATGCACGTGTGTTTTCGTCCATCTTGTGGAGCATTAAAAATGAGATTGAAACAATTTTTTTGCTACGATATATGATTGCCACTGCTTGAAAGTTATCGCAAAACGAATGCATTCGACGCTGAGAACTTATAATTAAACATCGACGACGATAGACTCTTTGTAAGTCTCGTGAAGAGTTCAGCGTGATGCTGGGCACTAACTGTAAAGAGTTAGTTGACTAATAGCATTGACGTACACGCCGGGATGGAAAATAAACGTAGTAGACGCTATGAAAATTATTTTATTTTTTTTTTTCATAGTGGAAAAATATACGAGCCGAACGATCCGCAACGTTAGCCCGGGTGCATGGATGCGATCAGCTTGTTGTACGAGAGAAGCCAACGAGATAGACCTATGTATACATGTACAGAGAGCGGAGACACGTAGAGTGTCTATCGCGAGTGTTTTACACGCGATACATACCAGAATCTAGTGTAAAAAAATCATAGAGAATATACGAGGTAACCTGTGTAGGAGAGACTCCATCAAGGTGGTGTGTAAATCCGCATAGCAGCGGAGATAAAATCTGCAGGGCGTTTATAATCATGGACTTTGACGCGTGCTGTGTTTCATATATTTATGCATCGATCGATTTAACCAAGTGCTGTATAGAGGCGATGTATTCTACCGTTTACGTATACATATCATCGATCTATCTAATGTACTCTGTTCTACGGTGCATGTATACATGTCTAATGTATAAAACAATTCTTACGCTAATCCGTCGCATTGGAAAAGCTCATCGTTTAAAAATAAAACCGTTCGTCAGCTGGGAACATATATACCTCCAGATTCCCTGTTTCTTTTTTGGCGTGCGCTAATATCGGAAAGAAAGTAGAAAGTACTAAAACTTGTTGCATATATATCGGGGAATAAAAAACAATTGCAATTAGCAGAGTAAGAAATACGCGAAGGCCAACATTTCTATAGAGAGGTTTGGTTTCTATCACTGTTTGCTCTACAACCAAAGTCATTATTATTGTGCTATATACACGTGTCGTTGCCTCCGGTGAAAATAATGTTATTAATTTCGGGATGAAAGATAGCCTTATTAGCTGCGATAAGTCACACATCCGTTGGCGTTCGTGTTGGTACAGAGACTTTAATGTTTATCAAATCGTTGTTAAGACGATGTTCATAATTTATACTCATTTATTTATCGATTTATATTCATAAACGTGAGTTTATGAATATCGCTTGTGCAAGTAATAACAATATCTATATCTAGAGACACAGTAGCGTCTCGACGCCGAATATTCAAAAGAAAAATTGTTTAAAATTTGTATATGTATATACACAGGGTTATCCATCGGGAGCGACTACCCCCTTTTATTTTCCAGCCATATTTATGGGGTATTCCACGCCGAATCGACAAGCGCAAAACCCTCACATTTTTTTTTTGACTCATGATTTTTTCTATGGTAGCACACCCTCCGAAACACTCTGCTGAATTTTTTCGGATTTTCTTTTTGAACCTCCCCGGGTTACGAATTATTTCATGTCGACAAATTACGACCTTAAGAATTTTTTTGAAAAAATTCCGAAAAACTCTGTGTACCAATACAAACTTTTTCCAACAAAAATTGAAGTGGTAAGATTTCATTTTCACTGTTTTCACCTAAATTAATTTTCGATGATCGTTGACTATTAAAATTGTAATGAAATTTCGTTATCAACCGGAATATAATTTGTCAGTAATTAATGACTGCTTGCCATCTTGAATTTGTCTCGAAAAATTCTTTGTTCGGGAAACTCCGTCAATTACAGATGGGCATTGCGTTCAATCTTGTTTCGAAATCATCACAGTTTTTGAATTCTCAAATCTTGTTGGATCGATTTTTTTGACCCAGCGTGTCTTTAATGTCAGAAGTGCGAGTAAAAAAGTGAGAGCAGATCACGCTTACAAACGACCGACAGAGCCTCGCTGACGCTTTGGCTGAGATGGCACATTCATCATCCCCCTCGTCTTTACCACAGAACACACACACGCACATGCCCGTGAGTGCTGATTCTTGGATATATATACGGGTAGCTTTTCTTCAAGGCGGTCCTGTCTCTCTATCGAGCATCGATTCGGTCGGGCCTTTGGAGAAAAGAAGCAACTCGCGCGCGCGCGTGTACCGCCGAACGGTATCGGGCAAAAGTCGTATATACATCTGGCGTCTGAATCTTTTTCAATCTCGAATCATGCCAATGAATTGTTATCCACTAATTAGATGAATTTTTCATCTCCTGTTGTGACCTGGAATGTAGCATTTCCTAACAACATTCAGTGACCTCCTAAAAAGCCCTCAATCTGCTTTTCACAACAGAACAGGGCAACTGCGCTGCCCAAATAATTGCAACAACCCTTTATCAGCGATTGCGAAAGCAGAGAAGAATCGAGGAAGTCTTGATCTGGGCAGGAACAGGTTTGGTCCTGCGGCAAAAACCACTTTACAACCTAATCAGCCCAAACTAGTCAATAAACACACAGTATTTTTGGTAGCTATTTGAGTTGGAGTTACACTCATTTGGAGAAGATCCCAAATCTCTACCCTGAATCCCGCGTCAATCCTCAACGCCGAGTTCCGGGACACAACATCTGCGAAATAAGTGCAAATCGTAATCGAAAACTAAACAACATTTTTTCGATATTTCACGACAATTATTATCATCAGGTTGCGGAATCCACGACTATTTAAAAAACTTTCAACGAGTGTGAAAAACTCGAAAAAATTTATGAAAATTCACAGCAGGTTCTTTTTTTATACTTTTTTGTATATAAATGGAAAATGTAATTGTGTATTTTACAAACTCGAAGAACGATGTTTCGAAAATTCCTCAAGCAGCGTAGGTGCGAATTGTACTGGCAGGAGAAGTATTCGTCTCTGTGTAGCCTCGAAAAAAAGAAAAGATATTGAATCGTGATTTAAGGATCCTGGATGAAGACGCCTGACCATTCGCTTGAAGATGGAGAACGAGAGAGTAAGTAAAAGAGAAGCGAACTCTCAGCGCGCGTCTCAATCGTCGTGTCCCTTCGAAGAAGTGCTTCCGGCGGACCGAATGAGTGAGACGACGACAACAACCCCTCTGTGCTAGAGCTATTCGCGTTTGGTCCACTTTTATGTGTACGTGTTCATGGACATATACATATATATTATAGATGTGTATATATCGAAACCGCTGTGAGAAGCTGGCACTGAAGTAGCCAAGGGCACGAAGTAAACCGCGACCAATTCAGAGATGCCCACTTGCCTCAAGTACCTCGTCGCCGTCTCTTTGGTCGTCCTTTTGACACGATGAAGATCACGACCTCGAAAATTTTCATGAAATTTGCTCGATTCTTTCACCCACAGAATCATAAAGCGTCGAATAACGCTTGGACTCTTCATTAAACCGTCCACTACAACAGTCTTTCAAGAATCAGGGCATACGATAACTTTGGCATTGTCGAAGCATTACGAAATTACTATTAAAAACAATATTTTCATCCAACGTTTTTTTTTCCATATTTTGGATGTATAGTTGATTCTGTATATTAATAAATAATTTCAGTTTCAATTTCAATGAACAAATTCCAGATGGATCTTCGTTCAACGATGAAAACTTGCGTCATTAAACATTTATCATATTCTTTCATTTGTGCATACAGTGATCAATCACTCGATTGTGAAAAAGATACATGATGTAACACGCTTTTTATGTATACCGATTATATTTCTTGATGCTTCAAAATCGAGTACAGCGAAAGAGGCTCGTGTGTGTTTTCAAGTTGATGGAAAAAATCGAAATACATTCGGAAACATCGCATCTTCAACAATGACTCTCGTACAGTGAATGAATCCGTGAAGATATGAGGAATATTCAGTGGCTATATACATATATATATATATTTGTAGAATAAGGGTATATACATAGAATAAATAAATGCTCTCTCGGTCTCCATAACACTGCTGTAGACTCTCCTTTCGAGGGGTAATTTATGAGATTGGCCAGATGCAGCTCCGGGAGAACAGGCTGGTGACAAGTTGGTTGTATGTTGGCCGTAGTTTCTCTATAGCTCGAGTCGAAGGTATGCTACTTCACTTCTACAGTTTTGTCGATCATTCCAGACATAAAGCGGGTACAACTATCTCTCTCTCTCGCTCTCTCTGTGTTCCCCACGAACATACCCATCATCACTGTGTAACAAGGTTGTTTTGTAAATGTGAGAATGGTCGGTATGCTCCTGTGAATTCCATTTTGTCGGTGAAATTGTTCGATGCAAAGGGTCTCTTCACATCTTTATATCCTTCGTAACTTTTTCACCAACTCGCTCATTTTTTTTTCTTTCCACGATGTATATTTCTAGCCCAAGGCAACGATATTTCTTCTCCGTCTCGCTTCTATGGACGTCTAGCGGAGTTTCGAGTGTATTGAGACGCCCCCCCCCCCCCCCCCCCGTAGGTGACATGACGAGGGTCAGCTCCTCGCCTGACCGCCAGGTGAATGAGCAAGCGAGGAAGAGAATCCCGGAGAAGACGGAATAGCTCAACGGAGATGAGCGGAAAATGGAGAAAGAGGAAAAAAAGAAAAGAATGAATAACGACAGCTACAATAATAATAATAGCCTCATTGTTGCGGACATGTTTTCAAAATGAGAGAATATTTCCATCCGAGTCATGTGTACGTGGATTCTTCGGGGGATGATGTACCGCTGCTCTTGGAAGAGAACGACTTGTTAGAGGGAGACCGAGAAGCCTCCCTTGGACGGGCACAATGAAGCTCGAGTATTTGTTGCTGTTTGTGCCCAATCTGCCGCGTGCTTTGACCGCTTGTCAGCTAGATATACGTATACATACGAGTATTCTCTTTTATATTTTCCTTTATCCCGCTCTCGAACACGTTTCCCTTCCGGGATTGCCATGCTCGTTGATCTTTTTCGATTCTACGGGCAAACGAGATTCATTCTCGCAATCCATCCGACTAAATTTCCTCGACACTCGACGGTTATCAGTGTTATTATTGATTAACGGTACAAACAGGATACAGAGTTGAGTTGCCGCATCGTTCGAAATTAATATACTTTCTAGTCGACTCTTTGCATCCTGTATACCCGTTGGCCGTTAGCGAAGCAAAAATGGATTTTTAGGTGAAACGAGATATGACAAATTTCGTTCCTAATTACAAAGCGGGACAAAAGAAAAAATATTGGAAAAATTCAGCGATGTCCATCGCAAATGTGTGTTTTAAAATTATTATAATTATAAGAATGATTAATTCATTGATAATTGATTACACGATAAACACGGTAATTGTCCGGTAATCGAGTCAATACCGTTTCTGATCAAAGTTCCAGCTATTCCGGTGCGAAGCATCAAATCCACGCACTCATCCGTCAATATACCAAACGCAGAATCTTGGCAAGGAAAGGTCTCCGAGAGAACCGGAGATTCCAAGAGAACCAATGGAGAACCAGACGTAAGATCTTTAGGGCATTGTCAAGACTCCAAGTGACTGTACATTCCGTGAGCCTTGAGGATCTTCTCCGCGCTGGCTTCCGGATCGAATTATCCAATTACCGGCGGTATTTCCCGCGGGGAGAAAGGGCAAATGGGGGTAGTACAGGAACGGGTCCACGCGTGGGATGGAGAACAAGCGGTTGGCAAACCTTGGTGAAACGGATCACCGAGGGAAGAGAAGAGATGAGACAACTCGTGTGCCAGGCATAAACGATTGAAGAGGTGGAGCATGCGAGGGAAAGATAGGGTGGGAGACGACTCGCCCGGAGTCTCTCTGATTCCACGTTTTGCACGTGTGTATAGTACATAGATGTTTACAGTGTGTGTACGATGTATGCACGTCGTATACGTAAAACGTGGACACGTAGGTCCGGGTCGACATAGGTACGCGCACGGGGTTGGTAAGCTCGCTACTGGCTTGCTTGGCGGCGGCGGCAGCAGCAGCAGCAGCACGAGGCGGTCACGGTCCAAAGCGGGACCGGACAAAGAGCTCGTAAACGCGTTATTCCACGCCAACAGATCTGTCAGAGCCGCTTCTCCGGGTGCACTACGTGGAAAAGGTCCGTCCACCAGGGCCCCCCGAAGCAGCAGACTAGAGGAGCAGTCAGCTCGGCATATCGTCAGAGTCTTTACCGTTGTAGGAGGCATCCAGGAACATCGACGTTCGCCATCAGCATCTCCCCATCTTCCTCTCTCTCTCTCTCTCTCTCTCTCTCTCTCTCTCTCTCTCTCTCTCTCTTTATCTTTGCGTCCTTGCACCAGCTCTGTATTTAGAGGACGTTTCTCTCGCGTACTCGTACACGTATGCGGCGAGACACACCAAAGCGAATGGAAGTTTGCTCATGTACGTGGATGTATACCTGACTACCGAAACGATTCTCTCAAAACCAGAGATGTATGTTTCGGCACATCTCACGAGCCACAAAATTCTTCCCCTATTAGCGTCTTCCTCTTGTACTTGGATGAATTTCCAAACGACCTGGAATTCCACGGGGATATATCGCTTTCTCCCCTTCTCGCCTTCCTCTATCCCTCGCGAGGATAAGCTGCGATGGATATAAATATAAACGGAACATGAAAAATGACAAGTACATCTTTCAAAACGGAATTTTCGTGCGGCGTTTGTTTTTCCGTTGCGGCGGAATGAACCAGTATGGCGGTACTTCCTTGTCGAAGATTTCCATGCCGACTCGTAGCGAGGTTTTGAATGGCAACATTTTTATTTTCAAACAATGTCGTTTTTATCACGGATAAACATAAAAATTTATAGACAATAGTAATTAGCGGCTTGACTATTAGACGTGTATTAGTTGCTTGTTCCAATTGCTCATTATGTCCATACAAGAAGAAAAAATACAATAAACGCGCAAGTTTCGAAATCCTGTTTTAATTTCGTTCGCTCTGTTGCATGCTATATATTTTTCTTCTTCGTTTTTCGCCTCTCACCCTCTTGGCTCGGTGGTCCTGTGCGCACGGTGGTCAAATGTACCAATTGCCATGTGTACAATAGATTACACGACATGTGTTCACCGTGTAATCCGCACGGGAAGTACATACAAATGTACAGAAAAGAAATCTCGCTCGATTCGCTACGCGCGAGACACTCTTCGATTATTCTTTTCCTCGGAAATCCTCCGTCAGGCATTCGGGATGTATCAGACGTTTACTGAAACTTTGCTATTCTTTCGACCGTTTAAGATTTACCAATAAAAGATACACACGCGTGTGAAACTGACGCGCAACGAGAATTCCAACACATCGTTGGATTATCATGATCGACCAAAAAACCGTAAACACATAGGTCAGAAAAACTGTTCACCAAACGTTTAAAAATGATGTCACGATTAGTTTGTTTCTCATTCGATTAATTTCATAAACGAAAAATTTCAAATCTCTCTACCAATAAAAATAAAACTATAGTCCACGGTGTTAATGGATTCAAAATTGGCGTTCAATATGGGCGAGACTTTGTCGACTAGTTTTTGATGGAATCTGAAAGTTGCGCGAGACGGTACAGGATAAATAACAGCCTCGAGTAACACCCGGGGATGTCTGCTCACGTGGCGATACAAAATGAGATTAATCCGAGGGAACGTAGCCGCGACGGAAGAGACAGAAAAACAGAAACGCGAAGTGTATACAAGCATGGGTACACACAGACTCGCGAGTCTGTAAGAAATACAGAAGAAATACTCTCAATCCGCAGGACTACTCTTAATAGGGGCACAATCGTTTTTGCCATCACACAAGGTGCGCCCTCAGGGTACAACTACAATGACATGAGCGTTGCGCGGTGGTGGAACGCATTGTGGTCTCGCGCTACGGGCGCGTTACACCGTGCATGCCGTGTAATATGGCAATAGGAATTGAAAGAGAGATAGAGAGAAAGAGAGAGAGAGAGAGAAAGAGAACAAGAGAGAGAAAAGCACAGTACTATAGAAGCACCGTGTTCCCATGGGACGGAGGGGTCCTCAAAAACGGTATAGCGAGATCGTCGTACATATAAATTGTCCAGGGCTCGCGCCACAGGGGGACACGTTTTCGACATAATTAGAGCCGGTATCGGAATGATCAGCCTATAGCTGTGGGAATGAAATGGAATGGAGTGGTTTAAGATGTGTTTTGTTGATCCATGGCACGGCATTCGCCCACGGGACTCCTACAACGACCCCTGTCGTCGACACGTCGTCCCACAGAGACGCTACTTTGCGGTCTGATTACTAACTTCACTGCCCATTTGTTGATGGGAAATCTGCTGCGCATTCGCCACCTACTTTTTACTTGGCACTTTTCGACGCTTCGTGACGACGATCTATCATCGATGTTTACAGGATGATTCCGGCTATCAACGACTGAAGAATTAATGCTTATCGGGAATTGGAATTCTGTCCAACGTTGCAGCAGCCTACTTTTTGTGTCGAGAATAAGATCGCCAAGAATACTTTCGCGAGATTATTCGAGTTCTTGCATGAGATGCGATGAGGTATACTTTTTTTGGTGCTCTCGTTTATGCAAGACGAACGCGTCAAATCAACTTTGTATATACATGTATTTGCATATTTGAGGAATTCTTGAATTGTATGATATTGAGTTTAAGTACATGCAGACACGAAGATGGAAAAAGAGTAGATTACGGTTGAGTATCATTATATAGAAAATTTATTGGAGCACGGCGAGCGACATCGTCGAGAGGCAACTCCTGAGCAAAACTCGAGTGTATAAGCACCGGATGAATACACGGTGCGCAAGACGAAAGGGTAGAGGTCAATCGCCTCCAAGGTCAATCCTTTACAGTACAGGTTCAAGTTTTAGTTGCACCCATACAATATCTTTGTAATCGAAGATTGATGAGGATACGTATATCGAAATATCGCATTTATCGTTGTCCTTTTATTTATTCCGTTGGTTGGTCGATGAACGAGGAATGACTTTCGTGGCAAAAATTCGTTCGCTCGACTCTCTTGACAGATTACAATTCCGCTATAATTTGAATCTTCCAAGGGACGCTTCTTTCCATTTTTTCGTGGCAAAGATGGTGGCAAATATAGGTTAGGCACGTTGTGCCCGAAAATGTCCAAATTCACCTCATGTTTTTTTTAGATCCAAACTCTCTTTCTCTCTTCGTTTTCCCAGAGCGTTATTATAATCGAGGATCCTCGTATAGGACAGGCGCGGCTGAAACTGTTATCATCGCGTGACCCCGCGAGAATGACGAATCTGTAGGATCAACTTCAACTCGAGGACTTCTCAAAGTCCCTTTTATGAAATTATGTGTATTTTTTTCTATAAACCACGAGCTAGCCACGCGACAGATTTTTCATAAATTCTCGAACGTATTCTCGGACCATTCCCATCAGAATTAAAGAGGGATGAAAAATACGAATTTGGTGTTGAGGGACAATTCGTATTTTCGTCAACTTGAGTGTCTTTAATGGTCGTAACGATGCCACTGGTAAAAGTCATTGAAATAAATGCAAGCACGAAATTCGGTCGTACTTTCGTAAAACGACTAGAATATGTTTGTAGAAATCTAGCGTATAATGGAATACGGATTTACGGTGCCTATTGGGCGACTAAAAATTCGTGTCTAAAGACCTTTCGAAGGAGGGTCCGTGTTTTTTCGTATCGGGAATTAGCTTTTACGTATAAATGCATTTATACATACGTATGTACGTATGTACAATATTGTTCTTTACAAACGAACGATCCTGCCCCTGACTGTAAGTAAGAGGGTCGTGCCTCAGAGTCCCTATGATACAATGAGAGAGTTCTGATGTAATCTCCGAAAAACGTTTAGGGGAAAATTAGGTCGACAGTTGCCAGTGTACCCACGGATTCACGAGCAGCATACACGTACGCGCTTTTTTCGTTTGTTTCTTACGCGATTGTACAGCATGTACGAACGTATGCCGTACATTCTGCATTAGTATTTTTATATCGACCTTTTTGCCCCCTCCCCCCCCCACCCTGCTCTTTTCTTTTTCTCTCCGCGGCTAACCCACGATTTGTCACAATATTTATTCGGCCGGCAGGATTGGAACTGTTTCTGCAACTGTTTTTCTTTTTTCCCCATGTCTCTCCGATCCGCCTCGTTCTCTATTTATCCGCGGATCGCTAAGATCGTGAACCAATGTATCGAGGAGAAACAAATGCTCGCTATTGTACATCGATAAAAAACAAATGTGATACTTGCGTTCAACGAGAATTTTATCGATGAAACAACATTGTATTTGATGAAATTTTGTTATCGTTGAACCAATGAGAGAGACAATGTTCGTTTTCGATATCTGTTGCAATTGAACACGAATATGAAAAATGACGTGTTGATAAAATGAGCATTTATTTGTTTAAAATTTTGCTTCGTCTTATAATGGCACACGATACTGTTTTATTATTTTCGATGAAAAATACCTCTCCATTTATGGAGAGTGTGAAGGAAAGTTTGGCAAAAAACCTTGACCGACAAAGTACTCTTTTGCAAAAATTAAATTTCTACAGGTGGTAGGTAGAAGATATATTTCGCGATTTGAACGATTAAACGTTTTACGATAAGCTGATATTTTTTTTCGAGAGACATTTGTATTTTTAACATAATTCAGTTTTGAGCGAATATTTTCAATGAGTTTGCTCCCTGCGTTCAAAAGGGGCTCTGAAAACACGAGCAGACGTATAGTACAATATGTATCGGAATATCGAAACTAATACCCTTATTATGGGAAAAAGTATTCGAGCGTTATATTTTTCGCTGTATAGTCACAAGGAAAAAAAAACGTTTTATCAAATATTGCAATAAAACGACTCTTCGGTTTATTCGTTTTTTTTTTACAAGTCTCTCCTTATACCGTCAAGTACGACGGAGCCAGAAAAAGAGAGAGGATGCTTTCACCCTCGTTTCCGCTCTTATACATTAGGCACGTTTATATCGTATTTTTCCAGAGGCTCCGCTTCCGGTTGAGGAAAACGTCGGGTGTTCGCACATACGTTTACAGGCAATTCCGCGATACAGAAGGACGAGTTGAATAAAAAGGAAAACGTGGGCGCGGGTGGGATTTTTCACGCGAATAACAAGTACTCGAATTAAATAATATTGTCCCTCATGTTTATTCGCATTTTTGTCTTATAGCCCGGAAAAATAATTGTGAAATTTAATAAATCCAATGAATTAAAACCAAAATTATAAACAACCACTCTTCGGTATATTTTTTTTCGCTAATCGATTGTACAGGTCTCTCTCAGACTACCTTTGGTGCAATCTTCTTTACCGGAATTTTCATTCGCGAATCTTTCGTTCCCGAGATATTTCATCAGCCGTAAAACGTCCTGTTTCACGTGGAATGGCTTGTGTACGAATGTAATTCGGTCCTCGGACGAAGATACAGGACCGAGACGACGCGAGACTTTGCACGAGGCATCCTTTATTTTTTCGCGTCCTTTCCTCCAACTTTCGATCTTTCGCGTGCACTTGATCGTGTCTCGCTCTGTTCGGTTCGAACTCGGATCGGATCTACACACACGAAAATGAGATGCGTACGTATCGACGAACATCCCCTCCCCCCTCTTCATCCCCCAGTAGGGGACGACACCATCGCTCTGTAACTTTGCTTCGTACCCGAAGAGAAAATTTCACAGTCGAATTCATCGGATGTTAAGCCCGGAGCATGAGACCCGAGTCTCACCGTTCGAGCTATTTCATTTTATCATTTTTATTCTGGACGAAAAAAAAAAAAGAATTTCATCCCCACGCACTTTTTCACAACTGTGGTGTAACATACGTACTTTCGATAAGGGTTGAGCAGAAAGATTTCTCACTCTGGACCAAACATTGCAGCAGCACATTTTTCTTTGTCGAATAAATGGAATAATTAAGGAGATTCGAAAGCTTTTAAACGGCAAAGCAAGATGCGGCATTTTTTACTAGAGAATATTAATTACGTAAGAATACACGAAGCGTAAGAGGATGAATGGAAAAAAGAAAACTGGAGAAAAAAATATTTCGTCAAGAATGTCGGATTAAAACCAAAGTCTGTGCAGAAAAATTTGTTCGAACGCTCCTCTTTTGATAGGACAATAGACTCGCCATGTTTCGCGTCTCGATTAAAGAGTGACAAGATTCCTGTAAAAAAAAAATAATTTTCATCGCCAGCAAGTTCTCAATGCGTTAAACGTGGCGAAATGATTCTTTATGCAACAGCGTTACTATTTGTGAAAATTGCTGATATAGGGAAACCGGAATATACGACTCTTGGTGAAAAAAAAAAAATTCTAGAGAAGGTTGAGTGAAAAAAAAAGGAACGCTTGTGGGAGTCTCTCGCTATCCACTCGGAATGCAGAAACGATCAATGCCAACGGTTTCCCCGTTTTTCTACCACCCTCCATCGAAATTTTTCCTCCACAGCTCGGGTACATCGTATATTTTCTTTTTCTCGCTCTCTTTCTCCCCGTATAACATCGCGAATCAGCGCAGCTTCCCTCGCGAAGCTTCGTCCCGCAGCATCCAGTCGTGATCGTTTCTTATTCTTATTTCGTACGTCTTCAGTGTGTATGTGTGTGTGTGTGTGTGTGTGTGTCCCGCGACACACGGTATCCGTGCCTATACCGGCGGTTGACGCATTACTCTCGCGCCGAGGAAAACTGCTCGGGAGTCTGTGCTCTCTCTTCTTCATCTTAGAGTCACATTTTACACATATACACGTAATATATGTATATATTGTATATAAACCTTTATAGATAGGCTCAGGCAAAAGAAAACGAACCGGAGCTTTGATGTCACCGCAAAACGGGTAGACCTTTTCATCGTGGAACATAAAAAAAGCCCAAACTCGGAATTTAAGCGTATATTAAAATCCATCAAACAACATCCGAGAATTGGATATACCGTAAAAATGTGTAACTGAATAAATGACGGAAAAAGGCAAACGTTTAGCAAATTTTCGGAAAACACGAAACGGACGTTATACGCTTAATTCGAAACGTACATTTCCGGTCGACCAACGAGACTGTGCGAGAGTCGATAAATATTGACACAGTTTTAAAAAAAGACTTATTTGGACCTCGTGCAACCTGAAAAGCTAATTATGGTGAAAAACATGTATATACATACGTTTCTCCGAGTACGGAGAACGTGTGTTTCGTTAAACGAAGGAAAACGAAAAGAACTCGTCGGCCGTCGAACGAAATGAAAGGAGAATCGATTAGACTCCTTCGTCATCGAAGTGTGGTTAAAGGGTTACGAATGAGAAGGAGAGAAAAAAGAATAGAGAGAAAAAGAGAAAGAGAACGATGATGGTTATGTGGGCCAGCAGAGTGAAGCAGAAGCGTGTCGCGCCCATCGCGGTTGATTCGATGAGCTAACGCCAACTTAACGCTACACACCCCACTGAGCTGCACTCGGTCAGATAACTCGACGATTTTCAAGCGCCCTGCACCGGAGAATGATATCCATTGAGTCGCAGAAGCTTTCGCTGTCCGTTCTCTGGTTGCTCGCATACTCTATTATAAACGTTTCTCTTCATCCATCTCTTTCTTCGTTCTTCGATTCACTAATACCTTTTTTCTCTCTCTCTCTCTCTCTCTCTCTCTCTCTCTCTCACTCATCTCTATACGTCTTTTTCTTTTGGTTTACCGCGTGAGTGTTTACTCACTTGTGGATTCTTCGATTCGAGTAAATTCACGCTCGAATCTTTGCGAACAGTAATCGTTGATCGCGGTAAACAAAACTTATGATTGGTCCTCCGACATCCGCGAGGTGATATTCGCGTTTCATCAAATTTTCTAAATCACAAATACGCCAGAGTGAAGGCGAAATGTGAAGTTTCGTTATTTCCGAATTGAACGTTGTTTATCAAATATTACACAATCTCTCGATCTTTGTTGCTTCAATAGCAACAAAATGATAACAATGAAAATCTCGCGACAAATTCATTCGAGAAACCATGGAACTTTGTACTCTTTTTCTGCCCTTCTTTATTCGGATTATCTAAAAGCAACGAAAAGAGTTTGTCGAATTTGTGACGATTTTGTTTTGTCGAGGAGATCGACTGGATACGTTATGCGTACACGCATGTTGTATTATCGCCGCACAAGAAGGGTGCATATATGTTGAAGATTTTGCGACCATCATCATCATCATTACCATCATCCTTATCGTCGTCGTCGTCGTCGTCGTCGACGTCGTCTTTGTTGTCGCGATGCGGATGGAGCGAATCACGTGGAAGAGGCGCGTAAGAGAATGGAAATCAATAGGTGAAGCGAACAACGAAAGGAAACGAGTATATATGTATATACGCACACACAGATAGGTGGAGAAGTATATAAACTTAGGTACATATACATAATGTATATATAATATATATATATATATACACTTTTGAAAGCTGGAGAGGTTTCAGGGGGGTTCCAAGATCGCCCCACAGAGTCGACGACGAAGACGATGGAAAATGCGAGATCCCCGACACCCAGTAGCAAAAGTGGAAGGCCCCGTCGACGCCGTTTTACAGAAAGCCTTCGAGACGTCCTCGCTATCTCTCCCTTCTGTTCTGTGCTTTTGCCCCTTCGCGGAGAAGCTCGCCACGCCGATGCTTCTTCGCAGTTACAGAAAGACGCGAGGAAAAAAACACCGTGGGGACGCGGCGAGAAATGACGATGGGGAGCAGAGGCGAAAAGACGAGAAAATCAAAAAAAAAAAGGAGCGAGAAGCGATCAACGCGAGGATGGACCTCCATTGAGAAACTAATGGGGTTAAACGCCTCGAACCTACGTCCATCGCCTAAATCGATGAATATATATTCGCTCGTGTATATTCCGTGCGTGTATGCGCGTCTGGGAGCAGCTCTGTATATCAGTGTGTACATCAAACGTCATCACACGAGAGAGCTTTCTCGTCAAGGACATTAACAAGCGAACGCTGAGCTCATAATTGCAGGATTTGTCGCTGTTGTGGATTCATTTTCTTTAATTTTGCGAATGCTCGTAATATAACCGTATTATTAGTTTCGACAAAGGCATATTTTACGCATCGGGACCGTTTTTTAAACATATTTTGAACGTTTTCGTTGTCTTGGGAAAATGCAAAGAGCATTGACCTTGTCTTCGGCCCGAACGATATTCCCAAGCTTTGGAAGGAAACGTAAATGGCACTGAAATACATGTGTCATTGGGACATTCCTCGGGTGAAATTGGAAAAAATGTTATCGATGTATTTCTCTTCGCGAGGGGAGAAAAAATTGATTTTCCAAATTGTCAATGTATAATCCGACGACTCACCCTTGTGCGCCATGTCATCAGCGGTGACGGAGGCCAGGAGACCACCGGCTCCCGGCCATGGAGCGACCGCAGCCCCAAGTTGCTGCGAAGGCAAAATCTTCGGGCCTTTACACTCTCACTTTGTCTCTGAAATCATAAATTTGAATGCACATGCGTGTATACAAAACAATGACGAAATATTGTCCAAAGCGAAGAGAAAAGAAGGCGTGAAATATCGCGAAACATCGATAATCGATCGAAGTCGATCGTGCGATGAAAAATATTCGTCGTGCGTTTGTGCACATTCGCTCAAGGTCGTTTCGTGACACACTTCCAAGTGCGTGCTATTGTGTGTGTTTCTTTTTTTTTTTTCAAATTGTAGAATATCATCGTACCGATCTGAGTTTTCGCGGTGACTTTATTGACGCTCTGACGAGGCGAGGTAAAATTAACTTTTGGACCGTGCGCACCTGTGTAAATTACAGCATATGTGCCGGCACAGTCGATGGAATCGAAGCGGCTCGCTCGAAAACTTATCTGGAGCAAGAAATGTAAACTGATTGGCCCTATATAAGCATGAAATATTTCACTTTTACATCGCTGCGATAATTTATCAAACGTATTCAACATGAGAATAAGCCGTCGCCTGGTACTTGTCGGTTAACGTTTTCGAGCCTGTAGATCAATCTCGATAAATACGATTTTTTTCTTCGAACATGGAACCATCCAGTCCGCGAATGATTAACGCAGTGTTTTAACGAATTCGATTGTTGTATAAAAATAAGAAATAATCAGAACGTAATAACACGTTAGGTTGATCATCGAAAAAAGATTAAGACTAACAAGTGTCGTTACGACGGATGCCATACCGAGTTGAAAATTTCCTCACTGGAAGAAACACGTTTCTTTCGACCGCGTTCGCTCAGTCAAAAAATATACCACGATTGGCAATATCTGCTTACTTTGAACGACGTTCCAGACATTCCCCTACTTTTTAATCGGTGCGTTCAATTCTTATTTTTCCGGTTCGTTTATCTCGTGTAGGCTATTATACCGAATATTCTAATTATCAGTGTATTATACATGAGGAACCTTCGGCTCGGCAAATACACCCTGTTCGCTTCTTTATCACAAAAAGTCTACAAGCAACCGGATATTCGTGATAAGAGATGTATGAAGAATGTGTATTATGCCTAAAACGTACATCGTCCCATCCTACTGTTCTAAAGACCCCGAAAATGAAAGAAGCTATAATTAAAACGTTTCTAGAGTTTGGGCGCATAATCGATGACCTTTCAGTGTAGCAATTACCTTTGCAATGCTCTTGGAAAACCTGTGAATTATGCATTTTCTCGAGTAAGAGCATGTAATACATCAATTCCGTGCAAACGCGCGCAGACAGACGAAAATATGTTGTATCGCGAGGATTTGAAGGGTAGGATGGTGAACTCTCGGGATGTATTCGACTGCTGGTACATGCGCGCGCGTGTCTGAGCCCGTTTCGCGAAAGGGTTACAGTGTTGCGACGGAAAAAAGAAAAAATAAGAAAGGACGCAGGTACGGGGGTGGTACACGAAAGAGAAATGTGTGTTTTACGTCGCCGGAGCTCAACTAAGTGCGATAATTAGTGCCTGAAGGGTAGCCTCTGTCTGTGTCGCGCTGCGAGACTGCAGTGTTGCGGAGAGGGTGCCCCGTCGAAAAAAAAAGAACGAGAAAACAAAGTTTTTATACACCGCGTATTATTTAACACGGTTCTCTCTCGACCTTTGTGATACATCTCGCGCGATTCGACTCACCGATGTTTCATTTTTTTTGCCACCTACGCAAATGTATGAGATACACCACATTTGAAACTTTAAAAAGTAAAAAAAGGTGCACCGAGTCATTGAAATATTGTCTTTCTTCGAAAAGTATTTTTTTCAAATAGTGTGAAAAATAAAAGTAACATTCTCCAAAAAGAAAAAATAGAAAATCGATCTTGACGCAAGGAGCTTCTTTTTCTTAAACATGCACGCAAAATTTGTTTTTTTTTCTTTTTTTTTTGGAGAATGTTACTTTTATTTTTCACACTATTCGAAAAAAATACTTTTCGAAGAAAGCTATTAATTGAACGTTTATGCGGTTATGAAAATCAACCTAGAACTATCTTGAACATCCCTAATTCGTTCAAATTTGATTAAAACAATTTTTGCAGCAACGAACTCATCGTTTCCTTCTGGGTATACTCTCGAATACACGAGACAAAGTTTTCAACGGTGTTGTTTCGTAACAAAGTTTTGAGATCGTGTTCCCTCGCGGATGCTTCGGTATTGGCATTCTCAACGAGGAGAAGAACTTTGCCGTATCATACCTGCAATTGGTGTACGATACTTGTGTATTTCTTATTTCTTCGCGTATTTGCCCGTTTATGCGTGGGATCTTGTTGAAGAGAAGATTTATACTTTGTGCGCGTGTGTGTTTGTGGAATCTTTACGAAAAGTTATCGTCAGTCACGTGGATATTCGCACAGGGGACAGTGGCAAGAGGACAAAGTGAGCGTTTGCAGGATCAAAGTGCGAAAAAATCTGTTTTAAGGCCGTGTAGAAATACAATACCGTCAACAAGTACGTAAAATTCGTGACACGCAAAGTACGTAATAAAAAAAAATTGTTTTGGGTTCTGATATTTATTTTCATGATTCCGGTATAAAGCCAACATGATAACTTTATCATGAATTAAAAATTATTTTGATTCGAACGTGACATTGATGCATTTATGATTTTCGGCACGATTTTTGAGGAATGCGATCTTTTTTGAAATATCGAAAAAAAAGCCAAGGTGGATTTACCCTCGTTACGCACCTTATATATTGCGTGCCATTTTTGTGTTAATTAATAGTGTGACGTAATTGTACAATTTGACCAAAAGTACCGAAGGAAGAGGGAATCGCCTCGAATATCCGAATATTTCTTAATTCTCGAAACTCTTACGGGAATAGCGTGAAATCGACTGGGATTCAAACGGCCAATGAGAAACGGCGAGATGCGTGATGGAAAAATCTCTCGCTATGCAGATGGACGGAATGAAAGCTCATACACAATGTGCAGGTATGTATACGCGTTCGCGTGTATACATGTATAACGTAAAAGTTCAGAAGCGTATTGTGCAAGAGGATTACCTCGGATTATGCCCGACTGAGCGCAAACAGGATAGCGCGCGCCTCGGTTTGTGTTTACAAGACGCGCCAAGCTGTCGGTTTAGCAATCCCGCGCGCAAGACCATCGCGAATTGGCGACTATAAAGATACTCGTGACTTTTCGAGATTTTCCGGTGAGAATTAATAATCGAGGCCGCTCTCGTGAGGGCACACGAATATCGCGTTTTCCACTTGCTGCAACGAAAAAACATGCTCGATCCAGCTTCGAAATAAAGTATCCCAAAAGAGGTTACGTCGAAACAAAGCGAAATGCAAAATCTCTTCGGGCTCGAAGAAAGATTCTCGATATATGTTTTTTTATATACCTATTTTATATAGGTATCTACTCGTATATGCTTGCATCAGGTTTCAGGACGTTGATGCATCATGAGTCGCAAGTTTTTCTCGTAGGATTCATCGTTTACATTGGGAAATATGTTTTATCAAACATACCGCAATTTTCATAGGTTTCTCATGGACAGCGACGGATCATTGAACTCTTATTGCACGATTTTTCCCGCTGGCTCTCGCTGAATCACGATGGAATAAGGTAGAGTATCCAGTCCTCGGACCTGAGCCACTAGTCGGCCTTTTTGGGATTTGCGATCCGTGCGAAGAGCGCGTGGCAACTCTTGGCACGCGTCGCAAAATCGAAAAAGTCCGACTAGTTTTACAGGGGGCTGGAGACTGAGTACTTTACCCTATATCGCGCGGTTTTTGAAAAAATCTCTAATCTTGACAGGTTATTTTCGCAACTGTATCATAATGTATGTAAATATATGTAATTACTATGAGAAATTATATATTCTGTGATGTAATATTTTTCGAACATTCCGCGAGTTTGTCTGGTGAGGTAACTTTTCACTGCGACTGTCGCCAGCAGGCGACTACGGTAATGATATGTTCAGGGGAATTCTTATTTTTTCATTCCTCCGACTTTGGAAATAAATAGGCAGACTTCGCTTACTTATCGGCAAGCATATGAATTTCAAAGCGTCGTAATAACTGTCGCGGTACAATTCAAAAATTTCTATATACGCATTTATCGAATTTTACTGATCTCTATTTTTACCGTATATTTTTCAAATAATTACCAAGTATTCAAAGAGCGTCATTTTCCGTTGAAAAGCGAATGAGATAACATTTTCAATACACGTTACATTTTCTTGTTATTTTTCCTCCTCTGCATTCTTCGAGCGTATCGCTTGACGCTCGCGCGTCTGTTTCTCTACGTATCCGCCGGCCGAAACTTCTCGAATCAGTTGTTATCGATGACAATTTTGTATAACCATATGGACTACACGAAGTTCCTAATACATCAAGGTGAATTAAATTCTATTACCATAGCAATGCGATACGCCGCTTTGTGAATGAGAGTGATGGACGTGATGACGTAATTCAAACCATATTTCAAGTTTTATTGAAATGCCAAAATAGAAAACGAAAAAAAGCATAATGAAGTGAGATTATTAATCTGGGTTAATTAAATACCGTTATTACACTCATCGTAGTTTAAAAAATGTCGATCAAGATCGTATCGAACATTTTTTTGTTTGCATTTCGACCGTCGACAAACAGTCAACCTATGTTTTACGTGTCAAGTCTGTTATATATCGAAAGTTTCGAGTGAAAATTTCAATAAATTGTCGCTTTTCGAGAGAAACGCGAGTATAAACCTGTTTTTTTCTGTAAAACGAGATACGAATAGATTTCCCTATCCGCGGAATAATTTTTTTCGTACACGTGAGAAGCATACTTTCTTGCGCTACAATAATCATTTTTCGCCGTTTACTCTCAACAAATATTTCTCGATTATTGACTCTACGGCGATATTTCGCGATGCTATTGAGAAATTTGCTTCATCTTTGAAGACTCCGGCAGAAAAGAAAAGACGGATAGAGAAGCCCATTCGAGCTCGCAGCATGCGACACAACAGGGTGACGTCCGATGAAAAAAAAACAGGGAACTGAGCCGCCGGCGACGTTTCGTGCTCTGTATACGAAAAAGACGGCCAATCTTTTCGTTTATTTTCACTCCCGTACACGACATTTCGTTTCGTATGTATATTCCGCAGGAAAAATTGCACGAAATGCCAGCAGATGGCACTGCGACAAACGAAGCTACCGAGCACGTAAAAGCAGCGATTAATTTCCGATTAATGATGCGTATATCGCGTTTAAACTGTAACACGATAATCTAACCTACATTCGATGTAAACAAAATTTTTTATCAACGTTTATTTTATCATTGATAATTTTAAGTATTCTCGCGGAGAATTAAGTAAGAATTTCATTACCTTAAACATGCCATGTACGATCTTATGCTTCTGAAACGTCAACGAACGAAACTTTCTTCGACAAATATTCTCTCGAAAATGAAGGATTGTGACTAAACGAATAACCTCGTTACGAGTGATTGAAATTTTTCAAAGTGAGACAATGACTTGGTTGAAAAGGAGGTCTTTCATTATTTTTCCTGTAATGAAAAATCATGATGTGGGACATCAGCCCCTATTCTTTTTCCCCCCCCGATTGTTTTTGCTCTTTCTCGATTCGTTCCTTTCTTTTTCAAGGTGACTCCGACGAACAATAAGCGAATGTAATACGATGATCGACGCTCAGCGAGTCTCCCGCGCACTTGGAAACGGGGAGAGGACGAACGAACGAACGAACGAACGAACGGAAAAAATGATGCACGAGAAAGGAAGCTACGACGTGTACACGCGACCAATGGAGGTGCAGCTTTCGCAGAAAGTTTATATCCCTATATATCAGAGCTCTCTCCTCTTGAACGTATGTACAATGAGCGTCGCGCGAAGCCGCGGGGTGTCCGCACTTGTGCTTGCCTCGCGTTTGCAAAGCCATTCAATATTACATACTATACAGCAATACTCCGTGTCTCTTCATCAGCTTTATGTATATATAATATTACACTCGAGCTTTCGTGCGCTTCGTAGATTTTGCAGGGCGAATTCGAATCGAGAATTTTCAGGGCGGAAGCCCAATTAAGCTATAATAGAGTGAAACGCGTGAAATTAACGGTTAGAAGAGAAAGCGATGAGACTGCTGAACCATGCTAAATAATACACGGGTATGAACGAGATAAATTTTCAGACAAATAAACCCGTGAACCTCAATGAGATGAGATTGGATAAAATTCGCGAGTTTCTCGTGGCGGCCGACGTCACCGACAGAGGGGAGCACCGTGTGCGTGACTTCTGACGCTGCCTAATAATTTCACGACTCCCATCCGGTACACAAAAAGATGCCTTGTCGAATGGGATAAATACACACGATACACACGAAACTTTTCGCGAACAGGCTTTTCTCATATCTCAGTCGGTGTAAAACATTCCTAATAGGAAGGAAAATCATTCCTTGTTTACGAAAAGTCAATGTTGATAAACACGATTCCCCGAACGAAGATAAGGCACGGACGAGCATCTTTATCGTCTCTCGCAACGCACGGATCATTTAATTTTCGTAAAATCATCGAATTAATGAGCGACAACCGAGGAAAAATCTTATTAAGAAACGGGGGGGATTTTTTCGTTTTAGGAAGATAAACATCCGATTATAATACGAGGATTTTTTCAAAAGTGAATTACAACGTGCGAAGTTATCATCATAGTCGCTTGTTATCTTAGGAATAAACAATTTTCTACATTTTCACCGCTGATGCTGGAATTTTAAGCGAGAAAGTTTTGAAAAAAAAATGATGTATAAAATACGACGATTAATAGTAATTTTATAATCTCGATTGACTGTTTTACAATTTGTCTATAACCAGGTTTGAATGTTTATTCAGTAGGCCGATACATCGATGTTTAAAAGATCAATATTCAAGCCAATTGTCATTTTATATAAATCGTTAACCGTCGATTATTGCTAATAATCGACGATTAAGGTTAACCAGCAATGGTATCGTACATGACGAATGGTTTTTTTTAAATTTTATGCGTATAATGCGCAAGTTTTGTAAATATATTTGTCATTTCGAGCTATGCATTCCAGATTTGTTGTTTGACGATAAAAAGAGCCAAAAATTCATTTGTTTTCCCGAGGCACAAGTCACTCAGAGGACAAAAATTATTGGGGTTACATATATCTTACATACCAAGTTAAGCCGACGGTGGTCGACTGTACGAATTCGTCGAATTGCACGTTGCGCCTTCACCGTTGTTTTATTTCTTTTTTGTCGTTCGCGCACTCGTGTTTAGTCTTATTATTACAACGTAAAGTAATTAAACACACTCAATCGGTCTCTCGAGTCCGTAATTATGGTTGATTCTTTTGCATAATGCAATATTTCTACGCAAATCGATTTATACACTGTTTTTCCTCGAAAAAGTTTCTTATCCCTCGGTTTATCTGTCTCAACGGAAGAAGTTGTCCCAATTTACACACACACTTTGAACAATTTTTTGGCTCCTCCGTTTCTCGCAATCGATTCGCCGTTTTAGAAAAAAATATACTCGTTAAGCGGTCATAACGCAGCAGCGTGAAGTTTGTTACACGTAAACTGACATGCTATGTGTTTTAATTCGTTTTATCGCACGTCACTAATTTCGATTTATTTTTTAGCCGATGTTGAAGCTCTTTGCCCGACATTGGCGACGCATGATAAACAATTCCGAGTACGATAAAATGTTATGACCGAAAGAATTCCCGAATGTGAATACAAAAAAAAAGCGTCAGTGTTCTGTCGAAAAGGGAAAATGCAATTTACCCGCGTGAATTTTCTAGATTGCGCATTGATATCGCGGCGATATGTCGCTAATAATGAAAATTCTAACTTGTGGATATTGAAGGTTCGCGCGACACGTTCAATTTTTTTTGCGCTGGTGTGCCGCAATGTGAAAATGAAAGAAAACGATTGTCGCACCTCAGCGCACGGTTTATTCCTCGTTGACAAGGAATTTGGAAACGGGCCGATTGCCGATCCCCTTCGGATGCCGACGGTGCGAAGTCGCGTGGCGTTTTGCCGCTCAACGACACACTCGTTGTAGAGCGGACGGCGCACCAACCGGGGCAAAAGAGTTTCAGTTGGTACACGCGAGTAGGGAGGATCGGGGGAGGGGAGAACCAGAGAGCACGAGGAGCGAAAAGCGCGAGTATCGTTGCGCCGTGACGCTGCTCCGGCTCCGACGGTGCTGCCACCGATGCTGCAGCTCGCCGGAGCCTCGGCGAACTACAAGCGTCTCACTTGCTCTCAACTTTCTCGTGTTAACATTGCTCTCTCTTTCTCTTCAATCCTTCCTTCGAAACGAATAAATAGATGTACAGTGATTAAACGTATTGGTGCATTTGACGTCGATGGTGGTGGTGGTGGTGGTGGTGTGGTGGCGCTGGTGATGACAGCAATAGAAGAGGTTAAAGGGATACGATACTGTATAGTTTACCTATGAGTGTAAACTACGTGTATCGTCTATATGTATACCGGCGGCATACGTACTGCCAAATACAATACAGTAAAGTGTAATAATAAGTTTTCCATACACGGAGGAATATCATTTCGCGCGCACGCCCGTGTATTACGTATTTATCAGAAATATCTTTTCGTCTCCTACCACGAGAATTTCGATACTCCCCCAACGTTTTTTTTTATTCCCGTTTGACTTTAGGCGGTATATTTTCATTTTTTGCTGGATACTCTGTAGTAACTCGTTCGGATGATCCTGACAGCCCCAAGTTCTGACACGCACACTCACACACACATGCACGCAGAGCACATCGTTGCATCCTTCTCCCATCCGCAAACACGTAGAGTTTGGTACGCACCAATGAGAACTCTCCTAGGTATCTCCCCACCTCGCGGGTAGATGGCGCCGCGGTGGTGGGGGAAAATCCAAACTCGGATCTCAGCCCCCGCCCGCAACGTGACATCATCGATTCTGAATGGTGGAAATGCTCAACGGTGCGGAAGGCACATTGGAGGGCGCTACCGCCTGTGAAAAACGTGGTTTCGAGCACGCAAGCGCAAAACTCCGATGGAACTCTTGGGTATTTTGTTGCGTTTGAAACTCGCCTGTATGCGCGTTTCTATGAGACGACTGACGGGAGAGAAGGAGGGGGATAGTCGTGAGAGTCGAGTGTCACGGAACGCGAGAGATTCTGAACGTCGACGACAGATGGGCACCGACCGTCGTTGATCTCGGTCGTAGGCTGATCACCCACGTGGGTTCCAGAGGAAACCCGTTCTTTTCTCGTTGACGCAATCTTTTTTTCTCATTACGAACGAACGAACTCTCGACGAAATCCAAGACCCTTGTTTACGGTGAGTGTAGGGGAAATCAGTCGACACTCGATTTTGAAATATTTCACATGATACACTGGGAACGAAAAGCGTACAGGACGTTAAATTGTCACCTTTCCGTAACAGATGCGACTGATCCACGTTACATCTACATACATATACATACACGTATATCTTGACACGAGATTCTAATTTCGATCTCCCGTGAAAATTTATATGTATCGGATTCGTGAAACATATGGAAATCGAGGTTATTGCCCTTATGCTTTTGTTTGCTTCGTGGGGAACCTATCGCTATGGGAACAGGTGTGTTATAGCGATAAGAGATACATACTGGTTCGAAATCCGGAAAATTCTGCTTCCCTCCACTCAATAATTTCATTCCGATTATTTATTGTCCCATTGATTACACCAAGCTTCTGACACTATAGAACGGTGGAGTACCCGTCGTAGATAACCTGTGTTGTATTCAATAGACACGAATGGATGAAATTCTTATTCATAAAGCTGCTCAATGTCGCTGTTGGTTCAAGCGTTAAATATATGCTTCATTCATCTTTTCTAGCTCTTTTTCCCCGTACTTAACTGCCTCATAAGTCGAGTCCTCGTCGACTCTCTACGAGATCAGCTAACGACGAAATACCGAATGTGTTCATTGATCACCTACGAAAATGTTTGTCGCCAAAAACAGTGCAGAAGTGGCGTTCAAAATGATATTGTTATAAATCATATGCTAATCATTATAAACGGAAATGCCAATATTACAAAAGTACCTCCGTCTGTTTGGGTTTCTTTTTGCACCTGATCGAACGAACGGGGATATGAGCGGGGAGGGGATAACTTACATCTGACGAAAGGACGCATACTCGGGACCTTTGATCTCGAAAATCCCAGTTCCCAGCAACGGCGAATGCGAAATCAGCTTCGCGCTTTCTTTTATCAAAGTTATCCCTGCGCGGTCCCACTGGGTCGTTTGTGACCAGAGCGTAATTTCACTTGCTCACATTTTCGCTCAAATAGCTATTTACAGCGTAAAAAATAATAACTTTTGGGCTTTGATAACTAGTTATTCTTATTGTATAAACATTGAGGTGTACTCAGGAATTTTTTAGATTTTTTAAGGCGTTTCAACCCGTTGAAAATTGCACGTGGTCATAAACGACCCTGTGGGACCGCCGAGCCAGTCAAAATATAGTGGGACCGCGGAGGGTTATATTCTCCGTATGGATATTTCTTGCGTCAAATTTTCAATCGCGCGATATATTTTCGACGAAGTGTCAACTTCCGGATGCCATCGACTTGCTATTGGAGGAAACATTATTGTCACGCGGTTACGACAAAATTTCATACAAAACTGTAAAATAATCGACGCAACGACGGTACTTTCAATCAATGAAATTTCGAATCACATTTCCTGCTCTTACCAAGCCCATTTTTATCCCATATAAATAAAAATAAACGCGCGATATTCATTAGATCGAAAGTATCAGAATTTTTGTTTGCTCGTGGAAAGTTTTTCTTTTTTTGCGAGCCTTACAACGGATAGTGAGACAGAGATGGAGCGAGAAAGCGTGAAGAGAGGCATCGCGTCGCCCATGGAGGATATTAAAATATAATTGGCGTTTGTCCCCTTTGTGCAAAACGGTATCTAGTCACGCGTGGGGTGACCGTGGGTGTTATGTACGCCAGAGTGCGCCACGAGGGTGACTCACCCTCACACACGCACGCGCACACACAGGCGTGCGCGCGTACATGGCTCCGTTCTTCTCGCTCTTTCTCGTCATACACAAAACTCTATATACTCATGTATATACATGTGTATATACAACGAGTCGTATATTTCGTTGTGTTCGTCGTGACTGTATATAGATGCATTCAACCCCTGTCACTACCTTGTACGTCTACTACGGTTTTCCTCTCGCTCGGATATCACACAAAGTCCCCTCAGACTTTCGTTTCTCTCTTCGTATCGTGAAAAACCCCTCGTCGAATTTTTTCTTTCATACACGTACTAAGGTCGTTTCACACGAGTCGATATACTCTTGCCTTATTCGATTATACGTATCCCAATGAGGAGGATCGTTTTTCGAAATTTTCTTTTCTCACAATTCGGAAATAAGGCGGATTATTTTCTAAAACGCATTTCGAGGAACGTCTCGAGAATTATGCAACGAAAAACTCTTGGAAAAATTGTTTAGAAATGCCCGAATAAACGCTTGCCACGAGCGATTTTTTTTAGCACTAAACTCTGCTCGCCTATAAACTTTGCCAGATTTTTTTTTCAATTACGACTGACGAAGAGCACGCGGTTCAGTGGCCTCTGCGTTCTCACGTAAAATTTGAGCTTGACGAGCCTTTCGTCAATTCCATACGAAATCGACTGTGCCGGACAAAAGGAGAGAAAACTCGAAAATTATCTCATTATCTTTTTTGAGGTAGGAAATATTCCAAAACGAAGATAGATTGATTCGGTGGAGAATCAGGCGGATCGAATGTCAGAAAATAATGGCAATAAGCACGAGCATCTCTTGTACAGGATAATTATCATTGAAATATAAAGCGGTGGGCTTGACGCACGTTTAGCAACAACAAAAAAAAAACAGAATCTACTCGGGAACGTGCGGGCAATCTCGATCTAGAGTGTCGATTCAATTCAAGAGTGTAACAGTTGACCCGAAGGGCTCTGGCTCTCGTACAAAATCAAGAGGTAGGTTCGCTATATACATATATATACATATGTGTATATACCCGTGTATATGGTATACAAGTCGAACACGCGAGTACCTAATTCGTATACGCTTGCAAAACTCAAGTGGTTTCACCGGCAACTGTTATTTGTCATGTGCACTTGGCTGCTCTTTTGAGCCAAGAACAAACATTTAAAACCCATCGAAATAATTCTTTTCTCGTGCCTCTGTCATTTATAAATGCTGAAATTTGGTTACAAGTTTTGTGAATTTCAAATCACATTGCTAAAGAGCTCAGATAATTCAGTCTTCCTTTGATTCACTTGCAATCAGAAAATAATCGGCATTGGTATTGTTGCAGCACGAAAAACTCATCAATTTCCTCTGAAATGACGATACAGATATTTTCTTAAAAATTCGTTATAGAAATGTTTCATCGCCGCATTGTTAATGCCTTTAACGTCATTTTTATTGAGAATGGATATTACTGACATCTTTGACAGCGTTGAGATCCATTAAAATGTTCGTTCTATCGCAAAGTACCGAGACGATAATGAAATAAAATTCGTTGCCACGATGGTACCGGTGTTATTTATCCTTCATTGAGTTGCCATTTTTTGAATTCAAATTCCCACGGATTTAAAAGATTTCCAAATAATTTTCGAGCACGTGTGAATTATTGACGAATGAGTTTAATCACTCGTGGATCAAAGGGGCAATTATTTCGCTGTAACGTCATAATTTTTTCTTGTAGGGGGGGGGGGGGGGATGATGCCTCTTTGCATATATTATTAGGAATTCGCGTATGGAATAGTGAAATTTGCGCAAGGGACAGCTCATCGAGCGGATGCTGCGAGTTAGGGAGCGAGAAAACACGACAGAGTAGAAGAAGCGAGTCTTTGATATATATAGTTCAACAGAAGGGAGGTCACGATGTGGAGACGGCTTTAGGATATCCGGGGGGTGGAAGTAACGCGTTTCGATTTTGCGTTAGCTCAGCTACGCGTGAATCCAGCCAAGGTCAAGTCGTTACCCGATTCGAGGCATCAATGCCACCCGCACTATATCGGAAGTTCACTCCTTGTTCACCCTTTTTATTCAATTCACATACATTTATGTGAAATTCATTTAACGCGCCACGAATCGATATCGCATTTGGAAAAAGTGCAGGAGTTAAAACTGAATAAAATAAGATGTGCGATTATTATTGTGAAGAGAGAGAATTAGAGGATACAATGATGACAAGTGCGGATGGTGCGCTGAGAGACAAATGGGAAATTTAATGCGTGCGAGATCGTCCGGAAAGAAATGAATAGCGAAGCTGCCTGAAGAGCCTGAGGGAAAGAAGGAGGTGTCGAAAAAGGGCTCAGGAAATGTAGATTGAAAAATTAGGATAAGAGGGGTATTGTATAGGTTCAGGTGCAAACGCAGAAACACACATGGGTAGACCGGAAGTATAAAGACTATCGATCGATCAATCTGCAGTTAAAATTCATGAACAAGATGGCAACTTTATCCTCATCGACTTACAAATCGCGCTTTGAAAGCAAAAAATCGACTTGAATTTAATGTTTTTTTTTTATCGAAGAGACTCCTATGACTGATTCAAAGGATACAAATTACAGCGGAATGAGATTCAAACAAGAGTCGAGAAAAATTGGACATCATTCTGTTTGTCATTCGCATGATTATTTTAAGTAATTGGAATTGCCGATCCTGCAGGAAGACAATTTAATACGTCAAAATGTACGACGTCAAACATCATGCGTTTGGAAAAATCTTAACTCGTATTGAAATATGATTCGTGGCAACCGAGAGTCGCAACTTTTTTCATTTTCGTCTCCGCGTTGAAGCTGGTTTTAGGAATCCCAATGACTCAGTCGCGTGATTAATATATTCACCTCGCAAATTTCGTGTACAATATAGAAATAAAAAAATTGCAAGCAGATTGCAATTTTACGAAGGAAATAAAAGTGAAAGAATTGAAAAAATGTCGATTCTTAAGTTTTTGAGATATCCACAATGATAAAAATATCAAATGAGGCGAAATAGTCTTTCGCGGTTTGTATACGTGCCCGTTCCCCCGGGATTCGATCCTGCTTTTTCACTTTTTGTGCCCTGCCACCGCGGTCGCGGGACAACTGCGCGAAATAAATGTAACGTGTAATTTCTACGTGACGTGCGCGCTCCACACGTACAAAGTTTCGATTCGAATTCGACAAAATAAAAAGGAAGACGAAAACGAACGTCACGAAATATTATGCACGCTTCGGTCGGATGATTCGCTGCTGTGGCAAATTAAAAAATTCCACTTGATAGCTTTCGGTTTCGTGATATTAATAAAAAAGAAGAACAAACCGAATGTTACGGGATACTATTAACGCTTCTGTCGGGTAATTCACTGCTGTAGCAAATTCAAAGACAAATATAGTCGGTACAATTTTTGTGCATTCGATCGTATCGGTTACACACGTACCCTTTATCCTTTCTACCCAAAGACGCAGATCGGTTACACTCTTGAATGAGTACGAGGTCTGCTCTTCAATTAACTTGAGCCACTTGAGTACACAGAGACTTTTGCGACGTCAAAGTATTACATAGCAAAAATCACCTTCTTTCACTCCTTTGGTCTTTCTATTTCATTTTTTTAACCTCAATTCGTTAAACTTTCCTCATCACCATTGTCGAATCAACGTCGTCATGTTGTATCGTATTCGTATGATAAAAAATATGTTATCTCCACAGCAGACGCGGGAGCTCCTCGATGCCGAGTAATTTTAAGAAATGTTTAAGCATTCAAATTATACGTACCTCTCCACACTCCACGCTCTCCACATACGGTAAAACACTTTTCGACAAAACAAACAAGATTTTTGCATTATATACGTTATCACCAAACGACATGTAACGATCATTCAAAAGTTCATTTAATAATTGAAGATTTAAAGCTTGAATTGGAGAGACTCCAAAGAGATATCGAAGATTTCAAAACTGCTCATTTGAAAATAAATGAAAGATGTAAGTATGAGCAAAAATGTTTAATAGAATGGAACGAAACTGCTACG
Source organism: Heteropelma amictum (assembly GCA_959613375.1). NCBI lineage: Eukaryota > Metazoa > Arthropoda > Insecta > Hymenoptera > Ichneumonidae > Heteropelma > Heteropelma amictum. Next base: position 20,096,442 of record OY390721.1, on the reverse strand, counting down.
TTCTGATGTTTCGTCTTGAAATTTGTTTTTTAATTAAACAAAACGTCGCACAATGAATGATTTTCATCTTACTCAGCGAATGATGTATAATCAAGATGATAACAACCGATCGTAAAAGCTTTTATTTCATTAAAAAAAGATCTGTCGAAGATTTTGTTAAAAAAATGTACCGGGTCGAAGAAATTTGCCTACATCCGTAAATAATGTGAACTAAGGGAAGAATGACATTTTTCTATTAGCATCGATATTCCAGTGGATCAGTACCCAGACTGTACAAACTTTGCGAAATGTGATAAAGCTTCACGACAATTACATATGCGTCTTTTCTTTTGGTATAACGTTACGTCAGTCGATAAAATTTCAATATATATTTGAATATCGGAAGCCTCATGTCGATCAATGTGACGGGCTGTCTCACTAATTGCTTTGCTATTTTTGCAGTCTTCGTTATATCACATATCCGCAAACCAACCGCTTCTCATTACGTATATATTATTTCGAGCACGCGCCTTCTTCCTCCGCAATCTATCATCAAGGCGATGTATTATACCCGCTCGACTATGAAAATTTCGAAAAATTCCAAGGCAAAATCTATATAAATCGGATCGCTTTGAAAATTGTTCCGAGTATTTAGTGACATGGCACAGCGGGTCTGACGATTCTAGATTTTCAAAAGATGGCAAACAACATTTTTTGCAGTAGAAGAAAATTTCAAAATTTCGAAATCCTAAAATCATGAGTCCGCAAACCAACCGCTTCTCATTACGTATATATTTCGAGCACGCGCTTTCTTCCTCAGCAATCTATCATCAAGGCGATGTATTACACCCGCTCGCCCATCGAAATTTCGAAAAATTCCAAGGCAAAATTTATATAAATCGGATCGCTTTGAAAATTGTTCCGAGTATTTAGTGACATGGCACAGCGGGTCTGACGATTCTAGATTTTCAAAAGATGGCAAACAACATTTTTTGCAGTAGAAGAAAATTTCAAAATTTCGAAATCCTAAAATCATGAGTCCGCAAACCAACCGCTTCTCATTACGTATATATTTTTTCGAGCACGCACCTTCTTCCTCCGCAATCTATCATCAAGGCGATGTATTATACCCGCTCGCCCATAGAAATTTCGAAAAATTCCAAGGCAAAATTTATATAAATCGGATCGCTTTGAAAATTGTTCCGAGTATTCAGTGACATGGTACAGCGGGTCTGACGATTCTAGATTTTCAAAAGATGGCAAACAACATTTTTTGCAGTAGAACAAAATTTCAAAATTTCGAAATCCTAAAATCATGAGTCCGCAAACCAACCGCTTCTCATTACGTATATATTTCGAGCACGCGCTTTCTTCCTCAGCAATCTATCATCAAGGCGATGTATTACACCCGCTCGACTATGGAAATTTCGAAAAATTCCAAGGCAAAATTTATATAAATCGGATCGCTTTGAAAATTGTTCCGAGTATTTAGTGTCATGGTACAGCGGGTCTGACGATTCTAGATTTTCAAAAGATGGCAAACAACATTTTTTGCAGTAGAACAAAATTTCAAAATTTCGAAATCCTAAAATCATGAGTCCGCAAACCAACCGCTTCTCATTACGTATATATTTCGAGCACGCGCTTTCTTCCTCAGCAATCTATCATCAAGGCGATGTATTACACCCGCTCGCCCATCGAAATTTCGAAAAATTCCAAGGCAAAATTTATATAAATCGGATCGCTTTGAAAATTGTTCCGAGTATTTAGTGTCATGGTACAGCGGGTCTGACGATTCTAGAATTTCAAAAGATGGCAAACAACATTTTTTGCAGTAGAACAAAATTTCAAAATTTCGAAATCCTGAAATCATCAGTCCCTCCATGCCGTGTCACTAAATATTACTCGCGACAAATTTCCGACCGATCCGATTGAATGATTTCGCCTGAGAATTTTTCTAGATTTCTACACGCTTCGCCTTATAACGAGAGTTCGAAAAAGGCAGAGCAAACGATGTTGAAAGACTATCAACAATCGTTGATACAAATTATCGTGAATTTTTATTGCGCGATAATAATAATATGGTGTATTATTTATTATTTATTATATATTATATTATGCATGGTATATTATATTATTATCTTTAATATTATTAGCGAAACAACCTCAAACCCTGCATGTTTCGCTCCACACGAAAAGCATGAATAATCTCCACACAGTCTATATACATGTTATCGATAAGTGAGCTTGTTTTTATGAATAAATTACAATTGTAACAGCTTATAAAAAGAGTTAAATTATTCTCCATCGTTTTATTTGAGCAGTCTTTAATTCGACCGATATAATATTATACTTTTTCAGAAGCATATCGCTCCGAAATTCTACGCTTCTATATATCTGTTTATTTTCCCGAATAAATTTCTCCAAAATTGTCTCATGGCTAAATTTCTTTTACACAAAGTTCGTCAGCAGCTGTGTACACATACCAGACCGAACCTTTCATTCAATTTATACAACAAATTTGTAAAGTACAATTTTTTTCTCAATTTCTCAAAACACCCAAAGAAATTCTCAAAAAGTATGAAAAACCGCTTCGCAAAATTGCCATTTTAATTACGAAAAATCATTTTCAAGGGTTATCGAGATGAGCCGATTTATGTAGAGGCATCCTTGGTGAGTTCAACTTTGAATCGCGTAAGCCACGTACGACCATGTGGACAGGTGAGGAAGAGGGGAAAGCGCGAATGAAAGAGGCCGAAAAAAGTGAGTGGGGGAAAAGCGTGCGAAAGACGATCAAAGTAAAGAAGACGAGTTTCATGACGAAGGTGAAAAACAGACAGAGATTAGAAGGAAGTAAACGAAGATAAACATCACACGCGTATACATATACATTTGGGCATGTACACACATATATGTATATATATATATATATGCTTATATATATGTATGTAGGTGGAAAAGACGATAGAACAGGGAGCAAAGCAAACAAATTAACAAGTGGGAGTTGCTTGTTTATTGTTGGGTGGGGACAAGTTAACCACGCCTATTGTCAAGCACGCCCTCCGATGCTATCATTTTCCTCCACCTACCTATCGAATCCCCCACTTGGGCAAAACTACCCCTGTGACTCGAACCTGCCGTCACGATGTGGAAACGCGACCACTTCCTCTCCCTCCACCCCCCCTCTCTCTTTATTTCAGTCCTATCTCACTCCGCGCTCTTAACCGTTTTAGTTTTCACAGCGTGGCAGTACTGCACAGCGTTTCTCCCTCGGGCTGTAACTTCGCTCATGAGAGTCCGAAGCCAACATGCAACAGGCGTCTCCGCAACTCGCTCTCTGTCTCTCTCTCTCTCTCTCTCTCTGACTGCTCTCTCTCCTTATCTCTTTTCCTCTCCAGTTTTTCCCTATACGCAGGTGCCTTAGGATATCTTCAACGATATATGGTAACTGTGTGCATTAGGGTGGTTAAAAAAAATAAATTCTCCACCCCGCGGAATATTAGATTTATTCACCAAAAAAATCCTGTCGAAAGCGTTTTGCTGTACCTCCAGTCCGGAACTGGCGCATCGGAGGTCAATTTTTTCATCCGATTAACATGGGAAAATTGTCTTGTCGGATATTTTGGTAACTTTTAGTATGTAATTGCTTTTATTTTCGTTTCAACGAGTCAAAAACAAAAACAAAAACATCCGTAAGCGGTTAAACTTACGGATTTGGCTCTTGGGAGGTTTTTTTTTTGGAGAATTCAATGCCCTGCACGATGGCATCGTTGAAAAAAAAAACAAAAAAAAATTGACACACAGAAAACCACCAAAATATCCTTCATGACATTTCCCCCGTGTTAATCAAATGGGAATATTTTCTTTTACCCGCAAACTGTCTTGCATTGCTCCGCAACTGTTTCGGCGGGAAAATAAAAATTTTTCATTGACAAAAATCCACGTATGGGCGAATCCGGCGTATTTTCGTAAAAAAAATCTCACCCGTTTTAATGACAGCCGAATCACTTTTTGCTACGACAATCGTTTAATCGAGATGGCAAGATTGCGGTTTCTCTTTCAGATAATAAGTGGCAATGAAAAATATTCGTGGTAATTAAAACGAAAATCATTAGACGAATTATAGAAAAGTGGAAATGCTGCTATCATATTTGTCTGCGCCGAGTGCATTAACATGTTCTGAGTTTGAAAATGACAAGTGCACGAATTTCTCAATTTACCGATCGCTTCGTTCGTGTTTTTTTTTACCCCATGTATCAAGTGAAAATGATGAAAAGTTTGAAAAATCATTTATCCAGTAGTTTGATAAAATCATTAGACCAATACCAAGGTTATTTGAACATTTTCAAGTAACGTTAGTATCGGTCTAACTATATAATCGATTGTTCATCAATCCAGCAGTCAAGTGTAAAGCGTGACAAAAGATACAGACGTCATACATGCCGATACCGGTTCGTCCGCATTATCCAGCACGCACTAAATGATCATACACTTTGCGATTTCGAGTTCCCCCGGAATGATGAATCGTACAACGCGCGATATGTGTCAGTACCGGAAATAGATATTATTAGCGAATGAATATGATAAAAAAATGGAATACTCCGTATTGTATAATCCACATGATTCGTCAAAACGTATTTCCATCCTACAAAGTTTTATAAAAGAGGGATACCGATTTTTTAAATACTCAACAATCTACGCATAATAAATAATAATTTACAGAAATGATAAAACCATGAAAATGTACAGTCTCGGCCGCATTGCCATTTATTATTATTCATCTCGAGTGCAATTCATGACTTGCAATTAATTTTGGTACTTCGCGAGAGGGAAATGGTTGCTGGAATTTTTTCTGTGCTCCTACGCTGGATGTTGGTTGAGAAAGTACATATTTGCTACGAAGCGGTACACACTACACACACACACACACATTATACGTTAGTCTATACGCAGGATAAGTGTATGCCTAGACACATGACTCGGTGGATTGTAAATTATTATGGCAGATAGCGCTAGCAGCAACGTGTGAGTATGTACGTGAGAAATTCATACCCTGATGACGCAGCGTTAAGCTCTGGTCATGCGATGATCAAAGGTAACAGTAATGGTCCGTGAGAGAGGATAGTCCGTGTGCTGGACCACGTCCTCCTCTTGCGCTCTTCCTCCCTCGTCCCTTCTTCAACCGCACACCGTTAACCTGCTGTATATTTGGCCTAATATACCGCTGGTGGATGTTAAATGCTGACGCGATTTTACAGCTCAAATGTACGAGAGAAAGGAAGGCGAGATATACGGGAGAGTCACCATAAATTGTTTCGGAGCTCCACTATCCGTATCTGCACTAGCGTATATATATTCTAATCTAATTCTAATCTATCCACTGAGATACGTATACAAGTGTCAACGTATGTCCTATAGGACAGAAGTAATAATTCAATACGATACACGTATATCTACGTTACATATACGCAAATGTATACGAATTTCGTATTGTTTGTAGTTGCTGGATGAATTTGATAATATACACGTAGTCAACTAACGGTAACACGAGATTGTATGACGAATCCAGGCAAATTTATTAACTTCGGTATATTGTAAAGGTTTTTTGAAGAAAAGCACGTTTTCAAAAATGCTGTAAACAAATCTGGAGTTGAAAAATGATAAACCATCGATATAAGATTGAGAATGATAAATCATGAAAAACATGTACTTTCTTATTGTTTTGGTAACGTGGCGCTCAATCGTCGCGTGACTTTTTCGCACAATTTTCTTTTATTCGCGGATCTGAAATTTGATTACGTTGGTCCCAGAGGGTGTTTCGACCCTCTTGATCCGAGTCTTTGAAAACAATGAAAATTGTATCCATCAACGTTTAATCGTCGTAACCTTTCATATCGTAAATTCTTATGAAGAAACAGTCTGGGTACTTTCACAGGCAGTGAGTTTTGTACTCGGAACTCACCCCTCAGTGAGCCGTGTAGTCAATAAATCCATCCCCTCTCGCCCCGAGTGCTCCTGTACTTCCCGCTGGCTCTAGTCATCATGTAACGGCATTTCATGCATGTAAATCTCCACTTCACACCGTGTTATTATCACGTTCGTGTACTACACGGCATATTATAACTGCGAGACGCGTGTTCCAACAATTACTCCCGTTCGAGCGTGAAAAGTTGGGTTGAACGACGATAGTGTCGATATGAAGAAAAATTTTGCCGAAAAACATGAAAAATCCAACGCGAGAAACGCATGTAAGAAGAAGCGAAACGAACGACATACTCCTGCTGTATATCCGGATAAATATATACGTGCGTAGTGTCTTTACGTATCGTATAGATGAAATATCTGGATGGATGAAATATCCATCCGTGCAACTTTGGACACACAAGGTACCGATGTAATGCCATTTATCATCCGAACGATGCGTCGGGTCAGCCAGGTCGAGTGTGCGGTCACTAATCATCACCACGCTCCCGATGGCTCTCCATATATACAGATTTACTTTTATTACATCGTCCGAGGGAAAATGCAAACTGCATCAGTTAACGTGCGCGTAAAACGCGTGATACAATAGACCCGAAGGTGAATACATTGGGATTTCGAGTGTCGAAAGCCTGCTTTCGATGCCAGATGCTCCGCAGTCGTGAGCTTCGTGAAAATCATTTATGCGCGTGCATTTTTATTGTAACGAATCGCAGCGATGGTCGATCGAATTGAGGAAAAAATCGATACGTTGTATTCGTGCATGCGGTGAAAAAAGAAACATTGGAAATCATAGCCAATATGCCGGGAACGTTTTTCCAATGCTATTTTTTCATAACAGCGGTTCTATTTCTGTCTTTCTCGAATTGAATGTAAAAATCAATGAGTGATGTGATAAGTAACGCGCCTGCGATAAATAATGATATCGTTTAATGCGTGTGCCTAGATCTTTTTTAAATCGATTTTCATCTATAACTGTTATGAAATATCAATTTAAAAATTCAAAGAAAACTCAATATAAAACACACTCGACTGCGAATATTACAACGATACTGATACAGATCCCTCGGTAATATGCTAAAAAATGCCAATGTTTCACTAAAGTGTCTTTTTTTTTATCGAAATAAATGTATAAAACATAGCACTTCTCGCAAGATCGCTTGTTTGTGAATTTCATTGAAACTTTTTCGGAGATTCCATTTTTTTTAGCCGTCACTTATTACCAGCGTTGGCTCTTTCGTAATCTTCGGTGCAATCTGTATCGTTTACATTCTAAAGAATATAAATTTTGTACATTTTTATTTTCGTTATTGAACATGGAATTAGGTTTATTACTGAATCATCATTATTATTACTGTTTTTATCCCGTCGATCGTATGAGCTGGATCAAGCCAGTAAAGTCTCACGAGAATTTCATGTTCGAGGACCGCGAGGCTTTGAATTGATTCCTGAACAAACCGCAGCACCGGATCCCACACACATCCCCGTATACTCAACATTGAGCCCTTAACAAAATGTGTTCCCTGTACAGCACCTCATCCTGGATGTAGCAAACCTTTCGTTTTTCTCCTCTCTCTTTCTCTCTCTCTCTCTCTCTCAGTGTCACTACAGTTGTAGAGCTTATTCTCATCGAGTGTTCATGCAATACATATACGCACAAGAATGGATTAAATACCCTTCGCGTTCTGACGACTCCACATTTTAATCCCCCGCAATCCAACGCGTTTTAGCCAATCTTCACACCAGGAACTTCTCCCTCGCTGTACTGGCTGTTTCTCTCGAACGTGAGCTACTCTTTCACACCGTGTGTATTCACACTACGTTCTTCTCTCATCTCCCCATTTTTATTTCTCAAAGTACTCGAAAAACCTACATCATGGAGCGCATACGAGGGAGAGCGAAAGCGTGTAGAGTGGAAAGAGATACACCAGAATTGTCATATCGTACTTATACTCCTAGCCAAAGGATAAATTCGTTATTGTCCTGCATGAAAGACGACGTAAATCCTTCCTTTCCTCTCGAAAAGTATAAATACATCGCAATGGATATATCGTAATATAAAAGTTGTTCCAACGCATTGAGGGCGGCGGAAAAAAAGATCTTGAAACGTACAGTAGCACTTCACGATATGAAAACGACTTGTACCATGTTTCATTGTGCAAGGATTTATATACTTTGAAATTGACATAATCCGTCACATTTTTCCATCAGTTCCCAAAATGACGACGGGTTTCTCGAATGTTTCAACATTTCTTTCGACCCAAAAACTCAACATCGACGATCGCATTCACACGGTGAAAAACTATTTGGATTATTTTGTCTTCGATATTCCGTTGTATTTTTTACCGTTGATGAGAGTGAAAAACTTTATGGCAATTTTTCTAGATTCTTTGACGAAAAATCTTATCGGTAGACGAGAAAAGCGTCATATATGTATGTACATGTGTGTGTATATGTAACGATGCGTTTAACACGAGTTTCAGGGTGGTCCATTTCCCAGCGTTTGTCATCTGCCGTCAGGTTATAAGATATCTCGTAAACGCTTCGCTGGGTCTCTCTTTCTCTATATATTCTTGCGATCACTCTCAACTAGGAGCCACTCGTAAAAGTGTGGTATCACACGCGTGCACATGCGAGAATTAAAAGCGGTCTCGTGTGGATGAACCCGAACGGGAAGCAGGAGACGGTCTAGTGTTACTTATGCTTCTGGGTGGGTTTGCAATTTCACTTGATTATATATAAATAAAGATCCTATAATGTAGAGGCGAGAAAAGGAGCAAAGTGAGTCAAGGAGCAGAGTGTGATTCTGAGCTAAATAGTGTACATAAATCATTCGAAAATCATATTTACGTTCGATACGTATCGATCAATTAAATTACGGAGAAATGCATGCAAGAAACATAATAAAGATGAGATTACACCAAATAAACTCCATTTGTAGCATAAGTCATTTTTTAATACATGGTCAATTGATAATTCGATAATCCACCTCAGTGGCTTTTCCATTTCATGTAAAATCTGCAATTTGTGGAAATCGCTCCGCTATAAACATTTTTTTATGCTTTATCAACTTGTGAAGTGTGGCTTATATTTCCACAAAATAAGACATTGCTAATGAAATTTATTTTTTTCGTTCAGATCACACATCCCTTTAAATATATTTGCCAAGGCACAGAGGTCGCATCCTGATTTTTTTCATTACATAATAACGATATCAAAACGACATTTATTGAGACGCGTAAATTTGCCAGACAATAACATCAAAATAAAACTCTATATTTTCGGGAAAACGAATACAAGAGCATGTCACTTTGTGTATTATATACAAAATCAACCCCCTTTGGAACAAACAAGTTTCTGCCTACAGTATTAGCCGCACGTTTGTGATGCGTGCGTGCGACCGATCGCCGGATTGATGGATCGTGATATTCCGAACGATTCATTAAAACGGTTCCACGTCTTTTGGCACAAAGCCGTCTTCCTTGCAGTGAGAGTGGAAAAATTCGTACGATTAATTCATCATTTTTCGACACCGCGTTTCATCAACAAAATATCCATGATACACATTAACAAAAACAAGACTCGCCCGATTACCTCTGACTTCCAAGGACGATCATATTCGTTATTTATCATCAAGTTGTACCGTTACTGTTTTTCCAAGACTGTTTATTTCATGGAATTAAAAAATGGTGAAAAATTAATTGGCAACATTTGCGGTCTTGATTTTTCCAAAATATGAATTGCACCTTTCGTCGTTTGATGCTCCACTTTTTTTCCATATACTTTATGAGTATCCGAAGATTGATTTTTGTAGAAAAACGTTTGTAAAGTCATCGGGGTACGAACTGATTATTTTGTAAATAACTTTTACAGATCCAAAAACTGTCAAAGTTGCAAGGTAATGCAGCTCTGAAATTCGTAAAGACGTTGTAATTACGCTTCTCGAACGTTTTCGCCGATACGTTGATTTTATGAAAAACAATAATCAATTTTAATTTGCGAACAGAATATGCGTGAAGCAAGTGCCGATAAATCGTCGGCGAATCGACGAATGATATGCACAACAGAATTTCAACAAAGATTAAACAGATCGCCATTCGTAGTACACTATTATTTCTATCGGTAATTCCCACATTGGAACGAAACTGAGCCGTCGCGATCTCAACAAGGCCGATTATTTGCACCGCGCTGCATCTCTCAATCATCCCTGCAATCCTCCAAGTACAAAGGGCAAACGATATTTCACGTCGTGGTCATATGATTCGCACCTAAAATATATACCGTACGAGATGATGCGTTCGAATCGGGTTCGTGCAGTCGGGTATCCATGTGTACACGTATACGTGTATACACGTGACAGTCTCGGTATGGCGCTCGAGACGAATTTAGTCAGCGGTCCGCGACGAATTTTACCGTGACAAAAGTGACGTCTCCATCCTTCACGATGGAAACGAGGCAGAGTGAGTTAGCATTCTGTGTATATATATATATATATATGTACACTATACCGATGAGAAAAAGTAAGATAAAATAAAATAAAGGTCCTTGTGATCCCAAGGGGGCTTGACGCTATACATGGCGGGAGGACAGCGCTGAATGAAATTCAAGAAAGGCTCACGCCTCCCCTGGCTTTTGTAGTAAAACTGATGTACGGAGAGACAAATCGTATACGCGTAGCAAACATTATACACCATACAGTTTAATGTATCGTAGTAACGAAATACTAAATTTTATACTAGCCTCATACTCTACATAAATTAAATACAGTCCACTTAATTTACCTTTATCGTTGTGAACAAATTTCTATAGTGCAATTCAGTGTTCACTATTTATTTATCAACCAACCAGCCGAAACTCTTTAATTAGAATTTCGGAATTCGTGTATATTGACAAGCGTTTAGCTTGCCATAGTATCCGCGATTTTCTTCATGGTCCAGATTCACAATCTGGAGGATAATATGGCCTTCTGGTCATTATTTCGTACGCTCGATTCGAGAACATTTCTAAAAGTGTACATTCGTATTATCGCTAGTGTATGAATTATTTTCCCACCCCCGCTTCCCAACAGTTGTAAATATATATCTCGAACATTGTAAACTATGAAAATTCACTGGTTCGCGTATTTTACGTGTATATATATTCGTTGATACACAGAGACTATATATACACGTCAGTAAAAGTCTCGATTATTTTCTCGGAACATAACATCATCCCTTATCGTCATGGCTTTATTAACATAAAACAACCCTGTGTCGCACGTAATTTTACATCGGTCGATTAAATCAGCACGCGTATAAATGTTTTTACACGCGTAGATGGACGAAAAACGAAGCATTCGTGAAATTTAAATACGAGGAAATCGGTACGGAAGCCACATTAGGCGCGTTGATCCGTCACATGGAAAATAGCCATCCATGATCCTCCCGCGTAAGAGTCCGCCCCCCCCCCCCTCGATCTTCGTATTTTCCTTCCCTCTGCTGGCACGTATGAATAAATAATCAGTAACCTTGATGGACGAAATTTACTTGGATCAAAAAATCTTGATGGACCGGACATGAAGCGGAATTTGATCTTTTATTTAATTTTCCTGTCGGAACTTTAAGAGCAGGCGCGAGGTAGTACTATATTTATTTCACAATTCAGATGTTCATTATATCCCTATATCGCCGAGATTCGATCCCAAAACTGTTTTAGATTAATGTAAAATTTCAAGCTCGATATTCTTCCGTCCTCTGGGTACGTTCGCATGTCCAGGTCCTTTTGTCTCGACAAAAAATGATGATAATTGTTTTTCTTTTCCAGTCGATATTAATATCGCCGGAAAACGCGAAATGGTTTGATTAAAAAATTGTTTTCAATACTCTTTCGATCGAATGGTGCTCAGCGAGGCTGTGTCAAATGTGGTCATAACGTGCGCGAGTATAAATAAACGTCGTTGTGGTTTCGTTCGTCCGTTTTGGCTGGCTGGGGAAGAGGGTGATGTGGTCGAGAGACGGAGAAAGAGAGAGACGAACGAGTGTGTCCGTTTATATGCGTGGGCGTTGCGGTTTGTGTTATCGGCACATGCCATATATACACGTGAGCAACAAGAGCATCGCGATACATGGAATGGAGGCGAAAGCATGTTTCGAACATGAGGAGTACAGCGAAAGGGGCACAGCGATGAGAGAGACCAAGAGAAAAAGAGACGGAGGTATAGACAGAGAGCTTTATCGGGAGTTTGCTTCTCCTGCTGTGAGAACGAGCTTGACGCATATATGACAGTGGGAGGAGAACATGTATACGAGACGAGGAGGGCTGATCATGGGCCGCGGAACACAGAGGCTGCGAGCACGTGGGTGTGCAGAGAGTTAGGTAGTCATGACAACCGCAGCAACCAATCATCCGGAAGTAACGCAACCGAGAGATAACTCTGCATCCAATCAGGTTTAGTCGGAGCGGAGGTGGAGGACACAACGAACGATAGAGAGAGAGAGAGAGAGAGAGAGAGAGAGAGAGAGAGAGAGTACCATCAGAAAGAGTGGGTTGTGAGACGACGAGGGTGGTTGAGAGAGGACCAGGGGGATGAAAAATTCTGGCCAACGATGAGGACGAGAATGATTACTACGTGGGTTCGTGAATCCTCTGGTACGCAGATGTCAAAGGACGTATATATGTAGATATTGAACAATGTGTATCGTTTGGAATTATAAAGGACTAGATATGATAATAATATCGAAGCCAGGCCAGCGCCGGGGTTTTCTTCGTTCGAATAGGGATAGAATCATTTTCGACGAAGCCCAACTTATTATTTTTTATAATTAGTTGATCGAGTTCCTTTTCGAAAATGTCCTTGTTGTTACAGGATCATTTGCTGGTTATGTGAATTATTTTTAATTTCAAGTATGCATGTATTTTTCAATTCATTATAAAATATATAATATCAGCAGCTTTGTCCTTCGTAGGACTCGTTGCCATACCCGATACGGTTGCGATCTAAGGATTTTTTCAATTCTGCAGATTCGAGCTTTCGATTTCGTTTATGCTGCTTCATCTGTACACATGTAGAGTATATAGTATATATATTTACCATGTATAGTCATGTTACATTCGGCCATTCTTGACTTTTTATCGAAAAAGGCCACGTGCGTGTACGCACACGATAAGTATCCCGATGTCCTGTGCTGGTATACACATATACCTTATATATCTACCCTCTTCCTTGTTACTCCAAGCGTCTGTCTACTTCGATAATAAAATTGAACCGATTTTTTCCTGTATGAAAAAAATCTCTCGCAGGTTACTTTATACGATAATCAGTCAACCAAGTGTGAATCACATGGTTTTATCACCGTCGAACTTTTCCCATCGTCGCCCGAGTAAAAAAATTCAATGCTCAAAACATATATAAAACATGCGCAGCTCATGATAGGCCATAGATGCGTGAAATGAGAATGACTCGCTGATGATTGCATCGTGAGTCATTCGTGAGTAACACATATTGGCAACGATAAAACGATAAAACGACAGAACTACCTTAAAATCAGCAGTCGATCATTCTATGTTCCTGAACCGCATTTAATGTGTATAGTGACGATATGAAGCAATTAGCATGATCAGCGATTAGCAGGATGCACGCACGCACTCTCGCCTTTTGCAGCAAATCTTCGGAAGAAAACTATCGAAAGAATTGTCGTTCCAGTCTTGTCATGCATGAGATGTATTCCACGCGCCTGTAGACGTACGCGAAATTAGCAAAGTAAAATGCCAAGGAGGATCTTAGGCCAGAAATGAGCCACCTTTTTCTATACCAGCCGGTTAATACAGAGAACGAGTATATTTGCAAATTTGTTATCGCGTACTCCTGCTCGCACGCAACGGTACACAGATATATATCCGTGCCAAATGCGAGAGTACGAGAATGGTGATTCTGTCACGTCAAGATTAGAGCTGCGCTGCTACGAATCTCGTGTCTTATCTTCCTCTCTGTCTATTTCGCTCTCTCTCTCTCTTTCTTTCCGTCTTTCTCCGTTGTTCCGTGCTTGCAGAGGAGAAAACCACCCCCTGTTCTCATTTGCACGTATACAGAGGTGCCGTATTCTCACACCTCCAGGGGTCGCTGCACACATTGCAGCGTCTTGGAAGCTTTTACCCTGTATACTCCTAACTATAGTATATTATCCGTGCTTTGCCTCATGGACCACGCCAAAGCGGGAGAATGCTTGGGACTTCCGGTGACAAACGAAGCGTGCGAGCGTCGGGTATAATGAAGCGCGAGCGCTCGTTCGTTTCGTCGTGAACTCGTCGGCCCGTGTCTTTCCCACTCACGCTGATCTTTCCGTCTTACGGCGGGAGTGTGATATCACACACCATGTATATGTAGTACATGCTGTATGTATATAAAGCATAGCACGTATCAGTGCGTGATAATCCGGCATAGCGAATGCGGACTCGTTTCTCCGCGCCCCCAGATTTCTTCGATGTCCCCTTGTGTTAATATATACGCGTATTATATACATGTATACTTAGTGGATCTCGCGAGAATTAGACGCGACAGTTGAATTCGAGTTAACCAGCAGAAAAATTGCTTGCCAGGCAAATGTCAACATCTCGTTTTCCTCCATTTTATTTCGTCGCGAAAACTGAAGCGACCTTTGGAAAAAATTGAACGATGAATTATTATTTGGGCAAAACGTATAATTAAGGTAGTTCTATCGTTAGATTCAAATCGAGAAATTGTTTTGCAGTTTTTCTCACATACAAAATGGTTCGCGGGCTTCAGTTAAATAAGAAAAGTTGTTGCAAATCGACTAAAGAACAGCATACTCCAAATTCACGGTCATCCCAGGTGATATGTGCTTGCTCTATAATTACAAAAATTGCGAAAAAAATTTTCTTAAGATTTTTTTGGAAAACTCAAGAAATCTTCTTTGATGTTGCATAAAAATGTATGCAAAGTTTTAGAAGGCTTCACCACGTAGAAGCCAAGATATTCATTGATGAAAATGCAACTTTTAACACGCGCTCTTACGAGAGACTACCGAAAATTGTGATTTTTACCAATAAATATCTCAACTTCCACGTGGTAAAACCTTCCAAAATTTATTACACACGTATATATGACATCGAAGAATACGTATTCAAATTTTCAACAAAATCTTAAGAAAACGATAAAACGATAGAACTACCTTAAGAAACTTCTCATGACTCTGAACTCTACGTTGGCGTACCTAGAAGTAAAGCATTCGAAAATTGATTAATTCGCAATTGGATAATATTTACGAATGATTGTTTCTTCGAAACTATCTCGTGTTATATTATTTTGAAATAACGGAATTATATCGTCGCTGAAAAAAGCCATTAACGGACTAAGAAACGTGTTTCTTTTTCAAAATTCTCATCCGTACACTGCATGTGTATTAAACTGTCGTTAAACTGGAGGCAATTTTCCTCAGCGCCATCTTCCAAAACTTTGGATACACTACAGACGTAAAGCCAGCATCATTGTCGCGTTGTGTACAGGAGAGTGAAAAATCGTACGGATTGCGGTGTAGTCGCAAACTGGCTGTGCGCGCGAAGCGAGTGTGAAAAAGTTTTTATAAACAAATTCGTCGATCTTCAATCAGAAACAACTGTACTCGTTCGATAAACGATTTCGATGTCGTGTTTCATAGCCCACAGCGTGTGTCATAAAAATATCAAACGATTTCTAAAAAGCCTTTGACGAACACAAATAATACAAGCCAAATCGTACACTGAACGAGCATCGGCATTAAATGCCTTTTCGAATTACCACAATCAAAAAAGAGTTTGGAACGTGGTTGAAAACAATCATTAAATTTCATTCAAGATCACTTTTTCTCGCGCGGAAATTAGTGTTTCATCCAAAAACACCGTTCAGACCTTTGTGCATTTTGGAAGCTGGATGAAAAATCGCATAAAAATCTACAAGACCGATTGTATGTAAAATGTTCCATATATACGTATGTTTATGCGCGTGTGTATAAGGGATGTAAGGGAAGATGGAGAATTATATAGATGGAAGGGGGTTTCTCGGTGAGGAAAGCCGTTCAGCGATATTTCACGGGGGTTTCTCTAACCCGTCGCGCATATAAGGGTGGTTCCACGTCGGAGTATTACCGGAGGCAGTCTTGCAGACTTGAGATAAGCGCGAGTCCTGAGGATACGCAGATACCCCTGCAACGGTGTGAACGACGGCTAAAGAATGTCTTCTCTCTCCCTCTCCTACCCTTGTTTGCACACATACGAATATATACATATATCTATACAATATTTTCTTCTATATATATCCTTAGCTTTCGTAGTATACTTCGAGCCCATCCTTCGGCTGTGTGTGAAAAGATCTCACGGAGAAGAAGCGAGGTAGCGAGATATCCTTCACACTTTGATACGATATACCCTTTTCGTTGCTACAATACGTACAGTATTCTCGATACACTGTACTTTGATGGTGCCAGTTACGCGAGGCAAGACAAGAGAGTATGACAGACAGAAGGGGGGGGGGGGGGGGGTGATCGCGGCTGTCCACGACCTCGTTTTCTTCTCACTGTGGTCCATATATCTGTAGATCATCCAGCTTGCAAACTCCGTCATTTCGTTGCTTCCCGTAAACCTTCGTTTACAGTGATTGCAGAGCCATTTATCCGAAAAAGATCGAACTAGAATGTTTCCTAAGATAGATATTCGATTTTCGATGATGGTTGTCATAATTGGAAAAACGGTTCGAGAGATACTCGCGCTACAAAAAGTTGTAATGCTCTTGGAAAAAAGAATGACACGTATGCAAACATGTTCCAAGGGAGCAGGACCAAATTTAGGAAATTATTCGTTGCTCATTAATAATTCAGTTACGTTTGATGAAACGACACACACGTGCGGAGTACATAGTGGCTGAATGAGTACATAGAATATGAATAATTCCGTCCGTGTGCGTGTCACTTTGATACGATTTTTCGCGCACCGCTTTAAAATGTTCACAATTTTAATCCAATTAATCGAGCAGATGTATCAGGATTAATTAACGAGACGGTAACCGTAATTTATTCTGCAACACCGAGAATTCATGTTTTTGGATGTGACTGCTTTTAATACACTTGTACATAGATTTAATAATAATACATTATCGGTAAAATAACAAGAGAAGATACGAGAGGGTGATGTAGACCATCGCACGTCGCATGGTCGAGCAATTAGCGTCCGTTTAAGTGCACGTGTGCATTCGCCGCTAGAAACGGGGCTAATCCCTTCGATTTTCAGCCCTTGGACCAACTACGGTAAAAATTCTGCCTCCTGCAAATGTAACTTCTTTCTCACTCGTTTTGCTTCTTTCTCGGATATAACTTGCACTTTCCTCTTGGGGCCGTCCAATTAGTTTGGATAGAATGAGAGAGACATATCGTAACATAAGGGAGAAAAAAATAGAGGAACCAAAGGAATACACCCTTCTCATTTCTCTCTCTCTCTCTGTCTCTGTCTCTCTCTCTTTCTCTCGTTACTCGACCCCTCTCGGAAACGAGAGACGTGTGCACGTGGCACCGCGTTACATACGCCCGACCGCCGTCACACTGACGTAGATTATAGCTATATCATTATATTCTCATTGCTCTGATGATCCGGCAGAGTCAATAAACCAACGAACGACAAAAGCGACAGGTGTTGACAAAATTTGATCGTTATTCCACAGACCCGCGGACCGCTATCTCAAAGACACCTCCGCGTTTTTTATTCGACTGCTATATCCGGTATGAATCATTATTCCCGTAGGCTTTTATTATATATCAGAGGTATATTCAATACATTTATCAAATAAAACATTCAAATGTCTGCATTACAGAACATATCCTCTCCGTAAATTCGTATTGGATGAATATATTTTCTTGAGTATACTATTGATCGCTCAGCATTTTATAGTCGTAAAATAGCAGTCGATAACACGATGATTACTGCGGAAGATTATCAGAAACACGCCATTTTCAATGGCCATGATTGAATCGACTTTAATACGCATATATTCGTAAACTGTCGATCGTTGGCGAGTAAAAGTTATTCAGTCATCGCTTCGTTCAATACTTTCAATTCCTCTTTCCAAACAATCGCCTTCGATCGTTGCCGATATTTAATAACGACGCGTCATTCAGATGCGAGAGAGGATAAACAAATATCTCCGGGAATTTTCAGTTTGTAGAAATAATCATGTAGGAGTTTGAATTATAATAATTATGGGAACGCGTTTGAATTATACGGTGAAATTCTTCTTGAGGGCGGCAGGAACAGGGACCCTTCTGTTGAGAGGATTTTAGCGGTATGCGAGAGACTTGGTTGAGAGTGTCTCGGTAGCAACATAACATAAAGCAACATAAACGAAGGAGAGAATGAGGAAAGCGCGAGGGAAAGCGAGAAAATGAGAGAGACGGTTCGAGCTCTGCTCACACCCCCACACACACACACACACACATACAGGAAAAAGTAGGGTCGTACCATAAGGGTTGCGGGTGATGTTGTCGGGTGCCGTCAACAGCAAAATCACGAACGCGGTGGCCACACTAAAAGGGGATTCGTCCTCTTGGTGATGAAAGCAAAACCTTTGGAACCTCTCAGTCTCTCGTAACCATCGCGTCGTCTCCTCCGCTTTGCGAGCTTCCTTTTTCTCTTCTTTCACCTCTTTCACCATATCCACCTCGGAGATGTGGCCAGCAGAGTCATCGAAGCGAAGCACGAATGCTCCGACGCGATTTTACGTTTTATCGTTTTTTTTTTAAAACCATTTTTCTCGTCCTTCTCCAGTCTTTTGTACGTAGAGCAAACTGTCCTCAACCGCCGCATCACGGAGTGTCGCGATGATTGTTAAGAGCTCCCCTACACGTTCTCTCCTAATTATCATCGCTGAAACGTTTTTTTGGCCTTTTGAAACTCTTCAAAATATCATTTTCAATATTCTTTGTTGCAATAATCGTTCATACGCTTTTGTTTCTTACCCGTATCTCAGATAGCGTATTATCAGAATGGCACTTGACAGTGTGCCGCATATCATCGCAAAAACACCGAGACACAGCACGGCTACAGCGAGAATCAGTCGCCAGACGCATGGACCGAATTTCCCGTACTGACTGACGATGTAAAGAATCGACGGTATTATCGTTCCGAGCGTCGCGATACAGAGAGCACCCACGAGACTCGTGAAGAGGTGCAGCTGCGGTATAGCTGCTGCTAAAGTACCTGAAGAAAATGGACATTTTTCGCTCTATAAATTCTTCTCATCACACATATGATGTATATTGTTTTTGCATTAAAAAACACCTTATCAACATACTCACACGTGAGTACGGTGACTCCAAAACGAACGATTAAATCCCATACAAAGGGCGAACCCTTGCAGGCACCATCTTTGATCGATGGAATCGCGTAATCCTTGTAGAGAATCCAAATTGGCATGTAACACTGCAAGCCGTATGAAAGATAGATCGCGATACCTTGCATCACGAGCACGCTGAAAGTTCCTCTGTAAGGAGGAACAAGAGAAACATGTTTACCATTGCATAAACATTGTACGTTGTACATGATAATTGTTGATGAACTTCACTTCACGAATCGTACGTAAGCTGCATATCGTTGAAAAACTGGGCAATTATCGCGGAGAGCAACGTTTACATTCAAAGTTGGATGTTGCAGAAGCAGCTTCCTTTGAATGAAACATACGCATCCACCTGTATGCTATATGCGTACATGCATATCTTTCGATCGAAGAAAAGTGCATTTACAATTTTTGATGCCATACTGTGAAATATTTGATTATAGTTTTATATCGCTCCAGTACGATGTTCATTGTCTCACGCGTTATGCTCGTGGTGATTGCGAATGAAATTTCCCAATGCATCGGCGCCCCATTGGGAATATACGAGAGCACCGACCGTGACGTGCAGCATTATAAGAAATGCCATTCCCCAATTTAATACACCACAGACTTTCGTGTAGTTCCACGGTTTTTTCATGCTATGTTCGATCGCCAACACCTAAAAGAGATAAACAACCACTGAGGCACGTTTAATCTTCGGCATGCGTTTTTGCGATTCGTTTATATTGAAAATTGACAAATTGGACATGGGATATTTTTTATAATAAATCTTTCTTCACTCAAGGTAGTTGTCCCTCGACAGTCACTCGCGAGAGTCGGGTCTCTGGACAATGTGCGAAAACTAGCGGTCAAAATTATCGACTTTCCCTCGGAAAATTCGTGATATATTCATTGTTTAATATAGAGTTGCAAAATCATTGCAGATTATTGCGAAATGTTGATTTTTCTGTCATTCTGCACAAAAGCCTATGCAGTATTGCTCTACATTTGATAAAAGTTATTTCTGAGTAAAAACGGTGCATTCTGTTACAATCTTCCGTGTGATTATCCAATAATGTTCTGGACTCGCGCCTCGAATTTTATACAATTCCTGAGAAAACAACTACCTTAATGTCGACTTGAAATTCTTTTAAATTCAGAAAAAATGTTATTGATTTACCAATCCGGGGGAGCACATGCTAAAGAAGGCTGTGCCGATAAACTTTGGATAATCTGAGACATTATTTTCGATGAAAACCCACTGGCCCTTTCCTTCTTTGACGGAATAAACGATACCGGTGATTGCAGCGACAATGAGAAGAGCATTGGCAAGCATAGAGATCGGAGCAAAACTATTCAGGCCTTTCACCAAATTCATCAAGAGCAACAACGGAAATATCATGATGGCGTAATAAGCCTGATCTATCGTTTTTTCTACGTCGATGCACTCTTGAAGAATTCCGGCCACAAACACGACGTAGACTGCACCGATACCAATGTAACACGCGAGCATCGTTATGTCGACGATAAGTCTAATTGGAGCAGAAATAAACTTAATCCTGTCAAGTGGACCGTTGTGTCTTGAAGATCATAAAAATTATGCTTCCGTTGAACGATGAATAATTATTCGTTTAACTGAAAAGTTCATTTCGAGTAATGGCTGTTATTACATCGAGAAACAAACATGTATCCACCGCACCGTGCAACAATTGCGTCCAAAAACAGTGATAATACTAAGGTGTTTCGATTTTTTCGTTATTCGTGTAAAAAAAAATGAAGGTTTTTCTTTTAAAAAAATGTGACAACTACGCACGTGGCACATTCCGCCGATATTCGACCTCTGAGAACCCCGGAAGTCAGAGTGACCGCTACCAATTGATCATAGCTCAGGGACGACCGTTTTAGCCGCTTGCACATCTCGTAATGCGTTTTCATGAGCAATTGGAGAGAAATCATAATCAAAATTCCCATAACAATGGTGCCGACAATTCCGAGTAGCATACCGACGCAAGCAAAAGCACTTGGTATCGCAAAAAGGCCTGTCCCAGCAGCACTCTTGACCAAATTAGCGAAGGAACCAATGTCACTGTGAAATATTATGATTTTCATAGTTGTATGTCGTTGGGATATGCTCGATGTTTCCAATTGCAAGGAAAATCAAACGTACGAAACATTTTTGTGGTGAGACCGATGTTCGTAGGGATCGTAAGATTCGTCAATCTCTCCATCATCATCCAGTGGTAATTCGCGCAGAGAAATGTCCTCCGAGTTTGAAGTTCGAGGTTGCTTCAAATCTGGCCTTAGTCGGTAGGTAATAGAGAGAATGCTTCGTTGAAAAGTATCACTTTTAACAAATTAATCTGTGAGCATTGCGGAATCGTAACAGCTGCAAACTCACATCGTCGAAGATCAATCGTCGGCGAATTAGAAACTCCCGGAAAAACTTGTATCCGAAAATTGTCAAGATTTGATCGCGTGATGTAATTGAAGTTGCTTCTCTTTGAAACAATCCATGCCACCGGGCTACCGGAAATGGCTCGTATTTAAGTAGTGTGCTTGTGTATTATCTCTAATGAAAAAATGTTTTTGTCGTCATGGACAATCAACAAGCTGAAAACGATTGATGGGCAACTTCAAATGTAACCTTATAACTATGCATTTACAGCCTCGTTGGAGAATTTCCGAGTGAAAATTAATCGTGGCCAATGGGTTTCGACCAATGCTGACGGAAACGCTTTATAATAAAAATCGTCGCTTCGCCAAAGGTATACAGAAATCCATTGAATTTCCAATCTTCTCAAATATTTACCTCATATTCGTTATTTGATCAACTAAGACGTTTTTCAACTCCATTTGTCAACAACATTGATTTTTCAATAAAGTCTCCCATAAATTGATTCACATTAACGGATATTTTTAACGCCAACTCGTTGATCCGCGCAGGACTCGAAGAATTCATTTTAGGATCACGCACTGGAAGTAGTGAGCCAGGAAACAAATGACGGTGTTTAAAAATGGTGTCAACGTGACAAACAACAAAAAGGAAACTGTGAATTTGTGGTTACACATTGATGCGCGAAGATAATTTCTATTCCGGTGTGATTTTCCGAGCGAGTTTGACGAGCTCGATGAAGCGAGTTGCCGGATGGTAGGATTTTCCATGTAGCTCTGCACGAAGGGAAAGGAGGAAACTATCGTTGGTACGCGTATGTGTGTGTATGTGTCTTCGCTAGTGTTACGAGGTAACTAAACACGATCGCTAGATCCCGATCATCTCGCTCGGTTTGATCGGGTCGACCGAGTCCTCTTCTTCAGATTGACCGACTTACCGGGAGTGTATCTGCAGGGTTGAAAAAACGGGGTCAGTCAGGCCTGTACGATCACAAAGAGGGAGAGAGAGTGCGAGAGAGAGAGAGAGAGAGAGAGAGGGAGAATAGGTATACACTACTATATTCCACACATAACTCTACGTATGTGCGATCATCGTCCGTTTCTCCCGAGGGATTTAACGCCCGAGTCGCTCGACCGACCTCTCTTGTTAAATCTCCGAGCTAGCTTTCTCCCAGTCCCTCCTCTTTTCCAGCTAATACCCATCCTCGGTCAATCTTACCCTCAATCGTTCTGATACCCTTTTTTTTACTTGGATATATGAATAATATAGGTGCGATAGGATACGCAGAGAGATGTGCGAGTTTTACGCGGACAGAGACAAGCCTCGTTACGCGCGTAATTCAAACGAATACACGTACTGCCACTAACTGCATATTCTTCACGATCTGCTTAGCTGTTGTTCATTTTTTGAACAAGCAGAAATCAATTTCTCTAACGTTTACGATTCTCTCTACAATTGATGGTTTCTCTAACGCCTTAACATTGCTTCCGGTGTAAAAACTTTTCGGAAATTAAAAACTGCCTACTAGTTACCGGCTGCATATATTTTTATGAATTATCTTGCACGCAGTACAGATGAACCGGACTCCGGGTTACTGCGTATAAAGGCTCTCGATGAATTAAACAACCTTCGAAATTTTTCATTATTGCAAAAGTATGAAATTCAATGACGGTTTTGGGAATTTCGCGTGATTTTTCGCGAAACCAGCAGCAGCCATAATATTATTATCCCGTGCGTTACCGATTCGTTCGGAATCCCCAATGTTGATTTCGGCGAACCACACTTGGACATCTGGATCATTTGTTCAGTCGCGGCTCAGTCTTCCGTGTGTTAATTTACCAGCATGGTGATTCTTACCGAGCGAGTGCCCCGTTCTTGATCAACTTGCCCGAGGAGAGATTGGTATACGGTCTGGGTGCATGAATGACGAAATGATTGGAACAAAATGAAGAAGAGGAGGAGTTTTAGGGTCGTATGTAAGATGTGCAGTTGTGTCGATCGCAGTTGGGGTAGGGAGAGACTCGGGAATGCAGAGAAGAAAGGAGAAAAGAAGAGAGAACATTTTCGGTGGAGCCAAGGGAGAAGGATATCAAATGTAGATGGTCGGGGACAAACCAGGTTCGACGTCAAGCGGCGCGAGACTGTGACCAAAATCCACCAGATCTCATGCAGTGTTTACACTCGAGATGAGATGCCTCCCAATGCTAATACGCCAATACTCGCGGCGTTAATACGACCCGCCAATATACTTGCCTATATATACTCATATACGGATTTATGTATATGTACATACTTATATCTTTATATGCACGCACGTTAGGTTTTTCTTAATGCTCAATCGCAATCCAATGAAAAGTGTATGAATGGCAAGCGATTATCGAGTCGAACGGGCGCCCTCAATGTGTCCGTCGAGGCGTCCGATGGTAACCCCGCTGTGTTAACCGACATCGAACGGGAACCAAATGGTACAAATCCTTCTTTTTCTTTCCTTTTTTTTATTTTATTTCATTTTATTTCTTTCTGCGACTGCTCCGCATCCTCTCCCTCTCTCTCTGCTGCTGCTGCCGCCTTTTCACCCAGCTCTTCAATTTGTACCTTCCTCTTGCATCATTCTGTTGATCCCTCGCTCTCTTTCGGTTATTGAACGCCATTTTGGTTTCTCTCTCACCTA
This sequence comes from Heteropelma amictum, assembly GCA_959613375.1. NCBI lineage: Eukaryota > Metazoa > Arthropoda > Insecta > Hymenoptera > Ichneumonidae > Heteropelma > Heteropelma amictum. The sequence continues at coordinate 20,072,091 of OY390721.1, read as the reverse complement.
TGACCGGAGCTTCACGACATATCCGATAGATCCGGCGCTCGCGCGGCGATCATGTACGCACGAGAGCAGGGCTGCCCGATGCACGCCCCTCCGTAGTCGGCGGAGTAACATACTTTTCGTTCCTAACGGGTCATCATAATAAATGAACCCTCGGGGATTTTTGCAGAAAGAAAGAAAGAAAGAAATTCATTCAATCGCTTATATACATATTTTTTCGTTTCTTTCATTATTTTTAACTGAAATAGAACGTCAGCTCAACACATCGTAGGCCAGGCGATGAACAAGCGCGACTGGCCAGCCTGAGGCCAAATTTTCATGAAAACTCCCGTCAGCTATCGCAGATTTTCCGTTGTTCGATTTGCAAAGAGAAATTATACGAAAAAAAGCAGAGGGTAATTGAAGTTTGCAACACACAGCGAAAAATCTGTGCGGATGAATGATTTTTGCGCATTCAGCTTCTTTTTTTTTCCACCAACGGATTAAAACGGGTGCTTTCGACAGCTCGATGATATTATACGCAATTGTACAACGTATAGCCGGATGACGCCTCCAGGCTACGCGAATAAGCTGTATTGCAGCTGTTTTTTCAACGTTCACGGACATTTATCATTTACAATCATAACGATACATACATATATATATATATATATATAAAAACAAAGGACTTATCGAGCACCGGATAACAGGGAGATGTGCCGTACGTACGTAATTCGTAAATGTCGGCTGATTAGAAAAATGTTTGTCGGCCGTGGATTTCGCAGCTTCTTTCAACTTTTTAAACCACCGTATATTCACGTTACCTTTTTTCATGGAGTTTTCTGTACGTGTATACGTGCTGTATGAAAGTATACATGAATGCATATACGGAGTGCGTGTTCCGCCCAAGCGACTTTGTTTGCCGACACGTTTGCGTTCAGATGAGTTTTGAAGGATCATTTCGGAGTCAGTGAGACGATATCGAAGGAGATGATGAACACCGATCGAGCACACGCGCTACGTGCACGCTATACATACGATTTACGATTCGATCTTTTAGCCCCGAGAATCCAACGAACACACACCCTTATATACATATATATGTGTACGTGTATGTACGTTGTTGTGTTCGACAACACCGTTGGCGGTCCATTTTCCTCCAATACGGTATACAGCGGGCATATGTAGCCAAAGGAATCGACGTGGCACGTGCGACACCCGCATCGGAAGTCTCCCCAGGTGACTCGATTCAACGCACTTAGATGGTCATCCACACAGTAGGATTGAGGAAGCCCTGACATTTCATCTACGCGAGCCACGATCCGTTCAAGATTTACGCAAAAATCCACTTGAATTCATCCGGCAGAATAAACTCGAATTACTCTTGAGGAGTTGAAAAAGAAACGTCGTTAATGCCTTTCACCTTTTGCGGAACCTGCGTTTTACTTTCGATAATTGTACACGAGATGCGTAGGAACGAATGAAACATCGAAAGCTCGATTTATAAAATCTCTGTATGGTCGGAAAACGGTGACATTTGTTTTCTATTTACGCAGTTATCATGATTATCGAAGGTTTTTCGATAATAATATACGTGAACGCTTTTATGATTAAAATAAATATCGAAAAGCATCGTTCCTCAATGCGTGAATATTTCTCAGCCATCCCACCGTGAGGCTTGCGCGAGACACAAATATGTATAAGAACGTTTAATTACCAAGAACAATTTACAGACTCAATAAACTCGAGATGCGTTTTCGTTCCTTTATGTGGTGGATTTTCTCGCAAAACTCGATAATAATTCATGTTTAGTGATCGAAAACGTGTGTGCTAATGGACTTTGGCAAAGTAAAAGGAGTCGAGTAGCTCCATGTGACCCCTCAAATTTTGCTCCCTAAATACGCGGATTCGTGTCAATTAAAAAGAATATGTATATATATTTGGTCCATCAGCAACAGATGTTCCATGAGATCATGGTTTATTCTCTGTATAATATGACCGGCGCGAACAGCGATTCTTCCTCCCGTGTTAACTCGGTTACGAAGGACAAGAATACCCATGCGTGTATGTAGCTGCAAGCATGCTGCGGCTTTAGTGTTTCAGGAGTTGATCGGAAGCTGAGTTCTGTATAGTTTTCTCTGTCAAGTATTGGGCTCATACCCTGGAATAATTTAATGACGCTGCACACACCCGCCTCTTGTCGGCTCTTCAAAACCCGTAGTAATTATATATATACACACACACACACACACACACACACATATATATATATACCAAGCCAGATATAGTAGTACTTTCTCTCTCACTCGTCATTCCGTTCATCGTCATTGACGATTTCGCGTCAAACAACTGAAGATGTCTTCGCAATTTAAAGCATTTCCACTTGGTGATTGATCGCCACAATAGTATACCTTACAAGTATTCATGTTTTATAAATTTGGCGACGTGTGTATATACCAAGCCAGATATAGTAGTACTTTCTCTCTCACTCGTCATTCCGTTCATCGTCATTGACGATTTCGCGTCAAACAACTGAAGATGTCTTCGCAATTTAAAGCATTTCCACTTGGTGATTGATCACCACAATAGTATACCTTACGAGTATTCATGTTTTATAAATTTGGCGACGTGTGTATATACCAAGCCAGATATAGTAGTACTTTCTCGCTCACTCGTCGTTCCGTTCATCGTCATTGATGATTTCGCGTTAAGCAACTAAAGATGTCTTCACAATTTAAAGCACTTTCACGTGGTGATTGATCACCACAATAGTATACCTTACAAGTATTCATGTTTTATAAATTTGGTGACGTGTGTAGCAATAATTGACGAGCGGGAATGAGAATAAGTCTTCGCACAAGCAAAGGTGAGTAATTTTCTTATGGAATCACGGCCATTTACCCGAGTTATTTATGTACTTGTGTAGATCTGTTATCGATTATCGCAACAACGAGCTCTCCACAAAATTTGCCATTTGTTTTGGAAGGTATTACTGATATTCATCACTCCATATGGTTATTTATTGCTTATTCGTGCTAAAGTCTCGCAGCAACGTTTCGAGTAATTGCGCATGAACGAACGCGTGTTCAAACGCGAGTTTTTCGTTTCGTTGTTTTCCTTTTTCGATTTTGTTTCCCGCGGTAACCATGCAGAGGCTTATCGTCGCGTGTCACACAATTCTTGCGGAATTTGCTTCTTCGCACGTTCTGTGTTGTACTTTTTTCGATACTAGAAAAACGTCATCTGTGCGTATTGCACGCGCATACACGCGCATCGTTCGAGTATGTACTATATATACACATGGACATTGCACGCATAGAGATGCTCGCGGGAAGCCTGCGTGGGTGCTGCCGCGGAATTCACGAGAGTGTGAAAATGTTTTGGTATTCCGGAAGTAGACAAATAAATGTGGTTATATACGTGTGTACGGTCTATCTGCACTGGCTTCTGTGGGGGTGTGGATGCGAGCCGACTGTAGTGCGTTGGAAAGCAAAGCCCGGTGGCAGAATCCGTCGCTCTCGCTCGTGTGCCCACCGCGTTGTTTGATCGCCCGGTGCGAACGCGGGAGAGCTATTTTCACCGAGTCTGCGAACGGCATGCCCAGCAGCCGCAAAAGCGGATTGCACGAGAGGAAACATTGATAACAACAAAAAAAAAAGGAAGGAATCGTACAGAGCGGATTAAAAAAAAAGTGAAAAACATAAACGTCAAACAGCGGTAACGCGCGTCATGCCGAAATATCGTGCACATTCTTCATGTATATACTTGAATGTATGTATGTGTATATGGATTTGGCAACCGCGTGATCCTTTGACAAGCTTTTGAACTATATACAATTTTGAGATTCAAATTTGGTTTTTACTCCAGGGGATAGTATCGAGAGCAGAGAGAAAGGAGTGCATTCTATCCCCGCAAGAGAGCAAAGCTAGAAACAAAAGCGCCTCTACACCCGGATGGACCAGCTCCCGTTCGCTCCGGATGAACAGGAAAACACGATTTCCTGGCTTTTCGTAGATCGAGAGAGTCGTATGAGGAACGGAAATGATAAAACGCGCGATACGAAATTTCAAACGTAAATACTGTATACAAGCGCGTTTTAAATGCTGAAATCGACGGAGAAGCTCTCTAGTGAATCTTTAGCTCATGTCAATTAGTGGAAGACTGATGATTTTTTTGGACAATCATCTGTCCTATTGTGAAAAATCTATTTTCGGTCGATGAAAGTATCGAAATGTGTGATAGAAAATTATTCGTTTCGCTCTTTTAGCAATAAACTGCATGAGAGACGGACTATACCACCCACACACGTGTGGGTGGAGGAGTAAGGTGTATATACAATACTCATTATGCTTGATTACTTGTGTTACAGCAATAAACACGAGGGTCGTGGAAGAATGAGGAAGGAAAGGGTGGTTAAGGAGGGTGCAAAGGACTATAGAGGGTCAGAAGAAAAAGACCGCGAGGGAGAGACGTAAATATACGTACGTGTATGAAAGTGCAAGTACGCGGAGGAGCAAAAAAACAAGGTGCGAGAGGGTTGCGCCTCGACAACGCGACCATACAGAAGCAATGTATTCGTCGGGTACGTGTCGACTGTTGGTGAACAAAGGGCCTGAGCCGCGACGTTTTATATGTCACATCGTGTAATTTTACCGCCTTTAGTTTCCCAGCAGTTGATATAATATAAATCGAAGCGAACCGTAACGAGACGAGTCCAAAGGAAAATCGTCGGGACGATCAAAGGATCATCCCTCTCCGACGATCGTTGCGTCAAAGGAAGACACGGCATGCTTGCGTTACTTTACTCTTACGCGTACCTAATATAACACACACACACACACATACACACTCATCAACCGGGCGCGCGACCCCGCCGTATTCTCCTTTCGCAACGTCTCGTCACCCGCTTCTTCTTCTTCTCGAGAGGGCGCGACGGGTTCACCCTCTTGCGCGTGCGAACGGAAAAAAAGGAGAAAACTTTTTTTTACTCGCGAACCTCAAACGCCGAACCATACACGACCAACGGGGTGTTTCGCGCGAGAGAACACGTTAGCGACCGCCACATACCCTTCTTCTACCCCCGTCAGCCGCCAGAACAAAACTACGCACGTTGTGTGCCGTTGGACGATGGGGTTGGGGGTGGAGATTTATCGCGCGAGAGCACACGCACCAGCCGACTTTCCTTTTTTTATTCCTTGGCAAAGCGAGTCCGAGTGTGTGAAGATCGCACGTGGTCACCCTCTCGCAACGAGACTCATCTAAACATAAACGTAGGAAAATGGTACGGTCATTGACCCTGTTTAAAAGCTTCGACGGTGAAGATTGCAAAATGAATATTCCTGATGTAAATTGTGATAAACGTTTGATTTGACGTGGGTTTCGCGGCTAAATCGCCGGACGAATGTTTATCAAATTGGGTCATTTTAGACTCATTTTATAGCTTGAATCTCAAGGAATTACGTATGTATGAAAATTATCTTCCTCATTGATATTTTTTGGGCCTGATTTTTTAAAATCGATACACATTTTTGCAACAAGATGTCATTCTTTTTTCTGTCATTTATTTTCGGGCAAGTTTTTTTACGATAACTGTTTATCATATTTGCGGGAAGAATTGGAAAAATTGTGGAAGTTTTTCACTAGAATGTGTGCCACTTCCGCAACTTTCGAGTTAAGAATTGATGCTGCTGAGCAGACTAGACTACGTAGCTAAAAACAAAAGTACGTGCTGGACCAGAGCTGGAACTGAAACAGTGCGTGTGAACTCCAAACGTGCATTATGGTGCGAAAAAAAAATTGTTTCTCGAGATCCATAATAACGTCGAAAAAGTGTCGTATATTTAAGTAACAAACATATTGAAAAAAGGTTCATAAAAATCGCCTTTTTCGTCTCTTAAAAAAGCTAATTCCACGTCGACAAAGTTACAGAACAGCCGGTATATTCGTCATATATTTATTATTTAATTTATCGAATCAAATCGACATCGAATAAATTAAATCCGTCTTAAATCATTAATCAATGTATCGAAGAAATAAATCAGATAAGAAAAATGCACACACGCATAGATCGCAGAACGCTGATTTATCGAATATCGCTTCGGAGATTTCTCGACACTGTTACTGCTGAACGTCAGTGAAACACCACTCGAGTCAATAAAAAATCTTTCAATGTAAGACAAAAGCGAAAAATATATTTATAATGAAAAAATATATATGGTACACGAACGATCCGCTTTTCGTAATTTATTATCGCAAGATTTTCTTGGCACGAACATCCGAGCCGGATGTGTTTCGCGACATTTTGCACTACCCCGAACTAGTTTCGTCGCCATCGCGCCGGGGAGCCCCGGTGAACTTTGCGGGGTACCATTGGGGGTTCCCGCGCGCGCTTCTCCGGCACCGAGAGCAACTTGTCCCGTTACCGGAACAAGACTCCCCGAGAAGAGCCCCCATTGCATCTACTCTGTAATTTGAAATCTTCTCATGGAAAGTTAAAGCGCCGGTGTTCGCACACACACGCACACATGTGTGTACATCGCTCTTTCATCACGACGTGAAACTTTAGCGTTGGGATGCAAGAAGGCGGCTTGCGAAAGCGATCACGCCGCAGCACCTCCCTCCTTATTCTCGCACTACAAAGAGTCACAAACTACCAAGAAATCCACCCTACAATCATACAAAACACACACAAACGCATATACACATTTCATTATACGAGAAAATTGTATTGAACCGAGTAAAACGTTCTCAGGGACTCGACAATGATTTAAGGCGTTACTCGTGGGTTCATCGACGACAATGAGTATACTACAAAACGGGGGTACGTACAATAAGGACGAACAAAACGTCACTAGAGATCGCGTATCATTTGGAGCAAGTGATGAGCACTTTTTCATCAAACAGTCGACACCGTAAACGCAACTATATTTATAATCCTCGTGTCTTCGGAGCAAACAGCCGAAATTCCATAAGGTTACTGTTAATTATGTTCATTTTGGATCAATGTTCCATTTTTTTCACGAGCATCTCACTTTTTTTTATGCATATAAGATCATAATACAGCGCTTTTGTCAATCGACGGGGAGGAGTAAATGCGAATTACCCATCCACGTTTATTATATCATTATCTCAAAAATAAAAAAAGATGACGTATCCAGCCTCGCACCTTATAATTTCGACAAAATAAATTCCGCATTTAGCAACTACAGAGATGCTGCTAGAGATTTATATATGTACCCATATGATCTTACTCGTATACAAAAGAGGCTTGTAACAGAAGTAATAAACATGTACACAGATGTGTACATACACATTCATGTGAGGGACGTGTCGTTCCTTATCGCGACAGGGCTGAGAGTGGTCCGAGGGGAATCGCGTTTCGTCGGGAAAAAACCATACCGGCGAGAAAAAGCCAATAGTGTGGCAACTCTACACCATGCAGTTGTGTGACATTGGGGTGATTTTCAGCCACGCGTGTTTCGTGCCGTTATAAAGGACAAATCTCTGTAAATCTATATTTATCTATATATAAATATATACGCGCGTACACGTACTACATATCCACCTACTATCGCATCCCCTATCTAGGCTCGACTGCGCGGGTTCGCTTTTCGATAACATTCATGACGGTGCTGCCCCCTCCGCTCCCCGGATGTGTATACGACCACAATTCTGTAACGTTAGTTATTACGAAACTTGAATACCGGTATATGGTCTGATCCGGCGTCGCGATTCCTCCGTTCAGGCAATAACCTGATCATCGGAATTGCGCGTCACCAAACAGCGTTGACAGCATTTAAATAAGTCCATTCGCAAATTGGGAGAATGCAGCTTCTTTCTCGGCAAAAAGAAACACGAGGGAGGTTTTTTTTTTTCGAAAGTTATAAACTCAACCCCCTCTGTCGAGAATCCGATAAGGGTGGCTGTAAAAAAATGAGACGAGAGAAAAAAATGTTCTTTGAAAAGCAATCCATCATTCGTGCGATAGAACTATCGCACGATTTACAGTATACGCTTATCCTTGGCGCCTAACATCGTCGAGATGATACAAATCTCAATGAGGGTGTATACATCTGTGTAGAAGTATATATATATACTTTGTACGTGAATAAGTGTTACGGGCATTATGTACAATGCTACGTACGTGCTCTGAATGACCGGCACGCGTCCACCCTTATCCCGAAAGATCTTAAATACTCGTAACGCGTGTCGGTCACGAAAATCGTCATCTCATTGACTCTCCGAATGATCTTTTATGAAGGTTCTAGTCTGACGTGTGGAAAAATACGCATGTGCCACATGAGCGTGATTGGTGGGCAAACTTTTTTCCTGTAATTTCCTGCGGATTCGTACTTTTACGTATTGCTCATCCGACGTTTAAAAAAATTCAATACCAATCACATGTATGATGAGATTGTCGGAAAGAAACGAACGAGGTGCGCTTTCTATTTCATAACTGAAGGGGTGAACGACAAATGCCCACTGTTAATCCGCCATTACGCTAACACGGGAGTTGAAAATTTGTGCGTTCGAAATTTGACGCATCATTGATATGTGCAACTAAATTGATACATAATAAACTGGAGAAAGACAAAGAATTTTCATTGACTAATCCACCATTCCCGAGTCGATAATAACATTTTGAAAATCACGACTCCGTTTTACCAAACGGATGATTTGAATATTTACGTCGTCTCACTAAAATGAACGTATCAGTTTTCATAACATAATTTTCACGACAATTAAACATTCCCATTTTCCACTTTTCCACTACTCTTTGTTAAAGACTACAACAAGGTACAACGTTAACGCGAATTTTCCGCAAAGATGATTTTTCCAGAGCTCACCTCGAGAGAAAGAGAGCAGCAGAGAGTCTCAAGATGTAGATCTCACAGGGTTGAAGGGTTGTAGGAGGCCGGATATACGCAATGGCAACGGTATATGAGAACAGTCGTTGGGGAATTTGTACGTTCTGTATATACCGTACTGTATCGTATATACACATACATTTATAGATAGTATATACAGATACATACATTTAAACGAAGATAGACGAAGCTCTCTGGACTCCCAGTTAGTTGGCTTGTCAAAGAAGCGACGTACTGACATCTCTATTATCACGTATATACGTCCCGTTCCTATACTATGGTATAGCAAAGGGACGAGATGTGGTTGTGCTACGCGTGTGGGTTTATGACGGACGGTAGAGTTTTCGATGTCTGTGAAATAAACGAAGGATATACATCTGCAGGGAAATACCACCGAGACTTTGCGACTTGATGAGAGAGACAGTGGCGCGCTGAAGAGAAGAAGCAAAGTTCTGTACATATACAATATATGCAATGTATGTGTACGCGAAATAGGAGATGTGCATCCCTTGCGTACTGCATGTAAACGCGTGCCACCGAGATAAAGGATCTCACGATGATAATTCCTACCCCTAGCTCTGCGTCGATCTTAACATCCTCGGGGTTTGAACGTCCATGTATATATGGGGGACGGATGAACGGAGCCGATTTTTTTTTTCGTACTATTTATATTTGATTCCCTTGTATGGAAAACAAATTTTTTGCTGAAACCCATCGAGTCTGTTTTGATGATTCATCAATCGTTGTCTTACGTCCGCTCCGATAAATTTATTTTTCAATATGGGATGTAATTTTGGAAAAACCTTTTTACAAGGGCAGGTATTTCGAAAAATATTCTTTAATTGGCATGGTTTCAGAAGCCGCCGATGTACACTTTCCCGTTCATACAGGAGAAGGTTTAAATTGCCCGCGTAGATATACTTCCAACATTTTTCTGACCGAGAAATTGGCAAAAATCGGTGGTCCAACTTTAAAAATCTGCCAAAAATCGAAAAATTAAGATATCTGGACAAACCAAACGGCATTTTGAAGCCTTATCAATTGCCAAGAGAATAAGCACAAATCGAGGTGTCCATCTTAATCGAAAAAGAAATGGCAAACACTTTAGTGAGCCAACTAAATTCGGCAGAAAATGACGAACATTTTTTTATGGCTGCATTCCTTTAGTGCATCCAGAGCGAATGGATGTATAAAATTAAAATAAATAAATTTCCCATATGTATGTACGTTTGTATACAACAACAAGTTATATAAAAAACATAAGTTGATTCGAGTAGATATAGAAACAGTCAACCGTGCAGTAAAGTAAAAAAGAATTTTTTTTTTAATAACTAACGAACATTTTGACGTTGTAAAGAAATATGAAAATACTTGAACACAACGTAATCCGTGATATATTTGCGAATCTAAAAATTTCTTGCTTTTCACCATTTGCTACTTATGCCGAATCATAATGTGTTCTGTAGGGGTCTATACTTAATTCAAGATGGAGCGCTGCAACGCGAAAATGCAGCCGGTCGCGTGAGCGCGCGTCTCTAATCCCTAGTATATATATACAGATGTAGATGTACCAGTGCACCGCGTCGTCTTTTCATAATGCGCATAATCTTGACGTCTCGGAGTAAAAAGGCGACTGACCGTACGCACCTCGACTTCCGGTCAGTCGTTTTGTACACGTATAATTGCGTCACGTTGCCACGAAATTGGATTAGAGTGGACTGCGTTGTACGAGAATTACGGGATCGTCGACGTGCATTTCCATCGAACGTGAAAGTCCATTGTCGTCATTTTATCCCGATTTTTGGGGGGCAGTGTGACCCCTGAGGAACTATAGATTCTTTGGGAACAAATTTTATACGTTACAATACATCGATTTATAATAGGAAAGTTTAACGACGAGCTCGATCTTTCCACTTGAATTCCCATGATACTATACGAGATCTTGATGAGAAAGGAGAACGAGAGAATACGAATGAAGTGAGAGCCTCCATCGTTGTTAGGGTTTTCGCGACTACGAACAAAATTCGTATACATCTTTTTATATGGAGTACAGAAAAAATAAATGTAAAATGTGACAATGTCTCAGCGTGTTCGCCCTATCTAGACCTTTCGTCAAGCTTTGAACGCCGCTATAGCATGTGTATATACTTTTTCCTATCGGATATAAAAAGTAAACTCGTTACTATTGAAGATGAGGGACGATTATGAACGAGAGAATACAGTACGCGTATAAGAAGAATAAGAAAGAGGGTACTTGCGCTCACGCCCTGGGTCTTCCGTCGGTCGATCATCGCGGACGTGTACACGTAGATCCACACATATGTATATGCTGTGTATATGTGGTTATCAAAGCCATGGCAGTCACCATGGTCGTCCGTAAGGGGGTCTCTCCAAAGGAGGGTAAGAGGTGAGGAGAAGGGGGCAGAGGGGCACGGAGAAACGCGATACAACACGGGGTGCCCAAAAAAGATCGCAGATACCCTCTCTCGCATATGTCACCGTGGGGGTTCCCTCTTAATTATAAAGCTTATGAATAATAATTGTCGTGTAGTTGGACCAACATTGTGACTGCATGTTTTCCCTCTACGCCCATGTCTGTGTCCCACACCGCGGGTTACCCTTTTCTTCGTGTTTGTACAACGCCGTGAGACCGAAAACTTCTTATTAACTGCGATCTTTTTCTCTTTTTCTTCCGACGCGCCGATCGACGAGTTCGAATTCCGACGTTTCGAATGCACGACGTACGCAGAGAGCCGACGATCGGCGAACCTGTTCTTTCTGACTTATTACGCAAGCTTTCATAAGCTTATACATAGGTTCGACGTACATGTAATGCTTTCTTGTTCTTCGGTCGAGCGTGCGATGCACTCGTCCGTTTACGTCCCTCGCGGCTATGCAAAAAATCCTTTTTTATTTCGCTGCGATCATCCAGGTCGAACTCGACAGTTATTTCGACCGGCTTTTACATGATCTTTCGCGTTGATCATCGTTTGTCGAACAGCGATTTCGCGATTCTTTTCAGCTATAAATAATCCTCACAATTATGTAGGTAAAGCCTTCTATCTTTCGGGATGCCTTCTTATCTGTTGAAAAAATGTGCTTGAATTTCAGACTTGATGGAATATCGCGGTTTTACAATGATTTTATCGATTTAACGTCGAAAACGATTAAGCTTCCCGCGTTTCGGAATCCACGGGTCAGGGGTACAAAAAGTACTTGAGAGGGAGAGCAAAAACGGAAAGATGCGAAGTCGATTGTTAACAATTGCGTACACCGCGGGGTGAAATCATTTGGGGTGAACAAAGAGGGCGCGCGCGAGCGTACGCCATCGACATAGGTGTTCCATTATATTTTCGTGAAATACACCATGTCGAGGGAAATAAAAGAAATTCCACTCGGTCGAAACTCGATAGCCAAAATATTGAATTTCCCGGACCTTGCGACGTCGGGTGCGCCTATATGCATTGAAGGAAGAAAGTAACGCGCGGAAAAAGGAGATGGACGCGGGGCGAAAGAGAAGAGCGAACATCAACCAGCACTATGGGGGAAAAGTTCTCTGCTGGTCGAAAGTCCGTCGAAATACCAAGTAAAAAGCTAAAGTTCTTCGTTTTATTTTCTTCATTTTCCAGAACAACGTTTTTCCCACTCCTGAAAAAAAATCTGTGTCCTACATACTCCGTCCTCGTTCAACGAAACTTCCCTCTCTCTCTCTCTCTCTCTCTCTCTCTCTCTCTCTCTCTCTCTCCCCGCCGGAAATCACGAGAATACCCGCGGTGCGCATCGTTTCAATCGATTTATACTTCTATACAGATATTCTCGCACAAAAGTGATTCGCAATTTGGTCGACTTCATATCTTGCGCATGGAATTCTTTCATCTTACAAAAACGTAAATCTCACTTGACTATAATACTGCTAATCCTCCATGTTCTATTAGAAACTTTCGCCAAAGTTGCATGTGTTTCTTGCTTGCATATCCATAAGGATAAATTAGTTCGTCAACGCAGCACTTTTGATGAAACCAGAAAATGAAAATGGCCTATGTCTTCATGGGTTAGAATAAAGCCCAACAAATATCTTTTCCGTTAACATCTTTTTTTCTTATGAAAGACAGATATACGTACATATAAATCTGAATATCTGAAGTTAATCTATTGAATAATTTTGCTCTCGATGAAAAATCTTTTCTGTCGCTTGAATAATCTTTATTATTCGATTGGATATTTAATTTCCTATCGAAAACATCATTATGACAAAACTTTTGGGTAATCGTGTACGCAATTACCAATAATTCGTTTCCTGCCGGAAATTCATTGGTTTTAATACCATTGTATTTAAAGAGATTCCGTGAAGTATATGGCAATTGTTTGAACAAAGTGCGCAATGCGGATGTCTCCACGTGTGAGTTTTGAAACCATTTTATTTAGGATGCTAGTCTCGTCATCACCACGAGTATACCCTTATTTTGACTCGCAACGTAAAATAAAAACTTTTAGTCATTTAAACGAGCTTAGAAGTGAATAACGACTTCCGTCTGACGCTCGCATTTTGAAAAGCTTCGAATGTTTCGAGCATCTAAGTTCGCGCAAAATCCAATCAGTCCGATCACGTTTTTCCGCACCGCACCATTGTTATTTTCTCCATAAATATAATAGAAAAGAAAATCCTTCACAACATTCCTAATTCTTTTTTTTCCTCGCTTATATTCCCAGCGCGTATATATTGAACTCTACCCTGCAGGCATTCTCTAACGATTGAAAACACGTTTTCATCTTTTATTCCCTTTAGACAGAAATTCTGCTCACAAGTTCTTTCACCCTACGATTTTTTTTCTCGTTTGCTCGATCTTCTCATCACTTTTCAGAGAACAATTTCTATAATACTCTTTGGAATCGTGTCTGCTGAATATCTATTGTCGACGAAGCTCTTTCGATCGCAGGTAATTCTTTTAAAGGGGACACGAATCACAGCGTTGATGTAGCAGTAAATTTCAATTTCCAGACGATTTTTCCTGTGACTGACGTGCTCTACAACATTGCAGATTTTGTATGACGTTTATCAAGTTCATCAGCTGCTATCGAAATTGCTTTAACGCTTCTCTCAATAAGGAGACATTGAAATTTCGGCACGTCTAATTTATATAATTTTCTACGTATATGCTCCCCGTCCCGTTCGTCCTGTCTTGCGCTCCTCTTTCCATGGTACTTGCTTGCTCATCTTGATTCCTCGAGTCCCTCATATACGTGCGAAGTGCAAGCACATCTCCGAACAACTTTTGGATCGGAAGAACCGAGAGTAGGAGAAAGAGAAAGAGAAATTTGCGCCGGAGGCAGGCAACCGGAGATGGGTAGTATGGTATAGTACGAGAAACACACGGTAGGGTGGGAATTGACAATAACTTCTCGACTCCCTGGCGTACAATTTAATTTTATGCAACGCTTGGCACGCCTCTTAGCGCCAAATATCCTTATAACGTTTAACTAGATTGTTATGATTGTTGTCCCCGACTGTATAACCGGCTTTCCTCATTTCTCCAAGCTCTGAGACAATTTCCTTCCTTTCGCCGCTCTTATCTCTCGATCTTTCTCTCCCACATTGTGGATCTCTCTGTCTCTCTATATACTATACCTGTATAACCGTCCTCGCTTCACCAAAGCTGCAGCAATATTATAGTTTCGTGTAAATTTAAGCTCATGGAACGCAAGTTCCACCCGGCCCACCTCAACACAACATACTCTTCCAACATTGTGTACATGTGTGTACTTATTCATACATGTACACAGCATTTAGAGTTTTCAACGGCTTCGTTTCCCTTAAAAGATACCGTGCGCTGAACCCTTCCTCTCTGTGCCTCTTCTAGGCCTTTCTATACGCTTCCGTTGCTCCTTTTCTGCTGGCAATCATAACGAAAACTTAATTACTATTTATACGCTACATGTATACAGATAATTCTTCGGTAATCTCGCGAAACACCAGCAAACTGCACGGTTTCCTCGTCCGCCGTTCGTGTAAACAGTCAAATCCTGTTTAAACGCGTAACAACTGTTTTCCACCGGAAGCTAAATTAGCGTCAAATGTTGGAGTGAAAATTTCGCGTATATAGCGTCTCGTTAAATACATAGTTTGTATTTTCCTCTTGATAAAATACCCTTGTACCATTGTTGCTCAGTGTACAACCCCTTGATTTCTTATACAATGAATTCAATGACCTTTCGCGAAAACTCTGTGTCCAAATTGCCATAATTACGAGCTTCAACAAATGGAGTAGAAAAGTTATTGGAAAAAAAGATTTGTTCGTCCGGATGTAAAAAATCACCTACGAATGAAACAGTTCGTGTTTCGCCTCGAGGATAAGGATTTCGTCGATTTGAGGGATCACGCACATATACGTACAGCGAGTTGTTAGGCCTTCGAGAAACGGGATAGCATTCATATTCCTGGCAGATCTGGATCTAGCTGCCGGAAGCATCATCACAGTGAAACACCGGTGGTAAAAGGTGACGGAGAAGGTAAAAGACTGAGAGACTATGCGTGTGTGTGTGTGTGTGTGGGTGTGGGGGTGGCGGAGAGCTTTGGCAGTGAGCGCACGGTGGCGTCAAGAGCACTGGTGCAGACGACTAGCCACAGGGTGGCGCTCACGGTGGAGGCAAACCGTGGAATACCACTGCACCAAAACCTCATACGTGCGTACTATCGCATTCGAGTGTGCCCGGTGGAATCTCCCTCTTGAGGAAGAAACAAAATGCCAGTCCCTCGGAGAGAAAATGGAAACGAAGCGCATGAGCGAGAGAGACCTTGTACGTTTGGGATCCTGTTTTTCGGCAGACACGACGAAGACACGGGGACGAGGTTAGGATCTTGCCGGCTTGATGCTGTTGATGCTGCTGCTGCTGCTGCTGCTGCTGAGGCGTGCTCGCGTGTAGTAAGTCTATATAATATATACACATTCACATATATATGTGCATATATAGGTATGTTTTTCAAACAGTATATGTGAAGGCACGCGCGCTGCGAAGGCGGTACGAAAGCGAAAGACCTTTATTCCTCTCCTTCTTTTTTTCTCTAAAATATTTTCTTATCCCAGCGCACGTAATATTCTAACAAGCTAGCAAAGTTTACCAATAAATTGTATGACGGCAAGAGCCGACGCGTCGACGAAGAAACCGTAGCCACGAGAATATCCTACCACTGCTGCATGGGTAAATGCGTCGTTCCGTGTATGAGGCATTCCATGCCAAATCGATCGTTCCCGAATCTCCTATTTGTTATTCTTTTAAAATTTTGCCAGTTATCGTATTTAATCAGAGAGGCTTCTTCTTCGATGTTTGGCGGAGGAACAATGGAATGACATTTTTTTCGTTATTGATGAACTTTTCAAGAAAAAATAGAAAATAATGTATTTTGTGTGACAAGGGGTGAAACAAGACGATTTTAGTCGAGCGCCAAGTTCGCTGTCGAGTCGGAAGCAAAGACTGGAATCACCCAATATGCCTGAAATCGTGTAACCCTATAATTCTCATACCATTTGTTTTGAAAGTCGAAGCGAGACGATTTAATTCAGACCAATAGCGCAGCAAAAAATCAGATTAGTTGATGGTAAAAATAGCCTCAATGTTTCGAGGCTCACAATAAACAAATGTGGTTCTGGCAAGAATGAAATGAAGTCGGAAACTGAATGTTTTCCGCCCTAGGGCGGAACACTGTGCTTCGGTTTGAAATTCGTTCGTTTCGGCTGGCTGAACAGAGATTGAAACTCGCGATTCGAATGCAGGTGATATGAAAAAATTGTTCAGTGCTATCTTCTACTTTTTTTTCATACAAAACTTTGACTTTTTTCTGTAATTCCTCATAAATTCCCAAATTTCCATAGTGCAAAACTGGTCGAATTTTACGAAGGAAGAAACAAAGCTCGCAAACATTTCGGAGTGATAATGATCGAACAAGGATACCATTTTTTGAGGGAAATCCTTTTGAATTAATTTATTGTTTCGCATAAACAGTACCCACATTTCACCGATGATTATGTTTTCATGTATTCATGTACATGGACATTATTTACATTTCAGTATGTACCACGAGTAACTAAGAAGAAGAAATCATGAAAATATGCCAGCTGTCAATTAACAAACACCGGGATCAAGTTACAACGATCATATACTTTGATGATTCCACCGTAGTTCGTCATTTGCACAGAATACGCGCAGAATATGAATATGAATATCTTCGTTCATTGAATAATATACATTTTGCAAAAACCTCAACATCTGTTAAGTCTGTAATACGACGCGCTGATCGCACATACGTACCCGTTTTTTTGCGAATTATAAAATAATTATAAAAATGCTCACATTGCAACGCAAAGTGGTTATCAGATTTCGCCATCGTGTATTCGCGTATTGATTAATAACAAATGGAACACGTACAGTATGGAGCATTAATTTTATGTCAACCATGCACGCCAAATTTGTTTGTGGACTATAGTTGTCTAGCTTTGTGATTTCCCTTTTTTTTGTTAATCACTTGGCGTATATTTCTCATTATTTTCAAGTTTAAAATGCAAGATTTTTTTACACGAGAAAATTGATGGATTCAAAGCCACTGTGGGTACAAATGATTCCGATATGCTCACAGGTTAAGGGTTAAAAGTCATAACATATAGTTCGATTAGCGTCAAATATTCATATATACACACACAGTGGAACGCGTTAGCAAATGTGCCTCGTCATACGTTTGAAAAAAAACTCGTTTTCTACTACGTATGTATGTATGTATATAATAAAAAATATATGCCATTGCAGTTCGTAGATTTACTGTCGAGTTAGCAGCCGAGTCCAACTATACGGTGACATAATGGTCCCCCGACTCATAATGGAGTCATGTCGCATCGGTTACACAATCACAATACTAATCCGAAATAATGGGACGACTGGTTTGGCAGAGTGTACAACTCGCTTCTCTATATCAGAAATTTGTGCGTACACCCTTAATGCTTAACCATACATTCGCCATACACTATGTAGCACATTTCCACACAGCACTCCGTGTTACGTCTTTCTTTCTCTCTCCCTCTCTGTTCCACACGCACATGCGAAATTTTTCAATCATATGCTGAGGTTCCTTATGCATTGAAAACATTTCGAAAAACAGATTTATACGTACGTGAAAAAATTAGTTTCGAGTTCGTTGCCCGTAAAAACATTAACTATGTAAGGCCATTTATAATATCGCATGCGCCAACGCCAACTTATACAGGGGTATAACTATTCTCAGACTTAATGATTACATTTTCAATGATTGCGGAAGCAATTTTGAAAAAACTGTATTAAATTAAGGAACAAGTTTGATATTTTAATTCGAGTTCGCAATTTTTTGAAGGAAACTTTTCGTTCTCGTCTTCTAAGGTTATATACGTATTCATTATGGCATACAGAGGTATCTTATTGTTAATGGAAAATAGTGAGATATGTATTAAACCGAGTTCTGTAGACATTTTTGACAGGATCAGTGTTTATCCCGTAGCTTTCATATTAAACGACTTTCATATTATAGCGACCCGCCCCGGCTTCGCACGGGTGCAATGTAGATACTAATGTGGAGCAATGTGGAGTGATTAATAATACATTATAATTATGATTAGTCTATTTTTAAGATATACAATTCCGTAGTACATTAATTTGATTTGTCTCGTAAGGTTTAGCCAGCGTTTGCAATGTAAGCGCACAAAAATATGTTTGTTACGACATCACGTCACAAGTTATTGAATTTCTCGGCTTTTCTCTACTATAATATGCATGAATTATACGCACAAACCTTCCTCTTGAATCACTCTATCTATTGCCGAAAACTGCGTTAAAATCCGTTGCACAGTTCAAAAGATGTAAGCGCATAGATAGCGGGAGCGACTTTGTTTTATACTGTGTAAAAATACAGCGTGTATCTCATCCTAATTCTGTACCTTTGAGTCGTATAGTACTAAAAAGCAGGACGAAATAGAGGATTGTCTTTTCTCGTTTTTAGGCAGAGAAATTCTCTCGCCATTTCTGCTCTAGACATGGTAATAATATAAGGTATAGAGATGTGCGCGTAAACGGGTTATATGTACACCGTGTTAAAAACGCTCCCTTGGTTGGGGCTTTTCCGATGTAAGTGTGCACACAAGCCACAGAGGGTAATCTCTCGTATCTGCTGCTTCTCGCTCAAGCTTCGCTGCGAACTATTCTCGAGTTTCGGGTCTTCTCCGAGTAAGGTCGACCTCCTAACTCGTACACACGAAAACGTATCTCGAGAAAGTCCAAGGGAAGGAGGAAGCTGCAGGGCGGCTGGAGGAGGTAGGGAGAGAGAGAGAGAGAGAGAGAGAGATAGAGAGCGGTTACGTCGAGAGAACAGGAACTTAAATAACGCGAGTTTGGATTTATAGTAATACTTTTATGAAATAATGTTAGTGGCGGATATTAAGGCGGACACGCTGACTTCCCTAGCACTGTGAGAAACGGAGAATGAGAGAGAAATCGAATGAGCTATGTAGCAAGTCTCTGGCTAAGCGCCATCCGGATTCTACGCTTCCGACGATCTTCTCCTTTCCTCTCTCGTAATTCAAGGCTTCTCTTGGTTTGTTGCCTCCCAAGCTCTTTCCGGAGTTTCTCCGGTCATAATTTCACCATCCGTGTCTACCATTTTCCGCGTGTTACAAAGGTGAATAAGAAAAATGTCGGAAGTCTACTTTTATATTCTTGCGGATATGCCGAGCATATAACATTGACAAGTATAGTCCTTCGATCTCCTAGATTGTCTATAGGCTTTCGTTACTTTTATTTTTACAAACAAATTCGAATATTGTCACTGCGAAAGAATAAATTTTAAAAAAACTTCCGATCATGCATTAATTAAACATTTCGGACGTGTTTTTCGTATTTTATACCGTTTTTAGTTTTCGTCTTTTTTTAGTTACTACTTATGGTGTATATATGTGTGAGGTACTTAAAAAAAATGACTTGGCGTCTAAAGGCTACCCCGTCTCTGGACATAAAATACCATTATTCACAACTTCAACATTGAACGACATTATTTTCGATCGTTCTTCTTCCGCAATTTTCCGCGAACGCGATTAATGCTTACAAAAATCTGCAAAAGTTTCGATCTTTCGCAACATAAAAATTTCGTACATGTCACATATTCCATCTTGCCATTTTTGAATTCAATCACTCAGAAGAGTAACCAGAGCCTGTATTACGACTGCGATCATCGGGGAATATCATATCAAGTTGATACTTGACTCATCGTTTTCATTTGTTTCATTTCTCAATGATTTTTACGAGATATTCGCTGGAAATTTTCACGTCGAATGTTATCTCTGTACATACGCGGAAAGGGGTGAGTAACCGTGCGTACATAATCGGTGCTGCTGCTGAGGATATATATATTTGGAAGATCCACGGAACTAGAGAACTCTCACGATGCACCCGCGTAAAATGCGCAACCGAGGGCTCTTTAATTAGCACACGTAGTTAGAGAAAGAGAGAGAAGGATAGAGAGAGAACAAACGTACATACAGCGACGAGATGATGAGGAACTTAAATAATTATATATCGTTTCGAAATGGGTTGCGGGAGACCGCATCTGTTTCTGATTATTAATTAATATCAACTGCACAGGGAAAGAAAAAGGAGAAGAACGCCCGTGTACGATTATACCCAGGGCCTCTCGAATTTCGCATGAGCGAATGCGGAAACTCAATTCCCGCAAAATCTAATATAACGGGCCTAATCGTACACGTTAACCCATGCAATTGTAAATTGTATAAAAATTATAATAACGACCGATGTAATTAACCCTTTGCGGGATAGTGGCATTCCGCAAAGAGATGCCACTATGTTGTACATTTTTATAGCAAACTGTTTCTGTTTGGAACTTTTTTGGAAAAGACTCGTTATTGAAGAAAGTTTCCTACCATTTTGTTATAAGAATTCTTGGCGGAATGTTCGGGGTCGCTGCATAATTACGAATCCATTTTTAGAATTGCAAAATTCAACATGGTGGATGCAAAATGGCGTTTGCAAATTCGAGATATTATTGATTTTCTCCGAAAACCGGTATACAGGGGTTTTTAAAGTCGCTGATGTCATATCCACGATCCGATTGTTGAAATTCAAGATGACGGATCCAAGATGGTGGTCAAAACTTTGAATGGTCGTTGGAGTTCTCTGGAAATTTGTAGAAAAGGGTGTTCTCTAATTCAAAAAGTCCCCTGTAAGCCCCTGTGTACCAGCTTTCAAAGAAATTCAATTTTGGAATCAGCAATTCCAAGGTAATTCGATCTTCGGAGGTAATTCGATAAAAATGTATGAGCAACGATAAGTTATAATCGTCGTGGATTTTTTACATTCACATTTCGCTTGCGGAGTCATCTTAATTGTAGGAAAAAAACGCTCATCCCAACACTGCGCAACATTACGACGTCGAACGTTTATTATTTTTGCGGGGTGAAACGAGAAACAGAGTTCGATAATATTTTTACAGCGAGTTTCATAGAGATAACCATATTTTCACGGATTATTTCTTACTAAATGGTGGCAGCAAGAGACCCCAATAGCAGTTTATTAAGTTGAGAAACGCATTGACTGCCAATAACATAATAGTCCCGATAACTCTAGACAAATACGCTCCCGACATTCATGTGTTAAGTTTACGTCGTATTTAATATTCTATGTACTACAGAAATACGAGAGGCTCGAAAATATCGCGAGCACATGTATATATGTTGTATATTGCGACTATAGGCACTCTGGTCTGCTGACGGAGAATGATCGGAGGGTCTCTTGACTACGGTAAAAGGGGCCAACGATGGTACATGCATTTATACAGAGTATTCCGATCTTTGTCTCTCTCTCTCTTTCTCTCCCTTTCTCTCCTGTATACTCGGACAAATCCGTGTTCATACGTTGTGCAAAAGTGGAGAGAACGAGTGTGCACACGCCCCGCTCGCGCGACGCGAGCATTAAAATTAATGAAACGGACGGGAACACGCGCATTTTAACGAAATGTATGTGAGCGATCGGGCGTAAGGAAACTCGGACACAGAGCTGCTGCTGTTGAAAGAGCAACAGCCCACGACAACGCCGGAACAAATATAGTATATTCCCACCCTACATGCCTTCGACGATCCGACAGGCGGCTTGACAGAAATGGCTTTACACCCAGCAAGTTTTGATGGAAAAACTTGACGTTTTTTTCTCAAAAGTTGCACCGATGTCGATGCGATGGTCAATTTTATTTTTATTTTTATTCTACAACGTTTAATTTTTTTCTTCAACTTTTAAATACTCCAAGTGAAGCATCATTATATAATGCACTGGGGATTAGAGACGCGCGCGACCGGCTGCATTTTCGCGCTGCAGCGCTCCATCTTGAATTAAGTATAGACCCCTTCAGAACACATTATAATTCGGCATAAGTAGCAAATGGTGAGAAGCAAAAAATTTTTAGATTCAAAAATGAAGTACAAACAATGATGATTAATAAATCATAAATAATCTTCATAAAATGCATTGCCCAAAATACTCAAAATTTTGTTTCAATAAGCCATCTTTGTATCACAAATATGTAGTTGAATAAACAATTGCAATTTTACATAAAAAAATGTTTTACATAAAAAATTTACTTTG
Organism: Heteropelma amictum; assembly: GCA_959613375.1. Classification (NCBI taxonomy): domain Eukaryota; kingdom Metazoa; phylum Arthropoda; class Insecta; order Hymenoptera; family Ichneumonidae; genus Heteropelma; species Heteropelma amictum. Next base: position 20,049,589 of record OY390721.1, on the reverse strand, counting down.
AAGAAAAACGCTTCTCGAGATATCGTCTCATCGAAGAGTCATATCTTGTAAATTTTATATAACATTTTGAAAAAATTTTCCGAAAACAAACCATGAAGCAACTTCTTTAGAGTTGTTTTCTCTATTCGTGGTTTATTTTTAATGCAGTTGTGGGTTGTTCTTTTCATCTAGCACCACATTAAAGTAAAACTCTTTCCGCGAGATTGTGTGAACGAAGAGTCATTACTTGTAAATTCTATACAAAAAACTAATCAAAAATTTCCGAAAACCGGAAATGAAGCAACTTGCTCAGAGTCGCTTCCTCTGCGCGTGGTTAAATTTTCATCGAGTTGTCGATCGTTTCTCTCGTCCGCCTATCGGACGCTGGACCGGAAGCTGTGCCAAAAAATCTGAAACTAATTTTCCGAAAACCGGAAATGAAGCAACTTGCTCAGAGTCGCTTCCTCTGCGCGTGGTTAAATTTTCATCGAGTTGTCGATCGTTTCTCTCGTCCGCCTATCGGACGCTGGACCGGAAGCTGTGCCAAAAAATCTGAAATTAATTTTCCGAAAACCGGAAATGAAGCAACTTGCTCAGAGTCGCTTCCTCTGCGCGTGGTTAAATTTTCATCGAGTTGTCGATCGTTTCTCTCGTCCGCCGATCGGACCCTGGACCGGAAGCTGTGCAAAAAAATCTGAAACTAATTTTCCGAAAACCGGAAATGAAGCAACTTGCTCAGAGTCGCTTCCTTTGCGCGTGGTTAAATTTTCATCGAGTTGTCGATCGTTTCTCTCGTCCGCCGATCGGACGCTGGACCGGAAGCTGTGCCAAAAAATCTGAAACTAATTTTCCGAAAACCGGAAATGAAGCAACTTGCTCAGAGTCGCTTCCTCTGCGCGTGGTTAAATTTTCATCGAGTTGTCGATCGTTTCTCTCGTTCGCCGATCGGACGCTGGACCGGAAGCTGTGCCAAAAAATCTGAAACTAATTTTCCGAAAACCGGAAATGAAGCAACTTGCTCAGAGTCGCTTCCTCTGCGCGTGGTTAAATTTTCATCGAGTTGTCGATCGTTTCTCTCGTCCGCCTATCGGACGCTGGACCGGAAGCTGTGCCAAAAAATCTGAAACTAATTTTCCGAAAACCGGAAATGAAGCAACTTGCTCAGAGTCGCTTCCTCTGCGCGTGGTTAAATTTTCATCGAGTTGTCGATCGTTTCTCTCGTCCGCCTATCGGACGCTGGACCGGAAGCTGTGCCAAAAAATCTGAAATTAATTTTCCGAAAACCGGAAATGAAGCAACTTGCTCAGAGTCGCTTCCTCTGCGCGTGGTTAAATTTTCATCGAGTTGTCGATCGTTTCTCTCGTCCGCCGATCGGACCCTGGACCGGAAGCTGTGCAAAAAAATCTGAAACTAATTTTCCGAAAACCGGAAATGAAGCAACTTGCTCAGAGTCGCTTCCTTTGCGCGTGGTTAAATTTTCATCGAGTTGTCGATCGTTTCTCTCGTCCGCCGATCGGACGCTGGACCGGAAGCTGTGCCAAAAAATCTGAAACTAATTTTCCGAAAACCGGAAATGAAGCAACTTGCTCAGAGTCGCTTCCTCTGCGCGTGGTTAAATTTTCATCGAGTTGTCGATCGTTTCTCTCGTTCGCCGATCGGACGCTGGACCGGAAGCTGTGCCAAAAAATCTGAAACTAATTTTCCGAAAACCGGAAATGAAGCAACTTGCTCAGAGTCGCTTTCTCTTTTCATCGTTCGATCGATCGTTCTTTTCATCTGCCACTACTTTCGAGTACTACAGCGTCGAGCGGTAGTACTGCGCCTGCGAGACTGTTTACCCGCTCGACATTGCTGTAGAACAAAATTTCCGGAAACCGGACATGGAGCATCTTGTTTAGAGTTGTTTCCTCTATGCGTGGTTAAATTTTGATGGAGTTTTCGATCGTTACTCTCATCCGCCGATCGAACACTGGACCGGAAGTTGTGCCAAAAAATCTGAACCAAAATTTCCGAAAACCGGGAATGAAGCAACTTGCTCAGCGTCGCTTTCTCCGCGCGTGGTTAAATTTTCATTGAGTTGTCGATCGTCATTTGCCTCGTACGCCGTACGAACGCTGGACCGGAAGTTGCCTCTGAATCGCCTGAAACTAAATATCCGAAAACCGGATACGTAGCAAATTGCTCAGAGTCGCTTCCTCTGTGTGTGGTCAAATTTTCATCGAGTTGTCGATCGTCGTTTCTCTAAGACGCCGAGCGAAAGCTGGACCGGAAGTTGCCTCTGAATCGCATGGAACTAAATAACCGAAAACCGGATATAGAGCAAACTGCTCAGAGTCGCTTCCTCTGTGCGTGGTTAAATTTTCATCGAGTTGTCGATCGTCGTTTCCCTCTTACGGCGTACGAACGCTGTACCGGAAGTTGCCTCTGAAACGCGTGAAACTTAAAAACCGAAAACCGGATATGGAGCAAACTGCTCAGAGTCGCTTCCTCTGTGCGTGGTTAAATTTTCATCGAGTTGTCGATCGTCGTTTGCCTCGTACGGCGTAAGTACGCTGTACCGGAAGTTGCCTCTGAAACGCGTGAAACTCAAAAACCGAAAACCGGAAACGAATCAACTTGCTCAGAGTCGCTTCCTCTGAGCGTGGTTAAATTTTCATCGAGTTGTCGATCGTCGTTTCCCTCGTACGGCGTACGTACGCTGTACCGGAAGTTGCCTCTGAAACGCGAGAAACTCAAAAACCGAAAGCCGGAAACGAATCAACTTGCTCAGAGTCGCTTCCTCTGTGTGTGGTCAAATTTTCATCGAGTTGTCGATCGTCGTTTCTCTAAGACGCCGAGCGAAAGCTGGACCGGAAGTTGCCTCTGAATCGCCTGGAACTAAATAACCGAAAACCGGATATAGAGCAAACTGCTCAGAGTCGCTTCCTCTGTGCGTGGTTAAATTTTCATCGAGTTGTCGATCGTCGTTTGCCTCGTACGGCGTACGTACGCTGTACCGGAAGTTGCCTTTGAAACGCGTGAAACTTAAAAACCGAAAACCGGACATGGAGCAAACTGCTCAGAGTCGCTTCCTCTGTGCGTGGTTAAATTTTCATCGAGTTGTCGATCGTCGTTTCCCTCGTACGGCGTACGAACGCTGTACCGGAAGTTGCCTCTGAAACGCGTGAAACTTAAAAACCGAAAACCGGATATGGAGCAAACTGCTCAGAGTCGCTTCCTCTGTGCGTGGTTAAATTTTCATCGAGTTGTCGATCGTCGTTTGCCTCGTACGGCGTACGTACGCTGTACCGGAAGTTGCCTCTGAAACGCGTGAAACTTAAAAACCGAAAACCGGATATGGAGCAAACTGCTCAGAGTCGCTTCCTCTGTGCGTGGTTAAATTTTCATCGAGTTGTCGATCGTCGTTAGCCTCGTACGGCGTAAGTACGCTGTACCGGAAGTTGCCTCTGAAACGCGTGAAACTCAAAAACCGAAAACCGGAAACGAATCAACTTGCTCAGAGTCGCTTCCTCTGAGGGTGGTTAAATTTTCATCGAGTTGTCGATCGTCGTTTCCCTCGTACGGCGTACGTACGCTGTACCGGAAGTTGCCTCTGAAACGCGTGAAACTCAAAAACCGAAAGCCGGAAACGAATCAACTTGCTCAGAGTCTCTTCCTCTGAGCGTGGTTAAATTTTCATCGAGTTGTCGATCGTCGTTTCCCTCGTACGGCGTACGAACGCTGTACCGGAAGTTGCCTCTGAAACGCGTGAAACTCAAAAACCGAAAACCGGATATGGAGCAAACTGCTCAGAGTCGCTTCCTCTGTGCGTGGTTAAATTTTCATCGAGTTGTCGATCGTCGTTTCCCTCGTACGGCGTACGAACGCTGTACCGGAAGTTGCCTCTGAAACGCGTGAAACTCAAAAACCGAAAACCGGATATGGAGCAAACTTCTCAGAGTCGCTTCCTCTGTGCGTGGTTAAATTTTCATCGAGTTGTCGATCGTCGTTTCCCTCGTACAGCGTACGAAAGCTGTACCGGAAGTTGCCTCGGAAACGCGTGAAACTTAAAAACCGAAAACCGGATATGGAGCAAACTGCTCAGAGTCGGTTCCTCTGTGCGTGGTTAAATTTTCATCGAGTTGTCGATCGTCGTTTGCCTCGTACAGCGTACGAACGCTGTACCGGAAGTTGCCTCTGAAACGCGTGAAACTTAAAAACCGAAAACCGGATATGGAGCAAACTGCTCAGAGTCGCTTCCTCTGTGCGTGGTTAAATTTTCATCGAGTTGTCGATCGTCGTTTCCCTCGTACGGCGTACGAACGCTGTACCGGAAGTTGCCTCTGAAACGCGTGAAACTCAAAAACCGAAAACCGGAAACGAATCAACTTGCTCAGAGTCGCTTCCTCTGAGCGTGGTTAAATTTTCATCGAGTTGTCGATCGTCGTTTCCCTCGTACGGCGTACGTACGCTGTACCGGAAGTTGCCTCTGAAACGCGTGAAACTCAAAAACCGAAAGCCGGAAACGAATCAACTTGCTCAGAGTCGCTTCCTCTGAGCGTGGTTACATTTTCATCGAGTTGTCGATCGTCGTTTCCCTCGTACGGCGTACGAACGCTGTACCGGAAGTTGCCTCTGAAACGCGTGAAACTTAAAAACCGAAAACCGGATATGGAGCAAACTGCTCAGAGTCGCTTCCTCTGTGCGTGGTTAAATTTTCATCGAGTTGTCGATCGTCGTTTGCCTCGTACGGCGTACGTACGCTGTACCGGAAGTTGCCTCTGAAACGCGTGAAACTTAAAAACCGAAAACCGGAAACGAATCAACTTGCTCAGAGTCGCTTCCTCTGAGCGTGGTTAAATTTTCATCGAGTTGTCGATCGTCGTTTCCCTCGTACGGCGTACGAACGCTGTACCGGAAGTTGCCTCTGAAATGCGTGAAACTCAAAAACCGAAAACCGGAAACAAATCAACTTGCTCAGAGTCACTTCCTCTGCGCGTGCTTAAATTTTGATGGAGTTGTCGACCGTTCCTCTCATCCGCCGATCGAACGCTGGACCAGAATCTGTGGCAAAAATCTAAAACAAAATTTCCGACAACCGGAAATGAAGCAACTTGCTTAGAGTCGCTTCCTCTGAGCGTGGTTAAATTTTGATGGAGTTGTCGATCGTTCCTCTCATCCGCCGATCGAACGCTGGACCACAGAATCCGTGCAAAGATCTGAAACTAAATTTCCGAAAACCGGACAGGAAGCAACTTGCTCAGAGTCGCTTCCTCTGCGCGTGGTTAAATTTTCATTGAGTTGTCGATCGTTCCTCTCATCCGCCGATCGAACGCTGGACCACAGAATCCGTGCAAAGATCTGAAACTAAATTTCCGAAAACCGGACAGGAAGCAACTTGCTCAGAGTCGCTTCCTCTGCGCGTGGTTAAATTTTCATTGAGTTGTCGATCGTTCCTCTCATCCGCCGATCGAACGCTGGACCACAGAATCCGTGAAAAGATCTGAAACTAAATTTCCGAAAACCGGACAGGAAGCAACTTGCTCAGAGTCGCTTCCTCGGCGCGTGGTTAAATTTTCATTGAGTTGTCGATCGTTCCTCTCATCCGCCGATCGAACGCTGGACCACAGAATCCGTGCAAAGATCTGAAACTAAATTTCCGAAAACCGCACAGGAAGCAATTTGCTCAGAGTCGCTTCCTCTGAGCGTGGTTAAATTTTCGTTGAGTTGTCGATCGTTCCTCTCATCCGCCGATCGAACGCTTCACCACAGAATCCGTGCAAAGATCTGAAACTAAATTTCCGAAATCCGGACAGGAAGCAACTTGCTCAGAGTCGCTTCCTCTGAGCGTGGTTAAATTTTCATTGAGTTGTCGATCGTTCCTCTCATCCGCCGATCGAACGCTGGCCCGGAAGCTGTGCTAAAAAATCTGAAACAAAATTTCCGAAAACCGGAAATGAAGGAACTTGTTTAGAGTCGTTTTCTCTATGCGTGGTTCAATTTTGATGGAGTTGTCGATCGTTCTTTTCATCTGCCACTACTTTGAAGGAAAACGCTTCTCGAGAAATCGTCCGATCGTCCGATTCTTGTAAATTTTATAAAACATTAATGTGCAAGGGCGAAAGGGAGAAAAATTTTTGCTTGAAAAAATGTGCAGGAAATGCTAGTTTAGTTTATTCACTCTCATTCTCCCGGACTATCTCTCATTTTCTCTCAGTACAATATAAATTCAGCTGTGAAATATAGCACTCTTTCTTACTCGATATGGATGATTTCTTTTCTTCACAGAATGAATTATCGTAGAATTATATTATCCTTCGCCAACCGCGATTAATGCCACCAGTTGACAACTGTCAAAAACAGCATAAAAAACCGCGCGAATACGGTCTCGCATGAATCATGCCGCGGCTGCGTTCTTACTAACGTTGTGCGACCAATCACCTAACGAATAAAATGGCAACAATCACGCGATATAATTTCGATAAAGGATCAACTTCGGGACCTCATCAACTTTTTACAGAGGGAAAAAAATTGCGTGAATCGTATTATGTATATGTATTCGATAAAAATGCGACTTATTCGAATGGGATGATTGAACAGATGGTCGCAAAATCAGACAAGATATAGAAGCTCACTCTTCGCTCTTCGGTGAATGGCCTTATTTTATTGTACGTTTACTTTTAATCACGTTCGTATTATTAAAAAAAAACTCGTAGGAACATAATGCGTTTGTAGATTTTGCACAGAATATTACGAGATTAATATCATTTTTTTCAAGCTGCGAATAAATCGATAAATATTGTTAAAATATTAAAATATTAATATTATTTAAAAAATGGCTTTGAAAACATTTTAAAGTTCTCTTTTTGAAGAATCAACTGGCAGATTCAACACGATCGCGCTCACGCGTGTGAATCGCTGCATGAATGCCCTGCAATTTTTTATTTCGTTGGAACATTATATTATGTTACAATAACATTATAACATCATTGTAATTTACCCGTTAATCACGGAACGATGGAAATGGGAAGAATAGATGCGATCCATATCATCACTAACTATTTAGGAGAAGGTTTTGGTGAAAAACATTATATTTGAATTATTTAAAAACAACATTTGTAGCCTTTGATGCCCGAGAATTGTAGGTCTTTCCGGAACAGCCGTTGACCCAGTACGGCACTTTGTTAGATATTTGCAAAGCTATGGACAACCTTTTTTTTGTTTCACCGGATGTCTTTTTCCTGTTCGGACGAAATGCTCATCGCTGTCGATAATTGAATAATAACATTGATCGTTCAGCGAATGCACGGCAGAACTTTACAAGTTTATCATAGTTTGCCAGAGGCTCCACCATAACTTTGTCCAAATTTGCCTTCAATTTCCGCGAGGAAATCTCTTTGGCGCTGCGGTTTATCGCTGGATTGTCCGAGCGCTTTGCGCGGCTCTTGCTTCTGGTTTTCAAACCGCTACGAGTATGGAAGAAAGAGAGATGTTCGAGTTCTTAATTGAGAAACTTGACTCCTACATCAAGAAACTCGGTGGACGGAGTTGACATGAGTAAGGAAGGAAGGAAGGAAGGAAGGGGGGTGGGGGAGGGGAATAATTCTGCGTGTAAGATCTGTAAGGATGGAGAATTGTTCGGGCAACGTCAAGTCATCCTAAACTCCTCGAGTATTTCCACTCACCGCACGAATATAAATTCGTCCATTATCCTCAACGCCTTGATCGGTTAATGCGACGAGGGCAACTTTTCATCTCCTCGTCTCTCTTCCTCGTAGCTTTATCCTTTGCGCATAATCAAAATTCATGTTTATAATGAATGTCATTGGATCTTTATGTACTTACTTTTGAATATTTATTTCTAAATCTACTTATACCGAATATAAAGCCTGCGGGCCATCTTTTGTTTCTTATCTCAAATCGATGAAGAAAATCGTTTAACATCGAAAAAAAGTCGATAAGGTTCATCGCACAACGTGAAAAAAGAACTTGCATCCTCGATTCGACTCAAATTTGTGTGAAAAATTGTTGTGTCTACTGAGACGAGATTTCATCATTTCTTCGACTTTCTTTAGGATATTTATTATTCCGAATATCTTGCGAAAAAAATCATATCTCACAATTCGTGTGTCCGACTTTGATGCCTTTTGTGAAGCGAAATCACTTCGAGAAAAGATATTTCATTTTATTTTCAGTATTTTACATGTACATTTGGACGAAATTTCATGAGAATGGTATTTGTCCATAAACTTTTTATAAATTAGCTTTGATTCAATGAGCGGCTATGTTTATGTGATTTGCGGTCTAAGCTGACAACGAATTGAAAATTCGCCACTGCCATCTGACAGTTGTTTGCCGAACTTGGAAGAACAGCGGTGTTCGGGGAAATAGTTTTTCAGAGCCGAATCTAACTTACCACATATCGTTTTCCCCCCTCGTAGCCGGTATCGATAAACATTTATCAGTTGTCGGTAAAGACCAAAGCTACCTGTCCACGTGAGAGTAAATTCTGAGAGTTGCTCTCTCGAGATTATACTCTCAAGACTATTTGCACGTGAGAGTATTTTTATGCAAGCTTTACTCCCACGAGGAGTTTAGATAGTAGCCGGAGATATCTCACACCGCAAATAAATTATAAGAACGCGGAAATGGTGCAGACTATATAATAAATATTTTTCAAAACATCTCCATGATCGAGACATGATGTTATAATAATATAATGTTATCATATTTAAAATGAATTTAGAAATAATAATTTGTTCAAAGTATTGTATGATAATTAAGCCTTCAACTCTAAAATTGGAAATTGTCATTATTACTATTGTGGTTTTTGTACATACGAACAGTTGACAGGATGACATGAAATTGCCCGCGATCTATCCCCACCAACGCTGGTCCGTAGTACAGACAGCGCCACGCACGTCTGTTCTACGAAACCAACCAACATCCATGTTTTGTAGCCAGTAGCCATTTCCCTAATACACCGTTCGAGCTCCTTGATTCGTGATTTCGCGGGTTTACAATAAAGTGCCATCTGATGCCATTTTCGACAAGTCGCTTGACAGCACTACCGCACTCAAACAAACCACGCAAGTAGTTTGCGCTAGTCAAAGCAAATACTAGATTGGACGTAACAAAAAACACGGAAAATGTACGTTAATTCGTTATCAACAAATTATTTTCTCTAAACTACGACAACAGTTTCCTAACATGCTCACAAAAAGAGCGCTAAAAAAAGTTTCCACAAACAAAAATATACCGGGTTTTCGGAAAATTGCATACAACGCCGTTTTATCCAGGGACTGCCGGGAAAATCGTGAACTAATATACTTTTTTTTCTTTATTCAATCCCCCATCCCTGCCTACCCCCCAAAACTATATACAACTATAACACAATATACGTACATCGATAATCGTATAATAAAACAATGAAAATTCAACATTCTTACGTCTAACAAAAGTGTTCACAAACATACATGCGAATATGCAGCGAACTAAACCGTATAACATCGCAAAAAAGATCATTCGGGCTGTGAATAGATAATAATAACTTATTTCAACGAGTTTCTTTTACGTTTCTCGATCTATCAAGAGTATCAAGGGCTTGACGCTACTTTATTGTGAAGGGGGCTTTACGCTTTCTCGAAATGATCAAACGGTTGCGTTGGCTCACCTCGGTACCCTGGGCAACCGCGAGTGTCTCTTTGACGTAAACAAAAGTGATTTTTTGTCATTCTTTCCAACAATTTGACAAAGGGTAAAAAACACAATCTTGTTCGCTCCGTCTTTCGGAACAATCATCATGACGTCGTTAGATTTAAGACAACAGAAACTGGAGCAACAGGTAAGATCACGTTTTTGAAAGGAGATTCGCATGGGAAAAATAGATTATTGGCATCGTCAATCGAACGATTATCGTTGTCCATATTTTTGCACTGTTGCTACAAGTTCAATTTCATTCATTCTCAGAGACAATTGATCGCTCAAAAAATGAAACAAAAGAGGCAAAGCGGAGCCGGCGGCATGGTACAAGCATCCAATGTTCCTGGCGCTCAGCTCAAGAGCCATTCGACTAAATGGATGAATCCAAGCAACGAACTCCATGGTAGAATTATTTATTCTGTCGTATCTCATGATTTAAGAAATATATGTTATATTTTGCATCTCATTTTTATACGTTTTTCACAAGGATACGACGGTCCATTGCAATTTACTGTGTCGCCGAGCAATCCTAATTTCGGAGTGCCAAGAGAGAACAAGACTATGGAAACTGACATTTCTGGTGAGATTCAGTATGACATAGAAACAATGTTACAAATTTTCCGATAAATAATCGTAAAATGTTCTGCTTTAATGGAAATTTAAACCGACTTTATTTTTATTCAATGTGATTGCGGAAGCTATGATAAAACAGCTTAGTTTGTTGCAAAAATTCCAAGGATAATTTATTAAACTGTTAAACATGATTTCAATGATGAAAAAACATTAATTATTGAAATCATCATTAAAAACAACATGCCACATCGAATTTAACAATGCAATTTTCAAGAAAGATTTCATCAGTTTAACGAATTAAAGACACTCTGTAGTGTTAAAGAATAATTGTGTCACAGACCTTTCTTAAATAGAAAAAATATATTTATCTTTCAGTGTATTTATACGCAACGTTATACATGTTTTTTTGTCAATTCACTCCACTTTTGGATATTTTCGAAACGCAGAGAGGGATATTCAAAACACAGGGCCTTTCACATCTACAATTTTTTGTTCCTTATGCCGTAAATATTGAATCTTTGGAAAAACACATAGGATGTTTCTTTGTCAGAAATAAGCGGCGATGGAGTTTTCAACGAGGGTCTTGAAGCGAGCGATTGCGCAGACGAAGAATCCTCTCCTCTGGACATACGAACGCAATCCGAAGCTCTTTCCTGCCGTTCGCCTCTCAGAATAGCCCCTTCGGAAGGCCCCGAAACGGTTATAATAAGTAGAGAAAACCACTCTTCTGTGAGTTAATTATCGAATCGCCGAAAATGAACGATAATCACTGTTTTCACAATTACTATATTTGTCCTGTGTATTATTCGTCAGAGCCCCGAATTGGAGGGAAATGTAGAAGGTAATGTCGAACAATTCGTCCTACAACCGGCGAATAAAAAAATGCACTACAAGTGCAGAATAACTCGCGATCGGAAGGGCATGGACCGAGGTTTATATCCCACGTACTTTTTACATCTCGAGAGAGATTACGGTAAAAAGGTAAATATTCAATTTTTTTTTGTTTTCAAAATACCGTATCATGACAAGAGTTTCCGGCTTAAAATAAATTGAAAGAAAAATTGTATATACGCCCGATTATTTTCAGGTATTTTTATTGGCTGGACGAAAACGAAAAAAGAGTACAACCAGTAATTATTTGATCTCGACGGATCCGACGGATTTATCGCGCGGAGCTGATTCCTTCGTGGGGAAACTTCGCTCGAATTTATTAGGAACTCAATTTACCGTTTACGACAGCGGTTATTCATTGATGAAAGAGGATAAACGAGACGAACGTCCAAATCCACGACAAGAATTAGCTGCCGTTGTCTACGACACGAATGTCCTTGGATTCAAAGGACCGCGAAAAATGACCGTTATTATACCGGGCATGACATCCGACCAAAAGAGAATACAAATTTGCCCGCGCGACGATTCCGAGACGTTACTCGGTAAGTCTTTAAATCACATTTGCACAGATTTATTGATTACAATATTTTGCGTATACACGAAAAGCAACAAAAATCTTTATTTCGATCAGAATGCTGGAAAATGAAAAATATGGACAATTTGATAGAATTACATAATAAAACACCCGTATGGAACGACGACACCCAGTCGTACGTATTAAACTTTCATGGCCGAGTAACACAAGCATCAGTAAAGAACTTTCAAGTAGTTCACGATACCGACGGTGAGTCATTTTTTATTCATGCAAACCCTTTATTCACGTTCTGGTTGCACACTTTTTTTCCGTTCGATTTTTCAGTCGACTACGTCGTTATGCAATTTGGACGTGTAGCAGAGGACGTTTTTACCATGGATTATCGATTTCCACTGTGCGCTTTACAGGCATTCGCGATAGCTCTCAGTAGTTTTGACAGTAAACTTGCCTGCGAGTAGATCATTTTCAGGGGCGTACATTACCGGTACGTGTGTGTAAAAAGAAATTCGCGATAGCTTGATACGCAAGCTCGACATCGGACAATCAAATAATGGGAGTAAGTTCTTTCCCTCTCTCAATCAGCGGGTTATTCGTAAAAATGAGTCGGGAGAAACGAGAAGAATATCAAACATGGTCTAAAGTGAGAGAAACATTTGGACGGAATTTAACTCGTTTTTCAAAAACATTCAATGACCTGACGAACACTTTTGTGGTACTTTTACTTATTTCGAGTGGGAAAATGATAAAAATCGTACTTCCGGTTTATCGATACCCAGTAATTCGTGAATTTGAGTAAAGTTTTGAGTAAAAATTTTTAATCGGTAACAGACTCGTTGACTAATCGCGGGGATCTTTTTACCACGATTTTTTCTCTCTTTCTCTACAAAATAGCCATTTTTTACATTCACCTGTAGTTGATGAGGAAAAAACTCGCATGCGAGTTGTTGACTAATAACCGTTATGAACACTGGTGTTCAGTCTTGATAACGATAATGATGATGACACATCGTTTCTACCATCAGTATTTTATAAAAGTTGAGACAGAGACTTGAGAGAATCTTTTTGGCAATGTTAAAAATATTCAGATTCACTACGTCGATGGAATTTTCGTCCGACAAGTTCATTCGAGCTTTCTTGTGTCGACGACGAATGGAAAAATCTTCTGGCTCGAGAGTAGAAGCAAAAGTTTGAATAAGAAAAAATTGAATTAGAATTTTACTCACTCGTCAAAGTTATGCAATTTTGAAAAATACTCAATCGCATGGAAAACAGGAAGGGAATGAATTTTTGAAAATAACAATATGAAAAAGTTATCGACCGTTTGTTTGAACGAAAAGCGACGCAAAAAATGTTTAGAAAACTTTTTTCGATGCGAAATGCATCTACTAATTTTTTCAAATATACTTGAACGACACATTTATTTCGACAGTTATGTCATATGGAATAAAGGACAATTGAATTGATATTTCTCGACAAATGTCACTTGAAACAAATTGCGATTGATTTTTTCAAATTTTTCTGGAATCGACGAGTACGCGAGATTCTCATTCAATTTTCTGTTTCCTCCGATTGTACAGAGGGGAAATCTTTGAAACGAAAAGCTATTTATTTTCAAGACCAAGTCTACAAATGTTGGTCTCATTAGACTTTTTTATATCGAAGAAAAAAAAACATTCCTTCTCTCCACTAAATCTACAAAACTTCGCCTTACAGTAGAGTATGAACTTCATTTTATACATTTACGACATATCTTGAATCATTAGACGCACATCAAAGTTCAACAATAAACTCGTTAATGTTAATTGAGCTATCGATGAAAGACGCTCGAGAAAAATTTATTGTGAGTGATTACTCGTGTTTTGAAGCTCTCCAAATTTCTCCGAGATCCGTCTACTGAAAAAGCTTGTGTAGATGCAGAATACGTAGATATACATGTATCGATCTCCGAGTGTGCCTTTGCATAACACTGGTTTGAAAAAATAGTTGTCCACGTTTTCGTCAAGCATTAGAAAATGCCCGTTGATATGCCCTTTAAGGATGCACCGGAAATACGATCGAAGGAGAAAACTCGAGTCGATCGAAATTTCAGTACATTGAGCTGCGACGAGAAATAAACAAAAGAAAACTGAAACATAATCATCTTTCAATTATAGTCAAAACAAGTTTTTCGCATATATGTTGATAAAACATGTAATAATCGTCAGAAATTTTATCGTATTCGAAAAAAAATTGTTTTTAACTTGTTTTTTGAAAATGTACAAAAATTTCGGATTCCGAGCTCGTTTCAAAGGCCAGCTTCGAAGGAATTTCATTTTTAAAAATTTCATGAGCGTTTGAAAAGTCGGCGAATCCGTTTTACACGAAAAAAAGGTTTTTCTTCAATATTTTACAAGAAATTTTTGCTGGGCTCAACACTTTTCGATACCTTTTCGGCAATTTTGTTGCAAATTGACGTTTAGTTTCCAATTGATCTTGGAATTGCGTAATGTTATTCAAGAATTTCATAGTATTCCTGAACACTCAAAGTTGTCAACTTAACTTCTCGCTACGATTGTAGCGATTGTAGCTCAAAATATTGCTTCACCTTAGATTAAATTCGTCAAAGATGCACGCTTCTCGGTACATGTTCGAATGTCAAACATTCACGGAATGTCTATTTTTTACTCTCTTAAATTCGGCGATTTTACGATCAATGATCGAGCGATCATTCATGAATTTTCGAAAAGGTATTTTATCAATCGCGAATCTTTTCATCCGAGGAAAGAAAAATCAACAGAAAAATACATATATGTGTTCAATTTTAATCACGGTAAACCGAAAATTGCAACTAATAAATGCGTGCAGTATTATACGGAAAGGAACAAGCAATTTGTCACTCGAAGTAACATTACGATTAGTGTATCCGGGAAACTAACTATAAAGATTACGCGATAAAAACAAAAGTAATAATAATAATATAAGTTAGTTGATATCGTTGAATTAACTTGTTTGATATCGTGACAAATAATCACCGAAACGTTTGTAATCAGGGTTTCTCGTCGATGCTCGTACCAGCTCCGTCTAGCGATGTTAAACGACGATTCGCCTTTTAATAATTCCGGGTTCGGTGATTGACTGCGTTGCTAATCGACGAATAGATAGTAGAACGTGTCTAGTCTACAATTATCTTAGTCTACAATTGTCTGCGGTACATTAAAAATGTATGTGTCTAAGAGTGTTTATAGATCGATTAGGCTGCAAATTAGTATAAGGAACGATTGAAAAAATCTAGATTACTTTGAATTCAATAAACACGATATATATTTTTTACGTGTACGTTTCGCCATGAATCGTGATCGATATCAGGATTTGGATGCGCGAGAAAACAACGGAGGACCTGAAATTAGTTGGTTCAAATGTATAATTTATTACAAACTTGTTTTTTAAAACACGACTATTATAATCGAACGTAGCAATCAATTGCTATAAACATAGGTATTAGATACAAAACTGCATGTTACATATAATATAATAAAATTTTTTTTTTTAAATTCACTCGCATACAAAGTGACAGAGCAGTAAAAGGCACTTCGGGTTCCAACAGCTGGTTCAATATGACGATACATAAGAACAAACCATGTGAATTCACCGCAAAATCCATCTCGTTATTTACACTTTGTAATATAACTGTAATATTCATTTAACTTCTTTCACTTCCCATTAACTCAATGATACATTCAATTGTCGTGCTTAAAACGATGTAAAACACAGAGCGTGTAAGAAAGGCGTCAGCAGCGGTGTTTTGCATCGCTTTAAGGGTCTTTTGTCGCGAATTCAGCACCCACGGGGGGTGCGTGTTCCGCATCACGAGGACTGTAAACATTTTTCTATATTATTTTCCTTCCGAGATACGACGTAACGCGAAGTATCGCACGCTCCGATCGAATCGTAAACGGGCTTTGCATTTTTTTCGATATCGCACAACTAAGCGAGATAATATTTACATCCGCCAACGTACACAATGGTGACTAATTGGTTTACGATTTTTTTTCTACATATCGATCGTTCTGGAGAAAGCCCGAATTTTGTTCGAAAGCAATTTATGCCGTACTCTCATACAAACATCGAGCGTGCGATACCAGGCTTCAACGAGCAATTGAAATTCATTCGATTACTATTGTGTTATTACATAATAAGGGATAAGTAAAGTATATCAGTATTGATACTGCATTTGGGAATTCAACAAATGACGAATGATCGATATTTGTATACGATTGATATGATATTGAATGATCGTTTTCGTCGATAAAAAACAAACAATAGTGACCCCCATATATATTTCAGAGTAACGATTAGTTTTCGCGTTCGTTAATCTGTTAAATCAGGAAAGGAAACATGGAAATTTTAGTTACGGGACGACGATCTTGGATATGTTAAATAAAAATAAGAATGAAAACTATGATTGAAGCATCGTTAAATTCACTTATTCGAACACATTTGTCACGATATTCTTACATTATCTTGATATGTTAAGAGAAACAGTGTCGTGTGGGATATGCGATCGCTTCTTCATTATTGAGACGGATATGTCCTAGCGTTAATTACATTATGCATTGCATGTCGCAGTAAAAAAAAAAAGATGCATTCACGCTCGGTTTCAAACCTGCGATAAAAGCATTGGATAATAATTTCGCATGCACCTTGTCACCTAATAAATTCATTTCAATTTCTTCGCGAGATTTTTAACACAACTTCTCGATACTTCGTAAATCCCCGAATGAAAATGTATCAAATTTAATTAAACAAAACATTGCAATACGGAAGCATAAAAAAAGATATGAAATGACAAATTTTTCATCAGTATGCGCTGAAATTCGAGATTCGTTGCGATTGACGCGCTTTTATTTCGAGCAAAAATTAGCAAGATTAAGCAATCCGTCTAATTATTGGGTAATAAGGCTACCACGATGTAAAACAAGCAAAGAACACCGAGTGGAAATTTACGAACGAATCAGGAATTTTTCGAGGAAGATCTTTAATACTGAAATGTCACTTTATTATTGTTCTCAATTGTAAAATCGATTTTATTATGAAAATACCGATGTCGTCGTTTCGCAGCATATTTTATAATCACCGACGATGTAGAAAAATACGAGCGCTCTCTCGGGCAGTGAATGCGAGTTCTAGGCTAAATTTATTCAAGCGCAATATGTACAATTTCCCACGTTCTTTTTCAAATTCCCTCCCCCCTTCTTTCGCTCAATAGTCTAAGAGTTTTAAAAAATTATTTTTTTGTATCACCTTGATTAACCTTGGTATTTGGCCGATTGAATCGGGGACCGGGTATTCGAGACGCCGGTCTAGGTATGCCGCTGGCCGGCCTGTTTGCGGACATCCAACTGGCCGGTGGTCTCAATCCCGTTTTAGGCTCACCACCGTTTCGCGGTGGTTTTATTGAGGCCTGGAAAATCATGAATGTCAAAACTATTATTCCGAAAATTTGATGAATCATAATATCCATCAATACGATATCGGATTTATAAAGCAAAAAACGTATCTCATTCAAATGCAAATAGCCCTTGAACGAGTAGCGATAAAATCCTAAAGTCCTAGATCAATCAGAGTTTTCTTCATCCCCTGTTTCAACATTGCTATCTACAGAGGCGAGAACCTCTCAGCCTCGAGTAATTGAAAAGAAAGTTTTTACCATTGAATCAGTCACCATCAATCTACTGTCATCCTATAAGGAGCCTACATTTATGTGTATAAATAGACTGAAATATAAACATGCCTGTGATATTTTTTTCTGAGCTACGCTCGAGTTTCGCGGAATCGCCAATTTGTTTCCGTCGCAGTTATCTTTATTCGCCTCAATTCCGTCAATCGGCAAATTTTGAAGCGACTCTGTGGGACTCAACAATGGCGAACTTGTCTTGACCGTTGAATTCGTACTTCTCGGAGAACTGCCGCGGCTTCTGTACGTTTCAGCGCCATTTTTTGCGATAGGGGAAGGCAAATCATTACTGGACGCGAACCAATTGTTCTCCATTACTCGTCGTTCAGGCTTTGGTGCGGATTCCTGTATCAAGCCTAAGGAAAATTCAAAACAACACAATGTAAAAACTCAACGCTAACGGCTCAAGCTAATTGATAGCTTGTGTTATACAAATGTGGCAAAAACTTTGATATACTGTACTATATAATATTCAATTTGATGATTATTACAATTTTTAATTTATGCATCCAATTACGAATGAAAAAAACATTTTTTTTCTTGCCCTTAGATGCCTACTCCTCTTAATTAAGATACTCACATGTTTCGCGCATTCGAACAATTTTTTGAAATTCCTCGATATTCATGGTTCTCGCACCGTACGAAGCATTACTGCCGTCCGAGCGTACGCTGAGTCTGTCATCGAGGTCCGGTGCACTGTGCGCACTCTGCGTACTATCTATACTGTCGGTTGAGCCGCCGCTTCCGGCTCTCTGAAGCTCCGAGGCGTTTCTCGTTACATCGAGACGTTGCTCGGAACCACTTTTCATTTTTCCCGATACCAATAGTTTGCTAGTAATTTGTAGAGACTCGACGTTTCTCAACATGCTGGGGCGAGCTGCTCCTCGGTTAAAACCAAAGCTCGGTATCGCCGAGCGCGTTGTACCCGCGCACTTTAAAGTATTGGAGCCTAAATTTGGATTGGACTTTTGAAAAGCTTGAGGAAGTCTTGAGAGCGGTCGCGAGGGATTAGATTGCGAATTAACCTTCCCAGCTGGCTTATTGAATGTCGCATCGAGATTATCGAGCGAACCACCACGATTGATCCCGTCGACGCTGACTTCGTTAATTTTCCTAACGGGAGCTTTGAAAGTTTCCTCGATGACTCGTTCGTTCGCTGGTTGCTCGCTCGGAGAGATAATCGATGATTTTTTTGGTGACAGTATCAGCGTCTTGTCAAACGTAGCGTCGAAATTTTCCACCTCTGGCGCATCTTTGTTATCACTTATATTCGAAGGATTGACGAACCTCGATAGCGGACGCGGAACGGTCAATTTTGAATGCATCTTTGTCGCTTGTTTGGAAAACATAGTGCCAATATTGTCGACCGGCTTGTCGCGACTAGTCGCATCTTTCGTTTCAACTTTATCAATGATAGAAACTTGAGAAGATTCTTCAACGATGTTCGACGATTTTTTCTCGCGAGGCGGTGAAGTTTTCTCAAAAGTAGCGTCAAAATTTGGTCCATTGGTCTTACGTCCTTGAAACACATGCGAAGCATCGATGAGCCTCGATGGAGGACGCGGCAAATGTAATTTCGATTGAGGTTTTTGCATTGGTTTGCAAAACGTCGAGTTGATGCTCTCGAGTTTCTCACTTTCATCCGCCGGTTCGTCGTCTTCTCGCTCAGAAGCTTCGTATTGTTCGTTCGTGGGTAATTCGTACGTTACCGGCGAATTGGAAGATGTTTCGAGAATCGAACGTACGTTTGATTCGCAAGGGCTGCGTTCGACTATGTAGGACGCGTGAGGGTCATTCGTCAACGTAACGTCCATTCTCGACGGTGTGTAAGTAGCGTCCATCGAGCGAAACTTTCCTCTGTTGAACGTTGCGGTAGTAAAAGTACCGTTCATCGTACCTATCGATTCTCCTCCCGGTGAAGCTAGATAAGTCGCGTCCATCGCATCGCAATTAATCGTATTTTCTAATACACTCACGTTGCCGCTATTTTTCCCAAAAGTATCGTTAAAATTAACATCGACGACGTCGCCGAACATACTAGTTTGCATCATCGATTCCGTGAGAATTTGCGAGTCCTCTATTCCCAAATTTTTCAATTCTTGCGATTGATTCAGCGTCAACGAGTCGTTGTTCGTTTGTGGAAAATCATCCATCGTTACTGACAGAACTGAGGAATAGAGGACCGATGGTTGCGATACATCGATAATATCGTCGTTGAAATCCGGTTCCGCGAGATCTATGAACGAATCGATTCCTTTCGAGCGTGACATGTTGAGAAAAGCCTCGAGACTTTCGTGACCGTGAGTCAACGAATTACTGTTCGAAGAGACACCGCTTGAGCCGGGAAATGAAAGTCTCAGCATATGCGGTACCGAGTCTCTCTCTTGGTTCGCAGGCTCCGCACTTTCTTCCGCTTCTCGCTGTTGTAAAATTCACAAATTCGTAGAACTATATCCCCCATCTACTTGTAGGAGTACTACTACATAGGAGTAACTTTTATAAATAGTCAATATCGCATTAAAGTAGAATCAATTTTTCGACGTTCATACATGAAACAATAAGAATAATAATGACCAAAGTTACGCTCCAACATTTTTTAACGTATTGATGGGAATTAAGGTGGCTAACATTTTAACAATTGCGAAGGGATGAACGTGAATAATGTTAAAAATGAAAGTTTTACCATTGTACTCTGTGAAACTTGGTTCCAGACATTTTGCGAGGGCGACACTCTTGGCTCTCCTATGGACTCGAAGCTCAGACGACCTGATCTCTTTTTAGGTCTCGTGAATGTCCTCGTGTCGATTGATTTTCTACCATCTGACAAAGAAGTTATATATTGCAGGCTACGAGTGCAAAATAAAGCTTGGATCAACCACCACGGTGGATGAAATTAATTGATACCGCAAAAATGTTTTGATTTCATACTCTCGTTGATGGAAATTAACAAGCTAAAACAATAATCTACATTTTTCAATGCATATAAGAAATAATGTACGATTATAACGTTACGAAATCAATATTCAAAAAATTATCAGAACAAAGAAATGAAAATACTAATTGTCACTCGCACCCGTTTTAACATTGTTCTATGAAATAATACCAAAACTTTTTTAATTATATATACCGATACTATACCGTTAACGATAGGTGTGCTTTCATCTACTATATATAGTTGCTGTTAGCACGAATAATTATTTCCCAAAAAAAAACACCACGGAAATTTACTTCTTTCACTCAACAAGATCCTGCTTTAATGCAAACCGTATAAAACGATAGTTTCGAATAATTTGGTTACCGTGGGAATAATTGCAGTCTTTTCTGGAGTTGCTTTTGAGCCATGAGCGCAAATCGCCGATACTACTTTCTGCTGCGTCCGGGCTCGGAGGCTGCAACCTGATGCAACAAATGTAGAGTTTAGTCAAAAAAAAATTACGAAATCGAACCTGTGTATCGTTAATGCCAAATTAACAGAATAACGATGATAATGAAAATAAATGCGCACCATGTGTCATGATCACTGAAATCGATTGCAGATACATCTATAATATCATCGTTGATGTCCGACTTTGTGAATGAATTGCATTCTCCCTGTTGTACTTTCTCGTTCGTTGCGTCGAACATTTTTGGCATGAACAAACCCGATTGAGAATATGCACATCTGTAAACGACATTTCATACCGTTAAACACATTTTCTTTCCTTCTTTATTTTTTTGGTATGTACGGAATGAAGGTCACCGCGACGTTCTCTACTTTAATCATCACCGTTTCGCTTTTCGTTGCGAGATATATAGTTTTAATTTGATGGATATAATTACCGATAGGCACAAGAAATTGACAAAAAAATGGAAAAACTGCAAACATAACCAGGTACAAAGGAGGGTTTATTATTTTTTTTCGCGACGGTTGTGGAGCTCACGCATGAAGTTGGCGACGGATTAGTTTCTAACAATGTTTTGCCAGTGCTGCCATACAGCGGATCATTCGTTTTTACTTGCTGCCTGAACAAAGCAACATCAACAGTGCGACCCGCTGCGGGTGACCGACGGGGCAGTGGAGCTTCATCTGCAATACCGACTGTACACTGTAAACCTTTTTTTTTTTGCTATCTAGAATTCGTTGCTAGAATACCCGCGCGACACAAATATACATTGCAAGGACACGAGACGAAACATACAAAATGGCCGTTGCGCGCAGTTGTCTGTTTATTTACTACGTATCGCAATAAAAAACTTTTGAAAACCGCTTTTCGATCGATCTTTGCCTCTCATCTTCGCGTAAATTTCACACACATCGGGAAACGCTCCATATGAATAATAAAAAATCATCGTTATGTTGAAAATTTCGACGATTATCGCGTGTTTTTCTCAAATAAAGTTTTACTTAATGGTGAAAAAGTGATTGTCGAGGAAGTCGTTCGTGACTCGGTTAAAAAGAGAGAGGAAGACTTTGGCGCTTGAGAACTTTGACGAACGTTTATTGCGTCTTTAGATTATAGTCGTTTTCGCCGTATCTACCATAACCTATGTGATGTTTTGAAGAATAAATCCCTTTGCTCTCTGCTTTGTTCCTCTGCATAAACGAGAGTCGAAACTGTTGCGCGTGTGATTTTTTGTTTTTCTTTTGCCGCCCTCGTCGAGATTTCTCGAGGAAGTTCATCCAGGATGCGATGTATGGGAATAAGCTGAGAAGCTTCGATGAGGAGTTACTCGATATTACGAGCATGGCTGACGAGGTATTGCCGGCGAGCTTGGAAAAACTCGAAATTGATCGAACTTCCACATCGAGCGTCGAACGTTCTCGGTGAGTCGAATTGAAATAGGAACAATTTTTCCTTCCATCACTCTATCCATTTGCTTTGCTAAACGATTCTTCGTAGGTGCATGCTTTATCGTGAAAAAAAAAACGAAAGACATTAATCGTCTTTGTGAACCCTTTACAAACATTACGACACTCACTATTTCCCAAGGTCACTACTACACTGTAGCAGATTGCTACGAAATTTTGCTATGAAAAAACAGAAAAACAAATCCTCAAATAAGCCAGTAAACTCAAAGTTTTTCTTGCTACTTGACACTTACAAATTTGTCAGCAATATATATTTATTTCAAGAAATTTCCACATGAACAAAAATAATTCTCCCGTGGGTGATGCAAATGACCTTGATAACGTCGATGTTGAATTCCAGATCAAATTTTTCCAAGTGTATTACATAGCCGTAATATTTTTAACTCTGAGCTATTATTCTCCTAGAACTCACCTGCTCTATGGTAATTATCATTTTTCCTTCATTTTCACTTGCATGCGTATTATTTAACAAAATGGTCAATATTTTCACATTCTTATGCCATCAAATATCCAATGTACCGCTGATCTTCCCCAATGTCTGTTATTATTACCACTTAATCGCGGATGAATAATAATAGAATGTAGTCATGAATTTGATCTAAATATTATTTCATTATTTATGTGATAACGCACACTTATGCACGACGAACTACAGTGACTAATAATAACCTACTACAAGTAAAAAAGGAGTTGTTAGCAGATGGCTTCGGCGATCGAAGCAAAAAAAGTGACTAATTTATGAAATGCTTGATCCACAGTGTCGATTCGAGCGAAGGAGGAAGTCCGTTGAATCCATTTGGAACGAGCGGTCGTACGACAAATTTGAGCGAGGAGACGAAGAATCTATTTAGAAGAAGACCAATGGCTAAGAGTCGAAGAGCGTGCTTTGTGAGTCCTCGAGGCGTTCAAAATACCACGTGTTTCAAGCCTGCGAAAAGCGACAAGTTACTCGATCGTCCGATTAGAACATCGATAATTCGCGAGGCTGTTTTGAAACTGAACGACGCCTCGTCTGCAACGGCAGCATCAAACGTCGTCTCCTCGATTCTCAGCGAAAATCTCGCCAGTAAATTGATAAAAGAGGCATGCAGACTCAGCATTTCCGATCAGAATTCTCGTACCTTCGGCAATTGTACAATAACGAGAGATTTTCGCGGATTAAATGGTCGCAACAAGGACGAGAGAAAAAAAGTTGTGAAAGATGATACGAGCTTACCGAATGACGATTACGAGACGAGCAGTTTTCAACGTGCTCGTAGCAATACAATGCCGAGCCTGAAAAGAACCCCCGGTCCGGGTGGCGGCGAAACGGAAGTCAATCAATCTGTTCCTCCCTGTGGTGCATCGACACTTACGGCTCAAAGCGGACAAAGTTCCGGTTCTGCAGCATCGAGCACTTGCTCCGTACAAGCTAGAATATCACCGCCCTCTTGCGACGTTACGATTGACGAGCTCGCCTGTTATTTCGAAGAATTCGTTCATATTCCAAAGAAAATGTCTCACATGGCCGAAATGATGTACATCTAAGCAGTTTCATCAGCTTTATATACTCTCGCGGAGAGCGTCGTCGGTAGGAAGGGTGGAGCGGAAAAAACGCATTAAATTCAAGCTAAAACTCGTCCCGTTGGAGGGAAAACGGGTTAGAGCCAATGGGAGAAAAAACAAACGCGTCTACGAGAGTGAGGATTGAACTTGAGTTGCGAACAAACTTTTCTTTGTCTCATTTCTTTTCGTGCCCCATACCCTCATTTTTCTAACGGAAATATTGTTTCTCTGTTTTTTTTCTTATCGTTTCGTCCTTCTTTCCTATATAAATTATACATCTAAATGTACGATAATGATAATTATACTATTAATATTAATATTAATAAAAAGGTTAATAAAAAAACAATATACAACTTTTTTTTTTCCACCCAGATAAAAGCGAATCGTACTTTGGGGGGAGAGCGGCGGTCAAACTACAATAATAATGATTATTTATTCGCATTGAAATTAATTATTGCTCCAATCGATAAACGCGAAAGTAAAATTGCATGATTCGAGTCTAGTTTGCTTTTTTTTCGCTGACGGCAAAAAGCATTTTCCAAACAATCATTATAATTATTAGCAGTATTACAACACAAAGAATGTTCTCCACGGTGTGGGATGAATAAATCAACATTTACAAGTGTAATTTTATTTTCGAGTTTATCGATCAGATATTTTGTTTTCAATTGATTAAACGCTTCGAATGTTTCAAAGTTGGGCGAAGGGTTGAAAAAAAATGCCGGCTTACTCACGTGTGATCGTATTGGGTTTTTTTCCAATCGGAAATAATTTAGACACGGGAAATTATAGTAATTCATATATATATACATATACATATATATATATGTATATGTATATATATACAGGTTTTTTTATCTGCATAGGCTTATCATATAATGAAATACAATAATACAAATGAATTTGTAAAATTACTTAATGATAATAAGCTTTGGTTTATAAACAATATTATAATTATGATGACGACGACGACGACTTCGTTACGTAATAACGTGTGATACATTGAAAATCTCTGTACGAGATGTTCCAGATGCAAATATGTGCGAAATGTCAATTTTCTTTGTGTTTTTATGTTTAAAAAACGATAGACGATAAGGTTAATTATATTGTCCTCGTTCCGGGAAATTATCAAGTGGGAAAAAACCGAAATCTTTGTGGTTCTTCTTTTTATGGGAATTTTTATCTCTTAGGATAGGCAGGAAAATTCAATACAAAAACGGATGAGGTTTGCCGGTTGTTATATCACAGTTTGGTCGAAAAAAAGAATAACCCAATTCCACCTGAATGAAAAAAAAACGCGCGATCCCGTAGAGAGCTTCTTTGAGGTTGACGAGGGGCCATGAAATTGAAAAACAACTTGGCAGTTATTCGGAATAACGCCTTTTTCGAAAAGTGATTGTACATTTTTTTTCCCATATCACCAGCATCGAAACGCCGAGTTTCATTTCTTGTTTAGCCAGTCGAAACGTACGAATTTCGGACGGATGCAAAGTAGGGCGGAAAACATTCAGTCGCCGACTCCATCTTATTCCGGCCAGAATTGCATTTGTTTATTATAATCCTCGCCACATTTGCGCCATTGAAAACATTGAAAACATTGAGTACTTTGATTTTTTGCTGCGCTATCGGTCGAAAATTGTCTCATTTCGACGCGCTCCAGATACTGAAACTCTCATTTTTTATACAGATAAAACGAAAGGCGATTTCCGAAATCGTCTTGTTTCGTCCCTAGCAACACAATATTCAACGCTTCCATCAACTACTAGACATATCCAGAAATGGTAATCAGCCAGGTGAAACTAGTGTTTTTCATCAAAAACGTTTTTAAAAAATTCCACGCCGTTATTCGAAAAAGACATTATTCTAAACAGTTGTCAATGACATTAAAATTACGAGAGAGCGTTGAAAAATATAGATCGAGACTCGTTGTGAAGTCCAAAAGGAAATATTAAAAGTTGAATTAAAAGTCTGAAGAAAAATGAATAACGTCGAAATCTTTTCTCCATATTTTTTCTCAATTATGTTGAAAAAAAAAATGCATTTGAAAGAGATCCGAAAACATTTCGAGCTCCACGGTAAATGAATTTCGGATATTATCGAGCGAAACTTTGTATCGATTACGATCCCTTTTCTTTTTCTCTCCGTACGGAATTTTACATATGCGAGTGGATGTAGGTCGAGTAAATGACAAATCGATGATAAGACGAGGCGAGAGGAGATGGAGGATTTGTGTAGATGAAGAAGTAGAACATGGAATGCAATTTTGGGGAGTCGCGAATTGAGGCTCGCTACGATGAAAAAAAAGCCGTCGAAAAACGTTTTTTTTCTTTCGGTATAAAAAGATTCATAGAAAAAAGGATTGTACGCAATGTTTTTTTCTTTCAACTTCTCTTTTTCTCTTCAATCTCATCCTGGACGTTATGCTATGACCGTCGGCTTTCTAACTCGGGCCGACTGTCCTAAAAAAAACTCCATCAATTTGTTAAATATTTGTCTCTTCTCTCGATAAATTCATAAATTCGCGTGGACTATATTTCGCGTGTGTGATTATTTTTTTTTCTTCTAACGACACGAACTACGATCGTTTTTAATATAATCTTTTTTTCTCTTATCTTCCTCATACAATGTTGAAACGCAGT